>OY728142.1:1194926593-1196256863 GCA_963277665.1 Viscum album
TATTTCTAATTATTCTCCCTCCAAGTTAGTTGAGTTCAGAACTACATTATTATTATACATTAAAGTTCTTGCAGATAAATCCTAGTAGTTTGGTAGTAAAAAGGTTCATAGGTTGGGCATGAGAAAATATAACTCTTTAGAAAAAGAATCTAATTTAGATGAAAATGAAGATTTTAACTATGATATTTATTAAGGGAAACCTATTTTATATTACCAAGCTAATCAGGATGAGAATTCACATTTTCAGATGGTTGTTACTTTATAGAAGGGTGCCCCTACAACACCCTGATATTTTGTGAAACATTTTTTTAAAATAAATTTAAACTTTTTAGTATTTTTCATTATACACAACACTGAGTTTAGAATTTGTTACATGAAACATTGATTTTTTATTTCATTACATACAACACTGAGTTTATCTTGTGTTTCATGCAAAAACTAAGTTTAAATGAAAAAATGGCATTAAAATATTATTATTTAATATGATAGTTATCACCTAACTATTGGAATGGAGGGTAAGAATAATATTAACAAAATTATGAAAATATAAGGTTTAAACATGTATATAAAATGAATTATTTGATGAAAAATTAATTATAAATGAAAATTAAAACTATTTTAAAATTAATGAAATCATTTTCTGATATACTGTTTTTATGCGTACAAATGTGTTATACCTCAATAAATTAAATAAATCACTTTTGATGAATTATTTTAATTAAATTTATATATTATATATTCAATTAAATTTTTAATATTCATCTTATGTGTCTTCTATAAAATATATAATAATACATCTAATTTTATACTTAAAACTGTATTTTTCTAAAAACTAGTTTTGTTGCCTTTTGTGCACTAATTTTAAAATTAATTTTTTAGACTTTTAGAAAAAATATTTTAAAAATAACCTTTATTTTTTAAATCATTATTTCAAAATAATATTATGGTGAATTATAGATAATTTTCCGAGAAACTAAATTTTTCAATGAATAATGAAAAATATCAATTTTTATTAAGAACTGTCATTTATTTAAAATAATTTTAAAAATTATGAGTTGTTTTAAAATGTTTTTTAATGTAAATTAGTTTAATTTTATCTATTAATCCCATTTACGTCATTGGAATCAATTTCATATTGATTTTTTATATAAAAAAAATTATAACTTTTGAACATTTTCTATTTGGAAAACCACTTTCTCATCACTATTGCAGGTTTAATTTAAAATTAAACATTTAAAATTACATGAATGGAATTTATAAAAATGAATTAAATATTTTTAATCACTATAATTTATATTATATAATAATTTCAAATTAATAATTTTACCATAATTAATAATAAAAACATTAAAAATTATTTATCGCGATTAAGGTAAAAATGGGTTTATTAAGGGTTAAACTAAAAAGATAAAGGTTAAAAATAGAAAAAATAAATTTACAAATCCAATTAAATGTGAATATATAGACCTTATATATTTTATTGTTGATAATAGACCATTTTTTATTCTTGTTTCACATGAAAAACATGGTTACATATTTTTCTTTTAAAAAATTACAAGTGTGTCATTCACCTCACTTATAAAAGGACACCCCCTATCCTATCCTATTAACACTTTAAAAACCATTTTATTTAGAGAATTAATAAATAAATAAATTCCTTAATTCCATAATATCATCATATTATTCTTATTTTATTCATAAATACAACCTAGTAATCCTTTTGGCGCAAACCAAAAGAAGTTGTCTGAACAAGAGGTAACGTCTCTAACCGAGCATTTTATTTTATATATTCCTCCACATACATAAATTATTATTAAAACATTATGATATAATAACTTCAGTATCTTTCATATACTTATATTTTTTATTTTAAGGTAATTATCGATATACATCTCTTATTTCATCAAATGGGATATGAAATCATTATTCGTGTGTACGGTGGACTACCGCCATGTGAACTGATGTTATTCGTTTTCCATAACCACCTCTAAATAATATATATAATTATGTATTTTATATTTATATATGATATTTATTATATTATTATATCTCTTTAATTATAATACCACATCTACCTACTCACCTCCAAACTCGTTGGGAAAACAATAATGTCGCTCGTATGTACAACCGCCTTGCGAACCGATGTGATGTGTTTTTAATTTTTTTACTTGGATGGTAATAAGGATAGATTAAATTAATAAATATTATATTTTAAATATATTTATACTTATTTAATTATTATATCACATATACCTTCTAACTTTCCATTCGTAGGGGGATACAATAACATCGTTCGTGTGTATGGTGGAATACCCGCTCGCAAAGCGATGTGATTTGTTTTTCATGTATGTTATACATATAAGTTAATAAGTATATGTTTAAATAAAAATGTGTGATATATATGACATAAAATTTATTCTGCAATTTTAATATATAATTTACCCTTATTCTTTATTTTCATTAATAAAATGGAAACATCGTTCATGTGTACATACGGTTTATCGTCTCCATGAATGGGGTATTTCATTTTCTATCTCTACATTTTATGCATTATAAAAAATATAAATATACTAAATATAAATGATATTTATATATTTTTTAACATTATAGATATTATTTATCCATGATCAAAGTAATATGACAAAAAAATATCAAATCAAAACATACACAAAAAACAAAGAAGTTATTACCCAAACCATGATTTTAATAAGAAATTATTGAAAATGGGCCATAAAAATGTCATAAGTAAATAATATATGGTATTATAAAAGTGATTTTTTTTTAATTAATATATTTATAATAAACTTATATGTATTATATAGGAGGTTTGAATGTGTACAAATGAATTTGTAACTTAAGGTAAGAGATTTATAGTCTCTCTTTTATTTCTAGGAGACATAAAAATTCACCACTCCTTTGTTTTGTTTAGTTTATATATTTTCCCTCTGACATGTTATATCATGAATATCCATAATTTAATGATATTTAAAGTTTCATTTTATGTTATTATTTATCGGGTATTATGATTCAAAATATTACTAAAGTGGTAATGGATTTTTTATCTCACTTTTATATATGTGAGATACATTCCATATTCACCACTTGTTTCTTATATGTGGTATATATACTATTAATTAATGTTTTTTATATTTATAATAATGAAAATTATGTGGATTTATAAATCTGTCTTAGGATCTATCATTCATTGGTTTTATGGTTCAAAATATACCTAATCGATAAGGGATTTTTGTCTAAATTTTCCTTCTTTGAGATATATGTCATGTTATGAACCTATATTATTTTATGAGGTGTATACACAGATACTTTTATAGTTAATATCATTAATTTATGTATTCTATTGATATTTTAACTTTTATTTAATTTCATTATTTCATTGGGCTTACGCTTCAAAGTGGTAAAAGTTTTATGATACAATCTCATCATTTATCGAGATTGTTTAAGATTATGTTTCCAAGGATGAAATCTTATGATTCATATCTCAAGAAACTCATGAATTTAATTATCCTATAGTTATTTCATAAGAATAAATGTTTTCCCTTCATTTTCCTCCCTTTATGTACTCATGATACCTAAATAATTTTTTAAGAAAAATCATCATTATTTCCCTCTTCAGTCGAAACCCCTTTTTCTTACAAAGAAATTTTTTAAAAAAAAGTTTCCGAAAATGTTTTTAGAATTATAAAAATTATTTATTAATTATATTTTTACCCATGTTTCAATTTTTACAAAATATTTTGAAAGTAATATTCAAGTCATTTTCCAAACAATTCTCATTTGGATTTTATCAAAAATGTGAAAGGAATATTTTTTTTAACGTGTACGGACTGAAAGGAATTTACCATCATTTTGGCCATTATTTTATTTTAAGATTACTTTATATTTGTTCGAGGTTATTTTCAAAGAAAATCATTTTCAAAATATTTTATGTCTTAAAAAAAAATTCAAAGTGGAAAGGATATTTTCTCAAGAAATTTTTTAAATTATTTTTAAAGATTAATTTATAAGTTTTAAAGTTAATTTTAAAATAAAAGGATTTCAAAAAAAATTATGAATTTTTATTTTTAAAGAAGTAATTTTTAAAGAAAAATTATTTTTCTCAAGAAATATTTTAAATGATTGTTAATGCTTCCTTTATATGTTTGAAATTTTATTTTCAAAGAAAAGGATTTACAAAACATTTTATGATTTTTTAGTTTTAAAATTTTATTTTTTTTTAAAAAAAATATTCAATAAAAGCTTAAAATGATCATTCAAAATCATTTTCATCTAATATGACATACCTTGATGTTACATATGCCTTAATAAGGATATTATCCAAGGATACCATTCATATTATTTCCCTGAATGGTTTTTGTTTATGATGGAATGATGTTTATGAAACCTGTTTCTCTTCCATGGGTTACACTATGAGAAAATACTTATGAAACCCATTTCTTTTTATGGGATGTTCTATAATGAAATGATAATTAAATGATGAAATGTTTATTAAACCCATTTCATTTCATGGTTAATGATATTATGAATGAATTATAATCATGTGGAACACAAACATATGAGTTTAATTATGTGATGGGTGATACCTATATATCCCTCCAATTAATTGGTTAGTGATTTATATCTCATGAGATAGACAAGACTGGAATATGGTGTGAACCCAGTTCAGTAAGGTACTTTATTCTCTATGATGGTCTTGGGAGTGAACCTTGACTACTATGATAGTTTGGAGAGTAAACCCATTCCACTATAATAGACTCGAAATTGATCCTTGAATACTATGAAAATGATTTTCTATCCTTGTTTATTCCAAAATTCCATGTCTTATACTAATGTTATGCTATCATGAATCATGTTCTTTGATTTCCTTGGGATACATGTCTTATAAACTACCTATATTTATCTCATAACTCAATATTTTGATCTTTAATATATATGGTGTGGTTTTCAAATGTTATTCTCTTGTTATCATAAACGTATGCTCATGATATGTTAATATCTCCCTTGTTTACCCTTACTGAGCATCTGAGCTCACTCTTTCTTATGTTTCCTTTCCCCATGTTATGAATAAAGGTTTTAAGTAGGGTATTTCTAAGAATATTACTATGTGGAAATATCATTATGGGATATGTTAAATATATTTCAATAAATAAGAAGATTTTATGTCTATTCTCCAAAATAAAATATACCTTTCTGATCTTCGGGCATGTGTTTGGGTAATGTAAAAAATATTCATCTAAAAAGAGGTAATATCTATATATGAGAAGTACGGGTTTCTACAATTTTTATCAAATTATATGTTTAGTTAACCTTTGGATACTAGGATGATAAAACTTTAGTGATATCTCTAAGGATATGTATAGGGATAAGTCTAAGGATGAGACAAAGTATATGGAAATGTCTTAGAATTTTGGTAAAGGATAGATTAAGTGGTTTCTAATAAATTACATCTTTTTTGTATACTAAAAGTGGATGTGGATCTGGCATAGAGGTATCTAGGGGTAATTACTTTGAAATGGGTGAATTTAGATAGACTCAATTGTTACCTAGTGCACAACAATAGGCTTTATTGCACACCTGGTTTGACACTCTTGGGGGATATACTTTGGAAATTCACAAAATCTTTATGAACCATCATTAAGGATTTAAATAATGAACATGATTGACCTAGATTAACCCTAAGGTTTTATAGATTTAAAATTAGGTGCCATGACTTAGACATACTATATTTTATTTTTTAATATTATGTGGTTTTCCATAATGAAAATTGTTTCTCCCACTGTGTATTTTGGTTTTAGTAAATGGAAGGAACCATAAGGAACTCGATTAATGTTGAATGTCATAGAAAATGTATTGATGAGAAACCAAATGGGATTATGACTAGATTTAAGGATATTTTGATTATTCCTAATCATTTATCATGATATATGATTAACAACTTCCACTTTGACCAACTCTCAAACTCACCAAAGAAGAGAACGATAGAGTTCATTGAGATTTCAGGTGGTGGAGACCATATAAGAAAGAAGATTTTGTTTCATATATTTCAATAATGTGGGAGTAATCACCCAAGTGAATCTTGAAAAGGAAAAGGAAGATGTTTTGAGTAAAGAAAAGAAGGATATATAGAAAGTAATTTTAGAAGAAAAATGAAAAACTTGGTTAATGAAATAGATGAGAATAATGGTATCCCTAAGATATAATCAATGGTCTAATGTTTTAAATGTGTAAAGTATGGGCATTATGAAATATATTCCCTAAAGGGAAATATCGTGAAGAAAATATACAAGGTTTTATATGTAACGGTTATATTACTGACGATGTAGAGACTACAAATTACATATTAAAGGAAAGAAGTTTTTAAGGAATAATATGATGAATCATGGTTAATGGTATATCAATAAAGTGGAATTATTGATGTATTTATGTATTAGGATTCAAATAATTGTATTTTTATCAGTGGTATTTTGGTTATTAGAATCATGAAACATCAATGGATTGTTCTGTACTACTTTTTCATTAAGGAGTTGCAAGAATATGTTAAATCGTTTGGATGTCCAAGAAAATTGATATAATAGAAATTTGAAATTTTTAGTATGGGAAGGTAACCCTTAATATATTATTTATTTTGATAAAATGGTGTTTATTTTGGATAAATAGTAGATTGATATGGATAAATTAAATTGGATAGCATTGATGACCTCAGAACTGATAAATGATTTATTGAAAAAGTGGTTTGTGTTATTAATGATGGAGTTTAAAACATTATTGGATCTATGTAATGCATCCAACAATATATGATTTTATTTAAGTAATGATTAAAGAGATAATTTTCAAAAGAATGTATATTTTCATTAAGGTTTTATATTAATTCAATATATTGCCATGTTTTAGGATAATATACGATCAATGTATTAATATATTTGGAATGTGAAATTAAGAGATACTTCATATTGTTTGGGGGATTAATAATAAGTTTATTTTGTAAATTTAGTGACCTTATTTATAAATTTTTTGATTTAAATGTTGGCATTACATGGAAAATCCTTATGGTTAACTATTCAGGGAATGGATTAAGTTAAACTTTGGATGTTATTGGATAACATATTCTAACAATTATTTTTTTATAATATATAGAGATAGAAGGAATGAATTATCATTATTTTATAGATATTATTATCTTTTAGTGCTTTAGGAATGAAAAATTCATCTCTTATATTAATGATATAAAGTATAAATTGATCAAAGAATAACCAAAGGGTGATATTACGCTTATGAAATAGAATGAAATCAAGTAAGTATAAATTGTCATGAATATTCCCTAACTTTAGGAAAAGGATATTGAAATAAAATGTTAAAAATTTACCTTCAATTTTTATAAATGAACAGTATTTTAACCTATCATGGATTAATGGATTTTTTATCATTAACTTTCTCCTGACCATATTCTCCATCACTCTCCAATGGTATTTGGGTGTTAGTTTTCTCTTCTATGTCCATGTTTTTACCTCCCACCAATGTTATCCTATATAGACACCATGTTATGATTTAATTTATAGGACCTTAGGAAATCCCTTTATCTCTTTTAAAGAGAAACTTTTATTAAAAAATTTTAGAATGTGGGTTTCTAAAAAAGGAATTTTCAAATGTTAAACCCTTATTTACCGATAAAAATTTTAAATTGTGAGGACCCAATTTATTTAAGGTGTAGAATGTAACACCTTTAGATTATATGAAATATTTTTTTTAAATAAATTTAATCTTTTAGATATTTTTGAATTACATGAAAATCTAAGTTTATCATACATTACATTAAATACTTATTTTATCTTTCATTACACACAACACCGAGTGTTTCTTGTGTTACATACAACACTGATTTTAAATGAAACATAACATACAATTAAAATTTTATTAATTAATATGATAGTTATCACCTAGACATTGGAATTGTGGGTATGAATAGGATTAACTAAATTATGAAAATATATTATTTAAACATGTATATAAAATTAATTATTCGGTGACCAATTAAATATAAATAAAAATAAAAACTATTTGAAAGGAAATCCTTTTCTGAAAAACTATTTTTATGTGCATAAACATGTTTTACCTAAATAAATAAAACAAATCACTTTTGATGAATTATTTTAATTAAATTTATATATTATATATTTAATCAAATATTTAATATTCATCTTAGGTGTTTTCTAGACAAGAGATAAGAATAAATCCAATTTTACGCTTGAAATTTATTTATTTTTTTTAAATAGTTTTGTTTCATTTTGCGCACTTATTTTAAAATTATTTTTTGACAATTTTCGAAAATTTATTTGAAAAAAAAAATTATTTTATAAATTATCTTGTAAAAACTATCTTAGGGTTAATTTTATATAATTTTATTAAAAGATAAATTTTAATATAAATAGTGAAAAATATTGGTTTAGTTAAGAATTATCATTTCTTTTAATAAATTTAAAAACTTCCAAATTATTTTAAAATGGATTTAAAGGTAAAATTAGTTCAATTATATATATATTAATCAAATTTAGTTTATTTAAATTAATTTTATATTGAATTTTTTTATAAAAACTTCTTAAGCTTTTGAACATTTTCTATTTTGGAAAACCGCATTCTCGTTGCAACTATGAGATTAATTTTAAATTAAATTTTTACACTAATGTGAATGAAGTTTATAAAAATGGATTCCATATTTATAATAAAAATAATTTATATAATATAATAAGTTCTACTTAATTTTTTACCATAATTAATATTAAAAACAATAAAAATTATTAATCGTGGTTAAGGTAAAAATGGGTTTATCATGGGTTAAACTAAAAAGATAAGGGTTAAAAATGACCCAAAAATTTTACAACACCCATTTTATGGACATTTTTAGACTTTATATCTTATATTTTTTATAATTGAACATTTTTTAGCCTTTTTTCATGTGAAAATGTGGGTACACCTTATTCTTTTCAAAAATTACAAGTGTACCACTCACCTCATTTATAAAAGGAAACCCCCACTCCTTGCATTTTTACACTTTACAACTAATTTGGTTTAGAAAATACCTAACCAAATAACTTCATTAATTCCCTAATCACATCCAATAATCCTTACCTTAGTCATAAAACCAACCTAATAATCCATTTTTTTCAAACCAAAAGAAGTTGTCTGAATAAGAGGTAATGTCCCTAACTGAGCATTTTATTTTATTTCTTCCTCCACTTCCTTAAATTATTATTAAACCATATTGATATAATAACATAAGTATCTTACATGTACTTAAATGTTTTATGATAAGTTCATGACCTATATCCATCTCCTCTTCTAACAAATGGGATATGAAATCATCGTTCTTGTGTACGGCGGACTACCCCTCATGCAATGTTATTTGTTTTCCATCACCGCCTCTCACAACTAGATATAATTATGGATTTAATGTTTATATATGATATTTATGATATATTTATACCTATTTAATTATTATATCATGTCTATATACTAAACTCCAAACCTTTTGAGAAAACAATAACGTCTCTCGAGTGTACGGTGGACTACCGCCTCATGAACCGATGAGATGTGTTTTTCATTTTTGTTATACGTGGATGTTAATAATGATATATTAAATGAATAAATATGATATTTTTAATATAAATATACTTTTTTAAATATTATCTCACACTTAAATTATTAATTTCCATTTCATGTGGGATACAATAACATCGTTCGTGTGTACCGAAGACTACCGCCTCACGAAGCAATGTGATTCATTTTTCACGTACACGTTACATGTAAAGTAATAAGGATAGGTTTAAATAAAATATATATATATATATATATTTATGAAATAAAAAATATTCTATAATTTAAATATATCATTTACTTTTCTTTCTTTATTTTCATCAAGAAAATGGAAACAACATTCATGCGTATGTACGGCTTACCGTCTCCATAAATGAGGCATTTCATTTTCTATCTCTAAATTTTATAGATTATGATAAATACATATATACTGAATATATATGATATCTATATAATTTTCAACATTATTTATATTATTTATCCATGACCACAGTAATAGGATCAAAAAAATAACAAATAAAAATATACACGAAAAAACAAAGGAGTTATTTCCCAAAACATGATTTTAACAAGGAATTATTGATAAATGAGTAATAAAAGGTCATGATTAAATCATCTATTGTATTATAAAAATGAGTTTTGTTTTTTAATATATGTATAATAAACTTATATTTAGTATATATTAGGTTCGACTGTGTACGAAGAAAGTCAAGACTTAAAGAAAGGGATTTCTAGTCTCTATTTTATTTCTAAGAGACATATACAAATTCATCAATCATTTATTTTGTTTGGGGTATATGATAAACCTTTGAAATTTTACATCATTAAAATCCTTATTTTAATGATGTTTAAAGTTTCATTTTATGTTATGATTTATTGGGGCTTACGACTCAAAATATTATTAAAGAGGTAAGGCATTTTTCATATCACTTTTATATCTATGAGATACATACCATATTAAACACTTGTTTCTTATATGTGACGTGTATATTGTCTATAAATTCCTTTAATATTTATTCTCATGAAAATTATTGGGATTTATATATCAATTTTAGGATCTCTATTTCACGGGGTTTACAGTTCAAGAGATACCCAATCGATAAGGGATTTTTTTCTCAATTTTACTTCTTTGAGACATATATCATGTTATGAACCAATCTTCTTTTATACGGTGTATATAAAGCCCCTTTAACATTCAATAACATAAATTAATTTATTCTCATGCTATTTTATGTTTAATATAATTTTATTCTTTCATGGGGCTTATGATTCAATGTTACTAAAGTGGTAAGAGTTTTATGATACAATCACATCGTTTATCGGAAGTATTTATGACTATGTTTATGAAGATGAAATATTATGATCCATATCTAAAAAAACTCATTAATTTTCTTATCCTATGGTTATTTTAGGATAATTCATTCTTTCCCTTCATTTTCCTCTCTTTATGTACTCAATAGACCAAAATATGTTTTTTATGAAAAATCATTGTTATTTCTCTCTTCGTTTGAAAACCCTTTTTCTTCCAAAACCCCCATCTAAAATGGACCAAAAGCCTTATTTTTATTTTATTATGGATAATACATCTTTTTAAGGGTTTAAGGGGAACCGTACATGACCCGTAGGCCCAAGGCACAAGGCCTGATACGACCCGAAGGCCAATACATGACTCGAAGGCCGAGAGGCATACCATGCCTATTACATGACTCGTAGGCTCAACCCACTATAACTACCCCTTCCTAGCTTCTACATCATTGATTGCCTAGCTCCCCACCTTGCATTGTTGATCAGCTATCATTTCCCCTTACAAAGTTGCATGGTGTCTGGTCCCGATGGCGGTTTCCATACACTCTTATTCTTCAAATCTGATTAGCACGGCTTCTAGTGACAGCTACTCTTTACTATGATCCTCTTGTGGGGCCTGCTCTATATGAACTAGGCTACTCCATAGTCTTTTTGGCCCGAAGGCTTTAAGGCCCGAAGGCCTTTGATGACCCAACGGCCCTGATACTTGTAGGCCCAAACCGATTGCCTGAAGTCCCAAATCGGTTGAATAGTTTTGGCTGCTAAAATACCAAAACAGTACCCACTACAGCACCTACTATAGTATTTCTACATTACTACTACAGTAACCTAGAAATTTTCCTTCACCCGATTTCGAACCTGGGTCTCTTAGATGCCAAGCAGGAGCCCTTACCACTCCGGTATGGGCTCGTTGGCTTATTCCAAAACCATGTTTTCTAAAAAATTTTTAAAAATTTTTTTTAAAATTATCCAAATGTTTTATTAAATAAAATTTTATCCATATTTTAATTTTTACAAAAAAAATTAAAATTAATATTTATGTTGTTTTCAAAAAAATGCATGTTTGGTTTTTATCAAAAATATGAAAGGAATATTTGTTTTTATGTGTACAATATTAACAAAATTTCACACCATCATGACCATTATTTTCTTTAAAGATTACTTTATAATTTTTCAATGTTATTTTAAAATAAAAGTATTTTAAAAATGTTTTGTTTTTTTAAAAAAGTGTTTTTCAAAGTGGAAATAATATTTTCCTCAATAAATGTTTTAAATGATTTTTAAATCTTTATTAATAAGTTTTAAAGTTTATTTTCAATGAAAAGGATTTCAAAAATGTTTTATGAATTTTTTTTAAAAGTGATTTTCAAAGAAAACTTATTTTCTCAAGAAATTTTTTAAATAGTTTTTAAAGATTCCTTTATAAGTTTAAAGGTTTATTTTCAAAGAAAATGATTTCAAAAAAGTTTTATGATATTTTTGTTTTAAAAAGTTACTTTCAAAGAAATTTTATTTTTCTCAAGAAATATTTTAAATTATATTTCAAAATCATGTTCCATCTAAGATGACATCTATTGATGCTACCTATAAGTTATTGGGGATATGATCCAAGGATATCATACTAATTATTTCTCTGAATGGTTTTTTTGTGATGGAATTATGTTTATAAAACCTATTTCTATTCCATGGTTTACACCATAAGAAAATACTTATAAAACCCACATCTTTTTATGGGTTATTATATGATGAAATTATGAATTGATTATGAAACCTAGCTCTTTTCCATTGGTTATGATATGATGAAATGTTTATGAAACTCGTTTCATTTAATGGGTTATGATATGATGAATATTTTATGATATTGTGGCACACACACATACAATTTAGGGAGTGAACACATTCCACTATTATATCCTTGTAAGAAAGCCTTGACTATTATGGAAATGATTTTCTATGCCAATGTGTGTGCCAAAATTCTTTATCTTAGGCCAATATTATGCTCTCATAGCTCATGTTCTTTGATTTCCTTATGATCTATGTATTATGAACTATCAATTTTTATTTCATGACTAAATATTATGATCTTTGATATGCAGGGTATGGTTTTCAAATGTTATTATCTTGTTTTTATACCATTATGCTCATGATATGTTGATATCTCCCTTGTTTACCCTTACTGAGCATCTGATCCCACCCTTTCTAATGTTAATTTTCCCTAAGTTATGGAGAACGGTTTTAAGTAGGGTATGTATAAGAAGAGTAGTATATGTGAATATTTTTCAATAAATAAAAATATTTTGTGCCTAGTCTCCAAAGGTACTATAATTTTATGATCATTGGGCATGTGTTTGTGTAATTTAATGAATATTAATATAAAAATATGTAATATCTGTGTATGAGAAACCTAGGCCACTACAACCCCTAGCGGTGATAAGGCCTTATCCACCCCAATGACAGTGAGTGCTTCTGATCATCTTTCCACTAATCAAAGTGAGAAATCTTGGGTCATGAGTTCTTTTATGGACTCTAATGATAAAGATTATAAGGGTGGGAAAATGAAATTCATGGCCACTCTTGTGACTCATAAGGTTCCTTTCATACTTAATATTCTTGATAAGGATAATTTATCATAGAAATCAAGATATATCAGGCATTGGAAAATGAATCAATTATTAATGAATTTTTTTGAATCACTTGGGGAATATCATATCCAATGGAAAGATATTGATAGATATTTTGACCTAAAGTCTAAAAAACATGAATTGAATAGTGATTTTAAAGAGGATAATGTTTTTTTTTATCAAATGAAGAGCATGGGCCTTGGTTGTAAGGGCTAGGATCCATTTAGTCTGACCCTTTGCATGTTTCCAAAGATTTTGGTCTTCATAAGAGGATTAGTGGATTTATTGTGGTCTTTTAATACTAAAATATATAATTAGAGATAATTCACATTGTAACATGGTGTTTATGGTTTAAGTGGGTTTTACAACATGTCTATGTCTGATGGACTAAAGGGGTTTTATGGCTTGTGTGGATGAGCCCATAGAATTTATATTGTAAACCTAATATTTATGACATATGTTAAATATAAGTTGTTCAGTTTTGGGTGATTAATTTTTCAATGGAACTTAATGTTCAACATGTTTATGATGTAAACGATGGGTTTGTGCCATAAATATCCCCTCTACAGTGTGCTTTATAACCTATTGTGCCTTGGGTTTTCTAAAAACCTACACATTCTCTCCCAATGATCTAGGTGGCCAGTGTTGTTTATTTAAGTGTTTCGGGATCCCTTCTAAGGGGATCTATTCCTCACTTCCCATGTTGGATCTGTGGTGATCCAAGTCTTCATGTAGGGGATGTGATCTGGATCCATGTGGTTGGTCAATTCTCATGTTAATAACGTTGATTTCTTTGATGTAGGGGGTTCATTACTTCTCTTTTATTTATGTGAAATAATAAAGTTATCATGTTTTATGCCCTTATATGGTAATGTAATTAACCTAATAAATATTGAACCAGATTAAAGAATAAAATTTTTTATTCTTAGTAATTGTATGTTGTTACTTTATTCCATGATAACAGTTTGCCTCTTGATTTTATAGATAGTGTGATATCTATTATATTCGTGTATAGCATGTTGTCATGATTGATTTATCATGTTTCTTTAATTATAAAATGGTAAATAATGTAAAGTTGGTAATTGATAATTAGTTGTCTAAATAATTAAATAAGATACATGTTTAAATGAATCTGGTGTTTCTTATGATTTGATGATAAATCAAATTGATGAAATTCACATGTTTAATTGAATATAATCTTCCATGTGTTGATGGAATTGGATAAAGAACCTAAATAATGTTAATTCTTGTTTATGGTAATAATAAAAGGGAATTTTATTTGAGAATGGTTCTTCTCATAGTTTGATAAAATTGGATTTATTCTAGGAATCATGTTTTGACATCTTGTTATAGATGATGCCTTAGGTTTCCCCTATTTGGACCCTATGGATAATAAATCAATTAATTCAAGATGGAATAAAAATAATTTTTTTGTTAAAGATAAATTTTTGGGGGTAAGAGTGACCATTTTCTTATAAAGGTTGAATTCCTTATGTTGTGATATGTGAGAGATCAGTTGTATGTGAAGGATGAATACCTTTTTTTAGGGATAAGTTTCCCTATTGGTTTTCTTTTCTTCTTGTTTCTTTTTGATATTATCTAGATGTGAGATTTTCTATATGATGTGTTATGAGCCCGGGATGGCAGAGCCTAATATGGATGATATGATATGGGGCGGGGATGCATGGATGACATGGTGAAAATTGAAACTTGTGATGGAGAGATGCATTGAGATATGCATGTGGGTGTTAGGGATGACACTAAAGATTAATAAAACGGGTTGAAGTCAGGATTACCTATTGATGTGATAAATTTAGATGCTTTATTAATATGAATCTATTTAATGGTTGATGGTTGGGTTGCTTTTTTTATCTATATTTCCATCCCCACTACTTGAGGTAGCTAGATGTGCTTGGTTGCATGTTTTTTCTTTATGGTAGCTTAGGATATTTTCCTAGAGTACCTGGAATTATGAAAGGTTTAATAATTTTTAATAAATGCCTTAACCCATGGGGATGATCTTTCTGGAAAGAAAATAAGATGTTACTCTTGAGAAACCATGGACTCAATTTGGTATATTCCCATAGTACATGGAATTGGATTTGATGAATAATAATTTTTAATGTGTAATAATATTGATGGTTAATGAATGGATTATGAATTAATTAACATAAATTTAACTTTTTAATGAAAATAAAGTTATTTATTGTATATCTTTAAAATTATTATGTGCTTATAGGATATCTAGTCTTAGTAGTCATAGCTAAGAGTCTGAGTTATGTTAGCTACATTTGAGTCTAATACTATTTTATGCCCATGGTGTGGTTGTGAGTTATATTTTATCTTGTATATTCCTTGATTTCAAATGCTACCCCACTCATGTTGGTTAGGGTGACTAACACTCAATGGACTCTGGGAGGGTGTTTTCTCCAATATCCTGGTGAATGATTAGATGGATGACTACCCCCTCTGGCCCTGCTCTCTTCTCTTGCTATTATTCTATGTTGGTATGCGCATTGGATGGTTTTACTATATATGTGTATAAAGGGATGTGATTGTTTGTGGTTATTTCACACACATGTATCTCTATATATAGTATCCAAAGTATTATTATAAGTATGATGTGTATAAGTTGTGATAACTTGAGGTACCATACTCAATGTATGGGTTGTGATGGATTGAGGTACAATACCTGTGTATAATACACATCATATGGGTTGTGGTGGATCATAGAAACTACCTTGTTACTACATGATGATGTGATATGGGATAATGTGATGTTGTGATAAACATGGTACATGTTGTGATACTTATCCCAAGTGTCTATGGGATCGCTTATTTTGGAGAGAGATAGAACAGGATATGCGATGTTGGGGCAGAGTAGCAAACTAGCGAGGAAATGGTAGAGGGTTACCCTTTTTTTGATATTATATTATATTCTCTATTATATGTTTTACTTGGTGAGAGTTATCCATGGTGAGGCTAGGAACATATTATACCTATTTAGGGTATGAGTTAGTTTCAATATTATTCACTTTCTTTTATCATGATTTCCTTATCTTTTACATGAAAGGATCTGGGAAGGTTCCTACTCAGTATACAATTATGATCACCCCACATATATATAAACTATTTTTAGGTAAATGGGAGAAGTTTTCAGATCGATATGGATATTTATAGCTCATGTTTTTTCAAGAGTTGTTTGGATTTCATATTCATTATTGGGTTTACCTTTTTGCTACTTGTAGTTTCACTTTTTGGTTGTTTTAGTACTGTATGACATTGCATGTATGCTCTTGATATTTATTTTATATTTATGAGCAGATGTTGATTGGTGTGTCTTTATTATCTCTCTATTTTTTTGTTTCTATTAGAGAGTAATTCCTCCCATTTATATGTATGATATATCGTCAGTGTTTGTCTCCAACCAAGGGTATACTAGAGGTAGGACTTGGGCAGTCACCATACTCCTTCTCTCATTATCGACCAAGGAGGGGTACTCTTTGCAAGGATGGGTTTATGATATGGTGGTATTAAAGGTTAAATTTGAGGGATATGATGTAGTTAGGAGTTAGGAATGAGTGATATTGCATGGGTTGGTAGAGAAATGATATAGGATAAGTTTAGTAAGCAATGTAAACATAGAGTACTGGAAAATACACGGTTATTTAGCTCCCTCTATGATCTAATTCATGGACCTTTAAGTTTACTCGTCCTAATAAACAAAGTGATTCAGATTTTTAGGTCGAGACCTAGGAAAGGATCATGCATCATTCTTCTTTGTGTCTGTGTTTTAAATGGGTAAACCTTGGGATAGGTTCAAACTTAATGAATAAAATTAAATGATTAATTAATTAATGTTAACACTAGTGCAGAAAACATTTTTTACGTCGGTTATTTTTCATTTTTTACGTCGGTTTCTAGCCGACGTTAATCGGGCGACGTTATAAATAACGTTTTTACGTCAGTTATTTAAAAATCGACGTCAAAAACTTAAAATCGCGATGTTTATGACGTCGGTTATTTTAGAACCGACGTGATAAATAAAATGGGAAGGGTTTATCATGTCGGTTCTTTAACAACCGACGTGATAAAAGGCCTGTAAAATGGTTTATCACGTCGGTTATTAAAAGACCGACGTGATAAAAGGACGGGGAAATGGTCTATCACATCGGTTATTAAATAACCGACATGAGAAACCGGGGGAAGGGGGGTTTATCACGTCGGTTATTATAGAACTGCTGTGATAAAACGGGGTGGTTTATCATGTCGGTTATTAAACAACCGACGTGATAAACCCCCTCACCCCGGTTTATCATGTCGGTTATATAATAATCGATGTGATACACCCCACTCCCCGCGGTTTATCGCGTCGGTTATTAAAAAACTGACGTGATAAAACCCCGCCCCCCGGTTTATCACATCAGTTATTAAACAACCGACGTGATAAACTGGGGGGGCGGGGTTTTATCACGTCGGTTTTTTAATAACCGACGCGATAAACCGGGGGGAGGGGGGTCTATCACGTCGGTTATTATATAACTGACGTGATAAACCGGGGTGAGGGAGGTTTATCACGTTGGTTCTTATATAACCGTCGTGATAAACTGGGGGGTGGGGTTTTATCACGTCGGTTACTAAATAACCAACATGATAAACCATTTTCCAGGCCTTTTATCACGTCAGTTATTAAATAACCGACGTGATAAACCATTTTCCAGGCCTTTTATCACGTCGGTTATTAAATAGCTGATGTGATAAACCATTTTCCTGGCCTTTTATCACGTCGGTTGTTAAATAATCGACATGATAAACCATTTTCCAGGCCTTTTATCACGTCAGTTATTAAATAATCGACGTGATAAACCATATTCTAGGCCTTTTATCACATCGGTTATTAAATAACCGACATGATAAACCCAATTTTTTTTTAAAAAAATTATGCAGTCATCTTCTCTCCACCAGAATCAACCAGAAAACAAATCAAGAAATCATACCACAAAAATAGAAGTAGATCAAAATTAGGCATGTACATTGATAACATATAAAACATACCCCCTAGACAGCCCCCACCCTCATGTATACCCCATGGACAGCCCTCCCCCACCCCATTGGAGCTCCCACCCTCATGTATACCCCTTGGACAGCCCTCCCCCACCCCATTGGAGCCCCCACCACACTCTTGGACTGCCCCCCGACCCCCGGACAGACCCAAACACCCCTCGACAACCCCCCACCCACCTGAACAGCACCCCCTCACCCCACTTAACAGCCCCCACCATACCCCTGGACAGCCCCAAACACCCCTGGACAACCCCCCCACCCTCATGTATACCCCCCCCCCCCCCCCCACCCCTGGACAGCACTCTCACACCCCTAGACCGCCTTCCCACACCCCTGGACAGCCCTGCCACCCCCTTGGACTGTCCCCCCACCCCACCGGACAGCCCTCCCAGACCGCTGGACACCCCCCAACCCCACTGAACACACCCCCACACCCTTGGAACCCCTCCCCCACAGACCCAAATCCATACCGGAAAAACCATCATAAGTAAACCAAAACATGAAGTAGAGAAAAATTAAACATTCACTTATATAACATTCAAAACTTACACTGTCAACTTCAAAAAAAACTAAATCCAACCTAAACAACTACCAAATACACAATTACAACGACAATATTCAAAATTACATTTTACATTACAAACAACTAAAAATCAATCAAACCTATAAAATAATTTGACCACTCCACTTGTAAGTGTTTGATGTCTTCAGAAGTATAGGGTTTAGGGTCATCAAAAACTAAAAATGAAAAAGAAAGTAGTTAACGTGTATAATTAATAAATCAAATTGAAATATTATGGCAAAGTTTAAGAGGAAATCGTACCAGGTCAAAATTCACAACTGTCCCAGTTGTATTATTTCATACATAAATCTTAATATATAATATCCGCATTCGATGAGGCCTTGTTGTTCATGACAATTATGTTTGAATGAGTGTAAATTCAATATATTATTTTTATATAATAAATAAAAAGGTACAAATTATAAATGGATATTTACCTTCGCATTTACATATTTGATCTTTTCACTTATTTTATTTGTGTTTTTTCAAAAGTAGACCCATGCACTATTAGAAAATAATACGAATGGGGTAAATTTAAAATTCATTATAATATATAAAACTATTGAGAAATTGATACTTACTTTTCCAATATATTCTTAAAAATTTCTTGCACAACACCATGGACAAAGCATATCCAATAAAGGGCTTTCTCCCTTGGGCAAAAAACCCCTAACATCCAATGATCACTAATAAAAGTAAATTTGACATTAGTGGTTTTTTATGTTAAAAGATAATTAACTCTTTGAGAGAAATGAGTTTCATACCTCTCACAAAAAGGCATCATCCAACATTGTGTGATTAAATTCTTTTCAAATCTTTCAACAATATAAACCATTCTTTGTTCCTCATTCAATGCACATGCTTCAGGGGAAATCAATTAAGGGTCCATGAATCCATATACTTCTGTCAGCTCATTCCTCTCACAAATTTTATAAAGATACCTAATACAAAACATACATAAGTATACATTTTTAATAAATATAACGCAGGGAAAAGGTGTTAAGACTTACATGGAAAAAAATTTCACCACGTTGATGCCCAACTTATCTCCAGTAACAAGCTCCATGATATCAGTTTTTATAATCCCCACTCTTATTTCACGTCCACAAACATGAGCTTCCATTGGAAACTCATAATAACCCAATAAAAAATGTGAATATCTTGAAAATCTATCAAGACCATTTGAATCTGTATCTGATGTCATAGCCATTTGTCTTTGTTGTTGTCTATACAGTATTTCTTTACCTTTGAAGTATTCCTGTAAAAAAAATTCAAAAATATATTAGTTTTCAAATGATAAAACAACTTTAATAAAAAAATAAAATAAAATATATAACATTCATACCTCTATGGTAATGAGTCGAAGAAGTCTGGATGGCCAAATTAAAAAATGGTCGATACTTTGTCCAACTGTCGCCACCTCATCTGTAGGTATTGGTACCCTAGCTGATCTATCTATAATAACCTGTACAGTGACCCTCTGATTCTCTACCTATAATTGTTGATGATGAACTGTATCTCTTATACAATATACCAACCCATATGCTACTATATGATGTTGAGAATCATCAACATAAAACTAGCAATAAGTTGGAAGCTGCGGCAGAGGCGTAGGATAAAAAATGGGGTCCGTAGGCTGAGGTGGGGGAGTGGGAGCTACTGGCGGAGGTGGAGGATAAATAATGGGGTCTGCAGGGGGAGGTGGAGGAGTGGGAGCTGCAGTCTGAAATTTTCTTTGCATTTCTGCAAACATAGACTGCACCGACTCTCTAATCTTTTCCTCCATCGTCGCATTAATATTATGAACTTCAGCCTCCAAGGATTCTATTTTTTTTATAAACCCCCTCAATGTTAGAAGTTGAAGAAGTGTCAACATTTTTCTTACCGATACACCTACCGGATATCCTCTTACACGACCAGGATGTTCGGGCCTTCCCAATGCTGCAAATAAAATATCTTCCCTCCCAGTAGCTGTAAATGTCCCCTCTGAACTCTGCTCCTCAAGAGAGTCCTATATTAATTAATTGAACATTTCTGTAATGATTGAAATTATATGAAGAAAATAGTTAACTTAAATAAATAAAATAGATATCCTACAATCCTCTCAGCTACGATTCTCGATTCTTCCGAAAGATATTGCCCTTTTTTCACTTCGGAGCTCTCTTCCATTTTTCATGTCTAGATGGAGGGGATGGAGGGCCCACCTCTCCAGAGCTTGAAGACTCAGCTCTTAGTTGTTGAAATTTTTCCGCCATTATTTGTTCTTTCAATAATGCATACCCTCCCCCAGATAAACTATGAGGGTATACATTTTTAGATTGGATCTCCTGATGAGATTTCCTTGTTTTCTGTAATTTAATAATAAGAAATCATTAACAAAACATTAATAAAATCATTTATATAAGAAAGTTTATAAAATTTTACATTTCACTTACTAGAAATGACTCTTTTCTTCTACTTTCAAAAAACGGTCTCCATGTGTCTTCATCTATAAAAGGATATATACGACATGGATTGTCATGACTCCTATGAACATAAATGAAATCAGATGAGAGGGTTGATTTGAAATCCCTCCATCTCCTGGCAGCCAACGATAAGCATTTCTTCCTGACTCCTCCAGTGTCAGGAATATCTAATGTCATCTGATAAAGAAGAGGTTAAACATATTATATATACTAGAAACATTAAAATAATAGTCAAACAATGACAAAAGATCTTACCAAAATCATCTCCCACAACTGAGAGATAATCGCTTTATCCACACTTCTCCAATCATCATACAGAATGCTTACTTTGCTCTTAGCCTGAGTTGCTACAAAACTCTTAAAATCTTTTGCATTTGGACCTCTAGGAATATCATCACCATCAAACTCAACGATTATCCTCTGATCCTGCATACGGGCAAGTGATAATTTTCGTAAATGTGTGCACCCACGTTTACCAACCTTTGAACTCTTTTTCATAATAGGAGCATGTGAATGTTCATCCCCAGAGGTATGACCAGCAATATGCTCCTCTCCAGAATCATGTGGTTGATCATATGAGTGATCTGTCATTATCCTTCAAATCAAAAAAACAAACGTCAGTTCACAAATATACAAATTCAAATATTTTAATACTACTTTAATCAGAAAATAGAAAATTGTACTAAGTTACATAATAGTAAACATTCATAATATGGTAAGCATGTTAAACAATGGTAAAGATGGTAAAGATGTTCAAGATGGTCAAGATGGTCAAGATGGTAAACATGGTAAAAATGGTAAACCTGGTCAACATGGTAAACATGGTAAAGTAATTGTCAGTGAACAAAAATAATAGATATATAATTAATCTAATGGTTATAAACATGATAAAGTAAACTAAACAAACTTAAAAAAACAAAAACATATACTTATTTTGTTTTAAAACATGTTTTAATAAATAAAAAACTAACAATCTCTAACATTTATGGAAAAAATAAATGTAAACGAGAAATAAACATATGTTACCTGTAATTTTAGGAATGTACAAATGGATTGTTTTCCCAAATTCCTTCATCGTGATCATTCCTTATGGCACAAACTATGTCTTCAACATGATCATCATTATGTTCTGTTAATCTTTCCATGGAAGTAGGGATCTCACATAAATCAGCATATTCGTCAATTCCATCCTCACCAACATATTGTTTTTTCCCTTGTAAAACAACAGCCCACTACATATCTGATTGATCTACTACATAGAAAAAAAAATTTGCATGTGTTGCCATTATAAAAGAATCAGCTGTGACTTCCAATCTATTTAGATTAACAAGTGTCATTCCAAATTCATCGTGTTTGAAACTGTTGTTACCATTAAACCATTTACAGTTAAAAACGGGAACTTTAATTTTAAAGTAATCAACCTCCCATATGTATTTAATCACTCCATAATATGAACTTGATGCAGAAATTGGGTTTTTGTCCTTAGCACTCGAAAAATGCATTGCTTCTGCAAACACCAATACACCACTATTCTGAACTGCACTTTTGTTTTCCTAAGCTTTCGTATGAAATGTATAACCATTAATGTCATAACCAAACCATGTTATCACATTTAAACATGGACCACCCACTATCCATTTTAATGTCTCCGATACATCTGATCTACCAAGCAAAGTCTTTTTAATCCATGACAAAAAAGTTTTGTTGTGCTCATTCAAAATCCACATTTCCTTCTTCTTTGAATGACATTGTTTCAACTCATTAATATGAAATGTGATATACGGTTGAGCATCAGCTATGTTACTCAAGATGTATGATTCTAACTTCTTCATATGTTCAGCTGACAATGATTTGACTTTCAAGCCGTGAATCCCCTTTCCCTCATTATTAACTTGTTCATGGTGAGATGGAGGCAAACCTATGTGTTGCGCCGTAGCCAAGTAGCTCGTACAAAACTCTGCTACCTCCTCAGAAATATACTTTTCAATAATGAAGGCTTCAGGTCGATATTGATTTTTAACATACCCCTTTAATATTTTCATATACCTTTCAAAAGGATACATCCAACAAAGATATACAGGTTCACAAAGCTTTATTTCTCGAACCAGATGAATCATTAAATGCACCATTATATCAAAAAAAGTTGGAGGAAAATACATTTCCAATTGACAAAGTATAAAAATTGCAACCTTTTCCAAAATGTTCAAAGCATTCACATCAATCGCCTTGTTACAAATTGAATTGAAAAAATAACACAACTTCATTATAGTCTTTTTGACACGAATGGGCAATATTCCACGCAATGCAACTGGTAGAATTTATTGCATCATGACGTGACAATCATGTGATTTCATACCTATCAACTTCAAGTCCTTCAATGAGACAAAATTTTTGACATTAGAAGAATAACCTTGAGGCACTTTGGTATCATGAAGACACTGACAGAAGCTAATTTTCTCCCTCTTCGATAATGTATGACAAGCCGGGGGAAGAAATGTTCGTCTTCCTTTAGGAGTGGGAGCTAACTCCAAACGTATTCCCATTGATAGTAAGTATAATCTTGCATTCAACCCATCTTTAGTCTTTCCTTTAATATCTAACAATGTTCCAATCAAATAATCACAGGTATTCTTCTCCACGTTCATGACATCAATATTATGTTTAACTTCATGATACCTCCAATATGGTAGCTCAAAAAAATTGACTTTTTCTTCCAAATATGTCTATCATTACCAGATTTCTGTGTCTTTCCCAATGTCACATCAAGGTTTTTCACCCTCTCAAAATACAGATCAGGGGATAAAGGTTTTGGAGCAGTATCAAATTCTTCTGAGCCATTGAATGACTTTTTTAGTCTTCTATAAGGGTGTTCCATAGGCAAAAACTTTCTATGACCCATGTACACTGTTTTCCTCCCATGATGCAATTGACAATATGACGTCTGTTGTTCGCAAATTGGATATGATTTATGCCCTTTAACACTGTATCCAGACAAATTTCCATACGATGGGAAGTCATTTATAGTGAACAGAAGCACTGCATGCAGTTGAAAATATTCCATTTTATAAGAATCAAACACCCTAATACCATCATCCCATAACAGTCTCAAATCATCAATCAACGGTGACAAGTAAACATCAATATCATTACCGGGTTGCTTTGGACCAAAGATCATTATACTCAACATGACATATTTACGCTTCATACAAACTTCAGGAGAGAGGTTGGAAATTACCAATAAAACAGGCCATGAACTATGTGTGCTACTGAGGGTTCGGTATGGATTCATTCCATCTGTGCACAACCATAGTCTGAGATTTCTAATTTCATTTCCAAATGTAGAATACTGCGCATCAATTTTCTTCCATTGTGGACAATCATCTGGATGACGTATTTTTCAATCACATACCCGCTCTTCAGTATGTCATCTTAACCTTTTTGAATCATGTGAATTAGCAAATAAACGTTTGAAACGATTAATTATAGGAAGATACCAAAATACCTTTGAAGGGAGATTTGTAATCTCTACACCAGCCTGTGATTTTTCTTTCACCTTATACCGTGATGTCCCACATTTAGGACACTCTGACAGAAATTCATATTCCTTCCTATATATAATGCAGTCATCCATAAAGGCATGTATTTTCTTGTATCCTAATCCCATCGGGCATAATATTTTATTGGCTTTGTAATTAGAATCTGGAAGATCTTTATCTTTTGGAAGAATGTCTTTCATCAATTATAACAGCTCTGTAAAACTTCTATCACTCCATCCATGTTTCGCCTTCAGGTTAATCAATCTTAACACTGCCAACAAAACTGTAAAATCTGTACAACCAGGATATAATGGTTTTTCAGCATCACCATATAGACGCGCAACTGTTGGTTCTATCACAATTTTTTCTGCTAAAATATCACGAATCATTTCTTCAATTCCATCGGAGTTACCATCTTGAGAATCATCATCATCAGTGACATTCCGTCCAGTTTCACCATGCCAAATCCAAGGGCTGTAACTCAGATTAAAACCATGACAAATCATATGATCTTTTATCTCTCTACTTTTCAACTTCTTCATATTCAAACATTTCAGGCATGGACAGAAAAAAATGTCACTACTTGGAACATTTCATTTTGAAAAATTCCAAAAAGGCATCAACACCTTCCTCAAATTTATTGCTCCTTCGATGTTCCGTAATCCAACTTCGACTCATTATTACCTATAACAAATATCAACAAAAAATATATATTTTTAAGATAAGACAAATATATGTTTATATGTAAAAAATCATAATTTAAATTTAAAACAATTTAAAATATAAAACAAATCGATGGGTATTTAAGAAAATGTGATTGAATATTATTTTTAAAACAAAATATAGTTAGATATAACAGTTTTAAATTTCATTGAATCAAAGAAAACCATGCCGCCTACATAGTTGATAGAAAATTTTAGAAAATGGAGTAAACCTGAGAATCACCCCCCACCCCCCAAAAAACCCCCAAAACTCTCTAGACAGGCCCCCACCCCCTTGGACAGCCCCCCACACCCACCCACCCCCTTGGACCACCCCTGGACACCCCCCCAACCCTCCGGACAGCCCCTCATCCCTCTAGACAGCACCCCCCACCCCTCCGAGACACCACCCCCCACCCCTACCCCTTGAACACCCCCTGGACACCCCCCAACACTCAAGACAGCCCCCACCCCCCAGACAACCCCCAAAACTCTCTGGACAGGCCCCCACCCCCGTGGACAGCCACTCACACCCACCCACCCCCTTGGACACCCCCCCAGACACCACCTGTTTCCACATCTTTGATATAACATTTTTTTTTAAAAATGTGACATTATTAAAAACGTTTCATGAAATATGATGAAGAGTCCAATCGTATTTATTATGAAATTTTTCTTACTATAAAGGGTCTTAGTATTGGATAGAATAATAAATAAAGTGGCATAAAACAGCAATATAATCCTAAAAAATGCATATAATCCAGCTTAAATATTTGAATAAATATGTTTGTAATCAACCATCAAATCCAAAAGGTGTATGAGAGAACAATTAGAGAAAAACTGGCAATGAGAGATCATAGTCATTGAGGGGGGATGGTGTCAAAGGAAACACAAAATCAAATGAACCGAGACCACTTTATGAAGTAATCCATGAAAAAGAAAAACCTACATCAAATAAAATCGTGAAACATCAAAAAAACAAACAAATACCCATTTGAAATAGAATCTAGTATCTTGATTCAGAAACTCTAAAAAATAAATAAATCACAATCTCATTGATTGAATCCTGAATTTCTAAAATAGAACAATACACTGGTTTCACTTTGGTTGGTGGTGCAATTATTTTTTGTATTCGATCATCAATTAGTTTTGTGACATAAAATCAAAAAATCTTGTGAAATACATATAAGTAACATTCATTATTCAAGTTCACATTCTTTTTGTAAAATTACCCATGTCTATATTATCATTAATAAAAAACATTATCATTATTATCAACTAAAATCATGAGAATTGTGATATTCCCATTTTTATAAACATATATTAATGATGTTATGATATATTTTATCATAACTAATAATATAAAAAATGGTATACTTATATATAGTAGAGTCCTATAAGACAAAATGGATGCACGATATTTCTGTGACATTTAGATTTTTTAAAGGGATATAATGATGTTTAATACTTCCCTGAAGGGTGAAATTATAAGGGAGTTTAGTGTCTTCTAAAAATACAAAGTGGGTAAAAGTTTATTTGTTTCCATTAAAGAAAACAAATGGTTTATCATAGATTTATTAGACTCTATGAGGGTGAATGATAAATATTTATTTTATTATGTTCCATTATAACTCATGTGTAAATATTTATTTTAGTTCAATTAATGAATGATAAATGGTTTACATTAATGGTTTTTGTTTTCTAAAAAAATGACATCTTCAATATGGATGATTGATTCCTATTCTATGATAATACACTCAACAAGGATGATTCACTATATATGATGATAATTTCTTTTAATTCTCTAAACACATAAACATTATTGGTTATCCAACTACAAAATTGTTAGATGAACCTGAGCATTAAATGAAATATAGGATAAAAGGAATGGATGAATCAATCATACCTCAAATTTCTTTTTGATAATGAAATTCAAACCGGTCAAATCAAGAAATATTCCAAATCTTTCCTTAATCGCGCCATAGTCCTTCAATAAATAACCCCAAATATGTTTCCAACATAGGAGGATTTTGATTCATTAAATGCAAGGTAATATATCAAAATTTGTTTTATAAAGAAATACAAAAACAAGACACTCAAGATAAAAATGAATGTCTGGTGCCAACGATATTCAAAAAGATGTAATAGGGTTCGAAATGGAAGAATCTAACCTAGTTTAAACAAAAAAATCGCAAAACATAAATATAGACTATCCGGGAAAAAACGAACGAAATAAATTCGTGGAAGGCTTACTTGAGTGTTGCAAGTTGAGATTATCGATCTGAGGAGAGTAAAGATGATAAACGATGAAGCCAAAATGAGTTTAACACAGGTCGATCGACGAGCCGATTAGGGTTTACCGCGCGAGAGAGACGAGCTGGCGGACTGTTGATCGAAAAATCGTAAATGACAGTCCATGGGGCTTTAATTTTTTAAATTTTTTATAACGTCGGTTATATAATAACCGATGTTATAAACTATTTTTTAAATTTATAACGTCGGTTATTTTAAAACCGACGTAAAAAACCCCCCACACTTTGGTTTTTGACGTCATTTATTTTAAAACCGATGTAAAAAAACCCCCCACACTATGGTTTTTTACGTCGATTATTTTATAACCGACGTAAAAAAAACTCTGCGCTTTGGTTTTTGATGTCAGTTATTTTATAACTGACGTAAAAAAACCCCCGCGCTTTGGTTTTTTACGTCGGTTATTTTATAACCAACGTAAAATACCCGTAGATATCTCGTTTTTTACGTCGGTTATCAAATAACCGACGTAAAAAACCAAAGCGCGGGGGGTTTTTTATGTCGGTTATTTGATAACCGACATAAAAAACCCGTAGATAACTCATTTTTTAGGTCGGTTATAAAATAACCGACGTAAAAAAAAACCCTGCGCTTTGGTTTTTTACGTCGGTTATTTGATAATCGACATAAAAAACGCCTACATATCTCATTTTTTACGTCGGTTATCAAATAACCGACGTAAAAAACTCCCGCGCTTTGCTTTTTAACGTCGGTTAATTTATAACTGATGTAAAAACCAAACACGCGTGATTTGTAAAGTCGGTTATTAAAATAACCGACGTTAAAAAGCTACTCAACGCATTTGTTACGTCTGTTATGAAATAACCGACGTAAAAAACCACGTTTCACAGATTCTCATGTCAGTTATATATAACCGACGTAAAAAATGGTGACGTAAATAACGTTTTCTGCACTAGTGTAAGTATTCTATTTATAGGTTTAAGAGTATAACCATTTGTTCTTCTTATATCTATGTCTCTAGGTCCACATCCCCATCAAGTTCATGCTGAATAAGTTCTGTAGGATATGCTGGAAGATCACTATAGAGTGGAGGATGATGAAAATGAAACTTGAAGGAGGAAAATCCAAGAGTTCAATCATGATAGTCTATAGAAGTATGGGGGTTCTATGTCATATTTATTCATATAATACTAGTTGGAGGAGGTAGAGAAATATTTTAGTTCGATCCATTCTTGGAAGGAGCACTGTTTGTTGGCAGTAATGATATTGCGTGGGGAAGTGAGGCAGTGGGGGTTCTTATTCCTTGGGGGTCAAGATGATTCAATAGTCTTGTGGGAGAAGTTACAAGACTCTTATGAGCATATTTTCTTTCTTTAACAGTGATTGTGGAATGTCTCCAAGAGCTTCTTAACCTTTGACAAGTGATTTCCAGTGTGTGCGAGTTTATTGTAGTGACCCGACCCTTGAAATCCTAGATCCAGTGTCTACTACCATTATGTTGGTATAAGATACAAGTAAATCACGTCCCAAAGGACTGAACAGTTTAGTAGTCTTGGTAAACTAGATACATACATGAGTCTTGGATTACAATTAAATACAAAAATTACAACTTAATTTTTTTTTTCAAGGATAATAACATTACTACATCTATCATATCCTTGCATATATTTCTAAATACACTTCATGGAATACAGGGGAAAGGAAACATAATAAGGGTGAGCTCAAATTCTCATTAAGGTTAAGTACAGTGGATGTAATAATGAATCAATAAGAATAATCATAATGGGAAGGTAAATAACTTAACACACATTCCATGTAATCAATACACTAATAAGAAAGTGTGTAAACAATATGGCAAGGTAAATAACTAAAATCACGTTACATTTAAAAAACAGACAAGGAATAAACAATGTATAAAGGTAATAAATTAAAATCACATCCCATTTAGTAAATAAACTGATAATTAAATGTCTGTATATACATTTTCATAGTGAAAATATCATGGATAATAAATACTGAATCAAAATGAAGGAAATGATTAATATTCAGAAATCATGTTTCCTAGGCACGTGATACCTTAACCATCAAGACCTAGTCTCAATAAAATTTAAATATGTGGGTAGAAACCCATATATTCTTCTTGGAAACAAAGTCGAAGGGTTTTTTGCCAACTGATTTCATCTTATGAGACTACTGATGCATCATGGGGCTTACTTTAAATGGTCTCCAACCCATATGGATTTCATTAACTAGTCCCCAACTAATAGATTTTTCATTAATCGGTTCCTAACCTATATAGTTTATGTCTAAAGCATTTATCATATATTGAATAATCGATTTTAATAATCAAAGTGCCTTATCAAATATTTGTATCAAGTGAAGGATACAAACTCATGAATATTTATCCTATTAATAAAATAAATATCAAAGTAAACACTATATGTAAAAATGATATAGGTTTTAAGAAATAAACATATCCAAGATAAATTATATAAATAGTTAGGGGAAATTCAATGTTCAATGAGCATAAAAAATTGAATATTTCAAGGGGACTAAAAGGAATATAGGTCTTCAATATCAATACTACCCTTATTAAAATAATCATAAACCATCCAAAGTAAGGATAAGAATATTATTAATACAACATATCCCAAGTTGTGTAAAAATAAAGGTTTGTTGTTTTTTAAGAATGGAACTACTATAAAAATATCTTTTAAAAATATTCTTGAGTAAAATATCCTTTTTATTTTAAAAAAACATTTTGAAAATAATTTTCTTTAAAAATCACTTTTAAAAATAATTTCTTTAAAAAATAACCTTTTAAAATTGAAAAAGAATCTTTGATGTAATGATGGAGGGTAAATCAGTTGATGTCATACAAGGTAAAAAGAACCTTATATTTGCATGGTAAACTGGTTAGAAAAGGGCCTTGTTCAGAAAATGATAAAAATATTCCTTTGAAAACAATTGTAAAAGAAAAAAAGGGTAAAAAAATTATCTAATAAATAATGTTGGAAAGGTTAATAACATAAAACCTTTTTATAAAATTTGGTTTTTAAAAGAAAAAAATTTCTCTAACCAAAGTGAGAAATGAAGTCAGGTTTTCTTAAAAACATTTTCTAAAACATTATAAGTACCAAAGAGTGGGAAAATGGTATTATTAATTGAAAAAGGTAATTAATAACCATATAAGATTAAAATTAAAGGTTTTATTATATAATGATCAAATAATTTCCAATTATTTAAATTCAAGCGTAAATAATCCTGAACAAAATGATATTCTGAAGTAAACCCTTGAAAAGACCATAACGTTGATATGATAATCGATAAATGAATAGATTATGTGTGTAAAATGTAAATCCAAATAAAAAATTTTAAATGTGAAAATATATATTAAAAAGTTATTACACACATAATATTCGAATATTAACGACAAATAGGAAGTAATATAACCCAATGAAAAGGAATCGAGTTATAAAATTATTTACCACCTGGTAACTTTTAACTCAAATAAAATTAGAATAAATAATTCAAATTGAAACTAAAATTACCATTTATAATGAATGACTAATTATATTACAAGTAAAATTGGTATTATGTACACCATATATAATAAATTAGGTGCACAATAATAAATCATGCCTCAAAGAATGGAATTTGAGACGGAGTCCCTTACAACTATGGTAACATTTGAATCAGAAACCCCAAAAATAATAGTAATCAAATAAATCATTTAAATACCATAAAATTTAAAATAATTTATGATATAATATATCAAAATGGTCAGTATATACACCACACAAAATAATTAAGTGGTGAATATGACATTTATCTGACACATGTAAAAAGTGATATGAAAATATCTTACCTTGCATTTTTTTAGGTAAACATCCTTTAACCTCTTATATAAGGGTTTTAAACATGTAAATGACTTATAAAAAACCATAATAATGTTTATAATATATTATATTAACTTATTATAATAGATTATTACCCGTTTGTTAATAATCTTTCATTATTTTCACTATTGTGGGTGTTAATTGCATAGTTTGTCGAGTATGTTTTAACTTGTTACTTGTTGTTATTATTAATTAGATCACAATTTCATAATCTCAAGAATTTAAATAATTATTTAAATATCATATATATCAATTATATATGTATTTATAATAATCCATAAATTCTAGAGATAAGAAATTAAATGCACCGTTCATGGAGACAGTAGGTCGTACATACGTATGAACGCTCCTTTAATTTCATTGTCATATTTAAAAGAATGGAAAGTAAATGATATAAATTTATATTATAATTATATTATCATATATTTTTAATATATGTTACATAGGTTTATTAAAATCATTCCTTAATACATTCCATGTATAGTGTGAACGAATCACATCGCTTTGAGGAGGCGGTAGTCCACACTTCCACAAACGATGTTATCATATTCCCACAAAATGGAAAGCATAAAGGTATGTTTTATATAGTAATTATAGAAGCATAAAGACATTATAAATATAATATATATCATATATAAATATTTTTACTCTCATAATTCCCAACCATGAAATGTGGTAAAGGAAAAAACGAACGACATTATTTCATGATGCGATAGTTCACCATACACATAAATGGTAAGTTCATTACACATTAGATGGAAGTGTGTGTAAGTGTAGGTAGAAAACATAGAATAAAAAAACATCAGTATATTTAGTATATTTTTTTATTATAAAATCATTTAATAATTTAAATTTAAGGATTGTAAAAATAAATAAAATGGAAGTGATCATTGAATAATGTTACCTCATTTTCGGGTAACTCCTTTGGGTTTTCACCAAAGAGATTCCTTGGATATATTTATAACCAAATAGAGGATTATAGGATTAGGGGAGGTTTTTTAGGATCTATTAGGTCAGATATTTTTCAATCCAAAGTTTCTTGAGGGTTTTAATGAAGTGGGAGGGGTGAGTTCCTTTTTATAGTGGAGGAGAAGTGGCGTTCTTGTAAATTTTTGAAAAGGGAATTCCACCCACATTTTTCCTATGAAGAGCGGCTCGAATAATGGAAAATATTATATAAAATGGATTATAGGGTTTAAAAATGGACATAAAATATCTTTTGGACAAGTTTCTAGTTTATTTTGGCCCTTAGGTTTAAGGTTTAACCCTTATTAAGCTTAATTTTACCATAATCGATGTAATTAATTTAATCACTTTCGCAAATATTTTTTGTCAAAAACTAAGTTGAACTTATTATATAACAATAATTATGATTATTTAAAATATTTAATCAATTTTTTCAAATTCTAATCACAAAATGTTTAGAAATTAATTTAAATTTAGTCCTGCAGACGGTACAATAAAGCGAGTTTTTTCAGTAAAAATGTTCAAAAAATTTCTAAGTTTTTATATCCAATTTCAAACTAAAACTGATTCCAATGACCTAAATTGGATTAATTAATTTAAAATTTATCTAATTTAACTTTATAACCAATAAAAATCATAATTTAACTACATAAATAAATTAGAATAAAAAGATTTTTTAATTAAAATTCCGCATTTTTCATTATTCATCAAAAAATTAAATATTTCATAAAAATACAAAAAATCACCCTAACCTAATTTTTATGGTTATATTTCAAAAATAAAGTTTATTTTAAAATATAAAAATTATAAAAGTGTCAAAAATTTGGATTTAAAATAGATTCTGCATTAAAAGGCGGCAAAAGTGCCATTATAAAATAACGTTTTTTATGCATAATGTTAGGTTCATTCTTATATTATGAAAATAAAATATATTGTATGAATATAAAAAATATTTTATTGAATATATAACATATATATTTCATTGATATCATTCACTAATTGTAATTAATTTAATTTATTAAGACAAAATGCCTTTGGGAGCATAAAAATAAAAATATATCCTTTATATTCAATTGGTTTATATTTTCATTTCTAATTAATTAGTAAATAATGAATTTCTATTATATTTTTAGAAAAAATGTATTTTCATAAGTTTTTTAATACTATTCATAACTTATAATTTAACTTCTAGGTTATATCATATTATACTAAATAATAATGTTTTAATAATATATTATTATTCGGTAAAACTCAGTCTTGCATGTAACATAAGACATTGGAGAAACTCATTGTTGTGTGTGACACATGATAACTCAGTATTGCGTGCATTTTAAGATATATCATAGATAAAATTTATTTAAAATAGTTATTATATTATAATTTCTTGGGATATTATATTCCATTATGCACTTGGTGTTGCATTTCATACATGATATCGAATACAATATTCTTTAGAATTTCAGGGTGTTACATTCTACCCACCTAAATTAAATTGTGTACTCGCAATTTAAACTTTAACTTGGAAATAAATTGTTCAATATTTCCTATGTTTAAATATCACATCATGAGAAGATTCCATAGAAAAATCCTCTAGAAAAGATAGTATGGGAATTACAAAGGTCACATGGACTAACATGTAACTAGGTCTCTAAGTATGAGAACATTAGTGGAAAATGGTGATACATACATGGAGAAAAAGAATATATATTTATAGGTATTTTTTGAGGTCATCAATCACAATTAATTGAATGATTAATGGAAAGTTTAGGTCCTCAAAGCCATAAATATGTGATGATTTAAAATATCATTGGCTCAATAAAAATTAAGGTATTAGGACAACATTTTTTTGATCATTTTTCTAATGTTGACTAATTATTTTACTTCCTAAGAATATAAGTAAATATACTTAATATATATATTTTTATAAACATTATTTCATCCTTTGGTTGTGATTTGATCAATTTCCAATTCATCCATTACTTCAAGAAATGGATATCCAAAAAATTAAATTTGATGCTTGAACCACTAAAATAAACTTTTAACGCATCTTAAGGCCCATAAAAGAGTGACAACTCTAAATATTTATCTCTAAAAATTATCCAAATTCAATATGGTTATTAGGTCCACTAGGTTATATACCCTGAGAGGGGGGGTGAATCAGGGTATGACAGATTAAAACAATTTCCCATATTGATCTTGTTTTGCTGTTAAGAAAAACTCACTTCTCTCTCTTTCCCGTAGAAAAGTATAAACAGAAATAAAATCATGCATAGGAAACAATGATTTTTACTTGGTTCACCCTCACTGGGCTACGTCTAAGGATCATACACCGGTTATTTTGTTGATGTACCAACTTCACTAAAAGCGCACTGTTGTTAACAATGTTAGAAGTGAACTCACGGTCCCTTCTGATTTACAACCAATCAGGATATGACTGCTCACTACTCTTTCAACTAAAGTGTGATCACTGATTCTATAGATGATCCAATCATAGTTTATAGACCTGTTGGTCTCTTCATTATCTCTAATGAAATCTGCATCTTTAACTGTTGATAGATGCTTTGTTGACGTCTAACTTTCACCCATTGATGAATCTCTCTTTTCACCGGATGTACTGGGCAACTCTAAATCTTTTGTGAAACCCTTAATGTGTCTTGCGCAAAACTTTAATTCCTTGCGTGAAAGATTCTAATTTTTTTGTGAAACACCCTTTTCGTGCAACTAAAATCTTACGTGCAACTTTCATAGCTTGTGATCAACTCAGAATCTTTCGTGCAACTCCCTTCGTGTGAAATTATTACGCGATATGATGCTTGGATTTTCTTTAAGTGTTGTGCTATATCTAATGAGGGGGTTCACCTCGTATTTATAGGCATTCTTGACCCCTACGTGGAAAATTCAACTTTTTTCATGCAAGTTCCTCTTCAAGGGAGAAAAACCCCATTTGACGTCGCATTAGGCGGGCAAGTTTCTTTCGCACAACCTCCTCCTTCACACCCACTTCCAAATATTTCACGCACATCATGTCTTTTCCATTTTTCAATGTTCTTCTCCCAAAACATGCCTTTCATGCAAGTTTCCTTCACGCAACTTCATCTTTCGTGCAAAACTTCAAATCTTACGCACGCAGCATGCCTTTTCCATTTTTCAACCTTCTGACCTTGAAAAATTCTTTACATGAAAGTTTTCAAAAACACTAGATCTTCTCACAACTTCCTTTTCCAAAAATATGTTTCCCCATTTTCTGATTTTGAGGCTCAAAAATTTGGAAAACACTAGAAAATGGCACCACCTTAGATATATTCTTTGTGTACCACCTCCAGATCATTTATTCATTTTTCATCGTTCCTTGTCAACATGGGTTGTCAACAATATCTATGGAACTTGACAAATCACCATGTAAACCCCCTTTGTCAGGAAATTAAACATCTTGGTCTGCTCTGTCAATAAACACAACATGGAGGTCCGATTTTTTAACAAACACAATCACCCAAAAAATGCTTCAATGATACCTTGAGGGATTTTTTCCCAACAATTTCCCCCTTTGGTTTTGTTGACAACTTTTCTCATAACTATTCTCTGCACTTTGATACCTCATTAAAGTTCCTTCCAACCGCTACCACCATTTGCCTCTTGCGATTATGATAGTGTTCAAGGATTCACTTAACATGTAATCTAAGCCCACATGAGTAATGCTTATCATGAGAAACAAGAGTAAATTAAAAGATCATCAATGAATCACTTCATTTTAGACACCAACTGTTGACACCAAAATAATACCAATTGTAAAACAGATACCAATTATTGATACCACACTGATACCAATTAGGGATAGCTGGAAACCTTATGACACCATTCCAACACCACTCATCTACTTTCATCATGGTCCTTAGTAGTCGTGATATCTACGATTTGATCAAGAACTTCTAGCATTGTCAAATTTTAAATTCATACTCCCCATTTCTTGTTGCTCTCCCCCTATCTCGCTACTCCACCAATCAGCTTCACCCTGTGTCTTTGACTAAGACATTTTCTCCCTTCTTTAGCCACAGTTTCTCCCCCTTGAGGAGTCACTATTTCTCCCCCTTTGTCAATGAACCCAAAGGTCACTCCTCTATGGTCTAAGACATTGGAAATAAAACATATTATAACAGTAGAGAAAAACACACCATACCTCAGGGAGAGGGGGTGGTTCTACATCCACTCTTTTTCAAGTGTGGGGAGTCTACTAGACTCCCATAGATAGATGATGCCTTTTAAAAGATTCCTTGGGTAAGGCTTTTGTAAGAATGTCTGTAACCTATAGTTCTGTAGCAACATACTCCAACTTCAAGATTCCCTACTCAACTTTCTCCTTGATAAAGTGATACTTTATCTCAATGTTCTTTTTACTTGAGTGATGGAAATATTTTTTATAAGATTTATAGCACTTGATTTATCGCATTGGATTCCGATCGAAGACTTCACTTCAACACCCATATCATCAAGCTACTGCTTCATCCACAATAACTGTGTGCATATTTGAGTGGATGCAATATACTCAGCTTCTGTTGTGATTAATGAAATGAAATCTTGCTTCTTTCTTAGCCAATAAATACACAATCCACCAAGATAGAAAGCACCTTCCAATGTAGATTTCCTATCATCTGCTGATCTGGACCAATCTGCATCTGTATATCCCAAAAGAACTAACTGAGATTTGTCAATATACTTCAAACCAGAATCCATTGTTCCTTTGATATAACAAATTCTTCATTTCACTGAAAGCATGTGGATTTCCTTGTAATTTCTTTGATATCGCGCTGCTTGGCATGTGACGAAAACAATATCAGGTCTTGTCACTGTTATGTATAGTAAACTACCAATAATCTGTATGTATTCTGTTATATTAACTGCCTTTTCATCATCATCTTTTGATAATTTCATATAGGTAGCAACCGGAGTCTTCATCTACTTAGAATATCCCATTACAAACCTTCTCAGAACCTCCTTGGCATATTTTTATTGAGAAATGAAAGATTCATTCATTCCTTGTGACACCTGTAAACCAAGTAAAAATGTCATCTCGCCAATCATTGACATTTCGAAATCACTTTTCATGAATTTAGAAAACTTTCTACACTGAGCTTCATCTGATCCGCCAAATATTATGTCATCGACATAAACCAACACTATCATCCTTTGATTATTGTCATTGTTGAAATATAGATTGTAATCAACTCCCCCACGCAGGAAACCAAGCTTCTTAAAATACTGATCAATCCTTGATTACCATGCTCTTGGTGCTTTTTTTAGCCCATACAATGCCTTTTTCAGTCGATAAAGCTTGTTCTCATCCTCATGAATGAGAAAACCATCTAGATACTCGATATACACTTATTCCTCTAGAACTCCATTCAAGAATGCCGATTTAACAACCATCTAGAATACTTTGAACTTCTGTTGCACTGAAATGGATAGGAATAATCTGATTGTTACCAACCTTGGAATCGGTGAAAATTTCTCATCAACATGTATTCCCTCTATCTGGGAGTATCCTTTACACACAAGTCGTGCTTTGTTTCGAATAACTGCTCCATCTTCATTCATCTTGTTGTGATAGACCCATTTAGTCCCGATGACAATTTTATCTACTATACTCGAAACAATATCCCATGTCTGATTCTTCTCAATCTGATCTAGCTCTTCATTCATAGCATGAACCCGGTTTTCATCTTCAGCTGCATCAGCAAATCATTTAGGCTCTACCTGAGATAGGAAAGATTTCTTTTGTAGAGATTCCATTCTTATTGTCTAAACTGGAGCTGACTGATCACCAATGATATTCTGCCTGTCAATTTCAGCTCAACTCCTTGGCTTCTTTGCAGATACTGATTTCACTTCCTCATGATCATCATTGGTATCTTCTTCTGAATTAGCATCTTCCACTTCTGCTCCCCCAGCGTTGCTTTCCTCCTCATCACTTTCATTAGGAAGTTGTTCACTGCACTATTGAATTCTCTCCTCATTATCCACTAGTGAAATCATTGTTCTCAACTAATTTTCCCAGCCTTTTGTTAAAGTATTTGTATCCTTATCTTTTTCCTGAGTAGCCAAGGAATATTCCCTCATCTCTGTGTGACTCAAATTTCCTGTGTTTTTCTGTTTTGAGTATAAGTCACTTACTTCCAAAGATTCTAAAGTACTTCACTATTGTCTTCTTCTCATACCACATCTCATATGGAGTATTTCCTTCCTTAGAACATAACATAGCTCTATTATAAATGTATACTGATGTCAGAACTACTTCCTTCCAAAATTTATTTGGTAGGTCTTTTTCTATAAGAATCATTCTGGATATGTTGTTGATGATCCGATTTCTCCTTTCAACCACTCCATTCTATTGGGGAGTTTGTACTGAATAAACTTGATGCCTTATCCCGTGTTTCCCAAGATAGTATTTCACGAATTCAAGCACTCTTGTTGACTTCTTTTCCTTCACTTTGTACATCTTTCTGGTGATCTTCCCTTTTTGAAAAGCATAGCACATATGTGTATGATCACGTGATAGATTAGGGAGGTCTCTTGTTGCTTCACACTTTACTAGATCTTTTAGAGATGGTTGACATAGATGAACAAGTCATTTATGCCACAATTTGTTTTCTTCCTCTCTAGATAAAAAAGCACATATCTTCTTCTCCACTTACAAGGTAGATATTCCCCTTTATTCTTTTTCCCTATAGTATCACTGTAACATATCTTCCATTGACTACACAGGTCTTCTTGGTAAACTGTATAGAATTCCTGGAGTCATACAGTTGACTGGCAGTGATAAAATTGTGACTGAGACCTTCTACAACCAAAATATCAGCACGTCTTATTTCGTTGCCCCCAAACCTAGCCTTTCCCAATACAATTATCTTCAGGACTTCATCATTTCCAAACTTTAAAAATATTTATTTTTCATATTTTATGCCTATAACCAGATCCTTGTTGCCTGTAATGTGAGACATACAACCACTTTCAAGGATCTACACACCATAACGGTTTGATGCTTTAAGGGAAATTTCAGCAACCACTGTCTTCTCTTCTCTCTTCTTCTTGGTCCATATTTTTGTCTTCAGACTTGGTATAGATTTAGACTTCTAGTCTTTATCAGAGTATGATGGACCAGCTACATCTCACAAAGCTGTATTTATATTTTTCATCTTCAACTCACTCGTTGGTTCATTAATCTACTACTTGCAAACATGTTGATTCTGCTTTGGCACATTCCTCTGTATGGTTGATGTACAGTATCTAACCATGTTCCCAAATCCTCCACACCAAAAACAATTTCCTTTGAAATATGTTCAAGATAATTTTTTCTGTTTAGATGTCACCTCTGTTCTTGTGCCCTTCAATATCTTATGGCTATAGAACACACATTTTGTGAGTGTCCCATATTTCCACAGTAATAACACCTGATGAAAGGCACATTCATGTGTGTCACTTCTATACTACCAGTATTTCCTTCAATTCCTTGAATTTTATGATTATTCCTTGTACCCACATTAATTTTCATTCTTGGAATAAGGTACTATGCAAATTTTTTAGTGATAGATACTTCGGATCTTTATCGTTCAAAACTGAGACTTTTTAATTGAACCGAGGTGGAAGTTTCCTCAATATGCACTTTATAATCTTTATGTCTTCAATGACTTCACCAAGACCCCTCATATCTTCCACAACAATATTTACTGTATCAAATAATGAATCAACTAACTCATTTGGGTTCATTTTTAAATCTTCATACTTGTTCCACAGAACATGCATCTTTGCCTCTCTGACCTTTGTATATTCTTCATATATATTCAATAGATTTTCCCAAATGGAATTTTTTGTTTTATATGACATCACCTTTGTATATATGGAATTTTATAGGGATCCCCCTAAATAATTAATTCCATTTTCATCAGCATCCAATTCTCTACACTTAGCTTCTGATAATGCACCACTGTTAATATTGGTTGTTATACCATGCATTGCTGCTGTAAACACATCCATTACCAAAGATTAGAAGTAGTGTTTGATATGATTCTTCCATAGCTGAAAATTATTCCTGTCAAAGATTGGAATTCCTTTGTTATTGGTGACCTCCATTTGAGAGAGAAACACTAATATCAACCTTTCCCTCTGATACCAATTATTAGGTCTACTAGGTTAGATACCCTAAGAGGGGGGTGAATCAGGGTATGAAAGATTAAAACCACTTCCCCTATTGATCTTGTTTTGCTGTTAAGAAAAAATCACTTCTCTCTATATCCCGTATAAAAGTATAAATAGAAATCAAATCATGCAGAGGATAAAGAAATTTTTACTTTGTTCACCCTCACTGGACTATATCCAAGGAGCATACACCGGCGACGTGTCGATGTACCAACTTCACTAAAAGCACACTGTTGTTTACAATGTTCGAAGTGGACTCACTGTCCCCTCTTGTTTACAACCAATCACGATATAAAATCTCACTTCTATCTCAACTAACGTGTGTTCACTACTTCTTAAGAATATCCACTCATAGTTTATAGACCTGTAGGTCTCTTCATTATCTCTAATGAAATCTGTATTTTTAATTGTTGATAGATGCTCTGTTGACATCCAACTTTCACCCACAAATGAATCTTTCTTTGCACCGGAAGTACTGGAAAACTCCAAATATTTCACACAACCCTTACTACATCTTGCGCACAACTTTAGTGTCTTGCTCACAAGATTCTACTTTTGTTGCGAGACAGCCTTTGCGTGCAACTTAAATCTTACACGCAACTCAAATCTTACGCACAACTTTCTTACCTTGTACGCAACTAAAAATCTTTTGAGAAACTCCCTTCGCATGAAATTCTTACACGATCTAGTGCTCAGATTTTCTCTAAGTGTTGAGATGTATCGAATGAGGGGGGTCACCTCGTATTTATAGGTGTTCCTGACCCCTGCGCGGAAGATTCAACTTTTGTCGTGCAAGTTCTTCTTCGAGCGCACAAAACCTCGTTTGACGTCGCATTGGGCGCGCAAGTTTCTTTCACACAACCTCCTCTTTCATGCCCATTTCCAAATTTTTTGCGAACATCATGCCTTTTCCATTTTTTGACGTTCTTCTCCTGAAACATGCCTTGAATGCATGTTTCCTTTATGTAACTTCATCTTTCATGCACAAATTCAAATCTTTCGTGCGCAACATGCCTTTTCCATTTTTCAAACTTCTGACCCCAAAACATGACTTGCGCACAAGTTTTCAAACCACCCTAAATCTTGTGCATAACTTCCATTTCCAAAAACATGTTTCCCTATTTTCAGATTTTGAGGCCCAAAAATTTGGAAAACACTAGAAAACAGCGCCACCTTAGATCTGTTCTTTTTTGTACCACCTTCAGACCATCCATTCCTTTGTCATCATTCTTTGTCAACATAGGTTGTCAACAATATCTATGGAACTCGAAAAATCACCATGTAAACCCCCTTTGTTGCGAAATTAGACATTGTGGTATGCTCTATCAACAAACACAACATGGAGGTCCACTTTTTCAACAAACACAATCACCTAAAAAAATGCTTCAATGATACCTTGAGAGATTTTTTCCCAACAATGGTTAATACATTAATCTCTAAATTTAAAAATAAACACTTCAAGTTCATCATTAATATTTATTCATCTGATTGTTTAACTAAAAATAATGAAAAATTAACTAGGATATCACATAATCTAGTGGTAGTCATAGAATCTTTATCATCTTTCGGTCATGGGTTCAAGTCTTGTGGCCTTACCAAGATTGATGGGTTGTCACCCGGAATATAGGTTGTCCTTTTCTAAAAACATATTAATATAATTTCCAAAATTAATATGATGGACATCCATGAAACTTAATCATTAAATGGACTTTTAACTAAGATTCTCAATATAACCCCAATATGTAAATACTTCATCCATTTACTTCCATAGAGGTCTTTCCTTGGTCAATATTTTATCATGTAGAATAGGAAATTGACTTGGGTAATAACCATGTTCCCCAAATTTAAGGTAATGGACCATAAATGGATCCTTAGGATGAGATTTATTTCTTTCCATCATAATCTACATTTCTTCCCCATTAATTCTTTGTTTTATGTCATTCTTTCCCACACATAAATCATTTCTCCATTCCATTGAGACACTTTCCTGGGTGTCTCCTTCCACATTTCTTGCATGATGGAAATCAATCCTTATTTTCTCTATGGTATCCACCACTAAAACTCTTAGAAACCTCCATACTTCTCTTATTTTGTGAGTTCAGGAGTTGTTTTAGGTATATATTGTTAATATTATTTTTGGAAAACTAATTAGGCATAAACACGGTATATTTCACTAATATCAAAACCTCGTTTGGTTTCTCATTTTCACCACCTTCTCCTTCATGTTCAGTGTTAAGTTGACTTCTTTAGGTTCCATCCATTGACTAAAACTAGAAAGCATAGTGTGAGTAACAATAGTCATAGTGAGTAAATAATATGATCATTTATAGGATATCTAAATCATGACACCTTATTTTAAATCTAAAACACCATAGGTTTAACCTAGGTCATTCATTGTCATTTTCTATTCAAATCCCTTATAATGGTTTGTAAATAAAATATGAATTAACCTAAGTGTATCCCCTAGGAGTTTCAAACCAGGTGTGTCGTAAGGAATGTTTTCATGTACTAGGTTATGATCGATTTAGGACCGATGTACCTTTTCAGAGTTGTTACCCCTAAGTACATTTGTTCCAGAACCACGTCTACTTATAGTATCCATACAGGGATGTATTTCTAGGGATACCCACACAATATCTACCTTATCAAAATTCTAGGATGTTATTCTATACTTATCGTCAAAATATACCTTAGGGTTATGTTATCTAATCTATGTTTTTCTAAATCTATCTCCCAAGGTTTCTACTAAAATTTCTCTGATACCAACTGTAGCAACCTGACCTTAAAAAGCTTAGATCTGGTTTATACTATCATTACATTAGAATAAGACACAAGTAAATTTCATCCCAAAGTACTGAATAGTTTAGTAGTCTTGGTAAACTATAAACATACATGAGTATTAGATTACAAATGAATATAAAAAATCCAACATAATTTTTTTTAGGAAAATAACTTTATTCCATCTAGTGTATACTTGAATATATTTTTTAGTACACTTCATGGAATCTTGGGGAAAGGAAATATAATAAGGGTGAGCTCAAATAATCAATAAGGGTAAGTACATAAGAAGTGATAATTAATCAATGAGAATAACCATTATGGTAAGTTAAATAACTTAACATGCATTCTATGTAATAAATAAACTGACAAGGAAGTTTGTAAAAAATATGGAAATTTAAATAAATAAAATCACATGCCATTTAAATAATTAGATAACGCATAAAAATTATAGAAAGTTAATAAACTGAAAACACATGACATTTATTCAATAAACAGAGAATGAAATTCATATATAGACTTTATCATAGAGAAAATATCATGGATAATAAATACTGAATCAAAATGAATGAAATTCTTAATTTTTAGACATTATGTTTTCGAGGCACATGATACTTTTAAAATCAAGACCTAATTTCAAGACAGTTTAAATATGTGGGTAGAAACTCATCTATTATTCTTGGAAGCAGACTCGAAGGGTTTTTCGCCAACTGATTTCATCTCATGAGGATAGTGATGCATCATGGGGCTTACTGTAAATAGTCCCTAGCCCGTAGGGATTTCATTAACCATTCCCCATCCCATAGGGATTTCATTAACCAGTCTCCAACCCATATAGTGCATGTCTGAAGTATTCCTCATATATCGAATAATCAATTTGAATAAACAAAGTGACTTATAAAATATCCATATTGAGTAAAGGGTATGAATTTATCAATATTCCTCCAGTAAATCAAAAAAGTATCAAAAGTAAACACTTTATCTAAAAATGATATATGGTTTAGGAAATAAACATATCCATGATAAATGATATGAATAATTAGGTGAAATTTAATGTTCAATGATCATAGGAAATTGAATATTTCAAGGGAACTAAAATGAATCAAGGTAGATAATTTCAATATTATCATTGGTCAAAGAAATCATAAACTATACAAAGTAAGGATAAGGATGGTATCAATACAACATATCCCAAGTGTTATAAAAATACAGGGTTGTTGTCTTTGATTAAAGTATATACTATAAAAATATATTTTAAAAATATTCTTGAGGAAAATATATTTTTTATTTTAAAAATTATTTTAAAAATTATTTTATTCGAAAATAACTTTTAAAAATATTTTCTTTAAAAATTAACCTTGAAAACTTTCAAAGGAATCTCCAAAGTAATAACAACGGGTAAATCCATACATGTCATACAAGGTAAAAAGAACATTCCATTTTCATGGTAAAAAGGATATAAAAGTGCCTTGTTTGGAAATCAAAAAGAGTATTCCTTTGAAAACATTTGTAAAGGAAAAAAGGGTAAAAATTACTTTAATAAATCATTTTTTAAAGGGTAAAAACCTTTTTGAAAACCTTTTTATAAAACTGGGTTTTTAGAAGAAAATAGGTTCTCCAACCAAAGAGATAAATGAAGTTGGGTTTTCTTAAAAACATTTTCTAAAACATTTTAAGTACCAAAGAGTGGGGAAATGGTACTATTACTTTAAAATGTCTTAAATAACCAGTGTATAATAAAATTAAAGGGTTTAATATATAATGAAAAAAAAATTCCTCTCATATAAATTCAAGTGTAAACAATCCCGAACAAAATGATATTATGAAGTAAACCCTTGAAAAGACCACAACGTTGATGTGAGAATCAATAAATGAATATATTATGTGTGTCAAATTAAAATCCATATAAAACAAATTTAAATACAAAAATATATATTAAAATTTTATTACACACATAATCTTAGAATATTAACAACAACTTGGAAGTAATATAGCCCAATGAAAAAGAGTCGGGTTATGAAATTATTTACCACTTGGTAACTTTTAACTCAAATCTCATTAGAATAAATAATTCAAATTGAAACTAAAAATACTATGAATAATTAATTAATAGTGATATTATAATTCAAATTTTAAGTATGTTCACCATATATAAGAAATTAGGTGCACAACAATAAAGCATGCCTCAAATAATGGAATTTGAGACGAAGTCCCTTATAATTGTTGTAACATTTGAATCAGAAACACAAAAAATAATAGTAACCAAATGAAACATTTAAATACCATGAAAATAAATTAATTGATGATATCATATACCAATATTTTCAGTATATACACCACACAAAATAAGTAATTAGTCAATATGATATTTATCTCACGGATGTAAAAAGTGAGAGGAAATACCTTACTTTGTGTTTCATTTTGGGTGAATGTCATTTAACCTTATTTATATAGATTTTAAACATGACACTAAAATATACCATAACCAAACTCATATTTATAATATAATATATTAACTTACTATAATATCTTATTACCCATTTGTTAATATTATTTCATTATTTTCACTATTTCGAGTTTCAATTTCCTAGTTTTTCGGATATGTTTTAACTCGTTACTTGTTGTTCTTATTAATTAGATCACGATTTAATCATATAAATAGTGTAAAATATTATTTAAATATCATATATATCCATTATATATATATTTATAATAATCCATAAAGTTTAGAGATAAGAAATGAAATGCACTCTTCGTGGAGACAGTTGGTCATACGTTCACATGAACGCTACTTTCATTTCTTTTCCGTATTTAAAAGAATAAAAAGTAAATTATATATATGTATATTAAAATTAAATTTTAATATATATGTCATATATGTTACATTGTTTTATTAAAATCATTCTTTAATACATTCCATTTATAGCATGAATGAATCACATTGCTTTGAGGAGGCGGTAGTCCACACTTCCACAAATGATGTTATTGTATTCGCAAAAAATGGAAATCATAAAGGTATGTGTTATATAGAAATAATAAAATAATAAAGACATTATAAATATAATATATATCATATATAAATATTTTTCCATCATAATTCCCAACCATGAAAAGTGTTAAAGGAAAAAACAAACAACATCGTTTCGTGAGGCATAAGTTCGTTGTACACATAAACGGTAAGTTTGTTACCATTGGATGGAAGTTTGTGTGAGTGTAGGTATAAACCTTATAATAAACAAATATTAGTATATTTAGGATAATTTTTTTTTATATAATAATGTAATAAGGATAATTTAATTAGTGTAGAAAGAAATAAAATGAAAGTAATCTTTGAAGAATGTTACCTCATTTTCGGGTAACTCCTTTTGGTTTGCACCAAAGGGATTCCTTGGATGGATTTATACCCCAAGGTAGATTTCTAGGATTAGGGTAGGTATTTTTAGGATATATTTGGGCATATCTTGGTCTATCCAAAGTTTATTGATGGGTGTGAGGAAGTGTGAGGGGTGAGTGCCTTTTTATAATGGAGGAGGAGTGGCATTCTTGTATATTTTTTAAAAGGGAATTCTTCCCACATTTTTCCTATGAAAAGTGGATCCAATAATGTAATTAATTAGTTAAAATATATTATAGTTTCTAAATATTTCCATTAAATATCTTTTTTATAAGTTTATAGGTCATTTTGGCCCTTAAGTTTAAGGTTTAGTCCCTTATTACGCTTAATTTTACCTTAATCGTTGTAATTAATTTAGTCACTTTCACTAATATTTTTGGTCAAAAACTAAGTTTAACTTATTATAAATTATAAATTATTATGATTATAAATATTTAATCCATTTTTCAAAATTCAAATCACATTATTGGTAGAAATTAATTTAAATTTAATTTCACAAATGGGACAACAAGCGGGTTTTTAAAGTAAAGATATTCAAAAGCTTGCTAAGTTTTTATATCCAATTTCAATATGAAATTGATTCCAATTACCAAAATTGGATTAATTGATGTAAAATTGATCTAAATTAACTTTAAAACCAATAAAAAACATAATTTTACCTTATAAATAAATTAGATGAAAAAGTAGTTTTGAATTAAAATTAAGTATTTTTCACTATTCATTAAAAAATAAAATGTTCCAGAAAAATACTAAAAAATAACCATAACCTAATTTTGATAGTTATATTTAAAAAATTAATTTTATTTTGACATATAAAAATTATAAAAGTTTCAAAAATTGGATTTAAAATAGGCTTTCCATTAAAAGGTGGAAAAAGTGCCTTTATAAAATATATGTTTTTATGTGTAATATTGGGTTCATTCTTATCTTATACCTATAAAATATATTGGATGAATTTTAAAAATATTTTATTGAATATATAACATATATATTTCATTAATATCATTCACTGATTGTAATTAATTTAATTTATTAAGATAAAACACCTTTGGGAGCATAAAAATAAAAATATATCATTTATATTCAATTTTTTATATTTTCATTTCTAATTAATTGGTAACCAATGAATTTATCTTAGATTTTAATAAAACATGTATTTTCATAATTTTTTCAATACTATTCATAACCTCTAATGTTACGTCTATGTTATATCATATTATATTAAATAATAATGTTTTGATAATATATTTTTGTTCAGTAAAACTCGATTTTGCATGTAACATAATAAATTGGATAAACTCATTATGTGAGACACATACTAACTTATTATTGTGTGAATTAAAAGCTATATCATAGAAAAAATTTATTTAAAATAGTAATTATATTATAATGTCTCAGTATATTATATTCCCTTATGCATTTGGTGTTATGTGTCATACATGCTATCGAATACAATGTTCTTACATTAGAATTTTGGGGCATCATATTCTCCCCTGCCTTAATTAAATTTCATCCTTTCATTTTAAACTCAAACTTGGTAATAAATTGTTTTATATTTCATATGTTGAAATCTCACATCATGAGAAGGGTTCGTAAAATATCCTCTAGAAAAGAGCGAATGAGAATTATAATGGCCACATGGACTAACATGTGACTAGGTCTCTAAGTAGGAGAACATTGGTAGAAAGTGGAGATAAATATGTGGAGTAGAAGCATAAATATTTATAGGGAATGTTTGAGTTCATCAATCACAAACAAGTGAATTATTAATGGAAAGATGAGGGCCTCAAAGCCATAAATCTGTGATGATTTAGAAGACCATTGGTTCAAAAAAAATTAAGGTATTAGGACAACATTTTTTTGATAATTTTCCTAATGTTGACTAATTATTTTACTACCTAATAATATAAGTAGATATACTTACTTGATATATGTTTATAAAATTAATTTCATCCTTTTGTTTTGATTCGATCAATTTCCAATTCATCCATTACTTCAAGAAATGAAAGCACTAAAATAAACTTTTAACATATCATAAGGCCCATAAAAGAGTGATAAGTACAACTATTTATCTCTAAATATTCCCCAAATTCAATATGGTTAACTCATTAATCTCTAAACCTAAAAATAAACATTTAAGGTTCATTATTAACATTTATTGTTCAAATTGTTTAAGTAAAAACAATGAAAAATTAACCATGACATAGCATAGGTTAGTGGTAGGCGTGAAACCATTATCATCCTTCAGTCATGGATTCAAGTATTGTGGCATTTCTGGGCTTGATGGGTTGTCACCCAACATACTATTTTTCCTTTTATAAAATCATATTAATATAATTTCCAAATTAAATATGATAGAAATCTTGTAAATTTAAACATTAAATATAATTTTAACTAAGGTTCTCAATATAGCCCCAATATATAAATACTTCATCGATTTATTTCCACATAGGTCATTCCTTGGTCTAGATTTTATCCTTTATAAGAGGACATTGAATTAGGTAATGCCCAGGTTCCCCACATTTAAGGCAACAAACCATAAATGGATCCTTAGGATGATATTTATTTCCTTCCACTATACTCTTCATTTTTTTCCCCAGAAATTCTATACTTTATGTACTTTCCCACACATAAATCATTTCTTTATTCCATTGAGACACTTTTTTGGGTGTCTCCTTCCATATTTCTTGCATGATGGAAATCGAGCCTTCTTTTTTATGGTCTCCACCACTAAAGATCTTAGAAATATCCATCCTTCTATTATTTGGGGAATTTAGGAGTTGGTTAGGTTATATGTTGTTAATAATATTTTAGGAAAACTGATTAGGCATAAACACAATATATTTGACTCTTATCAACACCTCATTTGTTTAATCATTGTCACCGCCATGTCCTTCATGTTCAATGTAAACTTGAATTCTTTGGGTTCCAACCATTGACTAAAACAAGAAAGCATAGTGTGAGTAACAAGAGTCATAGTGAGGAAATCATATGATCATTTATAGGATATCTAAATCATGACACCTTATTTTAAATCTAAAACACCATAGTTTTATCCTAGGTCATTATTTTTCATTATCTATTTAAATCCCTCATAATGGTTTGTAATAAAATTTTGAATTATCTTAAGTGCATCCCATAGGTTTTTCAAACTAGGTGCATAGTAAGCCTCATTATCATGTACTAGGTTATGCCTCATTTAGGACCGATGCACCTTTTTAGTGTAGTTAACCCTAGGTACATTAATTCCAGAACTATGTCCACTTGTAGTATTCAGACAGGGATGTATTTCTAGGAAGACCCATATCATCTCTACCTTACCAAAATTTTAGGATTTTATTCTATACTTATCCTCAAATTCTACCTCATGGTCATGTTCTCTAATCTATGTTTACCTAAATATAGATCCTAAGGTTTCTACTAAAATTGATCTGATACCAAAATTAGCGAACCGACCCCAGAAATCCCGGATCTGGTGTATACTACCATTACATTGGCATAAGATACAAGTAAATTTCATCCCAAAGTACTGAATAGTTTAGTAGTCTTGGTAAACTATATATATACATGATTCTTGGATTAAAAATGAATACACAAATTAAAACAAATTTTTTTAGCATAATTACTTTATTTCATACAGCGTATCCTTTCATATATTTCTTAGTACAATTCAGGGAATCCTAGTGAAAGGAAACATGATAAGGGTGAGCTCAAATTCTTTGTGAGGGTAAGTATAGTGGAATCAGAAATGAATCAATGATAATAATCATTATAGAAAGGTAAATAACTTAACACACATACCATGTAATCAATAAACTGAAAAGGAAGATTGTGAACATTATGGAAAGGTAAATAACTAAAATCACATGACATTTAAATAACTGGATAAGGTATAAATAATATGTAAAGGTCCATTTAGTCAATAAACTATGAATGAAATGTATCCATAGACTTTTTCATAATGAAAATATAATGGATAATAAATACTAAATCAAAATGAAGTCAATGATTAATTTTCAAATGTCATGTTTTCAAGGCACATGATGCATTTACCATCAAGACCTAATCACAAAATAGTTTAAATATGTGGGTAGAAAACTGTATATTCTTCTTGGAAACAAACTCGAAGGGATTTTTTCCAACTAATTTCATCTCATTAGACTACTGATGCATTGTGGGGATTAGTTTAAATGGTACCCATCATGTAGTTCTTGCATTAACTAATTCACATCCCATAGGAATTTCATTAATAGGTCCTCAACCCGTATACTGTATATCTATGGCATTCCTCATATATCGAATAATCAATTTAAATAAACAGAGTGTCTTATCAAATATTTGTATTGAGTAAAGGATATGAATTTATAAATGTTTTTTCACACAATAAAATAACTATAAAATTAAACAACATATGTAAAAATGATATTTGGTTTATGAAATAAACATATCAATAATAAATGATATGAATAATTAGGGGGCATTAAATGTTCAATGATCAGAGGAAATTGAATATTTCAAGAGAACTAAAAGGAATCAAGGCAGTGAATTTCAATACCATCCTTGGTCAAAGAAATCATAATCCATTCAAAGGAAGGATAAGGATGGTATCAATACAACATATCCCAAGTGGTGTAAAAATAAAGGGTTGTTGTCATTGATTAATCTAAATACTATAAATATATATTTTAAAAATATTCTTGAGGAAAATATCATTTTTATTTTGAAAAACATTTTAAAAATAATTTTCTTTGAAAATAACATCTAAAAACATTTTCCTTAAAAATTAAGCTTGTAAACTTGTAAATTAATCTTCAAAGGAATGACAGCGAGTAAATCCATACATGTCATACAAGGTAAAAATAACATTCCTTTTACATGGTAAAATGATTAGAAAAGTGCCTTGTTAGGAAAGTAATAAGAATTTTAATTTAAAAACATCTGTAAAAGATAAAAAGGTTAAAAATGACTTTAATAAATCATTTTGTAAAGGGTAAATACATTTTTGAAAACCTTTTTATAAAACTAGGTTTTTAAAAGAAAACAGGTTCTCTGACCAAAGAGAAAAATGAAGTCTGATTTTTTTTTTTTAAATATAAAACATTTTAAGTATTAAAGAGTGAAAAATGGTACTATTACATGAAAAACTTCATAAATTACCAGTGGATAATAAAATTAAATGATTTATTAGACAATGATCAAATAATTTACTCTTATGGAAATTCAAGTGTAAACAATCCCGAACAAAATGAAATTGTGAAGTAAACCCTTGAAAAGACCATAAATTTGACGTGATAATAAATAAATGAATAGATTATTTGTGTCAAATGTAAATAAACATAAAAAATTTTAAATAAAAAAATATATAGTAAAAATTTATTACACCCATAATCTTAAAATATCAATGACAATGAGGAAGTAATATAACCCAATGAAAAGGAATCAGGTTATGAAATTCTTTACCACTTGGTAACTTTTAACTCAAATATAATTAGAATAAATAATTAAAATTGAAAATAAAAAAACCATTAATAATAAATGAATTATTATATTACAACTAAAATTGTAAGTATTTACACCATATATAAGAAATTAGGTGCACAACAATAAAGAATTCCTCAAAGAATGGAATTTGAGATGAAGTCCCTTACAACTGTGGTAACATTTGAATAAGAAACTAAAAAAATAATAGTAACCAAATGAAACATTTAAATAATGTGAAGATAAAATAATTCATGATATAACATACCAAAAATTTTAGTAGACACACCACACAAAATAAGTAAGTGGTGAATATGACATTTATCTCACAAATGTAAAAAGTGTGATAAAAATACCTTACTTTGTGTTTACTTTTGGATGAATTTACTTTAACCTCCTGTATAATGGTTTTAAACATGTAACTAATGTATAACAGAACCATAATCATATTTATAACATCATATATTAACTTATTATAATATCTTATTACACATTTGTTAATAATCTTTCATTATTTTCACTATTTTTGGTGTCAATTGCCTAGTTTGTCGAGTATGTTTTCACTTATTATTTGTGTTTCTTATTAATTAGATAATGAATTAATAATATATAGAATTTAAACCATGATTTAAATATAATATATATATAGTATATATGTATTTATAATAATCCATAAAGTTTGGAGATAAGAAATGAAATGCACTGTTCATGAAGATGGTAGGTTGTACATACGCAAGAATGCTACTTTCATTTATTTTCCGTATTTAAAAGAATAAAAAGTAAATGATATATATTTATATAATTATTAAATTATAATATATATTTCATATATGTTACATATTTTTTTTAAATAATTCCTTAATACATTCCATGTATAGCGTGAACGAATGACATCGTTTTGAGGAGACGGTAGTCCACACTTCTATAAACGATGTTATCGTATTACCACAAAATGGAAAGCATAAAGATATGTGTTATATAGAAATTATAGAATCATAAAGACAATATAAATATCATATGTATCTTATATAAATAGTGTTTCCATCGTAATTCCCAACCATGAAAGCTGGTAAAGGAAAAATGAACGGCGTCATTTCATGAGGCGGTAGTTCTCCATACACATAAATGGTAAGTTCATTACCCATTAGATGGAAGTGTGTGTAAATTTAGGTAAAAACATTAGAATAAAAACATCTCATTATATTGAGGATATTGGTTTTATTATATAATAATTGAATAATTATAATTTAAAGAGTGTATAAATAAATAAAATGGAAGTGATCATTGAAGAATGTTACCTCATTTTTTGGGTAACTCATTTGGTTAGCACCAAAGGGTTTCCTTGGATGGATTTCTTCAAAATGGTATGATTATTGGATGAGGGAAAGGATTTTTAGGATATATTTTCTTATAGTTTTTTTATCAAAAGTGGATTTAGGGGTTTGAAGAAATAGGAGGGGTGGGTACCTTTTTATAGTGGATGAAGAGTGACATTCCTGTAAATTTTTTAAAAGAGAATTTAACCCACGTTTTTCCTATGAAAAGTGGATAAAATAATGGAAATATTAGATAAAAGGGATTATAGGGTTTATATATGTCCATCCAATAGATTTTTGACAAGTGTATAGGTTATTTTGGCCCTTAATTTTAAGGTTTAGTCCCTTACTAAGCTTAATTTTACCTTAATCACTGTAATTAATTTTAATCAATTTCACTAACCATTTGATCAAAAACTAAGTTGAACTTATTATAAATTATAAATTATTATTATTAAAAATATGGAATCCATTTTTCTAAATTACAATCACAAAATTGGCCTAAATTAATTTAAATATAATCTGCAGAGGGGATGACAAAGTGGGTTTTTAAAGTAAAAATGTTCAAAAGTTTGCTAAGTTTTTAAATCCAATTTCATTGTGAAATTGATTATAATTACCTAAATTGGATTAATTTATGTACAATTGATCTAATTTAAATTTAAAACAAATAAAAAACATAATTTAACCTTATAAATAAATTATACAAAAAAGTAGTTTTGAATTAAAATTCAGTATTTTTCATTTTTCATCAAAAAATGAAATATTTCAGAAAAAAAATCAACATAACCTAATTTTGATAGTTTGATTTTAAAAAATGAAGTTTATTTTTACATATAAAATTTATAAAATTTCCAAAAATAGGATTTAAAATAGGTTCTCCATTAAAAGGCAGCAAAAGTGCCTTTATAAATATAGGTTTTTATGCATAATATTGGGTTCGTTCTTATCTTATGCCTATAAAATCTAAAGGATGAATATAAAAATATTTAATTGAATATATAAAATATATATTTCATTAAATCATTCGCTAATTTTAATTAATTTAATTTATTAAGACAAAACACCTTTGGGAGCATAAAAATAAAAATATATCCTTTATATTCAATAGTTTTATATTTAAATTTCTAATTAGTTTGTGACCAATGAATTTATCTTATATTTTTATAAAACATTTATTTTTATAAGTTTTTAATAATATTCATAGCAGCTAATTTAAAAACTAGGTTATATCATATTATATTAAATAATAATGTTTTAATAATATATTATTATTCAGTAAAACTCGATCTTGCGTGTAACGCAAGCCATTGGAGAAACTCATTGTTGCGTGTGACACATGATAACTTAGTATTATGTGCATTGAAATCTATATCATAGATTTAATTTAATTAAAATATTAATTATAATGTAAAGTATTAGGATATTATATTCCCTTACGCACTTGGTGTTGCGTGTCATACACACTATCGAATACAATGTTCTTACTTTAGAATTTTGGGGAATTGCATTTGGGATCAATTTAAAGACCCTTATGCGATATTCTTCAGACATATTTTAAAATCAAGAGGCCAGTTCGAGTAATTTTGATGAGGCTTTGTTTCCATAGGTCCAGTTCCTGGTCACCCTGTTTATATTGTCAACATATCTTGAAGTGTTGGAAAGAGAAAAGGTCATTGAGAGTACGTTGGCTAAAATCATATCATTGTGAGAGGGGAGTTATGAGGATTAATCACCAAGAAGAGTTGAGTTATGAGTTTCTAATTTTTTTAGAAAGAATATATTTCAGTCATCCATGGGTAGGTCCTATCCCTCATCATCTTGTTTCTCCGAGGGTGGATGTGACAGCCCAAACCCGCACTTCCATATCTGGTACTAAAACATGTTGTGTATTTTTTTATTATAAGGTAACTAAAACATACATATCCCATTACAAAACAGAGGATATTTTATGTTATAGATTTTTTAGGACTAGGAAAATAACTTACATAATATCAGAGTTTACAAAAAAAATTATAAAATAACTGATTGGATTCTCTTAAGTTAACTCCTTAAACAATGTCATCCATCTTTAAACTTCTAAAAGAACTATGAAAAATGTTTTAAAACATGGGGTGAGCATAAAATTTTCCAATAAGGGGTTTTAAAACCAGGGAAAATAATTTTAAATTCCTTTGAAAACGTTTTATATCAAATACAAAATATTTGATATTATATATAACTTTCCAAAGTAATAGGCTAAGATTTTTATAAAAAAAATCCACAACAAAATAATTTTCATTACCTTTTAAAAATACTTATCATTTTGAAATCCATTTTAAAATAATCTTTGAAAAACACTTTGATTTCTCCTTAAAAATCATTTGAAAATAATAATTCTTTTAATGATTAAAATTATACTTGGAAAATCTTAATAAAATGATGTGGCCACTAGCAGTATCACTTGTAGAACAACATCTCATTTGAGGTCGTGGGTTCACTCCTCATTCCTCATTATCTCATTTGATACTCAAGTGTCAAATTTGAATAAAAAATATATATGATCTTCCTTTCTCATTTATAACCCATTAAAAACCTTTCAAAATAAACTTGAACAATTTTTGAAGAAGAAAATAATTTTATAACTTATAATCATTGATAAATCACTTTTTCATAAAATTTGTAGGAGAAATCCATATTTTAAAAATAATTACCTATATTTAAAAGATATAATCATAAATACTTTTAAATTAAATCAAAATATTTCTTTAAAATTCATGAAATGTTAATAAAAATTATAGATGATGGTCATATCTACTATTATGATTGACATTTTTAGAAATTAAGGAGCATGTTACACATAAAATGATAGGTTTTATCATTAGAAATTACATAGAGACAATAAAATTCTTTTTAAAAAAGTTTTTAAAATTAAAAAAAAATGAAAAATCAATGTTTTTTTATTGTTTTATATTATGGAATAAAATATTTAATTGCAGTAAACAAAATAAAGGCTTTGTTTGAATGTCTAAAAATAAAAAATCCCCTTACCTTGAGTTTGATTCATTATGTATCTCATTTATCTTCTAGAATGATAAACTTAGGTTAATTATTTACATTATTTAGAACCTTTTTCAATTTTATTATTCCTTTTATTTTACTTATTATCATGTTAATAATTACTTAATTATTAAAGTTTACATTAGACGCTTTAACAATATTCGGTACATAAGTCCGAATGAATTCGGTATGTTGGTTGTGGTAAAAGAGACCAGCATTAAATAATCTCCATAATAATATCCATGACATAATTATCACTTTTATAAATTAATTATATATTTAAATCCAACCATGAAATATGGTTATGAAAAATGAACTATGTTACAATCATGGAGACGGGAGGTCGTACGTACGTATGAGTAACGTTTCCATTTTTCAATGATCATTATGGAAAGAAGGTAAATATTATTTTATCATTAAAAAATAATAATAATATCATATATATCATATTAATTATTTAAATATAACTATATATATCATCCATATGATGTGGTGATTGAAAATAAATCACATCGCTTCATAAAGGTGGTACTCCACACATATGCACGAACGACGTTATGCATAGAAAGGTAATAACATAAATGATATATTATATTTTCATAATGATAAATATTTCCTAAAAATTATATATATACATTAATTATATCATTATAAATAGTCTTGAGATATGGTGATGGAAAATGAATTACATCGATTCGTGAGACAGTAGTCCACCGTACACATGAATGATGAATTATTTTCCCATTTGATGGAAATGTAGATAGATATAGGCCATTACACTAACATAATAACATCTAAGTATATGTAGGATACAGTATTTATTATTTTATCATGGTTTAATAAGTTTTTATTAATGTGGAAGGATAAAAAAATAGAAACACTAGATTAAAAAATATACCTCTTCTTCAGAAAATTTCCCTTTCTTAACACCTTAAGACCACTAAGGGTGGTGTTCCTCCTAAACTAAGGCCTCTAAAAAGTGGGTAGGGATTGTAGGGATTTATTTGGTTAGTTATTGTCTAAATAAAATGGGTTTTTAAGTGTTTATGATTGATAATAAGTGGTGCCCCTTTATAAGAGAGGGGAGGGGCACTCTTGGAATTTCTCAAAATATTAAAATATAATAAGACTATTCTAGATCCAAATGCTTCCAAATGGACTATAAATTCATATGGGGTGACTTTTTAGACCATATATTATTCTAATTATAATTATTTAATAATTTTATGATTTTTATATAATTTAATAAAACATTAATTCTAAAAAATATCATTATTGTCAAATTTGATATTTTTTAGCATGTTAACTTTAAAAACATCAAGAAAACAAGTAAAATTCTAAAAAACTATTTTATTATATCCTAAAAAATTCAATATCATCTATAAAATTTGTGGATTACATTATTCATGTCAAATTATATTTATTTTAATATTTTTAAAATCATTTATTTTATTTTTCTATTAATTAAATAATTACTGCATCTGCGTTGTGCAAGAATTTAAGGTAATTATTTCTTCCCTAAAAATTAAAAATCAATTACCATGATAAATAAAAAAAATTATATTTAAAAATACTATTTATAGTCAAACATATCTTCTAAATAACACTATATTAAAAATATAACACTTATTAAAAACAAGAGTGTTACATTTTTTACTTTTCTTTAAATAAAATATTATAAAGGTTGTAATCATATTAAAATGGAATAAAATAGTCATATAATCGATACTTTAATTATTATGGGTGAAAATTATTCATCCAATTAAATTGAGGAAAGTTGTAGGGTCATTTTGAAGTTCTTATAATTTTATTTTTATCTTTAATTACTTGATTTACCTTTTACTGTGGTAATAAAAATTGATAAGTTTACTATTCATATTGTCCAAAAATAAAAAGGACCTATTTACTAAATTTTTACCTAATGATTAAAAATATATAATTCATTTTTAAAAATTCAAAACACATAATTTTCAGAATTTAATTTAAAATTAAACTAGAAAAACACAACAAAAGGCAGTTTTTTCGAAAAAAATAGCCTTTTAAATATAAAATATTTTTATACTAAATTCAAGAATAAGATACATTTTAAAATACATAATTGTATAATTTTAAATTAAATTTAACTAATTAAAATTTAAAACTAATCCAAATCATAATTTGACCTTGTAAATAAAATACAGTTTTCAATAAAAATTAGTATTTTCACTTCATTGAAAAATAAAAAATTTCAGAAAATTATCAAAAATTAATTCTAAGATTATTTGGACATTTTAAAATCAAAAATGAAATTAGTTTTGTCAAATTAAAATTCTATAATTTAAAAATTAATCTTCTAAATATAACCTTATGATAAATGAGTTTAATACAACTATTATTGTTTTGATTTTAAGAATTTCTTAATATATTTATAATGAATATAACTATTTAATTCATGAATAATAATAAATATAAAATAAATTTATTCTATAATTATTTGAGTTGTTATAGTAGTAGATCTCAGACCTTTACCAATGGATAGGATGCATTTTTTCTTATGGAGGTTGAGGTCATTAGTGGAAAGAGTGCCCAACCTTTCTAAGCAGTTAGTGTGTGCTAGGAGTTCCACTTCGGGTTCCTCCATTGAGGATGTTTCAGCCAAGGAAGTAGCAGTGGGTTGTTCTAGTTTTGGATCAGTATAGATGTCATGAATAATTTCATGGTCAGCTTCATGTTTTATCATTGTCAACACCAGACAAGATAGACATCATACGAGGTACCCTTTACTTATTTTCTACATGGGTGCATGTTTTGTTTGATTTGGGAACTATACACTTATTAATATCACCAAACATTTTCTATGATTTGGGACTTGATGTGGAGAGGCTTCAAATTCCCTTATCATTGAATACACCAATTTTATGTCGAGCTAACTTGTATGAAGTATATAGAGACTATGGGCTAGTGTTGGGGAAACAAGGCACTTTGGGAGACTTTCTATGTTTATAAATACAGAAATATAGTATCATCTTTGGTATGAATTGGTTTTATTCGATGCAACATTTTTTGGATTACTTCATAAGGTAGGTTATGTTATATGATGATGATGGAGAGCCATCAGTGTTTATTGGAGATCGAGACCCTTAGATGTGTCAGAGGAATATTTCATTCTTTCCCTACTTGATGGTTGATCTTATGTTTATCTCATTGGAGGTTCAGCAGTCAGTTTTCACTAGGTTTGTGGAAGAGTACCATGATTTCTTTCTATTAGAGGTTATAGCATGACCTCCTCAGCAGGAGATCATGTTTGGGATAGATCTACAGTTGGGCGTGCCTCCTATCTTGATGTCCTTGTATAGGATAGCACCTTCAGAGTTGTAAGAGTTGTGTGTGCAACTCAATGATCTATTTCAATAGGGTTTTATTCGGGATGATGGTAGTTTGTGGCTTTGCAAAGATTATAGTCACTTGAATTAGGTGACATTGAAGAAAATTTATCATCTTCCATGGATTGATGATTTATCTGATCATATGAAGGGAGAAAGTTGGTTCTCAAATATCAACATGTGGTCAGGATATCATCAAATGTGGTTGAAGGATGAGGATATTCTAAATACTATTTTATTATGTCTTCATGGGCATTACATGTTTTTTGTGATTTATTTTAGTGTAACGAATGCTCCATCCATTTTCATGGGGCTGATGAATGTAGTGTTCGGTGAATTCCAAGATAAGTTTATGGTGTTTTTTATAGAAAAAATACTTGTGGTTATTGCGTTTGAGGAGGAGCGTGCAGAGCATCTGCATGCCATTTTAGTAATTCTTCATCATAAGCTGGTATTAGGGAATTTTTTGAAGTGTGATTTTTTGTCTCATTAAGTTTTTTTCTTGGGGAATGTGGTATCTCAATAGGGAGTGGTTGTGGACCCTTCAAATATAGAGGTAGTTGTTTCTTAGTAATCTCCCAAAATAGTGGCATGGATTTGGATATTCCTTGGTCTTGTGGGCTATTATAAGGGGTCCATAGTCGATTACTCTTGGGTTGTGACTCTTATTAAATCCTTGATGAGGAAGGATATGTTGTTCTTTTTAACCAACTAATGTCAGTTGGATTTTGAGTAACTGAATGGGAATTTGGTTAGTGCGTCATTCCTTTGTTTTCTATCAGAGGGAGTTTAGTTTGAGGCATTCTATAATGCTTCAAATCGTTAGGATTTGTTCTGATTCATCAGTGATCAGTTATTTCTTATGGTACTTGGTAGTTATGTCCCCATGAGTGTAACTATTCCACCTATTATATCTAGTTGTAAATAGTGGTGATCACATTGATGTTGTGGTGACATTACCTCATCAGTGATCATTTTTTGGTTTTCACCGATCATAAGAGCCTAAGGTATGTCTTATTCTAGTGTGACTTGAACTTGCTATAGTATCAATGAATAGAATTATAATAGGATTATGACTTCAATATTTTTTATACTATGGTAAAAGAAAATGTTATAGATGATGTGCTGAGCAGGAAGTCATATAGTGATGTCGTGCAAGAATTTATAGATTCTGGGAGAGTGATGGAAGATCTCTCAGTGATTCATTTAGATATGGGAGAGGTTGGAGGAAAAGGTTTTTTTTAGATGACAGTGCAGTTGTATTTGGTGCAGTGGGTAGAGGAGTCCCGGCTAGGGGATTCTGAGGTGGAGGTCTGGAGAGAATGATTTATCTTTGTTGATACCCATGATGATTTTTCTGAGGATGGAAAGCATCAACTTTTGTTCTAGGGGAGGCTTTTCATCCCTTCAACAATGCATGATATGGTTTCTCATGAGTTTCATAGATTTTCCTTTGTGGTACATCCCAACATGATGAAGATGTACCGAGCTATGAGAGGTTTTTTTGGTTTCCAAGGTTGAATCATGTATTTGTTGAGTTTGTTTCTTGATTTTTGGTTTACCAAAAGGTGAAGGTTGAGTGTCATGTTCCTGATAGTTTTCTCCATCCATTAGATATTCCCTGGTGGAAGTGGGAGGACATCTCGATGGAATTCGTTACTGATTTTCCTTGATATCACGGAGTATGTGATTCTATATGTGTGATAGTGGATCATTTGAAAAAATCATCCCACTTCATAGAAATTAGGGATTTGAGCTCAGTTGAGGTTTTTTCAAGGCAGTATCTAGAGGAGGAGATGAGACTACATGGAGTCCTGAGGTTGGCCATCTTTGATCAAGATCCTTGTTTTACCTCCAAGGTGTGGAGAGGTCTCCATCATTATTTTGGATCCCAATTATGCCTAAGAATATATTTTCATCTGAAGGAAGATTATTAGACATAGCATACTATCCAGACTCTTGAAGACATGTTGTGATCTTATGTCCTAGATTTTGGAGGTTTTCAGATGAATCACCTGTCTTTGGTCGAGTTCACTTACAAAAATATTTTTCAATCCACCATTGTTTTGTAACTGTTTTAAGCTTTGAATAGAAGACCTTGGAGTTCTCCATTGTGATGGACTGGGGTCAAAGAGGCTACGATTCTCAGGTCGGAGCTATTGCAGAACATGATAGAGATGGTTTAGGTGATACGTGATAGGATAAAAGTAGCGTAGGATTGTTAGAAATTGTAGGAGGAAACCTATGTAGTTAAATTTTGGAGATCACGTGTTTCTATAAGTGACTTCTCAACATGGGTAGCTATGGTTTGGTTGTGGTATTAAGCTTTCTCCCTAGTTTTTTATACCTTTTGATGTGTTGTCTTTCATTAGATTCATGTCATATCGAATAGAAATTCCTCCGTAGATGAGTTGTATACACAATTTTTTTTACATGTCTCAAATTCACTGTTACCTTCATGACGACTCTCGCATCATTGATTGGGGTGATATTTATGTTGATTATGATGTGACCTTCAAGGAGTAACCTATAGAGATCCAGGACCACCAAGATAATGTGTTGTGGAGGCTTATTGTTCCCTTGGTTTGTGTCTTGTAGTGGCACAATGGCATGGAAGAGAGTTCTAGGGAATGTGACTCACAAATACATGCTCAGTACCCCAATCTATTTGTTGTTTAGATCTTATCTTATTATAATGCACATTGTGGTTGTTGAACCTTTTACTAGTTTATGAGATGTTTTCCTCTTGTTTCTTATTGTATCCCTGCTCTCGTTTGAGTGGTATCTTCCCCGAGAGAGTGTTTTGGAGCATGTTATTGTGGTTGAGTGGTTTTGTGCTTGTTCTATTGATAAGGTGGTTGAGCTCCTATGATGGTGAGATTCTTGAGAGGTATCTTGTGGGGTGGATGTTCAGATAACCCCTTTCTTTTTTTATATAGTTTTAGTTTTGGATTCTCTAGGATGATAATTGTTTTAAGGTATTTGATGTAAGGGGTTTGGATCCATGTAGTATGACCCTTTGTGGGTTTCCAAAGATTATCGTGCTCAAAATATGCTTAGTTTATTTTTAGTCATGTCAGGATTTTAAAATATGTAATCATAGATAATTCATGTCATAATAAGGTGTTTATGGTTTAAGTTTGTTTTATGGTGTAAGTACATCTTATGAACTAAAGGTATTTTACGGCCTGTGTGGTCGAGCTCTTGGAATTTATGTCATAAACCTAACATTTATGGTGTAAGTTAAATACAGGTTATGAGGTTTGAGGTTACATTTTTTCATCATAACTTATTGTTTGATATGTTAACAACATAAATGAGGGTTTTATACCATAAATATCCCTTGTTCAATTCTATTTATAACCTGCATCACCTAGGGTTTTCTCAAACCCTATGAATTATCTCCTAAATATCTATGTGGCTAGTGGAATTTCTTTAAGTGTTTCAGGATCCCTTTGAAGGGGATTGATTCCTGGATTCTTGTGTTGGATCCACAGAAACCCAAGTCTTCTTGTGGGAGAGGTGATCAAGACTCGTGTGTTTGGTTCGTTCTCATGTTAAGAATGTTGACACCTTCGAGGTAGGGGATTCATTGTTCTGTTTTATTTACATTAAATTTTAAATTTTACATGGTTTATCACCTTGTATGGTAATGGAATTAACCTAATAAATATTTAACTGAATTAAAGAATAAAAATGGTTTATACTTAGATATCACATGTTGTTTCTTTCTACCATGATAATGGTTTGCCTCTTTATTTATAGATTGTGTGATAACTATTCTATGCTTGTATAGCATATTTTTAATGCTGGTTTAACATGTTTATTTCATGGAAAATAGTAAAGAATGTAAAGTTGGTAATTGATAATTGGTTGGATAAATAATTGAAGAAGAGACATGTATAAATGAATCTGGTGTTTCTTATGATTTGATGGTAATTCAAATTGATGCAATGCATATGTTTAATTGGATATGATCTTTTATGAGTCAATGAAATTGGATAAAGAACCTAAAGCATGTTAATGTTTGTTTATGGTAATACAAAAAGGGCATGTTAATTGAGAATGGTTCTTCTCATAGTTTGATGAGACTTGTTTAATTCTAGGAAGCATGTAGTGATAGCTTATTATAGATGATGTCTTAGGTTTCCCATAGTTGGTCCATGTGAATAATGAATTGGTTAATTCGAGCTATAATAAAAACCAGTTGTTTGTTAAAGATAAATCTTTGGGGGTGAGAGTGTATGTTTTCTTATAAAGGTTTAATTCCTTGTGTTGGAATCCCTAAGATCTTGTTTCTATATGAAGGATGAATGTTTTTTTAGGTCCAAGTTAACCTGTTGATTATTCTTATTTTCTTGCTGTCATCCGATGTTCTCTTGATGTGAGTTTTCCATGTGATGCATTATGATCCTGGGATGGATGATCCTAAGATGGATAATGTGATATGGGGCAGGGAGGTCTGGATAATGTGGTAGCAATTGACATATATGATGGAAAGATACATCGGGATATGCATGTGGGTGTTGGGGGTGATGTCACTAGTGCAAAAAACATTTTTTACATTGGTTATTTTTCATTTTTTACGTTGGTTTTTAGCCGACGTTAATACGTACAATGTTATAAATATTGTTTTTTATGTCGTTTATTTAAAAAATGGCATAAAAAACATAACATCGTGGTGTTTATCACGTCGGTTATTTAATAACCGATGTGAAAAACCAGGGGGGAGTGTTTATCACGTCGGTTATTTAATAGCCAACTTGATAAACCAGTGCGGGGGTGTTTATCACATCGGTTATTAAATAACCGACGTGATAAACCCCTGGGAAATGGTTTATCATGTCGGTTATTAAATAACCGACGTGAAAAACTAGGGGGGTTTATCATGTCAGTTATTTAATAAACGATGTGCTAAACCAGTGTGGGGGTTGTTTATAATGTCAGTTATTTAATAACTGACATGATAAACCCCTAAGAAATGGTTTATCACGTCGGTTATTAAATAACTGACGTGAAAAGCCATGGGGAGGTTTTATCACATCGGTTATTTAATAATCGACATGATAAAACAGTACGGGGGGTGTTTATCATGTCGGTTATTAAATAACCGACGTGATAAACCATTTCCCAGGCCTTTATCACGTCTGTTATTAAATAACCGACGTGAAAAACCATTCCACAGGTGTTTATCATGTCGGTTATTCAAATAACTGATGTGATAAACCCTTCCTCATTCCTTTACCACGTGGGTTATAAAATAACCGACGTGTAAAACAAATTTCTTTTTAAAAATAGAGAACAGTCCTCTGTTCTCCCCAGAAACAACCAAAAACCAAAACCAAGAATTCGTACCAGAAAGACAGAAGTAGACCAAAAACAGAACCAAAGAAAAATTAAGCATTTAAATATATAACATTTTTAAACTTACCCCACAGGACAGCCCCCCACCACCCCCTGGACATCCCCCCTCACCCCACTGGACAGCCCCCACCACACCCCCTGGACACCCCCCCCCCCCACACCCCTGGACTGCCCCCCAGCCCCCTGGACAGCCCCAAACATCCTTCGACATCCCCACCACCCCCTGGACATCCCCCCACACCCTTGGACAACTCCCCCCCCCCCACCCTCATATATACCCCCCCCCCCACCCCCTGGAGAGCACTCCCACACCCCTGGACAGCCCTCCCACACCCCTAAAACAAACCAAAAAGTTACCAAAAACATACCAGAAACCCCTCACCCCCACTGGACTGCCACCACCACACCCCCTGGACACCCCTAACATCCCTGTACATCACCACCACCCCTTGGACATCCCCCCACCCTCCTGTATACCCCCACCCCCACCCCCTGGACAGCACTCCCACACCCCTGGACAGCCCTCCCACACCCCTGAAATAGACCAAAAAGTTACCAAAAATAGACCAGAACCCCCTCACCCCCACTGGACAGCCCCCACCACACCCCTGAACCCCCCCCCCCCCACACACACACACCCTGGACTGCCCACCACCCCCACCCCACCCCCTGGACAACCCCCAACACCCCCTGGACAACCCCCCCCCCCCCCCCCCAACCTTTTGGACACCCCCCCCCCCACCCTTGGACTTCCCCACCACCCCCCTGGAGAGCCCCCCCACACCCCTGGACACCCCCCACACCCCTTGGACCTCCCCCCCCCCCCACCCCCTAGACATCCCCCAACACCCATGGACAACCCCCCCACACCACCACCACCACCACCCTCCTGGACTACCCCACCACCCCCTGGACAGCCCCCCTCACCCCACTAGATAGCCCCCACCACACCCCTGGACACCCCCCACACCCCTGGACTACCCCCGACCCCCCTGGACAGCCCCAAACACGCCTGGACATCCCCACCACCCCTTGGACAGCCCCCCACACCCCTGGACAACCCCTCCCCCCCCCCCCACCCTTCTGTATACCCCCACCCCCTGGACAGCACTCCCACACCCATGGACACCCCCCCCCCCCCACACACACCCCCTGAAACATACCAAAAAGTTACCAAAAATAGACCAGAACCCCTCACCCCACTGGACTGCCCCCACCACACCCCTAGACACCCCCCCCCCCACACCCTTGGACATCACCACAACCCCCCTAGACATCCCCCCACCCTCCTGTATACCCCCCACCCCTAGAAAGCACTCCCACACCCCCTGGACAGCCCTCTCACACCCCTGAAACAGACCAAAAAGTTACCAAAACAGACCAGAACCCCCTCACCCCACTGGATTTCCCCCACCCACACCCCCCCCCCCCCCACACACACACCCCTGGACATCACCACTACCCCCTGGACATCCCCCCACCCTCCTGTATACCCCCCCCCCCACCCATTGGACAGCACTCCCACACCCCTGGACAGCCCTCCCACACCATTGAAACAGACCAAAAAGTTACCAAAACAGACCAGAAATCCCTCACCCCACTAGACTGCTCCCACCACACCCCTGTACACACCCCCCCCCCCCACACCTCTGGAATACCCCCCCCCCCCACCCTGGACAGCCCCCAACACCCCTGGACAACCCCCCCCCCCCTCCTGGACACACCCCCCACCCCTGGACTTCCCCACCAACCCCTGGATAGCCCCCCACACCCCTGGACAACCCCCCACCCTCCAAGACAGCCCCCCTCACCCTTGGACTTCCCCCCCCCCAACCCCCAGGATTTCCCCCCACCCTCTTGGACACCCCCCCCCCCCACACCCCCCCCCTAGACTTCCCCCCCCCCCACCCCCTGGCAGCCCCCCACACCCCTGGACAACCCCCCCCCCCCCACCCTTCTGGACCCCCCCCCCCCACACACACACACCCCTGGACTGCCCCCCCCCCCCACCCACAAGACTGCCCCCCCCCCCCCCACCCTTCTAGACACCCCCTGGACACCCCCCCCCCCCCACCCACCCTCCTGGACACCCCCTCAGGGGGCACGCCGCTAGAAGGTACTCATCACTCCCACATGCGAAGCTTGAGCTCTCAAAATGTTTCACATGTGGGAGTGATGAGTACCTTCCAGTGGAATTCATCCCCCCGAGGGGATGGCGGTGCCTCCTCTCCCACCCCCCCTGGACTACCCCCCCCCCCCCCCACCCCACTGGACAGCCCTCCCACACCCCACAGGACACCCCTAGACACCCCCTGGACAGCCTCCCACTCCCCTGGACAGCCCTTCCACCCTCCTAGAAACGCTCCCACCCCCCTGAACTACCCCCCCACTCTCATGGACACCCAGGACCCCCCCCCCCCCGGATAGCCCTCCCACACCCCTGACACCCCCCACCCCCCACTGAACACCCCCCCACACCCTTGGAACCCCTCCCCCTAGACCAGAATCCATACCAGAAAAACCATCATAAATAGACTAAAATAATAAGTATAGAAAATTAAATATTCACATATTTAAAATTCAAAACTTACACTATTAACTTCAAAAAAAACAAAATCCAACCTAAACGACTACCAAATACACAATTACAACAACAATATTTCAAAAATTACATTTTACACTACAAATAACTAAAATTCAATCAAACCTGTAAAATAATTTGACCATTCCACTTATAAGTGTTTAATGTATTGAGAAATATAGGGTTGAGGGTCATCAAATTGCTACAAATTAAAAGGATAGTATTTAACGTGTATAATGAATAAATCAAATTAAAATATTATGGAAAAGTTTAAAAGGAAATATTACCAAGTTAAAGTTCACAACTATCCCAGTTGTTATTATTTCATACATAAATCTTAACATATAATATCCACATTTGATGACGCCTTGTTGTTCATGACAATTCTGTTTGAATGAGTATAAATTCAATATATTATTTTTAATTAATAAATCAAAAAGTTACAAATTATAAATGGATATTTACCTTCACATTTACATATTTGATCTTCGCACTCCTTTTCTTTGTTTTTTTTCGAAAGTTAGACCCATCCCCTATTAGAAAATAATAAGAATGGGGTAAATTTAAAATTCATTATAATATATAAAACTATTAATAAATTGAAAACTTACTTTTCCAAAATTTTCTGAAAACTTTCCCGCACATCACCATAGACAGAGCATATCCAATAAAGTGTTTTATCCCTTGGGAAAAAACCCCTAACATCCAAATGATCACTGATAAAATAAAATTTAAGGTTAGTGGTTTTTTATGTTAAAAGATAATGAACTCTTTGAGAGAGATGTGTTTCATACCTCTCACAAAAAGGCATCATCCAACATTGTGTGACTATATTCTATTCAATTCTTTTCAGCAATATAAAGCCTTCTTTGTTCCTCATCCAATGCACATGCTTTAAGGGAAATCAATTGCGGGTACATGAATCCATATACATTTGTCTGCTCATTCTTCTCAAAAATGTTATAAAGATACCTAATACAAAACAGACATAAGTATACATTTTTAATAAATATAACGTAGGGAAAAGGTGTTAAGACTTACATGGAAAAAAAATTCACTATGTTGATGCCCAGCTTATATCCTGTAACAAGCTCCATGATATCAGTTTTCACAATCCCCACAGTTATTTCATGTCCAAAAACATGAACTTCCATTGGAAACTCATAATGACCTGCCAAAAAATTTGAATATCTTGACATTCTTTCAAGACTACTAGAATCTATATCTGATGTCATAGACATTTGTCTTTGTTGTTGTCTATACAGTATTTCTTTACCTTTGAAGTATTCCTATAAAAATAAATAGAAAAATATATTAGTTTTCAAATGATAAAACAACTTTAATAAAAACAAATATAATAGAATATATAACATACATACCTCTATGGTAATGAGTCGAAGAAGTCTGGATGGCCAAATTAAAAAATGGACGACACTATTTCCAACTGTTATCACCTCATATGTAGGTAATGGTACTCGATCTGATCTATCTATAATATCCTGTACAGTGACCCTCTGATTCTCTACCTCTTAATTTTTTATGATGAACTGTATCTCCTATACAATATACCAACCCATATGAAACTATATGATGTTTAGGATCATCAACATACAACTCGAAATAAGTAGGAAGCTGCGGCGGAGGAGTAGGATAAAAAATGGGGTCCGTAGGCTGAGGTGGGGGAGTGAAAGCTACTGGCGGAGGTGGAGGATAAATAATTGGGTCTGCAGGGGGAGGTGGAGGAGTAGGAGCTGCAGTCTGAAATTGTCTTTGCATGTCTCTAAACATAGACTGTACTGACGCTCTAATCTTTTCCTCCATTGTCGCATTAATATTATGAACTTTAGCCTCCAAGGATTCTATTTTTTTTATAAACACCCTCAACGTTAGAAGTTGAAGAACGTGGAAACACTTTTCTTACCGATACACCTACCGGATATCCTCGTACACGACCAGGATGTTCGGGCTTTCCCAATGCTGCAGATAAAATATCTTACCTCTCAACAGCTATAAATACCCCCTGTGAGCTCTTCTCCTCAAGAGAGTCCTGTATTAATTAATTGAACATTTCTATAATGATTGAAATTATATGAAGAAAATAGTTAACTTAAATAAATAAAATATATATCTTACAATCCTCTCATCTACGATTCTCGATTCTTACGAATGATATTGCCCTTTTTTACCCATTTGAGCTCTCTTCCATTTTTCATGTCTAGATAGAGGGGATGGAGGGGCCACCTCTCCAAAGCTTGAAGACTCAGGTCTTAGTTTTTGTAATTTTTCTGCCATCATTTGTTCTTCCAAAAATGCATACCCTCCCCAAGATAAACTATGAGGGTATACATTTTTAGATTGGATCACTTGATGAGATTTCCTTTTTTCTGTAAATTAAGAATAAGAAATCATTAACAAAACATTAATAAGATCATTTATATAAGAAAACTTATAAAATTTTACATTGCCCTTACCAAAAATGACACTTTTCTTCTACATTCAACAAACTGTCTCCATGTGTCTTCATCTATAAAAGTATATATACAACATGGATTTTCATGACTCCTATGACCAAAAATGAAATCAGATGAGAGGGTTGATTTTAAATCCCTCCATCTCCTAGTAGCCATCGATAAGCATTTCTTCCTGACTCCTCCAGTTTCAGGAATATCAAATGTCATCTGATAAAGAAGAGGTTAAACATATTATATATACTAGAAACATTTAAAGAATAGGAAAACAATAGCAAAAGATCTTACCAAAATTGTCTCCCACAACTGAGTGATTATCGCTTTCTCCACACTTCTCCAGTCATCATAAAAAATGCTTACTTTGCTCTTACCCTGAGTTGATACAAAACTCTTAAAATCTTTTGCATTTGGACCTCTAAGAATATCATCCTCATCAAACTCAACGAGTATCATCTGATCCTGCGTACAGGAAATTGATAATTTTGGTAAACGTGTGCACCCACGTTTACCAACTCTTTAAGTCTTTATCGTAATAGAAGCACATGAGGAAGATTGGGGAACATCAATAGGAGCATTTGAATGTTCCTCCCCAGAGGTATGACCAATATGCTCATCTCCAGAATCATGTGGTTGATCAACTGATTGATCTGTCATTATCCTTCAAATCAAAAAAACAAACATTAGTTCACAAATATACAAATTCAAATATTTTAATACGACTGTAATCAGAAAATAGAAAATTGTATAAAGTTACGTAATAGTAAACATGGTTAATATGGTAAACATGTTAAACAGTGGTAAAGATGGTCAAGATGGTCAAGATGGTAAATATGGTAAACATGGTAAACCTGGTAAACCTGGTAAACATGGTAAAGTAATTGTCACTGAACAAAAATAATAGATATATAATTTATGTAATGGTAAACATGATAAAGTAAACGAAACAAACTTAAAAAAATAAAAACTTATACTTATTTTGTTTTAATACATCTTTTAATAAAGAAAAAACTTACAGTATCTAACATTTTATGAAAAAAATAAATGTAAACAAGAAATAAAAAATGTTAACTATAATTTTAGGAATGTACAAATGGATTTTTTTCCCAAATTCCTTCGTCGTGATAATTCCTTATGGCACAAACCATGTCTTCAACATGATCATCATTATGTTTTGTTAATCTTTCCATGGAAGTAGGGATCTCACATAAATCAGTATCTTCATCAAGTTCATCCTCACAAACATATTATTTTTCCCTTGTAAAACAATAGCCTACAGCATATCTGATTGATCTACTGCATAGAAAATTTGTTTTTCATTTGTTTCCATTATAAAAGAATCAGATGTGTCTTCCAATATATTCAAATTAACAAGTGTCATTCCAAATTCATCATGTCTGACACTGTTGTTACTGATAAACCATTTACAGTTAAAAACAGTAACTTTAATTTTAAATTAATCAACCTCCCATATGTCTTCAATCACTCCATAATATGCACTTAATGCAGAAATTGGGTTTTTGTCCTTAGCACTCAAAAAATGCATTGCTTCTGCAAACACCAATACACCACTATTCTGAACTGCACTTCTTTTGTCTTGAGCTTTCATATGAAATGTATAGCCATTAATGTCATAATCGGACCATGTTATCACATTTAAACATGGACCATCCACTATCCATTTTAATGTCTCTGAAACATCTGATCTACCAAGCAAGGTCTTTTTAAACCACGACAAAAATGTTTTTTTGTGATCATTCAAAATCCACATTTATTTCTTCTTTGATGATATTTTTTCAACTCATTAATATGCAATGTGATATATGGTTGAGCATAAGCTATGTTATTCAAGATGTATGATTCTAACTTCTTCATTTTTTCAACTGACAACGATTTAACTTTCAATCCATGAATCCCCTTTTCCTCATTATTAACTCGTTCATGGAAAGATGGAGGAAAACCTATGTGTTGCGCCACAGCCAAGTAGCTCATACAAAACTCTGCAACCTCCTTATAAATATACTTTTAAATAATGGAGGCATCAGGTCGATATAGATTCTTAACATACCCCTTCAATATTTTCATATACCTTTCAAAAGGATACATCCAACGAAAATATATAGGTCCACAAAGCTTTATTTCTCGAACCAGATGAATCATTAAATGCACCATTATATCAAAAAAAGTTGGAGGAAAATACATTTCCAATTGACAAAGTATAAAAATTGCATCCTTTTCCAAAATTTTCAAAGAATTCACATCAATCGCCTTATTACAAATTGAATTGAAAAAATAACACAACTTCATTATAGTCTTTCTAACACAGATGGGAAATATTCCACGCAATGAAACTGGTATAAGTTGTTGCATCATGACGTGACAATCATGAGATTTCATACCTATCAACTTCAAGTCCTTCAATGAGACAAAAAAATTTACATTTGAAGAATAAACTTGAGGCACTTTGATATCATGAAGAAACTGACAAAAGCTAATTTTCTCCCTCTTCGATAATGTATGACAAGTCGGGGGAAGAAATGTTCATCTTCCATTAGGAGTGAGAGCTAAATCCAAACATATTCCCATTGATAGTAAGTCTAATCTTGCATTCAACCCATATTTTGTCTTTCCTTTAATATATAACAATGTTCCAATCAAAAAATCATAGATATTCTTCTCCACGTGCATGACATCAATATTATGTTTAACTTCATGATATTTCCAATATGGTAGCTCAAAAAATATTGACCTTTTCTTCCAACTATGTCTATCGTTACCAGATTTCTATGTCTTTCCCAATGTCACATCAAGGTTTTTCACCCTCTCAAAATACAGATCAGGGGATAAAGTTTTTAGAGCAATATCAAATTCTTGTGAGCCATTGAATGCCTTTTTTAGTCTTCTATAAGAGTGATCCATAGGCAAAAACTTTCGATGACCCATGTACACTGTTTTCCTCTCATGATGTAATTGACAATATGACATCTGTTGTTAACAAATTGGACATTCTTTATGCCCTTTAACACTATATCCAGACAAATTTCCATATGCTAGGAAGTCATTTATAGTGAACAAAATCACTACATGCAGTTGAAAATATTCCATTTTATAATAATCATACACCCTAATACCATCCACCCATAAAAGTTTCAAATCATCAATCAACGGTGACAAGTAAACATCAATATCATTGTCGGGTTGCTTCAGATCAGAGATCATTATACTCAACATGACATATTTGTGCTTCATAGAAACTTCAAGAGAGAGGTTGTAAATTACCAATAAAACAGGCCATGAACTATGTGTGCTACTGAGGGTTCGGTATGGATTCATTCCATCTGTGCACAACCCTAGTCTGAGATTTTTAATTTCCTTTCCAAATATAGAATACTACTCATCAATTTTCTTCCATTGTGGACAATCAGCTGGATGACGTATTTTTCCATCACATAACCGCTCATCATTATGTCATATTAACCTTTTTGAATCATGTGAATTAGCAAATAAATGTTTGAAATGATGAATTATAGGAAGATACCAAAATACCTTTGAAGGGATCTTTGTAATCTCTACATCAACTTGTGATTTTTCTTTCACCTTATACCGTGATGTCCCATATTTAGGACACTCTAACAGAAATTCATATTCCTTCCTATATATCATACAGTCATTCGGACAGGCATGTATTTTCTTGTATCCCAATCCCATCGGGCATAATATTTTCTTGGCCTTATAATGTGAATCTGGAAGATCGTTATCTTTTGTAAGAATGTCTTTCATCAATTGTAGCAGCTCTATAAAACTTTTGTCACTCTATCCATGTTTCACCTTTAGGTTAATCAATCTTAACACCACCGAAAAAACCGTAAAATTTGTACAACCAGGATATAATGGTTTTTCAGAATCACCATATAGATGTGCAACTGTCGGTCCTATCTCAATTTGTTCTGCTGCAATATCGCGAATCATTTCTTCAATTCCATCGGATTTAAAATCTTGCGAATCATCATCATCAGTGACATTCTATCCAGTTTCACCATTCCAAATCCAAGGTCTATAACTCGGATTAAAACCATGAAAAATCAGATGATCTTTTATCTCTCTACTTTTCAACTTCTTCATATTCAAACATTTCAGGCATGGATAGAAAAAAATGTCACTACTTAGAACATTTCTTTTAGCAAATTCCAAAAAGGCATCAACACCTTCCTCATATTCATTACTCATTCGATTTTCCATAATCCAACTTCGACTCATTATTACCTATAATAAATAACAAAATTATACATCTTTTTAAGATAAGACAAATATAGGTTTATATGAAAAAAATCATAATTTGAATGTAAAACAATTTTGAAATATAAAAAAAATCTATGCATATTTAAAAAAATATGCTTGAATATGATTTTAAAAATAAAATATAGTTAGATATAACAGTTTTAAATTCCATGGAATCAAAGAAAACCATGGGGCCTCTAATGGTTGATAGAAAATTGGAGAAAATGGAGTAAACTTGAGAATCAAATCAAAATTAAAAAAAAACTCAGATGGAGAAAATCACAATGTAAAGCCAATCATCATGGCACGATGGGGTCAGGATAACTACATATATTTGAAAACTACGACATGGTCTCCCCCATAACCCATAATTTTCTCATAGTCGATGACTGGTCAAAATATATATAACCAAATAGAATCATATTGCAACACTAATATCCATGAAACAATACAATCATCATGTCATAATCTCACAAACCACGATGCAATAGTCAATCCCAACTGACACTTATCCCCCCACCCCCCTTGGACACCCCCTAGACACCACCACCCCCTTGGATAGCCCCCCCCCCCCCCCACCCCCTGGACACCACCCCCTTGGACACCCCTTGGACACACCACCCCCTTCGACACCCCCCCCCCCCCACCCCCTTAGACACCCCCCCCCCCCACCCCCTTGGACACCCCCCCCCCACCCCCTTGGACACCCCTTGGACACCACCACCCCCCTTGGACACCCCACCCCCTTGGACACCCCCTGGACACCACCACCCCCTTGGACAGCCCCCCCACCCCCTGGACACCACCCCCCACCCCCTTGGACACCCCCTGGACACCACCACACCCTTGGACAGGTCCCCCACCCCACAGGACACCACCCCCACCCCTGGATAGCCCCCCCCCCCCCCCCACCACCCCACCCCACCCCCTTCGACACCCCCCACCCCTCCTGGACACCCCCACCCCTCTTGGACACCACCACCCACCTCTTACCCCCCTGGACACACCCCAACCCTCTAGACCCCCCCACCCCCACCCCCGTACAACCCCCAAACCCTTTGGACAGTCCCCCACCCCCTTGGACAGCCCCCACCCCCTTAGACACCCCCACCCCCTTGCACCCCTCCCCCCCCCCCACACACACACCCCTGGACACCCCCCAACCCTCTAGACATCCCCCCCCGGACAACCTCCAAACCCTTTGGAAAAGCCCCCACCCCCATAGACACCCCCCCCCCCACACACACACACACACCCCTGGACTGACCCCCCCCCCCCCCCCCCCCACCTCCATGGACACCCTGGACACCCCCCAACCCTCTGGACAGCCCCCCGAACCCTCTGGACACCACACCCACCCCCTTGGACACCACCACCCCCTTGGACAGCCCCCCACCCCTCTGGACAGCCCCCCCCCCCCCCCCCCCGAACCCCCCCCCCCCCCCCCCCCCACCTCCATGGACACCCCCCAACCCTCTGGACAGCCCCCTGAACCCTCTAGACACCACCCCCACCCCCTTGGACACCCCCTGGACACCACCACCCCCTTGGATAGCCCCCACACCTCTAGACAGCACCCCCCCACCCCCTAGGACACCCCCTACCCCCTTAGACACCCCCCTGAACACCCCCCAACCCTCTGGATAGCCCCCCACCCCCCCCCCCCCCCGAACAACCCCCCAAACCCTCTGAACAGGCCCCCACCCCCTTGGACACCCCCCCCCCCCACCCCCTTCGACACCCTCCCCCCACCCCCTTTAACACCTCCCCCCCCCCCCACACACACCCCTGGACTCCCCCCCCCCCCCCCACACCCCCTTGGACCCCCCCCCCCCCCCCCCACACACACACACACACCTGGACTCCCCCCCCCCACCTCCATGGACACCCTGGACAGCCCCCAACCCTCTGGACATCCCCAAACCCTCTGGACAGCCCCCAACCCCCTGGACAACCTCCAACCCTCTGGAAAACCACCCAAAACCATGGGATTTTAACCTCAAGCTACTAGTTTTGGCATATCTAGGGATTTTAACCTCAAGTTACTAGTTTTGGTATCATTCCATTATTCAAAATGAAAACCATGAACTGTATCTCTTACTAGTATAAAATGCTCTATTGTTCAACGAATCGGGTTTTAATAGCATATGAAGACTTATAATAGTCTACAAAAATAAGTGACGTAAATAGTTTATGGAACAACAAGAAGTGATACCCAAAATAGAAACAACCAAGGATCCAAAACAAACATTCCACCATGAAAAACCATATATACTAATAAAATAAATCACACTGGTACACAGAATGGGTGTATCACAATGGTTTAGATATAAATTGCAGTAATATAGGTGAATGAGATCATTAGTTGTCAATGGAAACAAATATTACCATAAATGTAGGGCATCCACGAAACAAAAACAAAGGAAATAGAAGTAGGCGAGGCTTACTTGAATATTGCGAGTCGATATAATAGATCTGGTGATAATAAATAAGATGATGATGGAAAAACGAGGTAAGAGGGTTCAAAATCGAAGAATCTTACCTAGTTTAAACAAAAAAAATCACAAAACGTAAATATAGACTATCCGGGAAAAAAACGAATGAAATAAAGTCGTGGGAGGCTTACCTAAGTGTCGTGAGTGGAGATGATAGATCCAAGGAGAGTAAAGATGATAAACGATGATGGAAAAATGAGTCTAACAAAACAAGATCGAAGAGATGATTCTAGGTTTTCCGCGTGAGAGAAACGAGTCGCAGGTCTATCGATTGAAAAATCAGAAATGACAATCCACGGGGCGTGATAAATTCTTTAAATGTTTTATAACATCAGTTATTTAATAACCGACGTTATAAACTATTTTTTATTACATTTATAACGGAGGTTATTATAATAACTGACATTAAAATGTATCAGATACCGCATTTTTTACGTCGTTTATTTTATAACCGACGTAAAAAAAAGCAGCATGTTGGTTTTTCACATTGGTTATTCTATAACCGACGTAAAAACACATCAGAAACCATAGTTTTTATGTCGGTTATTTTATAATCGATGTAAAAACTGCGTGTGTTTTTTTTTACATCGGTTATATTATAACCGACTTAAAAAATTCTGCATATTGGGTTTTTACTTCGGTTATCAAATAACCGACGTCAAAAAGGCCTCAGATGCCGCCTTTTTTACGTCGGTTATAAAATAACCGACGTAAAGAACCACATATCACGGATTTTCACGTCGGTTATATATAACCGACGTAAAAAATAGTGACGTTAAAAACATTTTTTTCACTAGTGATTTAAGAGATTATGGAACACGTTAAATATGGGCTTATCTATTAATGTGATAAAGTTGGATGCTTGTTTGATATGAATATGTTTAATGGTAGATGGTCAGGTTGCTTGTTTTATTTTCATTCCTTTCCCCACTGCTTGAGGTAGATGGATGTGCATGGTTTCATGTTTCCTATTAATGGTAGCTTAGTATGTTTCCCTAGAGTACCTATAATTATAGAAAGTTTAATAATGTTTAATAAATGACTTAACCCATGGGGTTGGTGTTTCTAGAATTAAAATGATATGTTACTCTTGAGAAACCATGGACTTGGTTTATATTATGCCTAGAGGAAATAAACATAGATTTGATAGATAATAATCCTTAATTTGGAATAATGTTGATAGTTAATTAATGGGTAATGAATTAATTAATGTAAAGTTAATTGTTCAATAAAAATAAAGTAATTTAATGAAGCTATTTAAAATTATTGTGTTCTTAGAGGATATCTAGTCTTAGCAATGGAATTCAGGGGTTCGAGTAACGTTAGCTACAATTGAGTCTAAGAATGGGTTATGTCCATAGTGTGGTTCTGATATATATTATATCTTGTATATTTCATGATTTAATATTTTATCCCACCCTTTTCGGTTTGGGTGACTGACACCCAGTGGACTCTGGGAGGGTGTTTTCCACAACATCCTGGTGGGAGGATACATGGATGACTACCCCCTTTGGACCTAATCTCTTCTCTTAGAAGTATTATGTGTTGATATGAATGATGGTTATTTTTCCCATATATGTGTGTAGAGGGATATTATGGCTTGTGATTATTTCATATGCATGTATCTACAAATATAGAATCCAAAATAATATTATAGGTATGATGTGTATAAGTTGTGATGGGTTAAGGTGCCTTACTTAGTGTATGGGTTGTGTTGGCTTGAAGTATAATACTTGATAGTGATATACCTTATAAGGGTTGTGGTGGATCTCATAAACTACTTGGTTACAATATAATGATGTAATATGGGATTATGTTATGATGTGATATACGAGGTCCATGCAGTAATACTTATCTTAGCTGTCTGTAAGTTGGCTTAATTTGGAGGAAGATTGATCAGGACGTGCGACGTTGGGGAAAAGCATCAAACCATTTGAGTAGTGGTAATGGGGTACCCCTGTTTTTTATATTATATTATATGTTCTCTTGTATGTGTTACTTGGTGAGTGTTATCCATGGTGAGGATGAGAACTTATTATACTTGTTTAGGTGACGAGTTAGTTTCATTTTTGTTCACTGTGTTTTAGCATGTTTTCTTTGTGTTTTCATGAAAGGATTCATGGAGTATCTTGATAAGTATACTGTTATGATCACCCCACATATATATACACTATATTTTAGGTTAGTACGATCGGGTTGTAGATTGGGTTGGATATTACTAGCTTGTGTTTTTATAAGAGTTGTTTGGGATTCGTGATCACTGTCGAGTTTACCTTTTTAGTACTTGTAGTTTCCCTTTTCAGTTGTTTTAGTATTGCATGACATTGCATTTATTCCCTTGGGATTTGTTTTAATTTTATGATTAGTCGTTGATTGGTGTATTTTTCTTATCACTCTCTTCCACATGTTTCTCTTATAAGGTAATGTCTCTCATTTATATGTATGATATACTCTAGGTGCTAGTAATCAACCCGAAGCCAATTAGAGATGAGACTCAGGCGGTCACCATCCTCCTTCTCTCATTAACAGTTTAGGAGAGATAAGTTAATTATTATATTATAATATATTATTTTTCTATTGGTTTCATGAAAAATTATCAAATAATGTTAGGTATTGATATATTATAAAACAGACCCATTGGTGAGGTTTTCTATTATATTTTGTGATTAATTTAATATAATTGATTATGAATAAAATAACAATACTTTAAATTGTGTTTAAAATGATGTATGTGTATACATAAGTAATGTAATTAATTAGGATTTTTAAACTACCCTTTTACTATATTACTTTACAGGGTAAAATATGGAAAACAATTAGTGAGAATGACAACGGGATACCAATCGGAGGATGATGTTTTCTTTTTTAGAATAAAAGGGAGAGGAGATGAGGTTTGATGATAGATCTTCCATTAACACGATAACATTATAGTATATATCATATACTGGAGTTATCATGTCTCTTGGATAAGGGGTGAGGAGGGGATAATAAAAGAAAAGAAATTAAAAGGAAATGAAAGAGGATTTTACCTCTTGAACTTCTTCTCCTTAAGAACCACCTTAGGGAAATTGGGTTTGGACTTTTTTAGAGACTAAAGGATCTTGTATGTGGGGGTAGACTTGGGAATAGGATTGGACAGAATTTATAAAATCTTAAAGGATTGAAATGTGTGAGGAGAAGAGGTGGTGAGGGATGGTATATATAGTGGGAGGAGAGGGGTTTTTTATTATTTTATTCATTAGTTTATTATTTTGGCTCAAGACCATAAATGGTGTTGATTCCCATGACTAAATATAGTAAAAAGATCATGATATTTCAAACTAATGGGTTCTTACCTCATCCATACATCAGCCATGACTCAATAATTCATGTATTTCTTAAATATTGTAAATTACCGTATTTCACTATTCCCCAAAAATTCAACTATTCTAGAAAAATTCCAAAAAATCACCCTAAACATTTTTAGATGTTTAGATTTCAAAAATAGACTCCATTTTATGAAAATAATTTTCTAAATATGATAGATTTGATTTTTAAATAAAATCAGCATTTATTCAAAAAATACCGATTTTTATATTATAACTGATTTTATGACAATTTAAAAAATTATATATGGTATCATAAAATTATCTTATAATCATAATAAAAAATAATAATTTATGAATCTTATAAAAATAAATTTTCTTTTAAATCATTATATTAATTGTAAAATAGTAAATAATCATTTATGTTTTACAAAAATGCCAACACTTAATTTATCATTTTTAAAACATTTACTTACTTATACCATGATATAAATGTATCATATTTTCAATTATAAGATACCTAATTTTTATTTATACTTTCATAGGTGAGGTTACTATTCTATTGGGCAGATTACTATTCCTAATGGTCACATTACTATTCCAACGGTCAAGTTGTTATTCTATTAGTATAGGTTCCTTAATTTATAGAAATACCTCTTATTTCATTCATTCCTCATTTATAAATTTTGTATTGTGTTCTATATGTTATTTTATGTGATTTATACTAGATGACATAATTATAAGGAGTGATTTTCCATTAATAAAATTTTGGGTCGTTATATTAATCGTAATATCCATAGATTAATTTTCATGTCAAAAGGTTATAGTAGATCCTAGGCTATAACGAGAACCTAGAGATACTATGACATTAATATTAAACATAAGTCATATGGTCTAGATACATCATACTGACTGGACATAGTTGATTTCTTACTATCAGGTGTTGTGGGATCATAAGCATTGAGACTTCTTCTCAAGAAGTTTGTACTTGGTGATCTCTAGTAGTTGAGAACATGAGGAAAGACCCACCAATAGGAACACTGCAAGTTTTTGGTGTCATTGGATGTTCTCATCTATGGACATGTGTATTGGTATCCTGACTTAATATCATTATAAATGTGTTTATTTTGATCATGTACTTTGATGCAAGGCAAGAACCGTGAAAATTAAATTGTGGTGGGGTAGCTTGTGTTGGGTGTGTCATTGGTGGTATGGCATTGGTTGAATGGTCAAGATAGAATTTATCACTTCTAAGTGGAAGAAGTAATATATCTCAGGTCAGGTTGATCTAGATGGTAGTACCTTCATAAATCCATGGTCATGGTAGTTGAAGTTAAATTCATCCAGTTAGATCAAAAAATAAAAAATTAAGAAAGGATGATGAAACGGGTGTGCATCCTACTTTATAACATATCTAAAGACAAAGATATTATATTACATAGTGTGTGTTCGTATGTTGGTTATTGTTTCTATGACTAATAATTATCTCTTTAGGGGGAATGATGGGTTATTAGATTCCTCTCTTGATCTGTGAAAATTATTCACTATTATCAAGATAAGGGCCTGGAGGGTCACACATAATAGCATATTCAAGAATCTATCCTATTCTGGTGAATTGATACATTGGACATGGTGGACCGCACCACTGGGGTCCAAGATTTGTTCAAGGATGTATGATCACCAAAGGTATAAATAAATTCATATTATTCAAGTTAAAAATAATTGGCATTGAATTTATTTATTAAATGAATTTAAAAATATTAAAGTAAATACATGGAAAATATTGTATGAACGGATATTGGTTTAAAATATTCACGGTTCATTTAATATTTGCAGGAAAGATGGGTCAAGTTAATGGCTCAGGTTTTATATTGTAATATATTTATTATATTATAATAAATTTATAAAAATATAAATGATATTTATGAGTTGGTATAGTAGTCATATATCATTTATATAGTGTGTAAAAATATTTGGGGGTTGGGGAGCCTTTTTTGTGTAATTTCATAACACAATATAAATAGGAGGAGAGAGGCTCCCGCCAGTAGACTATTCATTACAATCTATTGAGAGATTCTCTATCCTCTCCCACTTTCTATAGAGATAATATCTATATCTAGGTGATTAGATCAAGCTCTCCCTCGTGCATCGAAGGTACATTGATGCGGTGATCATTAGGGCATTGAATGCATCATCAGATCTCCATGCTAGCACCCTGAATTTGAAAATCGATGCTCCCATAGATTTTTGAAGCATGTGTTGATGATCTAGAGGAATTATGCTTTGGATTCTTCAAGAATCAATCACTGATGATGAACGGATGATGAACGTGAGGCTTGAAATTGAATTAGGTATTTATAGTTTATTTTTGTGATTAAATTTCTTCACATAAGATCCTTAGGCTTAAATCGGGTTGGTGTTTCACCAGTGATGATGTTGTTACATTGATCGCTGGTGTAAAATATTTAGATTTCACTATGCACCCTGGTATCTTCAAGCATAAGGTGCCTTACTCAGTGTATGAGCTGTGATGTATTGAGGTACAATACTTGATGTGTGATACGCATCATATAGGCTATGGTGGCTCCCAGAAACTACTTGGTTACTATATAATGATGTAATACGTGATGATGTGATGATTAGATGAAAACACTACTATAGATATATCCTTTAACAGCTCACAAAAAGTCTTTTAACAGTGCTAAAAAAATGTTCTTAATCTCAGAATTGTTAAAGGGGCGGTCCCCTTTATCAGTGCTAAAAAAACACTGATAAAGGACCCCCTTTATCAGTACTAGTTTAGTGTTGCTAAAGACCTATCTTGTTGTAGTTTTCTCTTTATATAACAGTACACCCATAAAAGCAAAAAACTATAACCTATAAAAAATTAGCTGCAATAACAACATAGCTAACATTTATAACAAAAAGAACATAAATTTTGTTGCAAATAACATCACGCATCCCATGAATTCCTAAAGTCATTATAAATTTCAGTTCCAATTTCATTTCAAAAGTATCCCATGTTTATGAGGTCTTAATGGTACTGATTGGTTGGATATCAATATATTGATAGTGTACAAAAATTCCAATGTATAATCTTTTCCTATTGTCCGCATATATCCATCATCTCCCTATGGTGTGTCTCCACCTCAGAACATATAGCCATTATCTGTATATAGAAATCATCTCCTTGTAACCTATAAATGGAAAATATGTAATTTAATTTAAATAAATTTTACATCATGAATACAAAAAACACTACTATATACATTTCAAAATAATTTTTATATAATTACATTTACAATTATCCAATTTTAAGAATGCCACTTGTTATTTTTACTAAAATTAATGTCAATTTTAAATAAATACACACAAATTTAGTTATACCGGTCATTTCATGCATCATATTGTGGTACGGTTGATTCCTACATGTCACAAATGACTTATAGATCATGCTTCTAAAGTATCAAAACAATCTGAATGTTTTTGCTCGGTTTTCAGTATGACACTTGTTCTTTTTACTATAATTAGTGTCAATTTTAAATAAATACACACACTTGGAATTATACCAATCACACCATACATAATATTAAGGTGGTGTTAATTACTATATATAATAAATGACTTGTGGATCATTTTTCTAAATTTCCAAAATAATCTGAATGTGTTTGCTCAGTTTTCACTATGTCACTTGTTATTTTTACTAAAATTAATGTCAATTTTAAATAAATTGACACACTTAGAGTTATAAAGGTCACACCATGTGTCATATCGAGGTTATTTAGATTCATACACATCAAAAATGACTTATAGATCATTTTCTTAAAGTATCAAAACAATATTAATGTGTTTTCTCAGTTTTTCAATAAGTCACTTGTTCTTTTTACTAAAATTAATGTCAATTTTAAATAAATAGACACAATTTTAGTCATATAATTCACACCATGAATCATATTGAAGTTAAATTGACTTATACACATCACAAATGACATATATATTGTTGTTCTAAATTATCAAAACAATCTTAATTAGTTTTCTCGGTTTTTAGTATGTCACTTGTTCTTTTTACTAAAATTAATGTTAATTTGAAATAAAAAGACACAGTTGAATTATACCAGTAACATTGTGCATAATATTGAGGTTTTTTTTATTTATATATTTCATAAATGACTTATGGATCATTTTCCTAAAGTATCAAACAATAAGAATGTGTTTTCTCAGTTTTCATTATGTCACTTGTTCTTTTTACTAAAATTAATGTCAATTTTAAATAAATAGACACACTTAGAGTTATAGAGGTGACACCATGTATCTTATTGAGGGGAGGTTGATTCCTACACATCAAAAATGACTTATAAATCATTTTCCTAAAGTATCAAAACAATATAAATGTTTTTTCTCAGTTTTTAGTATGTTAGTTGTTGTTTTTTTACTAAAATTAATGTCAATTTTAAATAAATAGACACTTAGAGTTATAGAGGTCACATAGTGTGTTATATTGAGGTGAGTTTGATTCATTCACATCAAAAATGAATTATAGATCATTTTTATAAAGTATAAAAACAATCTGAATGTGTTTTCTCAGTTTTCAATATGTCACTTGTTCTTTTTACTAAAATTATGGTCAATTTTAAATAAATAGACACGCTATTAGTCATATCGATCATTCCATGCATCATATTGAGATTCGGTTGATTCCTAAATGTCACAAATGACTTATGGATCATTTTACTGTATCAAAACAATCCGAATGTGTTTTATTGGTTTTCAATATGTCACTTGTTCTTTTTACTAAAATTAATTTGAATTTTAAATAATTAAACATACTTTTAGTCATATAAATCATGTCCTGCATAATATTGAGGTGTGTTTTATTCCTACACATCAAAAATAACTTATGGACATTTTTTTAAGGTATCAAAACAATTCGATTGCATTTGATCAATTTTCATTATGTCACTTATTCTTTTTAATAAAATTAATGTCAAATTTAAATAAATACACACACTTGAAATTATACCAGTCACACCGTGCATCATATTGGGATGGAGTTGATTTATACACATCATAAATGAAATATGTATCATTTTCCTAAAGTATAAAAACAACTTGAATTCATTTTCTCCATTTTCATATTGTTATTTGTTCTTTTTACTAAAATCAATGTCAATTTTAAATAAATAGACACACTTAGAGTTATAGTGGTCTCATCATGCATCAGATTGAGGTGAGGTTTATTTCTACACATCAAAAATTACTTATAGATAATTTTCATAAATTATCAAAAAAATCTGAATGTGTTTACTTGGTTTTCAGTATTTCACTTGTTCTTTTTACTAAAATTAATGTTAATTTTAAATAAAAACACACACTTTTAGTCATACCAGTTACACCATGAATCATATTGATTTTTGGTTGATTACTAAACTTCAAAAATAAATTTTGGTTTATTAATGTATCAAAACAATATAAATAGGTTTTCTTAGTTTTGAGTATGTTAGTTGTCTTTTTTACTAAAATTTATGTCAATTTTAAATTAAAAAAAAGCAATTAGAGTCATATCGGTTACATCGTGTGTCTGATTGAGGTGCGGCTGATTACTATACATCCCAAAGTCTCAATAAAAACCTGAAATTCCAATTTTATCATGATTTCCATTGTATTTATTTTTTTAACTATCAAAACTACTTATTGACTCGATTTTCTTATTCGAAAAACCTTTCTCATTATTGAAAGATAGGAGAGTATAAGAAGCTCATGTTCCCATCATATCATGAGAATTCACCACAATGAGAACATGAGATTCCTCTACTCTTATGTATTTCAATGAGAAAGGTTTTTATACTAATAGCATCAACTTTATGCGGTCTTAGTAGCTCTACAAGAAAACAATGGAAAGTGTAAAGATTTGTGAAGAAACTAAATAAGTATTAGATGAAAATGATCAAGAAATTAACTTACAAAAAGTAAATAAAATGATAAAAAAATAATTAAATAATTAGTATGAATTCATCTTTTCATGATGGTTTTATACATTGTTGACCCATTTCCTTTTTTTTATTATCTCAGTTGCAGGCTCGAAGTCCAATTTATCACAAGCATGATCAGCTTCAAAAAACCACCCCAACTCAAACAAAGGAATTCATCTGTATAAGAAAAAAATTATTATATGAGTAATACTAAAAATAATTAAATTAAACATAAATATGAAACAATTCACTACTTCTATGGAATTCACATCTTCATGTTATTTGTGTACATTCTACCATCAGGTATTTTTTCATTCATTTCTAAAAAAAGCTATATAGTCTTGTGAATATAAGTCTTTTTAATAGTCATAGTAGTACTAAAAAATATAAATACAAAAAGGATTATTAAATATTTTAAATTAAATAGTAATTATCTTCAAAAATACCTCTTTGGGGATGCTAGTTTATTGATGGAATATGATCTCTCTCATAAATTTACAAACATAATAACCACGATCTTTTCCATTTTTTTGTTTGAGACACTATAGAAACATTTCAAAAATAAGTAATTTGTTTTTATATGTGTTTTGATAATGAAATATTTTTATATATACCCTGATACTTGTCTAGTTGTAGAACTTGTCAGGATCCTTGTGCTTAGCCCCTATCCTCATTCCTTTTTTTCAGGATATTGATAAACCACCCTATCATAATAGAATCCTCATTAAAATGTGATCTAAATTATATAACTTTAAGTTTAGTTCTAAAATGTTGGATGTATTGTATTACTTATTCACAAATTCCATCATGTTTGGTCAGTTTGTTGGGTATCCATGCATTGAATCTAGGAAATAAATATTTGGAGTATCCAAATTGACCATAGTGAGCATCCAATGTATCCTAAAACACAAAATGGAATAAGTAATGAAAGAAATGAAAATATATTTGATATGATTAAATTATAGAGTCTACCCTTGTATTGTTGGAATTAAGAAGAGTCTGTCATCTGTAAGTTTGCTTTCAAATGATTTGACCAAGTCTACCACTATTTCATCCATTTTTTGGATTTTTTTTATTCTCTAGAGGTGGAATGAGGACTAACGAGCCCAAAAAATTTCATGGGAAAATCCATTCAATTGGTTTTGATATATACATCTTCCAAAAATATTAAATATATTTAGTCATAATTATTGTAGTATATTAGCTTTTGGAAAATTAAATCATGAAAACATACCTCATGTATACATTTAAAACTGAGGCTCCTATCCATTCATAGTTTATGATTTATTTTATATTCTCAGTGGAAATTTAGTATGTACCTTCCTCTCTGTATATATTTTATTCAAAATAAACTATGTGACTACTACCATTTTTTAACTTTGTATCTGCATGAAACTTCAATGTTAGTAAATTTGGATATTGAATGGGTGGGGTAAAGGTGCTTTTGAAAGATATTTTCAATCAGTTGGTCAATCCTTTAGATGTTTTTTGAGTCGGTATTTCATTTCACCCCCTTTCCATTATTAATCTATAATAACATTAATCTATCCATAAATTTTTTCATTAATTGTTAGAGGTTTATCTTGAAAATTAAATTGGAAATGAATACCTCCTTGTCAAAATGTTTTTTTACAAGATGTGATGGTCATGAAAAAAATGTTCCAATAGCTCAGTTGACAGTATGAATATCATCATTATGAAGTGGAACAAGTATCTCAGCGCTCAACTCATGAGCTACGCTAATTTCCATTATCACATGACCTATTGGAAGCGTTCTGTTGTGTAGACTGTCGTCTTAGATATTGAACATCATAGCCCTCACTACATGGTGATGGGTGGGTGTTAATAGATATAAATCATAGTCATTTTCACCATATATAATATCAATACAGGAAAGGTACTAGTGTCTGTCCAATTCACATTTCACAGAAACAATTATTATGACATTGATTACCTCAAATAAGATAGCTCTTTGAGGGGAATGGAACACCTCAAAGCTGGTGGGGGTGGGGGATCTTCACTCAATGGTTGTTCTTGAGTTTTTTCTTCTCTTTGATTCCTCCACATAACATTTTCTAGCAACTCAGTCTGCCATTGGAATTGTTCTTTAAGGGTAGCTAATATTTCTTTCATATCTTTCATTTATTTACCTCTATCCTCCTCTCTTTTTTATCAAAATATGTTTAAGGTGTCACCCCAAAACCCAAAACTCTGACACAGCCATACTTTTCTGGCCACTTCAAGGTCATCGATAGTAGGTGTTCATCTGGTACAGGTGTTAATGATTCCTGTGACTATATAGGATAGAAAATATAGTAAAATAAGTAATAATTTTTATGTAATAGTGATTTAAAGAAAAAAATTATTATGTCATACTTATACATGTTTCACATACTTTTTATGTGTTTTCGTCTATTAGTATCCCATATTTATTTTCATGTGCCTCCTTCCATAGCATATGGTGTGGGATGGAAGTGAATTTGGATCTGGATTCATCAATCTACATATAAATAAAGGAACATAATTATGCTATTGTTTCATGTCACATAAAATTATTATGATATATTTAAAATAAGTACCAATTTTTGTCAAGTGAAGCGTACCCTATACTTGCTTTACAGTAGGGGAGCGTTGGTTTTTCTGCCTATTTCTTATTTTTAGCACTCAGTTGTTGTTTCATAAATAAAAAATTCTCAATCAAAGTGATGAATACACGTATTGTATAATAATATATTACCATCCACAATATACCTAAAAATACACATCTTTATTATGTCTAGTAAATGCATCTCACACTTCTTGGGTTATCAGGTGTGCATACATAAGTGTTGGGTGTGGGTTTATTTTCTCTTCAACATCTTTAAGATGATATATTATTATAATTGTTCAAAATCCTCTATGAATCCTTCCAGAAATTATTAATAAATATTTTTTTTGGGATTCATCTACTATAAATTCACTCTGCAAGGGATGATGAAGAGTAATTCAATGTTTCATTATTTTAATTATTAGTAAAATAATGAAATGATATCATAATGTTACTTTAATATCTTTCCACATCAGTGTCTTAAGCATGGGAACAACATGATTCCATGAATATACATCAATCGGTATGCATTTTTGAGTGATGATTCCAATGTAACTATTGAACATGGACTTGTTGGGTTTAACATACTGGCCATGCTCATTCCATCCAACTTCATATTTTTTGGCTCTTCTTTTCACCTTAATGATTTTTGCTAACACCGTCAAACTATGATGAACCTTTTTTTCTATATCATCAGTCCTTTATCGCCTACCATTTCCTTGGATTCAACATCATAATTATGTTGTTCCTTTGGACCTGTAGCATCAACATGTGTAGATGGTCATTGTACCTCTATACTGGGAGAAGTAATAGGATGAGAAACATATTGTTCCTTAGGATTGGGAGCATCAACACGTGCAGAAGGTCGTTGTTCCTCTGCACTGCGAGCAGCGACAGATTGAGAGACCTGTTATTCCTTAGGATTGGGATCACCATCACATGCAAAAGTCTTTATCTATAGAAGTGGTCTAATATTTAATTTAGATTACATAAATTTAGTAGCAAACAGATAATAACATGAGGTAGCACAATGTATATTACAAAAAAAATATAACCTGGTTATTGAAATCTCTTTTGTTTAAGGCTGAAGGGATTTTAACCCTCTACTGACTATCCAAATCCCTTAATTGAGGTCTCCTATGACATACAAAACACTTTCTACATTGGGACCGCTGTGAAATTATTGCGATGTCCTGATGAATGGTTCATCTTTAGTTGAATTTTCATCTGACCCTCCAATGGTTTTAGTTTATAACAGAACAATTGACCACTTTCAATTTGTGGGATTTGGAATATAAAATACTTATACTACCTATGATGACATTATAAACAAATCATATTTGTACAATTCCTTACTAAAATCCACTTTTATGAATCCCAATTCATCTATTTTAACAGTACTCCCATTATCAACCCACTTCAATTGAAAAATCGGTACTTGAAATGTTATACAATCCAACTCCCATATTTTTTTATGATGCCAAAGTATGACATATTCATGTAAATTGGATTAATTTCCTTAATACTAGAAACATGCATCGCATCAACCATAAGTGTAACTCCGTTATTTTTCATTGTGTTATCTTCATCATGGTCATTTGTATAGAACATGTAACCATTAATGACATAACCATTGTAAGATAATACATACACCCTTGGTCCTCTGGCTAGCCATCAAATTCTTTCTAAAATTGAATCTGTATTTTCATCTAAATCCTTAAAAATATAGTCCCAAAACCATCCTATAAACTATTGATTATGTGTATTTGATATCCATATTTCCACCCTTGATGGATTCAAATTCCTCAAAACTTCTTTGTGGGTTTCAACATATGGGGAAACCTCCAAACTGTTGTGAAAAATGTAAAGGTGGCATGCTCTCATTCTATAATGTTGATTGTGACAACATCTTTTCCAGAAATTCCCTCACCCACAAGATGCCCAATGTGATAAGATTTTGATATACCAATTCTTTTCACACCAGACAGGTATTTGGTACATAATTCAATGGCTTCCTCAACAATATATTGTTCTGCAATACAACCCTTTGAAAGACTTCGATTTTCAACATACCCTTTAAAAATATTCATATATCGTTCAATGGGGTACATTCATATATAGTTTATAGGACCAAATATTCAAATCTCTCTCACCTTGTGAACCATAAAATGAACCATCATATCAAAGAATTCTAGTAGGAAGAACATTTTTGATTCACATAATATGACTGAAATTTCTCTTTCCATAGTTGGAAATTTCTTCAGGTCTATAACTTGTTACATATAAGTTTGAAGAAGAAATAGATCTTGGTTAATATATGATGGAGATTCATGGGAAAATGTAATGTAAATCTATAGGAATTATATCTTTCATAAAAACATGGAATTCATGTGATTTCAGGCCCTTTAACTTTAAATCAGTCATTGACACAATATTCTTGATATTCAATGAATACCCCTCTGGAACCTTTATGTTATTCATGAAGTTGAAAACTAATATCTCTTCTGCCTGGAAAGAGTGTAATCAGTTGGAGAAAGAAAATTTCATTTTTCACCCTTCACTAGCACCAACTCTACTCGTATTCTCATGTCAACCATGTCCAACCTAGCCTTAATTTTATCCTTTGTTTTTTCGAGTGCATTTAGCAACATGTCGATGACACTATCACATACATTTTTTTTAACATGCATAACATCAAAAAAAAATGTGACATATATATAATTTCAGTATGGTAATTCAAAAAAACCGATCTATTTTTCTAATCAATTTTCATAAGGTTTTTCAAAAACGGTTTACGAAAAGTAGTGTCCGCGTATTTTAGTTTATCAAATAGTTGATCGCCTATTAGTGGATAAGGTATTATACATTCTTATAAAATTCCATTTAATGATATCATCCAAGATTGGTACTTATGTTTTCGGGGTATAAATCTATGATGTCCTAGAAACACAGTCTTGGATTAATGTTTCAACCTAATTAATTTTATACCTTGTTAAAAAACATGACACCCTTGAATTACTTTAATATTATATCCTGAAAAATGTCCATAAGAAGTAAATTCATTTATCATCCCATATAACATGGATCTCAACGTGAAATATTCATTTCTGTAAGCATCATACAACATAACACCTAAATCTGACAATAATTTCAAATCCTCGATCAATGAAGCCAAAAAAACATCAATAACATTACCCAATTGTTTTGGTCCTGATATAAGCATAAATAACATTAGGTATTTTAATTTCATGCATAACCATGGTTAAAAGTTATAATTTATCAACATAACTAAGGATGTACTGTGAATGATTCTTTGAAAACAAAAAGTTTTCAATCCATCTATAGATAATGCAATATGAAGGTTTCTCGGATTATTTCTAAATTCAGGATACTCGTGATAAATTATCTTTCACTGAGGATACTTTCGGGTGACGTAGTTTCCTATATTTGTTTCTTGTATCTGCATGCCACATAATTTTTCCTTTAGTCACCTCACTTCCATATAGGTTCCCAAACCTTGTAATGATTGGAAAGTACCATGCAACTTTTGTAGGAGCGGATTCATTTTTCTTGTATCAAGAAGCACCACAATTTGGTCATTATGTAAGTGATTTGTGGTCCTTGAGAAATAGTATACATTCATTCGGGAAGGCATGTATTCTTTCAGTTATCACACCCATCGAGCGTAGCATTTGTTTGGTATTGTATGTTTGGCTAGGAAGCTCGCTATCTTCTGGAAGAATGTCATTCAAGAGAGAAAGTAGTTTCATAAAATTGGCATCACTCCATACATTGCCTATTTTCAAATTATATAAATTTAATATGGCTAACAATGTTGTATATTTAGTGCAACCAATATACAATGGCATCTTTTCACAACCCTTTAAATTCTAAAACAATTTTATACAATCACAAAGTTTATCTTCAATTGTCCTTGGAATTTCATCAATACGATCTTCATCATCATTCACATTTGTAATCACATCCTCAATACAATCTTCTTAATTATCCACACTTGTAATCGTATCAGATGATCCATAAAATGCAGTGCTATCCTAGGCACTAGATATACTCTCTTTTTCCCCATGTTTATTCCAACATTTATAACTTCAATCTATTCTATAACAGTTCAAGTTTTCTTCCAACTCCTCTGGACTAATTATTATTGATTAACAACATCATAAACACGGACAAAGGATTTGAGAAGGGTTATATGCGTGATATTTTGCAAACTTGATGAACTCTTTCACTCCATCTTCATACTCTTTTGTCATATGATTGGCATACATCCATTATTTATTCATATCCATTCCATTTGATTCATTGATGTTAATATTTAACAAAATAAATACACAAAAGATGTTCAACTATAGTAACCACCCAACCATATATCCCTCTCATAAGATCCAAAGGAATAAAAACAAGCATGAACAAGCCTAAACCAATAAAATTTAGGCGTAATCTAAAATTCCAGTAGGTCACCACAACCTATCAAATCTAAGATATCATTTTTGTATTACATCCTAAAAAATATAATTTGAAATACATTATAAAAATAAACATTTTCTATAAAGTTTTACCAAATAAGTAGTAACACATAAAAGTGTGTTAAAACTTTTTTTCTAAGACTTTCATTAAATTGAAACAATCAATTGGAAAACATTTTTCCTCATCCAATACAAAATATTATAACTTTTTTAATTTTAGAACACTTTTCAAACTCATTATTAAAATAGTTTGAAAACACTTCAAAATCATGCTTTCCTTTATTCCTTATTTAAAAACCTTTCACAATACCTTTTCAAAAATAATGAAAAGCAACCCATATAAAGAAGGAAGAATGCACACAGTCAAGCACCATTATGTCAAGTCACACAACATGGGGAAAAAGATAAGGAGATATGTGCCAAAAAATAACATAAATGGTAGGGGATACAATAGAATCAGAGAGATAATTCCCCTAAATGATCCTAAAAAGGATTATAGTGTCATGAGCATTATCACTAGGCTCTATTAATAAAAGGAATTGAACTGGAGATAAGGAAACTGGGTCATCGCTACTAAACTTATCCACACCCCCAAAATTCCTATAAAACTACCCCAGATAGTGTCCCTAGAATTCATTGTTCTATGGGATCAAGGATGGTGTTATCCCTAGAACACCTTCATCTATAGAATCAATAAAGATAATTTACCTGGGATACCTTCACCCATAGGATCATATAAAAAGAGTCTACTAGCATAATGGCATCTTATTCCTTTGAGTCTAACCATTTCATAGTATCCAAGAAATGCTTTCCCAGTCATCCCACTATCACACTAGGGTTTTATCATACAAATTTCACATAGTATCTACCTAAGACTCCCATTATGAGTCAAATAGAGATGACAGTAGTCAAAAAACTACATGCATCACGTGCAAAGCATTTAAAATATTGCAGGCCTCACCTCCCTCCCTTATAATATGTATCCCTATATACATAAAACCTAAACAACATATATAATTCTTCAATAATAAACATCCCCACATGGGATCACAAGCTACAATTCTCGTACAAGAATCAAAGGGGATTAACAGGGTATCAAACCTTATATGAAAACACATTTTTCATAAAATTTAAAATGGGAATTCTCTTTTCAAAACATGATTGGAATGCCAAGCCATTTTATCATTTATAAAATCCATCTCAATCTACTATTGGGACCAATTTTATCAAAACACCTTTGAAACACAAATGGGAATTCACACTACCCTTTAAATGGCCATTGAAAAAACATTCAAAGACATAATAAATTTTAAAATCCAATCCACATGGGAAAACACACCCTTTTGAAAAAATACATCTCATTTGGAAATATTAAAATCTTTAGGCACCCCAAAACGTTGATATAAAAGTTAACCAAGGATAAAAAAAAGTGGTTTTAAATTTATATCACAAGGATTAACTCACCACTTTAAAAATAAAACAAAATTTTCCAATATTTTTAACACATTCAAAACACACAAACTCTTTATTTTAAATTAAATTAACACATGAATAATTTTTAAAACATCAATTCAGTGATTACCACTGATTCTAAAACCAAAATCATTCTTTAAACCTCTCATTTTATTTTAAATAAATCTTGAAATATTTTATCAATGCTTTGCATTTCAATTATTTATTGAAATGAAAAGTAAAAATATTTTTCCTATTTAGAATTCACTTTGATGACCAAAACACCTTATAAAATCTTAGAATTTATTTATAAATATAATTCGTGTAATTTCTCAAACACATGGTGTATATGGTTTATTAAAAAATATTTTTAACAAGTTCATCAAATGAGAAGTCCTTATAATTGAAATTAAAATCACATAAAACTTGATTTACCTTTCTCAAAACACATAAACACATTTAATGTTGTTACTTGATATACAAAACATGGAGTTAAACATGAAAACTATCATAGTTCTCAAATTCAATGGCAAACACATGGGTTAACCTATCAAAAATCAATGGTGAGTGGTCCTTAAATTCAAATATAAGATGAATGGAGCTCAAAAAATTATTCAAATTCCCTAGATACAATAAAATCACAAGAAAAAGGGTCAACCCTTACCTTTGGGTTCATCCACGAAGGAGAAATGATGGTAGGGTGGTGAGGGTACGGTAGGGAGTGATGATGCAGAGAGTGGTGGTGATGAGAGCACCGTCAAGATAGGTGCAGGTGAGAGGAGTGGTGGTGAGAGAGGTAGGTAGAGAGGCAGCAGCAAGAAGAGGAGGGTAGAGTGGCAGAAGCGAGCATAGTGACTAGATTGGAGACGGTGAGAGCGATGGTGCGTCAGATGAAGGGTTCTGTAAAATCTTAAAGGTGTGTGAGAGATAAGTTGGCTGTTAGGGTTCATTTATAAAATAGGGTAACACTTTTATTAGTGCTATTTAAAAATCACTGATAAAGATCAGTTTTATTAGCGCTAAAACAGAAAGTGCTGATAAAATAGACCTTTATTAGTGATTTTTTAGCATTAATAAAGACACAGTTTATCAGCGCTTTTTTAGCGCTGATAAAGGCGTATCTTTATGAGCACTAAAAAAATGTTGATAAAGATATAATGTTAATAATTTATTTATATTATTATATATATTTATAAAATTATATATATATATTAAAGAGATATTTATTTATTTATAGTTATAACTAGAAATAAATATATATTTATATATGTAACAAATATATATTTATTTATATTTATATATATAATAAATATATTATATAATTATATATATTTATAAAATTGTAAATATTATAAATAAATAAATATTTATTTATAATAATAAAATTATAATAAATATATTTATTATATTTATAATTATATATAGTTGATATATTTAATTAATATATTTATTATATATAATTATAAATATATAATATGGATATTTATTATAATTTTTAATTATTTAAATAAATATATATTTATTTATATTTAAAACTATAAATTATATTTATTTATTTAAATAATTATAAAATTATAATATATGTTTTTCTTATATTTATAATTTTATAAATATAGATCTACAATTGAGCGTGTCTCCAATCTCGATGTCTCTATATTGGATGGTGCCTTCGAAGTTGTGAGAGTTGTGTGTACAGCTCGATGATCTGTTGCAGCAGGGTTTTGTTCAGGCTGATGGTAGTTTGTGGCTTTGTATCGATTATCATCACTTGAATTTGGTGACAGTGAAGAACTGTTATCCTCTTCTATGGATTGATGATTTATTCGATCATCTAAATATAGAAAGTTGGTTCTCGAAGATAGACATGTGGTCGGGATATCATCAGATCTAGGTGAAGGATGAGGATATTCTGAAGACTATTTTTTGATGTTGTCATGGGCATTACAGGTCTGTTATGATGTCATTCAGTGTGTTGATAGCTCCAACTGTGTTCTTGGGGTTGATAAATGTAGTGTTCAAGGAGTTCCTAGATACGTTTATGGCGTTTTTCATCGATGAAATCATTGTGGTTACCACGTCTGAGGAGGAGCATGCAGAGCATCTGCATGTCATTTTAGGAATTATTCATCGTTAGAAAATGTTCAGAAAGTTGTCGAAGTGTGAGTTTTGGTATCATGAAGTTTTTTTCTTTGGGAATATGGTATCTCAGTAGGGATTGTTTTTTGGACCCTTCAATGATAGAGACAGTTGTTTCTTGGGAATCCCCCAAAACAATGGCTTGGATGCAGAGCTTCTTTGTCCTTACAGGCTATTATAAGAGGTTCATAGTTGATTTTTCTTGGGTTGTGACTCTTCTGACAGCCATGATAGGAAGGATATGGAATTCTTGTGAACCGACTAATGTCAGTTGGATTTCGAGTACCTGAAGAGAAGTTGTTCAGTGCTTCAGTCCTTTTTTTGATAGCAGATGGAGTTCAATTTAATGTTTTCTATAATGCATCAAGTCTTGATTTAGTCTTTTTTTTATTCATTGGATATTGGTTATTTCTTATGGGACTTGGCAGTTATGTCCCCATGAGTGTAACTATGCCACCCATGATGAGTTGGAAACAGTGGTGTTCACATTGAAGTTGTTGTGACATTACCACATCGGTGATCATATTTTGGTTTTCACCTATCATAAGAGCCTAAGGTATGTCTTCTCAAAGTGTGACTTGAACTTGCGATGAAAATGGTGAATATAATTCTAGCAGGATTACGTCTTCGATATTTCGCATACTCCATGAAAGGAAAATGTTGTAGCTATTGCGCTGAGTAGGAAGTCACGTAGTGATGCCTTGTAAGAATATAGAGATTCTGGGAGAGTGATAGAAGATCTCTCAGTGATGTATCTGGATATGGGAGAGGTTAGAGGCAGAGTTTGTTTTTAGATGAAAGTGCAGTTGTCTTTGGTGTAGTAGGTGGGGGAGTCCCAGCTAGGGGATTCTGAGGTGGGGGTATGGAGAGACCAAGTTGTATTTGGTGATACCCCTGATGGTTTTTATGAGGATGGACTGTATCTATTGTTGTTCTAGGGGATGTTTTTCATCCCTTCAATGATGCATGAGGTGGTTCCCCATGAGTTCCATAGATTACCTTTGGTGGTACATCCCATCTTAATAAAGATGTACTAAGCTATGATAGGTCAGTTTTGTCACGAACCAACATGGGTCAACCCTGAACCGGTCACCCGAGCAGATCCATGGTATGGCCCGAAGGACGTTCCTGATCCCCACATGCTAGCAACTAGTTTCAGGCATCAACAGAGAGAAAATAGGGAGTGATTTTTTCCAATAAAATAAAGATAAAATTAATAGTAAAAAAGATAAACAATGTATCCCAAAAACAAATATATTTCCAACTAAACATCTTTTATACAGAAAAAATGGAAATATACAACAAACTGCACAACCAAAACCAAACTACACTTGACAACCCCGACGATATCTCTATGTAACCCCAAGGGTCTCTCTCTAATACCAAGACCAACCATCACCCACGATGATCGATACCAAGTTGAACCTACACCACAAGCTAAAAACAATAATAACTATATGTGTGAGTCTTAAAACTCAGTAGGCATGCCTGAACAAGTCTATCCCCAATGCACTTCCTTTAAAATAAAAGAAACATCAACTTCAAGTTTGAAATACTATATATAAAAGTAATCTTTTTCCACACATCTTTTCACTTTAAAATAAAATTTGTTTTCTTACCCTTTTTCATTTCCAAAGAATAACCATTTACATTTTCAAGAAGGAAAGTGATGGTTTTATTTCAAAACTGGAACAAGATGACATGTAACATTTCAAAGAGAAATCATTTTCCATAAACACTAGGAATCCAATTTATCATTCTTTTATCAAGAATCAACACTACTCAAGGAACAAGAACAAAAACTATATAACAAGGGAAATAGAATGGTATAACATAAAATTATCCATCCAATCATGCAACACAACCATTCATCATAAGTAACCAAGTTCCAGTAGACATGGGATGAACCTAGGAGCTTGTGAATAATCTATAACATATTATATATCTTGAGTCATCTCGGAAAGCATGCCTCACTAGATGACATCAATAACGACCACGTGTCTGGAAACACCCTACCTGGTATAGAATGAGGGGAACAATCCCATAGAAATTAAACTCAATATATCCATGTGTTATGGTCCACTAGATAGTGCGTAACCTAACTAGTGCAGCAATCGTTCTTAGAAAATTCAATAACTATGTCAGGTTCTCCATGTCAAGAGTATAGAAGAGGGTGAGACAAGTGATTCCAACTGTTAATCCAATAACATACACATATATAATAACTCAACAACATTCATAACCTAATTCACTCCAAGGATCAATCTCTTTTCATATAACTCATCAGTCATGAAGGAGTCCATACTAAGGATCTCCCATTCCATACAAAGTAAATAGGTCATAAGGATTCCACAGTGAGGAAATACCACCCATTCAATATTCATATATAAACAAGGCAAGATGATTTTCCTAGGATATTTTTCATGATAAACACTTCCACCATTTTTACAAAATTGTCAAATGGGCCTTTAAGCATTTTTCACAAAACCATCAATTTAAAAGAACCAAATCCACCTTTCTGAAAGGGTGCAAACACACTGTTTTCCACTTCGAAATCATTTTAAAAACTCACATCACATTTTCAATCCAAATCCATTTTTATAAAGATTCCAAACATTCCATTAACCATCATCACATGCCAAACCAAATTTCAATGCCAATACACATTCCATTTTAAAACCAGGATCACTTGGGGAACCTATACAAGGAACCCAAAACATCATTTCACATGTCACCAATATATTTACCAATCCAAACCATGATTTTTATATGACAGATCACTTATAAATGATAACCGGACATTTCATCAAACACTTGGTGTACAATGTTTAACAAAACAATACTATTTACCACAAAACAAGGAAGAAACCACAATTTTTTCACACCAAAAAAATATTCCAAAGGTTACTCATCAATATTTAACATATAAAGAAGGTGCGAAAAACATAATACCAATGAATCTTAAATTATAAAGGAAAGTTCAAAGGAAACCTAACTAAAATCCTTGGCACATCGACAACGCACACCCGAAACCACTTTAGGAAGGTTCCAAGATCCAATATCTACCATGAAAAACCCTAAAAAAGAAAAACCTCTAACATAAATCAAGGGAAATACAAACCCTAGATCCACATGACCTAGGAAGAAGAAGACATCAAGGGAAAATGGAGTAAATATGAATAGGGAGAAGAGAAAATAAGGATTTCCTTGAAGATCTAACTCAAAACCTTGAATAAAACCTAGATCCACACTATGGGAGAGGAGGAGAGGCTTGGAGAGAAAGGGAGGGTCTCCCTATGGGTCACACGAACTGGGATAGGGGAGGAGGTGGAATTTTAATTTAAAAATACTAAGGGGGGAAAGTTGGAAATTCATAAATTTTTAGATCTGGGCAGATCGCACAGTTTACCAAACCATGTGCCCCTTACTGGACACATGTGGGAACCTGCATAGTTTGGCTACACGGTTTGAAAACTATGCACCAACTATGTCAAACGCCACTGTCCAAAAACACCATTTTGTTTCACGGTTTCCTGGGGAAGGGTGCACGGTTTGGCAAACCATGCGCCGATCGTGCGCCACCTATTGCCAAGTTCAAATTTCCAACTTCTCACCAAAAATTCTCATAGGAACTAAGTAATAACCTCAGAACCAAGGATAAGAAAAATATCACTCCAAAAATTAAAACTCGTCACACCCAGAACTCGAGAGAAAAATCGAGATCCAAAAATGAACCAGAACCAAGGATGAAAATGAAAACCCAGTTGTGATAAGTTTGGTGGTCTGGGTTAAAGTGTGTAGTTGCAGAGTTTATATCTTAATGTTTGGTTTTCCAAAAGGTGAAGGTCGAGTGCCATGTTCCTGATGGTTTTCTCTATCTATTAGATATTCCTTAGTGAGAGTGGTAGGATATCTCGATGGACTTTGTTACCGATTTACCTCAAGATCAAGGAGGCTTTGATTCTATATGGGTGATAGTGGGTCATTTGAAAAAATCATCCCACTTCATAGAAATAAAGTATTTAAGATCATTGGTGGTTTTTTAAAGTCATTATCTAGAGGAGGAGATGAGATTTCATTGAGTCCTTAGGATGGTCATCTATGGTCATGATCCTCATTTTACCTCCAGGATATAGAGAGGTCTCCATCATGATTTTGGATCTCAATTATTCCTAAGAACTTCTTTTCATCTATAGATAGATGATCAAATAGAGTGGATCATCCAAACTCTTGAATACATGTTGTGATCTTATGTCCTAGATTTTGGAGGTTCGTAGATGAAGTACTTGTCTTTGGTTGAGTTTGATTTTCACACCACCATTTTTATGGATCCATTTGAAGCTTTGTATGGAATACCTTTTTTTTCTCCATTATTCTAGACTAGGGTCAGAGAAGTAGAGATTCTCAGGCTGGAGCTAGTGCAGAACATGATAGAGATGGTTCAGGTGATATGTGAGTGGATGAAAGCATCGCAGGATCATCAAAAATCCAATGTTGATTTTAGGAGGAGACCTATGGAGTTCTATTTTGGAGATAAAATGTTTTTAAAAGTGACTCCTCATCGTGGGAAGCAAAGTTTTAGTCATGGGAGTAATCTTTCTCCCCAGTTTGTTGGACCTTTCGAGGTGTTGGTTTGCATTAGAGTCATGGCGTATCAGATAGCACTTCCTCTGTAAATGAGTCGTATACATGATGTTTTTTACATGTATCAGCTCTGCCATTACCTTCATGATGACTCTCACATCATTTATTAGGGTGATATAAATGTTAACAATGATGTGACCTTTGAGAAGTAGCCTGTGGAGATCCAAGACTGCCAAAAGAATGTGTTGTGTGGGATTTTTATTCTCTTGGTTTGTGTCTTGTGGCGACAAAATGGAATAGAAGAGAGTACCGGGTAATGTGAGTTGCAGATACAAGCTCAGTAGCCAGAGTTGTTTATTATTTAGCTCTTCTATTATTATAATTCTCATTGTGGTTGTTTAACCATTAATTGGTTTATGAGATGGTTTCCTCTTATTTATTGTTGTATCCCTACTCTCATTTGAGTGGTATCTGCCCTGGGAGAGTTTTTAGGAGATGGCTATTGTGGTTGAGTGGTTTTTCACTTGTTCCCTTGATGAGGTTGTTTAACTCCTATAATTGTGAGATTCTTGAGAAGTATCTCACAGGATGGATTTTCAGATGACCCTTTTGTTTTCTCTATAGGTTTGGTTTTGGATTCTCATGGATGAGAATTGTTTAAAAGATATCTTATGTAAGGGTATGGATCCATGTAGTCTGACCCTTTGTGTGTTTCCAATGCTTGTGGTTCTCTAAAGAGGCTTAGTAGAGGTTTGGAGGTGTTTGGATGCTAAAATATGGAAGAATGTAAAATTCACGTCATAACAAGATGTTTATGGCGTAAATGTGTTTTATGGTGTAAGTACGTCTTATGAACTAAATGGGATTTATGTCTTGTGTGGTCGATACATTGGAATTTATGTCATAAACCTAAAATTTATGGTATAAGTTAAATACAGGTTGTGTGGTTTGAGGTGACATGTTTTTGGTGTAATATAATGTTTGACTTGTTAACAACATAAATAAGGGATTTAAACCGTAAATATCCCATATGCAGTGCATTTTATAACCTGCAACACCTTGGGTTTTCTCAAACCCTATGCATTCTCTCTCGAATCTCCTGGTGTATAACGGTGTTTCTTTAGGTGTTTTAGGATCCCTTCGAAGGGGATTGATTCCCAGCTTCCCTTGTTGGATCCACAGTAATCCAAGTCTTCTTTCGGGAGAGGTGATCAAGATCTGCATGGTTAGTTTGTTCTCATGTGAAGAATGTTGACACCTTCAAGGTATTGGATTCATTGATTCTCTTTTATTTACATGAAATCATAAAGTTTACATGGTTTATCATCTTGGATGGTAATTGAATTAACCTAATAAATATTTAATCGGATTAAAGAATGAAATTGGTTTATGCTTAGTGATCACATGTTGTTTCTTTCTACCGTGATAATGGTTTGCCTCTTGATTTGTTAGATAATGTGCTATCTATTCTATGTGTGTATAGCATGTTGCTTTCATTGGAAAATGGTAAAGAATGTAAATTTGGTAATTGATAATTGGTTGGATAAATAATTAAAGAAGCGGAATGTATAAATGAATTTGGTTTTTCTTATGAATTGATGGTAATCCAAATTGATGCAATGCACATGTTTAACTGAATATGATCTTCCATGTGTTGATGAAATTGGATAAAGAACATAAATTATTTCAATTCTTGTTGATGGTAATAATAAAAGGGAATGTTAATTGATAATGGTTCTTCTCATAGTTTGATTAAATTTGTTTTATGCTAGGAAGCATGTTGTGATAGCTTATTATAGCTTATGTATTAGGTTTCCCATAGTTGGACCATGTGAATAATTAATTAGTTAATTCAAGATGGAATAAAAATTGGTTGTTTGTTAAAGATAAATATTTGGGGGTGAGAGTGATTGTTTTCTTATAAAGGTTGAATGCCTTGTGTTTGGATCCATCAGATCTCGTTTGTATGTGAAGGATGGATGCTTTATTTTAGGGAAAAGTTTCCCTCTTAATTATGCATGTTTTCTTATTGTCTTCTGATGTGATTTGGATTTGAGCTTTGCCATGTGATGTGTTATGAGTCTGGGATGCCTCATCCTGAGATGGATGATGTTATATGGGGTGGGGAGGCCTGGATAATGTGGCACCATTTGACATCTATGGCGGTGAGATACATTGGGATATGTATGTGGGTGTTGGGAATAACACTGAAGATGATGGAGTGAGTAAAATATGGGCTTACCTGTTGATGTGATAAAGTTGGATGCTTACTTTATATGAATATGTTTAATGGAAGATGGCCAGGTTTCTTGTTTTATTTTCATTCCTTTTCCCACTATTTGAGGAAGCTGGATGTGCTTGGTTGCATGTTTTCTATTGATGGTAGCTTGGTATGTTTTCCTAGAGTACCTAGAATTGTGTAAAGTTTAATAATGTTTAATAAATGACTTAACTTATAGGGTTAGTGTTGTTGGAATTCAAATTGGATGTTACTTTTGAGAAACCTTGGACTCGGTTTGGATTATGCCTAGTGGGCATGGACTTATATTTTATGGATAATAATGCTTAATGTTGAATAATGTTGATGGTTAATTAATGGGTAATGAATTAATTAAAGTAAAGTGAATTTTTTGATGAAAAGAAATTAATTTAATGTATCTCTTTAAAATGCTTGTGTGCTTATAGGATATCCATTCTTAGTAGTGGAATTCAAGGATCCGGGTAATATTAGCTGCAATTGAGTCTAAGACTAGGTTATGTTCATAGTGTGGTTGCACTACGGCATGACCAACCTTCCTTTGTGTAAAATCACGCAAAGGTATACGTAAGTATTTCTAGACCACATAACTCAATACATACGAATTATCATCACAACATGACCCTAGGGGTCATGGTGTGACCATCCTTCCCTGTGTAAAAATTTTAAAGGCAATATGTAAGATTAATTAGGCGATTCATAAGGGTTATCATCATAGTGCGGTGCTCTCCACCATGACATGATCCTCGCACCCAATATGTGGGGGTTATCCAAATGATATATAAGGGTTAACCCTTACACTAAAAATAATTTTATCCCTATGAAACACCCACTACACCATAAAGTATTTGGCTCTGGAATGGTCATTGACCAGGCTTAATAATTTAAACATACACAAACCTTACTAAGTCATAATACCCTAGGTCTTAACATGACTTCTCCTGACACTAAGGTGATTTAATCTCACATAGGTACCTATCATAGCATAACCTCCCCTAGGTCATTTGCATAACAGTCCCTTACTCATCCCTCACTACTAGAAAATGTAGCATTTGCGCATCTTGGAATGGGTGACTGCCTTTTGTAGTCACTAAGTCCAATTAAAAAAAACTCACCCAATCATACCCCCCCCCCCCCGTCATCGCTTCCCTCTCCCTAGTGCAACCACACGTCGACGTTGTCATCATCGCCGCCATCTTCTTCACCCACCCTCACCTTGGTTGTCTCCCTTTGCCACTACCCTCTCCCTCACATAGCCTCACCTTTCTCGTCATTTCCGCCCTCTCCTTTGCGCAACCTCTTACCCGTGCACCGCACCCTCTTCCAGAGGCACGGTCGCTCCTCTCTACCACCGCCCTCAATCCATCCGCCACCTATGATTGTCATCGTCCTCTCAGGTAATCCCTAATTTTAGATTTTTTCCACAATCCACCATTCCCTAATTTCAATTTTAGTGTTTTGATTTTTGTCACCATCACTTAGATTTCATAAATCAATTACTTTTAGGTTCATTGTTTATATACTGGCAACAAAAAGTGAAATGCTTATATACCATTAATAAGAAAATCTCAGTAACAGTGTTTATAGGTTTTGTATTTTTTCAATTTTTTATTTTTCTCGTCTGAAATACATGTTGTTTGTATTTGTAAATTGATCTAGATCATGTTTATTAGCTATATCCATTACTGCACTGTCTTTATTTCATCACCCCTCAACAAACTAAATAAGACTTTCTCTAGATGCATTTTACATTATTCTATCCATTCAACTATTTTTCTCCTTTCAAATGAAGTTATTTTGAATAAATCCTGCCAATGTTTTTGCATTATCAACATCTTTTTCATATAAAATATATTATAAAGTTTTTTAATATGTGGTGGCTACTGAATTAGTATGCTTAATGTTTCATGTGTTTGCTAATGTTTTCATGTGCTTGCTAATGTTGCATGTGTTTGTAGTGCATTTTTGTTGCTCTTTACTTGTTCTTCGTATGGACATCATTTGACATTGTACTAGTTTATCAAGTATGTTGTAATTCCATTAGTAAAATTCAAAAGGTCAACAAAGGTAATTCGATGTTGATAATTATTGTTTAATAATTTTCAATTCCTTGTAAAATTTTGGTGTCATCCATTTTTTCATTCTCAGGTTGGATTCTACTATCATTTTCCATAAATGTTGTTAGCTCAAAACACATCTTATATTAGGAGGATGTATCATAAACCCATCGACTTTATAGAAGTGATCACAACAGGATGAGTTTTATATTTTTATGTTTCTTCTTGGCAGCCGGTGTGCACAGATGGTGATGGAATCATGCATTCAAATTATAGGAATGGAAAAAATTAATAGAAAATTCACTACTTCAACATTTGCAAATATATTCAAGAGCCTATTTACAGAAATCCAACCAAATCTTGTCTATCTGATAGTCTACATGGACCAGTTTAATGAACCTTCTTCTTTCAAGTAACATACATGTTTGTATCTCCTTTTGTGTTCTAGTTAGTTGCATGTCGGGCATTAAAGTTCCATCTATAAATGTTTTTTTAAACCATAATTTTTTAGGAATACTTACTTCTAAAGTGTAGTCTTGTTTTTTATGTAGGTTGTATTTTTTTTCCATCAATAAATTTGAAATAAAAAATAATATAGAGTTGGTTATTTCATCATTTTCCATGCTATGTAACCTTGAAGCGGAGGATCTTAAAGGCAGTTGTTTAACCTTGAAGCGGTTGAGGTTTTTTTCTTCCCAATAAAAATGTGAAATAATTCCATATGCCTAGGTTGTTGGTTTAGCCTACTGATTAGCTCATCCCTTTCCATCCTTGATTCTAGGTATAGACCTAAATTAGGTAGTATAGGTATGGACCCTCCAGGTATAGATAGAAATGTTTGAATTTGTTATGATTATATATATTTTTTTACAATTGATCTTATACTATTGAAATTTGTTAACATACTATTGCTCTACTTGTTGATAGTGAAATTGTATTGTTTTATTTATTTAAATGTATATACATGTACATGCATACACCAATGTTTTTACTATTGATTTGTGACACCACTATTATTTCCATACTGAGTATTTTATACTCACACAACACATGGAAATTTTGACGGACATAAAAAATTTATTTTACTTATTTTTAGGTAAATATAGGGACACTCAAAATTGTTAAGTATCTATGGAAAATTGTTCATGTTTTTTATGGAATCTAGAATAGTTCACACTAAAAACTGTTGTAGTTAGGGATGGTTATAGATTATGTTTTGAATATAATTGATTACTCCTGATATATTCTTTATCTCAAACCTTTGTTTGGTCTGACATTTATTCTGGACTATTTATATACTTTAGGTTCCAAGTCGTTCACTTTAATGTGAAATAATGTAGAGAGTTATATTTCATTATCATTTTGGTTTACTCATTTATGTTTTCATTATATATTCATTATTTTTCTGAATCCACCTAATACTCGATCACCCATACACACTTTTTATTCTAAACATATTCTTTATGGAAATAACAAAATATCATCCTCTTCTTATTTAATGTGGTCAAAAAATGCCTTATTGTTTGATTCTTTTATAAGTTCCTACAATTCTATTTTTTTGTATCATCCCAATTATATGGAAGAGGAAATTAATCTTTCTTTACAAATCTGGGAAAGAAACCATCACAATTAACTGGCATGGTGGTTGAGGTTTTTTCTTATCCTTGGGTTTGATCTGTAGTGTTTATTCAGTATTAATTTCTATATATTCATTCCATGAGATAAATGGTGAGGGTGTCTTTGTCATTATAAAATATGGGAAACATGTTTATACTTTTTTAATTGGGAAATAATTTGCATTGATATTGTATTGTGTTTGCTGATTGTTTCATTATTTTCATATCATCCAAATCTTATCCTTTAGATGTTCGAACTAATGGAAGACATTAGGAAATAATAATATGCTGGAAAATTCAAATTTCATGGACATGGATATGATTCAGGTTAAAGAGGGTTCTCTATTTATAGTTTTAGGTTGTATTATATAAGGCATTAACATGGTTATCTTCCTTGCATTGATTGGAGTAGTGATATAGGAAGAGATATTTAATAATAATATTATTAATTATGTTGTGTATTTCATTTCTATGATTTGGCCTTTAAGAGGGTGAATTCAGTGTTGTAGGGGTGGCTTAAAAGAGGGCAGCTACTACATACCATTGTGGAGATTCAATGGTTTTACATTGAATGTACAAGTGATACAAAAAGTGGTAAGAGTCACTTCAAGGATATATTTATTAGTGTATTTTTAAGTCCCTTTCCTTTATGTTAACTTCATCATTGTGAAATGATATTGGAGAAGGTGGTTATTGAAATTTCATGTTGAAGGAAGTAATTTTTTATTGGATATAGGACTGACCAAGCCTGAGCATCCTTCCATTATCAAGAAACTATTTCTACAAGTTCAACCAGTCGCCTGCAGGAGGTAACTTCTAGTTATTTTTATGATACATGCAATGATTAAAGAAATGTTTTGAATTTGTAATAAGATTTTGGTCATGAACCTTTCAATCCTCCTATAAATATTGTTGTCATGGTATAAGGGAAATAGGGCATATGAAACTCAGGTAGGGGAGTTTTGATGTGCCTAGCCAACTCATGTATAATAGACCTACAAGTTATTACTAATGTGATTTATATTATAGGTTTCTAGGATTTTGGTGCATTAATGCATCATAAAGAGGCACATAGGATCACATGTCATATATATACATGTTGTGTGTTGAATTGAAGTTTTTTAATTAAATTCCTTGAATTTCTCTTTTTCATTGATATATTTATACTCCCTTCTATTGAGGTGTATCTGTGTAGGCATTAATTAGTTGAACTTCATCATGTTATTATGTTTTATATTTATGTGATTATTACTAATGTTCGGGTATGGAGGACATGTCTTGATCCTTTGGAAGAAATAGGAGGGTTATACCCTATGTGTGGTATCTAATAGGATGGATCATAATATATAATACCTTTGTGTGTCTTAAGATTCTAAAGCTAATACCTTAAGAAAGTGGTTCAAAATATTCTATAATTTCATTAGACACTTCATAAAATGCCACCACCAAGGTTCTTGACTATAAAACTCTGTAAAGATAACCAAAATTATCTAGATAGGTTGGACACACCAATTCAACCATAATCTATGCAGGAGTATTCACCATATCATTCTCTCAAACATGTTCTAGTGGTTTAGGCATTAGAACCCCTCTATCTTAGAGTCTTTTGGATTGTAGCATCCCATGGAGGAGGTGTAAAAAGTACCATAGTTGACTATCTCCATGAATTTCAGCTCCAACATCTGCCAGCTTTCTTGAGAATGGGAGGACTATAGGATTCCATGGACTGGATAAAAATCATAGAGGTAATATTAGACATGTTCGAGACTTTGTTGAAGCGACATGTCAATCTACCATTGATTATGATTTAGAGACCAACTAGGAGATTGTGGGTGTCATGGGATAAGCAGTATGAGGCGGGGGTCATTCTAAGGTGGCCTTAATGTAATTATTATCTATGTAATTCCTTCCAAACATGATGAAGTAGGATTATGATGGAGAATTCATAGAGCTTTGGTAGGGATCCATGATAGTATCTACATACTCTTCTCATTTCACTGAATTACTTCTTTTTCCTACCATTTTGGATTTAAAAAAGGCACAGAAGGCTAATAAATTTAATATCATTCAATTTGATAATATCATATGGTGGGTTAGGAGCATTAAACTAACAATGTAATCAGAGGTTCTATATAAGGACATGACTATTGAAAAGGGCTCGAAGGAGGATCAAGAAGTTTTTTCTCTTCCATCCTTCAGTACTTAGGTGAATAGACCTCCTACAACTACAGTGAGTTTCTCCATTGGTATTAGGAAGAGGATGATCTAGGGTGTTCAATGGGGTAGTGGTAAGAAGGTTGAGCAAAGTATGGATTCTTGAAGTTAACTTTCATCGAATCTTCCTGTATAAAGGGGTAAACCCAAGTAGTTGAAAATTAGATCTCAAATTCCTACTCCAATGAATTTAGAAATTTAGTTCTGCCTAGAAACATGCAATTATTTACCATAATAAAGCTTACAAAATCCCCTTGATGATAATGTCATCAGTATAAAAAATGGGTGGGGTGCCCTTATCTTCCTAGTACCCTTAATTAGTGATAAAACACTAGAATCCATAGCCTTAAGGAGGCATTTACTAAGGTAATCGATGAAAATACTAAATAAAAGGGATGGTAGAGGATCCCTTATATTACTCTATATTTATAACCAAAGTATCCTTTGGGAGACCCATTAATCATTATTGAGAATCTTGATCTATTTCGTGGGGCCCAAATAAGCTTGAGAAACCTGGTTGAGAAACCAAAATTGCCTAGTACTTTAAAAATGAAATCCTGGATCATAGTGTACAAAGCTTCAGAGATTCCAATATTTAAAGAAATGTTTCTAGTCATGGATCTCCTCCATAGTATATTCACACATTCATAGGTAGTTTATAAACAGTCATGCACTTTCCTTCCAGGTATAAACTGAAATTTATTTGAAGAAACAATAGCTCCAAAGCTTATAACAATCACCTTATTGATAAGCTTATGAAGATTACTGGACACTGTAACGGCCCGAAATTTTGAATAAATCTTGCTCCCTAATTTCATGTGTTGTTTTATTTTATTTTTATACTCAACAAAAATGTTTTATTTGATAAACATGATTATAATTAAAATGAGACCAGTGGGTTTTGACTGTTATATGACCATCGGTCAATATGACCACTGTGAACAAAATGTTTTGATTATTGTCTCTAAATACAAGTAATCTTGGTTAATTATTATAGAAATAAGATTTGATGGCCTCACCTAGTAGTCTTGGACCGATCGAAGCCCATCTAACAGAGCTTGGGAAGGAGGTAGCACCATTGGGCTTTGCTCTGGACCAAATCCAAGCTGAACTTCATCATGTGAAGCTAGAACGGAATCGTCTTCGCGAGAAGTTCAAACTGATAGAAATTACTACTCGGGCAATGTTGACTGAGCCGCCCCAAGATTCTATCACCCTAGCACACCTTACTCTTAGGTCTTATGCTGGTATTATAAGGGGCTATGTAATGAGACCATAACTGCCTTGTGTAGTCCTTGTTTTAAATAAAAATTGGGATTTCTTATTATGATAATGTTTATGAATTTTCAAATGACTGGATAAAAATAGTATGCATATTTTTGATGAATTTTCAAAAGGATATTTTAAAAAAAATGTTTGTGTAAACCTTAAATAATTTAAAATGTGTAATGATTCTCAAAAAATGGTCTTCTACAATTATGTCCAGTACGAAATTTAGAGTCTAATAAGATCAACTTGATTTTTGATGAATAGTAAATTATGAATAGTGATTTTATGATTAGGATTAGTAATATGACCAAATGGATTAGTAATCTCACTTAAAGAAAGTTTTAAAATAATCTAGGCACCTTGATTAAGTAATGTGATTCAATAAAATGGTTAAATAACGGTTTCATAAATTATTATTCAAGTATTAGTTTTTTTCGAGTGAATAGTGTTTTTTAATTAAAAATTTAATTAAAAATAATTAGAAAATTATTTTTATAAAAAGGACCTTATTTTTGAACTCAGAGCATCGATATTATGTTATGGTAATTTTTGGGGTTTTTACTGAAAAAATGAATTTTCGGTGAATAGTGTTTTTATTTAAAAATAAATTTAAAAATACTTAGAAAATTATTTTTATAAAATGGAGTTCATTTTTGAAATCAGAGCATTGATATTTAGTTAAGGTGAAATTTTGGGATTTTTCTGAGAAAGATGAATTTTTCAGTGAATAGTAAAAATGTAGTTTTAGGGTTTCGGTATGTTTAATGACATCATAGCTGTGTCATGATGATGTCATGAGATATTTTAAGGGTTGGCCGGACAAGGGTGATGAATTATTGTTGTGGGGGGCCCATGTGGCCTAACTCCATGGTAAATGCCAAGGGAGAGCACATGGGTTTGAGAAAAGCACATGTGAGGTGTCCCTTGGCCATTAATGCCTTGTCCCCTCACTTTCCCTATAAATACCAAGCCCTCCTCTCATCAATTCGACTCCCCACTCTTTCCCAACGAATTTCTGGTCTCATTACCTCCCAAGGAGTCCTCCCAAGGTGCCCCCAAGCCCTCAAGGTCCCAACCATTGAGGTTTAAGAGTTACATTTTAAGGTAAGGGATCCGACCTCTCTCTTTCATTTCAAGTAATCTCTTTTATGTCATTCCTTTTATGCTCCATGTTCTTATGTTGTAGGATGTTCTTTTATTCTCCTCTTACTGCCTTTTTCATGTTAATATAATGAGAGATCCCCTCTTACTCTCATTATTTCGTTTTATGAAGTTTTAAGTGGCGCCGTTAGGCTGCCGAAATTTTTGTAACGGATTCTTTCTCCCTTCTCATTTTTTCAAGATCTATTTTCATGTAAAGTATTTCATGTTCTTTTTTTTATTATGTTGGGGTATGATCTCTAAATTTATCATACTGATCTTTTATGATCATATGATGAGATACCCCATTTGATCGCTTCAATTCAGTATTTTGAAGTTTTAAGTGGCGCCGTTAGGCTGCCGAATTTTTTAGTGGTTCTTCACCCTTCTCGTTTTGAAGTTCTACTTTCATGTCAATTATTTCAAGTTCCTTTTTGTTATGTTGGGGTATTATCTCTATATCTATCATACTGGACTCTTATGTTCATATGATGAGAGACCTCATTTGATCGCTTCAATTCAGTATTTTTAAGTTTTAAGTGGCGCCGTTAGGCTGCCGAATTTTTAAGTGGTTCTTCACCCTTCTCGTTTTGAAGTTCTACTTTCATGTCAATTCTTTCAAGTTCCTTTTGTTATGTTGGGGTATGATCTCTATATCTATCATACTGGACTCTTATGTTCATATGATGTGAGACCCCATTTGATCTCTTCAATTCAGTATTTTGTTGAAATTTAAGTGGCGCCGTTAGGCTGCCGAATTTTTAAGTGGTTCTTCACCATTCTCGTTTTGAAGTTCTACTCTCATGTCAATTCTTTCAAGTTCCTTTCTATTATGTTGGGGTATGACCTCCATATCTATCCTACTGGACTCTTATGTTCATATGATGAGAGACCCTATTTGACCTTGTCAATTCAATTTTGTTGAAGTTTAAGTGACGCCGTTAGGCTGCCGAATTCTCACAAGAGAAATCTTTTTTTTTTCTTCCTTTCATGTTCTTCATTTCATATGGTATATTTTCAAATTTCATTACCATGTTCTTAAATCCCTTATATTTTGTCCCTCTACGGTTTGATGGGTCATTTATGAATGTTTGACCCATGTCCCCTCTCTTCTCAATGTTTTCTAAAACCTTGTAACATAGTCGTTATGCTGCAGAATTTTCGTCTCAAAATGCCTCTCTCTCTTTTCTAAAAATTATTTTATGTTATAAAGTGAATACTCAAAGCTCTTATTTCTACAGGGGTATTCACATATATATCAAAATTTTCTATTTTAAATTCTGGGAATTTCATAAATGAAACCCTCTTTCCCTTTCCGTGGGTTTAAAGTGACGTAAAGATCATGTCTTTAAAGCAGTTTTTAAAATGTTATGATTATGAAATGAAACCCATTTATTTTATGCTATATGGGTTATTTATGAAATGTTTGATGATGATATATGTGGCTCACATGATAATAAAGGCAAATTTAATGGTGCGCCCTGATAGCGCTCCAATGCATTGGGTAAAGACTTAATCTCTAGAGATGACCATTTTAAAGACGCCTTGGTGAATAACCTTGGTAATTTTAACGACACCTTGGGGATGGACCTTGGTGAAACGAAACGATTGTCAATATTAAATGTTGTAGCCACATCTTCAAGTTATAAAAAAATGTTATTTTTATTATGATGTATCTCATGATTTCATTCTCATGCCTTAATGTTATTTTCATGACCTTATTGAAGTATCTCAAGTTCACATGTAAAATGTTTCTCTGGTTTCTCTTACTGGGCCTTCTGCTTACCCTTTCTTTTGATGTATGTTCCCAGGTTATGAGATGCAGTAATGAACCTAGGATGAACTTGAGGAGAAGCCTTTCAAGTGTTTAAGAAGAATGTTTTTTTTTTTTTTCATTTATTATGTTCCTGGTTTCCAAGACACTAAACCTTAAAGATCCTCAGTTTTGTAAAATGTAATGAAAGTTTATGTGATAAAAAGGCGGGATGCTATAGTTGGTATCAAAGGATGGTTTAGTTATTTGTGGAAATTAGGATATGAAAACTTTAGGAAGAACCCTATAAAAAAGTTTAAATATAGGAAATCTTCCTAGTATTTTGGTGAGTATTGAGTAAAGGGTTTCCAAGCAAATACATCCTCGTCTGGATACGAGCAGGTAGAGGTGGCTCTGGCACAAATGTACATAGGGGTAAAACCCGAAAACACCGCTTTGAGCTAGACTCGAACGGGAACTGGTACACGACAACGGGCCTTGCTGCACTCTTGGTTACGACACTCCCGGGGGATATGCTTTGGTAAATTCATAAGCTTAGTATGAACCATTGTTAAAGGAACAAAGATAAAATAAAATAAAGATTCACATAAGAATATATGATCATGGATAACCTAGAAGGGAACCTAGGGGATCACAAGTTAGGGTATACTTTACTTCTACATGTTATCCTTAGATGCTTTAAGTTTCTTTTCATGATTATTGGCTAAGTATTTAAGCCCCTAACTATAGCTTCTTTTCTTAGTTAATGGCGGGAAATGGAAGAACATGTCCCAACAACCAATGTGATAGGAAATGCTACGATTACCGTATTAATATGAAAGAGATGATTAGGGGATTAAAATATGATTATTATTTTGGAAGACGTTCATTATTTTGGGAACCATATTTGATCGAGGTAAATAGATTACTACGGTATTTTCATTGAGGAGTAAGGTTGACTTATATTTTGAATAATCGATGAAATTAAGGTGGACTTATAGTAATTTAGGTTACTTACGGGAATGATTAACCTATCTTGGGTAAAATATGTTTAGGTTAACTACTTTTGTTATAAGATGTTAGGAGTGGTTGATGTTGTTTGGAGATGAACAATGAAGTTTATTTTGGAAGACTATGTTATCAAATCTGTCTTGTATTTGGGTTTCAATCTTAGTTTAGTTTATTTTGAGGAATCTTAAGGACCATTATTTATGGAATTGACTATGATGAACTTTGGGTAGTACCATGGAACTTGAAGATTTAAAAGTAGTTTCCATTCCTATGGGGTTATTTCTTTTTGAAGAGTTGGTTTACCTTACTCTTTCTGTTTTTGGGATAATGTTTAAAGATAGAAGAAATAGATAGTTAATATTTTGTGGATTATGAAGATGATTCTTGTGTTTTTATGAGACCAAGTAGTTTTGAATGCTCATCGTTTGGAGAAAAGATTAGTTTTGGTAGAAACTTATTAATGTATGAAACTCTACATGAAGGTAGATATATTTCCTTATGTTTTTGTTCTATGTTGTAAATGAATTCCTCAAAGTTATTAAAAGGAACGTAAAACAAAAACGTTGTTGTTTTACGTTTCCTACTAGGTAATCAAAGACCGCTTACACACATCATAATTTTGGGATTTTCTGGTGGTTAACTTCCCCCTAATCATGTTTTCTATCACTCTCCTTTAAGAACGTTACCCTTTGTTTTCTCCTCCATGTCCATATTTCCTACATGGAATCCTAGTATGAGTAAACTCGGGTGGCCTTTGTACTTCCTTTTCTTTCTTTTAAAGTAATGGTGTTACTGACTCTTTTCCGATGTGGGACTTTAAATGAAATTTCAAAACCCAATTTTAAAAAATTGCGAGGACGCAATTTCTTAAGGGGGGAAGATTTTAACGGCCCGAAATTTTGAATAAATCTTGTTCCCTAATTTCATGTGTTGTTTTATTTTATTTTTATACTCAATAAAAATGTTTTATTTGATAAACATGATTATAATTAAAATGAGACCAGTGGGTTTTGACCGTTATATGACCATCGGTCAATATGACCACTGTGAACAAAATGTTTTGATTATTGTCTCTAAATACAAGTAATCTTGGTTAATTATTATAGAAAGAAGATTTGATGGCCTCACCTAGTAGTCTTGGACCGATCGAAGCCCATCTAACAGAGCTTGGGAAGGAGGTAGCACCATTGGGCTTTGCTCTGGACCAAATCCAAGCTGAACTTCATCATGTGAAGCTAGAACGGAATCGTCTTCACGAGAAGTTCAAACTGATAGAAATTACTACTCGGGCAATGTTGACTGAGCCGCCCCAAGATTCTATCACCCTAGCACACCTTACTCTTAGGTCCTATGCTGGTATTATAAGGGGCTATGTAATGAGACCATAACTGCCTTGTGTAATCTTTGTTTTAAATAAAAATTGGGATTTCTTATTATGATAATGTTTATGAATTTTCAAATGACTGGATAAAAATAGTATGCATATTTTTGATGAATTTTCAAAAGGATATTTTAAAAAAAATGTTTGTGTAAACCTTAAATAATTTAAAATGTGTAATGATTCTCAAAAAATGGTCTTCTACAATTATGTCCAGTACGAAATTTAGAGTCTAATAAGATCAACTTGATTTTTGATGAATAGTAAATTATGAATAGTGATTTTATGATTAGGATTAGTAATATGACCAAATGGATTAGTAATCTCACTTAAAGAAAGTTTTAAAATAATCTAGGCACCTTGATTAAGTAATGTGTTCAATAAAATGGTTAAATAACGGTTTCATAAATTATTATTCAAGTATTAGTTTTTTTCGAGTGAATAGTGTTTTTTAATTAAAAATTTAATTAAAAATAATTAGAAAATTATTTTTATAAAAAGGAACTTATTTTTGAACTCAGAGCATCGATATTATGTTATGGTAATTTTTGGGGTTTTTTCTGAAAAAATGAATTTTCGGTGAATAGTGTTTTTATTTAAAAATAAATTTAAAAATACTTAGAAAATTATTTTTATAAAATGGAGTTCATTTTTGAAATCAGAGCATTGATATTTAGTTAAGGTGAAATTTTGGGATTTTTCTGAGAAAGATGAATTTTTCAGTGAATAGTAAAAATGTAGTTTTAGGGTTTCGGTATGTTTAATGACATCATAGCTGTGTCATGATGATGTCATGAGATATTTTAAGGGTTGGCCGGACAAGGGTGATGAATTATTGTTGTGGGGGCCCCATGTGGCCTAACTCCATGGTAAATGCCAAGGGAGAGCACATGGGTTTGAGAAAAGCACATGTGAGGTGTCTCTTGGCCATTAATGCCTTGTCCCCTCACTTTCCCTATAAATACCAAGCCCTCCTCTCATCAATTCGACTCCCCACTCTTTCCCAACGAATTTATGGTCTCATTACCTCCCAAGGAGTCCTCCCAAGGTGCCCCCAAGCCCTCAAGGTCCCAACCATTGAGGTTTAAGAGTTACATTTTAAGGTAAGGGATCCGACCTCTCTCTTTCATTTCAAGTAATCTCTTTTATGTCATTCCTTTTATGCTCAATGTTCTTATGTTGTAGGATGTTCTTTTATACTCCTCTTAATGCCTTTTTCATGTTAATATAATGAGAGATCCCCTCTTACTCTCATTATTTCGTTTTATGAAGTTTTAAGTGGCGCCGTTAGGCTGCCGAAATTTTTGTAACGGATTCTTTCTCCCTTCTCATTTTTTCAAGATCTATTTTCATGTAAAGTATTTCATGTTCTTTTTTTTATTATGTTGGGGTATGATCTCTAAATTTATCATACTGATATTTTATGATCATATGATGAGAGACCCCATTTGATCGCTTCAATTCAGTATTTTGAAGTTTTAAGTGGCGCCGTTAGGCTGCCGAATTTTTTAGTGGTTCTTCACCCTTCTCGTTTTGAAGTTCTACTTTCATGTCAATTCTTTCAAGTTCCTTTTTGTTATGTTGGGGTATGATCTCTATATCTATCATACTGGACTCTTATGTTCATATGATGAGATACCTCATTTGGTCGCTTCAATTCAGTATTTTGAAGTTTTAAGTGGCGCCGTTAGGCTGCCGAATTTTTAAGTGGTTCTTCACCCTTCTCGTTTTGAAGTTCTACTTTCATGTCAATTCTTTCAAGTTCCTTTTGTTATGTTTGGGTATGATCTCTATATCTATCATACTGGACTCTTATGTTCATATGATGTGAGACCCCATTTGATCTCTTCAATTCAGTATTTTGTTGAAATTTAAGTGGCGCTGTTAGGCTGCCGAATTTTTAAGTGGTTCTTCACCATTCTCGTTTTGAAGTTCTACTCTCATGTCAATTCTTTCAAGTTCCTTTATATTATGTTGGGGTATGACCTCCATATCTATCCTACTGGACTCTTATGTTCATATGATGAGAGACCCTATTTGACCTTGTCAATTCAATTTTGTTGAAGTTTAAGTGACGTCGTTAGGCTGTCGAATTCTCACAAGAGAAATCTTTTTTTTTCTTCCTTTCATGTTCTTCTTTTCATATGGTATATTTTCAAATTTCATTACCATGTTCTTAAATCCCTTATATTTTGTCCCTCTACGGTTTGATGGTTCATTTATGAATGTTTGACCCATGTCCCCTCTCTTCTCAATGTTTTCTAAAACCTTGTAACATAGCCGTTATGCTGCAGAATTTTCGTCTCAAAATGCCTCTCTCTCTTTTCTAAAAATTATTTTATGTTATAAAGTGAATACTCAAAGCTCTTATTTCTACAGGGGTATTCACATATATATCAAAATGTTCTATTTTAAATTCTGGGAATTTCATAAATGAAACCCTCTTTCCTTTTCCGTGGGTTTAAAGTGACGTAAAGATCATGTCTTTAAAGCAGTTTTTAAAATGTTATGATTATGAAATGAAACCCATTTATTTTATGCTATATGGGTTATTTATGAAATGTTTGATGATGATATATGTGGCTCACATGATAATAAAGGCAAATTTAAGGGTGCGCCCTGATAGCGCTCCAATGCATTGGGTAAAGACTTAATCTCTAGAGATGACCATTTTAACGACGCCTTGGTGAATAACCTTGGTAATTTTAACGACACCTTGGGGATGGACCTTGGTGAAACGAAACGATTGTCAATATTAAATGTTGTAGCCACATCTTCAAGTTATAAAAAAATGTTATTTTTATTTTGATGTATCTCATGATTCATTCTCATGCCTTAATGTTATTTTCATGACCTTATTGAAGTATCTCAAGTTCACATGTAAAATGTTTCCCTGGTTTCTCTTACTGGGTCTTCTACTCACCCTTTCTTTTGATGTATGTCTCCAGGTTATGAGATGCAGTAATGAACCTAGGATGAACTTGAGGAGAATCCTTTCAAGTGTTTAAGAAGAATGTTTTTTTTTGTTTCATTTATTATGTTCCTGGTTTCTAAGACACTAAACCTTAAAGATCCTCGGTTTTGTAAAATGTAATGAAAGTTTATGTGATAAAAAGGCGTGATGCTATAGGACACAATAATAGGCCTATAGTCAACAACATCAAGGGTATGTCCCGCCATCATAATGAGAGTTATGATTTGAGATTTGCTATCTAGAGGGATAATTTGCAGTCTGAAAAATTATTTAACAAGCCAAACAAGGTCCAAATGAGTCACATCCCAATAGTGAAAGAAAGAATTGATTAGCATATCTTGGACTAGCTAGAGCATTCACTATTTCAATCAAGAAATACATGCATGAGATACTGAGGTTGTGGTACCAAGCGCCTGAAGTTCATTTGGGTGTCACGCATTACTCAACTGTAGTAGACATATAGTCGGTGGGCTGTATACTTGCTGATCTGGTCACAAAGCAAGCACTCTTTCTAGGAGATTCAGAGCTGCAGCAACTGTTGTACATCTTCATCCTATTGGCACCCCAAATGATGAGTTGTGGCCTAGAGTGAGAAGGCCTCTGAATTGGCACGAGTACCCTCAATGGAGTCATGGAGTTTGTCACCAGTTGTTCCCAATCTAGACATCCATGGCATCGATCTACTCTAAAAAATGTTGCGATATGAACCGTCTACCAGAATCTCAATGAAAAAATCTATGGTTCATCCATACTTTGATGGTCTTGAAAAGGCTAATATTTAGTTGGAATGTCAAGTGTTTCTTATTGGTTTTATGTTTGTAGGTTTCCTAGAAGAATGCATTGCAGGTGCAATGCCATAATCCACTAACTATTTACATCCTGAATTTTCTCTTGGAAAAAAATATTATGAGATTTCTCATAAAACATTATGTGTTTTTTCCTAGAGAGAAAAGAGCCTATTTATATTTGCTTTGTTTAATTATTTTTTGTATTATATTTGTAGGTTGATTGAGAAAGGAGATTGGAAGGACCGAAGTTATTTGAATAATGGTTCTTTATTTTGTGCTTTTGTTATTCTGGATGGCATATATTTATGGTGATTTTGATGGGATGATATCATGATGCTTGCATTTGAAGGAAGATCAAGAATGGAAATCACATGCTTTTGGTCAGTAGTTTTTTATGTTATATATCTGGTTTTCCATTTTGTCTTTTTTTTTGGTTTTTTATTTAGCATTGCAGCATCCGATTCTTAATTTGGTTTTTTTAAGTTGCGGTCTAGTGACCGCTTATGGCTGTCTCTACATCCTTACCCAACGACCGCCGTGTGGTTGCTTTCTGGACTCCTATAGTGACTGCTTTTTGCGGTCGCTATTACCCTTTAGCGACAGGGCTAGTGCGACTGCCAAAAGCGATCTGATGGCGGATGCTAAAAGTCATTTTTGTAGTAGTGGTGTGAGCTATATTATATCTTGTATATTCTGTGATTTCATACGTTGTCTCACTCTTGTCGGTTAGGGTGATTGACACCCGGTGGACTCTGGGAGGGTGTTTTCTCCAACATCCTGGTGGGAAAATGGATGACTGACTACCCTCTCTGGTTCATCTCTCCTCTCTTGGTAGCATTATGTGGTGATATGCACGATGGTTAGTTTTCCCATATATGTGTGTAGAAGGGTTGTGATGACTTGTGATTATTTCACACGCAAGTATCTTTATATATAGTATCCAAAAGATTATTATATGTATGATGTGTATAGGTTGTGATGGCTTGAAGTACCTTACTCAGTGTATTGGTTGTGATGACTTGAAGTATAATACTCAATATGTGATACACCTCGTACGGGTTGTGGTGGCTCCTGAAAACTACTTAGTTACTATATAATGATGTAATATGGGATGTTGATGTGATGTACGTGCTGAATATTGTGATACATAGGTCTGGTGTCTGCAAGCTGGCTTGATTTGGAGAGATGGGTCAGGACGTGCGACGTTGGGGCATAGCAGCAAACCAGTGAAGAAGTGGTAGCGGGGTACCCATGTTGTTGATATGATACTATATGTTCACTTATATGTGTTACTTGGTTCGGGTTATAGATGGCAAGATTGAGAACTTATTATACTTGTTTAGGTGATGAGTTAGTTTCATTGTTGTACACTGTGCTTTACTGTGTTTTCTCTATTTTTTCATGAAAGGCTCTGAGGAGGATCTTACAGAATATAATGTTATGCTCACCCCACACATATATATACTATTTTTCAGGTCAGGAGGAGAAAGTTGGAGATCGGTTGGATATTAATAGTTTGTGGTTTTACAGGAGTTGTTTGGGTTTTGTGGTCACTGTCGAGTTTACCTTTTATCTATTTTCTACATGTTTCCCTTAGAGGGTGATGATTCCCATTTATATGTATGATATATTCTCAGTGTCAGTTGTCAACCCAGGGCCTATTGAAGACGGGACTCAAACATTCACCATCCTCTCATTGGTGGCTTAAGAGAGAAAAATTAATTATTATTTTATAATATATTATTTTTCTATTGGTGTCATGAAAAATTCTCAAAGAATGTTAGGTGTCGATATATTATAAAAGTGACCCATTGGTGAGGTTTTTTATTATATTTTGAGATTAATTTAATATAATTAAAATGTGGGTCCATTATAGTACGCACGCTACAAGAGAAAACAGCCCGGAAACTCAACCCCGCGACCGGCGCCCCACACCAGATCCTCGGCCACCCCAGCACCATGCGGGGGGTGGGGGGGGGCTTAATTTAATATAATTGATTATGAATAAAATAACAATACTTTGTGTTTAAAATGATGTATGTGTATACATAAGTAATGTAATTAGTTATAATTTTTAAACTTAGCGACAATGATACCAATCCCGGGATTTAATCATAATAAATATTTGGAGGATGATTTATAACTATGTTTGGGATTAAATTCTAAAAAAAAAAAAATTACTCCAACCTCCCGATGCAGAATCTCCGACATTAACGAACCGTACCACACACTCTCTCCCCGCCTCACTTTCTCTCTAAAGTTGCTTTCCTCGATGCCGTCGTCGTCTCGCCATCCATGACCGGACCGCGCATTACTCCATCCATTTCCCTATATATATACATATAATCCTCCACCGCCTCCCTCTCTCTCCCTTCCTCATTTCCTTTCCCGCGCTCCGATTCAGTTCTGCAGTGACCGTCGTCTGGACAGAGAGGCGTACGGAACGGCGAGGAACGCGGAGAGGCAGCCATCGGCGATAATGTCCGGCAGAAGATCGAGGCACTCCGGCGCGCAGCCGCGCATCACCGACGATCAGATTATGGAGCTGGTGTTCAAGCTGCAGCAACTCCTCCCTGAGCTCCGCCATCGCCGCAGTCCAGATCGCGTACGTCTCTTCCTCCCGCTTCCTCCTTCCGTTCTTCTTCTCCTTTCTTCATTTTCTATTTCGTTTTTTTTTAATTTTCAAATGATTTTAGTAATTACATTCAACAACGAAATCAGGTTTCGGCATCGCGAGTGTTGCAGGAGACCTGCAATTACATCAAGAATTTGCATCAGGAGGTGGATGATCTGAGCGAGCGGCTGTCGCAGTTCCTGGTCACCATGAGCGACGCCAGTCCCGAGGCCGCCATTATCCGTAGCTTAATTCTGTAACTTCGATTCGACTCCTTTTTTCGCCGGTCGATTATATAGACTAATTTGTCGCCATCAAAATAGGTAGCAAGCTTTATTATGCTCTGATATATGACGCGTTTTTCAGAAGTCTGTTGATGTAACCCGTGGAAGGGACGACTGATATGAAGTACTTTATAAATCGTTGTGTTAAAAAATGTAAAATTATTTTGTTTTTTTAATATATATATTTATATATATTTATATTTATTTATTTATTATACGCATGCGATCCGGGTGACCGACCTGTACAACTGCTCCGTCAACGAACTAACCGCTTGGCTGGCCCGCATGGCCCACCGCGGCAGTCCAGTACTTTCTACAGCCATGTGCAGTGCGCGTGACCTCTGGGTTCTCCGGGTGGGGGGTGAAACAGTAATAATATTTAGCAAATTTTAAATTTCCAGTGCAGTATTTTTTTTTTATAATTAGAAAATTCAAGTTTATTATGGCAGAGTAGTTCCTTAAGTTAGGGTTGTTTAAGTAGATTCTAGGTACATGCTAATTTGGTAGGATTATTTATTCTTGGATTATATTTTGCTTTTTTAGAGTTGGTGATCATGGATTGAAATCCTAATTGAACCAAATATGAGATATAAGATTATGATTTGTATAAAATGATGGTAAAAAATAATATAATTTTATGTTTAAATGTTCTGCCGGGTCCATTAATTAGAAACTCATCAACGTTTTTTCCCACGATATCAGGAGTTGGTTTAGATAGATTTTGCTTGATAAAAACATAGGCATTTAATTGGTTAGATGAATAGATCAACCCATCATGAGTCATTCAAGTCAATACCAAATTTAATATCAATTAATGTGTGTAACATAAACATTAATGCAAATGTATTTAATTAATATATACAAAAAATAAATGAATTTGATTAATTTATTAATGTAAATCCATAAATCTAATAGAGTGTGCACCCCTATTACCGTCTCCTTTAACAGAATAAAACTTAAGATTATGACTAATCCAGTCAATCGCGAGTCCTAAAGAATTTTGAAAAGCTCACCGTTGGAAATCATTGCAATCACCTTGAGGTAATTAGACTCAAATATACAATGGTTGCAACCGCGAGTCTTTGTTGTGAAAAATCCAATAAACAATAGCCTTAGCCTCTGCAAGTGGGACACTCCAAATAGCTTATGAAACCTTAATGTCACCATAAAAAAACATCATCATCACAATACTTAAACCAGTTGCGACACAATACATAGTCAAAATTGTTGTATCAATATTAATCTTAAGCTAGGGAACCACAGGTTTTGTTCATTTCAAAGAACGATCCAAAACATTCTCCAATAGAATTTTTTATTGCCCGCCATGCCTCCAAAGTTTGTCAAGCATATTGAATCCATAATGAATCAAGAAGACACCTAAAATTCATAATGTTAAATTACATGACATATTTGATTGATGTTAGAATCCACAATTACTACTGCAAATACAACCTTCATTGGTGCTAAAATTTTCTTTCATCGTCACTGAAAAAACACTGATGTTGTAAGCGTTTTTAAAAGTCGACAACTTTATTAGCGTTAAAAATAACATTGATTAAACGGTCTAAAAAAGCAATGACAATATATGTCCTTTATCGATGATAGTTTAGCACCGATAAAGGAGAGAATTTATCATCCCGTTTTAGCACCGATCAAGTGACCACTTATCAATGTTATTTTTAGTGGTGATATAAGTTGTGTTGTACCGGATGTGCTCCTAAATTATAGCACACTACATCACCAAATACAAAGATTAATTTCAATTAAATTACATCACAAATATAAGAAAAAAAAACACTATATTACAACACACTTCAAATATTGATTTTTATAATTACAGTGGTACGTACAATTTATAACAAACATCAACACATTCAAAAACATTAATGCTCTATTGTCTTTGATCTTTGATCTCTTCTCAAAAGCGTCTGATCATGCTATCATAGTACAAAAAAAGTGGGCATTAGCGATGGTTTTTATTGAACTAACGACAGTTTAAACTGCCTCTTAATAATATAGCGGCAGTTATTAAAACCACCGCGTATTGCACGGTCACCAGTCATCTCGCGACGGTTTCTATATGTGTGGTTATTTTAGCATTTAAGCGGCAATTTTTGTTTTATTTAGTAGTGTTTTTTTAAATAATTGAAAATAAAATAGATAAGATTAAACTTAACCGCCGCTAATTAGAATTTTCGTTAACTTATTTAGCAGCGATTACTATGAACTGCCACTAAATATTACTTTTATTTTTTTTAATATTTAATAAAAAAATGTAAATATAAATAACATGACATGTAATAAACTAAAACATAAATGTATGACAAACCCATCATACATATATCATACATCCACAATCATATATATAGACATCCACATACAACATAACCTTAATCAACATATACCTCAGTAAACTGATAGCCTTGGTCAACTCATACTTCAGTCATCAATATATACATATAAAATATGTCCAACAACAATCCATACCCAATATACGTCCACCCCATGACCTCCACCGCATTCGTCTACCTCCACATCATCTCATCAACTGAAACCGACGACATCAACTCATCAACTGTAACAAAAAAGAAAACAGAAATTAAAACTAAACATAATAAATCAAAATTACAGTAGAATCATTGATAAAATTTAAACATACCACAAAAACTAAGAACCATCACAACTGTCTTCTGAAGAATGTCTTGGATCAAAACAGTCAACCTTCTGTCGACAGTCGACATCTGTCACATACAATAAAAACTAAAACATTTAAGAAAATAAATGCAAAAGAAAAAAGACAGAATATATTTAAAATATCACACATAAAATTTGTTATTTTGTTAATCAAACAGAAAATATTTTAACATAAAACAAATAATATATCATTGAAAACACTTTGAAATCATAAACGTACCTATTTAAGATACGATTCAACACTTGAAACTGAAAAGAGATAAATAAATATTCTAATTAATTTTTAAATCGACGTGTGGTGTGTTTGAAATTTACTTAATAAACAAATTTTAAAGACTTTGATATCACAACATGTCTTATATTTCAAAAATAAATCAACGATGGTTGTCCCATGATTTCACATAAATCTGAGATTGTTTTCTATGATTTTGACACTTACACACATGGTTTAGTGTTTTAAAAAATAAAAAACGTATTTACGACCATCCCAAGTAAACTGTAACTGTAACATCCCAAGTAAGTAATGAATAATAGATATTCTTATCTATGTCTATTTATGAATTAGATAGTGTTTTAGAGATTTAAAATGAGAATAAATTCAATCTTAAACATGAAATACACTAATATTTTTAAAAGATTGTTTTACTGCCTTTTGATGACAAACCATTTTTGAATCAAACTTTTGACAATTTTATAAGCTCTATTTGTCAAAATAAACTTATTCTTTATGATTGGGACATTGAAATTTACTTTGGATAAATTTTTGGTATTTTTCTGACAATATTCATTTTTAATAAATAGTGAAAAATACTGCATTTTACATCAAAACTGCTTTTTCATTTAATTTAATTATATTGTTAGATCATATTTTTAATTGGTTTTAAAGTGTAATTAGAATATATTTTTACCATTTAATCCAATGGTGGTCATTAGAATTAATTTCACTTTGGAATTGAGCATAAACAAGTGCCAAACTTTTCATAGATATTGTTTAAAAAAACCCGCTATTTGTTTTGACAACGGGAATTATTTTTAAATTAATTATTGCAATTTATATATTTGGAATTTGGTAAAATGGATTCCATATTTGGAATCAGAAGGTCCAAATTATGTAATTAGGACTCTTTTGTTTTTGGACATTATGAATAGTAACGACGGTAATTATCTTTAATTATCGTGATTAATTAGTAATCGGATGGTTAAGGATAATAAAATAATATCATAATAATAACAAATGACTCCAACATGTGTCCTAATGCTACTGGTTGTGTCATGACCGACCATGGGATGTCTTGTGCCAAACTTAGGGACCCTATGAAATCACTTTTAGGTGAAAGTGACACTTTATCATTTTATTTTTAAAGAAAAGAGAATATCACTAAAGAATGTATCATCCAAGTAAAACATTTTTAATTTTGTCTGTGTAAATGATCTCTTAGACTATAAATATTCATTGGAAAGCTAAAAAGATTTCCTACATCATAGTATTTTTTTTATAAATTTTAGACATTAAATAAATTAATTTATTTATGACATCATGATGATGCAACGATTATCTCATTAATGAACGATTTAAATAAAATGAAAAGATAATGTAAAATCTAAGACTTACACTTGTCAAAAACCTATTGGATGAGTATATTTCGAACCCTTATCACCTTATCCTCGAAATATATCAATGTGAGACCTTTTAAATCCGAAACTCATTTTAAAATAAAGTAACATTTCTTGGATTTCCAAGAGTGCCCCTCCTCCCTCTTATAAAAGGCCCCCACCTCTACCTCCTTACCCACACTTCTCAAGCCATTGGCTCGGCTAAACTCTGCTTATTTTATCTCTCCACATCCTAGAAGTGTAACACCCCAAGCTTCCACGGTACACTTCCCTTTGAATAATACAGTAACGTGTGTTGTACGTAACTTCGAGTTCTAACACACACCATAACCAATCGAACTAGCCGTTATGAATAGTAATACCCACTTTTTGAAATTTTATAAATTTTATCTCTCAAAATTGACTTCATTTTTGAATTCAGAATATCGAAATTAGCCTATGGTAAAATTTTGGAACTTTTCGGATAACATTTATATTTTGATGAATAGTGAAAATTACTAAATTTTAATTAAAAACAACTTTTTAATCGAAATAATTAATAGTGATAAATTATGAATTTGAGCAGTTTTAAATTATATTTAGAATATATTTTTATCATTTAATATAATGTTGGTCATTGGACAAAATTTCACAATTAAACCAGACATAAACAATTACCAATCTTTTGATAGTTATTATCTCTTAAAAACATGCTTTTTGTTTTAACAACGAGAATTAATTTTAAATTAATTTCTGCCACTTCTGTGTTTTGAATTTGGAAAAATGGATTCTCTATTTGGAATCAGGATGTCCAAATTGTTTTAATAGGTAACTTTCATTTTTAGACATTTTGAATAATTATTTCGGTAAATATTTTATTTACCATGGTTAAAGGGTAAATCCGGTAAATAAGGGTAAAAAATAATATTATTATAATAATAAATTACCCTAAAACGTGTCTTAACTCTATTGGTTGATACATGTCCAACCATGAGCATCTTTGGGTTGATTTTGGGACTCTATGGATCCACTTGTAAGTGATAATGACACTTTATATTAATTAAGTTAAAGTAAATACAAAAATGACATAAGCATATATCCTTTAGCAAAACAATTTTTACATAGGGTTATATATGTTGGATTTTTGACTATAAATATTCATTATAAATCTAAAAAAATTTCCTACATAATAGTATTTTATTTATAATTTTTAGACATCACATAATTTAATTTATTTATGACACAATGATGATGCAGTAATTACCTTATTAGAGAAATATTAAAATAATTGATATTTTAAATATCCAAATAAATATAATTTGAGACTTTTAATGAATTCCACGAATTTTATAGATTAATATGACATGTTAGGATTGCTTAAATTAATTTTGTTAGAATTAATAAAGTTGTTAAGACTTTAACAAAAATCAATTATTGAATAGTGTCAAAATTCACATAAAAGAGTTTTTAAAACAAATATTATATTATTAATTGATATTAAATTCCTAAAAATCTAAGGTTCGGCCAAGAGACTTATATCATGATAGGTGTATCATTAATGGATCACTTGGGGGTCGCTTGAAGGTATATAGTAAGTTTATTAACTATATAATATAAAAATACAAAGTGACATGGTAAGTGTCAAACTAATTAACTAAGAGTTAAAACTAAAACATAAGGTTAATATAATGACCCAAACCTGTCTAAATTCTACTGGTTGAGTGGTTTTCGACCCATCCCCACCTTAACCTTTAAATAATCCACTTTGGAGCCATTAGAAATCGAATATGAATTTATTATAAAATAATACTTCTAGCTTTTCCAAATGTGCCCCTTACCCCTCTTATAAAAGGGCACTCCCCCTTCTCACTAATTCACACATTCAAATCCTTTTGGCTCGGCCAACCCCTACCCAAATACTCTCTCAACTTCCCTCAATTCAACCTAGAGGCCTTAGTTTGATCAGAAAGCCAACCTAAGGAGCCCTTTTAATCAAATCAAAAGGAAGACCTCGAAGAAGAGGTAATATTTTCACCACCCTTTTTCAAGTTCATTTCTTCTTCAACTTCTTCTTTCGTTGTTATTCCCATTCTAAAATAATAAATACAGTATCTCCTATATAATGTGATATTATTATAAATATGGTACAACCATATTCAGTATTCTATCCATCCTTTGAATGACATGTCACCATACGCGAGTACGTACGGCTTACCGTCTCCACATCGTGGTGTAATTATTATTCAATATATTATTATTTGGATGGGTATAATAATGATGTGTAATTCATTTAAATAATAAATATAACATGATAATGATTCTGTATATATGATATAACATCCAATTATATATTATTTTAATATCAAAAGAATGATATTGTCGCTCGTGCGTACATACGGACTACCGTCTCCACGAATGTGATGAGATTCATTCTCCATCGTATCCATTCAAGACTAATTCTCATTTGATGATAAAAGTAATGTTTAAGAACTTTATATCATTCTGGATATGAATAAGGTAAAACCTATCCATAACAAACATGACTTATGTAACAAAACATATACGAGTAAGTTAACACCCGAAACGACGATAATACTAAGATATTATTAACAAAGCAATGTTAAAAGATCATATATGATATCATATCAATGTATATGATTCTTGTATAATTTAATAAAAATTATTTCACCATTATACAGGATGTTAACCTACCCCTAACCAAGGAAAAGTACAAGGTAAGGGTTATCTCACAATCTCTTCATTATCCGAGGTTGTTTATACATAATTATCTACTGGGACCTATTTATCATCCACATCCATGTTTCTTAAAAATGTATTTCAATTTTTTTTTACTATTTACTAGAATATGGGTTAAAGTCATTTATACCCTTGTTTGACTTTTTATAAGAGGGTTATAAAGGAATCTTTCCGTCGTTTTCCAAACAAGGTCATTTTTTAACCTTTTCGACAGAATTAAGGTAAGAATGTTTTTTTAACTTATACGGCAGGTGTGGCTATTTTCCACCGTTATAAAATCTTAGAAGCTTCCCTTACAAGATTATAATAATATTTTCAAAGAAAATTTTTTATTTTATAAATATATGACTCTTAAATGATTTCAAAATAGAAAGAGATATTTCTCTAAAAAGAGTTTTGATTTCATCTATGTCAACATCCTTTGATGGATTTTAAGTTTATTTGGAGTTGATTTATTATGATACAAAACTTCTATATTGTATTGATGGTTTTGTGATATGTTTGACTGCAGATGTGTTATTTTTATACCATTCATGGTTTATGAAGAAATTATTGACATTTCGTATGCTAGTTTTAATAGGAATGTTTATGTTATGTTTAAACCTGTTCATATGAGGAATGCATTGGACTTAATAAGTGATGGGTGGAGCCCGTAATAGCTCCTCGATGCATCGGTAGGTCTCATGAGACAAACTAGTGTCTTGGCACAAAGCCTTAACAAAATCTTATTTGTAGTCTTGGCACGAGGCCTTGGCTACGTGGTTATGATAGTCTGGCATTATGAATTCCATCATTATGAAAGTGGTTATTGATATTGCATGTGATTATTCGACTAGTAGAATTTCCATGTGAATAAGTAAATGACATTATTTCATTTTATCTTTGCCATATTATGCGGAAGTTCAATTTTAAAAGGCTTTTGTTTTAGCTATACATTGCCTTAAATGTTTATGTTTATTTATGAATGTTTCCACTATATTGTTATCCTTACTGAGCATCTGAGCTCACCCCTTTCAATGTTTTATTTTTCCCAGGATGTGAAGAAGTAATTTATAAATGACCTGCAGGGATAATATGAGGGGATATGAGTGTGGACTATGGAGACTATCTTGTTGTAGTTTTCATTTTTATGATGTAATGTAATACTTATGAATGTATCTAGTGTTTATAAGGCTACTAAACTAATCGGTATTTCGATATTTGATCTTTATTGTGATCATTCCAATGTTATGTAATAATGCACCGACTCTGGGTAACTGGGGTCAGGACTTTACAGTTGGTATCAGAGGAAGTTTAGTACAAACCTTGGAAGCTAGATTTAGATAAACTCTAATTAGAGCACATAGACCTAAGATGGACTTTGAGGATTGGTATAGAAGAACTTCCTAGAATTTTGGTATTGTAGTGATTTTGTGAGTTTTCCGAGCAATACATCCCTGTCTGGATACAAGCAGGTAGAGGCGGCTCTGGCACAGATGTACCTAGGGGTAAAACCTAAAAACACTGCTTTGAGCTAGACTCGAACGGGAACTGGTGCACGACAACGGGCCTTGCGGCACTCTTGGTTACGACACTCCTGGGGGATATGCTTAGGATAACTCTCATTTTCTTTACAAACCATTATGAAGGGTTTATGAGTATATACTTCCTCAAAGAAATTTTTTTTATGATTATTGATTATATCCATAAATAGTTCAATTTATGTTAAGTGTTTTACAAGTATGGAATTATGTATTTTGATTCATAAACTGATCTAGTTTATGCTATTGTTTAGAAATGGTGCATAATGGAAGAAATGGAAACCGTATCAATGCACGCACTCCATGTAGGTATTTCCATCCTACTCAAGATAATTATAGTGGAGCTATTGATGCAACTGGTGCTGATAAACTAATCACCATACAGGGACAACTCACTCAGGTTATGAATAATAAACTTACCCGTATGGAGCACCCTGATCCACAACATGGAGAATCAATGTTAGATCGCTTCATGAGGCAGCAACCACCAATATTCAATGGGAGTACAAATCCATTAGTAGCTGAGCAATGGATAAGTTCCTTAGAGAAAATATTTTAGGCTTTGGGGAGTAGTGAAAATGAAAAAGTTGTCATGGCAGTTTATCACCTCACTGGAGATGCTGATCAATGTTGGTCATTGATTCAAAACACGAAGGAAGACGATAAAGTATCAAATATGAAATGGAGGGAGTTTAAAGAGATTTTCTTAGAAAAATACTTTCCTTGTGACCATCGAGTAGATATGGAAAGACAATTTCTGAGTCTGAGACAAAAGGAGGATGAGAATGTCACAAAGTATGAGACTAACTTTACAAGGTTAGCAAGATATGCTGGAGATTATATCCGTAACCCAAGAATTAAGATTGATCTTTTCTTTGATGGGTAAAAACCGTTTCTCCGTCGAGCATTAGTCTCACAATCCTTCTCATCATACGAAGACATTGTCTCATGTGCTATCAAGACAGAAAAAGAATTCTCTAAGTCTTATGACTTTAAAGCAAAGCAAGAGAAGAAAAGATCTGCCAATCAATCTGGGAATGGAAATAAGGGGAATAAGGGAAACGTTGAATATCCATCCTGTGGTAAATGTGGGAAGAAACACCCCGGTACTTTCTTAAAAGGAATGAGAGTCTGTTACAAGTGTGGTGAAAAAGGCCACCAAGCTCGTGATTGCAAAGGGAAGAAGGAAGATACCGATGTCCAATGCTACAATTGTAGGGAGATGGGACATTATGCAAATTAATGTCCTAAGAATCAGGGAAACTTACCTCAGAAAAGGCCAAGGTATCAAGGCCAAGCTTATGCTATCACTACTGCTGAGGTAGAAGCTCCGAAAGACGTGGTGACAGGTAATTTAATGGTTTCCTCAAGTTTAGCAAATGCATTATTTGATTCTAGATCATCACATTGTTTCATATCTTCCCAGTTTTCTATGAAAATTAGATATTTCCAATTTGATTTAACAAGGGAGTTGTAATTTAAAACTCCTAAGGGAAGTATCATTGCAACAAAGTTTTGTGAATCAGTTCCCATTAGAGCACATAGATGTTCTTTATCTGCTGATCTCATCGTCATACCTATGATTGAGTTTGATATAATCCTCGGTATGGATTGGCTTTCGGACCATGATATGAAGATTTATTGTAAGAAGAAGGAGGTTACGATTTTTGATGATGATGATAAGGAACACCTTATCTTTAGAGAAGAATCGTCACCACCTAATTCTTATCTAGATCCACCCCAGTAGCTCAACCAAATTCAATTATTGGGGAGGAAGATAATGAATTGACTATGAGTGAGGAAAGGAATGTTCAAATAGAGGATTTACCTATTGTGAAAGAATATGTAGATATGTTTCCGGAAGATTTACCTGGACATCCTCCAGAACAAAAAGTTGAGTTTTCCATTGATTTAATTCCTGGATCAAGGCCTATATCGAAGACCCCTTATAGAATGGCCACTGTGGAATTAGTTGAACTAAAGAAACAACTATAGGAATTGAGTTATAAGGGATTTATTCGGCCTAGTGTTTCTCCGTGGGGAGCCCCTGTTCTTTTTTTTAAAAGAAAGATGGATCTATGAGGTTATGTATCGACTACAGGGAGATCAATGTTATAATAATAAATAACAAGTATCCCCTACCTCGCATTGATGATTTATTTGACCAACTGCATGGAGCTTAATACTTTTCAAAGATTGACCTTCGATCTGGATACCATCAGTTGAGTGTGAAGAAGGAAGACATTATGAAGACAACATTTCAAACAAGGTACGAGCATTAAGAGTTTACGGTAATGCCTTTTGGGCTAACTAATGCACCCTCTGTATTTATGGATCTAATGAATAGAGTTTTCAAAGAATATCTAGATGATTTTGTGGTGGTATTTATTGATGATATCTTGGTATACTCCAAAAGCTACAAAGATCATGAAAATCACTTGCGCATTATCCTGAAGACATGAATTATATGGAAAGTTTAGCAAGTGTGAATTCTGGCTTCAGGAGATTTCTTTTCTTGGCCATATTGTCTCTAAAGATGGAATCTCTGTTGATCCTTCTAAGACCAAGGCAATCCAAGAATGGAAAACACCTACGAGTATAACTGAGGTACGTAGTTTTATTGTTTTAGCAGGTTATTATCGACGTTTCGTCCAGAATTTTGCCCGGTTGGCTAACCCCTTAACAAAGCTCACACGTAAAGGGGTTAAATTTGTTTGGACAAAAGAGTGTGAAGAATGTTTCGAAGAACTGAAGAGAATATTAGTCAATGCTCCTATATTGACTCTACCATTGGGGAATGATGGGTTCGTTATTTATAGTGATGCATCGAAGAAAGGACTTGGTTGTGTCCTTATGCAGAATGATAGGGTTATTGCCTATGCATCACGACAATTGAAAATTCATGAGCAAAACTATCCTACTCATGATCTCTAGTTAGCAGCTGTGATCTTTTCTTTGAAGATATGGTGACACTACCTCTATGGTGAAAAATGTGAGATTTATACTGATCACAATAGTTTGAAGTATATTTTCTCACAAAAAGAACTCAACATGAGGAAAATGAGATGGCTTGAACTACTCAAGGATTATTATTTCATGATACACTACCACCTAGGGAAAGTAAATAAGGTGGCAGATGCTTTGAGTAGAAAAGATCATGGAGTTTTGAGCATGATGAGAATTGAAAGGGATTCTATTTTTATGGATCTAGTGAAGATGGATATGGAAATTACCATGAAAGGTGAAACATCAATATTTTTTCAAATTGTTGCCAAACCATATTTACTAGAAAGGATAAAGAGTTCTCAGACCAGTGATGAAGAGTTTCAAAAGAAGATTAAAGCTGTGAATGATGGGAGATTGAATGACTTTGGGTATGAAGATGGAATTTTGAAATTTGGGAAGAGACTTTGTGCTCCCAATATACCTGATCTAAAAAGGGAATTGTTGGATGATGCTCATAGTTCCAATTTCTCTATACACCCTGGGAGCACCAAAATGTATAGAGACTTGAAGGAACATTTTTGGTGGGACAACATGAAGAGGGAGTTTTTTGATTTTGTGTCAAGATGTATGGTTTTTCAACAAGTGAAAGCTGGAAGACAACAACCTAGAGGAGTCATGCAACCTCTTCCCATACCGGAGTGGAAATGGGACAATATTACGATGGACTTTTTCATAGGGCTACTAAAAACTCATAGAAGGAACGATGCAATATGGGTTATTATTGATCGTCTTACCAAGTCAACACATTTTCTTACTATAAGAGAAGATCTACCACTGGAACGTCTAGCAAGACTATATATTAATGAAGTGGTGAGACTTCATGGAGTACCCCTATCGATTGTTTCTGATCGTGATCCCCATTTTACTTCAAGATTCTGGAAGAGTCTTTAGAAATCCCTAGATACTGAACTTCAATTGAGCACTGCCTACCACCCTCAAACAGATGGACAATCAGAATGGAATATTAAAACCTTAGAAGACATGTTGAGATCATGCTCACTTGACTTTTAGGGTATGTGGGATCAATATTTACCTCTGGTAGAATTTTCCTATAACAATAGCTTCCATTCGAGTATTCAGATGGCACCATATGAAGCGTTATACGAAAAGAGATGTCGCACACCAACCTGTTGGGATGACGTTGGTGAAAGAAAACTTGTAGGCCCAGAACTGGTGGAGGAAACGATGGAAAAGGTGAAGGTAATCTAAAACCACATCAAAGCAGCTCAAAGTAGGCAGAAGAGCTATGCCGATAACCGAAGGAAGGATTTAAAATTTCAGGTAGGAGATCATGTTTTCTTGAAGGTATCTCCATAGAAGGGAGTTATATGTTTCATTAAGAAAGGTAAATTGAGTCCCAGGTACATCAGACCTTTCGAAATTCTAGAATGAATTGGGGCTGTAGCTTACCATTTGGCAGTGCCTCCAAGTCTCTCCAAAGTTCACGATGTGTTCCACGTATCACTATTGAGGAAATACATGCCTGACCCAATGCATGTACTTACCTATGAGGAATTATAACTGAAACTCGATCTATATTATTGTGAATATCCCATCAGGATTCTTGATACGAGAGAACAAGTACTGAGAAACCGGACAACTCGTCTGGTAAAAGTTTTGTGGAGAAACCATAAGATGGAAGAGGAAACGTGGGAACCCGAGGAACTTATGATGAGGAACCACCCGAGTCTTTTCATGCGGTAATATTCTAGAAATTTAGAAGACGAAATTATTTGAAGGAGGGGAGAATGTTACACCCCAAGCTTCCACTGTACGCTTCCCTTTGAATAATACAGTAGCGTGTGTTGTACGCAACTTCGAGTTCTAACACACACCACAACCAATCAAACTAGCCGTTATGAATAGTAATACCCACTTTTTGAAATTTTATAAATTTTATCTCTAAAAATTGACTTCATTTTTGGTTTCGGAATATTGAAATTAGCCTAGGGTAAAATTTTGGAACTTTTCGGATAACATTTATATTTTGATGAATAGTGAAAATTACTAAATTTTAATTAAAAACAACTTTTTTAATCGAAATAATTAATAGTGATAAATTATGAATTTGATTTGTTTTAAAGTATATTTAGAATATATTTTTACCATTTAATACAATTTTGGTCATTGGACAAAATTTCACAATTAAACCGGACATAAACAAGTGCCAATCTTTTGATAGTTATTATTTCTTAAAAACACGCTTTTTGTTTTAACAACGGGAATTAATTTTAAATTAATTTCTGCCACTTCTGTGTTTTGAATTTGGAAAAATGGATTCCATATTTGGAATCAGGATGTACAAATTGTGTAAATAGGTAACTTTCATTTTTAGACATTTTGAATAATTACTTCGGTAAATATTTTATTTATCATGGTTAAAGGGTAAATCCGGTAAATAAGGGTAAAAAATAATATTATTATAATAATAAATTACCCTAAAATGTGTATTAACCCTATTGGTTGATACATGTCCGACCATAGGCATCTTTGGGTCGATTTTGGGACCCCATGGATCCACTTGTAAGTGATAATGACACTTTATATTAATTAAGTTAAAGTAAATACAAAAATGACATAAGCATATATCTTTTAGGAAAACAATTTTTACATAGGGTTATATATGTTGGATTTTAGACTATAAATATTCATTAGAAAGATAAAAATATTTCCTACATAATTGTATTTTATTTATAATTTTTAGACATTACATAATTTAATTTATTTATGACACAATGATGATGCAGTAATTACCTTATTAGTGAAATATTAAAATAATTGATATTATAAATACCCAAATAAATATAATTTGAGACTTTTAATGAATTCCACGAATTTTATAGATTAATATGACATGTTAGGATTTATTAAATGAATTTGGTTCGAATTAATAAAGTTTTTAAGACTTAAAAAAAAATCAATTATTGAATAGTGTCAAAATTCACATAAAAGTGTTTTTAAAACAAATATTATATTATTAATTGATATTAAATTCTTAAAAATCTAAGGTTAGGACAAGAGACTTATATCATGATAGGTGTATCATTAATGGACTAATTGGGGGTCACTTGGAGGTATATAGTAAGTTTATTAAATATATAATATAAAAATACAAAGTGACATGGTAAGTGTCAAACTAATTAACTAAGAGTTAAAACTAAAACATAAGGTTAATATAATGAACCAAACCTGTATAAATTATATTGGTTGAGTGGTTTTCGACCCATCCCCACCTTAAAATTTAAATAATCCACTTTGGAGCCATTAGAAACCGAATATGAATTTATTATAAAATAATACTTCTAGCTTTTCCAAAGGTTCCCCTTACCCCTCTTATAAAAGGGCACTCCCCCTTCTCACTAATTCACACATTCAAAGCCTTTTGGATCAGCCAAACCCTACCCAAATACTCTCTCAACTTCTATAACTTCAACCTAGAGGCCTTAGTTTGATCAGAAAGCAACCTAAGGATCCCTTTTGATCAAATCAAAAGGAAGACCCCGAAGAAGAGGTAATGTTTTCACCACCTTTTTTCAAGTTCATTTCTTCTTAAACTTCTTCTTTATTTGTTATTCCAATTCTAAAATAATAAATCCAGTATATACTATATACTGTGATATTATTATAAATATGGTACAACCATATTCATCATTCTATCCATCCTTTGAATGACATGTCACCATACGTGCGTACATACGACTTACCGTCTCCACGTCGTGGTGTAATTGTTATTCAATATATTATTATTTGGATGAGTATAATAATGATGTTTAATTCATGTAAATAATAAATATAACATGATAATGATTCTGTATATATGATATACCATCCAATTATATATTATTTTAATATCAAAAGAATGATATTGTCGCTCGTGCCTACGTACGGACTACCGTCTCCACGAACGCGATGAGATTCATTCCCCATCGTATCCATTAAAGAAAAATTCTCATTTGATGATTAAAAGTAATGTTTAAGAACTTCATATCATTCCGAATATGAATAAGGTACAACCTATCCATAAAAAACACGACTTATGTAATAAAACATATATGAGTAAGTTAACACCCGAAACAACGATAATACTAAGATATTATTAACAAAGCAATGTTAAAAGATCATATATGATATCATATTAATGTATATGATTATTTTATAATTTAATAACAATTATTTCACCATTATAAAGGAGATTAAACTACCCCCAACCAAGTAAAAGTACAAGGTAATGGTTATCTCACAATCTCTTCATTATTCGAGGTTGTTTATACGCAATTATCTACTAGGACCTCTTTATCATCCACATCCATGTTTCTTAAAAATGTACTTCAAAACATTTTTTACTATTTACTAGAATATGGGTTAAAGTCATTTATACCCTTGTTTGACTTTTTATAAGAGGTTTATAAAGGAATCTTTCCGTCGTTTTCCAAACAAGGTCATTTTTTAACCTTTTCAACAGAATTAAGGTAAGAATGTTTTTTTAACTTATATGGCGGGTGCGGCTATTTTCCGCCATTATAAAATCTTAGAAGCTTCCCTTACAATCATATAAGAATATTTTCAAAGAAAATGTTTTATTTTATAAATATATGACTCTTAAATGATTTCAAAATAGAAAGAGATATTTCTTTAAAAAGAGTTTTGATTTCATCTTTGTAAACATCCTTTGATGGATTTTAAGTTTATTTGGAGTTGATTTATTATGATATAATACTTCCATATTGTATTGATGGTTTTGTGATATTTTTGACTATAGATGTGTTATTTTTATACCATTCATGGTTTATGAAGAAAGTATTGACATTTCGTATGCTAGTTTTAATAGGAATGTTTATGTTATGTTTAAACCTGTTCATATGAGGAATGCATTGGACTTAATAAGTGAAGGGTGGAGCCCGCTATAGATCCTCGATGCATCGGTAGGTCTCATGAGACAAACTAATTTCTTTCCACAAGTCCTTGACAAAATCTTATTTGTATTCTTTGCACGAGGCCTTGACTACGTGGTTATGATAGTCTGACATTATGCATTCCATCATTATGAAAGTGGTTATTGATATTGCATGTGATTATTCGACTAGTAGAATATCCATGTGAATAAGTAAATGGAATTATTTCATTTTATCTTTTCCATATTATGTGGAAGTTCAAGTTTAAAAGTCTTTTGTTTTAGCTATACATTTCCTTAAATGTTTATGTTTATTTATGAATGTTTCCGCTATATTGTTATCCTTACTGAGCATCTGAGCTCACCCCTTTCAATGTTTTATTTTTCCCAGGATGTGAAGAAGTAATTTATGAATGACCTGCAGGTATAATATGAGGGGATATGAGTGTGGAATATGGAGACTATCTTGTTGTAGTTTTCATTTTTATAATGTAATGTAATACTTATGAATATATCTAGTGTTTCCAAGGCTACTGAACTAATCGGTCTTTTGAGATTTGATCTTTCTTGTGATCATAACAATGTTATGTAATAATGCACCGACTCTGGGTAAATGGGGTTGGGGCATTACAAGAAGCCTTACCTTGGGCAGAAAGCTCTTTAAGAAACCCTTTTGGTTCAAACCAAGAGGAGTTACCCGATTTAAAGGTAAAGTCTTCTCTAATGTTCTTTTGTTTTATTTTGCTTCTCCAACCCCCTAAACTCTTTTTATTCATTTATTTTGTAACAAAAACAATATATTAAATATAATAGGATGTTTTTATAATAATTATTCGAGCTAAACTTACACACACCTACATCTAATTGTTAAAGAACATACTGTTTCCGTGGATGGCGAATTTCTGCCTCACAAAACGATGATTGTTCAATATTATTATAACACCTTCAAAGGTGGACATTAAGATGTCACTATATTTATATATGATATATAATATGTTTATGTTTTCCTTAAGCTTATGTATTTTTCATTTATGGCATACCTTTATGGTTTCCATTATGGGTAAACACGATATCTTCATTTTAGGAAGTGCGGACTACCGCCCCCTCAAAGTGATTTGATTCGTTAATGCCATATGTGGGACATATAAAGGATAGAGATAATGATATTATATATGATATTATACTAGAATTATAATATACCTTTATATCATTATGATTCCATTCCATAAAATACGAAATAGAAATGAAAGTAGCGTTCATGCGTACGTACGGCTTACCGTCTCCATGAACGGTGCATTTCATTTCTTACCTATAAATGTTATGTAATATTATAAATTCATGTATATAATGGATATGATATCTACATCATGAATATACTTTTGGATATAATTTATATTTTACCACATGAACAACTTGAAATTATAAAGAGTTTATTTTTGACTCAAGTACCAATGATCGACAAAATGACCATTATTAACTTAAATAATTACATAGTGTTCATAACATGGTAATAAGTGATATGAAAGGAATAATGAACTTGAAAAAGGTTCTTAGGCAAGTAAAAATTAACTCAAGTTTATTATTCATGAGGTTAAAGAACGATCGAGTCAAGTTGGACCCGAGGTAAGGGACTTCGTCTCAATCTCCTTTCATTGAGGCATATTTTGTTTTATACACAAATTTCTTTTATATGGTGTATAAACCCCTTTGAATTTTATGTTTATTCAAAATGAATCTTTTTTATATGAAGCATTTTACTAAACGAGAAAAGGGAATGTTTTTGTCGTACGTATGCGGCGACAACGACTTCTCCGCCGCTGTGACCATTATTTGAGTTTCAGCTTCCTCTACAAGCCATAACCTTTTTTAAAATGAAAAATAAATACCATGTTTTACTTTTCTTTTATTTTTCTACTGAAAATATTTTTGATAATGTTTTGATTATATCAATGTGTTTTGGATATCTTGTGATTGAAATGTGGAAATGTTATGTTTCTTTTATGCATGTTTTATGTGATACGATTATGTTATGGTTCTTGGGCATTGTTTATGAAGACAGGTGGTTCCGTGATAAACTAAGGGCGGGTGAGCCCGTGATAGCTCTCCAATGCATTGGGTAACGCGAAGGGGTTAAATGTTAAGGTTTCTCCGAAGAGAATTAGGGAATATACTGTGATGGGTATTCCAAACGTAACCATGAGGGTTACACCCTACGTAAGAATGTTATGAATACCTCAAGTTACCTTTATGTATTATGATTTCTATGATTTATTCATGATTTGATGAGGTATGTTAAAATTATTATGTTTTATGAGTAAAGTATGATTTCATAAATGGACTAATGTTTTCATTTCGTGATTTTATATCCCCTACTGAGCTTTTTATGCTCATCCCAAGTTTTTGAAATGTTTTTCACAGGTCAAGGGAAAGGTACATGATGTGATGTTAGTGTCAAGGAAGTTTCAAGAAAGAATCCATGTTTTATTTTAAATATGTTTCCGTTGATGGAAAAAATGAGTACTATCTTTTATGTAACCACTTTGTTTAAATGTGGAATGTAATGCATGATTTATGATCTAATTCTCTAAAACTCTAAACCTGAAAAGATCCTCAATGTGTATTCTTGAAATATCTCAAGATTAAGTAATATTTAAGGCTGGGGCCTTATAGTTGGTATCAGAGGTCGGTTTAGATAACCTTAGGAGTTAGAATTCTATGAAATGATTATCAAAAAATATTTTTTTCATGTCAAATTGAAATGATATATCATTTGAAGATTACCATGTTGCTTCATCTAAGACATGTTTGTTCAGAATGGTTTTCCGCAGAGGAAACAGGGAAGCAGTGCTAGGAAGGCATATAGAAGGAAATGACCTTCCGAATCAGCATCCTGAGATAGTCAGAATTGAAACTGAATAGTTTGTTGCAGTAATGGAGTAGTTGACTCAAGCGATAAAAGGTGGCGGTATCCATGCACGAGATCAGCCAGATCAACCGCAGAGGAACATGTCAGTGGTGGAACACTTCACGAGGCAACATCCCCCATCATTCAGAAGATCATCTGACCCTATGCTAGCTGAAGGGTGGATTAAAGCACTAGAGAAGATTTTCGATGTCATGGAGTGTTTAGACAATCAAAAGGTTAGTCTTGCAATTTACCGTTTGGAGGGTGAAGCAGATCAGTGGTGGTCGATGGTTAAAAATATCAGGGACGCTGATGAGATTGATGCTCTCAACTAGGATGAATTCAATGGTATATTTCTTGAGAAGTATTTTCCTAATGCTGTTCGACTTAGGATGGAAAAACAATTCTTGGAATTGAGGCAAGAGGATGACTCAGTGGCTAATTATGAAGAAAGGTTCACTCGATTGGCAAGGTATGCTCCAAATTTTATCCGAGACCTTGATAGTAAAATCAATCATTTTTACTCAGGATTAAAGCCAAAATATCGAAGGGCATTGGATTCTCATGAGTTCAAAAGTTATGAAAAGCTTGTTCGATGTGCTGAGAAGGTGGAAATGGAGTTTTCCAATGATCATGTGTTTTATAGCAACCAACAGAAGAAGAGACCGAGGTGGCAGGAGAAATGGAATAATTCTTCAAAAAGGTCTGATGGTAAGAAAACTAAGTTTACAGTTTGTTATAAATGTGGTAAAAATCATGCTGGGGAATGTCTTTTGAATTTTGAAAAGTGCTACCAATGTGGTAATATGGGACATAAGGCTCGTGATTGCACTGGAAAAGATCAAGGTGATGGTAAGACCAAATTTGATTTACAGTTAGTGAAATGTTTCAAGTGCAATGAGATGGGTGATTATGAAAACGAGTGTCCGACAAAGAGATCGAGTGATGGGAAGCAGTCAGACTACAAATAGAAAGGGGTGGTGAAATCCTTTGCAACTACTTCAGCAGATGTTGGGCCATCAAATGAAGTGGTATCAGGTACTTTGTCTGTTTTTTAAGATTATGCCAGTGTGTTGTTTGATTCAGGGTCTACACATTCTTTCATATCTGAAAACTTTTCTAGTAAATTGGGAATACCATCTCAAGAAATAACTCCTGAACTTGTGGTAAAAACACCTAGGGGAAATTTTGAGGCAAAAAGAATTTATAAGAATATTCCTATCCTTATCTGTGGAAAGAACCTACTTGCAAACCTTATTGTTTTACCTCTAGTAGAGTTTGATGTTATCCTGGGTATAGATTGGCTCTCTATTTACCATGCTAAGATTGACTGTAGAGATAAAGAAGTTTCTTTTCAGAAAGAATTTTATTTTTTGTACAATAATGAACCCTTACTGTTGATAACATATCAAGAGGCTGAGAAACTTGTAAAAGATGGAAGTGAATGTTACCTTGCACATATTGTTGAAAACAAAGGAACTGTTCAGATTAATGATGTGCCAGTGGTAAATGAGTATCCTGATGTTTTTCCTGAAGAGTTTCATGGAATAATACCAGATCGAGAAGTTGAATTTACTGTTGACTTAGTTCCTGATGCTAATCCAATTTCAAAACCCCCTTATCGAATAACTCAAATTGAACTTTTAGAGTTGAAGGAGCAATTGCAAGATTTATTAGAGAATGGTTTCATTCGACCTAGCACATCACCATGGGGTGCTTCTATTTTATTTTTTAAAAAGAAATATGGTTCAATGAGACTTTGCATTGATTGTAGAGCCTTTAATAACATCACTGTTAAGAACAAATATCCTTTGCCTCATATAGATGATTTGTTTGATCAGCTCCAGGGAGCTCAGTATTTTTCAAAGATTGACCTGAGATCGGGGTACCATCAGTTGAAGGTAAAGAAAACAGATATTCTGAAGACCGCGTTTCGTACAAGATATGGCCATTATGAATTTGTAGTTATGCCTTTTGGGATAACCAATGCACCTGCTGTATTCATTGACCTTATGAATATAATTTTCTATGAGTTCTTGGATAAGTTTGTGGTTGTTTTCATTGATGATATTTTGGTGTTTTATAAAAGTAAAGAGGAGTATAAAAGTCATTTAAGGGTTATTTTGAAAACCCTAAAAGAAAATAAATTGTATGGGAAATTCAGAAAGTGTGAGTTTTGGTTGAAACAAATTTCTTTCCTTGGTCACATTATTTCTAAAGATGGGATAATTGTTGATCCTGCAAAAACAAAGGTTGTGGAAGAATGGCCAAGACCCAAAAATATAACCAAGATTCATAGTTTTCTTGGTTTGGCAGGCTATTACCGAAGGTTTGTTAAATTTTTTTCATGGTTATCTAGTCCAATGACTAAGCTAACTCGGAAGGGTGTTAAGTTTATCTGGACAAAAGAATGTGATGATTGTTTTCAGGAACTGAAAAGAAGATTGGTGAATGCACCAGTTTTGGCACTACCTTCCAGGAATGAGGAGTTTGTTATCTACAGTGATGCTTCATTGAAAGGACTTGGTTGAATCCTAATGCAGAATGATCAGGTAATTTCCTATGCTTCACGTCAGTTGAAAACTCATGAGGTAAATTACCCTACACATGATTTGGAATTAGTTGATGTTGTTTTCACTTTAAAAATTTGGAGGCATCATTTGTATGGCGTAAAGTGGGAAATATATACTGATCACAAAAGTTTAAAGTATATATTAACTCAGAAAGAATTTAACATGAGACAGAGGAGATGGCTGGAATTAATCAAGGATTAGGATTGTACAATTCATTACTATCTGGGAAAAGCAAATAAAGTGGCTAATGCTTTGAGTCGAAAAAGTAATGCTTCATTAACCATGTTACGTCTGGAACGTGATCCTTTGGTTAAGGATTTGATGAAATTTGGCATAGAAGTTGTTGGTGTAGGATTTCCTTCTGTTTTGTTTCAGGTATCAGTGAAATCTTCTCTATCAGACAGAATTAAGCAAGCACAGAAGCAAGACAGTGAGTTGTAGAAAAGGGTAGAGCTGGTTCAGAAAGGTAAGTTGCCTGAATTCAACATTGATAATGATTGTGTTTTGAGATTTGGGAAGAGATTGTGTGTGCCGTGTGATTTACAGTTGAAGACAGAGTTGTTATGTGAAGCTCATAGTTCTCCGTTTTCAGTTCATCTAGGCATTACTAAGATGTATAGAGATCTTCAGGAGTATTACTGGTGGGACGGAATGAAAAGAGATATTTCTGATTTTACTCTGAAGTGTTTGACTTGTCAACAGGTTAAAGCAGAGCGACAGTTACCGAAAGGGATGCTTCAGCCTTTACCAGTGCCAGAGTGGAAATGGGAGAATATATCCATGGACTTCGTTTTGGGATTGCCAAAGACACCTTGAGGTAATAATGAAATCTGGGTTGTTGTTGATCGCTTGACTAAATATGCTCATTTACTTGCTATATGAGATACTTTTTCTCTAGATCAACTTTATCGTTTGTATCTTAAAGAGATAGTCAGGTTACATGGAGTTCCTCTCTCCATTGTATCTGATCGTGATCCCAGGTTTACTTCTAACTTTTGGAAAAGCCTTCAGTAGTCACTGGGTACTGAATTAAATTTTAGTACAACTTTTCATCCTCAATTAGATGGGAATTCAGAACAAACGATTCAGACTTTGGAGGATATGCTACATGCTTGTTCGATGGATTATCAGGGAACTTGGGACCAATATCTTTCTTTGGTGGGACCAATATCTTTCTTTGGTTGAGTTTTCTTATAATAATAGTTTTCATCCCAGTATACAGATGGCACCATTTAAGGCATTATATGGGAAGCGGTGTCGAACTCCAGATTTTTGGGATGAAGTAGGTGAAAGGAATTTGATGGGACCGAGATTGGTAGAAGAGTTGGCATAAAAAGTTCAGCTGATATAGAAACACATGAGAACAACTCAGAGCAGGCAGAAAAGTTATGCGGACAATAGGAGTAAGGATCTCTCTTTTGAGGTAGGCGATCATGTTTTTCTCAAAGTATCACCATGGAAAAGTGTGATGCGATTTGGTAAGAAAGGAAAGCTGAGTCCAAGGTTCATTGGACCATATGAAATTCTGGAGAGAGTTGGATTAGTTTCATACTGAGTGGCCTTACCTCCAAGTTTATCTTAGGTACATAATGTTTTTCATGTTTCAATGTTAAGGAAGTACATGCCAGATCCATCTCATGTTTTGAGTCCAGAGGTAGTTCAGTTGGAAGAGAACCTATCTTATGAGGAACAACCGGTCTAGATTCTTGACCACAGGGAGAAAGTGTTGAGGAATAAGGTGATTCATCAAGTAAAGGTTTTGTGAAAAAACCACATGAGTGAAGAGGCAACATGAGAATTTGAAAATGCAATGAGGGATAAATACCCCCACTTATTCAATAAGTAAATAAATTACGGGGACACAATTTTCTAAAGGGGGGAAGGATGTAACATCCCAAGTAAGTAATTAATAATATATATTATTATCTATGTCTATTTATGAATTATATAGTGTTTTAGATGCTTAAAATGAGAATAAATCCAATCTTAAGCATGAAATACACTAATATTTTTAAAAGATTGTTTTAGTGCCTTTTGATGGAAAACCATTTTTAAATCAAAATTTTGACAATTTTATAAGCTCTATTTGTCAAAATAAACTTATTATTTATGACTGGGACATTGAAATTTACTTTGGACAATTTTTTGGTATTTTTCTGACAATGTTCATTTTTTAATGAATAATGAAAAATACTGCATTTTACATCAAAATTGCCTTTTCATCTAATTTAATTATATGTTTAGATTATCTTTTTAATTAGTTTTAAAGTGTAATTAGAATATATTTTTACTATTTAATCCAATGGTGGTCATTAGAATTAATTTCACATTGGAATTAGGCATAAACAAGTGCCAAACTTTTCATAGATATTGTTTAAAAAAAACCCGCTATTTGTTTTGACAATGAGAATTATTTTTAAATTAATTATTTCAATTTCTATGTTTGGAATTTGGTAAAATGGATTCAATATTTGGAATCAGAAGGTCCAAATTATGTAATTAATAATCTTTTGTTTTTGGACATTATGAATAGTAACGACGGTAATTATCTTTAATTATCGTGATTAATTCGTAATCGGGTAGTTAAGGATAATAAAATAATATCATAATAATAAAAAATGACCCCAACATGTGTCCTAATGCTACTGGTTGTGTCATGGCCGACCATGGTATGCCTTGTGCCAAACTTAGGGACCACATGGAATCACTTTTGGGTGAAAGTGACACTTTATCATTTTATTTTTAAAGAAAGGAGAATATCACTAAAGAATGTATCACCCGAGTAATTTTTTTTTAGTTTTGTCTATGTAAATGATATTTTAGACTATAAATATTCACTAGAAAGATAAAAATATTTCCTACATCATAGTATTTTTTTTTATAATTTTTAGACATTAAATAAATTAATTTATTTATGACATCATGATGATGCATCGATTATCTAATTAATGAATGATTTAAATAAAATGAAAAGATAATGTAAAATCTAAGACTTACACTTGTCAAAAACCCATTGGATGAGTATATTTCGAACCCTTATCACCTTATCCTTGAAATATATTAATGTGGGGAATTTTAAATCCAAAACTCATTTTAAAATAAAGTAACATTTCTTGGCTTTCTAAGAGTGCCCCTCCCCCCTCTTATAAAAGGCCCCCACCTCTACCTCCTTACCCACACTTCTCAAGCCATTGGCTCAGCCAAACTATTCTAATTTTATCTCTAAAAATACCTCTCTTCATCATATAAGCCTTACCTTAGGCAGAAATCTATTCAAGAAACCCTTTTGGTTCAAACCAAGAGGAGTTACCCGATTTAAAGGTAAAGTCTTCTCTATTGTTCTTTTGTTTTATTTTGCTTCTCCAACCCCCTAAACTCTTTTTATTCATTTCTTTTGAAACAACACCAGTATCTTCAATATACTAGGATTTTTTTATAATAAGCATTAGATCTATAGTTACACACACCTACATCTAATGGTTAAAGAACATACTGTTTCTGTGGATGGCGAATTTCTGCCTCACGAAATGATGATTGTTCAATATTCTTATAAAACCTTAAAAGGTGGCCATTAAGATGTCACTATATTTATATATGATATATAATATGTTTATGTTTTCCTTAACCTTCTGTATTTTTCATTTATGTCATACTTTTATGGTTTCCATTATGGGTAAACGTGATATCTTCATTTTAGGAAGTGCGGACTACCGCCCCCTCAAAGTGATTTGATTCGTTAATGGCATATGTGGGATTTATAAAGGATGGAGTTAATGATATTATATATTATATTATACATTTATATCATTATGATTCTATTCTATAAAATAAGAAATAGAAATGAAAATAACGTTCATGCGTACGTACAACTTACCGTCTGCATGAACGGTGCATTTCATTTCTTACCTGTAAATGTTATGTAATATTATAAATGCATGTATATACTGAATATGATATCTACATCATGAATATAATTCTGGATATAATGGATATTTTACCACATGAACAACTTGTAATTATAAAGATTTTATTTTTGACTCAAGTACCAATGATCGACAAAATGACCATTATTAACTTAAATAATTACATAGTGTTCATAACATGGTAATAAGTGATATGAAAGGAATAATGAACTTGAAAAAGGTTCTTAAGCAAGTATAAATTAACTCAAGTTTATTATTAAGGAGGCTAAAGAACGATCAAGTCAAGTCGGACCCGAGGTAAGGGACTTCGTCTCAATCTCCTTTCATTGAGGCATATTTTGTTTTATACACAACTTTCTTTTATACGGTGTATAAACCCCTTTGACTTTTACGTTTATTCAAAATGAATCTTTTTTATATGAAGCATTTTACTAAATGACAAAATAGAATGTTTTTGTCGTACGTATGCGGCGACAACGACTTCTCCATCGTCGTGACCATTATTTAAGTTTCAACTTCCTCTACAAGTCATAACCTTTTTTAAAATGAAAAATAAATACCATGTTTTACTTTTCTTTTATTTTGGCACTGAAAATGGTTTTGATAATGTTTTGATTATATCAATGTGTTTTTGATATCTTGTGATTGAAATGTGAAATGTTATGTTTCCTTTATGCATGTTTTATGTGATACGATTATGTTATGGTTCTTGGGCATTGTTTATGAAGATGGGTGGTTCCGTGATAAACTAAGGGTGGGTGATCCCATGATATCTCTCCAATGCATTAGGTAATGCGAAGGGGTTAAACGTTAAGGTTTTCTGAAGAGATTTAGGGAATATACTGTGATGGGTATTCCAAACGTAACCATGAGGGTTACTACCTACGTAAGAATGTTATGAATGCATCAAATTACCTTTATGTCTTATGATTTCTATGATTTATTCATGATTTGTTGAGGTATGTTAAAATGATTATGTTTTATGAGTAAAGTATGATTTCATACATGGACTAATGTTTTCATTTCGTGCTTTTATATCCCTTACAGAGCTTTTTATGATCATCCCAAGTTTTTGAAATGTTTTTCACAGGTCAAGGGAAAGGTACATGATGTGATGATAGTGTCAAGGAAGTTTCAAGAAAGAATCCATGTTTTATTTTAAATATGTTTCCATTGATGGGAAAAATGAGTACTATCTTTTATGTAACCACTTTGTTTAAATGTGGAATGTAATATATGATTTATGATCTAATTATCTAAAACTCTAAAACTGAAAAGATCCTCAATGTGTATTCTTGAAATATCTCAAGATTAAGTAATGTTTAAGGCTGGGTCCTTATAGTAACTCGTAATGATGTGTCGTCAGTTTCTACATTTAAAAAATCAATATACGGTCTTTGGCCTCTGATTTCATAGCAATTCGATGTTGTTTTCCCAGTTTTGACCCTCCGACACATGTTTTTAAAGGATTTGGTACCTTTAAAAAGAATTTACTGAGTCATTCTGAGCACACCATATGTCAGATTGATGTATTATCTTCGCATACACGTCAAAAATATCCCAACGGTGGTTGTACCATGATTTCACATCAATCTGAAGTCGTTTTCTAGAGTTTTGACTGTTACACGAACATTTTAGTAATTTAAAACATTAAAAACATGTTTATGGGCATCATGGGAAAATCGTAACTCAAAATGACCTGTCATCAGTTCCTATATTTCAAAAATAAATATACAGTCGTTTTCATTTGATTTCATTCTAATCTGATGTAAAGACCCGAAATTTCCATGTATTTTATTTTAATTAAATGGGAATTTTATGAATTCGTGAAAATTGACGGCGCGTGATTCCGAGGCCCGGTGTGTCCGGAATCAATTTCTGAAGTTTTGTTCGGGTACGTTTAGTAAACGTACGAGCAAGTTTTTATAACTTTTAGACCGGTGGTCAGAATTGAAATTCTAGGGCACCGTTGAACTCACAGCGCCGATATTCGCTTAAGAAGACTTTCACCTTGACGGTAGATGATCAGAAATAAAAGATAGTTTTTGGGTTTTTGTAGAAAATAATAAAATAAAATAAACTACACTTTATTTTATTTTTGAGCCACCATGTGGATGTTGGGAGGTAGGACCCACTGGAACTATAACATCCATGTGGAGGTTGGAGGTGGGGACCACCGGGCCATAACCTCCCATGAGAGGTTATGGTGGTGGGGACCACCACACCTCAACTTCCCATTAGAGGTTAATGTGGTGGGGACCACCCGAGACCACATAACGTCCCAATTTGAATATTAGGGGCAAGGACCACCCGACCCCTATTAAATGGGAGGAGAGGAAAACCTCTCAACCCCCTCTCTTTAATGTGGAGGAGCCCCTTGAGCTTCTTCCACGTTAGTGTTGCCAACACACCAAATTAATGGTGTCAAATCATCCCCTTTAATTTTTAATGTGCCAACCAAGTGTTTAGTTTTTCTTTTTGAATTCTTGACAAAGAAATAATAGATATTATAATCTCTTATTTGGCACAACTTTTCACTTGGGTGATTTGAGAGGAGGATTATTGGGAGAAAGCTCCCAACATAGAACAAAGAACGAAGAACGCGTTCTTCCAACGAAGAACGCCGGCAACGATATCCTTCAACCTTCATCCTCGGATCCTACCGACGCGGGACATCTTCAACCGAACTTCGCTCCACATCCTCGTCAACAAGTCGACGCACGAGCTTGGGATTGGAAGTGTGCGGCGGACGTGACAAATGACGATCTCCTCCATCTTCTTTCCACGTCTTCATCGCCGAACAACGAAAAAATGTATGGGTTAATTTCATTTAAGTTCCATGTTCTTCCTTTCTTTCAAAATGAAGAATGAGGATAATTTCTTTTACGGGTGGATTTTTATGGTTCGTTCTAGAGGACCGATTGCTATCACCCTAAACGCGGAGGGTGCGGTCCAAACTAACATGACCCAACACCCTCCGTCGATCCCTTTTGTGATGTCCTTCAGCATGGTGATGAAACGACGAGGCAACGAAGGCGGTGAAGACAAAGGCCGCGCTTCCTGTAGCCTCCGTGACCCACGCTGCCCCCGCGACGTCCCTCACCACCGCCGGCCTGCCCGACCGCCTCCCGGTCGCCCGCCGGCCTGTCCGGCCACCCCCCGGCATCGGCCACCCTGTCGCCCGCCGGCCTCCCGGCCTCCCGAGCCGCCTCCCAGATCCCAGCCGAACCGGATCCCTGGCTGAACCGCTAAGCCACGCCGGCCTCCCGGCCGAACTGGCGCCCTGGCTGCGCGGGTCTCCCGACCCGGCCCACGACCCCCTGGTCTAACAAGCCTCGAGCCCAGACCGGACCGCCCTCGCGGCCTGCTGGGCTGGGCCCAGTGGTTCAGGCCAAATCCAATGGGCCGACCCGCCCAACGGGCCAGGCCGGACCCAATGGGTCAGTCCGGGTCGACCCGAACTAGGTCAACCCAGACTAAGTTGGGTCGGGTCAGACCAGACTCGGACCTACTACCGACCCTTTACTTTCTTTTGGCCATATATTTGGCACCGAATGTCCGTTTGATGAACCATCATCGGCGCTGGTATTCTTACAGCGCGATGATCCTTTTGTATATACCCCACTGGAGTTTTGGGTATAGTTGAGATACGGTCAGTTTGGATCGAGCACGAATCCAATCGGGCCCCCGGGACTATGATGCCAATAACTCTCAGACCGGGCGTCTGATTGACGCACCGCCTATCGCGTTGGGTTTCTTTTGGCTAGAAAAATATTTTGGATACATCAACTTGATACTTCATGGAAGTTGATGTATAGACACTTGACTTGAGGAGCATACCCTCCCGGAATCAATCATGCTTTGTGCGGAACCCTGTGGCTGGCTGCGCTCTGACTACTGTTCCTGGATCCTGTGTGGGTTCGATAGCTCTGATTACTGTTCCTGAATCCTGTGTGGGTTTAAGAGCTCTAATTACTGTTCCTGGATCCTGTGTGGGTTCGACAGCTCTGATTACTGTTCTTGCATCCTATGTGGGTTTGACATCTCTGACTACTGTTCTTGGATCCTATGTGGGTTTGGCAGAATAGATGATTTAGTGGCTACATCTAATCATCTCTAACTCTCTACATGAGTTGTATACGAGTGTGAGCCGAGTCATTAAATTTTTGTTTTCCTCATAATTAAGATGGATTACTTTATAACTTAGGTATATGTATGGGCATATACCTAAGTGGGGTTATCTGTTGATTTCATTCTTATGGATTATCTTTGTTGGATTTTGTGAGACCTTGAGGGTCTCGGGATCCCTACTGAGTATCGTTATACTCACCCCTGCACGGGCTATGCCCGTACCTCGTTGTGTTGGATACAGATGACAGACAACGCTGACTGAGGCTGATAGTACCAGGACTGGACGGTACCCGGAGGTGGACCATATGGTGTGACGGTACACAGAGGAGGCAGAAAAACGCAGAGTACCGAGGAGGCTATTTGTACCTACTATTCAAGTGGGAATTCCGAAGGATGACCAAACAACTATTTTTCCTTTCTTCAGTTGTACTTGTACTTCCAGTTCCTTGTACTTTACAGTTGGGCTTGTATTTCCGACCTCTTTACTTTTTAGTACTCTTTTTTTATACAGTTTACATAGTGTTTTGTATCTAGCTGTGTGCATTTAAAGGTCATAAAGGAAATGCCTTCCCAGTTTTAGGGAATTACGCCTTTGGTGCTAGTCGCCAGCCCCTAGACTATGGAAGGCGGTCTTGGGGTAGTCACGGCACGGGCCCCGGGGGACTGGTCATGACAAATTGGTATCAAAGGGTTCGGTTCTACCACATAACTTAAGACTCTGATATTTTCTATGAAGCAATAGTGTTAAGGGTATTGAGTGTGGTTTTCAGTTCAGGGAGTCCAGTGTTGGTGCGGTGGCCGACATATCCATACACCAGGACCATGACTTCTGATTTCCGACTTAGTGCACGAAAACACTGATTGCGTGTGTGTTTTGAAGAGTTTTCTTTGAATTATTTGAGTCAGTTCACAAGGTATAACTTTTTGACCGTGGCGCAGCTGTTTCTTTTAAGGATGCCTCCACACAGACATCCAGCTAGGGTTCCGAGAGTTGTATGAGATGGCAGCCCACCGAGCGACGAGGCCTCGGTGCAGGGCCCTATCACAGCGGAGGCACCAGCGGTACCATTACCTGTTGGGCCACTGATGCCACCAGCCCCAGTAGTAGAGAGTGCACGCTGCCTAAGCGCATTGCAAAAGTTCCAATGCCCGAGGCCGCCCAGGTTCAGGGGTGAGACGGACCCGAAGGAAGCTGAGGATTGGCTGGAGGTTGTGGTGAGAGTCTTCAGACTGGTAGGGACACCAGCCGACCTTATGGTGATCCTTGCCATGAGTCTTCTTCAGGAAGTAGCAGGAAGATGGTGGAGCCTGATGCTCCAGGTGCATGATGAGGAAACACTACTCTGGGCAGACTTCGAGAGCCTGTTTCGGGTGGAGTTTGTCCCATCCACCCTACTTGCAGTGCGGATACAGAAGCTACTTCATCTTCAGCAGGGTAGCATGAAGGTAGTACAATACGCAGTGAGGTTCACCGACCTCTTGTGCTACTCCACAGATATGGTGCGGGACCCATTCTTCAGGGCCCGAACCTTCAAGAAGGGTCTCAGGCGAGAGATCAGGGCTTCGATGATCTCCCTCAGCATCCTGACGTAGGAGGGGGTGTTGGAGCGACCCCTTTTAGTGGAGAGTTTCCTTGCTGAGCAGTCACCAGCAGCGAGACCCGCCACCGAGCGTCACTGTAACATCCCAAGTAAGTAAATAATTATGGATTTTCATATCTATGTCTATTTACGAATTATATAGTGTTTTAAAGGCTTAAAATGATAATAAATCCAATCTTAAGCATTGAATTCTCTAATATTTTTAAAAGATTATTTTACCGCCTTTTGATGGCGAACCATTTTTAAATCTATCTTTTGAAAATTTTATAAGCTATATTTTTCAAAATAAACTTATTCATTATAATTGGTACATTTAAATTTACTTTGGATAAATTTTTGGTATTTTTCTGACAATGTTCATTTTTTAACGAATAGTTAAAAATACTGCATTTTACTTTAAAACCGTTTTTTCATCTAATTTAAATATATAAATAGATTGTCTTTTTAATTGGTTTTAAAGTTTAATTAGAATATATATTTACCATTTAATCTAATGGTGGTCATTAGAATTAATTTCACTTTGGAATTGGGCATAAACAAGTGCCAAACTTTTCATAGATATTGTTTCAAAAAAACCCGCTATTTGTTTTGACAACGGGAATTATTTTTAAATTAATTATTCCAATTTCTGTGTTTGGAATTTGGTAAAATGGATTCCATATTTGGAATCATAAGGTCCAAATTATGTAAATAAGACTCTTGTTTTTTGACATTATGAATAGTAACGACGGTAATTATCTTTAATTATCGTGATTAATTAGTAATCGGGTAGTTAAGGATAATAAAATAATATCATAATAATAACAAATGACCCCAACATGTGTCCTAATGCTACTGGTTGTGTCATGGCAGACCATGGGATGCATTTTTTCAAACTTAGGGACCCCATGGAATCACTTTTGGGTGAAATTGACACTTTATCATTTTATTTTTAAAGAAAGGAGAATATCACTAAAGAATGTATCACCTGAGTAAAACTTTTTTAGTTTTGTATGTGTAAATGATATATTAGACTATAAATATTCATTGGAAAGCTAAAAATATTTCATACATCATAGTATTTTTTTTATAATTTTTAGACATTAAATAAATTAATTTTTTATGACACCATGATGATGCAACGATTACCTCATTAATGAACAATTTAAATAAAATGAAAAGATAATGTAAAATATAAGACTTAAACTCCTAAAAAATATATTGGATGATTATATTTAGAACCCTTATCACCTTTTACTAGAAATATATCAATTTGGGACCTTTTAAATCCAAAACTCATTTTAAAATAAAGTAACATTTCTTGGCTTTCCAAGAGTGCCCCTCCTCCCTCTTATAAAAGGCCCCCACCTCTACCTCCTTACCCACACTTCTCAAGCCATTGGATCAGAAAAAATCTTCTCATTTTATCTCTACACATCCCTATATTCATCATAGAAGCCTTACCTTAGGCAGAAAGCTCTTCAAGAAACCCTTTTGGTTCAAACCAAGAGGAGTTACCCAATTTAAAGGTAAAGTCTTCTCTAATGTTCTTTTGTTTTATTTTGCTTATCCAACCCCCTAAACTCTTTTTATTAATTTATTTTGTAACAAAAATAGTATATTCAATATACTAGGATGTTTTTATAAGAATTATTCAATCTACACTTACACACACCTACATCTAATGGTTAAATAACATAATGTTTACGTGGATGGCGAATTTCTGCCTCACGAAACGATGATTGTTCAATATTCTTATAACACATTCAAAGGTGGCCATTAAGATGTCACTATATTTATATATGATATATAATATGTTTATGTTTTCCTTATGGTTCTGTAATTTTCATTTATGGCATACCTTTATGTTTTCCATTATGGGTAAACGTGATATCTTCATTTTAGGAAGTGCTGACTACCGCCCCCTCAAAGTTATTTGATTAGTTAATGCCATATGTGGGACGTATAAAGGATGGAGTTAATGATATTATATATTATATTATACTGTAATTATAATATACCTTTATATCGTTATGATTCCATTCCAAAAAATACGAAATAGAAATGAAAGTAGCGTTCATGCGTACGTACGGCTTACCGTCTCCATGAACGGTGCATTTCATTTCTTACCTCTAAATGTTATGTAATATTATAAATTCATGTATATACTGGATATATATGACATATATGATATCTACATCATGACTATAATTCTGGATATAATGGATATTTTACCACATGAACAACTTGTAATTATAAAGAGTTTATTTTTGACTCAAGTACCAATGATCGACAAAATGACCATTATTAAATTAAATAATTACATAGTGTTCATAACATGGTAATAATTGATATGAAAGGAATAATGAACTTGAAAAAGGTTCTTAAGCAATTAGAAATTAACTCAAGTTTATTATTTAGGAGGTTAAAGAATGATCGAGTCAAGTCGGACCCAAGGTAACGGACTTCGTCTCAATCTCCTTTCATTGAGGCATATTTTGTTTTATACAAAACTTTCTTTTATACGGTGTATAAAACCCTTTGACTTTTACGTCTATTCAAAAGTAATCTTTTTTTATACGAATCATTTTACTACATGACAAAAGGAATGTTTTTTTGTTGTACGTATGCGGCGACAATGACTTCTCCCCCACCGTGACCATTATTTGAGTTTCGGCTTCCTCTACAAGCCATAACTTTTTTTAAATGAAAAATAAATACCATGTTTTAAATTTATTTTATTTTGGTATTGAAATGGTTTTGATAATGTTTTTATTATATCAATGTGTTATTGATATCTTGTGATTGAAATGAGGAAATGTTATGTTTCCTTTATTCATGTTTTATGAGATACGATTATGTTATGGTTCTTGGGAATTGTTTATGAAGACGGGTGGTTCCGTGATAAACTAAGGGCGGGTGAGCCCGATATAGCTCTCCAATGCATTGGGTAACGCAAAGGGGTTAAACGTTAAGGTTTCTCTGAAGAGATTTAGGGAATATACTATGATGGGTATTCCAAACGTAACCATGAGGGTTAGTCCCTACGTAAGAATGTTATGAATGCCTCAAGTTACCTTTATTTCTTATGATTTCTATGATTTATTCATGATTTGATGAGGTATGTTAAAATGCTTATATTTTATGAGTAAAGTATGATTTCATACATGGACTAATGTTTTCATTTCGTGATTTTATATCCCTTACTAAGATTTTTATGCTCATCCCAAGTTTTTGAAACATTTTTCACAGGTCAAGGGAAAGGTACATGATGTGATGATAGGTTTAAGCAAGTGTCAAGAAAGAATCCATGTTTTATTTTAAATATGTTTCTGTTGATGGAAAAAATGAGTACTATCTTTTATCTAACCACTTTGTTTAAATGTGGAATGTAATGCATGATTTATGATCTAATTCTCTAAAACTCTAAACCTGAAAAGATCCTCAACGAGTATTCTTGAAATAACTCAAGATTAAGTAATGTTTAAGGATAGGGCCTTAGAGTTGGTATCAGAGGTTGGTTTTGATAACTTTAGGAGTTAGAATTCTATTAAATGATTTTCCAAAAATATTTTTTATGGTCAAATTGAAATGATATAGCATTTGAATATTACCATGTAGCTTCATCTAAGACATGTTTGTTCATAATGGTTTTCCATAGAGGAAACAGAGAATCAGTGCTAGGAAGGCATACTGAGGGAAATGACCTTCCGAATCAGCATCCTGAGATGGTCGGAATTGGAACTAAACAGTTTGTTGTAGTAATGGTGCAGTTGAATCAAGCGATAAATAGTGGTGGTATCCTTGCACAAGATCAGCCAGATCAACCGTAGAGGAACATGTTAGTGGTGGGGCATTTCATGAGGCAACATACCCCATCATTCATAGGATCATATGACCCTGTGCTAGCTGAAGGATGGATTAAAGCACTGGATAAGATTTTCGATGTCATGGGGTGTTCATACAATCAAAAGGTTAGTCTTTTAATTTACAGTTTGGAGGGTGAAGCAGATCAGTGGTGGTCGATGGTTAAAAATATCAGGGAAACTGATGAGATTGATGCTCTCGACTGGGATGAATTCAAAGGTATGTTTCTTGGGAAGTATTTTCCTAATGTTGTTCGACTTAGGATGGGAAAACAATTCTTGGAATTGAGGCAAGAGGACGATTCAGTGGCTGCTTATGAAGAAAGGTTCACTCGATTGGCAAGGTATGCTCCAATTTTTATCCGAGACCTTAATAGTAAAATCAATCATTTTTACTCAGGATTAAAGCCAAATATCAAAGGGATTTAGCTTCTCGGGAGTTCAAAAGTTATGAAAAGCTTGTTTGATATGCTGAGAAGGTGGAAATGGAGTTTGTCAATGATCAAGTGTTCTATAACAACCAACAGAAGAAGAGACCGAGGTGGCATGAGAAAGGGAAGAATTATTCAAAAAGGTCTGATGGTAAGAAAACTAAGTTTCCAGTTTGTGATAAATGTGGTAAAAGGAATGCTGGGGAATGTCTTTTGAATTTTGGAAAGTGATACTGATGTGGTAAGATGGGACATAAGGCTCGTGATTGTACTGAAAAAGATCAAGGTGATGGTAAGACCAAATTTGATTTACAGTTAGTGAAATGTTTTAAGTGCAATGAGATGGGTCACTATGAAAACGAGTGTCCAACAAAGATCTCGAGTGATGGGAAGCAGATATAATACAAGCAGAAAGGGGTGGTGAAATCCTTTGCAACTACTTCAGCAGATGTTGGGCCATCAAATGAAGTGGTATCATATACTTTGTTTGTTTTTTCAGATTATGCCAGTGTGTTGTTTGATTTAGGGTCTACACATTCTTTCATCTCTGAAAACTTTTCTAGTAAAATGGGAATACCATCTCAAGAAATGACTCCTGAACTTGTGGTAAAAACACTTGGGGGGAATGTTGAGGAAAAAAGAATTTATAAGAATCTTCCTATCCCTATCCGTGGAAAGAACCTACTTGAAAACCTTATTGTCTTACCTCTAGTAGAGTTTGATGTTATCCTAGGTATGGATTGGATCTCTATTTACCATGCTAAGATTGACTGTAGAGATAAAGAAGTTTATTTTCAGAAAGACTTTCAGTTTGTGTACAAGAATGAACCCTTACTGTTGATAACATATCAAGAGGCTGAGAAAATTGTAAAATATGGAAATGAATTTTACCTTGCACATATTGTTGAAAACAAATAAACTATTCAGATTAATGATATGCCAGTGGTAAATGAGTATCTCGATGTTTTTCCTGATGAGTTGCCTGGAATAATACCAGATCGGGAAGTTGAATTTACTGTTGACTTAGTTCCTGATGCTAAGCCAATTTCAAAATCCCCTTATCAATGGCTCAAATTGAACTTTTAGAGTTGAAGGAGAAATTTCATGATTTATTAGAGAAAAGTTTCATTTGACCTAGCACATCCCCATGGGGTGCTCCTGTTTTATTTGTTAAAAAGAAATATGGATCAATGAGACTTTTCATTGATTATAGAGCCTTGAATAACATCACTGTTAAGAACAAATATCCTTTGCCTCATATCGATGATTTGTTTGATTAGCTCTAGGGAGCTCAGTATTTTTCAAAGATTGACCTAAGATTGGGGTACCATCGGTTGAAGGTAAAGGAAGCATATGTTCCGAAGACCGCGTTTCATATAAGATATGGCCATTATGAATTTATAGTAATGCATTTTTGGATAACCAATGCACCTGCTATATTCATGGACCTTATGAATATAATTTTCCATGAGTTCTTGGATAAGTTTGTGGTTGTTTTCATTGATGATATTTTGGTGTTTTCTAAAAGTAAAAAGGAGCATGAAAGACATTTAAGGGTTATTTTTCAAACCTTAAAAGAAAAGAAATTGTATGGGAAATTCAACAAGTGTGAGTTTTGGTTGCAACAAATTTATTTCCTTGGTCACATTGTTTCTAAAGATGGGATAACTGTTGATCCTGCAAAAACAAAGGTTGTTGAAGAATGGACAAGACCCAAAAATGTAACTGAGATTCATAGCTTCCTTGGTTTGGTAGGATATTACCGAAGGTTTGTTAGAATTTTTTCCCAGTTATCTAGTCCAATGACTAAGCTAACTCGGAAGGGTGTTAAGTTTATCTGGGCAAAAGAATGTGATGATTGTTTTCAGGAACTGAAAAGAAGATTGGTGAATGCATTAGTTTTGGCACTACCTTCTAGGAATGGGGAGTTTGTTATCTACAGTGATGCTTCATTGAAAGGACTTGGTTGTGTCCTAATGCAGAATGATCAAGTAATTGCTTACGCTTCACTTTAGTTGAAAACTCATGAGGTAAATTAACCTACACATGATTTGGAATTAGCTGCTGTTGTTTTCACTTTAAAAATTTGGAGGCATCATTTGTATGGCATAAAGTGTAAAATATATACTGATCACAAAAGTTTAAAGTATATATTCACTCAGAAAGAATTGAACATGAGATAGAGGAGATGGCAGGAATTAATCAAGGATTATGATTGTACAATTCATTACCATCCGGGAAAAGCAAATAAAGTGGCTGATGCTTTGAGTCAAAAAAGTAATGATTCATTAACAATATTGCATTTGGAACGTGATCCTTTGGTTAAGGATTTGATGAACTTTGGCATAGAAGTTGTTGGTGCAGGATGTCCTTCTGTTCTGTTTCAGGTATCAGTGAAATCTTCTCTATTAGACAGAATTAAGCAAGCACAGAAGCAAGACAGTGAGTTGCAGAAAAGGGTAGAGGTGGTTCAGAAAGGCAAGTTGCCTAAATTCAACATTGATAATGATTGTGTTTTGAGATTTGGGAAGAGATTATGTGTGCCATGTTATTCACAGTTGAAGAGAGAGTTGTTATGTGAAGCTCATAGTTCTCTGTTTTCAGTTCATCCAGGCAGTACTAAGATGTATAGAGATCTTCGAGAGTATTACTGGTGGGACGGAATGAAAAGAGATATTGCTGATTTTTTTGTGAAGTGTTTGACTTGTCAGTAGGTTAAAGCAGAGTGAAAGTTACCAAAAGGGATGCTTCAGCCTTTACCAGTACCAGAGTGGAAATGGGAGAATATATCCATGGAATTCGTTGTTGGATTGCTGAAAACACCTCGAGGTAATAATGCAATCTGGGTTATTATTGATCGCTTGACTAAATCTGCTCATTTCCTTGCTATACGAGATACTTTTTCCATAGATCAACTTTATCGTTTGTATCTTAAAGAGATAGTCAGGTTACATGTAGTTCCCCTTTCCATTGTATCTGATCGTGATCCCAGGTTACTTCTCACTTTTGGAAAGGCCTTCAGAAGTCGTTGGGTACTGAATTAAATTTTAGTACAGGTTTTCATCCTCAATCAGATGGGCAGTCAGAACAAACAATTCAGACTTTGGAGGATATGCTATGTTCTTGTTCGGTGGATTATCAGGGTAGTTGGGACCAACATCTTTCTTTGGTTGAGTTTTCTTATAATAACAGTTTTCATTCTAGTATACAAATGGCACCATTTGAGGCATTATATGAGAAGTGATGTTGAACTCCAGCTTTTTGGGATGAAGTAGGTGAAAGGAAGTTGATGGGACCAGAATTGGTAGAAGAGTTGGGAGAAAAAGTTCAGCTGATACAGAGACACATGAGAACAGATCAGAGAAGGAAGAAAAGTTATGTGGACAACAGGAGGAAGGATCTCTCTTTTGAGGTAAGCGATCATGTTTTTCTCAAAGTATCACCATGGAAAAGTGTGATACGATTTGGTAAGAAAGGAAAGCTGAGTCCAAGGTTCATTGGACCATATGAAATTATGGATTGAATTGGATCAGTTTCATACCAAGTGGCTTTACCTCCGAGTTTATCTCAGGTACAAAATGTTTTTCATGTTTCAATGTTAAGGAAGTACAAGCCAGATCCATCTCATGTTTTGAGTCCAGAGGTAGTTCAATTGGATGAGAATATATCTTATGAGGAAAAAATGGTCCAGATTCTTGACCACAGGGAGAAAGTGTTATGGAATAAGTTGATTCATCAAGTAAAGGTTTTGTGGAAAAACCACATTATTGAAGAGGCAACATGGGAATGTGAAAATGCAATGAGGGATAAATACCCCCACTTATTCGATAAGTAAATAAATTGCGAGGATGAAATTTTCTAAAGGGGGGAAGGATGTAACATCCCAAGTAAGTAAAGAATTATGGATTTTTATATCTATGTCTATTTATGAATTATATAGTGTTTTAAAGGCTTAAAATGAGAATAAATCCAATCTTAAGCATTGAATTCTCTAATATTTTTAAAAGATTATTTTACCACCTTTTGATGGAGAACCATTTTTAAATCTATCTTTTGACAATTTTATAATCTCTATTTGTCAAAATAAACTTATTAATTATAATTGGGACACTGAAATTTACTTTGGATAAATTTTTGGTATTTTTTGACAATGTTCATTTTTTAATGAATAGTGAAAAATATTGCATTTTACTTCAAAACTTCTTTTTTCATCTAATTTAATTATATATATAGATTGTCATTTAAATTGGTTTTAAAGTTTAATTAGAATATATATTTACCATTTAATCCAATGGTGGTCATTATAATTAATTTCACTTTGGAATTGAGCATAAACAAGTGCCAAACTTTTCATAGATATTGTTTTAAAAAAACCGCTATTTGGTTTAACAACGAGAATTATTTTTCAATTAATTATTTTAATTTCTGTGTTTGGAATTTGGAAAAATGGATTAAATATTTTGAATCATAAGGTCCAAATTATGTAATTACGAATCTTTTGTTTTTTGACATAATGAATAGTAACGACGATAATTATCTTTAATTATCGTGATTAATCAGTAATCGGGTAGTTAAGGATAATAAAATAATAAAATAAAAATAACAAATGACCCCAAAATATGTCCTAATGCTACTGGTTGTGTCATGTCCGGCCATGGGATGCCTTGTTCCAAACTTAGGGACCCCATGGAATCACTTTTGGGTGAAAGTGAAACTTTATCATTTTATTTTTAAAGAAAGGAGAATATCACTAAAGAATGTATCACCCGAGTAAAACATTTTTAGTTTTGTATGTGTAAATGGTCTCTTAGACTATAGATATTCATTGTAAATAGAAAAATATTTCCTACATCATAGTATTTTTTTTATAATTTTTAGACATTAAATAAATTAAATTTTTTATGACACCATGATGATGCAGTGATTACCTCATTAATGAACGATTTAAATAAAATGAAAAGATAATGTAAAATCTAAAACTTACACTTGTCAAAAACCTATTGGATGAGTATATTTTGAACCCTTATCACCTTATCCTCTAAATATATCAATTTTGTACCTTTTAAATCCGAAACTCATTTTAAAATAAAGTAACATTTATTAGCTTTCCAAGAGTGCCCCTCCTCCCTCTTATAAAAGGATCCCAACTCTACCTCCTTACCCACAATTCTCAAGCCATTGTCTCGGCCAAACTCTTATCATTTTATCTCTCCACATCCCTCTCTTAATCATAGAAGCCTTACCTTAGGTAGAAATCTCTTCAATAAACCCTTTTGGTTCAAACCAAGAGGAGTTACCCAATTTAAAGGTAAAGTCTTCTCTAATGTTCTTTTGTTTTATTTTGCTTCTCCAACCCCCTAAACTCTTTTTATTCATTTATTTTGTAACAAAACCAGTATCTTAAATATACTAGGATGTTGTTATAATAAGTATTCAAGCTACACTTACACACACCTACATCTAATGGTTAAAGAACATACTGTTTCTGTGGATGGTGAATTTCTGCCTCACGAAACGATGATTGTTCAATATTCTTATAACACCTTAAAAGGTGGCCATTAAGATGTAAAAATATTTATATATGATATATAATATCTTTATGTTTTCCTTATTCTTTTGTACGTTTCATTTATGGCATACCTTTATGGTTTCCATTATGGGTAAGCGCAATATCTTCATTTTAGGAAGTGCGAACTACCACCCCCTCAAAGTGAGTTGATTCATTAATGCCATATGTGGGATGTATAAAGGATGAATTTAATGATATTATATATTATATTATACTGTAATTATAATATACCTTTATATCATTATGATTCCATTCCATAAAATATGAAATAGAAATGAAAGTAGCGTTCATGCGTACGTACGACTTACTGTCTCCATGAACGGTGCATTTCATTTCTTACCTCTAAATGTTATGTAATATTATAAATGAATGTATATACTGGATATATATGACATATATGATATCTACATCATGAATATAATTCTTGATATAATGGATATTTTACTACATGAACAACTTGTAATTATAAAGAGTTTATTTTTGACTCAAGTACCAATAATCGACAAAATGACCATTATTAAATTAAATAATTACATAGTATTCATAACATGGTAATAAGTGATATGAAAGGAATAATAAACTTGAAAAAGGTTCTTAAGGAACTAGAAATTAACTCAAGTTTATTATTCAGGAGGTTAAAGAACGATCGAGTCAAGTCAGACCCGAGGTAAGGGACTTCGTCTCAATCTTCTTTCATTGAGGCATATTTTGTTTTATACACAACTTTCTTTTATACGGTGTATAAAACCCTTTGAATTTTATGTCTATTCAAAAGGAATCTTTTTTTATACTATTCATTTTACTAAATGACAAAAGGAATGTTTTTTTGTCGTACGTATGCGGCGACAACGACTTCTCCGCCACCGTGACCATTATTTGAGTTTCGGCTTCTTCTACAAGCCATAACTTTTTTTAAATGAAAAATAAATACCATGTTTTACTTTTATTTTATTTTGGTATTGAAATGGTTTTTATAATGTTTTTATTATATCAATGTGTTATTGATATCTTGTGATTTAAATGTGGAAATGTTATGTTTCCTTTATGCATGTTTTATGTGATATGATTATGTTATGGTTCTTGGGCATTGTTTATGAAGATGGGTGGTTTCATGATAAAATAAGGGTGGGTGAGCCTGATATATCTCTCTAATGCATTGGGTAACATGAAGGGGTTAAACGTTAAGGTTTCTCTGAAGAGATTTAGGGAATATACTATGATGGGTATTCCAAACGTAACCATGAGGGTTACTCTCTACGTAAGAATGTTATGAATGCATCAAGTTACCTTTATGTCTTATGATTTCTATGATTTATTCATGATTTGATGTGGTATGTTAAAATGATTATGTTTTATGAGTAAAGTATGATTTCATACATGGACTAGTGTTTTCATTTTGTGGTTTTATATCCCTTACTGAGCTTTTTATTCTCATCTCCAGTTTTTGAAATGTTTTTCACAGGTTAAGGGAAAGGTACATGATGTGATGATAGTGTCAAGGAAGTGTCAAGAAAGAATCCATGTTTTATTTTAAACATGTTTCTGTTGATGGAAAAAATGAGTACTATCTTTTATGTAACCACTTTGTTTAAATGTGGAATGTAATTCATGATTTATGATCTAATTATCTAAAACTCTAAACCAGAAAAGATCCTCAACATGTATTCTTGAAATAACTCAATATTAAGTAATGTTTAAGGCTGGGGACTTATAGTCACATAGCAGAGTCTTCTACAGCTGGCAGCAGAAAGATGTCGCAGAGGTCCAAGAGGACCAGACCATCTGGTGGACGACCTCAGGACTCAGGTTTAGTTGTGTATGGCACACGAGAAAAATCCAATCATATAAGGAACATGCAATGTTTCACATACGTCGGGCAGGGTCACATGGCTCGTGACTATCCGACCCACCATTCGGATGATCAGTAGAAAGTAGAGGGACCTCTCAGGCAGAGAAAGAGGTTCAATCGAGGTGATCCACAGGGCACATGCAGACGTGGCAGAGAAGATGGTCGTGCAGTTAGCAGTGGACGATGTTACGAGGTGTTACCACCACCACCACTAGGAGGTCCACCCCGACCGCGGGGAGTAGGTGGACAGAGGAGAGCTCAGCTCCAGGCAGCTGAGGCTTACGATCATGGTGCTTCAGAGATGATTTGAGGTATGGTCTATCTGCTCCACCATATTTGCAGTACTTATAGACATAAGTTCCAGTCACTCTTTCATTTCCCCCGCCCTCGTTCGGAGCTCGGAGATTCCGACAGAGTCATTGGATTGATCCTTACGACTAGAGACCTGTACGGGAGTAGATTTGATGATTATTCACTGGTGCCGGTAGTGTGAGCTTACTCTAGGAGGCGAGAGCTTCGGCTGGGATCTCCTAGTTGCGGCGTCGAGGCCTTATGACGTCATCTTGGGTATGGACTAGTTATCTATAGTCCATGCTTAGATTGACTGTATTGGGCGCAAAGTGTGGTGTGTCCACATGGATGGGACCAGGTTTACCTTCACCAGCGATAAGGGAGCCTTTGAAGCACATGACGGACTTACTCGGAGGAGGGTTCAACCGATCACTCATCAGTTGGCCTACCTTACCCTTAGAGCAGTTGATGTGGAGAGTCTGAGCTATCCTATAGTGGTGGACCAGTACGCGGATGTTTTCCCTGACAATTTCCCAGGCCTAACTCTTCACAGAGAGGTGGAATTTTACATTGACCTGTACCCTAGGATGACACCGATATCTACACCAGCATATCGGATAGCTCCCGCAAATCTTTGCGAGCTGTGAGTACAACTCAAGGACTTACAGGGGAAGAGATTCATCTGGCCCAGTGTTTCTCCCTGGGCAGCCCTGATTCTGTTTGCCAAGAAGACAGATGGAAGCTTGAGGCTTTGTGTCAACTACTATTGCCTAAACTAGGTGACCGTGAAGAACAAGTACCCACTCTCGAGGATTGACGACCACTTTGATCAGCTTAAGGGTCATGGTGGTTCTAAAAAATAGACCTCAGATCAGGCTATCACTAGCTCAGAGTTCGAGACGAGGATGTGAATAAGACGACCTTCAGATGTTGGTACGACCACTACGAGTTCTTGGTTATCCCATTTGGCATAACCAATGCTCCAGTAGTGTTCATGGGACTCATGAATATGATCTTCCATCCATACCTCGATCGCTTTGTCGTAGTCTTCATCGGCGAAATTCTAATCTACTCGACTACGGAGGAGGAGCATGCCTACCATTTTCAAGTAGTACTGGACACACTCCGATAGCACCAGATTTATGGTAAGCTCTCAAAGTGCCAGTTTTGGATCCGAGAGGTACACTTTTTGAGAAATGTCATCTCGGAGGCTGGATTTGCAGTAGATCCAGTGAAGATTGAGGCGGTACTTGCTTGGGAGCCACCCAGGAGTGTGACGGAGGTACACAGTTTCTTGGGTTTGGTTGGATACTAACAGAGGTTCGTATCAGACTTCTCCAAAGTTGCAGCACCACTATCAGCCTTGACAAAGAAGGGAAAACCTTTGTGTGGTTGGAGAGATGCCAACAGAGCTTTCAGAAGCTGAGGCAGAGGCTGACTAGTGCCCCCCATCTTGAGGCTTCCAGAGGTGGGCAAAGGGTACGTAGTCTACTACAAAACATCAGGCACTGGACTCGGGTGTGTTTTGATGCAGGAGAGAGCAGTGATCACATATGGTTCTCAACAGTTGAGATAGGATGAGAAGAACTACACTACCCATGACCTGGAGTTAGTAGTAGTGGTATTTACCTTGAAGATGTGGAGACACTATATGATGGGTGAGCATTTTACTATATACTCTGATCACAAGAGTCTTAGATATATCTTCTACCAGAAGGACCTGAACCTGAGACAACAACATTGGCTTGAGTTCCTCCAGGACTATAACTTTGAGATAGTCTATACTCATAGGAAGGGAAAAGTTTTTGTAGATGCACTCAGTAGGAGGTCTGGTATACAGCTGTTAGGAAAAGCGACAGAGCAGCTAGTCACTTTTCAGATATCCTTTATGGATAGAGATGGAACAGATTTCCTACAATCTCTCATAGTCACACCCCCACTCCTTCAGCGAGTTAGGGAGGCATAGCGTGAGGATGCTGACTGCGAGACACGACGTGCTCAGATATCCACAAGGAAGGCACCTGATGGATTTTCTGAAGGTGGGGAGCACATCAACCTCTTCAGAGGACGTACTATAGTTCTAGTTTCACTTTAGGAGGAAGTGTTGAGGGAGTTCCACACATCCCATCTAGCGGTACATCCAGGAGTGGTGAAGATGTACCAGGACCTTTGACGACAGCACTGGTGGCCGAGAATGAAGAAGGCAGTTGCAGAGTTTGACTCTCGATGCCTCACTTTTCAGCAAGTGAAGACGGAGCATCAGGTACTAACAGGCTTGGTTCAGCCTTTAGAGGTCCCAAAGTGGAAGTGGAATGGGATATCCATGGACTTCGTGATGAGTCTTCCACGTACATCCAGGAATCATGACTCTATTTGGGTGATTGTCGACCGACTCACCAAGTCGGCCCACTTCCTACCGATCAGAGAGCAGGGTTCAGTAGAGAGATTGGGACACCCCTACATGAAAGAGATTGTGCGGCTACATGGAGTACCTATGACTATTGTCTCCGATCATGATGCACGTTTTACTTCCCAGCTATGGAAGGGGTTGCAGGAGGCTTTCGGGACGCAGCTTTGTCTGAGCACCGCTTTCCATCCATAAAGGGATGGCTAGACTGAGCGGACCATTCATACCCTTGAGGACATGCTCCGTGCTTGTGTCCTCGACTTCGGTCGCAGCTGGTATGATCACTTACCTTTGGCAGAGTTTTCATACAACAACAACTATCACTCCACTATTGGGATGACACCTTTTGAGGCGTTATATGGGCGACCTTGCAGATCACCCTTGTGCTGGACTGACCCTGGGAAGTCAGCACTAGTTGGACCAGAGATGGTATGAGCTACCACAGAGAAGGTGCAGATCATCCAGGATCGGATGAAGACTACACAGAGCAGGAAGAAGTTGTATGCTGACAGGAGACATAGACCTCTAGTGTTCGAGGATGGCGACCACGTCTTTTTACGGGTCTCACCCCGACGAGGTCTATGGAGATTGGCCGAGGTGGAAAGTTATCTCTATGTTTCATAAGACCATTTCAGGTCCTCAGCAGAGTTGGTGAGGTGGCATACCGCTTAGCTCTTCCACCTCAGTTTCACCGGGTGCATGACGTCTTCCACGTATCCCAGCTAAGGAGATACGTGCATGATCCTACTCACATCATCGACCATGGAGATATGGACGTCGACGATGGGGTGACTTTTACGGAGGTTCCAGTGGAGATTGAGGATCGAGAGGAGTGGGGCCTACATGGACGATAGATACCTTTGGTACGTGTTCACTGGCAGCATGAGAACCTCCAGGAGAGCACATGGGTGCGGGAGGCTCAAATGCGTGCTCAGTACCCCCACTTGTTCCCTTAGTTATGAGTTATGTCTTATGGGAATGTAGAGCCCTGCGGTGGGGAGAATGTAAAGACCTGAAATTTCTATATAGTTTTTTTAATTAAATGGTAATTTTAAAAGTCTGTGAAAATTGACAGCGCGTGATTTTGAGGCCCGGTGTTCCTGGAATCAATTTCTGAAGTTTTGTTCGGGTATATTCAGTAAACGTATGAGCGGGTTTTTATAACTTTTGAACCAGTGCTTGGAATTGAAATCTGAGGGCACCGTTGAACTCGCAGTTCCGATATTCGCTTAAGAAGACTTTCACCTCGACGACAGATGGTCGGAAATAAAAGATAGTTTTTGGGTTTTCGTGGAAAATAATAAAATAAAATAAACTACACTTTATTTTATTTTTGAGCTACCATGAGGATGTTGGGAGGTAGGACCCACTGGAACTATAACCTTCATGTGGAGGTTGGAAGTGGGGACCACTAGGCTATAACCTCCCATGAGAGGTTATGGTGGTTGGGACCACCACACCTCAACTTCCCATGAGAGGTTAATGTGGTGGGGACCACTCGAGACCACATAACCTCCCAATTTGAATATTAGGGGTGGGGACCACCTGACCCCTATTAAATTGGAGGAGAGGAAAACCTCTCAACCCCCCCTCTTTAATGTGGAGGAGCCCCTTGAGCTTCCTCCACATTAGTGTTGCCAACACACCAAATTAATGGTGCCAAATCCCCCCCCCTTTAATTTTTAATGTGCCAACCAAGTGTTTACTTTTTCTTTTTGAATTATTTCCAACGAAATAATAGATATTATAATCTGTTATTTGGCACAACTTTTCACTTGGGTGATTTGAGAGGAGGATTATTGGGAGAAAGCTCCCAACAAATAATAAAGAACGAAGAACACATTCTTCCAACAAAGAACGTCGGCAACGATATCCTTCAACCTTAATCCTCGGATCCTACCGACGTGGGATGTCTTCAACCGACCTTCCATCCACATCGTCTTCAATGAGCCGACACATGAGCTCAGGATTGGAAGTGTGCAGAAGACGCGGCGAACGACGATCTCCTCCGTCTTCTTTCCGCGACTTCATCGTCAAACAACGAACAAAGATAGGGGGTTAATTTCATTTAAGTTCCATGTTCTTCCTTTCTTTCAAAATGAAGAATGAGGATGCTTTATTTTATAGGTGGATTATTGTGGTTCATTCTAGAGGACTGATTGCTATCACCCTAAACGCGGAGGGTGCGGGCCAAACTAACATGACCCGACACCCTGCATCTATCCCTTTTGTGATGTCCTTCGGCATGGTGATGAAATGACGAGGTGAGGAAGGCGGTGAAGACAAAGGCCGCCCTTCCCACGACCTCTGTGACCCGCGTCACCCCCACGGCTTCCCGCACCACTGTCGGCCTGCCTGTCTGCCTCTCGGTCGCCCGCCGGCCTGCCCTCCGACCGGCTTGGCCGCCGCCCGGCCTGCCCGCCGGCCTGCCAGGCCACCACCCGGCCTGCCCGCCGGCCTCCTAGCTACCCGCCAGCCTCCCGGATGCCCGCCGACCACCCTGCCACCTGACGGACTCCCAGCCTCTCGAGTCGCCTCCCAACTCCCGGCCGCCCGGCCTCCCGAGCCGCCTCTCGGCTCCGGGCTCCCGAGCCGCCTCCTGGCTCCCGGTCGAACCGATGCCCTGACCGAACCGCCAAGCCACGCCAGCCTCCTGGCCGAACTGGTGTCCTGGTCGCACCAGCCTCTCGAGCTGGCCCGTGGCCCCCCTCGCGGCGCCCTGGCCAAACCGGCCCCGAGCCCGGGTCGGACCGCCCTCGCGGCCTGCTGGGCTGGGCCCAGTGGGCCTGGCCAAATCCAATGGGCCGGCCCATCCAACGGGCCAGACCGGACCCAACGGGTCAGTCCAGGTCAACTCGAACCGAGTTGGCTCAGACTAAGTCGGGTCGGGTCGGTCTGACCGGGTTGGACCGGACCCAGACCTACTACCGACCATTTACTTTCTTTTGGCCATATCTTTGGCAACGAACGTCCGTTTGACGAACCGTCAGCAGCACTAGTATTCTTGGAGCGCGATAGTCCCTCTGCGTATACCCCACTAGAGTTTTGGGTATAGTTGAGATAGAGTCAGGTTGGATCGAGCACGAATCCAACCGGGCCCTCGGGACTAAAATGCCAATAACTATCAGACCGGGTGCCTGATTTACGCACCGTCTGTCGTGTTGGGTTTATTTTGGATAGAAAGTTCTTTTGGATACATAAAGTTGAGACTTCATGGAAGTTGATGTATAGAAACTTGGCTTCAGGAGAAGAACATCCCTGAGTTAAGCATGCTTTGTGCGGAACCCTGTGGCTGGCTGCGCTCTGACTACTGTTCCGAGATCCTGTGTGGGTTCGACAGCTCTGATTACTATTCCTGGATCCTGTGTGGGTTCGACAACTCTAATTACTGTTCCTAGATCTTGTGTGGGTTCGACAACTTTGACTACTATTCTTGGATCCTACGTGGGTTCAAAAGAATAGACGATTTAGTGGCTACATCTAATCATCTCTAACTCTCTACATGAGTTGTATACCTATGTGAGCTGAGTCAGTAACTTTGTGTTTTCCTCATAATTAAGATGGATTACTTGATAACTTAGGTATATTTATAGGCATATACCTAAGTGGGGTTATCTGTTGATTTCATTCTTGTGGATTATCCTTGTTGGATTTTGTGAGACCATGAGGGTCTTGGGATCTCTACTGAATATCGTTATACTCACCCCTACACGGGCTATGCCCGCACCTTGTTGTGTTGGATGCAGATGACGAACAACACTGACTAAGGCTGAGAGTACCAGAACTGGACGGTACCTGGAGGTGGACCATACGGTGTGACGGTACACGGAGGAGGCGGACAGACGTAGAGTACTAAGGAGGTTATTTGTACCTACTCTTCAGGTGGGAATTCTGGAGGAAGACCCAACAACTTTTTTTCCTTTATTCAGTTGTACTTGTACTTCCAGTTCCTTGTACTTTACAGTTGGGATTTTATTTCCGGCACCTTTACTTTTCAGCACTCTTTTGTTATACAGTTTACATAGTGTTTTGTATCTAGCTGTGTGCATTTAAAGGTCATAAAGGCAATGCCTTCCCAGTTTTAGGGAATTATGCCTTTGGTGCTAGTCACCAGCCCCTGGCCTATGGAAGGCAGGCTTGGGGTAGTCACAGCACGCGCCCCGGGGGACAGGTCGTGACATCTGATGTCGTTTTCCTGTGTTTTGACCCCCTGGCACATGTTTTTAAAGGCTTTAGTACCTTTAAAAATTGTTTACAGAGCCATTCTGACCACCCTTCATGCCCTATTGACATGTTTCCTGCGCATACATATCAAAACAACTCAACGGTGGTTGTCCCATGATTTGATGTAAATATGATGTCTTTTTCTATGGTTTTGACCATTACATGCATATTTAAATGTTTTAAAACACTAAAAATGTATTTACAACCATCCCAAGAAAACCGTAACCCAGAATGATGTACCATTGATTACTATATTTCAAAAATAAATCTATGGTCATTTTCCTATGATTTCATGATAATCCGACATCGTTTGTCTGGTTTTGACCCATGAAAACATGTTTTTATAGGCTTTGGTACCTTTAAAAAATGTTTACCGACTCATTTGGACCGCACAACATGTCATATTGACATGTTGTCTATATGTGCATGTCAAAAATAACTCAACATTGGTTGTCCCATGATTTCACATCAATCAGAGGTCGTTTTCTATGGTTTTGACTGTTACACGAGCGTTTTAGTGTTTTAAAACACCAAAAAACACGTTTACATGCATCTCAGACAAACCATAACTCAGAATGATGTTCCGTCGGTTCCTACATTTCAAAAATAAATCTATGGCCATTGTCCTATGATTTCATGACAATCTGACATTGTTTTTCTAATTTTGACCTCCTGATAATGTTTTTAAAGGCTTTGGTACCTTTAAAGTGTTTACCGAGTTATTCTGACCACATCACATGTAGGATTGATGTTTTGTTTGTGTGTACATGTCAAAAATAACTTTACGGTGGTGTTCTCATGATTTCATGTTAATATGAGGTTGTTTTCTATGGTTCTGACTGTTACAAACATGTTTTAGTGTTTTAAAACACTAAAAACATATTTGTGGGAATCCTAGGAAAATCGTAACTCAGAATGACGTGTTTTTGGTTCCTACATTTTAAAAATCAATCAACAATTTTTTACATTGATTTCATGGCAATATGATGTAATTTTCATGGTTTTGACCCCCAACACATGTTTTTAATGGTTTTGGTACCTTTAAAAAGTGTTCACTAAGTCATTCCAACCACGAAACACATTGAATTGACATGTTGTCAACATGTATATGTCAAAAATAACTCAATGGTGGTTTTCCCATGATTTCACATCAATATGAGGTCGTTTGGTTTGATTTTGACCATTACACACACGTGTTAGTGTTTTAAAACACTAAAAATGCATTTACAACCATTTAAGGAAAACCATAATTTAGAATGACATGTCCTCAGTTCCTATATTTCAAAAATCAATTTACAGTCATTGTCTTACGATTTCATGGAAATCCGACATCGTTTGCCTGTTTTTGACCTCCAACACATGTTTTAAAGTCTTTGAAACTTTTAAAAGTGTTTACTAAGTCATTCCGACCACACTGCACATCGGATTGACGTGTTGTCTATGAATATACATAAAAAATAACTCAATGGTGATTTTCCCATGATTTCATGTCAATCTGAGATCATTTTTATGGTTTTGATGGTTAAACACACATTTTAGTATTTTAAAAAACTAAAAACGTGTTTACAACCATCCATAAAAAACCATAACTCAGAATGATTTTCCGTCAGTTCATACATTTAAAAAATCAATCTACATTCGTTTTACTATGATTTCATGGAAATCTGATGTCATTTGCCTAATTTTGACCTCTTGATACATGTTTTTAAAGTATTTTACACCTTTAAAAAGTGTTTACTGAGTCATTTTGACCACATCGCACGTCGAATTTGTAGGTTCCAGGCATAGTGGAAGCACGGTTGGGCCAACACCCAAATTTGATTTTTCTGTAATCAATGATCATTCCAGGATCAATACAACGATAAATTCCAGTATCCATGGGATTAAATCAAAATTTAGACAAAGAATAATTTCCCCGAAGCTCGGAGAGAGTATCAACATATATATTTTTTATAATTAATTAAATTAAATTAAAGAAATACCTACAAGGTTTTCTTTCTTCATTGATGTGTCTGACCACAAATCTGTGGTGCACCTTCATTGCGTTGTAGAGATCAAGAGTAGATTGCCTCTAGCGGTGATCCACACATGCTCTGTGAATCTCTGGACATCGCCGAAGGAGTCTCCGGGTGCTAGCATAGAAGATCCTTGTGCTTGCGTCGTCTACCTTTGATTGCCTTAAGAGCCACTTTCAAAGTGTTCTCTGATCTGGTGGAGAATGACCACTCTCATTCTTGAGAACATTATTGGAGAAAAGATAGCTCTCGAGGCTTGAAAGATTTCTCCAAAAAATGTTGTGCACTTCCACTGTGGTTAGAATTTATTTCCCTAAGGCTATATGAAAAAATAATAACATAACCGGGAATTTAATTCACTAGGTAACAATAAATAATTGGCACAAGTGCTGTTACTTATTTTATTATTCAATGTGAAACCCCTCATGTCAAATAATAATGACAATACCATTATTTCCATGACATGTGCTTAACTTGTAAGTTATATTTAAATAGTATTTAATTAAATAATATTTAATATTATTTCCCACTGGACCCTTAAACCCGGTCCTCTCATCCTCCTTAATATTTATCAGGGCTTGAATAAGGAAAATTTATTTATTAAATAAATATAACTGCATTATTCACCAATAAATAAATATTCCGTCCGTAATATATATTCTATCGAATAACTAGCGACGAAATAAATGTGATCAGACATACATGAATAACTATTAAACCACAATAGGGATTAATATTTATTAATCTTTTTAAATAATAAATTATTTAACTGAGATTCCATATACACTTAGTGTGTGACCCTCTAGGCCTCTTTCTTAGTGGCATTAGACAAACCTACCTAAAGTCCAAGTCTAGTGTCTAGTAACATGCCAAGACACCCATAGAGAAAGAAGTTAATGCCGCAACGACATGTCACCTCATACGAACACTTACCATTTAATATAATCCCTTTGTCTCGATATCTCCAATCAAGTGGGTTGCATGAAAGTTCCATCAACCCATGTGATCGATTTCTCATTCTTTGAATTCTCATAAATTGGACTTGCCTATAGAACACAATGGACATGGATTTATTTAGACTATATAGTTTTCATCAAAGGGCCTGAGATATCAAATTCCATTATGGAACAAAAGAGACAAATTCTTTCTCACATTATTCATTAATGCAGTATTACTCACAACGCACCCAACATATCCTACCTCTCCGTGAACATATCTCATCACGACTTTCTCCGATACATCTAAGTATGCGAGTCATAATACCGATTAATAATAATATTAAAGTCTAAGGACCAATACACAAATCTACAGATAGAAACATCCAATGACACTTATAAATGTGTATTTCCTATTGGCAGGTCTCGTTCTCATAATATCATCCTGGACATTGCCAAAGGCATACACCATGAGAAGGTGCCTCAAATTCCTATGAGTCTACACCCCTGATAGCCTGTATCATTTGTGTCCCTTCAAATGATATCATCCGGCTACAGAATATATGTTTAAGAATAGTGTCATGGTAGTTCTAGGTTCTCATCACGACAAGGATATGCTATGACCTTTTAGTGAGGAAATTACTCTTAGGACATTATCATATACAATGTCATACAGAAGAAAAATAATGATGTGATAAGGAGTTTATTAATATCCATCCAATGAATATATGTTTATCAAAAAGTAAAAAAAAGAAATTTGTTCTAGGGCATCAACTCCAATAGACTCCCACTTTCACTAGAGCCAACCACTAACAACCTTCAGGCCGTTAGCTCTCACATGATACTCATGCTTCTGCTAAGATATGCCTTTAGTCAAGGGATCCACCACATTCTCTTTCATGGATACTCTTCTCATTATAACTTCACCCCTTTGATAAAAACCCCTCAAGAGGTGATACTTCTAGAGTATGTGCTCTGTCTGTTGATGTGACCTTGGCTCTTTTGCAAGAGCCACCACTACAGTATTATCACAATACAATGTGATCGGGTCTTTACTGCCAGGTACCACATCAAGTTCCTAGACAAAATTCTGAATCTAAACGGCTTCCTTGGATACATCAGAAGCTTCTATATATTCGGACTCCGCTATAGAATCAACAACAACTGACTGGTTTGAACTCTTCAAGCTCACATCTCCTCTGTTGAGATAGAAAACATATCTCGATTAAGACTTCAGATCATTCTAATCTATCTGAAAACCAACATCAGCATACTCTCTAATGACAAGCTCCTCGTCTCCTCCATATATCAGGAACATATCCTTAGTTCTTCTCAGATACTTAAGGATAGTCTTAACAACAGTCCAATGTTATTCTCCTAGATCTTCTTGATATCTTCCTAGCATGCTCAATGCATAGCCAATATCAAGTTTAGTACATAACATGACATACATGATTGATCCTATCGCTGAAGCATATGAGATCTTACTCATTTTGTAACGGCCCAATGTTTTATAAATGAAAATTCCTTTCTTATAAATATTTCATATAATCACATGAAATCACAAAATAATGAACTACTATGTTCTATGTTACCTTTAAACATAAGTTTGTCACTTCTACGTTTGGAATTTTGAAAATCGGACATACACAGTTGTGATTAGTAAGTTATTTGGAGTCCGATAAGAAAAACCTAATTTTTGGTGAATAGTAACATACCCTTATGAATAGTAATTTTAACCTTATGAATAGTGACTTACCCTAATGAATAGTAACATTATCTATGATAGTATATAAATAAGATTCAAGTGAAAGTGTGATATACCTATATCTAGGAATAAGAAAATAAATGCTTTAAAATCTGTATTTTTCAAGTAAATAATGGTTTTAATTAAATATTAAATTAATAATATTTAGAAAATTAATTTTGAAAAATGGATTTAATTTTTGGATTCTACATTTCTAAAAAATTTTAGGGTGAATTTTTTGGATTTTTCTGAAATACTTGAATTTTTGGTGAATAATAAAATACATTAATTTACTGTATAAATACATTATATTTTAAATCCACTATTACTAACATCATAAGTGATGTAAGCAACCAAATATAGAAATCACATGCATTTATTACTATTATAGATCATATAATACTCACTATTTTATATATTGTGAAGAAATAATAAATTAATGATTATAATATTATGAAAACCCCTCTCCCCTCCACTATAAATACCACACATTCTTACCTCTTCTCTCCACTCCTCTCAAGCCTTGTGCCTTGCCAATATCCTACCAAAATCTCTCCCCAATATCCTCCCCCATGTCTAAAATCCCCTATTCTCTTCAAAATACCAAATCCTCTTCCCTTAAGAGGTTCTCAAAGGAGGTAGACTCAAGAGGTAAATTCCTCTTTCCAATTCTTTCATTTCTTTTAAGTTCTTTTATTTTTGTTTATTTCCTCACCTCCCTTCACCAAAATGGTATGATAAATCCAGTAATATAAATGTACTATAATTATATTATGCTGATGGTATACTTCATTATCATATCTCCTTTCCCCATCTTTTATTTGAAAGAAATGAAAACACCATTTTAGATGTGTTAATTTAACACATTCAAGGACAACGGTTTATCAATTTCTATTATCATCTTTAATTATGGTCATGAAACCTTTTGTGTTTTTGTTGAACCAGATTGTTATATATTTAATATATCCTATTTAATGTTCTATAATCCTTTTGTACAAATGGTATTAAGTTATAAATCAAAACATGTTCATTGTAATCAAACCCACCGATTAACCAAAACGGTTATCACTAAGGTTTTATATAATAATTCATCTTCAACCCCAATAATAGAATGAATTTTGATAACCATGTAATATCTTTTATGTTCACTCATAACACAAAACTTCAATTCTGGACAACCACTTTAGTCTTGCATGTTTATCTGAACATGAATATAAGTGAACCGATCATCAAGACCAAGCAAACAGATCCAAACAATGAAATTGAACCTCATATCCAATCAAAATGGTTATAAATGAACTTAAAATGATTATAATAATTATTTTACATATATAAAAGGTTCTGGAGTTATTAATTAATAAACCTAATTTTATTATTCAGGTCATTAAGTTCAAGAAATGATCACCATTGGACTTAAGGTAAGGGATCCTCTCCATTTCACTCTTAATCAAGATGTCCTCTATGATATTCCATTTTATGTGTAATCCCAAGTTATGGGGTATGATTTAGCACTTTACCCATACTTCCCTAATGATTTATAAGTGATTATAAACCCTTTTTCTATCTCATCAATCCCTCTTAGGTACACCCGACACCATGCCGATAAACCGTAATGAATTCTACCCGAACCTCCTTTGTTCTTTCGGGTTGCCTTATCTTTATTTATATCAAAATGGAGTTATCTTATCTATTTATGTACATATTCTAAATTCTGTGTATTTGTACATAATTCATTTATCAATAACCTTTCTTCACTCTCTTTTGGGGATATACATGTTCTTAAAATATTCCCTCCTTAGTACTTTCTGATAAGCAAACCAGTTTAAAGGGAACTTCCCGAATTTATACCTAATTTTAAGTGCACTATATCTTTTGTTTTAAGCAAAAATTTTCTTTATAAAATAATTATTTTTATTATTAAAACCTTATTGGTTCACTTTTGGTTTTATATAAAATATTGTCCCCTTTTCTTTTTTAAAATCTCTATAGTATTTTCCTTAAAACCACACAAAAATGTTTTAAGGATAAAATTTATCAAATACATTTCCTACACGTTGTCACTTATATTTTATATCACTTGTCATGATATATTCCTATTTTACCTTATGAACATCCATGTATTTTCTAATTCCTTTCTTTCATGGACACTTTCATGATATGCCTTTGGTTATGCTTTATGTCATGATTGTGGTACCCAATTCTTCCCATGGGTAACCCTTATGTTTATGTAATATTGATTATGTATGATTATTTATGTGGAAAACTTATTCATGAAATGTAATATGGGTTCACCTAGATAGTGATCCAATACATTGGGTAAAGTTAAGTCTCATGAGATGCGATGTGAAATGGGATTGGCGATTAGCCTTGGCCCGTACTACTATGGGAAACGAGATTGGCGGTTAGCCTTGAACCATACTACTATGGGAAACGAGATTGGCGGTTATTCTTGAATCATACTAAAAACATTTTTTATGTTTCTTCTACATTTATATGATTCCATGCTTATATGATCCCATGTTTATATGATATTATTTTATATGTTCCATGCTTTTGATATCATTATGTCATGCCTCCCAAATCATGTGCTTAAGATGTATCCTTATGTTCATTCCCTTACTGGGATTTTTAGATCATAAATTTGTTCATGTGTTCCCTAGGGTACCCTATGCATATGTAAGGGATCAAAGTAACTTAGGATCTTTTTATGGAGATTAAATAAATAAGTTTTTTAGCCCCATGTTTTATGTTTTATGTACCTAGTCTACAAAGACACTAGACTTCACAATACTTGGATTGTACTCTAATATATAATTATGCTTAAAATAATGTAATGTTATATGTAAAAGGCTAGGGTTTCTATACATTCTATCTTTCTCTTATTGTGTATGGGGACACATTTTCTTAGAAAGATGTAAATCATGTGACACTGGAACCAATCCCCTATTGGATTTTCCATACTAAATCTCTTTAGTAGTTGGTCAATATATGTACTTTGACTTAGTCTAAGAATCCTCTTGGATCTATCATGAATGATCTTGATCCCTATAATGTAGGCTGCTTCACCTAATTCCTTCACAGAGAAGCACTTGTTCAACCAATCCTTAATAGACTGTAAGATTGGTATGTCATTTCCAATATCTAATATGTCATCAACATATACTACTAGGATAATGTCCAAATTCCAATTAAACCTTTTGTAAACACATGGCTCACATTCATTCTTAATGAAACCAAATTCCCTTACGAATTCATCTAATTGAATATTCCATGACTTGGATGCTTGCTTCAATCCGCAAATGAACCTATGTAACTTGTAAACCTTTTTGGCATCACCTAGTGTCACAAACCCTTATGGATGTGTCATATATACATATTCTTGAAGGTTCCTGTTAAGGAATGCAGTTTTGACATCCATATACCAAATCTCATAATCATGATAAGCTGCTATGAAAAATATGATTATGATAGATTTAAATATGGAAAATAGAGAAATGGTTTCATCGTAGTCAATTATTTGATGCTGTTTAAACCCTTTAGCCACTAGAATTTCTTTATAGGTACTTACTTTACCTTTCATGTCTAGTTTCCTCTTGAATACCCATTTACATCCAACAGGCTTTACATCAACTAGCGCATCGACCAGAATCCAAACTTGGTTTTGATACATGTAATCCATCTCAAAATTCACAGCTTCTAGACATCTTACAGCTTCTGATCTCTCCAATACTTACTTGTAGGAGAGAGGTTCATCATTGTCCAAAAATAACGAGTCACCATCCTCGATGACAAGAAAACCATATCTCTCTGGTTTCCTTACCTATCTTACACTCCTACTCAGTACTTGTGTTTCAAGAACTACTTCTTCCACGGGGACTTGTGGAACTTGTTTCTATACCAACTCATGTGTATCTTGAGCATCAACTTCATCGAAGTCAATCCCGCTCCCACTATCCTTTTTAAGGATGTGCTCTCTCTCAAGAAAGACGACTTTTCTGGCAACAATCACTTTTTGTATAAGGGATTATATAGGTAGTATCCCTTTGTTTCCTTAGAATACCCTATAAAGATACACCTTATGCCATGGGGTGACAGTTTGTTTCCCAAGAAAGCCTTAAAAAATGCCTCGAATCCCCATACACATGTATGCGATAAAATGGGTTTCTTTTCACTCCATAGATCGAAGGGAATTCCATTTTCTACTTTAGTTGGTAATAAATTTAATGTGTATGTCGTAGTTTGTAATTAATATCCCCAAAAGGATAATGGAAGATCTTCATGACTCTTCATTGACCTTACTATGTCCAAAAAGGAACGATTCCTCCTTTTACTAAGACCATTCCACTGTGGTGTATAAGGTGGAGTGAGTTGAGATAGAATCCTAAAATATCATAGAAAGTAAATGAAATTTTGGTTAAGATATTATCTACCTCGATCCAATCGAATCTTCTTTATCGTATTACCAAGCTGATTATATACTTCATTCTTGAATTCCTTGAATTTCTCAAAGGAATCAGACTTATACCTCATCAAGTGAATATATCCATATCTACTCAAGTCGTCAGTAAAAGTTATGAAGTAAGAATATCCACCTCTAGCTTCTACCAGAAATTATCCCCACACATCAGTGTGTACCAATCCTAGAAGATTTGTGTCCCTTTCACCCTGTCCACCAAATGGTGGTTTGGTTATTTTCCCTTGCAAACAAGTGTGAAACTTATCAAGTGATTTTAGCTTAGAAGATTCTAAATAACCATCTTGACAGAGCTTTGTTAGGCGCTTCTTGTTTACATGACCAAGGTAGTGATGCCATAATTGGGTATTATATGAGTCATGTGAAATTGATTCATTATCGATTTACAACACTTGGTTTTCATAATTTAATACATATAGATCATTATTTAAATGTTTCATACCATAAAATATTTTGTCCTTGTAAAACAACCAGCTTTTATTTCCGAATTTGAAAATAAACCCATCTGTATCTAAACTTGATACAAAAATTATGTTCTTGGTAACAGTCGGTACATAATAAAAATCATGTGAAACCAAGATCATCCAATTTGACAATGAAATGTGTTAGTCACCAATGGAAAGGGAATCTGGCCTCAAACCATTGGTAGCTCCCAGATCCACCTCTCCTCTAGAAATTTTATGAAATCTTCTTGGTTCCTACATTTGAATATAGAAATGAGAACCAAAAGCTGCATCTAATACCCAATGTGTAGAAATGGAAAGATTGAACTTGATAACAGACACACCTTTGGATTCCCCTTGCCTTTGGGTGTAGTTCCTCTTCCAGTGGCCTGACTTACCACATGCAAAACAAACTTCTTCCTTTTCCTTGCCCTACCTCTGGATCTTCTTCTTCTTGGTCGGATGGTACTCGGGGGGCTTTTGACTGTTTATAAATATTGTGCCCCTTTTCCTTTTACTTCCTCTTCCTATTCACCATAATTACTGAGGGTTTTTCATGCCCCATTTCCTTATCCACTTGGAGAATCAGGGTCAGAAGTTCCGATAAGATCTTCTCATTATTTCTCATATTATAATTCATAATAAAACTAGAGAAGGCCTTTGGAAGTGATGATAGTATGAGATCTGTATGCAACTCATCTATAAATTTAATCCCTAATATGTCCAGACACTCAATGTAGCCAATAAGCTTGACTACATGTGGCCTAGTTGGCGCAGACTCTCCAATCTTAGTGATTAACAAAGCGTTGGAGATATCATACCTCTCTTGTCTCACCTTCTCTTGATAGAGATCCTGAAGGTGATACATCATGCTATATGCATCCATTTCCTCATGTTTCTTCAAGAGATCATTGTTAATGGATGATATTAGGAGGCACTAAACATCTGTAACATCATTCAAATGTTTCTCGTACACATAGAGCTCCTCATCACTCACCTCATTTCCAGGCACAACTAGTAAAAGTTCTTCCAACACATATAGTTTCCTTTTATGGAGAAGGATAACTTGAAGGTGCCTTTTCCACTCCTATAAATTAGTGTCGGTGAGAAGGGTTTCCTTCTCTAGTATTGATCACAATGATATGTTTGATGTCATTTTTAATGTCATTTCTACAAATAAGATGAACAGAGTTTTAGTACTTTATCTGATAAAATTAAGACCAATAAATAAATAAATAATCATTGATCTCCCACTATTTTATTGAAACCCAATAGCCCTCACCATTGTCTTTGAAATATCTTGTTTCTTAGACATTATAGTGGAAAGGATCCATATTTCCCTTCGCATTACCCCAACTTTGGTTGGTCAAGCAATTTGAAAGGTTTTAGGTAGGCAATCTAAATACCAACTGCATTAACTCGCATCTCCTTGATCCGTTGAGTGGACTCCCCAATCCTAAAATCCTTAATTTTTGATGTCCTAAACCTTTTCCTCTCAGTTACACCAAGTCCTACTTTGGAAGTCAACCCTTGATGTAAACTAAGTTAATTCAACCCAAAAACTCAAATTAGAATTTCTTGATAATTGAAAGCACCCCAACTTTGGCTGGTCAATCACTTTGAACTATGGTTCAATTCTAACCGAAGTAATGGAATCCTATACCGACACAATATTTTATTAAGATATTTTATAGTTTATGCATAAATTTCCATTTATTATCTCTTCACATGCTTATTAATATAAAGTGGAAAAAGCTTAACTGATTAACCCTGTATTAGATAATATTTACACATAAGACACTTTTTTTAGTTTCATATTTCATTCTTGTTAATTCATTAATCATGTGATTATGACAAAACATCCATAATGAATAACCATAAAACTGAAATAAATAAAATGAAGGGTATGATCACGATCTTGTTATAATGGTTAGTTTATCTAGTAGTTGATAAACTAACCACTGACCTAAGGGAGAAACACCTTGAACCAATTAGGTTAGTGTTTACAGCTTTCCACCTATCCACCTTTTTATCTCCTTGGATTGGGTTCACCTCAGATTCTAACTTGAACCACCTCCACTATCTTGGGAGATCCATCCATTACATATTCTTTTACTCACACACAGGTGAGGGTAAAAGGGGGTTTACAAAAAGAAAGCATGGGCATGTAGGCTTTATAAATTAATGTGGATAGAAGGCACATAGGCCAAAAATTTAATTTAATAAATAAATTAAAAGGAAACCAATCACATACAAAGGTATGGTGTAGCTCATGATCATCCACATACATGCAATGAATTACATATTTAATAAAACTATCATTAAATTATTTAATCATTATTATTTAAGATAAATCACACTCGAACCGATTAATTATTATCTTTAATTAATCAATCATTTTATCTTAATCCTCTTATGAATTTCCTTGAGATTATCATCCATTATAATTTTAAACAAATTATAATTCATTTAATATTTACCTTGTACATGACTTGTACCTTGGAGGAAACCTGGTGAATACCCATCCAAAACTACCGAACATGTATTATACTTGTATACACTTTATTCTTTGTGACATGTAGCATGCGCACAAAATTATAATTGTAATATAACTCATACATGATGTGAAAATATTTGAACATTACATAGATGTTAATTAAACATATATATCAAACACCTATCAAATGTTGTGTCCCAGCTTTACGCCCACACAAAGGTACATGTATCAAGGGTTACACAATATAATAACAAATTTTAAATCTGCGTAATCTGGAAAAAGTACACGGTGTGTAGATCCGACTATACACGGTGTATACCAACCTCACCATACATTTGAACTACATGCCTGGGGAAATGGCATGTGAGGTGTAATTTAGAAATCTTCATAGTACACAACATGTATAGTGGGACACATGCCATGTAGACTCTATGTTACACGGTCACTAGCTGGGCAAGCCGTGTATGGGATACAGGACTCGACCTTGACCAGAAGAGACTACACGCCATGTCCAATGGGCCACATGAAGTGTAGTCTGGCTGACCGTATGACATTCTGTCCTAGTCAACATGCGGTGTAAGAATTAACTACATCATGTGTCATTAATTCACACAGCTTGAGTAATTTCCAAATTACTCCCAATGTTCTGAACGCAACTACATGGTGTGTGATCTGGATTACACATCATTTATAGAAGATTACACGACATGTAACTCTAAATACATGGCATGTACTATCATGTTACCCAGATAGAATTTCCGACACCTCTTGATGAGATCCTTAATTTAATTTTAATCATAAAATTATTCGTTTCTGTTAGATCTGCGAGAAACGATAAAGAAGGAACATATCTCAAAATTCTGATTACAAGAATGATTAAACTTGAATTGACAAACTAAATTATTAAAGCATAAAACCTCAATGAATTATTTAAATAATTATAAAAGAAAATATTCTCCCTATGATACCACTTGTAGGTTCTGGGTGTAGTGGAAGCGCGGTTGGGTTGATGACTAACTTTGATTTTTCTTCAATAAATGATCATTCCAAGATCAATACGATGATAAATTCCAGTATCCACCGAATTAAATCAAAGATTTAGAAAAGGATGAATTTCCCTCGAAACTCAGAGAGAGGATTGAAATATTTTGTTTATAATTAATTTAATTTAATTAAATAAATACCTCCAAGGTTTTCTTTCTTCGTTGATGTGTTTGACCATAGATCTGTGGTGTGCCTTCATTATGTTGTAGAGATCAAGAGTAGATCTCCTCTAGTGGTGATCCACACGTTCTCTTAGAATCTCTAGATGTCGTCGAAGGAGTCTCTGGGTGCTAGCATAGAAGATCCTTGTGCTTGCGTCATCCGCCTTCGATTACCTTGAGAGCTGCTTCCAAATAGTTCTCTGATCCGATGGAGGATGACCGCACTCATTCTTGAGAATGTTCTTAGAGAAAATAGTGCTCTTGAGAATTGAGTGATTTCTCCAAAAAATGTTGTGCACAACCACTGTGGATAACATTCACTTTCCCCAGACTAAATGATAAAATAATAACATAACCTAGAATTTAATTCACTAGGTAATAATAAATAATTGGAATAAGTGTCATTACTTATTTTATTATTCCATGTGAAACCCCCTTGCCAAACAATAACAAAAATACCATTATTTCCATGACATGTTATTATCTTTCAAGTTATATTTAAATATTATTTAATCAAATAATATTTAATATTATTTCCCACTGGACCCTTAAACTCGGTCCGCCCATCTTCCTTAATATTTATTGGGCCTTGAATAATGAATATTTATTTATTAAATAAATATAACTTAATTATTATCCAATAAATAAATATTCCATCCGCAATATATATTCTCTCGAATAACTAGCATCGAAATAAATGTGATCAAGCATACATGAATAACTATTAAACCACAACCAAGATTAATATTTATTCATATTGTTAAATAATAAATTATTTAACTGAGATTTCGGATACACTTAGTGTGTGACCCTCTAGAAATATTTCTCAATGACATTAGGAAAACCTGCCTAAAGTCCAAGGTTAACGTCTAGTAACATGCCAAGGCACCCATAGATAAAGAATTTAATTCCATAATGACATATCACCTCATATGAATGCTTACCATATAATATAATCCCTTTGTCTTGATATCTCCAATCAAGCGGGTTGCATGCAAGTGTCATCAACCCTTGTGCTCGATTTATCATTCTTTGACTTCTTGGAAATTGAACTTGCCTATAGAACACCATGACCATGGATTTATTTAGGCTATATCATTTCCATCAAAGGTCCTGAGATATCAACTTCCATTATGGAATAGAAGGAACAAATCCGTTCTCACATTATTCATTAATATAGTATTACTTGTGACACACCCAATATATCCTACCTTACTATGAACATACGTCGTCATAGTTTTTGCCAATACATCTAAGTGCCGAGTCATAATACCCATTAATAATAATCTTAAAGTCTAAGGACCAATACACACATCCAAAGATAGGAACATCCAATGAAACTTATAAAAGTAGATTTCATACTCATGAGTCTCATTCTAATAATATCCTCCTGGACATTGCCAAGGGCGTACACCATGAGAAGGTGCCTCAAAGTCCTATGAGTCTCCATTCTTGATAGCCTGTATCATTTGTGTCCCTTCAAATGATATCACCAGGCTGCAAAACATATGTTCAAGAATAGTGTCATGGAACTTTTAGGTTCTCATCATAGTAGGGATCTACTATGACCTTTTAGTGTGACAACTAATCTTAGGAAATTATCACATACAATGTCATTTGGAAGAACAATCATGATGTGATAAAGAGTTTATTAATATCTGTCCAATGAATATATGTTTATCATAAAGTACAAAAGAAGTTGGTTCTTGGGCACCAATCCAATAAAATTGACATGTTGTATATGTGTACACATCAAAAAATAGCGCAAATGTGATTTTCTAATGATTTAACGTCAATTTGAGGCCTTTTTCTATGGTTTTGACAATTACATGAATGTTTTAGTGTTTTAAAACACAAAAAAGTGTTTATGGGCATACCAGAAAAAATATAACTCGGAATGATGTAATGTTAGTTACTATATTTCAAAAAACAATATATGGTTGTTTTACTTTGATTTAATGGAAATCCAAAATCATTTTCTTGGTTTTGACCCCTACCACATGTTTTTAAAGGATTTGGTACATTTAAAGCATTTACCAAGTCATTATGACCAAACCACACATCAAATTGATGTGTTTTATATGCGTACACATAAAAAATAACTTAAATGTGGTTGTCCCATGATTTCACATCAATCTAAGGTCGTTTTATATGGTTTTGATCGTTATATGTGTGTTTTAGTGTTTTAAAACACTTAAAACACATTTATGACCATCCTAAGAAAACCATAACATAGAATGAAATTCTTTTGCTTCATACATTTCAAAAATCAATATACAATTTTTTCCTATGATTTCATGCAAATCTGACGTTATTTGGATGGTTTTGACCCCCCGACACATGTTTATAAAGGCTTTGGTACCTTTAAAAAGTGTTTATCGAGTTATTACCACCACACCGCATGTCAAATTGACACATTTTCTACATGTACACATCAAAAATAACTCAACAGTGGTTGTACCATTATTTAACATCAATCTGATGTCGTTTTCTATGGGTTTGACCGCTACACACACATTTTAGTGTTTTAAAATACTAAAACATGTTTATGAGCATCCCAGGAAAACCATAACTCTAAATGACGTGTCATTAGTTCCTACATTATGAAAAAATATAAGGTTATTATACTCTAATTTCATGGAAATCCGGCATCGTTTTCTTAATTTTGACCCTTCGAAACATGTTTTTAAAGGCGTTGGTACCTTTGAAAAGTGTTTAATGAGTCATTTCGACCACACCACACATCATATTTGAATTTTTTCTATTAATAAATGTCAAAAATAACTCAACGGTGGTTTTCTCATGATTTCACATTAATATGAGGCTGTTTTCTATGGTTTTGACCATTACACGAATGTTTAGTGTTTTAAAACACTAAAAACATCCTTATGGGAATCCCAAGAAAATAGTAACTCAAAATGACATTTCATTGGTTTATACATCTAAAAAATAAATATATGGTTGGTTTTCTCTTATTTCATGGAAATCCAACATCGTTTTTCTAGTTTTGACCCCTAACACATGTTTTTAAAGGCTTTGGTACCTTTAAAAAGTGTTTACTGAGTGTTTCGGACTACAATGCATGTCATATTGATATGTTGTCGACACGTACATATCAAAAATAACTTAAATGTGTTCTTTCCATGATTTCACATCAATATGAGGTCGTTTGGTATGGTTTTTACCATTGCACACACGTTTTAGTGTTTTAACACACTAAAAATACATTTACAACCATGTCGAGAAAACCGTAATTCAGAATGATGTGTTGTCAGTTTCTAAATTTCAAAAATAAATCTATAGCCATTTTCCTTTGAATTCATGTAAATAATTTTTTTTTTAGTTTTGACTCCCCCCGACACTTGTTTTTAAAGGCTTTATTACCTTTACAAACTGTTCACTAAGTCAAAACTGAGCAAACAATCTTGAATTGTTTTCAAACTTAAGGATAACGATCTATAATTCATTTTGACATATAGGAATAAACCAAATATCAATCTGACATAATATTTGGTTGGTATGACTCTAAGTGCCTTTTTTCTATATAAAAGTGTCATTTTATTTTTATTTATGGAAGTTGTATGTGTTCTTTCAAATGTGTGAATGATATATATAATTTAAAATGCACCTCGATAGGATAATCTATAATGATGTAAATTTCCTTGGGGATCATGTTGGCCATCTCTGGAAATACAGAAACTAAATCATTTTCCATTATAGATCGCCACTGATCCTATGTTTGGGTATAAGAGTCCTGTTCTTTCACCTTTTTTTTAAATATTTCAATTTATCATTGTGTTTCTTGATAAATGGAACTAATCAAATCCCCAATGTGTGTAGAAGTAATGGATGACGATGCCCTACCAAAGATAGTTGATGAAGTAGGTGTAGAACCCATACCTCATACACGTTTGGGATGCTCTTTCCCTAAAACGATTGCAACTGCATAATTTTGGAAAAATGATGATGATTATGAAGGGTTTGCATCTCAGACTTCTTAAATTTTAACTAGTTAATACAAAAATATTAACAATGATTTTTTAAAAATATCTAAACTTCATAATATTATATAATTAATAAAAATTTCATTACTATTTATTGTTATTTCATTACTATATAAACATAATATTAAAAAATAAATTATAACAACAAACAAGTCTTAAAACCAATTAATTGGGGTTGATTAGATTTATCAAATGATTCCAAATTAGCATCATTTAATCCATATAGCTAGCCCCATTTAATTGGGTTTAAGGCTTGTTAGTTTTTATAATATAATTTTCGTTATTTTGTTTTTATAATAATGAAATAACATGAAATGGTAATGAAAAGTACTTACTCCAACATCTTTGGTAGGGTCATTTACAAAACCACCATCGGGTTTCCTATGTACTTTAAACCACATCTCTGTTTGGACAATAGACTGACCTAATTTTTTTTAAGAAAGCAGAGACATGAATTGGTCGCCCAATTCATGCCTTGAGGGAATTTATTAAAAACAAAAGTTATAGTACAAACACGAGGTGTAAAGAGCTTACACCAACTCTGGATTGAAGGGAATACATGATCAACAGTGCAAGCCGTAGACAAACATCATCAGCAGGAGAACAATGTGGAATCAAACTTGAGAACAAAAACAACGCTGGTCATAGGAAATTATGGAGTTTGTTTGGTCTCTAGGTCCAAACCCAAAATAAACACTTGGCGTTTGATATCAAGAAAATTCGCCACATATATTTCATCATTTCTGAGATTTTGATAAGCTAATTCAACCCATTGATCCCTTCAAGACTCCAAATATTCACTCACCTCCCCAGTATGCTGCAATGTGTGATTCAGAGCCAGATCAGAGCCCTCATTTGGATTATCATCAGGAGGTACAATAGAAGAGATAACCTCAAGCTGAGTAGTAATGTCTATAGGCATCTTACTGGAGGCTCTTGTGATTTCAATGTTGTCCTTGTTAGAAGCAGTAAGAGATCTTGTAACAAATGTTCATTCAAGATGAGAATAGTCCCTATGATTCCTTGTTTTTTAGGGCTGGGAGTAATGAATCCATCAGCATCCACCATTTGTTTTTTTCCCTTTTCTAGAACTAGATTTCAAGAAGTCTTCTTCAATTTGAGTGGATTTCTCATTAGCCTCCAACGGGACAGAGTGAGAAAGCACTGGAGCTTTGGGATTAGAGGGTTCACCTTCCTCAATATGAGCCACCTCAAAACCCTCATTAGAAGTTGTAATGTCTGCCTGAATTGGTGGCTTAGGGGTGGGCTTAGGAACATCGATGGAGTTTAAGACCTTGACACAATCAACAGATATATCTTCCTGAAATTTAGTGTTTCCTTTGTAGCATTATTTTCCACCCAAACTGATTTGAAATGTGGAGGGATGGGATCAGCCCTTGGAGTCCCACATTCTTCCTTAAAATGACCAATTCTTGAGCTCATTTTACAGTAGGCAAGTTCCTCTTCAAAGACAAAATCCTATAAAAAGATGTTGTCTCCATTTTGTATCCAAAACCACGATGGAAATTCATGAGATATATCGACTTCAGTACAAATCCTAGAAATCGAAGGTCTTGACAGATTCAAGGTAGCAGTGTCAAGCTTGATTGGGTGTCTGAAGAGTTCAGCAATAGGAAAAAGAGCATTCTGATTGAAGAGATGGAGAGGTAAACCTGGGAAAGCAATCTAGATCGGAACGATGGGGAGTTCAGAACCAACATCAAAGTCTGGAGACCATTTGAAAACCTTTATAAAAGAACCCCTGAAAGACCAAGAACCACATATCTAGAAATGGTAAAAATCGTTCTTCGAGGAAAAACGAAAAAGAATGTGGCACAAATTCAGGAGGCCAATGTGAAAATTCATGAAACCTAAGCATTCCAGGGTTTTGTGGAGAAACACGATTGAGGAATGACTTCTTCTCAGGATTCATAGTATTTTTTAGATAATTCCTACAAAAAATAGAATTTTTAATAAAAACTATAATTTTATCGTATTTATGTTATTAAGATACTGTAAAATATGCAATTATCTTATGAGATGCATCACTATTAATATCAATAAATAGCTTCCATTTCTCATGAGAAATTCCTTAAGTAACTTTCTCATACATCTATCATGAGCTCAGAGATGTGTCATTAAACTCATGTTATAATCTCCATTTAAAATATTTTCATTTATTGCCTAAAATTTTCAAAGTCCATAGACGTGAAATGAAGTCAGGGACATCAAAATGAAATAAAAAAAATAATGCTTTATAAGTATATTAAAATTTTTTACTTATGTATTTTAAATTAGTTATAAAATAATATTAAATTAATATTACCTTTACACTATAAAAAATAACGTTTCCCAACAGTTTCAAAAACCACTGCTAAATGCTTTCCCAAAAGAAAAATTAGTGGCAGTTTTAGAAACCACCACTAAATGTATTTTAATTTTGTTTTGTTTTTTTAAATTTTTAATTTTTTTTAAAAAAAATCTAGATTTATTTAGCGCTGGTTTTTTAATTCCACCAGGAAATAGGGGCGGTTTTAAAAAACCGCCGCTAAATTAAAGGTAAATTTTTTTAAAAAAAATATTTATTTATTTATGACTTATTATTTATTATTTACTCTCATATATAGTTTATTATTTATAATTTTAATTAATTATAATGTCTTAATTAATAAATATTTATAATTTTTAGTTAATAAAAATTTGAAACTTAAAAAAAATGTTGAATAAGTTAAAAATCAGACTTCGACATCAATTGACCATAACTTTTGATCTGGGAGTCCGTTTTAGCTTCACAACCAGTCAAATAGAAACTTATAAAATGAACTAAAACAAAATTGGATTTAAATTTTGTAATAATTAAAAGAATAAAATTTATTATAGTTTTAGGAAATGTATAAAATCAAACTTGAACTTCAAACGACCGTAACTTTTGATCCGGGTGTCTGTTTGGGCTCTACCACATATCAAATTGAAGCCTGTGATAAGCTCTACACTATATTGACTAGGGGGACCACAATCAATATTTATAGAGGCAAAAATAGAATCCTAAGTTATAAAAAACTGATTTTTTATTCTGGGTGCCCCAATATGAGAATGTTTGCTGATTTTTCAGCGAGTGACACTGGTTTATAACTAAAATTCCATTATTAAAATGAAACAAAACATTTTGACTCATACTGGTCACACCATTTGTCATATTTAGGTATGAATAATTCCCACACATAAAAAATTCTTTATGAATCATTTTCCTGAAGTATCAAAACAATTTGAATGTGTTTTCTTAGTTTTGAGTATGTGACATTTGTTTTGAACTAAAATGTCAATTTTAAATAAAGACACAGATTTTGAGTCATACCAGTCACACTATGCATTATATTTATGTGAGGTTTATTATCACACATCAAAAATGACTTAAGGATCATTTTCTTAAGGTATCAAGACAATCCAAGCATGTTTTCTAGGTTCTTAGTGAGTGATTTTTTTTTAACAAAAATGTCATTATTAAAATGAAAACAAAAACTTAGAGTTAGACCGATCACAGAGTGTGTTGTATTAATGTGAAGGTTACTCCTACACGTCAATAATGACCTATGGATTGTTTTTCTAAAATATCAATACAATTTGAGCATATTTTCTCATTTTTTGGCAAGTAGCGCATGCTTTTAACTAAAATTTCATTTTTAAACTGAAACCACACATTTTGATTCACACCTGTCACATTGTGTATTTGATTAAGGTGGATCTAATTTCTACACATCAAAAATGACTTATGAATATTTTTTCTAAAGTATCTAAACAATCAGAATGAGGTTTCTTGGTTTTGGGCATGTCACACATCTTTTTAACTAAAATATCATTTTTAAATAAAAACACACACTTTGAGTCATACCGATCACACCATGTGTCAGATTGAAGTGTGGTTGATTCCTACATGTCAAAAAAGAACTTATGGATTGTTTTTATAAAGTATCAAAACAATCTGAATGTGTTTTCTCAATTTTGAGTATTTCATATGTCTTTTTAACTAAAATATCATTTTAATCTTAAAACAAACACTTTGAGTCATTATAGTCATACCATGAGTTGGATTGACATGATTATAATTCTTATATGAAACAAATTACTTATGGATTTTTTTCATAAAGTTTCAAGAAAAAACGATTATTTTTTGTTGGTTTTCAGCGAGTGACACATGTTTTTAACTAAAATGTCATTTTAAACTGAAAACACCCACTTTGAGTCATATTGGTCATACTGTGTATTAGATTGAGGTAGGAATTATTTCTATAAATCCTAAATGACTTATGGATTATTTTTCTAAAGTATAAAAATAATATGAGCGTGTTTTCTTAGTTTTGAGTACGTCATGCATCTTTTTAACAAAAATGTAAATTTAAATTGAAAACACGCACTTTGAGTTATTTTTAAATTAAAAACACACACTACTGAACATAAATATATCAAATAAAGAAAAAAATATCTCTATGAAGAGAACAAATTGTACATGAGTATATCATCCTTTTTGTAGACTTTCTCTAGAATTATTTTCTATTCGATTATTTTTTTCTCTTAATAGAGCACAAAATGGTCAAATAAAAACAATTCTAGACAAATTAATTTCTTCATGATATCTATAAAAATTAACTAAATAAGTATTAGATAAAAATAATAATGAAATTAATTTAAAAAGAGTAGAGAAAATGATTATAAAATTAACTAAATAAGTAGTAGGAAGTCACCTCTTCATGATGTCTGCATACATTCTTACACCATATATCATGCCCATTCATTTTTTTTAAAAATTATTTCCACTTTTTAATATGGGGAATATTTACAGCCTTGGTAGTATTGGAAAAATATAAATAAACAAAATATTAATAAATATTTTAGATTAAATTACAATAATCATTAGAAATACCACTTCGAGAATGCTAATTTATTGATGGAATACAATATTTTTCATAAATTTTCAAACATAATAACCACAATCTTTACCATTGGTTTATTTCAAACATTGGAGAAACATTGAGAAAAATAATCCATTTGTTTTGATATACATTTTGATAGTGAAATATTATTATATATACCTTAATACTTATCCACTTAAAGAAGTTGATAGGATTCTTATTCTCATGGGATATCCTCATGCCATGATTTTGATGATATTTAAACACCACCCTATCATATTTTTTTTTCATTAAAACATAATATAAAATGTATAAATTTAATTTTATTTGTAAAATATTCCATGCAGTGTATTAAAAATTGATAAACATCATCATGTGTGGTCTATTTGTTGGGTATCCATGCATTGAATATAAAAAATAAATCTTTGGAGTATCCAAATTGATTGAAATGAGAAACCAATGCTCTCTAAAAAAATAAAAAGGAATATGTAATGGCCTTTATTTGTGTATAAGTGATGTCAGGACTAATGATTTCAATTATTTGTTCATAGGATTTTCCATTTAAATAGTACCAATATATACTCCTATAAAAATATGAATGGTATTTAACTATAATTAACATAGTAGATCAACTATTGGATTTTTTTTTGAAAACAAACCTCATGTATACATTTAAATTTGCGACTCCTAACCATCCATGCTGAAGGATTTCATCCACATTCTCAAGATCAAGAAAATCTGTAATGGCCATTCCATACATTTTTTCTTAAATACCAATGATGGTTATATCTTCATCTTTGAACATTGTATCTATATGAACTTGTAATATTAGTAAATGCAGAAGTTGAAATGGTGTGGTAAAGGTATTTTTTGAAGGTATTTTTGATCGTTCGGTTGACCCTTTATATTATTTTGATTTGAACTTCACCTTCCTTTTCTTTATCTGTAATAACACTCCTGGGTTCATTAATTTTTTCATTAATTATTAAATGTTATGCATAAAAATAAATTAGAAAGTAATACCTCCTTTTCAATGTGTATTGTTACAAGATCAAACAACCATGATAAAGAAGTTACAATTGCAAGTTTGACTGTGTGAACATCCAGATCATCAAGGAGAACATGTTGCTCGACGCTCGTCTCATGAGCAACATGAACCCCTAGTCTCACATGACCTTTTGGACGTTTTTTGTTTTGTATAATATCTCTTTGGATATTTTTTACTATACCCATAAAAACAAGGTGATGGGTGGGCATTGATAGATATAAATCACAATCATATTAACCCAATATAATATTAATACAGGAAAGGTATCAGTGTCTACCTGATTCACATTTCATAGAAGCAGTTATAAAAAATTTAACAACATCTGTTAAAGAAGACCTTTGAGGGTAATGACTCACCTCAAAGATGTGGTGGGGGGGTTCATGTAGTGGTTTATGCTGTGTTGTTTCTTCTCTTTGAAAAATTCCCATAACATTCTATAAAAACTCAGAATGCCAATTAAGTTTTTCTTCTAGAGAAGTTATTTTTGTCACATCTCCTCTATCTTCTTATCTTTACCCTCTTGTGAATTCTTTACTCAAAATATGTTTGGGGTGACACTACAAAACCCATGCCTCTAATGAGGCCATATTATTCTAAACACTTCAAGGCCACTAAAAGTAGTCATTCATCTGGTACATTGGTGATTCATGTGTCAAAACTAGATAGAAAATTAAGGAAAATAATTAATCATTGTAATGTAATACTGATTTAAAGTAGATTTCTTTTTTTATGTCATACTTACACATGATTCCCATACTTTTTTTGTGTGTTTTAATCTATTAGTATTCCATATTTATTTACATGATCCTCCTTATATAGAACATGACATGGGATGGAAGTGAATATGGATTTTGATTCATCAATATGAACATAAATAAAATAACATAATTATGTTTTTGTTTCATGCCACATAAAAGTATTAATATAGATTTAAAATACATATTTTTTTAAGTGATGCATACCCTATCCTTTATTTATGGTAGAGGTGCATTGGTTTTGATGATCACTGGTTATTTTTAACACTCAGTTGTTGTTTCATAAATAAATAATTCTTAATCATAGTGATTAATACACATATTTTCAAGTAATATATTACCAATCACAATGTACCTAAAAAGATGCCTCCTCAAAACGACCAATAAATGCATTCCAAATTTCTTAGTTTATCATGTGTTCATAAATCTATACTGGGTGAGGGTTTAATTGTAACATCCCATTATCATTTTATCAGGTATTACCTTAACCTTTTTTTGGGTTTCCCCTCCTTTGAGATTTGGAGGATAAAAATAATGGTGAAGTCAGATATTTGCTGGAATTTCAACTTTAAGTAGCCTTTTTTGCAGAATACAGGAAGATTTCATGCAGTGTAACTGGGTTACATACCGTGTAATTTCTGCTGGGTACATGCCATGGAAGGGGATTCATGCTGTGAAAGGTTACACACCATGAATGGTGGTTTCACAATGTGAATATTTTAAATAACATATTTTTTAATCCAAGGTGATGGGTTTTTCGGCGTACTTATCTAGCGTGGAATTGATGATGTGAATGGGAGTTTTACAACGTGAAACAACCCGCATCTAGTTTTAAAACACACGCTTAACAGTTTTTCTCAACCCTTTCTTTCTAGACTCCTTTACCCTCAACCCAGGATCTCTCCTAGGAATTTTTCAAAGACACCTTTCCTTTTAGATCGATCCATTCAACATCTGATCTCCATTGTAGTTGCGGTGCATCTCTCTGAGTAAGTCGTCTTCTAAATTCTTCATTTTATTTGATCATGATATCACCATTGGGTGGTATGTTAAAATCTATTGGGTTAATATGGTTTTTATTCTCAGTTTCTTCTAGATCTGATGTGAGATCTTAATCTATAGGTCATTTCTTAGTTAGTTCTAGTGCGACAGACATTCATTCTTGAGGTATATGGTTTTTTTATTTTCTTCCGACCCCATTTTTTCTAAATTGGATCAATCCTAAGATGCTGGGATTTGATTCTAGGGCCTTCATTGATGTTCTTCGGTTTGATTGATTTTGGATTCTATTATGGGTGTGTGTGACCCAAGTTTTGAGGATGATGGTTCTGTCTCTATCCTATGATAACAGATCTTATTTTTTTTCTTTACAAATTGATTCAAATGAAATGTTGGAATGATAGTTTTGTGTGTGTTGATAATATTTTTCAATGAAAAATGTTTTTTCCTTGGTTATTGATTAATGGAATGAAAAGGGGGTATTTTCGAAGCATTGAAATGAAATTTGAAATGGTTTTGAAATGGTTTTCAAAGCATTGAAATGAATTGTGAAAAAGATCACATGGTTTAACTTGGGTACATAGGTGGAAGGTTTATGTTGGGGATATCTTCTATTGTTTTTTGATTATCAAGGAGGTTTGTCTTGGGGTTTTACTCTATTTTCTAGGGCCTTTGTTCCAAGGGAGTGATATTGACATTGTTAGAGGGTTTACTCATGGGGTATTCCTCTGCTTACTAGGCACATTATTCTAGGAACTGGTTTGTGCCCTTGATTATTATGGAATGAGTAGTCTGTATCCTGGACCTGTAGTATTCCTTAGTTTTGTGATACCTATGCTTCTATTTTTTATTGCTTGGATTTCTAGGTCAGCCTTGATATGCAAGTTTCTGCTTGTGAAAAATGGTATGGAAAATGTGTTTTGAAATTGATATACCTGTTTTTTTAGAATTATAGAAAAAGGTAAATGTTTACCATGTTTTCTATAAAACTACTTTACTACTTATCATGACATGTTTTTAATTAAAGTAATCATACATGTATTGTTATACAGAGGCTTGTTATGGAACACTTGGGTGGGATCCTACTAAGCTTGTTAGCTCATAATCTATGCACCTCTTAGGTGGTGCGTAGACCTTTGTTTGTCTTCCAATATAGGGAAATCCAAGGCACTCTAGTGAGGTAGTGAGGTTTGTGTCATCTAGTTGGGTAGCTGGTGGTGAGATGGTGGGATTTTCTCATTCCAACATTTAGAGTAGCTATTTGGATAGGGTCCTTTGTAGTTGGAATTGTCCTTTGTAGTTTTTAGAAACTTTTTTTGTTGTCTATTTACACTATTTTATTACAGTTATGGAATATATATCTTGTTGGTATTCCACCATTCCATTTTTTTAGTATATATATACCATGTGTTTGATCAATTTGGGAAAAATCATTCCCTCTGTTGTGTTGTTTGATGCCCGAGTGCTTGTCACCATCTTGTGGGGATCAGGAACACCCTTCGAGTATGTAATGGAATGGGTTGAGTGTCAGGTCTAAGGGTAACCCATGTCAGTTCATTATAATTTGGTATCAAAGGAGGTCTGTCATCAATATTTTGTCTTGGGACGTCTTTTAGATTGGAGATAGGATTTTTGGGAATTGATAGGTAAGTTATGATAAGTGCCGGGATAGCTCTTATCGAGGCAAGAATCAAGTTTTCATGGGATGTTCAAATGTTTTTCTCTAGTGTTGAGTTCTTGTTTTTAAATCTCAGTTTTTACTTATGAGTTTTCTAGTTTTAACTGAGAGTTTTTATATTGTCTGATCATTCTTATGTTTCGCTGTGCAATAGTATGCCTCCGAGACGTATTCCATAAGTTCTCCAGGAAGGTGCAACTAATTCTTCTCAAGGGAACTCACCTATAGATTAGAATCTCATCGAGACTATCATATGGGTAGTCTGTGCTATTGATCATGATGTTCCATGAGTTTAGAATGTAGTGGTTAAGGTATAACCAATAACTGGAGGAGAGTGATATCGATCGTGGGAGTTCTTACATGAGAAGCCACTATCCTTTAAAGGTATGACAAAACCTCAAGAGGAAGAGGACTGGTTGGATAAGATTGATCAAATATTCTAATTTATAGATACACTTGAGGATATCAGGGTAAAGTGTGTAGTGTTCAGACTCAAGGGTTCTAGAAAGCAATGGTGGGACTCTCTGGTCCAAGTATATAGACACGTGGACTTGGATTAGATGGTTTTCAAAACCCTATTCTTCTAGAAAATTTTCCTAGAGTTTCTGATGTTAGATAAGTCTCTAGATTTCATGTCTTTGTAATAAGGAGAGTGTTCAGTTTCATCATAAAATAATCATTTTTATGAGATTTTCTGCTCTTCCCTAAACGTGGTGAAGAATGACTAGCTAAAGGCTCAGAAGCACCTGTAGGGTTTGTGACTGGATATCAGATTTCAGGTGTTAATGTTTAAACTTTATACCTATATAGAGACGGTAGAGAGAGATATGATGGAAAAAATGAATATGGAAGTCAAGGTTGGATGTTACAGCTCTTATCTTCCATCAGGTGGCATATTCAATGGCGCACATGGGAAGTAGAGGAAGTGTAAAGATCATCGTAGGAGTAGTGGAGGTGGGTCTCAGCAGCGAGCCTCCTCTACACCATCTGTTACAACTGGTAATGTGCCTATGACTTGCTATCAATGTGGAAAAGGTGGACACACAAAAAAGTTCTTGTACTAAGCTCTTGAATATGTGAAACATCTGTAGACGTTTTGGTCACTTACAATGTTTCTATCAAGCTATGAATATGCCTTGTTATGGTTAGGGTTCTTCAGACCCAAAGACTACTACGGTGCAGTTAGAAGCTTAAAATACTATAGGGATCCAACCATAGGTCTCAGGAGTTAATCATTTTCAAATAGTAGATGAGTGTCTAGTGGAAGTCTATGTAGGTTTGGAAATAGTGAGAGGTACCATCCTTATTGCATCTTCAGTAGAAATTAAATTATTTGATACTGGTGCCTCCCAATCATTTATATCTCTATGTTTTTTTGATATTATTAAAATTAAAATGAAACTTATGTCCTTTGAAATGGAGTTAGCGACACCTCTTTGTAGGGGAAAGAGTAGGGGTTCAGGTATCCTTCTTGTTCATTAACAATAGCTGATATGGAGTTGGTCTGAGATTTTCTCATTCTTGATTTGGATCTGTTTGACATCATCATCAGTATGGATTGTCTTGTCACTCAATGAGATGAGGTTAATTACAATCGTTGGTGTATTTCATTTATTTCTACTAGATCTTTTGTATTTTAGGGAGAGTGGGACCTGAGGTCAGGTCGTGCAGGGTCTTCCCGCCCATAGCTCAGGAGTTTGCTGTTTTTCGCTGTGTTTAATCCTGATGACATCTCTCATGTCGCTGATTTTTCCATTGTTGTTCGAGACTTTCCTGATGTTTTCCCAGATCACTTCTCTCTGGTATTCCTTTAGGGAGAGGGGTAGAGTTTACGATTGACCTAGTGCTAGGTATGAAACTGATATCAATACCTTATTATCGTATGGAACCAATGGAGTTGAAAGAGCTCAAGATTCAGTTGGAAGACCTGTTAGAAATTTTTTTCATTCTCCCTAGAGTTTTACCTTTGGAAGCCCATGTTCTCTTTACTAAGAAAGAAAATGGTTAACTTAGGTTATGTGTGGACTATCGAAAGTTGAACCGGGTAACAATTAATAAAAAATATCCTTTACCTCATGTGGATGATCAGTTTGATCAGTTAAAGGGAGAAAATTGGTTTTTGAAGATCGATCTTCGGTTGGGTTATCATCAACTCAGAGTTCGGGAGTTTGATATACCGAAGAAAACCTTTAAGAGAAGGTATGACCATTATGAATATCTTGTGATGCCTTTTGGTCTAACTAATGCTCCTGCAGTTTTTATGGATTTGACGAATCAGATATTCCATCAATATCTTGACACTTTTGTGGTAGTGTTCGTGGATGATATTATGGGTTATTCGAAATTTGAGCATGGTCACAAGTACCATCCGAGTTTGTTCCTAGAAATTTTTAGAAGTCACCATTTGTATGGAAATATTTTAAAATGTAGTTTCTGGATTCAAGAAGTAAAGTTCTTGGGAGACAGAATTTCTGAGTATGGCTTATCATTTGATCTAGAGAAGGTGAATGTTTTTTTGTCATGGAAGGAACCAAATAATGTCTTTGAAATATGAAGCTTCATTGGTCTTGTTGGATACTACCAATGGTTCTTCAAGGATTTCTTTAAGCTGGCGTCACCTTTGATCGCTCTTCCCAGGAAAATAGTGAAATTCACATAGGATGTGAAGTTTCAGTCTTCTTTCAATGAACTGAGAAGGATTATGACATCAGAACCTATTCTGATCTTACCTAATCCTAGTAAGTGGTAAATGGTGTTTTTTGATGCTTTGGGTGCTAGTTTGGGATGCATGCTTATGAAAGATGACCATGTGGTAGCTTATGACTCTCCTCATCTTTGACCGCATGAAAAGAGTTACCCCACTCATGATTTAGAGACTAAAACAGTCATGCATGCACTCAAATGTTGGAAGCACTATCTTGTTGGGGATAAATTCAATGTCTTCTATGATCATAAAAGTTTGAGATATATATTTTCTCAGAAAGAATTAAATCTTAGATAGGGAATATGGGTAGAATACCATCCAATATCTTGAAGACCTTTATTTGTTTTATTATAACATAAGACCCCCTTTTAAGGGAAGAAGGGGAAAACCCAAACATAAATCATGGAATTAAAACATACACAGCCCAAAGATCTTAGAAAATAAAACTCAGGCTGACAACAAGAGGTTCCCCTCCCTAGCATATGAACATGATAAATCTCTCCACCAGCACAGGACTGAATAGCTATCAAGTGTCCTGTGTCAATTAATAGGCTCGATCCGATGGCTATCGCCATACCCTCTCAACCATCCAAATCTATAAAGCCTGCAAAGGTGAACCGCCTACTCTTAAACCTCATTTGGGAATGTTTCATGTGATCGATTCCAGTTGAAACTACATTATAGGTCTCTAACACCAAACAATATCATCACAAAAAACAATCACCAATGAAAATCCTTCAAATCCATATCCACCTCGATTCAAAAATCTTGCAACCCAAACGTCGGAGATAGAAGAACACCCCGACACAACCCAACAATCTCCCTCCCTCCATAACCGCAGTGAAAACTTGATGAGTAGAATACCTTAAAACATTTGACTTTGATATCACCTACACCCAGGAAAGGGAAAAGTCTTTGCAAATGATCTTATCAAAAAAGTACCATCACAGTCTGTTTAGGAATCGAAGGAGGAGTGGAAAATTATGAAGATTTTCACTCAGTTGCACCTAGATACTCAGGAGAATGTTTTAGGTATGGTTCTGACCAGTGTTCAATTTTTTTCATCCCTCGTGGAGTCTATTTTGTGGAGTCAACAATAGGATGATGAGTTTCAGAAGGTTTGATAAATCCTTTATGATGGGGATACCATTTCGGGCTAGTCTCTTTCATTAGGTGGTATGATTTACTTTGGGAAAAGAATTTTCATCCCAGAATCTTTGAGGAGTTTAGTCTTGTTTGATTGTCATAGAACTTTGTGGGCTGTTCACCCAGGCACTATGAAGATGTATTATGACATGATGAATCGATTCTGGTGAATGTGTATGAAGCATGGAATCACAGAGTTTGTGTCTTGATGTTACACCTACCAATAAATAAAGGTAGAGAACTTGAAATATTTTGGTTTGTTTCAGCCTCTTATAGTGCTAATTTGGAAATGGGATGAGGTATCCATGTATTTTTTTGTTGGATTACCATGGAATCCCTAAGGGAATAATTCTATCTAGGTGGTTGTTGATCAGTTGATGAAGTTTACTCATTTTATTCTAATCAAGGATACCACTAAAGTTGAAGATTTGGGTAAGCTATATGTGTAAAAGATTGTGAGGTTACATGGGACTCCTTCTACAATTGTTTTAGATAGGGATCCTATGTTTACCTTGAGGTTCTAGAGGAGTCTTCAAGAGGCAATGGGAACTCAGGTCAAGTTGAGAAAAACTTACCATCCACTGATATATAGTTAGATAAAGCGTGTGATTCAAATTCTAGAGGATACGCTCTGCGCCCGTGTCTTGGATTTTGAAGGATCAGAGGATAGCCATCTGGTACTGGTTGAGTTTTTTATAAAAATAGTTATCATTAGTCAATCAGAATGGCTCCCTTTGAAGCATTGTATGGTCACCCATGTAGATTACCTCTTTGTTGGGTGGAGGTGGGCGAAATATCTTTAGTTGGACCAAGTTTGGTTTAGGAAATATCCACAAAGAATCAAGATGTACATCGACATATGATAACAACCCAGATTCGATAGAAATTGTAGGCAGATCGACGATATATACCTTTAGAGTTTTCCGTAGGGGACTGGGTTTTCTAGAAATTTTCTCCTCAATTAGGTCACCATTGGCTAGGAAAATAGGGAAAGTTGGCTCTGTGATATGTTGGACTGTTTGAGGTCACTGAGCGGCTTGGATAGGTTTCTTATTAGTTGGAATTTCTGTTTCATCTGACAAGTATTCATGATGTTTTCCATATATCTCATCTCAAGAAGTATCACCCTGATCTCGCTCACATATGGAGTTGGGAAGAAATTGAGTTAGATCTAGATGCTTCTATTTTGGAGAAACCAATTGAGATCATTGAATCTCAAGAGAAAGTCTTTCATGGGAATTCAATTCCATTGGTCAGAGTTCTATGGAAACATGGATCATATTCTCATGATACTTGGGAATGTGAGTCGTTAATGAGGGAGTTGTGTCCTCATCTTTTTCTAGGGATTACATCTTCCACATGAATTCCTAGGGATGGAAAGTATTTATGGTGGGGAGTTTGTAACACCTCGTTACCATTTTATCTGGTAATACCTTAACCTCATTACGGATTTCCCCTATTTTGAGATTAGTAGGATAGCTATAATGGTTAAGTCATAGATTGTTGGACTTTCAACTTTAACTGGCCTTTTTTACAGGATGTAAGAATATTTCACACTGTGTAACTGGGTTACACACCATGTAATTTTTACTGGGTACAAGCCGTGAAAGGGGATTCATGATGTGAAAGGTTACATGTCATGAATTTTGGTTTCACACTGTGAATGTTTTAAATAATGTATTTTTAATCCGAGTTGATGGTTTTTTGGTGTAATTATCCAGCGTGGACTTCACGACGTGAATGAGAGTTTCATGCCATGAAATGGCCCATGTACAGTTTTAAAACACGTGCTTAGCAGTTTTTCTCGGTCCTTTATTTCCAGAATCCTTCAACCTTGACCTAGGGTCTCTCTTAGTCATTTTTTGAAGACATATTTCCTTCCATATCAATCCACTCAACATCCAATCTCTATTGTAGTTGCGTTACATCTCTCAGGGTATGTCGTTTTCCCACTTCTTCATTGCCTTTGATCATGATATCACCATTGGGTGGAATGTTTGGATCTATTGGGTTAAGATGGTGTTTCTTCTTGGTTTCTTCTATATCCATTGTGATATCTTGTTCTGGAGGCTGTTTCTTGGTTAGTTGTGGTGCAACAGATATCCTTTCTTAGGGTATGTGGTTTTTTCCTTTTATTCCAACCCCATGTTTTCTAAATTGGATCAATCCTAAGTTGTGGGGATTTTATTCTGGGGCCTTTATTGATGTTGTTGGGTTTCATTGATTTTTTATTCCATTACTGGTGTGTGCGATCCGAGTTTTGAGGTAGGTGGTTTTGTCTCTAGACTATGATAATGGATCTTGTTGTTTTTCTTTACAAACTGATTCAAATTAAAGATTGACATGATTATTTTTTGTGTGTTGAGAAGAGTTTTCAATGAAAAATGGGTTTTCCTTGGTTATTGATAAATTTAATGGAAAAGGGGTATTTTTGAGTCATTGAGATGAAATTTGAAATGGTTTTGAAATAGTTTTCAAAGGATTCAAATTAATTGTGAAAAAGAGAACATGGGTTACCTTGGGTACTTAGGGGAAAGGTTTAGCTTGGGGCCATCATCCATTGTTTTGTAATTATTAAGGAGGTTTGTCTTGGGTATTTACTCTATTTCCTAGGCCCATTGTTATAGGTGACTGATATTGAATTTTTTTGGGGGTTTACTCATGGGGTATTCCTTTACTTCCAAGGCCCGTTGTTCTATGAAATGGTTTGGCACTTAATTATTATGGTACGAGTAGTCTGCGACCTAGACCTGTAGTATTCCTTGGTTTTTTGATACCTGTGGTTCTATTTTATATTTTTTCTCTTTCTGAGTTATCCTTGATATGCATGTTTCTACTTACGAAAAATGATATGGAAAATGTTCTTTGAAATTGATATACTTGATTTTGTTTAAAACTGTGAAAAAAGGGAAATGTTTACCATGTTTTATATAAATCTTCTTTACTGCTTATCATGCCATGTTTTTACTTAAAATAAGAATACATGAATTGTTATATTGAGGCTTGTTATAGAAAACCTAGGTGGGATCCTACTAATCCTGTTAGCTCACACCCTACTCACCTCTTTAGTGGTGTGTAGAAATTTATTTGTCTTCCAGTACAGGGAAAGGCATGGCGCCGTAGTGAGGTGGTGATGTTCATTTCAACTGGTTGGGTAGCTGGTGGTGAGATGGTGGGAGTTGTCTATTCCATCATTTGGAGTAGTTGTTTGGATAGGGTCCTTTGTATTTGGACCTGTCCTTTGGAGTTTTTAGCTACTTTTTTTGTCGTATGTTTCTATTTTTTTCTTACAGTTATGACATATATATCTTGTTCATATTTCACTACTCCTTTTTTAGTACATAAATGCCATTTTTTGACCGGGTTGGGTGAAATCATTCCCTTTGTTGTGTTTTTAAATGCTTGAGTGCTTGTCTCCAGCCCGTGGGGATCAGGAACACCCTTCGGGTATGTAATGAAATGGGTTGGGTGCCAGGTCTGATGGAAACCCAGGTCAGTTCATTACATTACTTTTCCTTCAGCATCCCTTATATGATGCTTCATAAGAATTTTCTAAAAGCATATATGATCTTTTCTGGTGACCATTAATAAAAATTTTATTCGGTAACCATATAGTATAAATAAACTCTACAAGGGATAATGAAGAGTAAATAAGCATTTCATTATTTTATTTTTTAGTAAAATAAAGAGTGTATATCATAATGTTACTCTAATATCTTTCCAAATTAGTGGATTAAACATTTTGACAACATTATACCATGTATCTACATCAACCTACATGTGAATTTGAGTGGCGAGCCTAATGTAAATAATGAAAATGGAATTGATGGAGTTAACATTCTAGCTATGTGCATTCCATCCGACCTCAAATTTGATACATCCACTTCCCATCTTAATAATTCTTGTTAACACTATCGTTCTATGACATTACTATTTTTTGGTATATAGGTTATTCACCTTCAACCATTTTCTTGGATTCAACATCATTAATATGTTCTTCTTTAGGATTGGTAGCATCAACATGTGGAGAAAGTTGTTGTTCCTTTTCATTGGGAGAATCAAAATGTTGAAAAACCTTTTGTTCCTCAGGATTAAGATCATCAATATATATAGAAACCATTATCTATAGAAGTGGTTGAATATTTAATTTTGATTATATAAATGCAGCAGTGAATAGATAATAACATGAGATAACACAATGTATATTATAAAAAAATATGACCTAATTATTGAACTCTATTTTTTTCCTTAAATATTGATGGGATTTTACCCCTCTATTGAGTATAAAAATCCCCTCATTGTAGCATCCTATGATAAACAAGACCCCGTCTATATTAAGATCTCCAAAAAATTATTGTGATGTCCCAATAAAAGGGTCATCTTTAGTTGAATTGACATCTGACCCTTCAGTGGTTTGGGTTGATAAAAAACCATTTCACCACTATTTTTTACAGGACCTAAGACATAAAATATTTTTATTTTCTATGATTCCATTATGAATTGTTCATCCTTGTAGTATTCCTTACTAAAATTCACTTTCACAAATACCAATTCATCAATTTTAACCGTACTTCTATTATCAACCCACTTTCATTGAAAAATAAAAACTTGGAGTATTGTATAATCCAAATCCTATATTTTTTCAATGATACCAAAGTATGACATATTCACATAAATTGGATTTTTGTCCTTGGTACCAGATATATGTATCACTTCAGCCACAAGTTCAACTCCACTATTTTTTATGGAACTGCATTCATCATGTTCTTTTGTATAGAACATATAACCATTAATTACATAGCTATTATAAGATAATACATGCATAATTGGTCCTTTGGCTAGTCATAAAATTATTTATAAAATTGAATTTAGATTTTCAGTTGACTCCTTAAAAATATAGTCTCAAAACCATCGTATAAAGTATTGATTATGTGTATTTGATATCCATTTTTATCCCTTGATGGATTCAAATCTCTAATAATTAATTTATGAGTTTTAACATATAGAACAACCTCTAAAATATTTTTTGAAACATAAAGGTGATCATACTCTTGCATTGCAATCGTAATTGTGACAACATATAATCTAGAAATTACTTCACCCACAACTCACCATGTGTGATGAGATTTTGGTAGACTAATGATTCCTACATCGAATAGGCAGTCAGTACAGAATTTAACGACTTCCTAAACAATATATCACTATGCAATACAACCTTCTAGATGAATTTAATTTTTTACATACCCATTTAAAATATTCTAATACTATTTAATGGGATACATCCATCTATAATGTACATAACCATATAGATAGATATCTCTAACCAAGTGAGTCAACCAGTGAACCATCATATCAAATAACGACAGAGGGAATATTATCTCCAATTCACATAATATAATAATAATTTCCTTTTCAATAGTTGGAAATTTCACTGGGTCTATAACTTTAATGCATATAGATTTAAAAAATAAACAAATCTTGGTTAATATATGATAAAAATTCTTAATAAAAATGTGACATAAATCCACCTACATTAGATCTTGCATCAAAACATGAAAATCATGTGATTTCAAGCCCTTTAAATTTAAATCATTCAATGAAATTATATTCTTGATATTTGATAAATACCCCTATAGATTATTTACATCATTTAAGAAGTTGTAAAAATAATATCTCTCATGCATGGAAATCGTGTAAGAAGTTGGAGGAAGAAAAGTACATCTTTCACCCTTCAGTGGAACCAAATATTCATGAATCCCCATGTAAATAATGTCTAACCTTTAATTTGTGTCATAATTTATTTTACTAAGTTCATTTAGTAATATTATAATGATACTATTACATAAATTTTCCCCACATGTATGTCATTATGAAAATTTATGATGTACAAAAAATTCAAGTACAATAATTCAAAAAGTTGATATCTTTTGCCAACCAATTTTCATATAGTTTTTCAAAAAAGGTTTACCAAAAGTGGTGGTCATATCCTTTAATTTCTAAAATTGTTGATCACATGTCAGTAGAGATGGTGTTGTAACTTATTCTGAGTACCCATTGAATGATATCATCCAAGATCAATATTTATTTCATTAGGGTAAAAATCTGCTATGTACTAGAAACATGGTCTTTGATGAATGTTTCAACCTAAATGAGTGTATACCTTGTTCAAAAATGGGACACCCTTGAGTTCCTTTAATTAATCATCCTAACAAATTTTCATAAGCAAGAAAGTCATTTATCATCCCGTACAATGTGGATCTTCATGTAAAGTCTTTGTTTCTATAATAATCATACAATATAACACATGAATCCCACATTAATTTTAAATATTTGATCTATGGAGAAAAATAATAATCAATATCATTACCTAGTTGTTTTAGTCCTAATATAAGTAGAGACACCATAATGTATTTTCGATTTATGCATAATCATGGTGACAAGTTATAATTTACCAACATAATCATCCATGTACTGAGAGTGTAGCTTTATAAACCAAAAGGATTCACCCCATCTATAGATAGTGTGAGATGAAGGTTTCTTGGATCTTTCCCAATTTCAGGATACTCATGATAAATTTTCTTCCACCGAGGAGAGTCTACTTGCACTAGTGGAAATACGGGTTTTAACGTCATCGTAATAATGTCGGTTTTTTAAAAACCGACGTGAATAGTATGTGCGGGGAATTTATGGTGTCGGTTTTACAAAAAACCGACGCCAAACGCCGAAAATCGACGCCGAATTTTTTTAAAAAAATGTTTTGGCGTCGGTTTTCTTCAAAACCGACCCCAATAATAATAATAAACATATTTTCCGCGTCGGTTTTCCTCAAAACTGACGCGATAAATAATTAAAAAAAGAATTTTTGGCATCGGTTTTCAATAAAACCGACGTAGAAAATAATTTTAAAAAATATTTCGGCGTCAGTTTTCATTAAAACCGACGCCGAAAATAAAAAAATAATAAATTTTCATCGGTTTTTTGGAAAACCGATATATTTTCGGCATCGGTTTTTTCAAAAACCGACACCAAAACTAAAAAAAAATATTCAGCGTCAGTTATTTTAGAAACTGACGACGAAAATAATTTTAGAAAAAAAAAAATATTTCGGCGTCGGTTTTCATTCAAACCGACGCCGAAACTAAAAAAATATTTTTCAGCGTCGGTTATTTTAGAAACCGACGTCGAAATGTTTTTTTTTCATTTTCAGCGTCGGTTTTCTTTAAAACAGACGCCAAAGATCAAACAAAAGTTGTAGATAATTTCTCAAGCTTCATTTTGACAGGTCGTGGAGCAAAAACGGACTTACGGTTCAAAAGTTATAGGCGTCGGAAGTTAACGGTTTTGTGACTTGATTTTTGGCGTCGGGTTTTTCAATAACCGAAGTTAAAAAACACTTTATGGCGTCGGTTTTGAAAATAACCGACGCCAATGATCAAAAAAAAGTTGTAGATAATTCCTCAAGCTTCAGTTTGACAGGTCGTGGAGCAAAAACGGACTTACGGTTAAAAAGTTATGGGCGTCGGAAGTTAACAATTTTGTGACTTGATTTTTGGCGTCGGTTTTCTTCAATAACCGACGTTAAAAGATACTTTTTGGCATCGGTTTTGCAAGTAACCGACGCCAAAGATCAAACAAAAGTTGTAGATAATTTCTCAAGATTCAGTTTGACAGGTCGCGGAGCAAAAACGGACTTACGGTTCAAAAGTTATGGGTGTCGGTATTTAACGGTTTTGTGACTTGATTTTTGGCAACGGTTTTTTTCAATAACCGACGTTAAAAGACACTTTTTGGTGTCGGTTTTCCAAATAAACGATGTTAAAAGTAATTTTTTGGAATTATTTTTTCAAAAACCAATTTTAATACCCAAACATGTGAATATTTTTAGCATCAATTATATATTTAACCGACGTTAAAAGTAAAATTTCAAATACGCGGCTTCGATATTTCAATTTTTTCCCAACGCGCGTTCCTTTTTTCAAAATCCCGCTAAAATTTTATTAAATCTCCGCCATAGAAATTCTAATTTACACTATATAAAAGGTCATCCTCTTTATTTCATCATTTTTGACATCTACGATACAATCAGTATTTCAAATATTCTTCAATCGACGATTTCTACAAGGTATTTATTCTGATCACTTGATTTCATTATTATTTTTTTTCATCACTAAAAATATTATTATTTTTATGATGATGATGAATTTATCTTCTAGTAGAGATAATAAAATAAAACTTCCGCATGAGATTCATTAGTTGTGCAAAATTCTTTATCACTCACCATTTTCATTACCGTATAACATCGCCCTTAAAACGAAGTGAAATAATGTTTAACAACATATCAACTCAAATGATTTGAAAAAATAATTAATATTAGTTTCAATCATTAATTATATTTTCTTGTTCATTTGGAATATACATTTTGATTCTTTTTTCTCATGCATTCTTCGAAGAAACTGATATCGATCGACCCATAAAGAGGTACAACTTACAACAACCATAACTTTTGAACCATAAGTCCGTTTTAGCTCTGTAACCAGTCAAACCGAAGCTTGGGAAACGATCTATATTCCAATATCATGAGTTTCAGGGTTTTGACGTCGGTTTTTTTGAAAACCGACGTGGATAATATATTTTTTAGAAAATGTATTTTTCGCGTCGGTTTTTATCCAAAACCGACGTTAAAACTCATGTAGAAGCTAGATTTAGACGTCAGTTTTCTAAAAAACCGACGCCAATAACCCCCGAGGTCATTAATTTTTGCGTCGGTTTAAAAAAACCGACGCCAAAGACCCCCAGTGCCTGAATTTTGGCGTCGGTTTATTTAAAAAACCGACGCTAAAGATACCCGAGGCCCTACAATTTGGCGTCGGTTTATATAAAAACCGACGCCAAAGACCCAATGGGAAAAGATTTTTAACGTCAGTTTATAAAAAACCGACGTTGAAACTTATATTTTTTACGTCGCCTTTATTGACGTCGGTTAAAAACCGACGTCAAAATGTAAAAAAAACCGACGTGGAAATACATTTTTGCACTAGTGTTGGTGACGAAGTTTCCCATATTGATTTATTATATATGTGTACCACATCAATTGTCTTATAGTATTCTCACTTCCATATAAGTGCCTAAAACTTATAATGATTGGGAGGTACCATAAAACATTTTAAGGACTTGATTCATCTTTCCTATATCAATACTCACCACAGTTTGGAAAATTTTTAGGTGATTCATTGTCCTTTTGAAACAATATACAGTCATTTGGACATGCATGTATTCTACCAAATATCATACCCATTGAACGCATCATTCATTTAATGTCATATGTTCAGAAAGGAATATCATTATCTTCTAATAGAATACCATTAAAGGGAGAAAGTAGTTCAGTAAATCTCATTTCACTCCATCTATTTCCAACTTTCACATTATACAGATTCAATATGGGTGACAATGTTGTATATTTAGTACAACCATCACACAGTGGTGTCTTTGAAAAACTCTTTAACTTATGATTTTTTTTAGACAATCAAGGAGTTCATCTTAAACTTTCATTTTCATTTCCTCAATACAATCTTCATTACCATTCACACTTGTAATCATATCCTCAATATAGTCTTCATCATTTTTCACACTTGTAATCATATCAGATGATCCATAAAATGAAATGTTATCGCAATCATGAGATATATTTAGTTTTCCCCATTTTTAGTCCAACATTTATAACTTTGATCTATTATTTGAAATATCAAGTGTTCTTACAACTCCTCTGTACTAATTAGTCTTGAATAAAAACAACGTAATCACAGACAAAGGATTTGAGAAGGGTTATATGCACGATATTTTGAAAACTTGATGAACTCTTTCACCCCATCATCATACTCTTTTATCATATGATATAAATCTATCTATTTCGATTCATATCCATCCTCTTTGATTCAATAATATTCATATTTAACAAAACAAATAAATACATAAAAATTATGATCTTAGAATCCTAAAAGGCTATTCTTTATATATACACACATATAGTCATCATATTTGATATAAATTTTTATCACGTAAACAACTTGTTAGAACATATAAACACCAAGAATTATATGAATTTAAAGTATTATAACATTTATTTTTTTATTATAATAAGTCACATATCATAAATCATTCTTTTTTTTGAAATGGATTTATCAAGGAAGGTAATTCACTCCCTGTCACTATTAATGTTCATAAAAAACCTATGAATTTCTACAACTGGATAAGTATTAGGGTATATATGATACTATTTCACTATTAAAACATATATCAAAACAAATTTATTATTGATGTACATATTATATTCACCTGAATGATTAGAGGATGATGTTAGAAAATATGAAATCACATCATGTCATACATAAGGATTTTGTCTATGTCATAAACAAGAGATGATTCAAGTCTTGAGAAGTGAAGTGAAATTCTTAAAGTCTAAAGGTTGAATAAATCCTACATATGTTTATGATTTGGAAGAATATTAAAGAATATTGATGGAGGAAGAGATGGATTCAAAGGATGAGATGGATTCAAAGGATACCATTGCAATAATGAATAATAAAGTAAAGGAAAACATGATATAATTGAATAACTTTTTCATGAGATGAATTTAGGAATGAAAATGGAAAACTAGATAGAGGGTCAATGTCTATCTTAAAAGAGCAGTGTAAAGAATAGGTAAAGATTGCACACAAGGAAAATAATTCTCACATAGAGAATTTAGATGGTTAGCTAAAGGAGAAGGATTTGAGGATTGGGAATATTGAGGGATATATGCATATTTTGAAGTAGAATTTAAATTCTAAAGATTCTAACATGGAGACATCATTCTGTAGTTAGAATTTCAAAAATCTAGATCTAGGTAAAAGAAAGAGTATTTATGCTAAAACCAATGGAAATGACTCTCAGAGGAAGGTGGCATTACTATGATATTTTTGTAAAAGATTAGGAAACACTATGAGTGTGTGTATAGAAACTAAAAATATCAAAAAAGGAGGAATATTTGAAGAAACCGCATCTCAATTGAAAATATATATTTTAAAAGGTATTATTTCATTAGGAGGTGATATATTCAAACTATCCATGATCATATGGCAAGATACTAAAACAACAAAAGGAATAGAAGAGAGTTGGTGATGAGCACTAAAAGGTTGTTTATCCTTTTCCGAGAAAGAAGCTGGCCAGTGAATATAACATGTACATGAATATCAACATGTATCTAAAGTGAACTAGCCAAAACATGATTACTAATATGGTACCCACCCACATTTCTTTCACATACATGCCAGGAGGCACCCTGTTTCCCATGAACCGTTAATAATATGCTCTCCTGGACTCATACCTAGGGTGGAAGATCAAATGAGGTTCCTTAAAAACAAGTTTTCAATATCATATCTTCAGTTTTGAGGTTTGATTTTTCCAAAACAACCGACTTCAGCTACAACAGACCTCCTGTTTTGTGAGAGCTTGAGTGCGGTGTGAGGAAGATGAGATATTAGGATTCTCTTGTAAAGAGGGCAAAGAATTTTATCAGTGCTTACTGAAGAAGCACTAATAAAAGTGTATTTTATCAGCGCTAAAAATATAAGCACTCATAAATAAAACTTTTATCAATGCTTTGTTATCGTTGATAAAAGTTATGATTTATCAGCCTTAAGAAAGCACTAACTAAAGTAGTATTTGTCAGTGCTTTTTTAGTGATGATAAATCATAACTTTTATCAGCACTAAAGAAGTGCTAACAAAAGTGGTATTTGTCTGCGCTTATGATTTAGTGATGACAAAAATATAAAAAATAAATAAAAATGAATCAATAAATAATATTAATTATATAAATAATAAAAAAATTAAAAATGAAATATACTAACTATTTAAATCACAAAATATTAAAAAATGTATTTAAAAGAATTAATTACATAAATTATAAACATTTTGAAAATATTAAAACATAATAACTAAATACGTAGAAATAAATATGCATAAATAAATATGTATAAATAAATATTAAAAAATTAAAAAATTCTAAAAATATTAAAAATTAATAAATAATATTCCAAGAATGAATATTAAAAACGAATAAATAAATTTGAATAAATTACAAAAATATTTAAAAAAGTTAATTCATAATAATAATTATATAACACACATGCACACAAAGAATGAATAAAATGAATAAATAAATAATATTAATTATATAAATAAAAAATTTATTAAAAATGAATAATATTAAATATTTAAATTATAGAATTATTAAAAAATTATTTGAATAAATACATTATATAAATTTCAAACATATTAAAAATGTTAAAACTAAATAAAAAATGAATAAATATTATACATATTAATTACAAACATATTTAAAATATTAAAACATAATAAATAAATATGTATAAATAAATATTATAGAATGATTAAATTTCAAAAAATATAAAAATTAATAAATATTAAATGAAAGAATATTAAAAATGAATAAATCAAATTTAATAGATAAAAAAACTATTTTAAAAAATGAATTCAAGAGATTAATTACATGAATTGTAAACACACACACAATTGAAGAAAATATTAAAAATGAATTTAAATAAACTAATTATATAAATTTCAAATATTTTAAAAATATTACAACTTAATAAATAAAATTGAATAAATATTAATCATATAAATTAAAAAATACTGAAAGTATTAAAACTTAGTAAATAATTAAGTATAAATAAATATTAAAAAATGAATAAATTCCAAAAAAATAAAAAATTAATAAATATTAAAAATGAATAAATAATATTAAATGAAACAATATTAAAAACGAATAAATAATATTAAATGAAATATTATTAAAAACGAATAAATAAAATTGAATTAATTACAATTTTTTTAAAAAGTGAATTCGTAACATTAATTACACGAATTACAGACACATAAAAGGGAATAAAAATGAAGAAATAGATAATATTAATTATATAAATAACAAAATTATTAAAAATGAAATATATTGACTATACAAAAATATTAAAATCAAAATTCATTTATATGAATAAATTATATAAATTTTAAACATATTAAAAATATTAAAACTTAATAAATAATAATGAATAGATAATAATCATATAAATTACAAACATATTAAAAATATTAAAACTTAGTAAATAAATACATATAAATTTTAAAAAATTAATAAATTTCAGAAATATTAAAAATTAATAAATATCAAAAAATGAAAATATATATTAAATTAAATAGTATTAAAAATGAATAAATAAAATTAAATAAATTAAAGAAATATTTTTAAAAAATTTAATTCATTATCTCAATTACATGAATTGAAAATGAATAAAAATGAATAAAAATGAATAAAAATGATTAAAAATGAATAAAAATGAATAAAAATGAATAAAAATGAATAAAAATGAATAAAAATGAATTAATAATTAATAATATTGTTGCTAATTAGTGATGTATGCATTGTATTGATTGCATATAAAAAATATAATTAATTAACAACATTTATATTTTTTAATAATAATTAAAAATATTACAATTTAATTAAATATATAAATATTTAAAAATGTATAAATAACAATCAAAATTGAATATATTAAAAAAATGTTAAATGGATATATATTAATAATGAATAAATATTAAAAATGAATAAATTACAGAAACTACTAAAAATAGAGAAATATTAAAAATGAATAGATAATATTAAATCAATAAACAGACATACACGTACACACATATACATACAAAGACATAAATGTACAAATACATACGTGTACATATACACATACACATACATACCCACACACACACACACACACATGCATATACATACACATACACGTATGTATACACATACACACCACTACGTACATGCACATGCACATACATACACATATATATGCATACATACACATACTACATAAACATACATATATATACACAATGACATACACTCATACATACGCATAAACATACAAGTACACATACATACACCTACACATACTCACATACACACATACACATACACATACACATACAAATACACATACACATACACATACACATACACATACACACACACACACACACACACACACATACACATACAAATACACATACACATACACATACACATACACATACAAATACACACACACACACACACATACACATAGACATGCATATGTACACATACATGCACATACACGTACACATATACCCATACATATACACATACAAATATATTTACACATACAAATACACATGAATATGCATATACGTACACATACACACATGTATACACATACACATACATACAATTACATACATGTGCATGCACATATGTACACATACATATGCATATATACACATACAACATAAACACACACACACACACACACACACACATATACAGATACACATACACATACACATACACATACACATACACATACACATATAGATATACATACACATAGTTATACATGTACACTTACCTACACATACACATACACATATAAACATATATATACACATCCACATGCACATGCACATACACATACACATACACATACGCATACACATACACATTCACATTCACATACACATACACATACACATACACATACACATACACACACACATACACATATGCATACGCATACGCATACACATACACATACACATACACATACGCATACCCATACACATACACACACATATACACATACACATACACATACCCATACACATACACATACCCATACCCATAACCATACACATACACATACACATACACATTCACATACACATACACATACACATACACATACAGATACAGATACACATACAAATACACATACACATACACATACACATACACATACACATACACATACACATACACATACACATACACATACACATACACATACACATACACATACACATACACATACACATACACATACACATACACATACACATACACATACACATACACATACACATACACATACACATACACATACACATACACATACACATAAACATACACATACACATACCAATACACATACTCATACACTCATACATGCACATAGACATATATATGTATGCATACATGCACACACACACACACAAACATACACATACATATACATAGATATACATAAACATAAACATACACACATATACATGCATATACTTATACATACACGTACACATATACACATGCTTACACATACACATACATACAATTACATACATGTGTTAATATATATACATACACATGCATACATACATATACTATATAAACATACACATTTCATATAAACATACATACACATACATAAACATATACACATGTCATATACATACATACACATACACATACACATACAAATACACACACACACATTCATACACATGCACATACACATACATATACATACATGCACACACACACACACATCCACATACATATGCACATATACATACACACACACATACATACATACACCAACACAAATAAACATACACACAAAAAAACACACACATAACCCAACACAACACATGCATACACATACAACACATACATACATGCACATACATACATACAAATACATCCACATACATACACATGCATACATATACATACAAATACATGTAAATATATTTTAAAATATTTAATATAAATAGAAGTATATAAATTCAAACATGAATCACATATTTAAATAAATATATTCATTTATATATTTATATAATTTCTTAAATCAAATATTAATATATCTTATTTATATTAATTATATAGACATTTTGTAATTAATGTATATATATACTATTGAAAAATTTTATTGATTAATATAAATTTGATAATTTTTTATATATGAAATCATGAAGAAAATATTGATAATAATTTTTTATTAAAATTTATATAAATCATATTTATATATTATATTTACATATATACACTTATTGTAATATAAATCTTATTTATAAATATATAAATATGTATATATAAATTAAATTATTAACTATTCCATTTAACAACACTTTTTTCACATTGTTAAAGGTGAAGATTTTATCACCGTGAAGCACTGATAAAGTGACATATTTATCAGTGCTAAAAAAAGAGCTGACAAAGGATACCCTTTTATGAGTGATTTTTTTTATTACTGATAAAATTTTCTTTTATTAGTTCTTTTAGCTGAAACTAATAAAAGTCCCTCCTTTATCAGCATTTTTTATTTAGCACTGATAAAAGTTAATCCTGAATATCATGCAATCCATGGTAGTGAATGTGAAGTCAACAAAGGAACTCACCTAAAGAAAGATAATTTTAATGCACTACAAAAAATCTTCCACCTCTGGAGGAAGATATGATTTCCAAATAACATTCCAATAGAATCATAATAAATTATCCACATATGACATTACTAAATGATAACTAAAGAACAATAAATAATTTATATATCTAATAAAATGATAAAAATTAGAATCATGAATTGAAGTTGATCCCAAATGAATTTCCATAATTAGGTTATTGCCTTTGGCATTAAATAATTAAGATTTTTTTTTCAAAATTGCAAACATATTCAAATTCCAATATAATTTTAGTGACTTGCATACCTTCCAAACCATATAGACATAAATATAAAGAAGCACACAATTTTTTATCCAAAATCCATGCATAAAACCAAACATACACTAGAGATCCATTTATAATATGCCAATAAAGTTCCTCCCAAAAGAAGAGGATTTGAACTCCAAAGAATGCTGTAAATAAAACTTTATTTGGGACTTAATCATGACTGAATAATATCATTATGTGGATTTTTTTATTTAGTCACTCTCATACAATGGGATCCAATGAATTTGTGTAAGAGACAAACCTATTTAACCAAAAATTCCATATTAAAACAATCCAAATTTCTGAATCCCAAAACTACCAAAATTTTTAGGCTTATAAAGTTTACCCCATGAAATAAAGTGCATCATATTTCTATCACCCATATCAACCCATTAGAAATTAACCAATAACATATTGATATCATGAAAGAGTATGATAGGAAGCTTAAAAATTTTCATCACAAATGTGGTAGTTGACTAGAAAACTGATTGAATGAGAACTACCTTTTCTCATCATGAATTTTTTTTGCAATTCCAGGTATTCATCCTTTTAAAATTCCTCTCATGGATATAAAATAACTTCTTTCTTTGATCTTCAAAGAGATATAGGTAGTTCCAAATATTTATCATGCTTCAATACATAGTTTATACAAATGATATTACAAAAATAATCATGCCTCTTAATATATAATATTTCATATGAATAAAATGTAGTTATACTTTTTTTACTATTTTTTAAAATAATGTTATTTAAAAATATGGTGGAACTCATGACAATGAAAGACTATTCAAAATTTTAAATAAATAAATTATATTTTCATAACACTTTCCGATGCATATTGTAGCACCCCTCGATTTCAGGAACATGATCCTTTATTCATGTATTTTGAGTCTATATAATGCCCAAGTTGAGTTATCGGAGGTTCCAAGGGGTTTTGGCATGTTTTATAGGATTTTATAGAGGTGAAATGTTTTTGAATGATTAGAATAAATCATGAACCACCTCTAGGAAACAATGAAAGGAAAGAAAATGGGCACTAGATGAGTGCACAATTGGTGAATAGTTTGGTCAAATCATCTGAGTGCCTAGGAGAAACCGTGCTTCTTTAAATAGAGGGAAAAGAATGCTAAGTGCACAATTTGTCTAACCATGCAATCCAACCTTGAAAGGTGTAGCCTTAAGATAGTAACACCACATGATTAACGCATAGTTTTCCAAACCTATATCCTAACCATTTGATGTACATTTGGAACCTCTTAAATTATGGATTTAATATGAATTAAGACCCTAAATCCTTGTTAATACACTATTCTATCAATAACACAAATTCATTTTTCTCTGAAGGCTTGAGATAATTTTCCCTTTGATTTGGAATCAATTCTTATGATAATAAAAGTGAATTGGAGGCCCAAATTCATCAGTAAGTCATCATTATTCATCATTATTCATAGATGTAGCCTTCTTCACTCTTCCAGAATATTAGATCTAATCCATGGTGGATAGATTCATGTTTTTTGATTGGAATATTGATGTTTTATCATTGGATTGATTGAAGGAAAGGATATCCAAGGTTGGATCTAGAGTTTTGTTGTGCCATTATTCGTTTTCACCAACCATTGTGAGGTACGTTTCTTATCTCTTATCTCTACTTGATTTAAAAAATAAAGGATTAAATTTAATTAAATGTTTTTATTGAATTTTTGATGAAATCCTCATGTGATTATTTGTGAACATCTTGATTGGTATTGGGTTTAGAAAATTGTGGGAAAATTAGTTGGATTTTAGAAAACCACTTTAGTTTATGATTTTAAAATGTTGATTTTAAATTTATGGTTTTATTTTGATGCATATAAATTGTTTTTTTAAATTATTTAAAGAAAGAAAGGTTTTTGGAATGGTTTTAAATGGATTTTGGAATACATGGTTATTACATGTTCCTTTTCATTATACATGACCCTATGGAAGGGGCATGTACCATTGGGGCACGTGGTATTTTTCACCTTTTGATGAATTAGTGGATCGACGAGAGAACGATAATGAGTATAGAACTATCACCTTTGCATGTGTGGTGTGTGTGGAGACATGTTTATGGGTATTGTAAATGAATTTAAAAAGGTTTTATTCTTCATTTATTGCTTTCCGGGGAATATTTTTATGGAATTGTTATAAACTATTTTTACTGATTAAAATCATTTTATATAAATTGTGCTACAAAGTTTTTTCCTATTGGTGTGAGTTGGGAAGTCATTGGGGAAAATCCTAATGAGTTTAGACTCACCCCTTTCTTGGGACCTATTGTGAATTTTCAGATGTCATCTATTGAGACACAGGTAAATGCAACGTATCTAAGTTATTTAGTGACACTTCTTGATACCATGGGTATAGATTGTGGAGTTAGAGCTTAGAGATTGGTCGAGTGTTTCTTGGGTTGATTTCATCTGGGAGTCTTGGATCTAGAAATTTTGTTACACTTTTCTAGTTATCATCCTTTTTCTCATCTTGTACTATGATATTAGAAAATGTATTGTTTATGTATTGAATTATATTTTGTAATCATGCATAATATAAAGGTTTGGTGGTTTTATTGTTTATTAGTTTGGTTTTTTATTATTTAAAATGGAAAATCATCCCCCAAATGTTCTTAAGGACCTTGTAATTTATTTCCAGCCTTTGGTGTCTTGGGGATGTCATCTAATGCTTAGTTACACACCTATCACTTCTCAAGATAATGAGGAGGGTCAAGATGTTACAAATGGTATCAGTTTTGGTTGGTCCAAATGTATTTTTGGGGAAAATGGTATCAATATGTATCTTGTGTTAGTAAAAAGGAGATAGAATTTTCGGAACTTTGAATGCATAACATAAAAATACATAGCTAACCTTTGTATACTAATCTCCAATTTATGAGGGTAGTTGGGTAAAAAAGTGTTTGGAGATAATTCTAGGAGTTTTTCATCTCATCTTCATGGGTTTAACTGATGATAACTGCATAACATGAATTGACAGTAAGAACTTCTAATAGCACTACATTGTTTATTCTGATTTTAATGGTTTATGAAATGGACAAAAAATGTTGATTTTTGAAAATAGTGAAAATGGTTTATTTTGAAAAGCATGGTTGCAATATTTTCAAAAATGGTTGAAATGTTGATGAAGGCTGAATTTTGGAAATCTATGTTGGGTTATGTGTTGATATGGTAAATTGAAATTTCTAATACTCCAATTTTTAATTAGAAATACTAAATAGAGTTTTGTTATGGTTATAGTGAATGAAACTGGGTAGGCATTGTAGAAATCAACCGAAGGAGGTTGCTAAAAATGTGGTTTCACCTGAGCCATAGGTGAACCAAAAACTAGTACAAATAATTGTCTAAGATTTTTAAGAAGTGGATATGGGTAATAGGGATGATTAACCTTGACAAGTAGACAATTCAGTTTAGTTCCAAAATCATAATCCATCCATCTTTTAGGGGGATTCCGAGCCAGAAAAAGAAAAAGTCTTGTTGAATTAGATGAATTGAGTCTTCAATTTCCTTGGGATATTAGTAGAGTTAAAATTAAATTTGGAAACATATATACTGGAGGATTTGGCATGAAAATGATGGGAATGATTAGTTCATGCTAAATTGGTGCAAGGTATGAAATTAAAGGATTTTGAAGAATTGTTTAATAAAGAATTCTATTCTCACACCTTTCAGATTGCTAGAACAATGAACTTATTTAGTTTAAATCAAGATAACCTCATGGTGATAGAGTATACAACTACATTTATGAATTTAGTCCACTTTTACCTAGATAATTCTACAAGTTCATCCTTGAAGTCACACATTTTTGAGTCGAGATTACAACCATATATTCACTAAAATATTTATATTCTTTGTATAATGGATTATATATAGACAGTAAATAGAGAGACTATAACAGAATGTGTCACCAACTTCTAGAGTGGTGATTCAACTCAAAATCAAACCATGGAATCAGTAAACATCCCCACTCATCTAAAAAGTAATTTGGAACGTTTTCAATGTCATATTTTGACCATATAAAGTGATATTGTATGAAACCACATAGAGCTTGTCATAATTGAAAATAGACGGTGGATCTTCAACACTATTATCACACGGCTCCGAGGTCAGGTGCTAGATACGCATCTCATGTTTCTTAGACATCATATACATCGATGAGATGAGTGCAACATAATAATTATCTTCCTAAAAATTAAGTGAGCCAATGCGATTCTAGGAACACCATGATTCCTGAAATAGTGAAATGTCAATAGGGTAATAAAGAGAAAAGTGCAGTGAGTAAGTAGTTGTATAGAGTTGAGAAAGTGATCATGGATAATCAATCTGGTCCTTTGACAGTGAGAGGTATGATTCTTATGAATTCTACCCTTATGAAATCTTTGTTTGATATGGGAACATCCCACTTGTTTATTGATTCTCATGTTGTTAATAATATGGGTTTTCATGTTAAGATGATTACTTATATGTTGAAACTTCAAAATCCTCTTAGCCAAAGAGAATGTCAAACTTTTATGTGTAAATATTTTTCTGTAACTATTAATGGAGCTAAGTTTCTTTAGGATTTATTTTTACTTGAGATGAATGTATATGAATTTATTTTAGGTATGAATTGGTTGAAATCCTTCAAGGCACACATCTACAATTATTACAAAAAGGTTTGTTTCACATATTTGGATGGTGTCGAGCATCTCTTTACAGTTGATTGTGAAGTAAACGAAAGTAGAGAAGTAATTTTGGCACATGTGGTTAGAACCTTCTCATATTAGTTTTTATCACTAAAATTGGAAGTTGTGGATGAGATTAAGAATATATATTTTCCAACTATTATTAATCAATTTCACAATGTTTTTTCTGATAAATTCTACTGGTTTCCACTAAAAAGATAGGAGGAGTTTATGATTGATAACCTACCGAAGACTATTCTGATTTCACCTACATCTTATAAGATATAACCCAAATAATTGAAATAATTGAAATTTTATTTGTAATAATTGGAAAGAAAAGTGTTCATTTGACCAAGCACATCTTTGTGGGAAGCACTGATTCTATTTTTGAAGAAGGTAGATATAAATCTTAGACTTTGTGTGGTTTATCATAAGCTTAACCAAGTTATAATAAATAATTTTTATCATATCCCATGAATTGATGATCTGTTTTATTAATTGAAGGGAGACCAATGGTTCTATAAAATTGACTTATGTTCAAGGTATCACCAATTGTGAGTTTAGAAGGAGCATATTCTAATGAAAAATTTTATAATTAGATATGGACATTATGAGTTTGTGGTTATTCCTTTTGGTCTTATGAATTCATCAACCATATTTGTGGAATCTATGAATCAAATATTTTAGAGGTATCTGGATTCCTTTATAGCAGTGTTTTTTGATGATATACTGGTGTATTATAAGAAAAAAATGGATCATGAGAAACCCTTGGATATAGTTTTGGGAATATTTTGGGAACATATTTTGTATAAAAAGTTATAAAAGTATGATTTCTAGATACAATAGGTACATCTCCTTGGCTATTCAATTTATGAAAAATGTGTTTCTATAGATCCTATAAAGATAGAAGCTATTATCTCTTGACAACCACCCAATAATATCTTTGAGATACGTAGTTTCCTTGTTTTAATGGGATACTAAAAACGTTTTGTACATGATTTTTCATAATGTGCATCATCGATTACAGCTTTGATAAGGAAAGGATTTCATTTCCAAAGGAACAAGGAATTCTAGAAATCCTTTTAAGAATTTAAGTTTATACTCTCATCAAGACCTATAATCACATTTTTTTGTTCTAGACATGGACATGTAGTCTATTATGATACATTAGGATCTGGGTTAGGATGTGTTGTCATATAGGGATACAATATTGTTGCTTATGGTTCATGGCAGTTATAGTTTCATGAGAATAACTACCGAACTCACGATTTGGAATTAGATTCCATGGTCCATGCTTTGATGGATTGCCATTATTATCTCTTTATTGATAAATTCATAGTGTTTATGGATCATAATAATTTGAAACACATTTTCTCAAAAATTGATTTTAATTTAAGTCAGTTCCTATAGATGAAGTATTTGCATATGTTTGACTTGAGCTTGATGTATACATTGGGTAAAGGGAACTATATAGTGGATTCATTGAGTACGAAGTCATATGATAAGTTAGTTAAAGAGTCTTTAAGATAGTAAAAACTAATTTTAGTCATAGTGGATATACATCTAGAATTATTAGATGAAGGTGGTGTTTTTTTCTTTCTTGTTTCATTTGTTCCTGATTTGGTTGAGTGGGCTATAGTTACTCACACATACAATTTTGAATGCATTACTATGAGATCAAAACTAAATGGAGTGGAGATCATTGATGTATGGAATCTGGATGGGAATTCATTATTTAATATTATAGATCATATTGTCATACCTTTGTATTGTTAGGAACAACTTATTAGTTCCTACCATCATTTGAGATGTGGTGTTCACCCTAGGATTCAAAAATGTATAGAGTTGAAAGCACATTTTTGGCGGGTTGGAATGAAAATAACTGTAATGGTGTAAGTATTGAGATGCCTCACTTATCAGTAGGTCAAGGTAGATTATCAATAGCTTGTTGGTATGTTGTAGTCTTTACCAATTCCCATGTGGAAATAAGAGTAAATAACCATGGATTTTGTAATAGGTATACCGATGATGATTTGGAAACACGATTCCATATGGGTGAGAGTGGATAAACTCACAAATTCTGCTCATTTCATCCATATTTGTGAAAGTAATATGGTGAAATATTTGTTCAAAATATATATTTAAGAAATTGTAAATATGCACAACACTATATTGTCAATTTTATCTGAATGCGACCTCAGGTTTACATCTCATTTTTGGAAATCCTTACAGTAATTCCTTGGAACAAATTTGACTATGAGTATGGATTATCACCCTAAAATGGATGTGAGATTTTAAAATATAATAAATTTTTTTGAGGACATGCTCAGGGATTGATATAATTTGGTGGCTCTTGGGAGGATCATATAATATTAGTTGAGCATCATACAATAATAGTTATCAGGCCTCAAAACAATGGATCCATTTGAAGCATTACATGGGCTTCCTTATCGTTCTCCACTTTCTTGGGTTAAAATAGGTGAGAATTCACTAATTGGACCCATCCTTGTGCAAGAAAAATATAGAATATTAAGTTAAAGATAAAGAGAATAGAGACATCTTAGAGTCATTAGAAATGATATGTGGATCATCATCGACAATTGCTATCATTTTAGGTGAGTGATCACGTGTTTTTGAGAATCTCTCCAAGGATTGGGAATCATCATTCTGAAAAGCAAGGAAAGTTTTATCCTGAACACATAATGTCTTTTGAGATAATTTAATGAGTGGGTGTGGTGGTATATTGGTTGTATTTTCCTCCAAGGTTTAGTTTAGTTTACAATGTGTTTCATGCATCTCAGTTGAAGAAGTTCCAACTTGATCCTAACCATGTGATTCGATGGGACCATGTTGACCTAGTGCCAAATTCTAAGTTGATTGATGTACTGGTACAGATTGTTGATAGGCAATAGAAGATCTTGTATGTGAAAATAATTGGTCTAGTATGATTTTTATGGCAACATTGTTAGATTCAGGAAGAAACATGGGAGCGTGAAAATGAAATGATAAAACAATGGAGCAAAATATTCCAAGAAAACTCTAGTTTTATACTTTTTAGGGAAAAAAGGCCAATTGTGGTGAGAATATAATACCCCCATTTTTAGTTATATAACCCTTTATTTATGTATTTTGAGTCTATATAATGCTTGGGTTGAGTTTGTGGAGGTTCTGAGGGATTTTATCATGATTTAGAGGATTTTATAGAGGCTTATAGTTTGTGAATGGTTAGTATAAAACGTGCACCACCTCTAGGAAACCATGTAAGTGAACATAGTGATCCTTGGATAGGTGCACGGTTGGTGAAAAATTTAAAAAAACTGTACAAGTTCCTAGGATAAATCGTTGTTCTTGAAACAGATGAAAAATCACAGTTGGTGCATAATTTTTCTAATCATGTGAGGTATAGACTTAAGACCATAACACCACATTATTGGTGTATGGTTTTCCAAAATGTGTGGCCTAACCGTGCAATGTATAGTTAGAACCACTCAAATTGTGGATCTAATTCAAATTAATCTCCCAAAGCATCGTTAATTCCCTATTCTCTCAATAATCCAAATTTCTTTTTCTCTAAATAATTGAGAGACTTTTACCTTTGACCTGGAAGTGATTTTTAGGCGAATCAAAGTGAGTTTGAGGTTTGGTTTCATGAGTAAGTCATCATTCTTTTTAGATATATCCTTATTTTCTCTCATGGAATATTATATATAATCCATGGTGGATAGATTCATGTTCTTTGATGGGAATATTAATGTTTTATCATAGGATTGATTAAAGTAAAGGATATCCAAGGTCATATCTAGAGTTTTAATTTTTCGTTCTTCATTTTCAACTACTATTTTTAAGTAGGAAGATTATCTTTTACCTTTACTTGATTTAGAACTTAAAGGCACAATTTTAATTAAATGTTTTTATTAAAATTGTGGTGAAATCCTTATGTTATTCTTAGTGGAAATACTGATTGTTATTGTCATTGGAAAATTGTGGGAAAATTGGTTGGATTTCATAAAACACTTTGGTTTATAATTTTAAAATTATGGTTTTTTTGATGCATGTAAATTTTTTATTGAAATTATTTAAATAAATAAAGGTTTTTGGAATGGTTTTACTTGGATTCTGGCATACATGGTTGGTGTGAGTTCATTTCATTAGACATGACCCTATGGGAGGGGCGCGTTCTATTAAGGAACCTGGTATTGGTCACCTTATGATTACTTGGTGGATCAAATGAGACAATGCTCATGAATATGAGATTGTCACCTAAGCACGCATGGTGTGTGTGGATACACAGTTATGGGTATGAAAAATGATTCGAAAAAGGTTTTATACCTTTTTTATCACTTTTAATGGACTTTTATGTATTTTTTATAAATTTTTTTTACTTAATATTTTTTTTATAAATTGTGCAAACAATTTTTTTCCTAGTGGAATGAGCTGGGAAGTCATTGGGAAAATTCTACCAAGTTTAGACTCACCCCTTTCCTAGGCACTATTGTGCATTTGCAAATGTCATCTATTGAGATACAAGTAAAGGAAATGTATTTAAGTTCTTTAGTGATGCTTCTTGATACCATGAGAATAGCTTGTAGTGTTGGATCTTGGATCTTGATTGGGTGTTTATCAGGATGATATCATCTCATAGTCTTGGGTCTTGGAGTTTTGTTACACTTTTCTGGTTATCAATATCCATTTTTTTTCTTATACTATAATATTGGAAAATATTTTTGTTATGTTTTGAATTTTATTTTTTACTCATGAATTATATATAGTATTGGAGGTTTTATTGTTTGTTGGTTTGGTTGTTTATTATTTTAAAGGGAAAATCATCCCCCAATTGTTCTTGAGGCCCTTGAAATTTATTTCCAGACTTTGGTGTCTTGGGGATGTCACCTAAGACTTAGTAACAAACCAATCACTTCTCAAGCCAATGAGGAGGGTAAGGATGTTACACATATCATTATCATGGTAAATTTATATATTTATATTTATATTTTATTTTATTTATTCATAAAATTTTTCATGAATCAGTTTGGATACCACGGTACCACAATACCTGAGCCAACACTGACAAAGCCCAAGGGGTGTTCCCGATCCCCATGGGTTGAAGACTAGCACTTGGAATTATACAATATGAAAGTGGGAACAAATTTTCCAAAAAAGTAAAAGAAAAAAATACATATCAATATGCTTAAATAAAAACCCCAAAGAAGACTATATCAGAAGAGCAAGTAGGTATATCAAAAACTGAAAGTACATAATCAAAGTACCAAAAACCGATGATATAAAACCTCAAACATCATGAAGGTGAGAAAAATCCATTACCAAAGGGTTAAGAACATAAACCTCCACCAAGATGTGCCTTCCCTTTACTCAAACCTGGTAGAAGATAATCTACAAACTCTCGAAGGTAAAGGTATGATGTGAGCTAAAAGATAAGTAGGGTCTCACCATGTGTTCCATAATAAGATTCCATAATAAATAAACCAAATAAAGATTTCAATTTTAAACAAAATAAGAATGAAAGTAAAATTTTATATTTAAAATAGAACATTATTTTCATTTCAATTGATGGAAACATTTCAAATAATGGATCAATAAACATTTTATATAAAACATTTTATATAAAATACTATGCATGAGTAAATCCATTCCAAACCAATAGAATATATATATATATATATATCAAAGTAATAAAAAAACGGTCATCTACCTCCAGGTATGATGGTTCCAAATTATGGGATCCTCAAAATATTATATCGGTGATCAAGACAATATGTGTACACACGTCCCTCAGACAATAGACTAAGAGGACTCATCAATATATCACTGGGGATAAGATTTGATGAACTAGGTTTTTTAAGAGTTGTAAATCATCAATACATTTCTAGGGCAGTACCATCCTGACATATTTTTCCCAAATAAACCACTAACTACTCAGGCTCTAATGTTCTCAATCAATCAAACAATAATGGACAATTCATTTCAAAAGAGTTTAAAATACAATCACCCCATTTCGAGTTTCAATATGAAAATATCCATTTAAAAACCAAAACATGAGTTTTTAATCAATTAATGTAGTTTTCATGATAAAACAAATAATTGGTTATTATAAAAATAATTTAATCCATTTTTCTTAGAATAAGTTCACAAATAAATTTCATAATTCCAACAATTTCAAATCACACCCCAATTTCCAATTCTATTGGAATTGGGGGTTGTCCCCAAAAATTCATTCCAATACAATTTCAACTTCCAATTCACACCTAATTGGGTTTTAATAATTTAATTGAATGTAATCTAATTTTAGTTAAGAAAATAAAGGGTTTATAAAATGGAAAATCTCAATGAAACCACCTACCTTTTTCACAAAGATCATGAAGCAGAACGCCCGCAATGAGATTTTTTAGCAAAGAAAATTGCCAATAGAGATCAAGGAATCAAACCTAGATTCAAGATATCAAAAAAAGAAGTTTAAATACATCTAAAATAAGATGATATAAGAAACCCTATAGAGGAAATATATAGGGTGCGAGAGATAAGGAATGATAGAATATCTCTTTTCAAAGAGGGACTGAATGAGTTTCCCCATGTTTTGATCCACCTTGAAATAGATTTGGAGGATCTAAAAGGGGCTATTGAGATCTCCCAAGACCTAGGAAAATGTAATATCTTGAGTTAGGGTCAAGAGTGAGGTTATATGGGGGTTCTATAAATTTTAAAACAATTTTTATAATTAAAATAGTTCACGCACATAGTTAGTTGGGCAGGGCCATACGGTTTTCAAACCGCACGCCCTAATGGTGAACCCCTCTGATGGGGTGAAAAATTTCTACTAGGTGGGTGAATGGTTTTTCAAACCATGTTCCAGTAATGCAAACCCCCATTTTTTGGGTTTATATATTTTATCCTGGGTGGGTGCATGGTTTAGGAAAACCATGCACCAACCGTGTACAACCCAAGATCCCTCCAATTTTTTTAAAATTTCTCCTGAAGCACCCCTAAGAGAGACCCAAAAAAAGAATGATCAGATAGAAGGTGAAGGAGTACCTAAAAATAGTAACAGGATGTTACAACCTCCCCACCATAGAATCTTTCTATCCCTAGAAATCCTTTTAAGAAGTTTCCATGTCAAAAATATAAGGTCACTACTCTCTCATTAGTGCCTCTCTCTCCCAAGTCTCATTAGTATCAGAACCATGATTCCATTGAATTAAAACCAAATGTATCTTCATCCCATGATGTAACTTAGTTTTAGAATCAAAAATCCTAACTGGATGCTTAGTCACAGATAAATTAAGCTTAACATCAATATCACTCCATCTCAAAACATGAGATGGATTAGAAAGATACTTTCATAGTTACAATACAGGAAACACATTATGTATCAACTTAAATTGGGGTATAAGTTTTAAATGGTTAGAAAACTTCCCCACTTACTCAACAACCTCAACAGGTTCTGCACAAAGTGGAGAAATCTTCCCTTTCCTCCCAAGCCGTCGATGACCCAAACGAGGTGGAAATTTCAAGAACATCTGTTCACTAACTGAAAATTCCAGTAGTTTAACATGATGATTAGTATAATATTTATACTAGCTTTGTGCCATAAAAATTCTCTCACAAATAAACTGAATATTTTCTATTTTCTCTTGAACCAAGATCGGGCCAACCAAGGAAGTTTCACTGATCCTCGACCAATGCAACGGGGATTTACATGGCTGACCATACAAGGCCTCAAAAGGATCCATTCTAATCATGGATTGGTAACTATTTTTATAATAAAACTTAACCTATAATGACCTTTTATTTTCATACATGGATATTATATCTTTTTTAGATGAATATTTAATACATTACATACATATTCTCTAGGACCATAATAGTTTAGTGCCTTTGGAAACTTAGAAAAAATTCTTCTAATTTGGTGAAATATATTCAACATATCCCATAAATATATTTCTCTTTATTACACCTACTTGAAACCTTTCTTTATAACCTTAGGTATATAATCATAAGAAAGGGTGATCTCAGATGCTCAATATGGGTAAAAATGGAAGATATGTAAACATAACATGAGAATAAGGGTATGAAAACATGGAAATAACATTTGAAGATCATACGCTGAATATCAAAGATCTTATACACGATTCATGACATAAATATTGTTTGTTCATAATACATGAATCATAATATAATCAAATCACATGATCCATGAGAGTATAATTATGACATAAGGCATGGAATTGGTTTAATACACATAAGATTAGAATATATTATGTCAATGATACCTACCAAGACATTCATAAAATGTTAGGTTTGGGATAATCACCCATGTACCTAATTTAATGTTAGGATTAACTCTTATTTACCTTATATTTTTTTGGATTAGGATGATCTCCAGTGCACCCTCTTATTACAATCTTAGGATGACCTCCCATGTACCCTTTTGTTATGGGCTTAGGATGACTTCCCATACACCCTTTGAGATCATAGAACATTTTTCATTACCCAATGAATTGGAGGGATATATAGGTCCCAAATATCACATAATTAAATCATAAATATATGTTTCACAAGATCATAAATCATTCATCACATCAGAAATAATGAAAATAACTAGTTTTTATAAACATTTCATCATAACATATCTCATTGAAAGTAACTAGATTCATAAGCATAATTCTATAAAATCATAAACCATTCAGTGAAATAATATTAATGGTATACTTGGATCATATCACCTTTAAGGCATGGGTAACACCAATAGATTCCATCTTAGATGGAAAATAATTTTAAAATAAATTTTTAAAACATTTCTTGAGGAAAATATGAATAAAAATGATTTTTAATTCATAAAAAAATTATCTAAATTTTTTAATTCAAATAAAATTTAAAACATATAAAGGAATATTTTAAAATAATTTTAAATATCTTTGAAATCCTTTTCCATGAAAATTCTTAAAATATCATTTTTGAAAATATTTATAGAAAACATGGTTTTTGAATAAAACAAATTCCCAACCGAAGAGAGAATAAAGTAACATGAAACATATAATATCATGAAATTAAGGATATTAATGAAATAACATGAAAAATGTAAGTATAAACACCTCATAAAAGAATATATATGCATAACATAACATGTGTCTTAAAGAAGGCAAATTGAGACAAAATCACCTTATCGATTTGGTAACTTTTGAACCGTAATCACCATGAAAGAGAGATCATAAAATGGATAGGTAAATACCCATAAATTTAAAGATATATATCATATAATTCATTCATAGGCAGTATATACACCACGCAAAAGAGATGAGTGGTGACTATGACATAAGTCTCGCAAAAACAAAAGTGAGACTAGAGATCCCCTTACCAATTTGTAATCAGTTGAATCATATGTACCATTAAAGAAATAAAATTATATGGATATTTAAATACCATAATATTCATTATAATACTCATAAAATACAGTCATGGGAAATATATACACCACATATAGGAAATATGTGGTGAACATTGCTTGTATCTCACAAAAAATAAAAGTGAGACGGAAATCCCTTACCATATGTATTGACTTCCATCATACTCATACAAAATTCCTATATAATAAATATAAGTTTTTTATAAATATATTATAGAACCAGATTTTTATATATAATACCATATATGATTTTATTATGACTTTATATTACCCATTTATTAACAATTCCATATTAATGTTACGCTTCGAGTAATATCTGCTTTGTTTTTCGCATGTATTTTGATTTGTAATTTTTTTAGTCCTCTTACTTATATCATGTTTTAATTATATACAGAATAATAAAAATGAAATTAATATATATATATATATATATATATATTTATTATATATGTATTTATAATAATCTATAAAATATACAATTAGAAAATGAAATACACCGTTCATTGAGACGGTAGGCCGTACGCACGCATGAATGCTGTTTCAATTTTCTTATCATATTGAAAGAAAGAAGATTTATACATATATATATATATGTATAAATATATTTTAATTACAATATAATTATTATATATATATATATATACTTTCACTAAACCCATCATTAATACATTCCATGTAAAGTGTGATCGAATCACATCACTTTGAGGAGACGATAGTCCAAAAGTCCAGAAATGAAGTTATCATATTTACACCAAATGGAAAGAATGAAGTTATGTTTAATGTAATAATTAAGGAAGAATAAAGACACCATAAATATAATATATATAAAATAAAATAATATTTTCATCATAATTCCCACTTTGAGAGGTGGTAAAGTAAAAATTAACAATCATCGTTTCACATGGCTGTAGTCCGCCATACACACAAATAATAATTTTGTTACCCATTAGATGGAAGTGTGTGTAATTTTAGGAATAACACTTAATATAAAAAAATATTAGTATATTGAGGACATTTATTTCATTATATAAACTTGAAATTAAAAAATTGAATGGGTTTAAGGAATAAATAAAACAAAAACATTCATTGATGAACATTACCTCTTCTTTGAGTATCTCCTTTTGATTTGAACAAAAGGACTTATTTTATTGTCTTTATGCCCAAATAAAGGATTATAAGATGAATTTAGGAAATTTTGGATGTGATTTTTAGAGATTTTTTATGAACCAAATAGGTTATAAAGTGTGAAGAAAAGAGAAGAAGTGGTGTCTTCTTATAGAGAGAGGGACACTTTTGGAATTTCTCAAAAGATTAATTTATAATAAATTCAATATCAATCCGAATACATAAAAATGTACATTTATTAGAATATAATATATTAAAAGTTTGTAATATTATCAACCAATATATTTTATACAAGTTTTGGTATCATTTTAAACCATATCATTTTGATTAATCCTTAGTTAATGTATTTTAATTTTAACTATGTTAACAAAGTTTTTAATATCAAGAGGATGTAATGTTTAAATATAAAGTGTTAATTGGATGATAAATAAACATTTAAGATATTTTAGACCATATATCATCCTAATGTACTTATTTATTATTTTTACAATTTTTAAATAATTTAATAAAATAATATTTTCATAAAATATCACAAGTGTCAATTTTGACACTATTCATAACATTGACTTTAATAAAATCAATACAACAAGATAACTTCAAACCTATTAATTTAATACACTTATAAAATGTCATATTAACCTATAAAATTCATTTATAACCTTAATTAAGTCAAAATATATTTATTTTAATATTTATAATATCATTTAATTGATTGTTTCGTTAATTGAATAATTACTGTAGTATCATTATGTAATTATTAATGATAATTATTTCTTCAATAAAGATTTAAAATAAAATTCAATTATGGATAAAAGGCTTTTATATTTCATAATAATATAAATATTCGATTATATTTTCTATTTTACCACATATGAAAAATATTATACTTATTAAAAGTAAGAGTGTGAAATTTTGTCACTCCCATTGATTTTAATAATATCTAAGTCATTTTCACTCACAAGTGTCCATTAAAATTTTCAATTTTTAACATTATGTGTTAATAATAGAATTAAAATCATCCAATAAAATTTTGGTAAGTTATAGGGTAGTTTTATAAAATTTATAATATTATTTTTACCCTTAATTACCCGATTTACCCTTAACCGTGGTATTAAAATTAATAAAGTTACTATTGATATTGTCCAAAAATAAAAGGGAACTAATTAATAAATTTAGACCTTATTATCCCAAAAATTAATCCAATTTTCATAATTTTAGACATATAATTTGTAGAAATTAATTTAATATTAATCCTATTGTCAGAACAAGAAAGCAGATTTTTAAAGTAAAAATGTTCAAAAGATTGAAATATTTTTATATCTAAATTCAATGTGAAATTTATTCCAATGACCTAAATTTGATTAAATGATAAATTTTTTATCTAATTATACTTTTAAACCAATAAAATGTATAATTTAACACTAAAAAATATTTCGATGAAAAAATTGTTTTAAATTAAAATGCAATACTTTTCACTATTAATCAAAACATGAAACTTCTCAGATAAATACCAAAACTTAAACCAAAGTAATTTTTTTATATCCTGATTTCAAAGAAAAAGTTTATTTATTCAAATTGAAATTATAAAAGTTTCAAAAATTACATTTAAAAAAAGTGCGCCATCAAAATGCGGTGAAACTATTTTTTTTTAAAAATACTTCTTTTATGTGTAAAGTTGTATTTGTTCTTATATCCTATATAGAAAACCCATAAGATGAATGTTAAAAAAATATATTGAATATTATATATATATATATATATATATATATTTCATTAATAATCTAACATGAGTTATTTGTTTGTTTATTGGTATAAAACACACTTGTACATAGATTTTCAGAAAAAACATTTCCTTTTATTTTAAAAAGCTTTTTACATTTTATAATTAATTGGTCAAAGTATTATATATATATGTTTAAACCATAATTTTATAATTTAGTTATCCTTGTTCATGCCATCCATTTAACAAATGGGTTATAATTTTGTTGTTTAAATAATTAAAATAGTAAAACGATGTTTCTTAGAAACTCCATGTTGCATGTGATGTAAGATAAACCGGTGTTGCGTGTAGCAAAATACATCAAGAAACAAAATTAATTAAAAATATATCACATAAAAATCTCAAATTGTTACATTCTACCCCCCTTAAAATGAAAATTTCCCTCTAAATTCATTGGGGTTATCAATGGTTTAATAATTGAAAGTTACATTCGTAGAAACCGAATTTGTAAAAATGAATACTAAAACTTCATTTAGAAAATGAAATTTGGAAACTTTACGATTAACCAAAGTAACTCATAACTGGTTTTCCACATAGTATAACATATTTGGAAAGTAAAAACATGGACATAAAATATAATTCTAACTATCATGTTCTGATGGAGAGTGATAGATAATATAGTCATTAAAAGATTAATGACAAAATAATTACTTTATTTCATCTCATAAATACAATCTCACTCTTTGGTTGTGACATGATCAATCTATTCTTCATTTATTTCTCCAAGAAATGTAGTTGAAATTTTAATACATATAGAACTAGTGAATTATATGATCCATAATAGGATGAAAAGTCATTCCTTCTGTCTTTAGTTATCATAAAAAAATGGTTAGAACATGTTATCCAATATGAATAAATATTTATATTATGAAACATTAATCCAAATTTAAATGTAAACAACTTAATAAATGGTTACCCTTATGAACCTTAAAAAAGATTAAAATACAAGAATTTCAAAATAAGTTCACTAAACTTATCATTTGTCCCTCAAAATATGATGTATCTATCACTTGTCACACACCAAACATGTGAATTCCATTATTATTTATTCTCTTGAAACATGGTAATAACTTAATTACCATAAAACCTTAGTGAAAACATGCATTCCTTAAAAAATTAACTATTTCCTCATACCATAAATCCAATAATTCTATAAACTCAGATGATGATATCATAAACCATCTTGTCAACTTATTAGTCAAAAGGTCATAAATACTATCCCATTTATAATCAAACATCTCTTTATTTTATTATCCCAACATCATGTACATATTAAGGGTTATCCTTCCCTTAATCACATGTTTTCAAAAAATATCACCTTTACATTAAATAACTTTGTAGTTAATTAGAACCATTCAACATATTCTTGTATGACCATAGAGAAAAACATAAATTGAATAATACTTATATATTTCAGAATTCATATAACATAATTCTTGAATCCAAACACATAAACACTTTAATTATTTCATTTAATCCTTAAACCATTAACAAGGATACCTCATACTATTACTCAATACCTCTTTCCTTTCAAATTTCACCTTTAGTCTCATCATGAGTTACAATATAACCATTACTTGTACCATGTTTATGATTATCTTAATGATCTTTTCATATATGACATATATTTGAATAATTCCCATTCATTCCACATTTGAAGCATTCATTAATTAATAGTACCTTAGGGAGGACAATATTTCCATCCATTGTGTTAACTAAAGTTTTCATTTTCCTTTTACAGTTACTTGATTTGTGTCCTTAATTTCCCCAACCAAAACAACATTTTGTTCCTATAATACATCCATTTTGGGTGTTTCTTACCAAATTCTTGACACAAAGGAAACTGAATCTTTTTTCCTTATTGGTATCCATTACCTGAATTCTTAGTAAAATCTGTACTTCCATTCCTAGGTGAGTTTGAGAGTTGACTAAGGTACACATTGTTAATTATATTACATGAAAACTAATTAGGCATGATCATAATGTCTTTCACTGTAGTGATAATCCCATTTGATTGTTCATCAGAAAATTAATTGTCACATTCAACATTAATCCAGTTCCTTCTGGTTCCCTCCATTGACTAAAACCAAAAAGCATAGCATAATCAAAACTTATCTTATAATTAAACCACATAACTATGAAAAATAAACTATAGTATGTCTAAATTATGACACCTTATTTAATCTATAAAACTTTATTCTTATCCTTAGATACATCCCTAGAGATATCCTTAAAAATATCCCTAGGGATATCTCTAAAGTTTTCTCATATGAGTTTCCAAAGGTTTACTAAACCTTTGCTCTGATACCAATTATAGAAACCCATTCTTTTCATACATGGATATTACATTTTTTAGATGAATATTTAATATATTACATTAAAAAATGCTTGAGGACCATAATAGTTTAGTTCCTTTAGAAACTTGGAACACATTATTCTAATCTGGTGAAAGATCTTCGACATCACCTATAAAGATATTCCCCTTTAGCACTCCTACTTAAAACCTTTCTTTATAACCTGAAGAATATAAACATAATAAAGGGTGAGCTCAGATGCTCAGAAAGGGTAAACATGAAAGATACGCAAGCATAACTTGAACATAAAGGTATAAAAACATGAGCATAAAATTTGTAGATTATATCCTATATATTGAAGATATTATACATGAATCATGGAATAAATATTGGCAGTTCATAAGACATTAATCATAATATAATGAAAGAACATGATATATGATCATATAACAATGGCATAAGACATGGAATTTGCGGCATACACATAAGCTTAGAATATCTTATTTCAATGATGCCTACCAAGAAATTCATATTATGTTAGACTTGAGATAATCACCCATGTACCTACTTTGGGTTTGGGATGACCTCCTATGTAACTTCTAGTTTTGGGCTCAGGATGACTTCCCATGTACCCTCTTATTGCGGACTTAGGATGAACTCCTATGTACCCTCTTGTTGCGGGCTTAGGATGACCTCTCGTGTACCCTTTGAGCTCATAGAACATTTATAATCAACCAATTCATTAGATGGAGATATAGGTCCCATCCATCACATAATTAAATCATACATATATGTTCCACAAGATCATAAATCATTCATCACTTTATAAATCATGAAAAGAAATGGTTTTTGTAAACATTTCATCGTAGTATATCTCATTGAAAAGTAATGGAATTCATAAACATAATTCCATAAAAACATAAATAATTTAGTGAAATAATATGAATGATATACTTATATCATATCCCTATTAAGTCACGAGTAACACCAATAGATGTCATCTTATATGGAAAATAATTTTGAAATATCTTTTTTTTAAAACATTTCATGAGGAAAGTATCCTTTACACTTTGAAAAAATATCTTTTTAATTCATAAAAAATTTATCAAACATTTTTTATTGAAAATAAAATTTAAAAAATATAAATGAAGCTCTAAAAATCATTTTAAACATCTTTTAAATCCTTTTCCTTGAAAATGATTAAAAGATCATTTTTAAAAATATTTTTGGAAAACATGGTTTTTGAATAAAAAATTCCCAAAAGAAGAGAGAATAACATAACATGAAACTTATAATATTATGAAAAGAATTATATTCATGAAAAAATATGATAAATGGAAGTATACACACCTCATAAAATAATATAGCTGCATAACATAACATGTGTCTCAAAGAAGGTAAAGTGAGACAAAATAACCTTACCGATTTGGTAAATTTTGAACTGTAATCCCTATAATAGAGAGATCATAAAATGGATATGTAAATACCCATAAATTTAAGTATAAGGGCCATATAATTCATTCATGGTAAGTATATACACCACATAAAATATATGAGTCTTGAATATGGCTTAAGTCTCATAGAAACAAAAGTGAGACTAGAAACCCCCTTACCACTTTGTAATGAGTCGAATCGTATTCCCCATGAAATAAAGAAATATGGATATATAAATATCATAATATTCAGGATAATAATCATAAAATACATTCATGGGAAATATATACACCACATATAAGAAATATTTCGTGAACATGGCTTGTATCTCACCGAAAATAAAAGAGATACAAAAGTCCCTTATGTTTTGCCTTTAATCTCATTCAACTCGTAAATTTTTTTTGATAATAAATATAATTTTATTATTATTATATTAAAGAACCATATTATTATATATAATATCATAGATAATTTTATTAGGATTTTATATTAATGATTTTTTAATAATTCTATGTTAATGTTATGCTTCAGGTAATATCTGATTTGTTTTTTGCATGTGTTTTGATTTGTTATATTATTTGTTCTCTTACTTACATCATGATTTGATTATCTTTTGAATTATAAAAATTATATAAATATAATATATATATATATATATTCACTATACATGTATTTATAATAATCTATAAAATATATAATTAGACTATAAAATACACCATTAAAAAACACACACAAATGTATATATAAATGTATATATATATATATATATATATTATCATTCTGTTATAATAATTATTTCATATATATCATATAAATTTACTAAACCCATCCTTAATACATTCCATGAAAATTGTGATCGAATCACATCACTTTGAGGAGGCGGTAGTCCATACGTCCACAAACGAAGTTATCATAATTACACAAAATAGAAATTATGAAGGCATGTTTAATTTAATAATTAAATAATAATAAATACATCATAAATATAATATATATCATAAAAAATAATATGTCCATCATAATGTTCACCATGAGAGGTGGTAAAGGAAGAATGAACAATCATCGTTTCGCGAGGTGGTAGTCCGTTGTACACATGAATGGTAAGTTTGTTACCCAATTGATGGAAGTGTGTGTAAGTTTAGGTATAAAACTTAATATAAAAATATCTCTATATATTTAGGATGATGAGGTTATTAAATAAACATGGAATAAAAACAATTGAATGGGTTTAAGGAAGAAATAAAAAAAACATTGATTGATGAATGTTACATCTTCTTTAAGTATCTCCTTTTTATTTGCACACAAGGACTTATTTGATTATATTTATGCCCAAATAAATGATTATAGTATGAAGGTATAGAATTTTTGAGGATATTTGTATAGTATTTGGATAAAAAAATAGGTTCTGAAGTGTAAAGAAAAGAGAAGAAGTTGTGTCCTTTTATAGGACAGGGTAGGGGCACTTTTGGAATTTCTAAAAAGGTTAATTCATAATAAATTAAATCTCAATAAAAATACCTCAAAGGTTTCTTTTATTCAAAGATAATATATTATAAGGTTTTAATATCATCAAAAAATAGATTTAAACAAGTTTTTGTATCATTTTAAACATTATCATTTTGATTAACCCTTAGTTAATCCATTTTTATTATAACTATGGTAATGAAGTTTTTAATATTAAGAGGATATAATGTTTAAATATAAAGTTTCAATTGGAACATAAATGGAAATTTTAAGATATTTTCAACCATATCTCATTCCATTATCCTTATTTAATTTTTCTAATTATTTTTAAATAATTTAATAAAATACTATTTTAATAAAATATCATAAGTGTCAATTTTAACACTATTCATAATGTTGACCTTAAGAAAATCAATACAATAAGATAACTTCAATTTTTTTTTAATACACCCCTAAAATTCCATATTCACTTATAAATTTTTTGAATCATTTTAATTAAGTCAAATTATATTTATTTTAATATTTCTAAAATCATTTAATGGACTCTTTCATTAATTGAATAATTATGGCATCATCATCATGTAATTATTCAGGATAATTATTTCCACACAAAAAATTAAAAATAAAATTTAAAAATTTAGAAAAAACTTTTATATTTTAAAATAATATACACAGTTAAACATATATTCTATTTAACCCCATATTAAAAATATTAAAAATATTAAATATAGGAGTGTGAAATTTTGTCACTCCCTTTGATTTTAATAATATATAAGTCATTTTCATGGAAAAATGTTTATTAAATTTTTCAATTTAGAAAATTATGTATTAAGGGTTTAATTACCATCATAAAATAAAATTTTGGCAAGTTTGAGGGTAGTTTTCTAATACTTATAATATTTTTTTTACCCTTAATTTCCCGATTTACCCTTAACTGTGGTAATAAAATTACTAAAGTTACTATTCATATTGTCCAGAAATAAAAGATACCTAATTAATAAATTTAGAGATTATGATTAAAAATATGGTATCCACTTTTTCAGAATTCTAGACATAAAATTGGCAGAAATTAATTTAAAATTAATCCCATTGACTGAATGAGAAAATGAATTTTTAAAGTGAAAGCGTTCAAAAGATTGAAATGTTTTTATATCTAAATTCAATGTGAAATTGATACAAATGACATAAATTGAATTAAATGATACATATTTGATCTAATTATACTTTAAAAAAATCAAATATATAATTTAACACTAAATTATTTTGATGAAAAATGTGTTTTTAATTAAAATGCAAAAATTTTCAGTATTCATCAATACATGAAACTTCTCAGAAAAATACCAAAAATTCAACCAAAGTAAAATTTTATGTTCATATTTCAAATAATAATTTTATTTTGTAAAATATAATTTAATTTTTTTTAAAAATTATATTTAAAACAAGTGTGCCATCAAAAGGTGACATAATTTTTTTGAAAAATACTTCTTTGACGTGTAAAATTTGATTTGTTCTTATATCCTATCTAGAAAACACATAATATGAGTGTCAAAAAATATATTTAATATTATATATATATATATCATTATTAATTCAACCTGGATTATTTGCCTATTTGTTTGTATAAAACACACTTGTGCATAGTTTTTTAGAAAAAAACTTCCTTTTATTTTAAAGAGGTTTTTAAATTTTATATTTAATTGGTGAAAGAATTATATATAAATGTTTAAACAATAATTTCATAATTTATTTAAATGTTTTTATACCTCGTATTCTAATGGATAGCTTATAGTTTTCTTGTTTAAATAATTATAATAATAAGATGATGTTTCGTAGAAACTCAGTGTTGCATGTAATTCAAGCTAAACTAGTGTTGCATGTAGTGCAGGACATCAAAAATAAAATTATTTAAATATATATATCATAAAAATATCATGGTGTTACAAAACCATTCCTAAATGGTGATCCCATGATCCACCAAAATCAAGGACATAGACACGAAGCCTATCCTCAGGAATCTGCATTGACCTCTCTATCTGGCCATCCATCTGTAGATGATATGCCATTCTGAAATGAACTTAAGATCCCAGTGCCTCTTAAAGGCCTCTAAAAAAGTGATAAGTAAAATGGGGATCCCTACCAAAGACTGTAGTTGGTGGAACCTTGTTCAAACAAACAATCTCTTTCACATATAGATTTCTCATCCCCTCAAATTTGGTTATATAACATATGGGTAATAAGTGATCCAATTTGTCTAGCATATAGATCACAACGCACATCACATTATTTTTTCTCTAGGTATATGTAAAATAAACCAAAATATCCATAGAAATATCATCCCACTTCCAAGTCATCGTTGGAAGTGGATGAATAAAACCCAAAGGTCTTTGATTCTCATGATTGACCTATTGGTAAGTATAGCAATGAGAGAAAAAATTAGCAATTCCCCATCTCATACTTGGACACCAGAATTGATGCCGCATGTCATTGAACATATTTTTGGTTCTTGGGTTCACATCCCATTTGTACTTATAGAAACCCCCCATCACAGATTTCCTCATAGATAATAGAACAACAAACCGATTCCAAAAACATAGAACTCCCTCTGTGGAGAACAACCACTCAGAAATGGTCTTCCCACTAAAAAGAGGGAATATAATGCTAAAAATTCATCATAAAGTTTCTATTCCTAAAGAATCATCTAGATAAAAGTAAAGGTCAAATGAGAACTGTCCATGAAAACCTTGGCACCTATTTCCCAAACTCCAATATGTAACTATGTAAAAAGAGCCATCAAGTTACACTCTTCTGATGATTCTTTCACGACCTCTGTCGAAATTTTCCTATTCAAAGAATCAGCTATGAAATTTCCTTTCCCTAGGGTATAGATGATTTCAAAATAAAAAGACTATGGGTACTCCCAACACCTTTGGTGAAGATTCAAATCTTTTTTGGAGAAGATATTACTCAAGCTCTTGTGGTCAGAATACATGGTAAACATTTCTCTAAAAAGGTAATTCTGCCAACTCTTAAGAACATGCATCATAAATATGAGTTCAAGGTCATGGGTTGGGTAATTATTCTCATGTGGCCTAATATGCTAAGATCCATAAGCAACAATGTGATCACCCTATATAATAAAAAAAACCAAACCTGAACTTTATGTATCACATAATACCACAAAGCCCTGATCAACCTCTAGAAAAGTCAACACCAATGTTGTAGTAAAAATATGTTTCATCTTAACAAAAGAACTCTCACATTTCACATTCCAAATTTTTTTTACTCCCTTCCAATTTAGAGTAGTCATAAGAGAATCCAACTTCAAGAAATACTGTATAAACTAGCAGTAATACCTAGCTAAACTGAAGAAGCTCCAAATATCAAAAAAAATTGTGGTTGCTCCCATGTAATAAAAACTTTAACCTAATTTGGATAAAGTGAGTTACCATGTTTCTAAACTATGGGTCCCAATAAATTCACTTCCCGAATCTAGAAATTATATTTTGATAGCTTGGTCTAAAGTTAGTGATTTCTCAACAATTCCAAAACTACTCTCAAATGACTCACATGATACTTATCAAAATTAGAGTAAACCAAGATATCATCCCCAAAGACCATCATAAAATTATCAAGATACTCATGGATGATCCTATTTATCCAAGCCATAAAGACTACAGAAGCATTGGTTAGACCAAATGACATGAAAAGATACTCATAATGTCTATACCTGCTCTGAAAAGTAGTTTTCTAAATGTCAGACTCTTTTATTCTAAATTGGTGATAAATAGATCAAAGATAAATCTTAGAAAACCACTTTTTACCCTTTAAACTAGTCAAATATATCATCAATCCATGGAATCAAATATTTTTTATTTACTATAAATAGATTGAGTTTCTGGTAATCAATACAAAGGTGAAGTGATCCATCAACATTATTATCAAAGAGAACCAGTGCCTCCTAAGGTGATACACTCTGGCATATAAATAATTTATCTAAAATATCATCCAACTTAGTATTTAAATCTTTCAATTTATCTGGCTCCATGTGGTAATAAGGTATATATACTATTTGAATACCACACACTAAATAAATAGAAAAATCTACTTCTCCCAACTCTAGATAAGAAGTTCTGACTCTACCAGACCTGGGGTCCCATTTTCCCTGAAAGATACGACACATCCCAACAAGTTTAGTCAAGGAGACCCATCAAAGATAAAAATAAATTCAGTATTTATTATAAATTATCCAATCCATTATGAAAATAAAATTAAGAGGTTTCACGTCGATAACAAAAAAATACCAAGTAAGATCAATCATTGATAAAGAGAAGACACAAGGAGGAAAATGGATACCCTGCTCTCTCTTTGTTCTGAGGGGTTTAGTAATATCCTTCACATAAGATAAAATCTTCATTGGAATATTTAGGAGATTCACAATATGAGTCAAAATCAATTAATGGGATGAACTAGTATCAAATACATTAGTCACTAAAGATGAAGATTTAGTGATGGTACCTCCAGCGGTTGCTGGACCAATATCTATTTCATCTAGAGACTCTTCTAATGCATGAAAAAGAATAATTATAGATTCCTATGGCTAGAACCCCTTAGTTCATGAAGCATCTGATTGCACTAAAGTACTTTTAGGTTCTGATTATCCCATTACACTACATGGAGGATAATAGACATGAAAAAACTTCTGCAAGTGAAATTAGTATATGAAGGAACCACATATCATGGGTACCTCTGTACAAACCTATTTTGAGTACATAGGCTTGCCACATTGGTTGAAAATCAAAGGGCCTCTGCCTGGAACTATAGGAGGTCTAGAAGAACCCTAATTTTGAGAACCACTATGAGAATCATCACACTTTTTATTTACTTTGAAGGAACTCTCAAAACCGCCACTGGAAAAAAAGGAACTTCCGTCAACCCTGACTAACCACTTAGGTCTATCTTAACCATCAACGCTTTATCCAACACATCTGAATATGAATAGAGATTTAGTAAGAAAACTAGATAAAGAATATCATATCAAATTCCCATATCAAACCATCAATTATTAATCTTCTAATTTTATACAATCTCATAGGAAAACCACACAATCTTAGCAAAGATATTTTTATACTCAGTCGCGATCATGTTAGACTACTCAAGTTTGAAAAAATCCATAGCCTTATCCATAACCATAGACTCTAGATAGGGATGGTTGGTCAAAATATATTTAAATTAATTACACTCTAATCCCTCATGCTTCTTCTCCATCACCATAATTTCCCACCATCTCATACTAGGTCCTTCTAGCTAAAAGGTGGAATATTTCAACTCGATCTCATCAGGAGTCTCCAAGAACTCAAATAAAATCTCAAATATCCTTAACCAATATTCACCCTTTTAATGATAATTTTATCCTTGGAATATTGGAAGCTTTTGGCATAGGAACTTCTGAGCATGCTTCCAAAAAACATCTCTATGAGGTTTAACAATTGGATGCTGAATGGAAATGGGTGCAGGTGACTGTCCTAAATCTTGGACAACATGCAAAACAACATCAACTAATTTTTTTTCCATGAGAGGATTTTCTTACTATGGTTCATCATTAGATTCCCCCGGGATCCTATTCACACGTCTTCTCGAAGGCATGATGCTGAACAACATCACAATACAACATTGAAGATGTTAAAAGATTAATCAGATCAACACTCAAACAAGAGTAACAGGGAAATTAATCCAATCAGATAAGAAAAAAATATGTTGACTTCAATCTACCTAAATCAAAAGCATAGAATATACTAGAAATAATCCTTAAGATGCCTTTCCCAAACCACCCATGGTGACTCAAGGCTCATTACAATGATAGATATCCTGTCACTCACTCATAACTACCTCCTAAGTATTAAATATATTATTTAAACTACATACTGACATCAAGGAAAGATGCTTAACCTGTACCTTTGATACCACTTTTTCACGAACCGTTCCAGATACCCTCGTACATTGATACCCAACCTAATACTAACAAATCCCAAGGGGAATTCTCAATCCCCATGGGTTTGTGACCATCACATGTCATCATACAATATGAAAGTGGGAACAAATTTTACACAAACACAATGGAAGAAATAAATTCATATATATATTCTTAAAGAAAACTCCCAAAGGAGTCTGTACCAGAAGAACAATTAGGTATATCAAAACCCAAAAGTACATCATCAAAGTACAAAAAATAGATGAGATAAAAACTCAAACATCCTGAATGTTCCAACACTTCAAGCCCAAAGGGTCAAGAATATCCACCTCCTCTAAGAGGTACCATACATTTACTCAAACCTAGAAGAAGATAATCTAAAAATGCTTAAAGTTAAATTTAGGGTGTGATCTAAAATCCCAGTAGGGTCTCACCAAGTGTTCTATAATAAGATTACATAAGAAATAAACCAAATCAAGCTTTTAATTTTTTTTAAAATAGCTTGTAAGTACAATTTAATATTAAAAAAAACATGATTTTCATTTCAATTAATAGAAATAATTCAAATAATGGATTTATATGAAATTTATATAAAACAGTTTATATAAAATTCTAGGAACAAGTAAAGAAGTTTTACAACCAATGACACACACACACACACATCAAAGTAATCAAAAAAGAAACATGTTCATCTACCCAGAAGTATGATAGTTACAAGTTATGGGATCCTCCCTTATATCTTATCATTTATCCAAGAAATATGAGTACACACATCCCTCAAACAGTAGCCTAAGATGACTCATCAACATCCCACTGAGGATAAGATCCATATAATTTGGTTTTTGTTAGAGTTGTAATGTTTAAATCCTTTTATAGGGCATTACCATACTTGCGTGTTTGTCACAAATAACCCACAAATTACCCAAGATAACATGTACTCAATCAATCAAAAAATAATGGGAAATTTATTTCAAAATAGTTTAAAATATAATTGCCTCATTTCCAGTTTCAATATGCCAATTTACATTTAAAAACCAACAGATGATTTTTTTATCAATTAATGTCTTTTTCAAGATTAAACCAATCATAGGTTTTTATCAATTTAATTATGAAATTTTTCTTATAATTAGTTCAAAAATCAATTTCATAATTCCATCAATTTCAAATGACACCTCAATTTCCAATTCCATTGAAATTGAGGGGTTTTTCACAAAATTCATGATAATCCAATTTCAAATTCCAATTCACACTAAATTGGGTTTTCATAATTTAATTCGATGAAAATTAATTTTAATCAAGAAGATCAAGGGTTTATAACATGGAAAATATCAATGGAACCACCTTCCTTTTTCACGGAGATCACGAAACACAATGCCCACAATGAGATTTTCTAATGAAGAACATATAAAATAGAGATAAAGGAATCAATACTAGATTCAAGATCCCAAAAAAAGTATTTTAGATCCATATACAATATGATAACCTAGAAAACACTATGGAAGAAAGATAAAGAGGCTATGATAGATGTAACGAGAGATGATCTCTTACCATAGAGGGATCAAACGAGTTTCAACAAGCTTCGATCTTCCTTTGAATGGGTTTGAAGGAGAAAAAAATGGGTTCATGAGATATACCAAGACCTACAGAAACATAATATCCTGAGTTATTCTTGAACAGGAGATTATATGTGGGTTTGGAAAATTTTAAAATAATTTTCATATTTAAAAAAGTTTGCACGCAAGGTTAGCCGGGTAAGGCTGCACAATTTTTAAAATTGCGCACCCTAACCATGCCCCTATCTTATGAGATGTATAATTTCTACTAAGTGGGTGCACGCTGTTTCAAATAGTGCACCAAACATGAAACCCCCCACTATTTAGATTTTCATGGTTTACCCTGGGTGGGGGCACAGTTTGGGAAAACCGCGTGCCAACTATTTACAACCCAAGAGCTCTTAAAAAATTTAAAAATTTCACCCGAAGCACCCTTAAACGAGACCCAACCAAAGAATGATCAAAAAGAGGGTTTAGGGATACCTGAAAATAGTAATAGGATGTTAAAACTTCTTCAAATAAACTCTTTCCAAAATGAAATTTCCAATAGATTAAAAGTAAAATTTTATTTTAACTAATTTTTAAAAATATTTTATTAATTATTTATATGTTATTTAGTCATTAATCACTTTTATTTCTATAAATATTCAATAGGAAATAATAACTTATAAATAATGAATTTATTTTACTGTATTGATATAAAAATAGTTTTTAAAGTGTGATAGTTTATTATATTTTCACTTTATCACATGTAATTCGCATTTTGGAATGAATTTATTTTTATAATAAATTCTCATCTCATCAAAAACATAAAATATGGAAGAATTATTACTAAGGGAGATATAACCCATGGTAATATTTTCTAAATTGAAAACTCAAGTAATTATTACCATTTATGATAAAAATATGAGAAAAAACTATAGAATAGAAGATTGTAGGGCATATTTTAAATAAGTTCAAGAAATATTACCAAGGGAGATGTTAAAAGGGACTTGCCTTATCTCAAGAGAGAAAAATAGGAAATTTGTGAATTTTTTCCAAAAGGGAAAATGATACAAGGATGTCATAAAAAGTTGTAAATTCTATCCACTTACCCAATTGAATTAATAAAATCATATCAATATGAAAAAATGATACATAAATCCACTAAAATTGATATATACTTCATCACATTTACTAATTATTTTACATGGATAAAAAATGTGGTGTACATGAAGAAAAAGTCAGAGAAAATAGAGATGTTAAAAAATTCTAGAAGATACATTGAGTAAGAACTAGAGGTTTATATCAAAAAGATAAGAACTGATAATGTAAGGGATTTAAATATAAATTCATTATAATTATATCTTTTCCATAATGGGATAAAACATTAATACAGTTCTCCTTATACACCCCAAAAAAAAATTGAGATACAAAGAAGAATATTTGAAGCTTGATTGAGATGGGGAGAACCATGCTACCAAAATTTAAGATATCAAGGTTTTTATGAAGAGAATATGTATGTAGAAATATAGAAATTAAAAATAGATACTTTCTAAGACACAAATCAAATATTAATTCTTATGATATGTGGAAAAAAATAATCCTACCATGAACTACTTCATAGTTTTTGGAAGTCCATATTTGATGAAGATTAAAAATCCAAACTTGGAAATGTTTGATGAAAATGCGGAGGAAGGAGTCTTCATGGGATATCTATCTAATGGATGAGGAAAAAAGTACCCAAAAAAGGGTATATAAGTTTGTGGACTGTTATAATGTAAAGATTATCAAAAATAAACCGAAATTTTATCTCCCAAATGAAGCATATTTTGAAATTTCTAAGGAATACTACATATATATTTTTGAGAAAATGAATGAAAAATAAGCTGAAATTGAACCAAATAATATTGACGTTGACTCATATTTGGCTAGTGATTATAAAGGTGTTATTAATAATGATAAAATTATATATCAATGGATAAATAAACAAGTGGTACTAGAGAATCTATTTATAAATAAAAATGCACCGGTTAAAATGAGGAGGCTAAGGCTTGACAACCAAACATCAATTATTTATGAAGTTAATCCAAAAATAGTTACAAATTCCATTGATTAAAAATAATGGATAAATATAATGAATGATGATTTATATTAGATTGAATTGAATTATTCTTGGGATCTTTTTCCAAGACTATAAAGGGATAATATCATTAGAACCAAGTGGGTGTTAATAACAAATATCAACAGAAAATAATAATTCTCAAGAAATAAAGCTAGATCATTATGAAAAGGATTTTATGAGTTTAAAGGAGTTGAATTTGAGGAGACCATTTCTCATATTTCAATAATTGAATCTATAAGGATTTTCTTTGATGTTGTATCTTATAGGCATTAAAAAATATATTAAATACATGAGAAGTCTTTTTTATTAAATGGATAACTTGAGGAAGAATTTTAAATTGAATAACTTGATGGTTTTATTCATTTTAGAGATGGAAGCTTGATGTGCAGGCTGAAGAGATATCTATATGAAAAAAATAGGTTCTCAGATCTGGGTACTCAAAGTTGGATGGCTACTTGAGAAAATGAAGTTCACTAAATGGAATATGGATATAAAACTTTATATTAAGAAAATGTACATATATATTCTTATTGTTGTTATATTATTACTAGTTGAAGGGATTACAAGACTGAGGAAAACTCACACACCTATGTACCCCAGGGGTCAGACCTCATCCCTCCCCACTAAGATTGGTAAGCACCACTGGACCTATTTTATTAAATTTATGTGGCCCAAAGGACATATGAATTGAATCCTATTAACATAAAATTTTTCTATACCCAATATCCATGAAGTACCAAATATTACGCCGAAGGAAAAAGGCCTGATCATATAGCCATAATTTATCACATTTCCATTACCAGATGCATCAATGGTGGAAATTTTTCCATCTCTAACCTCTCCATTTTGAGTAGGGTTTATTCATTCGTGGTGAACTGCCACCACCACATACTACAAGACACCCATCACCCTTTCCTTACTTTGTTTGTCAATATCCCCCTCTATCAAGCAGGGGTCCTTTGTTTGAAATAACCACCCACCACCCTCCCTAACCCCTGTTTATCATCGACCTTCATTGTTGAGTAGGGGTCCTTCATCTATGACAATTCACCACCACCGCACCACTATGAGGCGAATTTGGAATAAGGTTTCCCCAACACCATCCATCTTGCCTTACTTCCTGTGCATGGAGTGTGAGTCTCCATTCTAAGTTGGCATAATGATTGATTGCGTCCACTCATGCACAAAATATACATAGTAAAAAATATTTGTATTCCATAATTTAATTCGTGGGAATTCATCCACAGTATGGGTTGAACCCCTGAAGAGTGCCTTGTGGGATAAATCCTATTCTACTCAAATGAGAAACCATATTATAATTTAATTTTTATTATTTATATTGATGAAATTATATTTATAGGATAAAAAGAGTATGATTGTGAAATTTTTTCTAGGAAAATGAAAATGAATTTTTAAATGTTTATTCTAGGAGAGATGAGTTACTTTTTAGAAGTGTATGTTGTGCAATAAGAAGAGTTCATTTTTATATCCGAATATAAATATTATAAGGAATTTTTTAATATTTTTGGTATGAAATATTCCAAGGAGGTTTCCACACCCATTTAAGCAGGGTTGAAGTTGAGAAAGGATGTTGGAGGAAAAAATAGAAATCAAAAGTAATTTAGAAAGATGGTTGGTACTTTTATTTATCTCACCTTATAAACACCCAATGCTATCTCTACAGTGAAATTGTGTGCAAGGTATAAAAGTGACATAGAAGAACCACCCTTGATGGAAACCAATAGAGTTATTAAAAACATCTTAGGGACTATGATTTTTTTAATGTATATAAGAGGCGAGAATCAAACCCTTTCTAGATACACTACTACTGATTGGGCCAAGGATTGTGATGACATGGACTCTACATTAAGTGGTATACTATTTTTGGGAAAAATCTATTTGAGATAGAATTATAAGAATAAAAAATCATTGACATTAAGTACTATTGAGGTTGAGTATGTGTCTACTACACATTATTATACACAAATAAGCTAGATGAGAGAGATGTAAGAAGTATTGAATATGATAATCTAAAAATATATCCACCAACAAGGCTCACTAAAGTACCCCAACATAGGTGGGAATGAAAAGGGATACCACTAAGGCCCTAATGTCCCAGCATAAGCCCTGTTCAGAGGTCTGAGATTTGAATAACTGATCCCACACAATGTCCAAGGAGTAACGAGAGAGATCAGTAAACCTCATTGAGCACTCCACCATGGTCATACTTTCCAACTATAGATGTATAAGATCATGTATGCATACCGATCGCAATGTGGATAGATAGAACTCATCCCTGAATAGATGCTCAAAGTCTATCCGGGAAAGAGTTATCTCGTCATGTGATTGAGTCACTAAGCTCCACCATTTCCCAGAAGATACCTAAAGAAGACTCAGTGTGGGAACTTCCATATGGTTGAAAGGTGTGCTCACTAGGATAAAAACATCAGTGACAGCCTCTAGCCAGTTCATAGCCACCTGAGGGTCTGGATCACCCTGAAATATAGGATGTTTATGCCTCTGCAACTCATGCAACACACTCAATCTGCATGAATCTTCAGCTGATACTTCCAACACTTGCTTTTGATCAATGGATGGTGGTATAGTTAGTAAACCACCTAGAGATGTTATCTCTAGTACAGGGCCCTGTACAGATTCCTCATCACTAGGCAGATCATCCTTATGATCACATAGTGGAATCCTTGATGGATGTCTTCATGGAGGCATTATAAAATAAAACATGATGTACCATGATCAAAAGAGTATATCTGGGGAGCCGACCTAAGAGAGACATAAGAAACACAACCATTCCCATATGATGCATATAACAAAAATTTCCCGTATAACCAATGTTTAAATATACTGAGTTGAAAGGTAGATGATCAGAGTCCTAGTGTATGGTTATGTCAGCCTCCACACAAACACTAGAATCCCTAGCTTGAAATCCAAACTCAAAACACTAAACACTGTTTCCCTAAACCAATATCACCAACTAATGTCCTAAGGTAGAACCTTTCCTCTGATACCAATATATCACAACCTGAACTATCAGGGTCCAAACCCTGACTACCCCATTCCCACCTCAGATAGGATAGAGGTTAATGACTAGTGTTGAGTAGTCATATCCCACAAATGGGAGGCATTATCTTAAAGTACCTGCACACACACACACACATCTCCAAGTACACATGATGCTGAAATGTAAAACAACTAAAATAATGAATGCATACGTCTAAGATCCCACAACAGAGTAAAAAAGTAAAGTACTGAATGCAGAAAAAGGGGCCAAATACAAGCCCAAGAAAAAAACTGTAAAGAGTCTGGCCTACTCCAAGGGTGAAGAATATATTAAATGGAAGATCCTGGTAAACACCTTGGTCTGAAAATATCCATATACACTCCACCCAATACCTATCCTCCTAGGACACCATTAAATATGCCATCATCTTCATAGGACATGACACGTGCTAGCAAAGCCCATGTAGTGGTGAGTATAACAATACTCAACAGGACACTCCAAAAACACTAAAAGCAAAGTACTAAGTATTTTTAACTCAATACAAGATATAAAAGTCAATGTATAATAGAAACACCCAAATATACTCAAAAAAGACACCATTCCACTAGGCAGTCATAAACAACTGTCAGCCATAGTATTCTGCTCGAAGTAATACTCATTCTAGGAGAATCCACTCCATGATCCATATTATCATCGGAGATACTCAAAGAAGAGTTATATCTCATTGGTCCCCACCCAAGAAAGATCACTTGTGTAAGAATACCCTGATACATAGAAGGGGTGTCACGCTAAGAACTACTAGGGGATACCACAAACCCAATTTAGATCAACCTGATATGTAAGGGATCATATGTCAATGATTCCACAAACCCAACCAATACGACCTGCTAGATAGAGGATAAACATCCTTATTAGGGTGGTCATTATAATTCCACAAACCCCATATAGGGAACATAGGTGATAGAGGATCACACTCCAGTGTCACAAAGGGTCTCCATAACTCTATCTAAGACTTGGTCTTTATAGGGGATCACAATCCCATGATGTGGATGTAATTACACACTATACCCTCAAGGGAAAATAATAAGGGAACAAACTCAACCTATACTATTCCAAACTAAGAAAACAAAGGGTGAAAAACACTCTTGATGGGGGTACATGACATGTACCAGGGGTACACGTCGTATCCAGTTATCCCCATGACTTCCCATGGGGAAGATCCTCACATGGCTTGTAAGTCTCCATATACACGACATATATAAGAAGTACATGGTGTGTAGAGACAGATGATATCCTTCCTGTATCATCTATCTATGTCTGTGTATGGTGGCCATGTCTATGTACCAACCCATGTACACCAAGCCATGTCTATGTCCAAGTACATGACATGCCATCTAGTAGTGTACTTTTCCCATGTTGGTGTACGTCCCTAAGTACACACCGATCCATATGGGAATGTCTACATTACATGTAAGAGGGTTCACATACCGTGTGATCCTTATTTTCATCCTAAAACCCTATTCGTCACTGAATATGACCTACAAAGTGTGTAATCATGATTTACACACTATGCTGCTCAGGGTTTTCCATATTCAGAGGTTTCTCCTCTATTCTCACTTGCACACTGTTTCCACCATAATTTCTGCAATAAATCACTCTTTAGATATCAGATCTTGGTCGATCAATAATTTTTTCTATTTTCTCACCAGAATCCAGCCTCAAAACACATTGGGAAAATACCTTCGTCATTTAGAGTATCGTTCACCACCCGGGAAGAAGGAATAACCCTTGATCTGACCTTGTTCTCCCTTGATCTAACCACCATTATCATTGGAACTCGATCCAAAACCTCCATCACATTCCATACCAATGGTTTCGATCTGTTTCATCGAAAAATGTTCAAGAAACGTTTGAAAACTTGGTATCTTTCGAACCATTGGCAAAAATAAATTATAACTATGATCAAATGAAGAAATTGGGGAGAAATTCATAAAACACAAACAAGTGAGGAATGAAACTGGGCCTTTGTTTGTTTGTCCTAAATTATATGTATTATAAAGGGATTAACGAAAATGAAAATAATCAAAATTAACCAAAAAATTCTATTAAATAAAATCTACCGTTTTTGAACGTATCAATTCTGTTCATATAATTGATCTGTATTCACCCGAGATTAAATAATGGGATGGAAAATCACAAAGAAAAACATCATACTAGGATTTTTGATCGATCTTTGACAAAGAATAGTTGTTTTTCTATCATTTAAGAGATCCTATAACTATGTTGTCACAATGATCCACGATCTAGTCCTGATCCGTCATCGTTAACTAAGAAAGATCTCCTCTAATTGCTCCTAGGTATCCAAGGCTTAACGACAAAACTCGAGACAATTTATTTAGCTATATACTTAAAGGACATATTATTTTATGTTTTAAAAATAAAAAAAACTAAATCAATTATTTAATTTATTTCATTTAATTATGACCGTAATAAAATTTTCACAAATGGTCCACACTGAAAAATATTATGACACGTATAGGGTAAATCCCATGTTTTGAACTCTACAAATCCCTTAGATTTCTGATCTAGGCCCCCTTATGGGATTTATTCCACCTTTTCAAGAAAAATGTGTGCATGTGCTATTTAATATATTTAATATATTACAAACATTTGTTCTGGGTACACCAGGCCTCGGAATCGCACTCCGTATCAGCGTAAGGTCTCATAAATAATCTTTATAATATCAAAAAATAATATATAGAAAATCGAATACATTATAGATTCAATAAGGATGATGATTTGAAGAATCTCTGAGTTGTACATTGAAAATGTGGAAAATAAAAATATCTTATGTTGGTATGTAAGATATTTTGCATATGGTAGATATATTCTATACAAATTTAACAAAGGAGAAAACCTTACATGATATGTAATATTTTTTAGAATCATGTGTAATATATTTTTTAAATATCCAATTAGAATATGGAAAAAGAAAAAAACCTTATGTTGTATATAAGTGCCTTTATACTAGTAAAATTGGAAATGCATCAAATTCAAAAACCTCATGTGATACGTAAGGGTAACGGATCATTATATAAGGGTCACCTGTTAGTGGAAATACAGAAAAGGGCATAACCTTACATGATATATATGAGTAATAATTTCTTATATAAGGGTTTTGAATGGAAATTTTAAAAAGTGTTGGGAACCTCACTATGACATGTAAGAGTAAAAATTTCTTTTGTAAAGGTTAATAAGATGATATATAGAGGTACACTAATTAGAAAAATTTGAGAAGTTAAAGATATTATATAAGATAGATCCAAAAGTTAAATTAGAAAATATTGAGCTATTGTCCATGAATTAAAATATCATGGCCTTTTGATTAACCCATGATCAGTGTATAATTAAATGGGAGTATCTTAATATAATATTTTTGAGATTTTAAATATAATATTTGAAATATTTATTGAATATTGATAAATAGAAATGTCATCAAGAGGATCCATTGACCAGTTTTAAATGGGGAATAAGGATGATGAAATTTAAGGGATTTTCTATATTTAAATAATATAAATTATATTTAAATGATTCTTTTAATGAAATAAATAATTAGAAGAGAATATAAAAGTGTGTGTTAAATGAAGTCAATACGGGATCATGTTGCTGATCTTATGTATTAAACAGAGATAAATAATGAGATACTAGTGAGTATCTTTAATACTATTCATTATCCACATCGTGGAAAGTAGAAATTGATTCTAATCATCTAAATTATTTCTATTGAGAATAAATGGGATGGCATGTTATTACATTATCTCATGTATATATTAATCATTTTGAAAGAATGAGAAGTAAAATAATGTTCATGCAGTTTTGTGATTATATTCTAGAATTTGAGACCTAGAATTTAGGAGGAGGACCTTACACTGTGATATCAAGACCCCCGAGACTACACTGAAGATCATATTTAGATAAGAGAATAAGGAGAACCAATGAAGACAAGAAGGATCCAATATAATCTCATCTAAATTTATGTTGAGTGATAGCTTCAACTTATTTACAAAGAGTTAAGGTTTTATTCTACCATTATCTTGTAACCACCTAGATGACTTCATATGAGTCAATTATGTGCACCCAAATTCTCTTATATTCACTTGAGTAATATAGTGAATTTTTGTGTCTCAAACATGACCTGAACACAACATGAAGTAATCACTAACATTGGGGGAGGACCCCTTAAAAAATTTACATGTTCCTTTTATTTCTTTCTTTTCAATTTCATATGAGTGAGAGTGAGATTTTAAGAGAGTAGATGAAAATATTAATCATTCAAAGTGGTTGATTTCAAATAATAAATTATAAAAAGTGTATCACTGATTAATCCTCATTATTAGTGATATATAAACACTAACTTGGCACTTCATATTCAACATTGAGTGAATTTTATATATTTTTTGATTCCTAAATTTGGATTTTAGAAAAAAATATCTTATTTTTAATAAGTTTTTGGAATAAAACTTTTAAAATTACACTAATATTATTTGGATAATTAGAGGAAGTGAAATATAAATATTTTCTATGTGTTTATTATATTATATAAAATAGTTACTTTTAAAATGATTTAATCTAATATTGATCTAATTTTTGTGATTTTTTTTATGGAAGGTAGTTCCTTAGGATAGGGTTTAGGCTTAGGTAAATTATAGGTACATTATAAGTTGAAATCATTCTTTATTCATGTAAATAATTTATTTTTATTAATTTAGCATTTATATTTTTTTATTTAATAGTTGGAAAGAATAACTTAAGGTCATTTATTAAAGTGCAGTTTCCTTGGGAATTATAAAATTACCCTTATATTTTTTATTATTAATTATGGTATATTTCTTGTTGAAACGTGATTGATGAGAGATTATTTAATTAATTAAGTGAGTGTATTTTATTTGAGGGTTTTGAATTTGGGAACATTGACTTAGAATTTTTTTACGATCAATTATAATGAATTAGATGATTATAGAGACATTGACTATATATATTATGATAATTCACCATGTAAAACATAATAGATGAAAATAAAGGTTTGATAGATGGAATGAAATTATTATAAACCCCATATATTTTATGATATATTTCTCAATAAATAAATTTAATTTATTTGATAAATTTCTATACACACAACACTAAGTTTAAAAAAATTGCGATATACTATTGAAATATTATTATTTAATGTGACAGTTACCCCCAAGCAACTAGATTGGTGGGTATGAATAGGATTAACTAAATTATGTAAAATTTATGTTTTACAAATTTATAAAATTAATTTATTATTATCAATTTATTATAAATGAGAATAAAAAATCATTTGAAATTAAAAAATATGTTTTTATGGAAAACTATTTTTATGCGTGAAATGTGTTTTTATCTTAATAAATTAAATCAATCACAATTAGAAAATTATTAAAATAATTTTTTTATATAAAACATTCGATCAAATGTTTTAATATTCATCTAATTTTTCTTTCTAGAAATGTGATAAGAATAAATCCATTTTTATTCTTAAAAATGTATTTTTTTTTCTAAAAAACAGTTTTCATCGAGTTTTGTGCACTTATTTTAAAATGAATTTATGTTATTTATAGAAATTTAATATTGAAAAATATAGCTCATATTTTTAGTTAGGAGGATCAAATTTGGTAAATAATTCCCTTTTATTTTTGGTGAATATGAATAGAAGTCATAGTAATTGTTTTCACCCTAGTAAGGGTAAAATTGGTAAAATACGAATAAAACATTGGGATAAGGATTTAAAATTTCTATAACACTTGAATTTAACCAATTTTATTTTGGAGTTCATCCATATACATCCAAGTCTCTAATAATTTTTCACTTGGTGCCAAATTTATTTGACTTTGAAATTTATATTAATTTAAGAAATGAATAAATACAAAATGTCACTATCTTGACTTTAATATCTCCAATTTTTTTTCATAAGGATAAAAAGAGGATAATTTTTGTTTTTAATGTTTATTTAAAGAATAAATTAATTTTTTTACAATAGTAATTTATTAATAATTTTAATTAGTTGAATAATTACTTTAAATTCTTACGCAACACCGACCCATTATTTATTCAGTTCATAGAAAAATAAAACAAATGTTATTAAAAATATTAAAAGCAATTAAATTCGTGTGAATTATTGTATTAAATAAGTTTTTTAGATTAATATAACATATTATATTTGTGTGAAATGTTTTTATTCTAATTACCTTACTGTATTGTTGTCCTTAAAGTCAAATTAAATGAATAATGTAAAAAATGACCTTAATGATATTTTATTAAGATAATATTTTATTAATTTTTTTTAAATAGAATAAAAACAATGAAAGTGGAAAATATGGATAATATAATGTAAAAAATTACATCCCTTTACCATTTATGATCCAATTTTTACCTTATAAGTAATATTATAACCCTATATTGTTGAGAATTTCATAATCATGATCAATGTTAAAATTAGTTAAACAATGAGTTAATAAAAATGATAAGGATTAAAAGGAAAATGAAACATGTATAAATTTAATTTTTAATGATATTTCAGACTTAGTCCCATTTTCAATAAATCTATGTCCATTTGGAATCATTTTTCTTGAGAACGACTTAATTATATTTTAATATTTTTAGCAATTTAAAGTTTGTTCTTTCCCTCTTTTATAAAATGGATCCATTATCTCTTTTATTTACACTTTTTTAAGAAACATATATTGACCAAATCCTACACATTTACCTTCTAAAATTACTTATCCATGAATTTGAGGGATTTTTATTCTTAAAAGACCATTCCAATGATCCTTAAAAATGGGTATAAAGGAGGCCTACTGAAGAAGAGGAAATCTTACCCAACCTCTTTCAATATATTTCTTCTTATTCCTCCTCTAATTATATGGTATCCATAATTAATTAATAAATTTATTTTCATAAATATAACAAAATGTTATTTTGATTATAAAACCTAGAATATCGACACTCTATTCCATCAAATGTCATGTGAAAATATTTCTCATGTGTACATGTGGACTACCACCTCCACGTAGCGATAAAATTCAATTTCCATCACTATTTTTCATGGATAGTTATTATGATATTTTAAAGTATATATGTTATATTTATTAAATAATTATGCTTTTAAGATTATAATATCACATATACCTTCTTACATTCCAATCCATTAGAAAATGATAGTGTTTCTCGTGCTTAAGTGTGGATTACCACTACCACGAAGCAATGTGATTTTCATTTCCATTTTTACTTGGATGTTAATAAGGATACATTTAATGAATATATATTATATATATGATATAATAATTATTCTTTAAAGATAAATTATTATTTACCTTTATTTCATTCCATCCTTCGAAAATGAAGACAGTGTTCATGCGTTTGTATGACCTACCATCTCCATGAATGGTATAATTAATTTTTCTATATTTACCATCTATGAATGACTATAAATATTTATATAATGAATATATTCAATATTTATATCATGATTTAAATTCTGAATATTATGGATCCATTATCAAAGTATAAGGTCCGATACCATTGAACTGAATTTCTCATGAAAAACAAAACCATTAATACCCAAGAACAATGGTTTTAATATGGAATTATTAATAAATGGTGTTAAAATGTTATAATAGGATCATATATGAGATTAAAAATATGTAAAATACTTTTTTATATAATTATAATAAATATAAATTTTTTATACATGATTATAGAGTGTTTTTTAATCCAGTCAAACTCAAGGTAAGAGTTTTAAGTTATAATCTCATTGTTTACTAAAATTGTTTAAAAATAAGTTTAAAGTGATGAATTTAATGAATTAATTCTCAATAATCTCATGAATTTTATTCTCCTATGTTTATTTATTGAGAATACATGTCTTCAGTTTATTTTTATCTCTTTAAGTACTCAATAGACCGAAAGATGTTTTTAATGAAAAATAAACTTTATTTATCTTTTCAGTTGAAAATCGATTTTCTTCCATGTCCATGTTTTTAAAGTGTTTTAAAGAATGTTTTTACACTTCTATGATTGTTTAAAATAATTTTTACCCATTATTTACTTTTTATAAAATGGTTTAAAATGAAAATTCTTGTCTTTTTATGGATGATGCACTTTTTAATTTTTACCGAAAGCATAAAAGGAATCTTTGATTTAGCATACAAAAAATGAATGAAATTTATCATAATTATGATATCTCATTGATTTGAACCTTAATTTAAAATTTCCCGAGGTTCATTTCAAAGAAAATATTTTCCACGATATTTGGGTAATTTTTATATTTTAAATAAGTGATTTCAAAATGAAAATTATATTTTCCTCAAGAAATATTCCAGAGATATTTTAAATTAATTTTCATATAAATATGAAATCCTTTGATTTTATATATGTTTTTATAGGGATATGATCTAATGATATCGCCATTTTTCTTTCTCTATATGGTTTATTATTGTGATGATTATATTTTTATGAAATTGTTTTACTTTACATGGGTTATTCTATGATAAAATGTTGGAATGTTTATAAAACCCATTTCTTTTACACTAGTTATGACATATAATGAATTATTTATGATCTTGTGGGACACATATGATTGGATTGTGACTATGTGATGGTTGGTTTCATTAAATACCACTAATTCATTAGGTAAATATAGATTAATCATGAGTTAATTATGTTATGCATGGACCTTTTTTCAAGTTAAAAATTTTATGTGTAGACCTAAATTTCATGACTATAAGTTTATGAGTGGACCTGTTTTCATGTACATAATTTTATGAGTGGACCTGGTTTTAAGTCTATATGTTTATAAAATGTCTTAATTTCATTTCCTTAATTTAATGAGTAAACTTGTTTCTATTTAAACATGTTCAAAATATTACAATCTTATATTTTTACTATATTACTATAACAACGTTATTATCTCATAGCTCATGTTCATTGATTCCTTAGTGATCCATGTCTTATAAACTACCATTATTTATTCCATGACTCATGATTATGATCCAAGATATGCTGGGTATGGTTTTTCAAATTTTAATCTCATGTTATCATACCCTTACACTCATGTTATACTTAATTAATCACTAATATCTCCCTTGTTTACCATTAATGAGCATATTATCTTAACCTTTCTTATGTTTCCTCTCCCTAGGTCACGAGGAAAGGTTTTAAGTAGGGAATGTCCAAGAAGGTTACTATGTGGGGAGATATTTTTGGGAGATGTTTAATATCTTTCATGAAATAAGAATATTGTGTATCTATTATCCAAAGAAACTAAACCTATATGATCCCAACCTGGATCGTGATGTTATGTAATGGATATTAATATATTAATATGTGATATCTCTATATAAAAGTATGGATCGCTATAGTTGGTATCATAGAAAGGTTTAGTAAATTTTTGGACATTAGGATTAGAAAACTTTATTGAAACCCTTGGGGATATGTCTTAGTATAGAATTACATCCTAATGTTTTGGTAAGGAAGAGATTAGGTAGTTTCCTAGAAATACATCCCAATATGGATACTACAAGTATATGTGGTTTTGGAATAAATGAATCTTGGGTTAATAACCCTGAAATGAGTTCATCAAATATATCTCAAGCATCATTGTTTTTCATGGTGGGTGTTCCCTTTCTATGAACCTAGTTTGAGACTCTCTAAGGATATGATTTGGAAAAATCACATTTTTTTTACAAACCATTATTAAGGATTTGAGTAGATAATGATCAATGTCGACCTAGGTTTAACCTAAGGTTTCATATATTGAAAATAAGGTGTCCAGATTTTGGTATCCTATAAATGCTTTTTTCATGATTATTTGGTTTCTTGGTATGATTTTTTTGCACACAATATACTTTTTGAATTTAGCCAATGACTAAAACCTGAAGGAATTATATTAATTCAGAATGTGATAGACAATAATTTTTTTTCCACGTGAGCAACCAAATTCCTAGAGAGATGGAATGTAGAATATTATTTCTATACTCACATAACTTTCTCAGCCTATGAATCATGCTATGCTTCCAAATGATTAAATAAGAGAACAACATATTGTTGAGCCTTTCACAAGGAAATATCCAACTTCTTTTAGTGGGTTTTTTTGATCCACTAGTTGTTGAGTAAAGGATCAATACCATTGAAAATATATTTTCTATTCTCCACTATTTGAAACCTATAAAAAGTTATTTTAGATGTTTATCATTTGGAAGGAAAAGAGGATCAATGGTGGAATCTTGTTAAGAATACAAGACAATGAGAATAAATTATCTCCATGGAGTGGGATGAGTTTAAGAATTTATTTTTCAATAATTAAATTCATTGTATTATTCACATAAAAACGTAAAATAATGAATTACTTGAGCTAAAACATAGGAATGATTAATTTTTTGGTACCTATGAGGTAAATTTTACAAGACTTACAAGGTAATATTCTAGTATTATCATCCAAACTAAAATTAAGGTTGATCAAATTTTCATTGGATTAAAACAAAATCTCCAAAGGGAGCTAGTTGGAAACCCTCATGGTTTTGGTGATAAGAAAAGGAAGATGGGGTTTATTGGAAACTCAAGTGGTATGTCACATAGAGGGAAGAAAAAGTTCCAACCTCCTACTAATAAATATTGTGGGAAACAGAACTAATGTGAATTAATAAAAGGAATGATAATATTTTTCTAGTGTGGGAATGATGACCATCAAGGAAAATAATGTTTAAGGTATATGAATAGGGCAATTAATTAAATTAAAGTAGATAGAGCTTAAAATAATGAACCACCCACAATTAATTTTTTCAAATGAAAGGAGTATGGGTGTAATGATAATTAGTTCTCAAATATGAAGGTTAATGATTATTATCACCATCATCAACATATTAAACCCAAATAAAAAATAAAATATCATGTGATCACTATTTCTAATATGGAGTATGATAACAAAGTGGTGAAATGTACACTTACCATCCACTCTTGAACTGCTAATGTCTTCTTTGATTATAGATCCAACCACTCTTTTATATATAAGTAATTTTATATTGTAATAAAAAGACCACCCCCTTGATTAGATGTTTAATTATAAATTAAAACTTTTAATGGTATAATGATCACATATCAAGTATATGAATCTTCTCTGATTGAATTTTGTGAAAATGTGCTTCCTGTAAATCTCCTTATTCTACCTCTAGATGAATTTGATGTTACTTAGACATGGATTGAGTTTTTTATATAAATACCACATCAATTTTCAATTAATATAAGTCAAATTTTATATTCCAAGCCAACCCATGATCATTTATAAATGTAATGATAAAAATCAACATCGAATGGAAATTGCATCCATTATATGGGTCTTGATTTCTATTAAAAAGGGGTGTTTATCTTATATGGTTACGGAGAAACTTAGCATCAATGATATTCCAATTGTATGGGATTTTGTTGATGATTTTTTGGAATAATTTCTTATACTTAATCTAAAATGTGAAGTTGAGTTTTCAATATAACTCATACATGTTGCTACACTTATTCCAAAGACTCTTTATAGAATGTACCTGATTGAGTTGTATGAACTGAAGAAGAAACTTCATGAGAATCTTGATAAGGGATTCATTCATCCAAGTGTATCACCCTGGGGTTCACTTATTTTTTTTAAGAAAAATGATGGATCAATTAAACTCTGCATTGACTATAAGGAATTTAACATGATAAAAATAAAGAATAAGTATCCCCTACCCTGTATTGATGATTTGGTCAATCAATTACAAGGATATCAATATTTTTATAAGATTAATATTCGATAGGGATACTATATTTTTAGGGTTAAAGGTGAATACATACCCAATACAACCTTATGTATGAGGTGTTGATACTATGAATTTATAGTGATACCATTTGTTCTTACTAAATCCCCCACTATCCTCATGGATTTAATGAATAGAGTCTCCAGATATTACCTCGATCAATTTGTGGTAGTCTTTTTAGATGATATTATTACATATTTAAAAAGAAATAAATAGCATTAAGACCATTTTAAGATTATTTTTAAGAACATGATAAAGGATAATTTGTATGAAAAGTTTACTAAGTGTGAATTTTGGATACAAAAGTTTCATTTATGGGTCATATAATCACATGTGAGAGTATACCAGTGGATCTATAAATGATATAAGTTATTAAACATTGGTTTAGAACATTTTATATGACTGAGATATGTAGTTTTCTTGTTTTTTATAGGTATTATTGACACTTTTTGGATAATTTATCATGGATATCTAATTCACTCACTAGGTTAACATAAAAGGGATCCAAGTTCCTTTGGACAAATGAATAAAAGGGAAATTTATAGGAACTGAAGTTAAGGTTAGTTAGTGAAACTATGTGTATAATATCCTATGTTATAGAAGGTTTTGTGATATATATTAATGCATCAAAGAAGAGATCAGGATGTTCTCTCATATATAATGATATAGTGATAGCTTATGCCTTATGACAATTGATTTTTTTGAGAAAAATTATCCAACTCATGATTTGGATTTTAGCTGTAGTAATTTTTTCATTAAAGATATGAGGGAATTATATTTATGGATAAAGGTGTGATATATATAATGATTATAAAATTTTAAAATATATATTCAATTATAAGGATATGAATATGTTCTAGATAAGATTGTTGGATCTGATTAAAGATTATGAATTATCAATACACTACTACCTTGGGAAAACGAACAAGGTGGCAGATACCTTGAGTTGAAAGGATCATGCTAGATTATATATGGCGAGGATCACAAAATATAATGTATTTATAGATCTATAAAGGATGTATTTTAAAATATTAAAGGAAGGGGATAAATATTATCTAACACAAATTAGTGTCCAACTAACTATCCAAGTAAAGATAAAGAGTCACATAAGGAATATATAGATATAAAAAATAATGTGATAAATGTTCCTGATTTCAACCTTGACTGTGATAGATTGATAAGGTTCAAGAACTGTGTATTTATTTTTTACATACCAGATTTGAAGAAGGATGTGTTGGATGAAGCTCATAGTTTTACATTCTCTATTCATCCTAGAAGTAAAAAAGATATACAAAGATATAAAAGAGTATTTTCTGATGGGAAAACATAAAAAAAGATATTGTAGAGTATGTATCTTGGTTATTGGTATGTCATAAAGTTAAGGAAAATAGAAATAAGTCAACGGGTATTTTACAACTATTACCCATAGCAGAATGGAAATGGGAATACATCATCATGGATGTTGTTATTGGACTCCCCAAAATGTCTAAAGGCCATAATACTATTTGGGTTGTAGGCGATCACCTTACAAAGTCTTCATACTTAATTTTTATTTGATAAGATTTATCTCTTGACCAGATTACCATAACATACATTAAGGAAGTTTTGAGTTTACATAGAGTGAAAAATCTTATTGCATCTGATCAAGATATGATGTTTACCTTGAAGTTATGGTGAAATATTCAATTGGATCTAGATACAAAGTTGATTTTCAATACTACTTATCATCCTTAGATATATGGTCAGCCATAGAGGACTTTCAAAATTCTAGAGGATATGCTAAGATCTTTTTCTATGGATTTCCAAGGTGGTTGGTATCTACACGTTCCTCTATTTGGGTTTTCCTAAAACAATATCTTTCACTCAAGCATTCAGAAAACCCCTTATAAATTCCTCTATATAAATAAATATAGAACTCCAATGTGCTGAGATGAATTTGGATAAATTCATTGGAAATTACTCTAGATAAAGAAATGGAATAGAAATTCATATCCATTCAACAACATATTAAGGTATCTTAGAGTTGATAGAAAATTTATTTGGATAATAATCATTGAAATCTAGAATTCGAAGTTGGTGAGAAGGTATTCCTATGAATTTATTTATGATGGAAGGTTATGAAATTTAGAATGAAGGGAAATCTAATACCTTTTTATATTGGACTATTAAATTTTATCTATCAAGAAGGTATGATATCTTATCACTTAGTGATTCTATTGAACCTCTCTCAAGTTTGTGATGCATTCCATGTATCACTCCTAAGAAAGCCATAACTAATCCTTCACATGTACTGAACTCAGAGATTGTATCACTGGAGAATGATATTTCATATAAAGAAAAAATGTTTTAAATATTGGTTTGTAAAGATAATGTTATATTCCACAAGACTACTCACTTGGTTAAAGTTATATGGAGGAATAAAAAATTCAAAGAATTTACATAGAAACTAGAGGATGTGATGAAACAAAGATATCCTCATTTGTTTGTATTGAAGTGACAATATTTAAGGTAATAATTAATTTTAAGGGGGGTATAATGAAATATATATATATTTTATGATATATTTATCCATAAATAAAGTTAATTTATTTGATATATTGTGACACACACACAACACCGAGTTTAAAAGAACTGCGATATACTATTGAAATATTATTATTTAATGTGATAGTTACCACCTAGCCATTATATTGGAAGGTATGAATAAAAATGAATAAATTATGAAAAATTTATGGTTTACACATCTATAAAATTTATTTGTTGTTTATCAATTGTATAAACAAAAATAAAAAAATCATTTGAAATTAAAATATATGTTTTTCTAAAAAATTATTTTTACGCGTACAATGTGTTTTTATCATAATAAATTAAATTAATCACTATTGGTGAATGATTTCAATGAAATTTATATATTATATATTCGAACTTTTAATATTCATATAATATTTTTTCTGGGCATGAGATTAGAATAAATCTAGTTTTATGCTTAAAAATGTATTTTTTTAAAATGATTTTCATTTCATTTTGTGCACTTATTTTAAAATGAATTTATGACAATTATAGAAATAGAATCTTCAAAAATGTATCCCATATTTTTAATTATTAGGATAAAATTTGGTAAATATTTCCCTTTTATTTTGGTCAATATGTACAGTAACCATAGTAATTTTTTTCACCCTGGTATGGGTAAAATGGGTAAAATTTGGTCAAAACTTTGGGATAAGGCATTAAAATTTCTATAAAACTTGAATGTTTCCTATTTTATGAGTTTATTTAACCAATTTTCATACAATTATCTAATATATTATCACATGGTTCTATATTTATTTTATTATTACATTTATATTAATTGAAGAAAAGAATAAATACAAAATGTCACTCTCTTGAATTTAATATATCTATTTTTTACATAGGGATTAAAAGAGTATAAATTATAATTTTTTTTTATTTTAAATATTAATTATTTTTTATCATATTAATTTATTTTAAATTTTTATCAACTGAATAATTACCTTAAATGATTACACAATGCCAACATAATATTTATTAAATTAATAGAAAATAAAATTACCGATTTTAAAAATATTAAAAGTAATTAAATTTGAGTGAATTATTTTGTTCCAAAAATTTTATAGATTAATATAACATATTAGAGTTGTTTTAAATGTTTATATTTGAATTCCATTGTTGTCTTATTGTCTTTTAATCCAAATTAAATGAATAGGGTCAAAAATGAACTTAATGATAATTTATGAAAATAATATATTGTTAAATTATTTAAAAATTTTAATTTTTAAAAAATAGGATATGATGGATAATATATAGCCTAAAATTTATTCTATTTTCCATTTATAATCCAATTTTTACCTTATAATTAAAATTATAACCCTTTATTATTAAAAAATTTGTTACTATTGTTAGGGATAAAATTGGTTAACCAAGCGGTTAATAAAGAAGACATAGTTTAAAATGAAACCGAAAACTATATATATTTCATTGGTTGATGATAATTTGAAATTATAATATTTTTATTTAAATCTATGGCCTTTTGGAATCATTTGTCTTGAGAATGGATTAATTATATCTTAATGTTTTTTTGTAATTCCATATCTGTCCTTTCCCTCCCTTATAGAAGGGCACTCATCTATTTTATTTTCACCTTCATGAGAAACCTAGCTTGACCAGAACCTGAGGATTTACCTTATCAAATTCCCTATCCAAAAACTAGACGTGATGGTATTCTTCAAAGATCATTTCAAGGATCCTTTTAAAAAGGGTCTAGTGGAGGCCTACTGAAGAAGAGGTAATCATCTTACCTGAAGCGATGTGATTTTTGCTTCCATTTTTAGTTGGATAGTGATAAGGATAAATTTAATAAATATATATGATATATATGTTATAATAATATTATATAAAAGTGAATTATTATTTAACTTTATATTTTCCATCCTTTAAGAAGTTAAAACAACATTCATGTTTACGTACGACCTACCATCTCCTTGAAAGATATGATTAATTTTTATATATCTAACTTTTATGAATGGTTATAAATATACATGTAATAAAAATAATTTTATATGAGGAAATTAAACTTTTAAATTAACTTTATTTCTTAAATTTTATTCTTATGGGAGTGCCTAGTGGGGTCATGAAGTAAATGGGGGTGTCCCGGTCTTGTACAGAGCCCAAAGCCTGAGATTTTGGAGGAGGAAATTGGGCCACACAGTTAGTAGAAATCATGTAGCCCAGGCTGTATGGTTTTATTAAACAATGTGGGGTAGTTTTATTGCATAGAAAAGGGTGCACAGTATTCCCTAACCATGCAATCGAGGCCGCACTCCCGTGTGACTGTTGCATACATTTTAATCGAGGGAAAACTCACGTTCAACATATGATTTTTGTAACCATGAACTATGACCATGTGAGGGGGTTCTTGAGGTAGAGTTAGATGTGTTTTCCTGTTTGTTCAATTTTTTTTCTTCTATACAATATTAGTGTCCAAATTTGGATGATGAGTGAACTACCAGATGAGTTAGGTGGTCTCATGATTTCCATTAACATCTTGCTATTTATATGTGTACCCATTGTGTTGTGTGCTATATTTTACGAGAAACGCTTGTTAAAGGGAATTTTTCTTGAATTAAATGAATAGGTGTGACCTATATAAATTAAAATACCTATTTATGTCTGATTAAAGGTTAAGGAACTCAAATTTGAACCAACCATTGGGTTATTTATTAAATTATTTTGAACCACCATGGGTGGCCTATGTATTTGATTCATATTTAAGGTGTGGACTTTCCCCCCTTGCCTTAGGGATGTTATAAAAATTATTTAAATTGTAAATTTATTAAATGAAAATGGGAATTGAAGTCCAATTACATAATACTTTGGCCATTTCTCTTTCTCACTTATACTTATGACATATTTCATAACTAAAATGGCCAATTTAAACGAATGGAAGGATTCATGTGATGATAAGCATTCTAAATCTATGATAGTTTTTAAACCACCATATAAGGTGAGTTAATTGATTATAATTATGATGACCAATTGGATTAAAACTTGTAATTAAATGATATGGTTAGACTATGGGATCATGCACGTTCTCATTGACATGCCAAGAGTGATAGGTTGGTTTCAGTTTAGAATTACCATAAATGAACTCTTCTAGCTCAAATAATTAAATGATTATAATGAATGATTATTATGCGTCTTAGATGATACCGTGGTTATTTTGTTAATGCTATGGATAGAATCATTTGGAAAATATCTCATATAATACTAAGTGACACTTAGACTCCTTTATGGACTGATAAGGATAGAATTAGATGGAAGACTATTACTATGCCATGAGTGATACTTAGACTCCCTCTGTGGACTTCCAAAGATAGAATCATAGGGTAGATTGTCATGTATTCCATGAGTGACACTTGGTATACCTTTATGGACCACCAATGATGGACTCAGTGGGTGGTGGATTTATACCACACCTAGATAGATACTAGGATTCCTAAGAGGGATGCCTAACGTGGGATTATAAGATGTTTGGTTCATGTTATACCTAGGTTCAAAATTCAGAACGCCATGTATGGGATCATGTTAATTTTTAATTAAATAATAATTAAATGATTATAATGAAATGTATTCCAATCCAAAGTATAATCTTGGATTCAATTATAGCCTTACACATTTCAAATATACTTTTTATACACATCCTGTTGGTTATAATATATGAGGGATTCTTGGGCTATGAGATAGGTCCCAAGACTTTATTATAAATTTAATCACATTTGATTGATTACTTAGAGGTAGTATGACTAAGGCTGAATATAGAAGTAGAAAACAGGTGTTCCATGAGAACTCAGACCTCTGTTGGTTATTTATTACCACACTTCATTTCTATATTATTATTATAGGCACACTGTTTATTATATATTCATATACTTAATGGAATTATACACCATTGGTGGTGTAATATTGAGTTTATGTCACACCCTGCTCATGCCACCTTTATGGTACCAAGATAGAATTTATAGATTTTGTTAGGTATAGGGAAAAGTTCATAGTTTTCAATACTTTATTGATTGTATCATGGGACCGGGGGAGCACAAGATTAAGCTATGGCTCATGATGTAATATAGAGATATTCTTTTGGGTCTTTTTGGATATTTTTGGAATACATGTATGTCTGTATTCCTGCTACCATGTATATGTATATTTATTTTTGTATAACATGCCATGATTATAATTTTTATATGATTTTGATGGATGTGATTACCCAATAATTATATGATGGATATTTACTCTTCATCTATTTATTTATATTTATACTTATACTATTTTTAATATTATTATACTGCTATGATATACTTTGATAATGTGGGTATAGTATCCCTACTATTACACCATGGACCCTCACTACTTGTCAGTATCCTCTAGTGTATGAGAAGGCTCACTTGAGGCCATTTGGCCAATCGGGTTCAGTTACTATTTAGTGAACCGGGTCTGTGTTGTTAAAAAGTTGTATAAGAGGTTTCTTTACATTGAATTAATATTTTTGGGGACTATGGAAATAAGAAATTTGACATGTAAGTATTTTGTCATGAGTCTATTCCTGGGTGTAACTGTAACACCCCACCCCTACCTCATTGGCTTGAGGAGGAGGTGAGGGTTACTTGGCCTTAAGAGACATTCCCAAGGCGCCAAATGCTGGAAATAAATGCCGAAGGGTTTCAAATACAAGTGGGGAATGATTTAACCTTTAAGAAATAAGCTAATAAACCCACCAACCATTCACTAACAGCCACTATATAATGCATGTGAATGAAACATTCAAACATGTATTCCCAAAAGACAACCAAGTTGTTCCACAATACAACCCAAAACCAATACAAACCAACATGATATCAGAGCACTAAGTGGAAGACCAAACAAGATACCCAAAATAAACAAAGACACACTCCACGACTCCACCCCAAGCTCCATGCTCCATGAACCACCACATATCCCAAGCATCACCACGAACCACTAGCAATGAGATGCCTTACCTTTACCTGTGTTTCAGAATACGACATCTGCAAAAGCACCAAAGTGCCAAAGCAGGGGTGAGTATAAGACTCAATAGGTTTTCCCCATTGACTTCCCTACTCACACTAATAGAATATAAGAGTTAGAAACAATTATATAAAATAGTTTATATAAAACCATTTCTCAAAAACAGTTCATAACTAAATATAAACAACTTTCCAAACCATTCATAACCAAAAGCATACAAGTGAAATTTAAACAAAATTTCCCAGCAAGTTATTTTTTCTAGGAAAATAAGTAAACAACCTTTAAAAAATTTTCAAAATATCCATTTTTGGCATACCCAACCATTCCACAAACCCATGCAAACATCCATGCATGCACGTTATGACAGTTCCATACTCATGAGTGGTTTCTCGTCGATCTACCAAGTCGTCACAAGGTAATTGTTTTCCACGTGCCATTAATCCTTTTCCACCGAGCACAAGGTCATATTTCAACCAATCCTCATATATGAAATTCCCATGTGCCATTAAACCTTTGGCACTGAGCACAAGGTCATATTTCAACAAATCCTCGTATATGCAATTCCCATGTGCCATTAAACCTTTGGAATCGAGCACAAGGTCATATTTCAACCAAGCCTCGTATATGAAATTCCCTTGTGCCATTAAACCTTTGTCACCGATCATAAGGTCATATTTCAACCAAGACTCATATATGAAACATCAACACAAACCACATGTTCCCAACAATCATGCCAAAACAACATTTTCAATAAAAACACCTTTTTATTAAAAACCATTTCTGTCAAAACCATTTCAATGCCAAACCATTTAAATTCCAAACCATTTCAATAAAGCTCCCCTTTTATTGAAAAATATTTCTATTGAAAACCCCTTTTTCATAAAACCATTAAACAATTTCATCAAATCAATAATTTAAAATCATCATTTAAAATTCAAGAAGCTCAATCACTTTGCACGACAATCACCAGGATTTCACAATTTCACTAAAACCATAAATAATTATTAAAGAAGATTTATTCCATGATTTTTACAATCAATTACATTCCAAATTTTTTTTGAAACTAATACAATCAATTCTAGAAAGAGGATTTGAGATAGAAGCCTCCTACCTTTAGGGTTTTGACGAAAACCATAAAGAAAGAAGAACGCACAAGGAAACCGGGTTGATTATTCAAGAACCCACCTTAGATATCTTTTTCTTGAAAGACCAAGACAAAATCTCATCATATTTGGCATCCTCACACTTATATCTACCCATAATGGGTTTAGATATAAGAAACCGAAGGAAAATGAGAAGTAGATCTAAGTAGATCTAAGAAACCGAACAGGAACGAAGAAGAACGATCACATAACACAAGAATACCACTTTGATTCTCCAAGGGAAGCCTTCAGATTGCCTCCGGAATGATGGGAGAACATTACTTGGACTAAGGAAGAGCAAAATCCTAAGTGAGGCTTAAGTGGGAGAGGGTTTGGAGTGTTTTAGGTCAATACCGGGGGAGCCCGGATTTAAAACCCCACCTTTTATGTGGCCACACAGTTAGCCCGCATGGTTTGAAAAACCGTGCGATAACCATGAACACGCCACTGTCTCGAGAGGAGGGGTCCGCACAGTTTCCTCACATGGTTTGGTAAACCGTGCACAGGCCGTGCAAAGCCTACTGCCTCCCCCTACATAGTTTCCTGGAGAACCCGCACAGTTTCCCCTAACCGTGCTCAAACATTTCTCCCTAAGAAAATCCTCCAAACTTATTCAAAACCATTCAAAACTCTCCCAACCTCTTATCAACTCATCTAATGCACTTTAATCACAAATAAAGTATAAAAAGGCTACATACGTCAAACTGGGTGTGCTACATTCTCCCCACCATTAGACTTTCTGTCCTTGGAAAGTAGTGAACCCACCCTTTGCCGAAAGAGATCGTGTCATTGATCGACCATCTCTTTCTCCCACTCCCATGTATGCTCTTGTATCTGGCCATGCTGCTAAAAAACCCGAACCAGACTGATGTATTTACCAAGAAATAATTTCTCTTGCCTATCCATAACCCGCACTGGCACGTGCACCAACAAAGCATCCGGCTCTAGCTTAACATGATCCCATCGAATAACATGGCCCAGATCCGGCTGATGCTATTTCAACTGCGACACATGAAACACACTGTGCACCACACTGAACCTAGGTGGAAAAGCCAAACGATAAGCCACCTCACTATCCTGCTCAAGAATCTCGAAAGGTACAATATACCTTAGAGATAACTTTACCTATTTCCCAAATCGATGATGTCCCAACCTAGGATAGATCCTCAATAAAACATGATCACTCACCTCGAACGACAACGACCATTTACAATGATCCACTTATGATTTCTGATGAATCTGAGCTATCACCATTCTCTTCCTGATTAACCTGGTCTTCTCCATAGTTTCTTGGACAAGGCTCGGTCCAACCATCGAGGACTCACCCGTTTCCACCCAACATGGTGGAGAATGACACAGCCGCCCATACAACGCTTCAAACGGAGCCATATGTATGAATTCTTGATAAATTTTGCTGTATGAGAACTCCACTAAGGGTATATTCTCCTCCCATGAGCCACCAAAATCCATTACACAGGCCCGAAACATTTCCTCCAAAGTTTGTATCTTTCTCTCGGATTGACCATCCATCTGAGGGTGATACGCCGTGCTTATAGTCAACTATGTCCCAAAGGCTTGCTGCAAGGATTTCCAAAAACAATATGTGAACCTAGGATCTCTATATAATACAATTGAAACTGGAACACAATGCCTATTTACCACCTCCGGGATATAGATTTTGGACAGATCCTCCACCATATGAGATTCACGAATTGGAATGAAATAGGATGACTTCGTTAGGCTATGCAATATCACCCAAATGACATTGTGCTTTCTAACCATTATTGGGAGACCTATGACAAAATCCATCGCTATTTTCTCCCACTTCAAAACAGGGATTGGAAAAGACTACAACATTCCCACTGGCCTCTGATGCCCTGCCTTGACCTGCTGGCAAGTCAAGCATCTCAAAACAAACTCAGGCACTCTTTTATCATACCAACCCACTAGAAATACGCTTTCAACGCTTTATACACTTCTTGAAGTCCAGGATGGACAACCCATATGGAATGGTGGTAAGCATGAAGGAGTTGTTCCTGACAAACCATAGGTACAACAATCTGATCTCTGAATCACAAAACTGAACCCCCATCAAGTTTCCAACCATCAATGGTCTCCCCCCATTGAGTTTTGAACTTACAACCAGACATTCTGCATCAGATGTTTGTGCTTCTTTGATCATTTTTACTAGACCAGGAACAAGCGTAGTTAAAAATAAAACTACAATATCACCTTAGTCTTCACATTCCACATGCATGTCGGCTAAGACCAACATCAACTACCATTAATTTGAATCTTCTTTCACCAACTGAGCATATGAATTTCTACTTAAGGAATCTGCCATTGAATTTACTTTCCCCAGTGTGTACATCGAGTGAAAGTCAAAAATTTGGAGATACTCCATCCATCTCCTTTGCCTTAAGTTCAAATCCCTTTGTGAGAAAAAGTGATTTAAGCTCTTATGATCTATATATATCATGAATTACTCACCAAAGAGATAATGACACCACACTTTCAAAGCATGGACCACTGCTACCAATTCCAAATCATGAGTTGGGTAGTTATTCTCATGAATCCTAAACTTTTGTGAGCCATATGCAACCACATGATTCCCTTGCATGAGAACACACCCCAACAGAACCAAAGGGAATAACAACATATTCATAATGGCCATATCTACTTCTGAAAGATATTTTAGGAATATAATCCTTCCTCATCTGCAATTGATGATCACTCGACCTCAGGTTGATCTTGGAGAACCACTGGGATCCCCTAAACTGGTCGGACAAATCATCAATTTGTGGAAGTGGATATATGTTCTTTATCATAACTTGGTTATGTCCACGATAATCAGCACAGAGCCTCAATGTTCCATTTGCCTCTTTCACAAACAACACCGGCACTGCCCACTGAGACGTGCTTGGATAGGTAAACCCTTTATTTTTTAACTCTTCTAATTGGAATTTTAGTTCTCTAAATTTATTAGGTTCCATTCAGTAAGACGAAAGTGAGATAGGACTGGTCCCCAGAAAAAGATCAATTGTAAAATCCACTTCTCTTACGGGAGGTAACCCAAATAATTATTCTGGAAAAACATCCATGAACTGATCCACCACTGCCGGAAGAACACTCTACTCAATACCCTCTACCAATTCCAATGACAACACCACCAACTGATATGATAACATGCTCACTACTGGTGACAAAAAAACCCATTGCACCCTACCTTTCATGCCTCTCCTCTAAAGAGATGTCTAAATCCATTGTGTGTCGTAAAATCCATTGTTCACGCATTACAGTTGATGTGGGCCTTAAACACCACCAGCCAATCAATTCCCAGGATTACATCATACCCATCCATCTCAAGCACTGAGAAATTCCACATTAGCTCAACCTCACCCACAACGATACAACATGCTCTACACAAGAAGTCTCAACACTCTCTTCGACATAGAGGAGTTTAAAGTTTCAAAACTGAAGGCATCATTTGTACCCTTAAACCCAGCAACTCAACCACATGTGCAACAATGAAAGAGTGTGAAGCACCAGTATCAAAAAACACTTTCATCATGGTATAATTAAAAAGAATAATACCTCACACCATGGATGGTTCTAAATAATCATCTAATACAACTTGCTCATCTTCAAACAACACCCTGGTTGAAACACTCTGCTCTTTATTGCCCTAATGAGGAGTTGTGGTGTTCCGAGAATCACCATGACTGACTATGCTCTGCTGAAGAGGGGTATAATTCTATCCCCGTCCCGTCGAAGCATACGATGTCTGCGATCCCTGAGGAGTGTCACGTGCACCTGACCTCGGTGAATTCCGATAATAGCGCTGAAGATGTCCCATCTGCTTGCAATTGTGACATGTTCAAGGTTGCACCATAAAATCCTGCTTGATGTGTGCCCTAGAGCCACACTAAAAACATCCTGGTTTGATCTGGGGCTTCAGTGGAAGATTTACTGATCCTTTCAGATTATGCACCATACTCCCTCCCTGGGAATAAGTGTCCCTCCTCCGCTTGAACCCAATGTTAGAGTTCCCACTATTCCCCGTGGGTACCACCATGCTTCCTCCACCCGGAGCTCCCAAAAGATCCCACTCAGCCACCGATACTCGAGTCACTATCTCTGTGTAATCACCGATACACAACACTACTATTTTTTGAACAGATCTCTTGTCTTAACCCTGCTTCGAAGATTCTTGCCTTCAACGACGTGATACCCGCCAGCTCAGGTGAAAACCGCACTAAGCTCATAAACTTAGCTGCATACTCCGTCACAGGAATATACCCTCTCTTAAGAGTGAAGAAATCAGTTGTGCGATGAATTCTTTTGTATGTGGGTAGAATTGTCTATTAAACAATTCCTTAAAGCCTTCCCAAGTCCTACGCTAGTCCGTCCCTGCTTGGACTACCAACTGCCACCACTGAAGAGCATGGTCCTCTAGATTATACGTTTCTATCTTTACTTTTAGATCTACTAGTGTCCCCATGCATTCATAAATTTTGTTCATTCTGGATAGCCATGCTTCTGCCCTTTCCGGGTCTGAATTACCCCTAAAGATGGGTGGATCCTTCTTTTGAAACTGAGCCACAAAATCAATATACTTTGGCTCTTCCACTTTATTCACACCTCCCACAACTTGTAAAGATTCCACTATGCAATGAACTAACTACTGGTTCACCTGGGGCTCAGGTGCAACCACGTTCTCATCGGCCACTTCCGGTTGGTCTCTACGACGCCTACCTGGTGCCGTTTTCTAAACCAACAACAAACTCTATCAATCTCACTCTCTAGAAACTGATGGCTTAGAATTTCAAATTCTATTACATAAACTAGCACAAAATTGTTTTCCAAAACCTCCTTTTCCATGTTCAATTTTTTTTGAAAACATTCAACATGATTTTTGAAAACCAACCCATTTTCAATATAAACCAGATATCCTGTTCTCAAAATCTTTCATGTGAAATCAATTTCGACATTTTCTTCAAAAATTCGCACCTTGCACAAAATCATAAATCATTCCTCACAATGAGATATGCCATCCTAGTGGGAATTCATTCCTTAAAAATAAATGTCATGCTCATCTCATTGGATAAACCCAGGACAATGACATTTACAACATTCTATAAGTGTATCCAAATCACTTATGTACCCAACACCATGGTAACTTGAATTTCAGCATAAACGGGTTAGCTACGTCCTTTTATGCTATACATTTCAAGTTTCGACCATCCTACTCCTGTCTAAGATTCCAACCCAAGGAATAGACGAAAAGAAATTCCAAATCCAAGACCAAGAACACTGATAACCATTTGTACCACCAAGGAAGGACCAAACTGATACCACTTGTAACACCCCACCCCTACCTCATTGGCTTGAGGTGGCAATTATGGTTACTTGGCCTTAAGCGACGTTCCCAAGGCGCCAAAGACTGGCAATAAACGATGAAGGGTTTCAAATAAAATTGGGGAACAATTTACCCTTTAAGAAATAATCCAATAAACCCACCAACCATTCAATAACAACCACTATATGATGCATGTCAATGAAACATTCAAACATGTATTCCCAAAAGACAACCAAGTTGTTCCACAATACAACCCAAAAACAATACAAACCAACACGATATCAGAGCACTAAGTGGAAGACTAAAAAAAAGACCCAAAATAAACAAAGACACACTCCACGACTCCACCCCAAGCTCCATGCTCCAAGCACCACCACATCTCCCAAGCATCACCAAGAACCACTAGCAATGAGATTCCTTACCTTTACCTGTGTCTCGGAATACAACATCTGCAAAAGCTCCAAAGTACCAAAGTATGGGTGAGTATAAAACTCAGTAGGTTTTCCCCATTGACTTCCCTACTCACTCCACTAGGATAGAAGATTTATCAATAATTATATAAAATAGTTTATATAAAACTATTTCTCAAAAACAGTTCATAACTAAATATAAACAACTTTCCAAACCATTCATAACCAAAAGCATACAAGTGCAATTTAAACAAATTTTCCCAGCAAGTTATTTTTTTCCAGAAAAATAACTAAGAAACCTTTAAAACCATTTCACAATATCCCTTTTTGGCATACCCAGCCACTCCACAAACCCATGCAACCACCCATGCATGCACGTTATGACAGTTCCATACTCATTGGCGGTTTCTCGTTGATCTACCAAGTCATCACAAGGTAATTGTTTCCCATGTGCCATTAAATTTTTTGGCACAGAGTACAAGGTCATATTTCAACCAAGCCTCATATATGAAATTCCCATGTGCCATTAAACCTTTGGCACTAAGGAAAAGGTCATATTTCAACCAATCCTCGTATATGAAATTCCCATGTGCCATTAAACCTTTGGCACTGAGAACAAGGTCATATTTCAACCAAGCCTCGTATATGCAATTCCCATGTGACATTAAACCTTTGGCACTGATAACAAGGTCATATTTCAACCAAGACTTATATATGCAACATGAACACACACCACATGTTCCCAACAATCATGCCAAAATAACCCTTTCAATAAAAACACCTTTTTATTGAAAACCATTTCCGTCAAAACCATTTCAATGCCAAATAATTTCAATTCCAAACCATTTAAATAAAACTCAATTTTTTTTGAAAACCATTTATATTTAAAACCCCTTTTTCATCAAACTATTAAACAATTCTAGAAAATCAATAATTTAAAATCATCATTTTAAATTCAAGAAGTTCAATAACTTTTCACAACAATCACCAAGATTTCACAATTTCACTAAAACAATAAATCATTATTAAAGAAGATTTATTCCATGATTTTCACAATAAATTCCATTCCAAAAAACCAGTTTGAAACTAATACAATCATTTCTAGAAAGAGGAGTAGAGAGAGAAGCCTCCTACCTTTATAGTTTTGACGAAAACCACAACGAAAGAAGAACACACAAGGAAACCGGGTTGATTCTTTAGGAACCCGCATTTGATCTCTTTTCCTAGAAAGACCAAGACCAAATATCATCATATTTGGTATCAAAACACTTAGATCTACCCATAAAAGGTGTAGATCTAAGAAACCGAAGGAATAAGAGATGTATATCTAAGTAGATCTAAGTAGATCTAAGAAACCGAACAAGAACGAAGAAGAATGATAACATACCACAAGAATACGGATTCTATTCGCCAAGGGAAGCCTTCAGATCACCTCCGAAATGATGGGAGAACCTTCCTTGGACTAAGGAGGAGAAAAATCCAGAGTGCGGATTGAGTGGGAGAGGATTTGGAGTGTTTTAGGTCAAGCTCGAGGGAGCTTGGATTTAAAACCCCACCTTTTTAGTGGCTGCACAGTTAGCCTGTACGGTTTGACAAACCGTGCGCTAAATATGCGCATGCCAATGTCTCAAGAGGAGGGGTCCGCATGGTTTCCATGCATGGTTTGGAAAACTGTGCACAGGCTGTGTGAAGACTACTGCCACCCCCTACACGGTTTCCTAGAGAACCCGCACGGTTTCCCCTAACCATGCTCAAACCATTCTCCCTAAGAAAAGCCTCCAAACTTATTCAAAACCATTCCAAACTCTCCCAACCTCTTCTAAACTCCTCTCATGCAATTTAAGCACTTAAAAATCATAAAAAAGGCTACATACCTCAAACCAGGGGTTCTACATTCTCCCCACTATTGGAATTTTCATCCTCAGAATGTAGTGAACCCAACCTTTGCCAAAGAGATCGGGTCATTGCTCGACCATCTCTTTCTCCCACTCCCAAGTCTGCTCTTGTATCTGGCCATGATTCCACAAAACTCAAACTAGACCAATGCATTTACCGTGAAAGAATTTCTCTTGCCTATCCACAACCCACACTGGCATGTACACTAATGAAGCATCCGACTCTATCTTAACATGATCCCATCGAATAACATGGCCCAGATTCAGATGATTCTTTTTAAACTGTGACACATGAAACACATTGTGCACCGCACTGAACCTAGGTGGAAAATCCAGATGATAAGCCACCTCACCAACCCGCTCAAGAATCTAGAAAGGTCCAATATACCTCAGAGATAACTTTCCCTATTTCCCAAATGGATGATGTCCCAACCTAGGAGAGATCCTCAAGAAAATATGATCACTCACCTCGAACGACAACGGCTGTCGACGATGATCCACATACGATTTCTAATGACTCTGTGCTGTCTCCATTATCTTACGGATTAACCTGATCTTCTCCATAGTTTCCTGGACAAGCCTCAGTCCAACCATCGAGGACTCACCTGTTTCCACCCAGCATGGTGGAGAACGACATAACCGGCCATACAACTCTTCAAACAGAGCCGTATGTATGAATTCCTGATAAATTTTATTGAATGAGAACTCCACTAAGGGTATATCATCCTTCCATGATCAACCAAAATCCATTACACAGGCCCACAACATGTCCTCCAAAGTTTGTATCATCCTCTCGGATTGACCATCTGTCTGAGGGTGATACACCGTGCTCATAGTCAAATGTGTCCCAAAGGCTTACTGTAAGGATTTCCAAAAATGAGATGTGAACCTCGGATATCTATATGATAAAATTGAAACTGGAATACCATGCCTCTTTACCACCTCCTGGATATAGATTTTGGACAGATCCTCCTCCGTATTAGATTCACGAATTGGAATGAAATGAGCGGACTTCGTTAGGCAATCCACTATCACCCAAATGGCATCGTGATTTATGACCATTCTTGGGAGACCTGTGATAAAATCCATCGCTATTTTCACCCACTTCCAAACAGGGATTGCTTAAAGACTAGAATATTCCCATTGGCCTCTAATGCTCTGCCTGGACCTGCTGGCAATTCAAGCATCTCAAAACAAACTCAGGCACTCTTATTTTCATACTAGCCCACCAAAACTGTGCTTTCAACATTTTATACACTTATTGAAGTCCAGGATGGAAAGACCATCTGGAATGGTGGTAAGCATGAAGGAGTTGTTCCTGACAAACCATAGGTACAACCATCCAATCTATGAAACACAAAACTGAACCCCCATCAAGTTTCCATCCATCAATGGTCTCCCCCCATTGAGTTTTGAACTTACAACCAGACATTATGCATCAAATGTTTGTGCTTCTTTTATCATTTTTACTAGATTAGGAACAAGCTTAGCTGAAAAGAAAACTCCAACATCACCTCAGTCTTCACATTCCACATGCATGTTGGCTAAGACCGACATCAACTGCCATTCATCTAAAGCTTCTTTCACCAACTGAGCATATGAATTTCTAATTAATGAATCTGCCATTGAATTTTCTTTCCTCGGTGTGTACATCGAGTGAAATTCAAACATTTAGAGATACTCCATACATCTCCTTTTCCTCAAGTTCAAATCCCTTTGTGAGAAAAATTGCTTCAAGCTCTTAGGATCTGTATATACCATGAATTCCTCACTGAAGAGATAATGACACCACACTTTCAAAGCATGGACCACTACTGCCAATTCCAAATCATGAGTTGGGTAGTTCTTCTTATGCATCCTCAACTTCCATGAGCCATAAAAAAGCACATGATTCCCTTGCATGAGAATTCACCCCAACGACGCCAAAGGGCATAACCATATATTCATAATGTCCATATCTATTCTGAAGGATGTTTTAGGAATATCATCCTTCCTCATCTGTGATTGATGATTTCCTGACCTTAGGTTGATCTCAGAGAACCACTAGGCTCCCCTCAACTGGTCGAACAAATCATCAATTTGTGGAAGTGGATATCTGTTCTTTATCATAACTTGGTTAAGTCCATGATAATCAACACAACATCTCAAGGTTCCATCTGCCTCTTTCACAAAAAACACCAGCGCTGCCCCCCCGAGACGTGCTTGGCCGGGTAAACCCTTTGTTTTCTAACTCTTCCAACTAGACTTTCAATTCTCGCAATTCAGTAGGTGACATTTAGTAAGATGGAAGTGATATAGGACTAGTCCCAAGAAGAAGATCAATTGTAAACTCCACTTCTCTTACGGGAGGAAACCCGGAGAATTATTTGGGAAAAACATCCATGAACTGATCCACCACTGCCGGAAGAACACTATAATCAACACCCTCTACCGATTTCAACGACAAAAATGCCAACTGACATGATAACGTGACCACTACTGGTGCCAACAAACCTGTTTCACCCTGCCTTTGATGACTCTCCTCTAAAGAGATGTCTAATTCCATCGTGTGTCGTAAAATCCATTGTTTGCTCATTACAGTTGGTGTGGGCCTTAAACGCCAAAAACCAATATATTCCCAAGATTACATCATACCCATCCATCTCAAGCACTGATAAATTCCACATTAGCTCAACCTCGCCCACAACGATATAACATTCTCTACACAAGAATGATCAACACTCTCTTTAACCCAAAGGAGTTTGAAGTTTCAAAACCGAAGGCATAATTTCTACCCTTAAACCCAACAACTCAACCACACGTTCAAAATTAAAGAATGTGGAGCACCCATATCAAACAACACTTGCATCAAGGTAGAATTTAAAAGAATAATACCTCGCACCGTGGATGGTCCTGACTGATCATCCACCATAACCTGCTCAGCTCCGAACAACGCCCTGGTTGCAACAATCTGCTCTTTATTTCCCTATTGAGGAGTTTTGGTGTTCTGAGAATCACCATGACTGACTATGCTCTATTGAAGAGGGGTCTTCTTCTGTCTTCGTCCCATCGAAGCATATGATGTTTGCGATCCCTGAGGAGTGTCACGCACACCTGACCTCAGAGAATTATAACAATAGCGCTAAATATTCCCCATCTTCTTGCAATTGTGACATGATCGAGGTTGTTCCATACAATCCCACTTGATGTGTGCCGTAGAGCCACACTGAAAACATCCTAGTTTGATCTGGGGTTTCAGAGGAATATTTACTAAACCTGCCATCGGATTATGCGCCATACTCCCACCCTGGAAATAAGTGTCCCTCCTCCACTTGAACCTAGCGTTAGAGTTCCCACTATTCTCCATGGGTACCACCATGCTTCCTCCACCCGGATCTCCCAACAGATCCTGCTCAGCCATCAATGCTCAATTCACTATCTCTGTATAATCACCGATACATAGCACTGCTATTTTTTGAACAGATCTCTTTCCTTAAACCTGCTTCGAAGATCCTTGCCTTCGACGACGTGCTACCCGCCACCTCGGGTGCAAACTGCACTAAGCTCATAAACTTGGCTACATATATCTTTCATAGGCATATTCTCTTTCTTCAGAGTGAAGAAATTAGTTGTATGCTGAATTATGATGTATGTGGGTAGAATTGTTTATTAAACAATTCCTCAAAGCCTTCCCAAGTCCTATGCTGGTCCGTCCCCGCTTGGACTACCAACTCCCACCATTGAAGAGAAAGATCCTCTAACTTATATGCTGATAGATTTACTTTCAGCTCTACCAGAATCCCCATAGATTCGTAAATTCTGTTCATTCTGGACAGCCACGCTTCTGCCCTTTTTGGGTCTGAATTACCCCTAAAGACGGGTGGATCCTTCTTTTTAAACTGAGCCACATAATCAATATGCTTTGGCTCTTCCACTCTATTCACACCTCCCACAACTTGGAAATCTTGTACTATGCTCTGAACTAACTACTGGTTCACCTGGTGATTAGGTGCAACAACATTCTCATCAGCCACTTTCGGTTGGTCTCTACGACGCCTACCTGGTTCCATTTTCTAAACTAACAACAAACTCTGTCAATCTCACTCTCTAGCAACTAATGGCTTACCATTGCAAATTCTATCACATCAACTAGCGCAACATTGTTTTCCAAAACCTCCTTTTCCATGTTCAAACATTTTTCAAAAAATTCAACAGGATTTTTTGAAAATCAACCCATTTTCAAAATAAACCAAATATCCTGTTTTCAAAATCTTTCACTTGAAAAAAATTTCTGCATTTTCTTCAAAAATTCACACCTTGCAAAAAATCCAAAATCATTCCTCACAATGAGATATGTAATCCTAGTGGGAATTCATTACTTTACAATACATGTCATGCTCATCTCATTGGCTAAACCCATGACAATGAGATTTATAACATTCTATAAGTGTATCCAAAACACTTATGTACCCAACACCCTGGTAACTTGATGTTCAACATAAATGGGTTAGATATGTCATTTTATGCTATACATTTCAAGTTCTGACAATCCTACTCCTGTCTAAGATTCCAACCAAAGGCATAGATGAAAAAAAATTCCAACTCCAAGACCAAGAAAACTAATCACCATTTGTACCACCAAGGAAGGACCAAACTGATACTACTTGTAACACTCCGCCCCTACCTCATTGTCTTGAGGAGGCGGTGAGGGTTACTTGGCCTTAAGAGACATTCCCAAGGCTGGCAATAAATGCTGAAGGGTTTAAAATACAAGTGGGGAACGATTTACCCTTTAATAAATAAGCTAATAAACTCACAAACCATTTACTAACAACCACTATATGATGCATGTCATTGAAACATTCAAACATGTATTCCCAAGAGACAACCAAGTTGTTCCACAATACAACCCAAAACCAATACAAACCAACATGATATCAGAGCACTAAGAAGAAGACTGAACAAGAGACCCAAAATAAACCAAGACACAATCCAAGACTTCACCCCAAGCTCCATGCTCCAAGCACCAACACATCTCCCAAGAATAACCATGAACCACTAGCAATGAGATGCCTTACCTTTACCTGTGTTTTGGAATACGACATCTTCAAAATATCCAAAGTGCCAAAGAAGGGGTGAGTATAAAACTCAGTAGGTTTTCCCCATTGACTCCCCTACTCACACCACTTGGATATAAGAGTTATCAACAATTATATAAAACATTTTATATAAAACCATTTCTCAAAAATAGTTCACAACTAAATATAAAAAACTTTCCAAACCATTAACAACCAAAAGCATACAAGTGAAATTTAAACAAATTTTCCCAGCAAGTTATTTTTTTCCAGAAAAATAACTAAGAAACCTTTAAAACCATTTCAAAATATTTCTTTTTGGAATACCCAAACATTCCACAAAGACATGCAACCACCCATGCATGCACGTTATGATAGTTCCATACTCATGAGTGGTTTCTCATCGATCAACCAAGTCATCATAAGGTAATTGTTTCCCATGTGCCATTTGTCCTTTGGCACTGAGCACAAAGTCATATTTCAACCAAGCCTCGTATATGAAATTCCCATGTTCCATTAATTCTTTGTCATCGAGCACAAGATCATATTTCAACCAAGCCTCGTATATGGAATTCCCATGTGCCATTAAACCTTTGGCACTGAGCACAAGGTCATATTTCAACCAATACTCGTATATGCAATTCTTATGTTCCATTAAACCTTTGGAACCGAGAACAAGGTCATATTTCAACCAAGCCTTGTATATTCAACATGAACACACACCACATGTTCCCAACAATCATTTCAAAATAACCCTTTCAATAAAAACACATTTTTATTGAAAACCATTTCCATCAAAACCATTTCAATGCCAAATCATTTCAATTCCAAACCATTTCAATAAAACCACCTTTTTATTGGAAACCATTTCTATTGAAAACCCCTTTTTCATCAAACCATTAAACAATTCCAGTAAATCAATAATTTAAAATCATAATTTTAAATTCAAGAAGCTCAATCACTTTGCACAATAATCACCAAGATTCCACAATTTCACTAAAACCATAAATCATCATTAAAGAAGATTTATTCCATGATTTTCACAATAAATTCAATTCCAAAAAACCAATTTGAAACTAATCCAATCAATTCTAGCAAGGGGAGTCAAGAGAGAAGCCTACTACCTTTAGGGTTTTGACGAAAACCACAATGAATGAAGAATGCACAAGGAAACCGGGTCGATTTTTCAAGAACATGCCTTATATCTCTTTTCCTAGAAAGACCAAGACCAAATATCATCATATTTTGCATCCACACACTTATATCTACCCATAACAGGCATAGATCTAAGAAACTGAATGAAGAGGAGAAGTAGATCTAAGTAGATCTAAGAAATCGAACAAGAACGAAGAAGAACGATCACATACCACAAGAATCCGACTTCGATTCTCCAAGGGAAGCCTTAGAATCACCTTTATAATGATGGGATAACCTTCCTTGGACTAAGGAAGAGAAAAATACCAAGTGAGGATCGAGTGGGAGAGGATTTGGAGTGTTTTAGGTCAAGCCCGAGGGAGATCATATTTAAAACCCAACATTTTAAGTGGCCGCACAGTTAGATCGCACGGTTTGACAAACCATGCGCTAACCATGCACACACAACTGTCTCAAGAGGAGGGGTCTGCACGGTTACCTCTCATGGTTTTCCCAAACTTGCGCAGGCCATGCGAAGCCTACTGCCTCTCCCTGCACGGTTTTCTGGAGAACCCACACAGTTTCCCCTAACTGTGCTCAAACCGTGCTCCCTAAGAAAAGCCTCCAAACTTATTCAAAACCATTCTAAAATCTGCCAACCTCATCTCAACTCATCTCATGCACTTTAATCACATAAAAAGTATAAACAAAGGCTACATACCTCAAACCTGGGGTGCTATCGTAGAAAACCCACATTCAGTGAAAATCCAAATTACTTGGGATGGGATATGTTGTTATAGATTGTGCTTATTACAGTTTCCATGATTTTACTATTGGGTGACACACTCGATGTTTGATGTTCCTTATGATTATTAATTTTTATCCTTGGATGATATGGAAAAAAATTATTACATCATGTATCATCATAGGAACTTTAGGATTTATGTATCTTGAATATTCCATGTCATGTTTATATTAACATGTGCATTGCTTACAACATGTTTTGGTGTCACTATTTCCATGTCCATGAAATTGTGAAAACATTTCATGTAGGGAATTGATAAATAATTGGTTGTGATTAACTTTATGCCACACTTTAATTTATAAGGTGTATGGGCCCTTATAAATTGGCAATAGTGATCTATATAATTCAACTATGTAAGATAATTTCTATATAAATGAGAATGAATTTAAATGAAATAGAATTATAAAATGAAATGGTCACTGTTAAATTGGGATTTGAATTCAAATTTAAATGGTGTTTTCATCTATAAAATTTAATTGACACTTTGTACACCGAGACCTTTCACATATATCAGAGAACTTGAACATGAACCAACCTTAGTAGTGGGTAGTAGGTGGTGTTTCTTAATTTTCTTATGATCTATATGTTACCCACACCTAGATTTAGGAGCTGGAAAATGGGTGTGACTCTTATATAGGAAGGATTTTACCTATCCTATTATTATATTTATGCTTTTAGAGGTTGTTAAATCTTGTATTGAGGTGTGTGTTTGGAATTTTTAAAGGCATGACACCATGAAATACTTGAGTCATGTTACAGGTGGGTGGTGATGAAATTTTTGCAGAGGTGGTGGGCCCTCATTCACCAATAGAACCTACAGTAGTACCTCTTGAGGCATTTCCAGTTATACCTAATATGGGAACCAATTCCCAGTTTCAAGACGGGTTCCTGCACATTATTCATACCATTCAGGGATCCCCACAACCTACCATGACTATATAAGATTTGATGTGTGAGTTCCAATAATAGCATCCACCCACATTTTTAGGGGATGGTAGAACCCTGGATATGGAGTCATGGATAGAGGCCTTGCTATTGATTTTTGAGCTTCTCGAGACACCTACCGCAAGGAGAGTGGAGTTATCTACATATATGCTTTGGTATTCCTCCAAGAGATGGTGGGATATTATTACTCAGACAGATCATCATCAGTATATGGATTTTAGGGATTTTAATAGGGCCTTATATGATTATTTCTATCCTGATAAATTGAGGGATGATATATTCTGAGATTTTATAAACTTGGTGCAGGGAACCTTATCATTCATGAACTATTCTTCCAGATTCACAGAGCTCTAGAGCTTCACACATATTCTATTAGGTGACATGTTATCTAAATCTAGGCAATTTAAAGATGGTATTAGGTATGAAATCTGATCATAGGTAAATTTATTTCATCTTAATATGACATCTAGAATAGTGAATCATGCTCTAATCATAGAGCATAACTTGAGAGAGGATTGAGGTGTGAGCCAGGGTAGTTCGACACCAAGATTTTGAAACTACATTGACCAATTGTAGGATGATTCATCTGGAGCTTCCATTTGGTGATATTAGTATCTCTAGTATATACTTAGGTATCTAGGTGAGGTACCATCAATGTGGTAGACTTAGAAATATGTGACCTCAATGTATGAGGGACCCAGTAGAGTGTTGATCTTGTGGTAAGATGGGCCATACATATCACTTTAATAGTGATTTTACATTAATAGCCAATGAGTGAGGATCTGCACCAACTCCACATTTAGGAGCAGGGTTAATAGCTTCTCATCAGGCATGGAGCTGGAGTACAACTAGCCGATCGGGACAAGGTGGTGGTCATATCTGAGGTAACGAGACACCTAACTTACAACACTAGAAGAGCGAACTTTCTTTGGGTATCCAAACTATATCACAAGACCACAGATCATTCCAAATATATACAGTGCAACCGATACTTTAGGATAAGTGTTCCAAACATTCTACGATGATAGTTACTATTATAGTAACCTCTATGTTAGTATCTTTTATTATCGATACATCTATTTCACATTCCTTTATATCTGTTCCTATTGTGGAGATCCTTGGGCTCGATGTTTAGTTTTCCTATGGCATGATGACACTTGATATTCTATTAGGGATACGATCAGAGAGTGTATGCCAGTGCAGGGAGTGCCCCTTTAGATATGTGGGTGTATCTTTATATGGGACCTCTTTATCCTTAAGATGAAAGGGTTTGATATCATTATTGGGATAGAATGGATAGTTCCATAGCATGATTATGTTGACAACTATCACCAAAGGGTGACCTTCACATTACCAGTGGGTGGAGTTTTTATTCAAAAGGGCGACTGAGATGTCTAATCGAGCTGATCTGGACCCAAGAATCATGGGCTGGGTAGGATGAAAACCCAAATTTCTATCTTATATCTGGATAATCATGGAATGCGTTGAGTAGAATTCTCTATAGTGGTATATTATTTGAGGGAAGTTTTCCTGGATGAATTTTCAAGATTATATACTAATAGAGAGGTATATTTTTACATCAAGCTAGTTCCTAGAGTTTCACTGGTATCCATTAATCCTTATATGATTTATACTTTTGAGTTGTAGGAGCTCAACTGTAAGCAAGAGGATTTATAATATAAGGGGTTTATACGACCCATCTCTTCGCTGCGGGGTTAACCGGTCCTTTTCACTAATAAGGAGGATGGTAACCTTATGATTTTTATGGATTACAATCAATTTATTCTATTTATGATTATGAAATGATATCCATTGCCTCATATAGATAATCTATTTAATCAAATTTAGGGAGCAAGGATTTTCTCTAAGATTGATATGAGATCGAGTTATCATCTAGTGTGTGTTAGACCATCAGATATACCTTGTATATCATTCCATAGTAGATATAGAATGTGTGAGTATTTGTTCATGATGTTTAGTCTCATTAACGCACATGAGCCTCAGCCCATTTGGTGAGGTATCCTTAAGTGCATCCACGAGACCCAGGATCAAAACCAAGTAGTGGTATATTTTCGGGTACTGTAGCAGACTGTACACTATGTTGGTACTGTAGTAGAACTGTACACTATACAGATACTCTAGAGGAATTGTACACTGTGTGGTATTGTAGTAGGCACTGTAGTAGTTACTGTAGCAGGTACTGTTCGATAATGTAGTAGTTGGAACTATTCATCTTGGGCCATCGGTTTGGGCTTGGAGTCCTTAAGGCTTTCGGGCCACCCAGGCCTTCAGGTCAGTAGGGATTTCAGGCCACCTCTAAGGCATTCAGGCCACCTCAAGGCCTTCGGGCCACATGAAATTTCCCCAGACAGACTCTACAAAAAGGGGCTGCCCCAGAAGAGGATTCAGAGTAGGTGCACTCACCAGAGCAGAGCCAAATGAATTTTTCAGAATGAGAGGGTATGACTATGACATCGGGACCAGCCTTTGTTGGAATAGGAAGTCTATCCAGACGACCATGCAAAGGTGGAGGGCTACTATCATGATTCAGATGCTGGGGAGGGGCATTTCCTTGTAGATAGTTTGGTTGAATTCCCTAAGAACTTCGGGTCATGTAATATCCTAAGCCTACGGGTCATGTAATCTATGAGCCTATGGGAATTGTAAGGTTCCACCTCATCCCTTGAAAGGGGGGTTATCAAAAATCAATAAAAAATGAAGGCCTTTGGGCCATTCAGGCTATTTAGTCTCATTAACATGCTAAAAGTTTTCATTTCACTAATGAAATGAGTTTTCCATCCATATTTGGATTTTTTTGTGGTGGTATTCATGGATTAAATATTTATGTATTCTCTCACTTTATAGGACCATGATAAATATCTTGAGATCATATTGAATACACTAAGTGAGAATTAATTATATTCTAGGCTCACAAAGTGACACTTCTGGATGGATAAGATTCACATCTCAATTGATATTATCACAAATACAGGAGTATTCGTTGACCTGGAGATGGTGAGAGCTGTAGTTTCCTCATAGTATCTTGAGAATGTGTTTAACATATAGAGTTTATTGGGGATAAATAGTTACCATGGGCACTTCATAAATAACTTATTATACTTATAATCACCTATTATGGTTTTGACTAAGAAAGGTGTGAAGTTCATATAGATAGAAGCCTAAGATACAACCTTTGAGAAGCCGGAAGTGAGACTGACTTTAGTATCGATCTAGATTATACCAGAGTTGGGAAGAAGTTATAAAGTCTACTGTGATGCATCAAGTATTTGTATAAGATAAGTTTAGATGTAGGTGTATAAAGTTTTAGCATATTGATCTCATTAGTTGAGGCCACATGAGAGGAATTACCCAACCCAAGATGTTAAGTTAGCTGCTGCTGTACATGTCATGCGCCATGGAAGGCATTACTTACTGGGAGAGTGTTTTTTGGTGTATACATACCATAAAAGAATAAAATATATATTTACATAGTGTGATTTAAATCTCATGAAATTAATGTGGGTTGAATACTTTTAGTCCTTTGACTTTGATCTTTCTTATACAACTAGAAAGGGAAATACAGTTGCCGATGCTCTGAGAGGGAGGACTCAGAAATAGGTAATTCTTGAGGCCTATAGAAAGTGATAGATTATAGACCTATTTTATGAGATGAATTTATAGGTTCAATAAATTCATGGATATTTTATAATTGTATCATTTTGAGTTTCCTATTCACTTATAGAGAGATTTAATATAAGGGAGTTATCAGATTCTGAGGGCTTGATCCTATGGGAGAGCGTTGCAGGTGATGAACTGCCACCTAGTTTGATTGTTGACGAGGATGAGATCTTTAACATCAGTGGATGTGTCTAGGTTCTTTCATATGTGTGAGAGGAGTTTTTGGGAGAGTCTCATACCTCTATTTGTGTAATAACTCTTAGAATTACCCAGATTTATCATGACTTATGCCATCAATGCTGATGGTTGGGGATGAAGCGGGAGATAGCTAGTTTCGTTACTCAGTGTTCCAACTATCTGCATGTGAAGGTAGAAAACTAGTGAGCAGATGAGATTTTACACCTATTTCTTATTCCTAAGTGGAAATGGTTTGATTCCACCATGTATTTCATGAGAGGATTACCTAGATCACCTTGTGGAAGTGAATCTGTATGGGTGATTGAAAGTGTGTCCTATTGTCTCTTATCAAATGGTCAAAGTTTCGATGCTCTGCTAATGTGTATAGCAGTACTCGGGTCGAATTCTCGGCGATGATAATTTTTAATAGTCGAATGTTTTTAGTTGATTGTATTTTGATTTGGGGGGGGGGGTTGTTTGCAGAGCATAATTTAAATGATTTATTGATTAATATTGATTTAACAATTTGATAAATATTGGGATGATTTAATCATTAGGTAGTTAAGCTTATGATATCCTTGAGATTTTCTTTATATTGCATTAAATTAACACCCATGTCACAAGTTGATGTTGATTGAAATTCATAAGTGTCAAGGCTTTAATCCAAGCCTTGACTTAACTTAGGTTTGTAATCTCAATCAGTACTTAATTTTGGTAGTGTATTTATGGTTCCAATAATATATGGAATCCATACGTTAAACAAAACAAGTCATTAATCCATGACATGTTTAGTCCAACATACACAATGTTAAATTAAAGAATACTCATTGAGCAAATGTTCTCAATCGCTTAACATCTCTAAATATTGACTCACCCCAATGGTATATTTACTCAAACATTGAAATGATTAGTAATATGGTTATAATTATTATGATGATAAATTAAGAAGATAAGAAAAATAAAGGGATAATAAAAGAGTGGTGCGTCGAACACACACACAAATGATGAAGGGAATTAAATACTGACTTTAGATTGAATGAGAAAGAAAAATAAGATAAGGGATTTTGACTTGATTTAAACTATTTTAAGAACATTAATATTAAAATATAGCAGGTGGATGAGAATAAGAGATACAAAGGAAGAAATTTTCAATAAAATATAATTACAAAAAAATACTTACAAGATTACAACAATGAAGACCACAAAAGTAAAAGGAAACAAAGAGAGGAGGAAGGGTCTCTCAAGTGAAAACTTGAGTATTTTAGGTCCTCCCAATCCTTTTTAAAGGCTTTGGTCGTTTCAATTGATGCTCCTCTCTTCTGAAATTCCAACCCCATGTAAGGAGAAGAGGGGGTTGTATTTATAGCTTAAGGAGGTTGACAATTTTCATTCCAAAACTACCCGTCTACTTGGATCGACAATTTGGACATCCAGACAACTGAATCTAGAGATATAACTTTCTTCAAAGTTGTAGATAATAATTTTTGACGACTACTATCAAATGTTGGAGGCATTTGGACTTATGAATCCAATGTTATTGCGGTTTGATTAAACAAAATTAAAATTTCCATTCCTATCCATGATCTTTCAATTGCCAAAATGTGAATAGATTTTTTAATAGGAATATGCCTTCAAATATGAATGATTTCTTCAAAAAAGTCAGCCTCCTATATCTCCTATTTGACATTGAAAAATCTCATCTTGATCGGATGATTAGATCAGGAGACATGTCAGGAATACTCTTCTTTTTTAATTCCCGGCGATAATGGTGGGCTGAGTTTAAATGAATCATTTGGCCCCCTTTTATTTAGAGTTGGGACTTGAAATATTTATCTAATACTCCTTACATTTTCCCCCTAATGTTTGAGTAGAATGAATGAATTTTCACTTCTGGATTGAGCCCAGTAATTCAATCTTCATGGATGGTCCAGTTTCACCATAGATGATGTGGGTATTCTTGTGTAATCCATATAACTCTTCAAATGGCATAATAATCCCCATATTACTTAAATTAAAATGTTTGATATTGAATTAGGAATCCTAAAAAACAAAAATCACACAATTTTGATTAGTAGGGTGATAATTATAAATAAAATAGTAAACTGACTCAATTGGACTACTTCTAAAAATGCTCAAAAATTATATTTAGTATTAAAACATTAATATTTCACACAAATTATGCATATTTCATATAAAATAAGTAAATGGATTATATAATAATTCATGAAAATATTAATAACATCATTGATCATAGACAAGTTGACAAAGGTCTCCCATTTCTTACCAATTTGGGAGGCTTTATCAATGGATGAGTTCGGGTGGATCTACATCTACGATATCATAAAACTCCTTGGGGTTCCCTGTTTTATTATATTAAGTAGAGATGATAATTTCACATTGTGGTTTTTTAAGGGGTTTTAGAAGGCATTGGGTTCATAAGTACTACGAAGTACAACCTATCACGCATAGAACGACGGTCAGTATAAGCATTTGCTATGGGTTTTTGAGAACATGGTCTAACCATGCCTCCTTGATTTTGAAGGTTCTTAGTTGAAACACTTACCTCTACCCAAGTTCTATTATAATAATATATTCTAGGAAACCATAAAAATCACTTCATATGAGTTCATATATGGTAGTCTGTTTTGTTCACCACTGTACTGGATATAAGTAAGAAAGTTTGCACTACTGGGTCCTTGTATGGTTCATGAGACTTCAGAGTAGGTTCAAATTATCAGGAAGTGGATTTTTGTAATTCTGTCAATAAATAAAGTATACACCGATCATCATAGTCGACCACTAGAGTTCAAAGTGGGGAGTTGGGTTTTCTTGTGAGTTTCACCTAGACTGGGGAACAGACAGATTCAGAAATAAGGGAAGCTATCACCTCATTATATCAATCCATTTAAGATTCTAGAGAGGGTCGTTCTGGTAGAATATTGGTTGAAGTCACCTGATAGGTACCTGACTGTGAACAATGTCTTCCACATATCTCAGCTTCATCGATATCATTCTGATCCATCACATATTCTTCATACTTTTAAGGTCTAGTTAGAGGTAGATGCGTCCTTTGAGGAGTGAACTATTTATATTATTGAACATTGCATGAAGGTTATATGAGGCCTGTAAGTTCCTCCAGTATGGAAACTATGGAAGTAAAAACATGTACAGGAAGAGACTTGGAGTAGGAGGCCAAAATACTTGCTCATTGGTTGGAGTTATTCTCAGATGATGTTTTACCACCCTTGGAAGGGGAATTAGGGGATGAATTTATTTAAGGGGGGAATATTTTAAGGAATATTATTTTCTATAAGGAATTAAAACTTTTAATTTCAATTTATTTCATAAACTTTATCCTTAGGGGAGTTCTTTCTAATATCTCAGATTTTATAGGTACTATTTTTATATATTATATAGATTTATTTTGAGATCAGGCACTAAGACGGCGTGCGATTCTGAGACCCGGGTGCCCGAAATAATTGTTTAAATTATATTAAAATATTAAATAACATGTACACATATTTTTCCTAAAAAGTGTAATAACTTTTAAATGGGTTCCTAGATCAGAAATCTGAGGGTACCATTGCATTTAGAGTAGTGAATTTACCTTAGACGAGGCCTAACATCGACCAGTGCGGGTTGGATGTGAAAATTAATTTTTGGATGTTTTAAAGAATAAAATAAATTAAGATTTATTTTTTTTAACGTTATGAAGTGATGCATTTTATTTTTATTAAATCTTGTCAGAGAATTTAGGGTTATCTCCATTACTCTGTAATTCCTATGAATCATGGAGAAATAATCCTCTTGAACGAATGAAGAAGGACCGAAGATTGGATTGAGGGTCGTCGTGCCAACAGAGTTAGAGGATATTGTCAACGATGAAAATGAAACCTATTCTCGTCAACTATCGAACCAAAATTGAGGTAGGGTTTTTTATTTTTCTTCATGGTTTACCCATTATTAAATTCTACAAAGAATTCAAATCAATCCCCGACCAGGTTGATCCATTGTTCGATCGTTTGTGGGATAGATATTTATTGCAAGGTTTTAACGGGAGATAGATCTTTTTGATAATTATAGATATTTGTTTATCCTTATACTGAGAATATATTGAGGATTATACAAAAAAAGGTTGAGTTTCGTTCCTCATGTGTTCTTGGTGTTTTTATATTCCCTATTCATGGAATTATTTGTCATTGGACCTTCTTGTTTGGGGATTTAATTTCCTGGAGGCTCCAAAGGCAATCAGACCCCTAGATTGGTGGAAAAAAAAATTGGATGTCGATTCAATATAGCTCATAACCCGAGGATCACAAAAATCGGTTCGTTGCAGATGTTCAAGCACTAGAGGAGGCCTAGTGGTCCACATAAGGGACCACTGGCGTGACGACACAGGTGGGGGAATGCGGCGACCGGTCGCGTGCAGGGGTCGGCACACGCTATGGTACATACACATGGATGTAGTGGCCCAACCGCATGGGAGATGCAACAACCAACTGTGGAATGCAGAATCTGGCTGCATGTGGTGGCCACAGGATGCAGTGGTCACCATAGGAGAGAATCCGCGGGGTATAGATGTGGTGCACGGGCCAGTATAACCAGGTGGACCGGGCCTCGGTGAAATGAGATAGGCCCATGTGGGTCGGGCACAACTGGATTGGGATGAGCCTAGCTAGACCAAGCTGGTTCAGACTTGGCGGGTCGGTTGGGACCCGATTCGGACCCAGGCGGCTGGACTGGGCCACAATCAACCGTAGTGGTCGACTATGAGTCACGCTCGACTGAGTTACTATGTGGACATGACAGCTAGGTCATGGTCAACCGCTGTAGTCGATGTACCCCCTTAGGAATTTTCAAACACCCGTAACTTTTAAACCATGTGTACGTTTAATGAACCGTCTACGACATTGGGGCCCCTATAACCAGAAGGTCCTTTTGAGACATCCTAAGTTGGTTCTTATAAAAGTGTTCATATGAACTAATTTCTTGAGGATTAGGTTCTCTCATAAGAAGTATGCTTTGAGAGGAATCCTATGGATGGATGAGACATAGAGACTAGGTGTTTCATAGAGACTGTGTGACTCCCAAAGACTGTGCGTCTTATAGAGACTGTCTGTCTCATGGAGACTGTGTGACTCCCATATAATGTGTGTCTTACTGAGACTGTGTGTCACATTAGAGAGAGTATATCTAGATATTCTTGATATATGGTCCATGGGTGTATATCTTTAAGGAGATGGTTTTACTATTCCTTCATGGTATTTACTTCTTGGTATTTCCTTTGTGATATTTCATTTGTGGTATTTATTTTGTGGTATTTCCTCTATAGTATTTCCTATGTGGTATTTCCTTTGTTGTATTCCTTTTTGGTTTTAGGGTGCCTTACTCAGTATTGTTTTACTCACCCCTACACAGTCTTTTTCCACAAGTGTCGTGTCTTGTGCAGATGAGCGACATTTTGACAGAGTCTAGCATGGACTAGGACCGAATAGAGATTTGTGAGTTTAGGTAGGCTGAGGTGTTCCTACGGTTTTGAGCATCAGTATTAGTAGCTTTGTCTAGAGGATGGAATTTGTGGTTTACATACTTTTCTTTTGGTGGGCTCGTATTCTGGCCCAGTTTACTTTACCACACTTTACATTCCTTTCATACTCTGTTGGTTGAGATATAGTGTATGCATGCATTTTTTTACCTAGTTTTTTTACATTTCTTATTTTGTGGCTTGGAGATGTGTGCGTGTGTACAGTTACTTAGGGAAATACCACCCATTTTTGGGATATTTATTCTCAGTACTGGTCACTAGCCCCGAGCCTATTGGAACCAGGCTTAGGGTAGTCAAAACATGGTCCCCTTTGCGATAGGTCATGATAAAGTGGTATCAGAGAAGGTCAGTTCTACCTTAGGACCAAGAGTTTGTGAGTTTGGTTTAGGGAAATTGTGTTAACTATTTTGAGTTCAACTTTTAGAACAACGAATCCAGTGTTTGTGTGGGGGTCGGAATATCCATACACTTGGACTCAGATTTCTGCTTTTTAGATCAGTACATGAAAACATTGGTTGTAGGTAAAAACAATGGTACATGCATCATCTAGGAATGATTTGTGTTTTCCATGTACTTATTGAGTCAGCTGTCTAGATATACTATATTGACCATGGTACATCTAGTTTAGTTATAGGATGCCTCCACAAAGATACCCAATCATGATTCCATTTCATGATCACTAGGATGATCCTCCTAGCATTGTGGAATCTATACAGGGGCATGTACTAGAGATAACACCTTTGGGTGGGCTTCCAATGATACCACCAACCATCGAGAAAAAGTTACTAAGACCATTGTTGGATAAGGATGAATGTAGAATTAGTGGTTTGGAAGAGTTAGTAAGGAAGAGACCACCTAGGTTTTAGGGTGAGCCAGACCCTCAGGCTGCTGAGGATTAACTGGAGGCTATTTCTTTCTCTTTGTGAGGATGAATTCGAACCTGATGACAGTCCTTTCCGTGAGTCTTTTCTAGGGCTCAGTAGGGTGATGGTGGAGCCTAGAGACCCAGACCCATGATGAGATGAATTTTTCTTGAGAATATTTTTATCCTCTATTTGGAGAATAGTTTTTTCTGGATATATTGTAATTAGTGGGCATACATGAGCTTCTACATCTACAGTAGGGTGGTTTGACTGTGGTGGAGTACTCGGCAAGGTTTACGTTCTTTCTTACTACTCCACATATATGGTATGTGACCATTTATTCAGGGTCAAACCTTCTAGTAGGGCCTACAATAGGAGATCATGGAATCCATGATATCCCTTAGTATTCCTACTTATGATGGGGTGCTTGAGCAAGCTCTGCCGGTGGAGATTTTTCTTGTAGAGTAGACACCGATAGTTGGAGCTACCCATAGACACCAGGTAGCATAGACCTTATTAGTAGGTTACCGATGACAGTCATAAAGACCCATGTGGTTCAAGAACTTTTGGGGACGATCCCAGGGCACATGATCAGCATTGTGGGGCTCGCAGGGTGTCTCGAATTATCGAAGGGGTAGGCTATGTTACACGTGTGGCAGTTGAGGACATCTAGAATGAGATTGCTCGACCTGTCATACGACCGATCTGGAGATGGTCAAGTGACCGTCGAGGTAAAGGAAGAGAGTGGAGTAGGGTGGTCTGTAGGGAAGTGGACATGAAAGAGGAGAATTTAGGGAAGACAGACATGGGAGAAGGTTCGATGTACTACCACCTCTACCCCCAGGTGGTCCACAATTTGCTCAGGGAGCTGGTGGATAGGGATGAGTCCAGCTTCAAGAATTGGAGGCTTATGACGCTAGGGATCTAGGGATCATTATAGGTACAATATTTATCTTTTCCACCTTAGATGTAGTTTTTATTGGCACATGTTTTGGTCATTATTTTCTTTCCATGAACATTGTTTGAGACTTGAAGATTCTGTTTGAACCGTTGACTCTACCCTTACGCTTAAAGAATATTATGGGAGAAGATTTTATGATCACACCCTAGTGACGATTGTGTGACCTATCTCTTGGAGGTAAGAGTTTTGGTTGAGATATCTTTATAGTAGTGTTGAGGACTTACAATGTCATTCTCAGTATGGATTTGTTATCCACAATTCATGCTTAGATCGAACATTTTAGGCACAGAGTGTGGTGTTTCCACAATAATGTGACATGTTTGGGGAAAATGAAACCCAAGAAGTGTATTATGGACTCACACATAGAAAGGTGTAGCCGATCACTCATAATTTGTCTAGATTGACCCTCGGTGTAGTGGATGATATAAGTCATCAGTTTCCTATAGTGGTGGATGAGTACAAGGAAATATTTCCTAAGGATGTTCCATGATTACCTCTCCACAGGTGGGTGGGATTATGAATTAATCTATACCTCATGACAACATTGACGTCTACACCTTCATATTAGATGGCTCTCATAGAGCTTCGTGAGTTGAGGGTATAGTTGGAGGACTTTCAAAAGAAGGGCTTCATGAGACCCGATGTTTCACCATGGGCAGACCCGGTTTTGTTTTCCAAGAAGGTAGATGGGAGCTTGAGGTTCTGTGTGGACTTCTAGTTCTGGAACTAGGTGACCGTGAAGAATAAGTATCCATCACAATGGATCAATTAACTCTTCAATTAGTTGAAAGGGGTTTAGTGGTTCTCAAAGATTGACCTTAAATTTGGCTATCACCAGCTTCGAGTACGAGATGAGGATATACTGAAGAGGGATTTCAGATGATGATATAGCCACAATGAGTACTTGGTGATGCCTTTTGGCATGAAGAATACCCTAGAAGTATTCATGGGAGTCATGAACAAGATATTCCAACCTTACCTAGACCGGTTCATGGTGGTCTTCATTTATGACATCCTAGTGTACTCAGTGTTTGAGGAGGAGAATGCGAGACACTTGAGGATGTTCTGAGACACATTCTGAGAGCACTATCTTTACAAGATGCTCTCAAAGTGTCAGTTTTGGATTTGATAGGTCTATTTTCAGGGACACATCATTTCAGAGGCTGGAGTTGAAGCGGATCCAGTGAAGATTGAGTCGATGCTTACTTGGGATCCACCCAAGAGTGTTACAATGGTGCATAGTTTCCTTGGTTTGGCTGGGTACTTTTAGATATTTTTACCCTACTTTTCCAAATTAGTAGAATCCATGATAGATTTGACATGAAAGGGGTTGCCTTTTGTATGGATGGAGAAGTTCCAAGAGATCTTTTATCATTTGAGATAGAGATCCAATAGTGCTACCTTCTTGAGATTGCTAGAAGAGGGTGCCAAGTACACAAAGTTCTGTGATGGAGCAGGAATTTGGCTTGTTTTTGATCCGATGTAGAGGCAAGAAGTGATTGCCTATGGTTTTCACGAGTTGAGACCACATGTGCCGAACTATGTGACCTATGATCTTGATTTAGAAACAGTAGTCTTCGTATTGATTAAGTGTTGACACTACCTAATGGGTGAGTGGTTTATCATCTACTCTGATCACAAGAGTCTAAAGTATATATTCTATCAGAAATATCTTAACATGAGAAAAAGGTGATGGATAGAGTTACTCCATTACTATGACATTGAGATTGTATATACTCTTAGAAAGGGGAATATGGTGGCAGATGCTCTCTGTCACGACCCGTTCCCCGGGGCCTGTGCTGTGACTTACCCAAACCTGCCTTCCATAGGCCATGGGGTGGTGACTAGCACTGGAAAGGAATATCCCTAAAATGGGAAGGCATTTCTTTTAAACCTGCAAGCACAAAGACTAGGAACACAACAAGAACAAACCATGTAGTATAACTGGTGAAGGTAAAAGTGTGAACTTAAGAAGAATGGGCCAGAATACAAACCCAACTAAAAGAAAAATATAGTGGAAGGGAAAAACATATCCTGAGGTCATTTTCCATGGATTATATCTGAAGGGTAGGTACAACTCATCACTGCAGATCTATCTGTCAACCGGTCACCTCCGTGCACCATTTGGTCCTAGCTCCCAAACCTCGGTCAAATTTGTTCGTCATCTGCACAAGACACAACAAGGTTCGGGTGAAGCCCATATCAGGGTGAGTATAACAATATCCAGTAGGGACCTCAAGACCCTCAATGGTCTCACAGAATTCCATAAATTAAAAACCACAAAGCATGATCCCAATCACAAAGCACAAGAAAGACTCATCTTAAACCAGGTATATATCTTAAAGAATAGGAATAATGTTGATTAGTCATAAAGATAATTCATCTTATTCCATTGCGAAGTTCCAATATTGAACAAAAAATAAGTCACTCTATCACCGATCCACACAGGCTCATAAATCACTGATCCACACAAGGTTGTAAGTCGTTGATCCACACATGGTTGTAATTCACTGATCCACGATGGGACGCTCTAAATCTGGTCCTCATCGGGTCGCGCTATTGCTGACCCACACAAGGTCATAAGTTGTCGATCCACACAGGGTCATAAGTTGTTGGTCCACACAGGTTCATAAGTCACCGATCCACATAGGGTTGTAAGTCATCGATCCACATAGGGTCGTAAGTCACTGATCCATGATGGGTTGCTCTAAGGTTGGTACATAACAACTAGCCACAAGATTCCCACAAATGGTACATTTTAGTTTTCAAGAAACCACTATTCAAGATATTGATCGTACCTCAACCACTACATAGTATCATGAAGAAGTAACCTGATGAACTGCCATTTCATAAGGGTTCCAATGCAATAGAAGACGTGTCAATCAGACATTCGGTATGTAAGTTATAGGCATTTTAGTACCGGGGGTTCAGTTGGATTCAAGTTTGATCTAACCTGGCCATACTCCAAATTTTTATAAAACCCATGTATAGTATCTCAAAAGGACCTCCTCATAATAAGGGTTCCAGTGTCGTAGATGGTTCGTAAAACAGATGTTCAGTTTGGAAGATATACCCCTTTAAAAGAAACTCAACCTAAATGGGTCTGGGTCTAGTCCAACTGAGCAGGACTGACCTGACTCGGCCTGCCGGGCCACTAAACCAGCCTATCCCACCAGCTGAGAGAAGGGGTCCACTCCCCTGCTGAATGGAAAACTCTTTCGTTCGACACTTTAATCAGTGGCGCTAGTTGGCGCTGCTCCACCTGGCCGGTCCGTGTCGACCAGTCAACCGCGGAACTCATGGGCGCGGGTCTACCCTTTGCCCACCCCTGTGACACGGAGCCACAGAACCTCCTCCATAGCACACTGTCATGGTGTGCCACCCGACTTCAATGTGGCCGACGATGGTCGGCCACCTCGGCGCCTTCAGGTGCTGCTACCACTGGCCGCTACCACCACCGGTCACCACCGCCGCCTCCGGTCATCCCCGCCGCTAGGCATCACCGCCACCGAGCACCGCTGCTGCTGGCCACCTCCATCGCCGCCGCCACCGGCCGCCACCGTTGCCAGTCCCCACCACCATAGGTCATCGGTGGTGCTTCTGCGGGCCAATGGTGAAGATGTGGTGGTATGATTTTCTTTCCAACTACGCCTCTGGGCCTTCTAGAACATCGCCATCACTACATGGCCCCCGGTTTCATCTTGCCACAGTATTGGTCAGTCGCCCATGAAGAACCCAATCAGTACCGATATCGTCGGAGTGTCCGGACCTTGTTTGGTTTGTCCCACACCCTTCGCATTAGCATCATAACATGGTAAGGGTTCAACATCATCAAAAATAGATGAAACATAAAACCCTTAAACAAAACCCCTTCCTAGAACACGTTGGAAGACACTATGGATGAAGGAGATGAACCCATGCTCGAAGGTGTTCATCGTCGCTCGATGTTGTCTAGTTTGAATCCACCAACGGTCGTCAAAGCTCTATTATATGTTTGTGGAAGACGTCGCCGACACTTCATCATAGGATTCTCTTGTGAGTGACCAAAACCCATGCCCAAGATTTGTTTAAATAGAAGAGAGAGAACCACCCATGTTGCATTTCATTAATGCGGTTCATTAATGAACCACAATTAATGTTCCATTAATTCAATGAACGACATGGTTACGCAACCCAAGGGTCATGTCATTAAATTACTTCCATTCAAGCCTGACATTACACCACGGTCCTTTCACCATCGCTCAATGGTTACAAAGAAAGAATAAAATAACTTTGGAGTTATTTTATTATTTTTTTGTAAATTTCAAAAATTAACTTTTTCATATAACATTTTCCAAAAAAAGTTAATCTCCCCTTAAGCGAATCCGGGTATTGCGAGTCCAACAGTGTATTTTTATTTTTAATCCGAGCACCGGTTCAATAGATAGAAATTCGTTCCCTTACGTTTACTGAATGTGCCTTAAAAAAAGTTCAAAATTTCATTCTGGGCTCTCTGGGCCTCAGAATCATGTGCCATTAATTTTTTCAGTCTCGTAATAATTCCATATAATTAAAAAAAATCATGGAATTTCTGGGTCTTTTCACTCTCAATAGTATATCCTATTCACAGTTTCTGAATGAAGAAATAGAGTAGTTGACCTCATTAAAGATATCCTTTTTGGATGGAAAAGGATCAACTAACCTCCAGTCGATGGTTCTCACCCCTCCACTCTTATAGAGAGTTAGGGAGGCATATCTTGGGGATACTGATGGTGAGGCTCTACGTTATTAGATGTCAACAAGGCATGCACCTGATAGATATTTAAAAGGTGGGTAGAACATCGTTCCTTTCAGAGGACACACAGTAGTACTGGTGGCATTATGTGAGGAGGTCTTGAGGGAGTTTCATATATCCCCTTTGGCGGTACATCCATTCATGGAGAAGATATACCAGGACCTCCATCATTAGTTCTGGTGGCCGGGAATATAGAAGGGAGTTATAGAGTTTGTTTCTCTATGCCTCACTTTCCAGTAAGTGAAGGCTGCGCACCTGGTTCAACAGGTTTGATTCAACCCCTAGAGGTGCCAAAATGGAAGTGGGATGAGATATTGATGGACTTTGTGATGGGTTTACCTTGTACTTCTAGGAGACACAATACCATCTGGGTGGTCATTGACCAAGTCACCAAGTCGGCCCACTTCCTAACTATTCATAAGAAGAGTTTAGTAAAGAGACTAGGACGTCACTATATCTAGGAAATAGTTTGACTCCACAGAGTTCCATTGACGATAGTTTCTGATCATGTTTCTTGATTTAAATCCTAGTTGTGGAAGGGATTTCAGGATGTGTTTGAGAATCAGTTATGCTTGATTACAACGTTTCACCCATAGAAGGATGAACAGACTGAGGGGCCATTCAGGTTATGGAGGACATGAAACATGATTGCATACTATATTTTGTCCATAGTTGGGAGGATCCCCTACCTCTGGTGTAGTTTTCATACAACAATATCTACCATTCCACCATTGTTATGACACTATTCGAGGCCTTGTATGGGTCACCCTTCAGGTCACCACTTTGCTGGACGAACCTAGGAGAGTCAAAACTCATGGGCCCAATGTTGGCGCAAGAGACTATAAAGATGGTGTAGATCATTCAAGAATAGATGAAGACTACACAGATCTGGATGAAGTATTGTGCTGATAGATGATGAAGGCCATTAGAGTTTGAGGAATGAGACCACATGTTCCTTTGAGTCTCACAACAATGTGGATTATGCAGATTTTTCTGGGGTGGAAATCTATCTCCGAGGTTCATCAGCCATTTCCATATTTTGTGTAGAGTTGGTGAGGTGGCATACCAATTGGCTCTACCTTCATAGTCAGATCGGGTGCATGACGTCTTCTACGTGTCACAACTGAGGAGTTACGAGCATGAACCATCACAGATCATTGACTGGGTTGAGATGGACATCGACGACAGGGCGACTTTTACTGAGTACCCGGTGGAGATCTAAGTTCAACAGAAGAGGATCCTTTGTGGGCGGTTGATTTCTCTAGAGCGCATTCAGTGACAACATGGGAATCTCCAGGAGAGAACTTGGGACCTGGAGGTTCTGATTCGTGCTAAGTACCCTCTTTTGTTTGAGTATACCTTTTGTTTTGGCTTTCAGGAACGTAAAGCCCCAAGGTGGGGAGAATGTAACATCTCAGGGTTTCCATGTATTATTTTTAGATATTATATAGATTTATTTTAAAACCAAGAGATGAGATGACATGAAATTCTAAGGTCTGGGGTTCCTGAAAAAATTGTTTTAATAATATTAAAATATTAAATAGTATGCGCATGAAGTTCTCTAGAAAAAGGGGAATAAAATCTAAGTGGGTGCCTAGATCAAACATCTGGGGGCACCGTTTTGTTTAGAGAAGCAACTTTACCTTTGGCAGGGCCAGACATCGACCATCACGGTTCGATAGTGAAAAATAGTTTCTAGACATTTTAAAGAATAAAATAAATTAAGATTTATTTTATTTAAAGTTATGCAGTGATGCATTTTATTTTTATTAAACCTTGTTAGAGAATTTAGGGTTATCGACATAACCCTAGAATTTCTTTGAATCCTAGAGAAAGAATCCTCTCAAATGAATGAACACAGATCAGAGATCAGATCAAGGATCCTCATGCCAACAGAGTTGGACGATCTCTTCAAGGACAACAACACAACAACTTCTTGTCAATGACTGATTGAAAATTGAGGTAGGGAATTTTATTTTCCTTCTTGGTTTCCCCATCCTTAAATTTTATGATGAATGTGGACCAAACCATGAACAGGTTGACTCATGGTTCGATCATTTGTGGAATGAATATTTGTTGCTAGGTTTTAACGAGAGATAGATCTTTGTGATAATTACGAATCATCTTTTATCCTTATAATGAAAATGAATTGAGTCTGATATGAACAAAGGCCCAGGTTCATTACTCAGGTGTTCTTGGTGCTTTTATCTTCCCCTGTTCTTAGTGTTCTTTTCCGTTGGACCCTCTTGGTCATAGATTAAATTGCAAGGAGGCTCCAAATGCAATAAAACCCCGAATTGGTGGAAAGACGACACAAATTCCAGATCAATGTAGCTCACAAACTGAGGATTGTAGATATGGTTTTGTTACAAATTTTTGAGCACCGGAGGAGGCCCAATGGTCCATGGAAGGGAACAACAGCATGCTGGTGCCGAAGATAGGTAACTGGTGCCGGTGGTGGCACGCGGTGACCTGTAGTGTATGATAGGTAGAATACGCTACGTCGGATCTATGTGGATACAGTGGCCCGACCACATAGACACGGCGACCTGGCTGCATGGGATCCGCGAAAGCCAGCCATGTGTGGTGGCCGCAAGATGCAGAGGTCACCATGGGGGTGAATTCGCGGGGTGAAGATTCAGTGTATGAGCCTTGTAGACCAGGACATATAGGTGGTCCGGGCCTCAGCGAGATGGTCTAGGCCCTGCCAGAGTGGGCTGGGTTGGACCCTGGATTTGGTTAGACCCGGGTCAGATCTGGGTGGCCAGGCTGGGACATGGTGGACCGTGGCAGTCGAAGGTAAGCCACAATTGTTCGATTTTCCATGCAGATGTGATAGTTATGTCACGGTCGACCGCCATAGTTAGTGGACCAATTTCCCAGTTGGTCTACATTCCAGTGGACCTCCTTCTGAATTTTCAAATTCTCGTAAGTTTCAAACCGTGTGTTTGTTTGATGAATCATCTGCAGCATTGGGACCCTGGAAATGAGAATCTACTTTCAAAATATCCTAAGTGGGTTTTGTGGAGGTGTGACTATGAAGGAATGGATTCATGAGTAGGTTCACCCAGAACGAGTGTTCTTTGAGCGGAATCTTGTAGATGATTATGACATGGAAACTCGGTCTATCATGTAGACTATATGACTACAAAAGACTGTGTGTCTTATAGAGATTGTGTGTCTCATGGAGACTCTATGACTCCCAAAGACTGTGTGTATTACCGAGACTACGTGTCTCATGAAGACTGTGTGTCTTATGGAGATTGTGTGTCTCATTAGAGAGAGTATATCTAGATATTCTTGATATATGGGTGATGGGTGTATATCTTTAAGGAGATGACAATACTATTCCTTCAGGGAATTTCCTTCATGGTATTTACTTTATGGAATTTCCATTGTGGTATTTATTTTCTAGTATTTCCTCTGTGGTATTTCCTGTGTTGTATTTCCGATGTGGTATTTCCTTTGTGGTATTTTTCTGTGGTTTCGGGGTGCCTTATTTTGTATTGCTTTACTCACCCCTACATGGGATTTGCCTACACGTGTCGTGTCTTGTGTAGACAATTGACATGTTGACAGAGTCTAGGGTGGACTAGGACCAGACATAGCTTTGTGAGTTTAGAAAGACCGAGATGTTCCTACGACTTCGAACAGCAGTTCGAGTACATTTGTGTACAGGTTGGACTTTGTGATTTACAGAATTTTCTTTTGGTGGGATTATATTCTGGCCCAATTTAATTTACCATACTTTACTTTCTTTTCATACTCTGTTGGTTGGGATATAGTGTACGCATGAATTTTTTACATAGTGTTTTTACATTTCAACTTTTGTGTCTTGGAGAAATGTGCATTTGTACATGTACTTAGGAAAATGTCTCCCATTTGTGGGATATATCTTCTCAGTACTAGTCACCAACCCCTAGCCTATTTGAGGTGATCTTGGGGTAGTCACAGCATGGTTCCCTTTGGGATGGGTCATGAAATTCCTAGTGAGGTCATGGAGGAAAAGGGTGTCCTGGGCATATACAGTGCCCGAAGCCTGAGATCTTAGAGGAGGCAACTAGGATGCATGGTTATTAGAAACCATGATGCCTAGGCCTTATGGTTTGAGTAAACTATGTGGGGAATTTCAGTGAAAAGTATCGGGTGCATGATTTTCCCTAAACATGTGACCCATGCCACGTGCCCATGTAATTTCTAAAGAAAGTTTAATAGAGGGAAAAGACCCAATTAGTGCATGGTTTGTCTACTCGTACACTAGGACTCTGTGAGGGGGGTCTTTAGGCAGAGTTGGACCCATGATTGGAACATAGTTTAGACAACCATGTAACCTAACTATGTGACCCATTTCAGTTAGGTAAAATGAAAATTTTTTCCTTAATAGATTTAAATGTTTAAACCCTCTTACCTTTTCCTTTTCACCAGCCCTAGCCACCCATTTTCTCCCATTAGAGATCACCCATGGAATTCTTCTAGGATTTGTGATATCTTAACCATCTGAACTCTAATTCCTTTAACATTGACGTCGTTCTATAACCACTGATGATTTCTCTATTCTTCTGTCATTTTTTTTCATTTATCTTTCTCTTGATAAATTTGTTTTAGTGAGAGACCTTATGCCCTATTTTCTGGGAGTTTTTTTTTCTATATTTATTCAATTCCAAGCGATGATTGTTATAGGTAATTGTTATTGAGTTAAATGAATAGGTATGACCTATATAAATTATGAGACCCATTTATCTACGATTAAAGGTTAAGGAACTTGAATTCAAACAACCTCTTGTGTGCATTATTAAATTAGATTGAATCACCATGGTTGGGATATGTATTTGATTCACCTTTTAGGTGTTCCATTTTTCTCCTTGCCTTAGGAATGTCATATAAATTGATCAAAATTTAAATTTTATAAAGGAAATAGGGAATGAAAGTCCAATTCCAAAGGCATTTTTCCATTTTTCTTTCTTTCTTTTTCTTGAGATGTGTTTCATAATTGAAATTTCCAATTAAAATGAATGGAAGGATTATTATGTTTCTAGGCCTTCTAATCCTATGATAGTTTTTAAACCATATTCTTAGGTGAGTTAATTATTTATAATTGTGATGGCCAATTAGATTAAAATGTGTGCTAATATGGTATGGTTTTACTATGGGACCTTGACCATTCATATTGGCATGCCAAGAGTGAGAGGTGGGTTACAATTTAGGATCGCCATAGATAGACTCTTCTATATTGAATAATTAAATGATTGTAATGAATGATTATTATATTCCTTGGGTTATACCTAGGTTCTTTTGTGAACTCCATGGACAGACCACCTTTTGTTTTATACTGTGAGTGATACTTGGACTTCCTATGTGGAATGCCAAGGATAGACTCAGAGGGAACCTTATCATGTATGCCATGAGTGACAATTGGTCTCCCTTTATAGACTACCAAGGAAAAACTCAGTGGATGGTGGGTTTACACCGAACATCGAGTAATGCCTGGATTTCTATGAGGGATGCCAAGGATGGGCTTGTAAGGTGTTTGGTTAATGCTATACCAGGAGAAATACTTGAGTTCCAAATTAGGAATTACAAGGATGAGATTAGGTTACTTTCGAATTGAAGAATAATTAAATGATTGTTAATAATCTATGCCATGCCAAAGCCCAAGCTTGAATTCAGTTATAACCTTACACATTATTTATGGCCTACTAAGTTTATCTCACACCCTCCTCAGGGAATCCTTTATGGTACCTAGACATACTTCATGGATGCAGGTAGGGATAGGGGAAACTGCCTCATTATAGATACTTGATTGATTGTAGCATGGGAGTGGGGGAGCACAGGATTGAGCTATGGCTCGTGATGCTCTCTAGAGATAGTATTTTGGGATTTTTTTGTATCTTTTTAGTATACTTTTATGTTTGTGTACCTATTGTCATGTCTACCTATATTTTTTATAGCATTCCATGATCATAATTTTTATATGGAATTTATGGATGTGATTACTTGGTTAATATATGAGGGTTGTTTACTCTTAATCTATTCAATTACCACTATTATTCTACTATTGTTGATATTATTATACCACAGTTCTACAATCTGATCATGAGGGTATAATCTCCCCACTATTCCACCATGGACCCACTACAAAAAAATGTAAATTAGTGATGTTTTTTTTATTAGAAACATTTTAAAATGTCTCTAATTAATTTATCAATGTTTCTAAAAATTATCACTAAAAAATTTTAGTGCCGTTTTCTAGAAACATTGGTAAATGAGATGCGATTTACCAAAGTTTGTAAAAAAAATTTCTAAATGAGGAGTCACTAATCAACGATATTTATAAACATTATCAAATTAAAGATGTTTATATATGTCATAAAATTAGAGACATTTATAAACATCTCCCGATTAACAATATTTATAAATGTTGCTAATTAGTGAGACCTCATTTAGTGATGTTTTTTTAGAATTTTTTGTAAATGAGGTGTGATTTAGCAGCGTTTCTAAAAAATGTTGCTAATTTTTTTTGCGATGCTTAAAATTTTTTCAACCCTATTTTTTTATAATAAAAAATATCTCCACTCCTCTGCACCAAATGCCACTCCCCCACCCTATCCACCCAAACCGTATTCCCCATATTTAGAGATGTTTTTTAGAAACATTTATAAATGATGTGTGATTTAGCACTGTTTCTAAAAACTATTGCTAATTTTTTTTGAGAAAGGTTTATAGTTTTTTTACCCATGTTTTTTATAATAAAAAATATCGTCACTCCACTGCTCTGAAATGCCATGCCCCCACCCTCCACCCAAACTGTATGCCCCGTACACCCACCACACATAACCATAGGTTCCCCAACGACACTTCCTCATGTGAGCACGCCAATAGAAAGGAGGAAACCACCCTCTTCCAAAAGTCGAACACTGCACAACCTCTAGAGTCAACGTAGTACCTTACCAAATAACCTATTAGTTTTTGAATTTCATAATTGAATAAGATTATATTTATATATATAAATAAATTTCATTATTTAAAAAATTAATATTATATATATATTTATATATTAATATAAATATATATGTATATATGTTTATATTTTATGTTTATATATATGTATATGTTAATATTTTACATATATGTTTATATTATATATATTTTTATATATAATATATATATTTTTATGTTTATATATAATATTTATATGTGTGTTTATATTTTATGTTTATTTTTATATATATTATATATATATGTTTATATATATATATGTTTTTTTTGGTAATGCCTCGATCAAGGACCGAAGCACCATTTATTAATTAAATAAGAATATATATATATATATATATATATGTGTGTGTAATTATATATGTGTATGTATACATATATATAATTATAATAAATAAATAAATATATATATATGTATATATATATGTATATATATCTGTGTGTGTGTGAATATATATGTGTATTTATACATATATATAATTGTATATATATATATATAATTAGCTACGTTTTAAAACACTGGTAAAAATAAAACTAAAATAACCATGCTTTCTTAAAAACATGACTAAATTACAAATATATATGTTTTGATATACAAATATATGTGTGTATATATATATATGTGTGTGTGTTAATATATATAAATATATATTTTTATATACGAGTTTATATATGTGTCTATGTTTATATATATTAATATATATATATATATATCTAAAAATATATTTACATCTATGAAGTATAAATATATATATTTTTAGAGGGTTTTCCTGAAAAACATGGATAAATTAGCAACATTTCTTGAAAAAATGGCTAAATTAGCCATGTTTCTCTAAAAACATCACTAATTTATCATGTTTTTCAGAAAACGTCACTAAATTAGCAATGTTTTCAAGAAACATCTCTAAATTAATAATGTTTTTCAGGAAACATTGCTAAATTAGAAGTGTTTTTCATGAAACGTTGCTAAATTAGCGGTGTTTCCTGAAAATGTATCTAAATTCAAAATTTGGGACTATTTTAAAAAATTTCGCTAAAAAATGTCACTAAATTCATGTTTTTTTTTGTAGTGAACCTCATTTTTAGTCAACAGCCTCTACCATACGAGGAGGTGCGCTTCATATCATGTGGCCAACCAAGTTCAATTACTAATGAGTGAACCAGTTTTGGAATGTCACAATGTATATAACGAATATATGCAATATTTATATCACGATTGAAGTTCTAGATATGATAAAACAATTATAAAAATACAAATACTAGTACTACTGAACAAAATTTCTCATTAAAAATGATGCAGTTAACACCTAGAAATGATGGTTTTAGTAAGGAATTATTAATAAATGGGTGTTGAAATATTATAATGGGATCATATATGATATTAAAAATATTAAAATGACTCTATTATATAATTATAATAAATTTATATTTATTATACAGGAGGCTAGAGCACTATTGAAGTAAGTTAAACTCAAGGTAAGAGATCTATATCACAATCTCATTGTTTAATGGGTTTGATTACGATTAAGTTTCCAATGATGAATTTTATGATATAATTATCAATAATCTCAGGAATTTTATTATCCTATGTTTATTTCAATAGAATACATGTTTTATTTTTCATTCTCATCTCTTTAATTACTCAAGAGACCAAAAAATGTTTTTAAGGAAAAATCAACTTTATTTATCTTTTTAGTTGAAAATCCTTTTCTTCCATGTCCATATTTTCTAAAAATGTTATAAAGAACATTTTTATAATCCTATAATTTTTTAAAGTAATTTTTTCCTGTGAATAAATTTTTATAAAATGGATTAAAATGAATCTTCTTATCATTTTCTGAATGAGGAACTATTGAATTTTTACCGAAAACGTTAAACGAATCTTTGTTTCTTCATACATGAAATGAATAGAATTTCCCATCATCATGACCACTAAATGATTATATGATTACTTTATATGTTTTAATGGTTATTTTAAAATAAAACTTTTCCCTTAATATTTGGAAATTATTTATATTTTAAAGAAGTGATTTCAAAATGACTAGGATATTTTCTTTAAGAAATATTATAGAGTTCTTTTAAAGGAATTATGATCTAAAGATAACATGTTTGATATTATATATGTTTTACTAGGGATATAATCCAATTATACCACCCTTATTCTTTATCTAGATGGTTTATGATTATGATGATGAGATATTTATGAAACCCATTTACTTTCCATGGGTTATGTTTTAAATAAATGTTTAATGGTTTATAAAACCCATTTATTTTCAATAGGTTATGATATATAATGAATAATTTATGATCGTTTGGAATACATATGATTTTATTATGATTATATGATGGCTGTGTCTGTTAAATCCCTCCATTTTAATGGGTAAAGATGAATAAATCATGATTTAATTATGTTATGTGTGAACTTATTTTCATATTCACAATTTTATGCATAGACCAGGAATTCATGTCCTTAAGTTTATGAATTAACTTGGTTTCATGTCCATAGGTTTATGCATTGATCTGGTTTAATTTTCATAAGTTTATGCAAAATGAAAATTTCAAATCCTTAATTTAATGAGTGAAGTTATTTATATTTAAACATGTTTACAATGTTATAATCTTATGCATTTTCTATATTCCTATTATAATGTTATGATTTCATGGATCATATTCATTGATTCCTTTATGATTCATATCTTATGAACTCCCAAGCGTCATGCCCCAACTCATGATTATGATCTAAGATATATTAGGTATGGTTTTCAAATGTTAAGAATATGTTCTCATTCCCTTATGATCATGTTATGCTTAAGGGATCATTGATATCTCCCTTGTTTACCCTTACAGAGTATTTGAACTCACTCTTTATTATGTTTCCTTTCCCCAAGTCATGAAGAAAGGTTTTAAGTAGGGTATGTCTAAGAATAGTGCTATATGGGGTTATATTTGTGGGATATATTCAATATATTTCATGAAATAAGAATATTGTGTATCTAGTATCCAAATACACTGAACCTATATGATTTTGGAATGGATTTTAATGTTATGTAATGAATATTCATATGTTAAGATGTCATATCTATGTATGAAAAGTATTGGTTTCCATAATTATAGTGAGAGAATGATGTAATTTTGACTCATTTAATATAGTAGTTTTACATTATGGATTTATAATGGTAATAGATTCAATAGTCTATGAATAGAAGTAGTGTCTTAAACCTTTATTATATTCTTCAACCTTGAACTTTCTCTAGTTCTCTATGGAAATAGATGTTTTGATGAATATTGATTTTTAGGCTGTGGAATCAATGTATTGTTAAGTTTAATGGAATAAATTATTCAATATATTTTATATAATTCATTTTGAGTGCTCTATGATGTGTCAAAGTTTGGTAACTCTTATTTTTAACATTTTTAATTTTTAAGGTGTTAAACATTGGCTTTATGACTCTTAGAATGGGTTTATTCCAAATAGAATTGGGTTTATTCCAAACACTAGATATTCATCCTTCAACATCTCTCCTTTTAATCCCTAAAATAGTAAGTTACAAGGGGGTCTTGTCAAGTGGCATGGAATTTTTCTACTCAATGTTGGTTTTGTATTCCAATCTGGTAAGTTACATGGAGGTTATGCCAAAACTTCATAGGTCATTAAAATTAAACATTAGGATTATATCGAATGTGTGTAGACAATATCAAACTTCTTTTAAATGAGGTTTAATTAATTTTATTTTTGAGTAATGTTTTATTAAGGAACTTTGATTATAGTACATAGTGATTCATCCTACTAAGATCATCAAATTGAAAACTTCTGGAATTCCATAGAAGCACATATTAGTAGGTTATTATGTTATGTTCTTATATTGTAATAGTTTTATTTTTATTATTTTTGGATTAAAAAATAATGATTATTTATGCGTGATTTTTGAAAAATTATTTTACACAAGTTTTAGAACATTATTTTATAAAAAAAATATTTTAGTCGAATTTAGATTTTAAAATCAAATCAAGGGTTTTTGATTAAAAAATTGAATTTATTTTTAATGATGGATTTCATAAATAATTTCCAATGGTTGTTTTTGTTATTATCTAAATTTATTGGATCACTAAGAGGGGGGGGGGGTGAATTAGTTATCCTCTTTTTTATTTTATGAGTTTCTCTTTTTTAAACTCAACCTTTTGAACTGGTGAAGGTTCTCAATCCACTCAATAGAGTCTTTCAACCAGTACTTATACACATAAATAAAATATAAATCACATCCCATGATATTTACAAGGTTTAGAACCCATGAATACTCCTTTAATTGTTGGTTAGTCCCCCCTAACATGGATTCTCCAATATCTCCAAAAAATGTTTCAAAACACAGAATCCACTGTGATATATCAATTATATAATCCACTAGAAGATACAACTCTATACAATAATGAAGATCCAAAAAAGAAATATATTATTATTCTCCTAGGTTTTAATTTCACAACTTTTGAATATATTATTCATCCTAGAGAATATATATAAACAAACTATGCATGTGTACTTCATTAAGATCTTGAATAGTTGATGATAATGATCAACCTTATAGTGTTGAAACTGTAACCAGATTATGAATGATCCAGATCTTCAATATTCTGAAAAATTTGGCAATATTTCTTCTCCTTTGATGAAAAATATCCTGGAATTAGTCTCCTTCTTTTATTCTCTCAAGTTTATCTTTTTTTGACTCATGTTATTCTATGGTTTCTCTCTTATTGAAATTCATACTCACTAGAAATTTGCACAATAGATTTCAAATACTTTATCAAGTGTGAATTTGAATTTAAAATTTAAATATAATTCATCAATTTAATTCAACTACGTTTTTAACTACTCTCGAGTCAAATCTATATTAATCTTTACCATCCAATTCAAAATGGTTGTTATGTTGAGTATGAATTACCACCAAACAAGTTAGGGGAATAAGCATCAACATGGTTTTTTAGAAAGCCCAGAAGACTCCTAGAAATTAACTTCTATGACTGGGAAAAATATTCTACTTCTTGAAAAGTGGCACTGTGGCATGATAAATATGACTATGGCACAACTATCTACTTTTTAGTGGTTTTTTCTCGACTATCATAGAACTTTGGAACATGGTCTATAGGCTATGACATAAAGTTCACAGATTTTCGAGTGAAAAAAATCTTTTGACTGGGCTTTATAGTGTTGACATTTACAACATGGTGTATAACCTCACTAATTTATTCACTACGATATTACTCCAATTTTTAGGAAAAAAGGGACACAAATATTTAGAGCCCCCAAAATTCAACCCAATCCTCCACTATGGCATAAAATTATCCTATTGCATGACAATACCTTTTTATTCTTCTTATAGATAAACTAGTTTCACTGTAATGTGGGGAACTCTGATTGAGTCTCCCCTATGGCATGGTCTCTTACTCTATAATGTGAGGCCCTGTAGAAAATTTGATGACCCACTTATAAATTTAGATTCTCCATAGTGTAGAAAATATGATGTGATATAATCCTTTCTCCTCTTTATTTATATGTTGTGGTTTACAGCTTGTGATGTGGCCTCGACTTCCAGCTTTGTTTTAATATGATTTCATCATGAACTTATTCCATGATATCTGATCACTAAAAACCAGTTCAAGCATCATATTAATTATCTTATACCAGTAATATTAGATTCTTCATTCAATATCCAACCATGTTCTTCACATAAAATTCTTCTTTAATATATTTACATCAATGAAAAGACCATATCTTGTTGACAACAAATTCAATCAAATATAATAGGTTGAACAATCACCCTTTTTTATTTTCTGACAATACACTTATCAAAGATATGTCAATATGTATACATCATATAAATTTTTTCCTCACCCTTATTAAAAAAATATATGAAGAAAAAATGAGGGGATAATTCTCAAAAACATTTTATTCTACCTTTTGACATTTTAGAGAGAGGGATGATATCACATGGTTCCTTAGCAAAGATCCTTTGATTAATCCACTTCAAGTCTATGTGGGTAAACCAAGTGCATAAAAATAAAGTGATTTAATCAATGTTATCTTAGTTGTCCATAACAACTAATAAAGTGAATAAATTATTATAAACTCAATATAGGGGATTCTAAAAAACATATCTATCTAAAAAATAATCTTGTAAATACATTAAAAAACAAATAAAAAAATATTTTTAAAGTCATAAACTCTTCCTTTTTCTCATCCTTTGTTCAACCATCACTACTCCTTGATAAATATATTGAAAATATTTATAATAAAGGAGTAAAATTATTATTCTCATAAATTTTTCCAAATTTCTCCAAGTTATCTAGAGATTAAAAACATGAAAACTTTCCTCTCAAAGGAGATCCTCCTTAAGGGATATAATCATATCCTTCTAATCATGGATATATAATCCATGAAACAATCATCTTTTGTTTCTATCCAAAAGTAAAAACCCCAAACATCTCTTTCAATTACCCGCATGTTAGAAAAAATATTCAAAATATTAAGGAAATAAGGAGTAACCTCTTTATACCTCAAGGGAAAATGTTAGGCTAATATCTCCCTCTCAACCTAGGCCATTCTTTTCTTCTAATATCATCATCAATATTTTGTAACGAAATTTTATTCATCTCAGTACTCAAAAAATTATCACTTCCTTGTGATTGAAGTGTCTTTAAATCATTATAATTTCTCTAAAATCTTTCACACTTCTTCAATTTATCACATGTGATGTCTTATCAATTACTTTCTCGTATTATTTCAACACAACTTTCTGTATTTGATTTTTTATTCTAATAATACCACCCAAACCCCCATTTTTTCTTTTTTCTTCCCAATTAAATACATATTGAACCAAAATGAGTAGGATTTGTGTCCATACCTTCCATAACAAAAAAAAAATACCCTTCTAATGGATGTCTACCTGGCTGTTTACATACTTTTCCAGAATAGAGTTGATGATATCCTCATTGCTCCTTTTTTTCTTAGGGAAAATTTATTTTCTTGGAAAATTCATTTATTTCTCTTATGTTGTGGTTTTCATCCCATACTTCTTAGAATAACTTTAAACACTTTTTACATTGTTCCTCTCTTTTCACTATTATGAGAAGATTATCCTCTAATCTTGATAGATTTCTTAAAATATTCTCTAGATTTCTTTAAATCAGTTTTGAGCTACAAAACAGATAGATTGTGTCTCAGATAGTTTATCTTCTATAGAAATCAATTTATCCTTAAGATCATATATCATCTTTTTTTTCTTAACCATCTTTAAATTGTGTTCCTTGATTTATTCAATGTGGTATAACTCTATTTTGTTGAAATCCAATTTGAATTCATTAAAAATCCCTTTTCCCACTTTAACAAACTCACTCATTTGAGTATCCATCACCTTATTCTATTTACCTATCCTTTTCATATCTTTTTTGAGTTATGAGATCTGATAATGAAAATATTACAACTTACCCTTAAATTCCAACTTGAGTTATGTAATATCTTCTCCATCATAATCACTTCTAGATGAGTGTAAATATTTTTAAACATAATAAATGAGAGTGAATTTATTTTTGGAATTTCTAGATGAACCATAATCCTTGGTTAAAAAATTTATTCTTTTGGTGCTAGATTTCTTCTTTTTCTTATCCTTTTTCTTCTTTCAATGGATTTTTTATTCCTCATATGATTAAGATTCCTCAAAATTCTTATTTTAGAAAAAAATTGTATTATTACTAATATAATTTCAATTAAAACATCTAATAAATTATTTACCTTTTCCCTTATATTTATCTTTCCATAATTTCTTGGACAAGAGATAGACAATCTTATTGAGATATTTATCAGCTTTTGAATCACTGATGTCTTTATCTTCTTTACTATTCTATTTTATCATGAATGAAAAATAAACTTATACTTTATCTTACTTATTTAATGCTGGTTCCTTATTTATTTAATACATAGTAATAATATTATGCATCTAATCTAATGAAAGATCTTATCTATATATTAAAGATTATACCTTGCGATCAAACTGATCCAGAAAGTTCTTCATAAGCTTCTTCACAATAGTAGAGTCTTCAAGTTTCTCATAGAACCCACAAATATTGCTAACTATTTGATTTACCCTAGTGAAATATCTATAAACATCTTAATATTCAACTATATTAATTTACTCAAATATCCTCCTCTATATTTAGATCTTGACTTCCTTAACTTTTACATTTCCCTCATAGATTATCCTCAATTTTTCCTAAATATCATTTTCAGTTGCAAGAACCATTACTTTAGTGTAAACAATATCTAATAAATAGATCAAAATAAAATTTTGTTCCCTTAAATCCATCTATATATTTATTTTATCATCATGGTTCATATTGATATTTTTTACAATAGGTGAAAAACCTGTTGTAACAGTATCATGTACAACAAGGTTGAGAGGAAGGATGTAAGGAAGCATCTGATTCCTCAAACTATGGTAGTTTATTCCATCAAAGAGAGTAATTATTTTAATTTTCAAAAAATTGTGATTCTCCATTGCTCAGAAACTTATCTAGGATATTTATAGGTAACCTATCTTTAATACCACTTATTATGATCCAATTTTATTGGATTACTAAGAGGGGGAGGGGGTGAATCAATGATCCTATATTTTTCTTTTACAATTTTCTCCCTTTAAAACTCAACCTCTCAAACCAGTGAAGGTTATGAATACAATCAATGGAGTCTATCAACCTTGAATCATATACATAAATTTAAGATAAATAAAAAAACTTGATATTTACATTTTTAGGCACCAATACCTACTACTTTCCATTATGGTTACCCCCCAACATGGAATATCCATTATCTCCAACAAAAATTCTACAAAATTAAATCTAATTTGTTCCACCACTTCTAGAATACACTAAAATATGCAACTCAATTCGATAAAGAGAATTTAGTAAAGAAATATATTCTTATTATCCAAAGTTTCAGTTCCCCATTTAGGAATATAATATTTCTCTATGAGTAGATGGATCTTTAAACATTACGAGTGCACTCCTTTAAGATAGAAAATAGTTGATGATGATCCCTCAACCTTATGGTGTTTAAAATTCAACTAGATTATAAATTATTGATATCTTCAATATTATAAAAACTTAAGAAATAAATCTTCTCTTTTTATGAATGATCTTATAGATTTAGGCTCCTTCCCCTCTTATTAATATTTTATATTCTATAGCTTGTTTTCTTACATGGTTACTAACTTCACAAAATTCTCACTTATCAAAAATATTCATTTCTTATTTCAAATAATTCATAAAGTTTTAATTTGATTTTTAAATTAAATTTCAAATAATCAACTTATTTCAAAATATTTTTTAACAAACCTTATATCATCTATTAATTCATATTCACTATCCAATTTGAAATTAAAGTTATGTTGAGTTAGAACAACCACAAAACAATTTGGGTGAATTTACATCAACATGGTTGTTCATACTTCCTAGAATATTCCTAGAAATCCACTTTTATAACATGGCTAGATATCTTTCGGCATTAGGAGTGAAACAGAAACTTGATAAATATAATTGTAGAATAACTATCTGGTTTTTATCAGTTACTTATCAACTATCACAAGCCTTTACAATGTGGTATACATGTGGCATGGAGGATATAGATTTTCCCGTGACACCAAAAATCATTTACTTAGGATTGGTGGTGTGGAACTTTACTTTTTGAGATATAACATCATTACTAAATTCACTACAATGTAGAACATATTTTATGGCATGAAGGTACTAAAATTTTTAAATCCACCAAAATTAACCCTAATCATCCATTATAGAATAGTGTGATCCTACGGCGTAGAACCTCCTATTTATTCTTCTTATGGAATAACCAGTTTCACTGTGACATAGAGACATCCAATTGAGTCTCTCAAATGAAATGGTCACTAAATATGTAGAATGCGGCCCCATATACCATTTTATTACCCACTAACAAATTCATCATTTACATGTTGTATAAAATATATTTTGGCTCAATCCATTTTTCTCTTTATTTTTACATCATGGTTTACAGCTTATGGATGGGTCTATGCTCCCAGCTTCCTTTAAATCTTCTTATATCATGAACTTCTTCAATGATATCTAATCACTTAAAGATAGTTCAAGCATCATTTGAATTAAATTATACCAATAATCTTAGATTCTTTATTTAACACCCTAGATTTTTATTCACATCATGTTCTTCTTCAATATATAGAAATTAATGAAAATACCTTTTCTTATTGAAAAAAATTACAATAAAATAAAATAGGTCCAATAGGATATATTTTGGATTTATTTTAAATAAGTATTTTTGTGATTATTGTTTCCTTAGATTATATTATAAAACATATGGGATTTGGATTTATCTAATATGTGTTTTTTTTGAAAAAATAGGAATATATTTTCATTTTTTGTTGTATTGATCTTGAAAATATTATGATTATTTTTTTATTCATGATAAAATAGTTTAAGATCAGTCCATATGTGTAGAATCTATACGTTTTCCTTGGTTATGGAAGGGGGTGAAAAATGATATTTGGATGAGTGATGACGTTTTCTAAATTTATAAGAGGGTAATAAATAATTTATTTTAGTTATATTAAACTTCTAAGAGGCATGTTTTTAAATTTATATTTTTTTTCTCTTGATAATCATTTGGTATGATTTGGGTGGATTAAATGGTCAACCAATTTTATGATGGTAAATATTGAGACTAGTTATATGGATATGAAAAGTGAGGATCATTACATAAAGATATAGAAAAACTTATAATTTTTATATGAGTGTGTTGTTATTGTTGTTGAATTATCTAATGGAAAACCTCATGATTTTCCATATGATGAGTTTATGATTACAACAATTTAGATTTATTCAAGATTTTTTTATGGTGGGTAATGATCATTTTATTTTTAAATAGAATGTTTATTTTTATAAATAATTACTTTTACAAAATTTTATATTATAATAAGGTGATTTTTTATTATAAGTGTATTTAATAATATATTTATCCTTAAATGTTTTATATACCTTTTATTAACATGTTATATTTGTATTTCTCAAGTATGAGAAAATATTAGAGTCATTAGGGAAATCCTAGAGTTTTTTTACTCACCCCTTACATGTTCAAATCAGTAGACCTATAGATGTTATTATCCATGATATAGAAAAAAGAAAAATGTCCCTCCTTGTTAATGGTAAACCATACAATACTTGGAGGTAAATAGAGTGGTTTAATATTAAGAATAAAAGAGTCAAATATTATTTTTATCTTTTTCAGTTTGATTTTTTATTATATCATTTAAGTTTCTACCCCTGTTTAGATTTGTGATACATTTCATGGTTAGAAATTATTATAAAAATGTTCTAAAAGTGATTTATAATTCTTAGATATAATGTATTTTTGATCATTTAAGGTAAAATAATTCTTGAAGTATTTTTTATCTTTCAATAAGACTTTATAGTCTCTAGTATAGGGAATTTTCTTATATTTATGTGGCAATCCAACTTAGGATTTAAGATTTGAGTACTTGGTTCGTGTTATTAGAAAGAGGTGTCATATCAATGGTTTTAATTTGAATATTGAGAAGTCATGACTGGTGTAGATAATTGGATTGTTATAACTAAACGTATTCTCATAAAAAAAGGTAATTCTAATCTATTTATAGTGAGACTTGATTTAACATTATTCCCATATAGAAAAAAGGTTTAATAAAAACATTGAAATGTAACAACCCATATTTTTATTCCAATTTTTTATGGATTTAATTCTTTAAATTTATATATTTAAATGATAAATAAATTTATTTTATTTTATTCCTAAAGACATTAATGTGTAATACTTATTAATTAATTATTTTTCAAGACATTATTAAATCCATGTTTATTTAATTAATATTAATTCAACTAGATAAAAAGGTTACCATAAATAAATTAAAGGAAACACTTAATGTGATGATCATGATTTTATTCCATTAATATATGACAAAATATATGGAGGTTAAATACACTTTGAAAAATTATAAATAGTACAATGTGAAAATAAAAAAAAGTAAACAATAGAACTTGAATTTGATACTCTGGTCCATCACAGTTTATTGGGATCATGAAAAACATGAATAACACTATAAAAAGGATATAAACTATAGGAAACATGATTGGAAATTTGTAAATGAAATTTAAATAACAATGAGAAAAATTTGAGTGAATGAATAATGATAAGAACATGAATTATTTATTGGATGTGTAAAATTATATGACAATTGGAAATAGAATTGTTAGAATAGTAACTCGACCATTAGAATATGAACATGACTATTAGAATGGTAAAATAAAAATTTGGTTAAATTATAGTTTTAAAATCTTATTAATGTTTACCATCAATTAAATAAGTAAATAAAAGTGTCAAAAAGCTGGGAAATAATTATTCAATCCATTTAACATAATGTAAGTAAAAGTATACACTTTTTGTAAATCATGTTTTACATTAATCAATAAAAGATAATTTTATTCTAGAATTAAAAATTAAAATTATCTAATGTATAAATTTATTTTAGAAAAATGAATTTCATTTTTATAATCAACAAATCAAAATTAAGTAAGGTGTTGGTTTTGTAAATTTTCATAAATAGTAATATACTATATAATTACTATATTTCTTATTAGTGTATACAAATAAATTTTTGAGATTTTTAGAAGTTAGTTGAATATTTTAATTTTTTATATAGTATTAAATAATAATCCCCTTACCATTGAATGAAATTTTTTTCTTTATTTGGTGAAATTTTATTTTATTCTAAACACCCTCTCCTCCTCTTATAAAATCCACACCTCACCACCTAATTTCTCCTCACTTGTGATTTCTAAATTCTCAAAATACTTTACAAAATACCTACACAGCTCTTTTATACCTTTGTTTTAGGTTTTTATATTAATAGAAGAGCATTCACTAAATCCCAAGTAGAATATCAAAGGAGGAATTCCAAAGTTAGAGGTAAATTATCCCAAGAAAATCTTTTGAGTTTTTTATTCCAATACCTCCTCAAAATATATTCATTACATAATTATATAATTAAATCAATATAATTAGTAAACTAAAATTTTATTATATTAGTGGAATATTCATCATCTTACTCCCCCTCAAAAATTATAAAATGAAAATACCGCTCATATTATGGACCGTTAACTGCCTCTATTGACGATGTATTTTATCTTTCATCACCACCTTCATGGTTGGATTTAATATAATAATAATGTATAATTATGGTATAAGTATAAAAAATTAAAACATGTTTATTATTATTAAATAATAATATAAATATGGTCTTAAAAACATTACAAAAAAAAAACTATCATGGTATGTTTTTCTACTTAAACAAATGAGTTGAAAAATAATGTTTAATATAATTGATGAACCCTAACCATGATAAAAACCATTAATTTATAGAACATTATGAACACCATATCAATAATAAACTAGAGTCCATTAATTCATGTTATAGAGTATGAGGACCATTAACTCTATAATAACAGAACATCATAAACTATTAAACAAACATTTTAAAATGGTCAACATAAAAACCATTATACTAATAAGTTCTAAATGAATTGATATAAAATGAAAATAAAAAGTGTAATAAGAATGGATATGGTTTTTACCCCTAGAAAAAATTAATTAATGATATGCATTCATTTATTAGTGTTTATATTTTTTAAAACTGTATAAAAAACACCGCTCACACTATGGTAGGTTTATACCACCTATGTGAGCGATGACGTTTTACATTACCACGTTTTATAACTAGTTTTAAAAATGGTTTTCATATAAAAGTGTAATATTAAAAACAAAATTATGATATTTTTATGATTATAAAATGATAAAATTCGAATAATATTTTTGATATTAAGAATAAACTACAATATTTAATTCAATCTATTGAAAAAAAGCATATTGAGACATGTTTCTACAAATGAATATTTTTTGGACTATATATTAATTATGGAACTTGTATAATACTATAATAAAATGAAGACCAATAAATTGATACTTTTTAATCTTGTGGAACTATGGAACAAATATCGTTGAACGATACCATTATACCAAATCTTCTTTGAAATTGTGGATCGAACAACCCCAAATAATCAACACAAGAAATCTAAAACTAATAAAATAATTACAAATGATAATAAATATATTATAAAATATGAAATAAATATTATTAAGGTTTTTTATCATTAAATTGATATATTTAATTCATTTTTTAGGAGGTTATATGACCCTTTAAGTGAACTATAACTTAAGGTAAGGGGTTCTCCTTCAAATCCTCTCTATTTTTATGTATTGTTTTTCTATTATATATCCTATCATTAATGTATTATCACCTAATTATTTAAAGTATTACTTGTTATTTTCTATTTATTTTAAGGTATTTCTTATCTACTTTCCTCTCTTATATATTTAGAGTTCACACATTATGTTGTTTTTATGGGTTCCTTCCCACACTTTTTTGTTCTTGTGGTCATATTCCCCATCACCCTCTATCTACCTCTCTTCCTATTTTTAGTTTTCTCACATGTTTTCTCTATGTAAATTATACTTAATTTTTGATCTATTTTATAGGGAACTCATATCTTTATGGTTCCCTTCATATTTCTTCTTAAAGTGAAACCCTACTATATTTTAAAAGAAACTTTTATATTTTCTTATCATCCTCTACAAGTTTCTTCAATTTTAAATATATATACATTAAAGGTTTAAGTATTGAGAAATTTTATTATTAAAATAATGTTTTAAAAACACTTTAAATTAAAATTTTAAAATTATTTTTGAAATTAATTTATCCCTTATTTTTTATGAAAATGTCGTCAAACATTTTGAAAAATATTTTTTAGATTTATCTTCCATTTCTCTATTGATTCTTGTAAAAATATCTTTTCAAAGAATAATTTATGTCATATTAATTATTTATTTTAAAAATATCATTTTAAAAATATGTTAAATTTATGTAATTCCTTAAAAATAATACTTTCCCCATTTTGATATTTCATAAAAACTAATAAATTATTTTCCTAAAACTTATAAAATTTATTATTTTTAAGTAAAATATTCTTTATCAATGCTAGTAATATTTTAAATTCCACCCATATGACCATTTATTATTTTTTATTCCCATTAATGACATCTTTATTATAAACATATACTATATCAAAATAATCAATTGATTCTATATAAAAGTTACTATTCATATTTGGTGTGGAAAAAAAGAATCTCTATGAGGGAAATGATCAACCATATCTTTTATATTTCATTATCGATAACTATTAATAATTATATTCTTTTTACCAATTTATTTCATTTTCAAATAACCTATACATCTATCTTCTGATTGAAGGATGTTCACTTGGATAACCATAAATTCAATTGAATGGAGAAATTATTCAATTAAACACAAATTATTTATTCTATACTGTGTTAATAGCCTAAGAATAATTATCTTGATTATAGGGTATTTGTAAAGACCCGTAAAATTCAATGAATTTTTTTTCTTAATTTTTTGTGGAATTTTACAAGAACGCAGTTTCTGACGACACCTGATTTCGAGGCCCGGTGTGCCCGGAATCATTTTCCGAAGATGGCTCGGGTACGTTCAGTGAACAAACGAGCGGGTTTTTCTAACTTTTGAACTGGTGCTTGGAATCAAATTCTGAGGGCACCAATGGAATCGCAGCGCCGGTATTTTACTAGAAACGCCTCTTCCAGAGTTGCGTTTGCTCGGGTGTGGTTTTTAAATTTTTGGGGTTAAGTTAAGAAATAAAATAAAGTGTGCGACAACTTTATTTTTATTTCACTTAAAGCCACTTAACAAGCCACTTAAAGCTGCTTAAGTTGAGTTGAAGTGGACAGGGTGCAATTCAAAATATCCTACCCTCTTGGTAGGATATTTTTGGGGTGGGACCCACATGAGGCCCACCGTTTGTTTTCCGCTAAGTAACGCACCCGCAACCCCCCTCTTAAATGAAAGTCAACTGGGGCGTTTCTTAAACTATTAAACGATCCTATTAATTGGGCGGTTAATTCGTTGAAATTAACTTTATGAATGAATGGGTCGTTACTTAGTCTGTTTTTCTTTTTGTTGGCATGTTAATAAAATAAGACCAACACTCCTTTTTTATTTGGACGTTGTGTTAAACCTTTGGAGAATCTTTAACGATCTTCAACCTACATCGCGAAGAATGCAAAGAACGCGAAGAACGCGAAGAACGCGAAGAACGCGAAGAACGCAAAGAACGCGAAGAACGCGAAGAACGCGAAGAACGCGAAGAACGCGAAGAACGCGAAGAACGCGAAGAACGCAAAGAACGCGAAGAACGCGAAGAACGCTGGCCTCCGACGAAGGGTGACGAAGAACGCCCGACCCCCAGAGATTGACGCGACGCCGATGCTTCTTCCGCGATGTTCTTTCCCCGCGACAAACCTTCGATCAACTACTTGAGGTAGGAGTTTCGAATCTTTAATTCCTTTATGGTTTTTATCCTCAACATGGATTTAATTATTATAATTAAATCCGTGTGTTTCTTTAACCCTCGGAGATCGTCGACGCGACGCCTTTCCACGACGACGCGACACCCTTCCGCGATGCGACGATCACCTCCTACCACAACGATCAATTCCACGTAGAACGCTCACTCGACGACTACGGCGAGGTAGGGATTTTATTTGAAAATATTATTTTGTTCCCGTAGTTGTTTCCTTCCAAAACAGAGAGCCCGAGATCAAAGTGCAATTTTAATTTATTAAAAGTGTATCTTGTTATGTTTTCATGTGTTGATTATTATTTCCTGATTGTTATCACCTAACACGGAGGGTGCGGGCCAAACAAACACGGCCCAACAACCCTCCGAAGTTCTTCGTTGATGTGCGGAATGGCAGACGATGACAAAACAGGTCGCAGAGACAATTTGTTGATTCCGCAGTGAATAACTGGACCCGGGAGGAGCTACGGCGCAGACAGAAATGGAATCAGACCACCAGAGCAACTCCGGTGGCCCGCGGACTCCACCGGCGACGCCGGTGGCCGGAGGCGGCGGCGCCCCGGCGCGCCGCCAGACGGAGCCGCCGCGGCTGAAGCCGCAATGGAAGGAGGCGGTTCCGCAGCCGCGCAGAACCGAAGGTAGGGACGCGGCGGCCCGACCGCGTCCGGTGACACCAAGCGGCCCCACGTGGGGCCACGACTTCGTTTCATGCGGGGGCAACACGCCCCCCGCGACTTCCTTCATTAGGCCGCTCGGCCGAGCCGATCCGGACCGACCCGCTGGTTCGGCCAGGTCGCGCCCAGGCCGATCCGGGCCGGGCCGGGCCGGGCCAGGTCGGGTCGACCTAGTTTGGGCTGACCCAGGGGGGTCGGGCCGGGTCATTCCGGGCCCACACCCCCCGTTTCCGGACCTTTTTGGTCTTTTGCTCATAATTTGAGCTACGAGCCTCCGAACGACGTGCCGTCATCGGCGATGCGATCCTTTTATCAAGACGGTCGTTTCGGTATATCACACTCAAGGTTTCGGAATACTTTGGGTTTTTCCGGGTTGGTTCGTACACGAAACCAACCGTGACCTCGGAGCGGAAACGCTCATATCTTGAGCTTCGGACGTCTGATTGACGTGCCGTCAACTTTGTTGATTTCCTCTAAGTGAGACGGATCTTTTGGCATACTCCGCCCGAGGTTTGAATGCAGGTGGAGTACGGTCGGGTTGGTTTTGCCTTAAAAACCAACCGGGCCCCTGGGACAAAAAAATCAATAACTCTCAGACCAGGCGTCCCATTGACGCGCCGTCTGCGACATTGAGTTCCAGTTGACGATACGGAACTTTTGGATACATCAACTCTGGACTATATGTCAGTTGATGTATCAGCCTCTCGGCTCGTGGAGCGGACCCTCCCGAATGAGCTTGCTGTGTGCGGGAACCCTAGAGCGGGCTGCGACTGCTACTGTGACGACGACAACTGTGCAGAGATCCTCAGTGGATTCGATGACGACGACTACAACACTCAGCGATCCTTTGTGGGGCAGTGCTACTGATCCTGTGTGGGTCCGATCCTGTGTGGGTCAGCGCTCCGCGGTCCTATGTGGGCCAGCGCCTACAGATCCTATGTGGGTCCGATCCTGTGTGGGTCTTTGTGGGGGTTAGTTACCTATCGATCCTTTGTGGGTCAGATCCTTTGTGGGTCATTGCGGGGGTTAGTACCTATCGATCCTTTGTGGGTACGACGGCTTAGATGGATCGATGATCATCTCTATCTTCATTCGAATAAGTATACCCGTGTGAGCTGAAACCCTGTTTTTCTTTCCTTTGTGGATTGTGTTGTGCTATCCTGTGTGGATTTATGTTTTGCTTTCCTGTGTGGACTGGGTTGTACTTGAGCTCGGATGTTGGAGCCGAGCGAGAATTGATGACTTAAGTATATGTATGGGCATATACCTAAGCCGTGTCAGATGTTACTTCGTGATTGTATCTTTCCTTTTTGGATTATCCTTTGTGGATTCTGGGAGACCTTCGAGGGTCTTGGGGTCCCTAATGAGTAGCTTATACTCACCCCTACAAGGGCTATGCCCGCACTACGTTGTTTTGGTTGTAGACGACGGACATTGCTGATCGTGGTTGAGGCTTGCGGAGCAGGGCAGTACCTGGAGGTGGACCACTGGGCGAGACGTACTCGGAGCGGACGGCTGGACCCGAGGAGCTGTGGAGGCTATCTGTACCCACCCTTCAGGTGGGTTTTTCCAGTGGACGGCTCGACGTTGCAGTTTTGTTTTTCAGTTGCTTTTCTTCCCTTTCGAGTTGTACTTTACTTTCAGTTTGGGTTTGTATACTGGCCCACTTACTTTTCCGCACTTACTGTTGTACCAGTTTTTACTTAGTGTTTACTTCTGCCTGCTTACTCTATGTGTTTTTTGTTTACTTTACAAAGGCAATGCCTTCCCTTTTTCTGGGATTTACGCCTTGGTGCTAGTCACCAGCCCCTGGCCTATGGAAGGCGGGCTTGGGGTAGTCACGGCGCGGGCCCCGAGGAAGGGTCGTGACAAATTGGTATCAGAGGAGTTCGGTTCTACCGCGAACTCTGATCTTTTCTATGTGAAGCAATAGTGTTTAGCGTATTGGGTGTGGTTATCAGTCTAGGGAGTCTAGTGTTGGTGCGGCGGCTGACGTATCCGTACACCAGGACCCTGACTTCTGATTTCCGACTTAATGCACGAAAACATTGATTGCATGTGTGTTTCAAGTTTTCTTTGTGATTACCTTGTATCATCTCACCAGATATACTGTTCTGACCGTGGCGCACCTGTTTCATTTCAGGATGGCCCCACAATGACAGCCAGCTAGGGTTCCGAGATTTGATCGTGACGACAGCCCGTCGAGCGACGAGGCCTCGGTACAGGGCCCTTTGACATCAGAGGCACCGGCGGTACCTCTACCCGCCGAGCCACCAATGCTTCCAGCACCAGCCACTGACGATGCACGTCGCCTCAGTGCACTGCATGAGTTCTAGCGCCGACGACCACCCAGGTTCCGTGGGGAGACGGACCCCCAGGTAGCCGAGGACTGGCTGGAGGCAGTTGTATGAGTCTTCAGGCTAGTGAGGACACCGGCAGACCTCATGGTGATCCTCGCAGCGAGCCTACTGCACTTAGGAGTGGGCCGATGGTGGAGCTTGATGCTCCAGGTGCACGATGAGGCATCACTCCTCTGGACAGACTTTGAGGGCCTCTTCCGCTCAGAGTTCGTCTCGACCACCGTCCGTGAGGTGCGCATCCAGGAGATTCTTCAGCTGCGGCAGGGAAGCTTGACGGTCGCCCAGTACTCGGCGAGATTTAACGACCTCTCGCGCTACTCGTCCGACATGGTACATGACCCATTCTTCCAAGCCCGGACCTTTGAGCAGGGATTGAGACACGAGATCAGAGCATTGCTGATCTCCCTCAGCATTCTGACTCAGGAAGGAGTACTGGAGCGAGCCCTTTTGATCGAGAGCTTTCTTGCTGAGACTTCTCCAGCGGCGAGACCTACCGCGGGGCGGCACGTAGCAGAGTCTTCTGCGGCAGGCAGTCGACGGATGACTCAGGGGTCCAGGCAGACCAGACCCTCATGTAGACGACCTAAGGACACCGGCTCAGTAGTGCAGGGCACACAGCGTGGAGCCAGTCTTTCGAGAGGCAGACAGTTCTACACATGCGGCGGGTAGGGTCACATGGCTGAGGACAACCCGACCCACCGTGTCGAGGAGCAGCAGACGGTTGAGGGGCCACCCAGGCAGAGGCAGAGGGTCGACCGTGGCGGTCCGCAGGGAGGAGGCGGACGAGGCAGAGGAGCTGGACGAGCAGCAGGTGGTGGGAGACGCTTTGAGGCTCTACCACCACCACCACCAGGAGGTCCACCCCGACCACAGGGAGCTGGCGGGCAGAGACAGGCACAGCTCCAGGCAGTGGAGGCCTACGACCACGGTGCGCCCGAGATGATTCGAGGAACTATCTGTTTCTATTCCACCCTTTCTACAGTTCTTATAGACATAGGAGAGAGTCACTCTTTCATAGTCGCTGCCCTTGTTCGGAGCTCGGAGATTTCGACAGAGCCGTTTTCTCGATCCTTATGGCTAGAGACTCCTACGGGAGAAGAGTCGACGATTAAGAACTGGTGCCTGCAGTGTGAGCATACTCTAGGAGGTGAGAGATTCGGCTGGGATCTTCTTGTAGCGGCATCTAGGCCTTACGACATCATCTTGGGCAAGGATTGGTTATCTACAGTCCATGCACAGATTGACTGTATTAGGCGTAAGGTGCGATGTGTACGCACCGACTGGAGCAGGTTCACCTTCACCGACGAGAAGGGAGCCTTCGCAGCACAGGATGGACTTCTGCGAAGGATAGGAAATCCCATCACTCATCAGTTGGCTAGCCTCATCCTAGGAGCAGTTGACGTGCGAAGTCCTAGTTTTCCTGCAGTGGTGGATCAGTATGCAGACGTCTTTCCCGACGACGTTCTAGGGCTAACTTCTCGCAGAGAGGTATAATTCTATATTGACCTATACCCCGGGATAGCCCCGATATCGACTCTAGCATATCTAATGGCCCCCACTGAGCTTCGAGAGCTACGGGTATAGTTGGAGGACTTGGAGGGAAAAGGATTCATCCGACCCAGTGTTTCACCCTGGGCTTCCCCGCTATTGTTCGCCAAGAAGGCGGACGTGAGCTTGCGACTTTGTGTCAACTATCATCGCCTGAACCAGGTGACAGTGAGGAACAAGTATCCGCTACTGAGGTTTGATGACCTCTTCGATCAGCTGAAGGGAGCACGGTAGTTCTCAAAGATAGACCTCAAGTCAGGCTATCATCAGCTCAGAGTTCGGGACGAGGATGTGCAGAAGACGGCCTTCAGATGTCGGTATGGCCACTATGAGTTCTTGGTTATGCCATTCGGCATAAACAATGCTCCAGCTGTGTTCATGGGTCTCATGAACAGAATCTTTCATCCATACCTTGATCGATTTGTCGTGGTCTTCATCGACAACATTTTGATATACTCGACGAATGAGGAGGAGCACGCCTACCACTTGCGGGTTGTGCTGGACACACTCTGAGAGCACCAGCTTTATGGAAAGCTCTCAATGTGTCAGTTCTGGATACGTGAGGTCCACTTCTTGGGTCACGTCATCTCTGAGGCGGGATTTGCAGTGGATCCTGTGAAGATCAAGGCAGTGCTATCTTGGGAGCCACCCAGGAGCGTGACGGAGGTGCAGAGTTTCTTGGGACTAGCTGGATACTACCATAGATTCATGCCAGACTTCTCCAGAGTTTCGGCGCCACTCTCAGCTTTGACGAAGAAGGGGAAACCCTTTGTGTGGTCAGAAAGATGTCAGCAGAGCTTCCAGGAGCTGAGACAGAGATTGACCAGCGCACCTATCTTGAGGTTGCCTGAGAAGGGAGTAGGGTACGTAGTCTACTGCGATGCATCAGGGACTTGACTCGGATGTGTCCTGATGCAGGAGTGGGAAGTGATCTCCTATGGATCATGTTAGTTGAGGCCGCATGAGCAGAACTACACTACCCATGACCTGGAGTTAGCAGCAGTGGTCTTCTCCCTGAAGACATGGCGACACTACCTGATGGGCGAGTGCTTTACAGTCTTTTCTGACCATCAGAGTCTCAGGTACATCTTCTCACAGAAGGACCTGAACCTGAGATAGCAGCGATGGCTCGAGTTCCTCCAGGACTATGACTTTGAGATAGTCTATACTCCTGGGAAGGGGAACGTGGTAGCCAATGCTCTCAGCAGGAGGACGGGCATCCAGCTAATTGAGGAGGTGACAGAGCAGCTAGACTCTTTGGAGATATCCTTCGTGAATAGAGATAGAGAATCCTTCCTTCAGTCTCTCATAGTCACTCCTCCACTACTGCAGCGAGTCAGAGAGGCACAACATGGGGAAGCTGACTGTGAGACACGGCGTGCATAGATATCCTCGGGACAAGCACCTGATGGATTCTCCTTTGGAGCAGAGCAAGACATCCTTTTCAGAGGACGTACCATGGTACCCGTTGATTTATGGGAGGAAGTGCTGAGAGAGTTTCACACTTCTCCCTTTGTGGTACATCCTGGAGTGGTGAAGATGTACCAGGATCTCAGAGGACAGCAATGGTGGCCAGGCATGAAGAAGGCTATGGCAGAGTTCGTTTCACGATGCCTCACCTTCCAGCAGGTGAAGGCAGAGCATCAGGTACCAGCAGGCTTGGTACATCCCTTGGAGGTCCCGAAGTGGAAGTGGGACGGGATATCTATGGACTTCGTGACTGTACTTCCACGCACTTCTAAAGGTCACGACTCCATTTGGGTGATTGTCGACCGACTCACCAAGTCGGCTCACTTCTTACCCATCAGAGAGCAGGGCTCAGTGGAGAGCTTGGGACGTCTCTACGTTCAGTAGATTGTACGGCTACACGGTGTGCCGTCATCTATCATCTTCGATCGAGATACTCGCTTTACTTCTCGGCTTTGGAAGGGGTTGCAGGAGGCATTCAGGATGCGGCTATGTCTGAGCACTGCCTTTCACCCTTAGATTGATGGTCAGACGAAGAGGACCATTCAGACTCTCGAGGACATGCTACGCGCATGTGTCCTCGACTTTGGTCACAGGCGGGAGGACCACCTACCCTTGGTGGAGTTTGCGTACAACAACAGCTACCACTCCACCATCGGGATGGCACCATACGAGGCGTCGTACGACAGACCTTGCATATCTCCTTTGTGCTGGACATACCCTAGGGAGTCAGCACTTATGGGACCAGAGATGGTCCGGGCCACGACAGAGAAGGTCCAGGTCATCCAGGAGCAGATGAGGATAGCTCAGAGCCGGCAGAAGTCTTATGCTGACAGGAAGCGGAGGCCACTAGAGTTCGAGGATGGTGACCATGTCTTCTTGTGTGTCTCACCTCGACGTGGTTTACGAAGATTTGATCGAGGCGGCAAGTTGCCTCCACGCTTCATCGGACCATTCCAGGTCCTCAGCAGGATTGGAGATGTGGCTTATCGCCTGGCTCTACCACCTCAGTTGCACCGGGTGCACAACGTATTCTACGTATCTCAACTGAGGAGATACATGCACGACCCGACGCACATCATTGACCATGGGGAGATAGACGTGGATGATGGGGTGACTTTTGCGGAGGTCCCGGTGGAGATCGAGGATCGACAGGACTGGGTCCTACGTGGACGGTCGATTTCTCTAGTGCACATCAGATGGCAGCACGGGAACCTCCAGGAGAGCACTTGGGAGCGGGAGGCTCAAATGCATGCTCAGTACCCACATTTGTTTCCCTAGTTTATGATGCATCTTTACGGGGACGTAAAGCCCTGAGGTGGGAGTGATGTAAAGACCCATAAAATTCATGGAAATTTTTTTTTCTTAATTTTCTTTGGAATTTTACAAGAACGTAGTTTCTGACGGCACCTGATTCTGAGGCCCGGTGTGCCCGAAATCATTTTCTGAAGTTTGGCTTGGATACGTTCAGTGAACAAACGAGCGGGTTTTTCTTAATTTTTAACCGGTGCTCGGAATCAAATTCTGAGGGCACCGATGGAATCGCAGCGCCGGTATTTTCCTAGAAACGCCTCTTCCGGAGTTGCATTTGCTCGGGTGTGGTTTTTAAATTTTTGGGGTTAAGTTAAGAAATAAAATAAAGTGTGAAACAACTTTATTTTTATTTCACTTAAATCCACTTAACAAGTCACTCAAAGCTGCATAAGCCGAATTGAAGAGGATAGGGTGCAATTCAAAATATCCTACCCTCTTGGTAGGATATTTGTGGGGTGGGACCCGCACGATCCCCACCGTTTCTTTTCTGCTAAGTAACGCACCCGCAACCCCCCTCTTAAATGAAAGTCAACTGGGGCGTTTCTTAAACTATTAAACGCTCCTATTAATTGGGCGGTTAATTCGTTGAAATTAATTCTATGAATTAATGGGTCGTTACTTAGTCTGTATTTCTTTTTGTTGGCATGTTAATAAAATAAGACCAACACTCCTTTTTATCTGGACGTTGTGTTAAAACTTTGGAGAATCTCTAACGATCTTCAACCTCTTTTGTGAAGAATGCAAAGAACGCGAAGAACGCGAAGAACTAGAAGAACGCCGACCTCCGATGATGGGCGACGAAGAACGCCCGACCCCCAGAGATCGACGTGACGCCGACGCTTCTTCCACGGCGTTCTTTCCCCGCGACAAACCTTCGACCAACTGCTTGAGGTAGGAGTTTCTAATCTTTAATTCCTTTGGGGTTTTTATCCTCAACATGGATTTAATTATTATAATTAAATCCGTGTGTTTCTTTAACCCTCGGAGATCGTCGATGCGACGCCTTTCCGCGACGACGCGACGCCCTTCCACGACGTGACGATCACCTCCTACCGCGACGATCAATTCCGCGTAGAACGCTCACTCGACGACTACAGCGAGGTAGGGATTTTATTTGAAAATATTATTTTGTTCCCGTAGTTGTTTCCTTGCAAAACAAAGAGCCCAGGATCAAAGTGCAATTTTAAATTTATTAAAATTGTTTCTTGTTATGTTTTCATGTGTTGATCATTATTTCCCGATTGTTATCACCTAACGCGGAGGGTGCGGGCCAAACAAACACGGCCCGACAACCCTCTGCAGTTCTTCGTTGATGTGCGGAATGGAGGACGACGACAAAACGGGTTGCAGAGACGATTTGTTGATTCCACAGTGAAGAACGGGACCTGGGAGGAGCTACGACGTAGACAGAAATGGAATCAGACCACCAGAGCAACTCCGGTGGCCCGCTGACTCCACTGGCGGCGTCCCGGCGCGCCGCCAAACGGAGCCGCCGCGGCTGAATCCGCGGCGGAAGGAGGCGGTTCCGCGGCCGCGCGGAACTGAAGGCAGGGACACGGCGGCCCGGCCGCATCCGGTGACACCGAGCGGCCCCACATGGGGCCGCGGCTTTGTTTCACACTGGGGCAACACGCCCCCCGCGGCTTCCTTCGCTCGGCCGCCCGGCCGAGCCGAGCCGGGCCGACCCGCCGGTTCCGCCGGGTCGCGCCCAGGCCGGGCTGGGATGGTCTGGGTCGGGTCAGGGGGGTCGGTCCGGGCCCACACCCCCTCGTTTCCGGACCTTTTCGGTCTTTTTCTCATAACTTGAACTACGGGCCTCCGAACGACGCGTCGTCAGCGGCGATGCGATCCTTGGATCGAGACGGTCATTTCGGTATATCAAACTCAAGGTTTCGGAATACTTTGGGTTTGACCGGGTTGGTTCCTACACGAAACCAACCGGGTCCTTGGAGCGGAAACACTCATATCTTGAGCTTCGGACGTCCGATTGACGTGCCGTCGACTTTGTTGATTTCCTATAAGTGAGACGGATCTTTTGGCATACTCCGCCCAAGGTTTTGACATAGGTGGAGTACGGTCCGGTTGGTTTTGCCTTAAAAACCAACCGGGACCCTGGGACGAAAAAGCCAATAACTCTCAGACCGGGCGTTCGATTGACGCGTCGTCTGCGACATTGAGTTCCGATTGACGATACGGAACTTTTGGATACATCAAATCTGGACTATGTGTCAGTTGATGTATCATCCTCTCGGCTCGTGGAGAGGACCCTCCCGAACGAGCTTGCTGTGTATGGGAACCCTAGAGCTGGCTGCGACTGCTACTGTGACGACGACAACTGTGCAGAGATCCTCAGTGGATTCGACGGCAACGACTACAACACTTAGCGATCCTTTGTGGGTCAGTGATACCGATCCTGTGTGGGTCCGATCCTGTGTGGGTAAGCGCTCAACGGTCCCGTGTGGGCAAGTGCCTACAGATCCTGTGTGGGTCCGATCCTGTGTGGGTCTTTGCGGGGGTTAGTTACCTATCGATCCTTTGTGGGTCAGATCCTTTGTGGGTCATTGCGGGGGTTAGTACCTATCGATCCTTTGTGGGTCCAACGGCTTAGATGGATCAGTGATCATCTCTATCGTCATTCGAAGAAGTATACCTGTGTGAGCTGAAATCCTGTTTTTCTTTCCTTTGTGGATTCTGTTGTGCTATCCTGTGTGGATTTATGTTTTACTTTCCTGTGTGGACTAGGTTGTACTTGATCTCGAATGTTGGAGCCGAGCGAGAATTGATGACTTAGGTATATGTATGGGCATATACCTAAGCCATGTCAGATGTTACTTCGTGATTGTATCTTTCCTTTGTGGATTATCCTTTGTGGATTTTGGGATACCTTCAGGGGTCTCGGGGTCCCTACTGAGTAGCTTATACTCACCCCTACACGGGATATTCCCGCACTACATTGTGTTGGTTGCAGACGACGGACAACGCTGATCGTGGTTGAGGCTTGCGGAGAAGGACGATACCTGGAGGTGGACCACTGGGCGAGACGTACACGGAGCGGACGGCTGGACCCGAGGAGCTGTGGAGGCTATCTGTACCCACCCTTCAGGTGGGATTTTCCAGTGGACGGCTCGACGTTGCGACTTTGTTTTTCAGTTTCTGTTTTTCCCTTTAGAGTTGTACTTTACTTTCAGTTTGGGTTTGTATACTGGCCCACTTACTTTTCCGCACTTACTGTTGTACCAGTTTTTACTTAGTGTTTACTTCTGCCTGCTTACTCTGTGTGTTTTTTGTTTACTTTAAAAAGGAAATGCCTTCCCTTTTTCCAGGATTTACGCCTTGGTGCTAGTTGCCAGCCCCTGGCCTATGGAAGGCGGGCTTGGGGTAGTCACGACGCGGGCCCCGAGGATGGGTCGTGACAGTATTTAACTGAAATGTCACTTTATTTCTTTGGATGACCATTTTACTTCTATAGGTTAATCATGCTATGTTTTTTTAAATATTTATGATTGTTTTAATATTCATATGAAACACATATTTATGGATATATCATTATGATGAGGGGTGGGACTAGAATTATATAGACCATCAATGCATCAGGTAATGATTTATATCTAATGAGATAACTATATTTATAGGATTAGGGAGTAAACACAATATGTTATGTTTATGTGAATAATGAGTAAATTGTTATACCCCTAGAAATGTTATACTTAAAAGACTAATTTGGTACTATAGATATCAACAAGGTGAAACTTTATTTTAAATATCCAACCAGATTTTAACTCCATAGTTAAGCGTACTTGGATTAGAGTAGTGGTCATGATAGGTGACCTTCTTGGAAGTTTCCCAGGGTGTGTGTGAGTGAGAAAAAAAACACTAAAATAACATGTGCAAAACTATGGGGATATTAATTTGGTTTGATAAGTAACCCCAATTGTTAATTTACTATGGTGTGATTGTAAAGAAATCAAGGTATTATTGGATACCCTTGGGGTCAGATGGCTAGATTCATGGCCCAGGGAAGGCCGGGTCCTGAAAAATTATATTAGGGATAATACGAAGCATTAAGTTCCTAAGAAATACCTGGGTTTGATGTTTGGGATCCACAATGAGGGAATTGTGAATTAAAGGGATGTAGAGTGTGACAACACTGGAAATTTGATACTTAAACAACTAAATTATACTACCCATTTCAATATAGTACACCTTTATTTTTAGGAGCATACTTGATTAGATTTTCATAATTAACCATGCTTGGATTGGAGTAGTGGTAAGGACATGTGACCACCTAATAAGTTTATTAGGGTTTGTGTGAGTGAGGGAAAAAATTTGAAAGAACATGTGTGGGCCTATGTGGAAATTTATTAGGTTTGATAGGTCACCCTAGTTGGTAATACCCTATGGTGTGTTGGTAAGGAAACCATGGTATTACAGGAGACCCTTGGGGTCAAATGATCAGATTCATGGCCCAATGAAGTTCAGGTCATTAAAAATTTCTTCCTTTAAGAATGGAATAAGAGGAAAATACCCAGCCTGAAGTGTGATAACACCACCTAGGTTTGGTTATGTGTCTTGGGTATGGAGGATTTAGGACCGTCTGAATTCAAGTAGTAAGTATGGGGGAGGGGAAACACATGCCTAAGGACCATAATAGTTTTGTTACTATGGAAACATGGAAACATAAACATTAGTTCATAAGTGAGCTACATCATCTCCCACTATATCCTTATCAACTAGAAACCTTATTAGAAATGTCATACATAATACATGTCTTCATAACCTAGTAAAATGAAACATAAGAAAGGGTAATCTCAGATGCTAAATCAGGGAAAAAGAGATATACGTAAGTATGACAAGAACATAAGGGTATGAGAACATGAACATAACATTTGTGAACCATACCCTTCATATCAAAGATCATAATCGTGAGTTATGGTGTAAAGACTGATATTTTATAAGAAATGAATCATAAGGGATTCAAAGGACATAATCCATTAGATAATAAAAATAGAATAATAATTAGAATTTTTTTATACACATAATCATAGAAAATAATTTCTATATTAGTGAAGGATCACTTCTAATACCATCGTATAAGACAAAGTCCTTCACTAAATGAAGTTCACTCCTCATTCATCCCTTTCTTACTATACTATGTTTACTCCCCATTCCAACCCTATCTTACTATACTGGGTTCACTACCCATTACAACAATTGATATCTCATGATATATGTAAATATTTACCCAATGCATTTGAGGGATATATATGTCCCACCAATCTCATAATGAAAACCATATTTATGTGTTCTATAAGATCATAAACATTCATCATATCATAACCCATGAAATGAAATGGGCATTATAAAAATTTCATCATATGATAACCCATGGAAAATAGACAGGTTTCAAAATAATTTCACTATAGAATAACCCATGAAAATAAGCGGGTTTCATAATGATTTCTTTATGGTATAACGCATAAAAAAGGAATGAGTTTCATAGACAACTTTTCATCAAAAAAATAAACCATTCTGAGGAAGAATAAGAATGGTATCCTTAGATTATATCCTCAGTAAGGAATAGATAACAACAATGGATGTCATATTATATGGAAAATAGTTTTGAAATAACATTTAAAACATTTGTTAAGAAAAATATACTTTCCACTTTGAGAAACTCTTTTGAAAACATAAATCATTTTAAAATATTTTTTTTTAAAAAAACCTTGAAAACATATAAAGTATTATTTAAAAGTAATTTAAAACACATTTTAACCATAAAATATTTTCAAATTTTTTTTCCTTGAAAATGATATTAAAATATCATTTAAAAACATTTTTTAAAAAGAGTTTTAGAAAACATGGTTTTAGAAGAAAACAGATTTCTAACCAAAGATAGAAATAAAGTCAGACATTATTAGAAACATTTTCTTAATTATCTTAGGTACCAAAGATTGAAAAAATGAAACCATTACATGAATATATCAAGAATAACCAGATGAGAAGAAAATTCATGATAATTCTTGAGAGATATTTCATAATATTTTATCATTTGAAGAATAATCATAAACAATCCTGATAAATGATGAGATTATAACATAAAATCATTACCACATTGGTAACCATGAATCATAAGACCTATGAATGAATTACATAAAATTGAAATTAATATATAATTAGTATAAATAAATTCATGATATCACATGTGAAATTGGCAGTATACACACCACATGATATAATATATGAGTATAACATAACGTACATCTCAAAGAATGAAAATTGAGACAAAAATACATCATGGATTTGGTATCTTTTTAAATATAAACCCCATGAAATTGAGATCCTAATATTGATATTTAAATACAAATAATTTTATGTATAATAGTAATAAAATAAATTGATGTTCAGTATATACACCTCATAAAAGAAACATGTGGTGAATATGACATTTGTATCACTAACATTAAAAGTGAGACAAAAATCCCTTACCTTAAGTCTTGACTTACATAATACTCTTTTGAACCTCCTATATAATAAATATAGTTTTATTTTACATATATTATAGAACCATATTCATATATATTATACCATATATGATTTTCTTATGACCCTTTATTACATGTTTGTTAACAATTTCTTGTTGGATTTTCTCTTCAGGTAATAACCACTTTGTTTTTCATATAAGTTTTTATTTGTTATATATTTTTTCCTATTACATTGATAATGGTTCCATAATATCCATAATTTTATCCATGATATAAATATAATATATATTTATTATATATGTATTTAGGGTAATTCATAATATTTTGATATAGAAAATGAAATGCAACATTAATGGAGATAGTAGGCCGTACGTATGCCCGAATTCTATTTCTATTTTATGTTAGGATTTAAATAAATAATGATAAATGATATAATATCATTAAAAAATATTTTTATGTCGTATATATCAATGTTTTTCATTAAACCCATCCTTAATATATTCCACATAAATCGTGAATGAATTACATCGCTTTGTGAGGGGATTTTCCATCATACACACGAACAACATTACCATATTCCCAAAAAATGAAAATAATGAAGGTATGTGTGATATAAAAATTAAAAAATAATAATAATATCATAAATATCATAATAATAATATATAAATAGTAATTCAATGAATACTCCCAACCTTGAGAGGTGGTAATGGAAAAACAAAGGACATCGGTTTACGAGGCGGTAGTCCGCCATACACACAAATGATGATTTCATAACCCATTTTATGGAATTATGTGTGGTTTTTGTTCATAACATTAACATAAAAAATCTAATTATATATATTATACTAATTTTATTATATAATAATAATGTAAAATTATTTTAATGGGGTGGTGGAAGATATAAAACTAAAACACTCATTGATGAACGTTACCTCTTATTTAGGCATCCTCCTTTGGGTTTCACTAAAATCCTTCCTAGGATGTATTTATCTTAAAAATAAGGATTATATGATCAGGATAGGGAATTTTTTAAGTGATTTGGGTAGTTTTGGCTGATACAAGGGGCTTTAAATCTGTGAGTAAGTTATAGGATTTTCCCTTTTATAATTGTTGCAGAGTGACATCTTGTAAATACTCAAAAGTATTCAATATTAAGAGGTCTCCATTACCTCATGTGACTAAAAAACTCAATAATAATGGATAGTAGGTACAAATTATTCTATAAAAACTCCACCACTCATAATAATCACATTTTTTTAGCAATTTATTCCTTAGTCCGGAAGTTTACTCAATTTTTTCCTTATATTTTTTACCAAGGTTACTTGTATCTTATTTTACCTAGGTAATTTATCCTTTATGAATAATATTAAAAATATATTTATTAGATAATTTATTTATAATTATTCTGATTATTAAATCCAATTTATTAAATAAAAACCCTATATTAGTGTAAAACCAGTTTTAATACAAACACATATAATGCAAAAAACTCTGTTTTAACCTTAATCTTATTAATTAATTTTAGTTATTTTAAGTAATAATTATGGTAAAAAATTGAAATTATTAGATAATATAAATTATTATAATTCCAAATGTGGAATCAAAATTTCTAAATTCCATGAAAAAACTGGTAAAATTTAATTTAAAATTAATCCCACAAACATGATGACAAAACAACTTTTTAAAGAGATAAATGATCAAAAGTTTACAAAGATTTTTTTATCAAATTTCAATATTAAATTAATTAAAATAACCTAAATTGGATTAATGTATGTATAATTTGACTAATTATACCTTAAAACAAACTTTAAATATAATTTATCTTTCTAAATAAATTAAACAAAAAGGCAGTTTTAAATTTAATATTTTTCACTATTCATCCAAAAATGAAAATTTCTATAAAAATACCAAAACTTAACCCTAATTTAATTTTGGTATTCATATTTTTTATAAAAGTGTCAAAGATTAATTTTATTATTGTTCACAAAAAGACATAAAAATAATTTTTTTGATAAAATAGTATTTTTGAAACATATAAAGACTTTAAAAAAATTATGCATTTTATTGTCAATATGTTTTATTTATATAAAGAAAATTTTACAATATTTAAAAATTACTTACTACTATTCATATCTCTAAGTTTAACACCTATGTTATAATGGGCATGTTTAAGTAACTATATTAATAATATATCTTGGTTTTTTCAAAAGTTAACATTGTATGAAAGGCAAGCTAAGCTATTATTCCATGTATAAAATGCTTTACTTGGTGTTGAATATAGAACAAGATAAATTTGGTGTAGCCTGTAACTCAAGTCATAAAAGAAAGTTAATTTATTAAAAAAGGATTAATTCATAAAAATTCGATGTGTTACATTCTACCCCACTTAAAATGAATTTCATCCCCAAAATTAATTATTATGATAAAAAAATGAGGATATTTCTACCTCATCACATCCTAAAGTTCCCACATAGCTTCCTAAAACTAGTGGTTTCACCAAAAAACTTTGACCAAGTGAGTGGTCCTGTTTTCTATAACTTTCTATGCATGATCCGAAATATCCATCAGTTTTTTCTCATAAGAAAGAAATTTCTCTGGTGGTATGACTTTTGAGTTCAGTACATGTGAATGTTTAGGTATGTATATCCTCAGTAGAGATACATGGACAACATCAAGGACTTATGATAGGTTTTGTGGAAGCACCAAGTGATAGGCTATTTTCCCGATATAATAAGTAATTTCAAAGGGATCAATATACCTAGATATTAGTTTCCATTTCTTCCCAAATATCAAAACCTTATTTCATGGAGAAATTCTTAGAAAAACTTTGTCACCAACATCAAATTCTTCTTCATATTGGTGATTACCATCATAACTTTTCTATTGACTCTAAATTTCCGTGATGTGCTACTAAATGGATCTAACCTTCTCTTCTGTTTCTTAAACTATCTTAGGTACCAATAGATTTATTTATCCAACTTCATTCTTGCATATTGTAGATCTAGATTTATTTATATATAGAGATTTGAGGAGCCATAAGAATTCTTGAGTGAAAGATATTGTTATAAGAAAACTCTACTAGAGGAAGGTGTTGATCCCAACCACATTTTAAATCTAAAGAACAATCTCTCAACACATCCTTTAGGGCTTGAATTGTCCTTTCAGACTGACCATTTGTACAAGGATGATACACAATGTTGAAACTCAACTCTGTATCCAGAGATTACGGAAGACTTCATCAGAAATTTGTGGTAAACCTCAGATACCGATCAAATACAATGGAATGTAATACTCTATAGAAGCTGACCACTTCCTTAATGTCTATCCTGTAAAGATGGTCTAGAGAAAAGTATTCTATGATAGAGATAATATACTAACTTAGTAAGGAAATCGATTACAAATCATATAGAATTATTCCATTTATAGGTTTTGGAGAGTCCAACAAAAACAACCCATGGTTATGTTCTTCCATTTCCATTCTAATATTAGTAACGAATGCAAAATACCCTTATACTTTTTTCTCTCAGCCTTAACTTATTGACACACCATGCACCAAGATACAAAGTTTGTGATATATCTCTTCATGCCATCCCACCATAATTATTATTTCAAATCTCTATAAATATTCATTCTTCCAGGGTGAATAGAGTATAAATAACTGCGAGGTTCTTCTAACAACTACTTCTTCAAGTTTGTTATGGAAAGAATGCATACATAGTTCCTAAACCTTATCATTCTATCATGATCAAGGTTAAAATCTAGAACATTTAAAATTTTATCATTCAGCTATATATCTTCCTTTTGGATTTATAGATCCATAATTTTTAAAACCATAAATTTTGGATCTTTTGTAATCCTCATTATGGATAATCTATCATTATCATTTTGACTCAAAGCATCAGCCACCTTGTTTGCTTTCCCTGGGTGGTAATGTATTGACCAGTCATAATCCTTAACCAGCTCTAACCATCTTCTCTGGTGTATATTAGACTCTTTATGCGTGAATATATACTTTAAAATTTTATGATTGGTATATATATCACAATTTAATCCATAAATATAATGCCTCCATATCTTTAATGAAAAAATACCATATATAACTCCAGATCATGAGCTGGGTAATTTTTCTCTTGAATCTTGAATTATGGTGAGGTGTAATCTATAACCATTCCATTATTAATAAGAATAAATACCAATACCTTATTTAATACATCACTATAGATTACAAACCATTATCCACTATGGGGTAATGTTATCAAAAGTGTGTTGAATAATCTTCTTTTCAGTTCTTTGAAATTTTCCTCACATTAATCTTTCTATAAGAACTAGGCTCTCTTTCGAGTTAACTTAGTGAGTGGATTATATATTCAAAATAAATTCTCCATAATATGTGAATAATATGTAGATAAACCAAGAAAACAATGTATCTTAGTCACTGTGGTTGGTCTGGGATAACATTCAATAGACTCTGTCTTTGTTGGATCTACTGATATACCCTCTCTTGAGATTATATGACCAAAAAATGGAACTTTTTGTAGCCAAAATTCACTGTTTATAACTTTTTCATATAGTTTCTAAATCCTTAGGGTCTTTAGTACAATTCTCAAGTGATATTCATGATCTTCATTTGACTTTGAACATATAATAATATCATCTATAAATACTACCATAAACTGATAAAGGTAATCGCTAAAGAATATATTCATTAAATCCATAAATATTTTAGTGGAATTAGGAATACTTAAAGGAATCACTATAAATTCATAGTTCCCATAACTTGTAAAAAATTCCATCTTCGTTAATCATCCTTATTAACCCTCAATTTATGATATCCATAATGAAGGTCAATCTTGAAAAAGTATTGAGCTCTATGCAATTGATAATACAAGTAATCAATATGGGGAAGAGGATACTTGTTCTTAATTTTGATATTGTTCAAATATTAATAATAAATAAAGATTCACATCAATCTATATTTATTTTTAAAAAATAATAAATGACCCCCAAGGTGACAAACTTGGCTGAATGAATCCCTTTTCAAGATTTTCCTAGAGTTTCTTATTCAATTCTTGCAACTCAATTAGGGTTATTCTATAAGGAGTCATTGAAATTGGTGTGGAGCGAAGTATGAGTTATATTGAAAAATAAACTTCATGTTTTGGTGTAAGACTAGGTAATTATTCTATAAAGACATAAAAAAATTCCTTCACAGTAGTCATATAATAGATTTCCTATTTCTCTCCAACCATTTGAGATAATCACTCCTTCTAAATGGGAATTAGGAACCATACAATGGATATAATATCAACTGGAAGTTCATACTTATCGTCACATGAAATATCAAACAAGAATTTACTTCCTCAGAAATTAATGTGGTATTTATTCAGTGAAATACAATTTATGCCTAAGATAAAATCAAATTCTCCCAGATGAATAATGTAAATATTTACAGGAAGCACATTGCCACAAATTTCAACTGGAGAGGAATCATAAACTTGAGATGAAATCACCATACCATTGTGGGTTTTACTACTAATTTTACATCAAATCATTTTTTTAGAATCTTTATACTCTTAGTAAATTATTTATATATGAAATAATGGGTAGATCTGGAGTCAAATGAGACATTAGAAGTTCTATAGTAGATGGTAAGTATACCTTTTACCGTGTTATTATCACACCCCTCATCGGAAATAATGATCACATGAGATTTTCCCTTGTCCCTCAACTTAATGGGTCACTTATTTCAATCATCATTATTAACCCTTGGGTTTGGGAATTGGATAACATATTGACCATTCTCCTTAAAATTGAACCATTAAAGTTGGAGAGGTGCATTCGGTGTAGCTTTCTCTCTATTCACATTGTTAGATAAATTATTCCCATCACTTTGTTAATCCATTTCCTAATGACCTTATGTTCCACACTTAAAAAATTTCATAGTCCCCCAAATACAATTTCTGCCATGCTTTTTCCCACACTTTTATCATAAAGGAAATCTCATCTTCTTCTCTCCAGAGTTTTTAGATTTTCCTCTGAACTCCATCTTCCTTTTCTTGTCAAAACCATGGGATTGATATCCAACCCAAACCTCCATTTGCACCTTGATAGAAAATCAAAGAATCTATTCATTTATATTTAAGTATATTATGGCTGATTCAATTTTGAGACTTGGTATTAAGCCTCTGAAAAAACGATCAACCTTACTTTCAGGTTGGATGATAATACCCGAAGCATACCTTGAAAGTCTTATAAGATTTTGCTTATAGGTACCAACCGATTCATCATTCTTTGGCTTCAGCTCATGGAAATCCTTCTCCACATTCACATGAATAATACAAGAGAAGAGATTATTGAAAAATAATTTCTTGAACTCACCTCAATCCATGGAGTCAATTTCATCATATTTCCTCATATTCTAGATAAGAGTCCCCCACTTACCCGCTTCACTTTCCAATTAATAGAGAGCCAAAATAACTTTTTCATGTTTCAAACAATGAGGAATGAAAAATATCTTTTCATTGGTAATGTTACATTATTCAAAAATTAGTGTGTTGCATCCTGATCTAGGTACCACTATAACCAATGCCCCAAGTTGGTTTTCCACATGACCTCAAGTGCACCCCCTTATACGCTAGAGGATGCCAACTAGGAATGATGGTCTAAAGTGGAACTATGAGAAGACTATACCACCATATTATTTTGGAAATCCAAAATTAAACAACCAAATATCATAAAGATAAAATTAAGAAGAAATAACAAATAAACCGAGACATGCTATAATATGATGAAATGCAATAAAGGCATTGAAGACCATGTCATACATAAAACCAACTGCCCACTGGTCTGGTGACATAACATACTAAAATAAAATAAATGAAAGAAAGCTTCACTGCATCACCAAGCCACACCCATCAAGTCACCTGACACCACTCAAGCAGTTCTTTCTCAACCAAAAAATACTCATGAAGGCCTCAACCAAAACTTATGCCTATAATAAACAAGTGAGAGATTCTTGGGTAACTGAGTGCAATCGTGGCCTGAGTAGGGTGTGATTAAAATTCAATAGGCCAACAACAATGGTCTCTAAATAAAATACTAGTTAGGGAAACAACATATGTAGTCAAACAATGGAATAAATCAAAAGTAAATAAAATAAATGAAATTTAAGGAACAAAACATCTCATATGGTATCCACTAGCCTAAGGGTTTTAAGGTGACACCTGGGCCAACCAAACATACAACGATCTATACCAGTCCCCTAAAGTGTATAATAGGTGTAAATCATATCTAAATCAAAGATAAATGGATTTTTTAATATTATGTCTACTCAAGGAGGCATAAAACATATATCCATTGTACTTGACTCAGGTACTTGTGCCATTAGTGACCATAACATCGGTCTATAATCTAAATCAAATATCAACATCAAATAAAATGTGGTTGGAACATATTTCTATCACCTAACTATATACCAAAACATAAATACTGATATTTAATATCATGTCTATCAAACTCATGAGATATATAATAGTATTTCTCAGAGCCTCGGTCTTGAATCCATCTATACATAAAATCAGCGGTGCCTAGAGCATTAGTCTGGACTGACCTTAAGAGAATGAGCATCAGTCCAATATCCATTCTCACATGGTGTACTATCAACACCTAGATCCTTAAGGTAGTGATTAAACCATAAAGTATACTATCAGTTTCTAGAGCTTTAGTCTGAAACCATGTTTATAGTATACTATATGTTCCTAAATATTCCGTCCAGCACATAAACCATTCCGTCATTTATTAATTACATGTTCTTGGAGCATCCATACAACACCTAAACCAATCTATCATTCCTTAAATACCTATTCCAAACATCATAAACATAAAAAATGTTCAATAAAAAACAAAACACCATTTTTTAACCATTCACATTAAATAATGTCTCTATAGACCTTCAAAACTAAAGAGTTCCTCAGAAAAGAGCAACCCATTTTCACATTCCAAAGAGAATAACCAAACACCCTCATTGAACAATTCAAAATCACACCTTTTAAAATATGGTCATTTTTTTAGAACCAAAAGAATTACCAAGGCCTATATTTCCACTAAAATCCTCACTAGATCCATTAAGACATATTCAAAAAAGGCATCACCACATACCCATTTCAAATCAATATCTGAAATCCAATTAAAAACCTTTTTTATAAACCACTTGAAGGTCAACACCTCAGTTATAAACAAGGATCATTTAAAAACATATCCCCCCATTTAGACATAAACAAATCCAAATCCCAATTCACATATTTAAAACAATTTCTAAATCCTCATAGTCATTTCAAAAATCTCAACCCATGAAACATCACATTTTGTCCCCTTAAGAGTCACAACCCCTTTATTTCCAAGTCCTACCCATTATACCCTTTTTACTCTTTTATCAAATCAACTAACGAGCTTGATTAAGTTAAGATCATCACCCCAATAATTTAATTAACCAAGGAAAAGAACTTTCCACTCATGGGATTTAAGTCACACACCATATACAAATGTCAACAAATTAACATGACTAAGGGTAAATATCTTATACCACCTACCTCCTCAATGAATATTTCTAATGTAATTTTAAATTGTGGTGGCCTTGTCAAGGCCCATCCTAACATTATCCAAACTAATAAACACCCAACTGATCTTTTTGTGATCAACCAAGCTTTAAAATCACACCAAGAAACAATAATTAATTAATTATAACAATTATAATTAATTAATTAACCAAAACCCAATTTGGAATAAAGCCGAAAAACACACCGGGTGACCATATCTCATCAAAAGTTCAATAAATCACCATGTGAGGTCCACAAAGGACAACTGACAACATTAACTAGATGATATATAAGAGGAATTACCAATTTGACAACAAATTAAATTAAAAAATTTAAAAAAACCTACGAAAATTTACTACGGTCACATACCTTAATGAAACGCCATGAAACGACGTGCCGAATCCATCTCGGAATCTCCTCTACTCAAGACAACCAAAAGAACCATCAATATTTGGATGATTCCACTATGATACAATGGAATTAGAATCCAAACCTTATAAATATACCTTTAAAAATTTGATGAAACCAAGGTAAAGAAGAAAATAAGGTTCGAGGAAGAGAAATATCCCTTTTAATGCCGAAGAAACACCTTTGAATCACCTCCTTGAAGAGGATTGAAGAAGGGATGAAGGTAGGAGAACCATCCTATAGTTCGTACACATGATATTGGTGACTAAAAACACTAGAGGGAAAAAATAGTAAAAATATTATTTTAATGAAATTCTGGGCTGCAACACAGTTTAGCCGTACTGTTTTCCAAACCGTGCACCAACCATGTGGTTGGTTCTATACAAGGCCAACCCACTCATAGAGTTTAGCTACACATTTATCCAAACTATACAATAAAAATTCAAAAACCTACTGTCTAACACCCTAATATTTGAACATTTTGACAAATTGTGTGCTATCCATGTTATCAGTATTGTCCACCATCTATAGCAGGGTGCACAATTTTTCTGAAATCATGTGCAGCATGTGCGCCATATCATAGAACCTCTTCATCTTCACATGGTTTCCCATTTATCATTGGATGGTTTACCCCAAACCATGATATAACCATTAAAATTAACTATTCTTAGTTAAAAATTAACAAAAAGCCTTTTGATCATCAATGTGTCACACTGTTTATCCAAAACTGTGCACACCAAACTATGCACCCTTTTAATAGAACTCCAAAACTGCTAAAACACAACTTGAATCATCCTAAGCTCATCCAAACACCCATGGTACCTTTCATTAATCATTTGTCATCCCAAAAAAAAAACAATTTTAGGCATTACAACTCTCATAATATCATTTCGAGTCTTAATTCAGGATTTGATCTGTCCAGTTATTGAAATTAAAATTCATTCAGAAATTTTGTATCCATCCAGATGCGGGATCTTAAAAAATACCCACCATAATACTTGTCATCATTGAGAAACCTCGGTGGTAATTCTTCTATACCCCTGACCTATGTTGATCATCATATTTTTATCCAACAACCTTATTTAGATTTTACTAGCCTAAAAACTACCATGGCACAACCTCTAACTCATCTCCCATAACTAGCCAAGATTCTATGCTCACACCCGTTATCAGGACTGAACAACACAATGATGCTTAACATTTCCCATATAGCACAAACATTGATTATGAAATCACTGAAAGAGTCATCAATCTATTGTGATACCCACCATAATCTCCAAATTATAACAACCAAAAATAGATTATTAACACCCTTTCCATAAGAAAAACCCAACCAAACCTGAACTCACTCTACCACCAAGAATTCGACAGGGTTCTCAACTTACCATGTACTAACACCCATGGAAATGCCAATCATCATTAGCACACATCCTCATCATTGAAAACTAACTAAAGTGGCCCCATTCTCATCATCAATGCATGAACTAAGAACAAACTGTATTTTACTTGAAAGACAAACTCAAACCCAAAATGCACCCATCATTCCAAAACGACACACCGGGTGTAGATTACAACCCTTCACACCCACATTTTCCTCTAACCCCAATTAGACTATCCTCTACCGACTCATTTTCAAAGCACCAACATCCATCTGAAAGCCCATTTCCATCATTTTATTATAATTCCGTCACTCCCAAAGTTAATCTAGAAACACCCAAGACACCCATTAGATTCCAAAACTAAACCCCAGTGAGGTCCCATAGTTATATCTTCTACCAACTCAACTATCACCCATTCCTAATATTCAACAATGACACCCATTCAATTCATCGATATCCAGTTCATCCCAAGGACACTACTCCTAAAAATTTTATAGTGAAATTTTCACTATACAACTTCACATTCACTGCTCCATGAGTATAGCCCCCAAGGGGCCCCATATCCAACCCAAAGACATTAGGGTAGCTATGTGTATATTTATTTCTCTCTCATTGTACCAAATAATTTTTCAGGATATTGGGTATGATCATCACTAATAAGAGTATGTTGATATGTCATTGATGAATACCACCACCACTCACCCACCTCACATGTCACCTTTAACTACTGGGACATAACAAACCTATCCAAAGGTCTCGGGCCTCCCTGCCTGCAAACATCTCATCATAACCACATCGTTCCTCTGAGTACTCATGACTTCCTTCTTAACTCAAGCATCTCAGGCATACCACTTTGTAATGTATGATCCACAAACCAAATGACACAGCATGCGACCTCATTCTTGTTCCTCCAATATCACATTTATTATTAATTTTCACATGATCTTGTGTAACCCCACCACAAAACTTGATTCCGAATCTGACAAGTCAAACTCCATGAAAACTCATCTCAAAATCCCTATCCATTGTCCATGCCTACCTAGAATTCCCAAATCACCTATTGTAGAACACCCTTGCTAATTTCAAAAACAAAACTCAAATCTTCAAACCAAAACCACTTTCATGACCTCCCAAGGGTTTAGCATCATCCAATAGTTACACTAAGTTCATGTATGCTCCCAACGCATTTCTGGAGACACATCTAGAGCCTTCCAATCATGCAACTAGTCGGTACTAAACCTATAATCTCTGTGGGATATCAAAACACCCACACTCCAAGTTATTCCAGTTTCGAGGAAACTAGAAAACTCGATGTGCCGCTTACCAAGAATAAACTCGCATGCATGGTCTCCATATAAAGAAGACCAGTTCACATAAAACCACATTTCTTAGATCACCCCTTGTGCTTCTGATCCATTTCATAACAACCGGGAACACTCATATGCACATTAATTGTTGGGGACAAATTCTCAAACAACCCTACCATTACTTAACCCCAAAAAAACATAAAACATTTGAACATAAGTGCTCTTTATAAAAATCCCAATCCACCCTTTATTTCATACCTCATACCCGGATGCACCCCTTTTGCACCAATGTCAGAAATCCTAAAACATCGACTCATTCTTTATTTATTTATCCCAAATGCACTTACAACTTAGAGAACCCCTCTCAAGGGTCATCCAAAAAATCCACACAACACCAAATCCCTAAAACAAAGTCACGTAAAAAGGTCACTAGGTCCAATCAACCAAGATCTACACCACCCCACTGAAGGACAAAACTCACGGGGTATTAAACATGCATCCATATCATCATCACACAACACCAACAATAAAAAACACCCTATTCTTGGATCTCGCTCCATAAGGGTGTCATACATCCACCAACTACCCACAACTAGGGAATTTGTCCTCTCTCCGCATTTTCACATTAGACTTCTCTCTAGAGGACCTAAGAATATTTTTAACCTTAAACAAAAACCGCCCACAAGGGTTACAACATTCTCATACTCACACTATACTGACCCAATAGGGTCACTACACCAACTTCACATGAGGACCATTCTAATGTCCTCACCGTAGAGTGCCTCACCTGAGATGCACAAAACCTTCCATCAGAATAAAATCCATAAAATCAGACACTATCATGCCTATAACATGTGGATCCTATATTCTTCACATGATTAATTAAACACCACTTACCTCTTTAGGTCAAGAGTCAAAACCACATCATAGTTATCTTTCCAATATCCAAGATCATTAAATCCATGATAAACCATAAAATAAAAATAGCATGTTCATAAAAAAAGTGAAAATATTGTGAAACCATAACATCACAAATCTAGAACATCAATCCTAGTCCCTGGTAACTTGGAATTCCTACCAGAATAGGTGTTCACGACGCACCAGCCTGATATCCATTACAAGCTCCTACATAGTACTATATATCCAGTCCATCAAACCCCAAATAATTAAATAATAGAAAAGAATCTTCTCTAATACCACTTTATAACATACTGACCTAGGTGCCACTATAACTGGTGCCCCGAGCTAGTTTGTCACATGAGCTCAAGCGTGCCCCCTCGTATTCTAGAGGCTGTCGAATAGTAGTGGGGTGTAAATTGGAGCTATGAGGTAACTATACGCCCATATCAGATTGCTCAACTAGATGTAAATAACCAAATATCATACACATTAGAGTAATTAGAAAGAATAAATAAACTGTGATATGCTATAATAAGATTAAATTCTATAAAGTCCTGAATGAGCTTGTAATACAAACAAACAACCACCTACTAGGCTAGTGACATAACATACCAAGATGAAAGAAATGAAAACCAGCTCAACTGCATCACCAAGACAAACCCATCCAGTCACGTGACACCACTTGAGCTGTCCTACAAGACCAAAAAATACTCATGCATGCCTTATTCCAAACCTATTCCTACAATAAAAACGTGATTTCTTCTCAGGTACCCATGTGTAGAGGCGGCCTGAGTAGGGTGTGAATAAAACTCAGTAGGACACCACCAATTGTGTATAAATAAAATTATAGTCAGAGAAATAACATATGTAGATAAACAGTGAAATAAATTAACAATACAGAAAATAAATACATGCCAAGGAATACAATAACTCATATGGTATCCACTACCCTAAGGTTTCTATGGTGACACTCGAGCTATCCAAACATACAACAATATAAAATAGTCCCTTAAAGAATATGATAGGGGTATATCATATCTAAAAAAAATATAAAGGGATTTTTCCTATTATTTAAACTCTGGGAGGGATAAAACATACATCCACAATACCTGACTCAGGTACTCATGCCATTGGTTCCCAAAATATCTGTCTGGTATCTAAATAAAATATCAACATCAAATCAAATGTGCCTAGAACCTCCATCCAGCACCTAACCATATACCAAACTATCGGTAACGATACTGAACATAGGGTTTATCAAACTCATAACAAATTTTATACTAGTTCCCAGATCCTCGGTCCATCATCCTTCTATATGTAACATTGGTGGTTCCTAGAGAATCACTCTATACTTGCCCAAGGAGAATGAGAATCAGTCAAACATCATTTTCCCAATGGTATACCATCAATTCCTAGAGCCTCATTGTGACACTTAAACCACGGAGTATACTATCAATGTCCATTCCCTTAGTCTGACACCATATCCCTAGTATATTACCTATGCCCGAAGCATTAGCCCAATACCTAAACCATTCCATAATTTCTTAATTACCTGTACCCAGAGCATTAGTCCATCACCTAAACCAATCCATCATTCCTTAAATACCTATACCCAACATCATGACTGTAAAAAACGTTCAAGGAAAAACACAATAGGCTTTTTAAACCATTCACCTTAAATAGAGTCCCTACAGACCTTCAAAACCAAAGTGTGCCTCAACAAATCCAAAACCCTTTTCATGTCCCAGAGAGACTAACTAAACACCATCATTAAACAATTTAAAATAACCCTTTTTAAAACATAGTCCTTTCTATTTGAGAACCAAAACAAGTCCCAAGGCCTAAATTTCCATTAAAACCATAACAAGATCTATTATTACATTTTTCACAAAAGATTTCACCACATACCTATTTCAAATCAACATATGAAATTCACTTAAAAGTCCTTTTTTATAAACCACTTGAAGGTAAACACCACATTTATAAAGAATTATGATTTCAAAACATAGTTTTCCCCATTTTTAGACAAAAAAAAATTCACACCCCGATGCACATATTTAAAACCATTTCAAATTCTTCATAGGAATTTCACAAAGATCAACCCATAAAACACCACATTTTATCCCCTTAAGAGTTTGTTCCACTTTATTTCCAAGTCCTACTATTAACCCCTATTTACTCTTTTATAAAATCAATTAACTAAATTGATTAAGTTAAGATCATCTCCCAAATACTATACTTAACCAAGTAAACAACCATTTCACTCCTGGGATTTTATGTACATAACCCATACACATGTAAATAAATTAAAAAGACTATTGGTGTAACGCCCAGACCCCAGTTACCTAGAGTTGGTGCATTATTACATAACATTGGCATGATCACAAGAAAGATCAAATCTCGAAAGACCGATTAGTTTAGTAGCCTTGGAAACACTAGATATATTCATAAATTTTTACAATACATCATAAAAATGAAAACTACAACAACATAGTCTCCATAGTCTACACTCTTATCCCCTAATACTATCCCTGCAGGTCATTCATAATTTACTTCTTCACATCCTGGGAAAAATAAAACATAGAAAAGGGGTGAGATCAAATGCCCAGTAAGGATACCAATATAGAGGAAACTTTCAGAAATAAGAATAAACATTTAAGGAAATATATAACTAAAAAAAAGCCTTTTAAACTTTAAATTCAATATAGTATGGCAAAAATAAAATGAAATAATTTCATTTACTTATTCACATGGATATTCTACTAATCGAATAATCACAGGAAATATCAATAACCACTTTCATAATGAAGGAATGCATAATGCCAAACTATCATAACCACATAGCCAAGGCCTCGTGCCAAGACTATAAATAATATTTTTCCAAAGCCTTATTCCAAGACACTAGTTTCTCTCATGAGACCTACCGATGCATCGAGGAGCTATAGAGGGCTCCACCTGTCACATATTAAGTCCAATTCATTCCCATTTGAAAAGGTTTAAACATAACATAAACATTCGTATTAAAAATAGCGTATGAAATGTAAATACTTCATCCATAAACCATGAATAGTATAAAAATAAAACATCCATAGTCAAACATATCAGAAAACCATCAATACAATATAGAAGTTTTGTATCATAATAAATCAACTTCGAACAAGCATAAAATCCATCAAAGGATGTTGACATAGATGAAATCAAAACTCTTTTTAGAGAAATATCTATTTTTATTTTGAAATCATTTAAGAGTCATATATCTATAAAATAAAACATTTTCTTTGAAAATATTCTTATAGGATTGTAAGGGAAGCTTTGACGATTTTATAACGGCGGAAAATAGCCGCACCCGCTGTATAAGTTAAAAAAACATTCTTACCTTAATTCTATCGAAAAGGTTAAAAAGAACCTTGTTTGGAAAACGACAGAAAGATTCCTTTAGAAACCTCTCATAAAAAGTCAATCAAGGGTAGAAATGACTTTAACCCATATTATTGTAAATAGTAAAAATGTTTTGAAATACATTTTTAAGAAACATGGATGTGGATGATAAAGAGATCCCAGTAGATTATTACGTATAAACAACCACAGATAATGAAGAGATTGTGAAATAAACCCTTAAATTGTACTTTTACTTGGTTGGGGTAGGTTAACCTCCTGTATAATGGTGAAATAATTGTTATTAAATTATAAAATAATCATATACATTAATATGATATCATATATGATCTTTTAACATTGATTTGTTAATAATATCTTAGTATTATCGTTGTTTCAGGTGTTAACTTACTCACTTTATTTTATATGTTTTGTTACGTAAGCCGTGTTTTTCATGGATAGGTTGTATCTTAATAATATCCAGAATGATATCAAGTCCTTAGATACTATTATTAATCATCAAATGAGAATTATACTTGAATGGATACGATGGAGAATGAATCATATCGCGCTCGTGGAGACGGTAGTCCGTACGTGCGCACGAGCGACAATATCATTCTTTTGATATTAAAATAATATATAATTGGATGGTATATCATATATACAGAATCATTATCATGTTATATTAATTATTTACATGAATTACACATCATTATTATATCCATCCAAATAATAATTTATTGAATAACAATTACACCACGACGTGGAGACGGTAAGCCGTACGTACGCACGTATGGTGACATGTTATTCAAAGGATGGATAGAATACTGAATATGGTTGTAACATATTTATAATAGCATCACAGTATATATAAGATACTGGAGTTATTATTTTAGAATGGTAATAACAAAGAAATAATAAGTTGAAGAAAAAAGGAACTTGAAAAAGGGTGGTGAAATCATTACCTCTTCTTCGGGTTCTTCCTTTTGATTTGATCAAAAGGGATCCTTAGGTTGGCTTTCTGACTAAAGGAAGGCCTCTAGGATGAAGTGAGGGAAGTTGAGAGATTATTTAGGTAGAGTTTTTCCGAGCCAAATGACTTTGAATGTGTGAATTAATGAGAAGGGGGAGTGCCCTTTTATAAGAGGGGTGAGGGGCACCTTTGGAAAACCTAGAAATATTATTTTATAATAAATTAATATTCCGTTTCTAATGGCTCCAAAGTAGATTATTTAAAGGTTAAGGTGGGTATGAGTCTAAATCCACTCAACCAATAGAATTTAGATAGGTCTGGGTTATTATATTAACCTTATCTTTTAGTTTTAATTCTTAGTTAATTAGTTTGACACTTACCATGTCACTTTGTATTTTTATATTATATAGTTAATAAACTTACTATATACCTCCAAGAGACCCCCAAGTGGTAAATTAATGATACACATATCATGATATAAGTCTCTTGTCCGAACCTTAGATTTTTAGGAATTGAATATCAATTAATAATATAATATTTGTTTTAAAAACTCTTTTATGTCAATTTTGACACTATTTGGAAAATTGATTTTTGTGAAAATCATAACAGAATGATTAGTTAGAAAAAAGTTAATTAAATCATTCCTAACATGTCATATTAACCTATAAAATTAGTTTAATTCATAAAAAGTCTCAAATTATATATATTTGAGTATTTATAATATCAATTATTTTAATTTCTCACTATTATGGTAATTACTGCATCATCATTGGGTCATAAATAAATTAAATTATTTAATGTATAAAAATTATAAATAAAATCCCATTATTTAGGAAATTTTTTATCTTTCTAATTAATATTTACAATAGAATTTATCTTATGTGTAACCATATATTAAAAATTATTTAGTAAATAAACTTTGATTTTAACTCTTTTAACTCTTCTTTGAATTAAATAATAATAAATGTCCTAATCTAATCCAAGTGGACCTAAATGATAATATTTTTTTCTTAAGGTTGTTCTTGGTCAAATTAAGCTTATCTAATAGAATTAGGACATGTGTTAGGATAATATTAACATCATTTTTACCCTTAATTACCCTATTTACTTTTAACCGTGGTAAATAAAAGTAAAAAGTTACTATTCACCAAAAAATTATTTTCATCTCAATGAACCACATTTTTGTCTTTGATATTAACCGTTTCTCTCGGATTTTCGAAATTCCACTCACAGAAGTGGTAAAATTATATTTTATGAAAAATTCAGTTTTTTTAACTTCTACTTAGTGGTTTCACTATTCATCAAAAAATGAAGTTTTTTCTAAAAAATACCAAAAATTCACCCTAGGCTAATTTCGATATTACGAATCCAAAAATGAAGTCCATTTTGAAAAATAAAATTTATAAATTTCAAAAAGTGGATATAACTATTCATAACGGCTAGTTTGATTGGTTGTGGTGTGTTAGAACTCGATGTTGTGTACAACACACGCTATTGCATTATTCAAAGAGAAGCATACCGTAGAAGCTTGGGGTGTTACAATTGGTAAAGCTCTTACAACACCTACCTAATTAATTAAGCATTCTAGTACAATTACAATGTATGAAAGCCTTTTCAAGGACTATCCTAACATCTTCCAAACCCCTCCCCACCCAATTAAGATTATCAAGATTACCCGATCATTAAACTCACACAAAGAAACAACAATTAATTAATTATAACAATTATAATTAATTAATTAACCAATAACTAACTTGGTATAAAGCTAGAAAACTAACTGGTTGTCCATCTCTCATCAAAACTCCAAGAAACCACCATAGGAGGTCCAAGACAGACTCCTAACTCTGTTTCCGAGAAAATACCTAAGCGGTGATACCAATTTTATGAATAATTAAATTAAAACATTCAAAGAAACCTAAGAAAATTCACTATGGTCACATACCTTAAAGAAACACCACACAACAATAAGTAGAATCCATCTTAGAATCTAATATACTCAAGACAACAAAAATACTATTAAATATTGGCCAATTACACCATGGTCTAGTGAAATCAAATTCAAAACCCTAAACCCACACCTAAAAAATTAGAATAAACCATGGTAAATAAGAAACAGAGGTAGGAGGAAGAGAAATCTCACCTTAAATACCAAAGAAATACCATCGAATCACCTCTTTGGAGAAGCTTAAAGAAGTGAGGGATAGAGGAGAACCATACTATGGTTTGTGTGCATGATAGGGAGAGAAAGGGGAGGGGTGACTAAAAATACTGGATGGAAAAAATGTTTAAAATACAATTTTTATGAAAATCTAGAAAACTGTTTAGTTTGGCCGCACAGTTTTCCAAATCGTATGCCAACTGTGGGGTTAGATCTATCCAAGACCAACCCACTCACATGATTTGACTGCTTGGTTGGCCAAACCGTGCACTAACTATATGCAATCCTATTGTATAATGCCCCCAAATAATCACAGTTGTGCTACATGGTTTAAAAAATGTGAACGAACTGTGTTGTCAGCACTATCTCCCCTATACATTAAGTTGCACAGTTTGTCTAAAACTGTGTGTATCCCATGATCCTTATCTCAGAACCTCCTCATCCTCAAAATATTTCTCCTTTTTCATCAAAAAATTTACCGCAACCCATGTTTTAACCATGAAACTAAACCAAACTCAATTCAAAATGAAATAAAATCCTTTTGTGTATCAATGTGTCGCACGATTTCTCCCAAACCATGCACACCAAATCATACACCCTTTTTAGAGGACTCTAAAACTCATGAAACTTTACCTGAAGCCTTTGAAGCACATATAAACACCTGCTCTAGCTCAGGTGCATCATTCATTATATCAAAATAACACTTTAAGGCAGTATAGCTCTCATAATTACATTTTGAGTCTTAATTCAAGATTTGAACCATAAGATAATGAAAATTAAAATTCCTTTAGAAATTTGTGATCTATCTAGACATGGGATATTACAATTAGATCAGTAGTTCCAATATTGGAAGGTGGAATTTTCCTCATTAAGGACTCATCAAAATTTTGTTCCCTCCTTTTCTCATTTGAAAGTTCATCATGATTCATATCTTGAGAAAACTATGTGAGTATCACAAATAGATTTTTCATTCCATTCCCCATAACATTTTGAATATCAGGAGTGCAATCATTTCATTTTTCATCATACTCAGCATTAACGCAGTTCCTTTATGTTCTATCCATTGAGTAAAACCAAAAATTATAGTGTAAGAAACAATAATCATGATAGAGAACCACATAATAATGAAAAATCACTTATTTAGTGTCTAAATAATGAAACCTTATTTAATATATGACACCTGAGGTTTATCCTAGGTTATTCATAGTCATCTTATTTTTAAATCCTTTATAATGGTTCAAAAAGAGTTCGTGAATTACTAAATACTATCGCTAGGAGTTTCAAACTAGGTGTGTAGCAATGCCCATTATCGTTCACCAGTTCCTGATCAAGTGTAGCTCAATATGGAATTTTTAGGGTTTTTACCCCTATGTATATCTATGCGAGAGCTACATGAACTTGAGTATCTAGATAGGGATGTAATTTCTTGGAAACCACTCACTCCATTGTTTACCAATATTATAGAACATTTTCCTATACTTTAAATCATCCTTAGACTTATCATTATACATTTACTTAGGGATCTTAGTAAGGTTTTCTTATCCTAGTTTCCAAAGGTTAATTAAATATATCCTCTGATACCAACTATAGATACCCACACTTAACGTACATATATATTACATTATTTTTTATGAATATTCAATACATTATAAAGAACAATCCTAAGGACCATAATAGTTTAGTTCCTTCAGAAACGTGGAAATATAAACATTGGTTCATAAGTGAGATACATTATATACCACTAAATTATTTATAACTAGAACCCCTCTTATACATATCATAAATAATATATATCTTCATAATCCGGGGAAAGGAAACATAATAAAGTGATCTTCAATGCCCATTAAGGGTAAAAATGAGAGATATGTGAGTGTAACACAAACATAAGAGTATGACAACATTAGCATAACATTTTAGAACCATACCCTGTATATCAAAGATCAAAATCACAAGTCATGGCATAAAGATTAAAAGTTTGTAAGGCATGAATCATAAGGGAATAAAATATCACTATCCATAAGAATATAACATTGGAATAATATATGGAGTTTTTGTAATACACATAATCCTTGATAATAATTTCCATATAAGTCATGGATCATTTCCAAGACAATAATATTAGACAAATTACTTTAGTGAACTAAGTTCACTCCTCATTTTAGCCTTATCTTACTATACCGGTTTCAATCTCCAATCTAGACTTATCTTACTGTAATAGGTTCACTTCTTCTTCTAGTAATGTATATATCTTGAGATATATAAATATTCACATAATTAATTAGAGGGAGATATAGGCATCACCTTTATCATAATGAAAACCATATTTATGTGTGTGACAAGATCAGAAACATTCATCATATCATTTCCCATGAAATTAAATGGGTATCATAAACATTTCATCATATCATAAAGTATTGGAAATAGATAGGTTTCAGAATCATTTCATCATAGAATATCCTATGAAAATAAGTAGGTTTAATAAGCATTTTCTCATGGTATATCCCATGGAAAATAAAAGGGTTTCATACACAACGTTTCTTTACAAACATAAAAAATTTAAAGGAATAATAAGAGTGGTATCCTTGGATCATGTTCCCATTAAGGCATATGTAACACCAAAATATGTAATATTAGATGAAAAATAATTCTAAAATTTCACTTAAAACATTTCTTGAGGAAAATATCCTATCCTCTTAGAAAAAATCTTTTTAAAACATAAATCATTTTGAAAACCTTTTTCTTTGAAAATAACCTTGAAATATCCTTTAAAAAAATTTCAAAATCCTTTTCCTAGAAAATGACCTTAAAATATCATTTAAAAAAAATTAAAACATTTTTATTAAACATTGTTTTGAAGGAAAATATATTTCCGATCGATGCAAGATATAAATTTAGATTTTATTAATATTTTTTCTTAATAATCTTAAGTACTAAAAGTGAAAAAATGGTACCATTACTTGAATATATAAATAATAACCCTAGGATAAGAAAATACATGATAATTATTGATAAATAGATCATAATATCTTATCATTGGAATCATAATCATAAAAAATCATGATAAAAAATTAGATTTTAACATAAAATCATAACCACTTTAGTAACCATGAATCGTACGCCCCATGATGGGATAACATAAAATGGAACCTAAAATATCATGAGGATAAATAAATTCATTTTATAGCATGTCAAAGTTTCCCATATACACCACATGAATGAATTTTGGTGCGTAACATAATATACATCTCAAAAAAGGACAATTAAGACAAAAATCCCTTATTGATTTAGTAACCTTTGAAATGTTAACCCCATGAAAGGGAAATCCTCACTAAAAAATATTTCATTTTTTCCAATGGGGACATATCTATTGGTAAAAGTGCATTTTCTGTTGGTAAAAAATTTTACCAACATATATATCCCTGTCACTAAAATGTTGGTAAAAACTCTGTCTCTAAATGTGTTTGCGACAGATAAAATAGTTCTGTTGCAATTATAATAATACCAACAGATAATATATATGTTGGTTAAAGTGTTTAGCAAAAAGTTCTGGTGACAAATTTATCTGTTGGTAATAATATTTCCAATATATAATTTTTTTTATAAATTACATTTAAATAAAAATTATAAATTTTTATTTCCTGTAAAATTTCATATTACATTTATTAATTAATTATATATAATATATATGTTTTAATTATTAACCTAAAAAAATTTTAACACATGCTCAAAATTTGAAAATAATTAATTATATTAATAATGAAATTCATTACAAACATAAACTTTTTGATCCCCACTAGGATTGTTGCACGATTCTTGACAACCCTACCCCCCTACACACACACACAAAGAGCCCCCAAAATTGGATCAACCACCACAGCAACTCTAAAACATCATTGTTAGCGACTCTAGGACCAGCACCATAGGAACTCCAACCCTTCATCGTTAGTGACTCCAACACCAGCAGCTCCAACTCATCCATGTCAGCTCCAGCCTCACCCATTAATGCCATCTCTAGCCTCATCCATGATAGCTCCAATCTATGCCATCTCATCCAAATCTAGCCCCATCCATGACAGATCCAACTCCAGCTCATCCATGCCAACTCTAGTCTATGCCCCTCCAGGATAGCTCCAGTCTATGCAAAAACAGACAAGAAAATACCTCAAATGTAATTGAGAGAGGTACACAGAAAAGTGACAGAAATACGCTTACACAATAGGGATAAAGGTAGCATCTACATAAAATGGAATAAACGTTTGTGTTGAACTTCCTGCATTTGTGTTTAACTTCCTTTTGACTTTCAACAAAGGTGGTACCTGAAATAGGAAATAAACATTCAAAGACAACCTTTTATTTAGAAAAAAATATATATTTGGCATTAGGTTTCAAATAATAACTTGAAAAGTACCCATGATATCATATTTTTCTAGTTAGTGTACCGAACAATATCAATAACCCGCCTTCCAACAATCATCTCCAAGAACATGACACAAAATCTGTACAACTTTCCATCCCATACATACTCACGAGCACAATATACATAGATCCCTATCAATCAAATTGTTGAAGATTTTTACTGGGAAGATACTGGAGGTTTCCACCTATATAAGGATGTAAATTTAATTATCCTCTATTATATTTATAATGAACATCATCTTTAATACCCCCAAGGGGGACCTTTCTCAACAGCTACTTTTTTCTCCTAAATCCTATTATTATCAATGTTTTTTTACATACTCAATTTCATTCTATCATATTGATTTATCTTCTTCTAATTTCCTTGATAATTCCATCAACCAAATTGATTAATGATAAAAATAAACTAGTTAATGAAATTTAAAGAAATGTGTACAAAGATGTGACTACATCAAAATTGAAAATAAATTAACAGTATGAAAAACACATTAGAATATAAAACCATGAACCAAAGACACCTCCATAAAACAATTAAGGACATTAAAAAAAACTAAAATATCATGGGTTGAGGAGGATAAAACTTACCAGTTAGATTTTACAAGATACATGGGCTACCCGCCCTTAAATAAAATGATAAGTACCTATACACCTTTCCACTAGAATGCCAAAAAAGAACCTAAAAATCACGGAAAAGACAAGAAGACTTACAATGAGGGTTCACATCACTCATTAGTGCACGAACCTAAATGATTTCATAAACTGGAACTTGAATATGAATGCCCACTCTACTACACATCACTATCTTATTCACATCCCCTATCAGCAATGATGATGAGAACACTAAAATAGATACCAAATTCCAAATAGAATGAAATGATAACTCTAAAAGGGATTCCAGATTCAAGATTTGACACACAAGCCATGGGTGTAATATAAGTAAAAGATAGAATTTCTTTGCAAAGTGGAATACTAAGAAAATCATATGAAAAATAGTTGAGGGGATAGATTTCATAGACATCAATTCACATTGTATTTATAATAAATAAAAATATGAATAGGTCTAAAAATATTCCCTCTGCCCAATAATTGCAGTATAATTTCTAATCACTCTCATCAGATTTTACTAGTGCACATTTCATCTTTTCAATGGTTCTCTATAGTAGGGTAATTGATTAAATAGAAGAAAGAGAGGTGAATGTACCTTTTTTTCTTGGGCAACTTTTCCCTTTACCTGCTAGTTTAAAAATGTTGGCCAATGTTGATTCATCCATCTAATAAAACGTGCAAGTACATGTTCAACATGTATCTTCCAATGGGTAGGACATCTAGTCTCTTCTTCATGGCCTCATAACTCCCCTTCCAAATCTATTAATATTGCGCCATAGGGAATACCATGTGGGCCCAGCCATCAATGCTCATGCTCTCCCAGTAATGAAAATTGCAGATTTCACAAATAGTACATAGATTTTACACATGGTCTGGCCTTCAATTCTCACCCTCTCCCTGCAATGAAAACTACAGATTTCACAAATAGTACATAGATTCTAATATTACACACACTAAGAAACACACATGATTTCTACTTCGATTACACACACAGATGAGGCATAGATTGTCTAAATGAATGAGACATCAATATATTGTTAGTGAGAACACTAAAACAGATTCCAAATTTCAAACCAAGGCATTATAAAGAGGTGAGGGGAATTAAGATGTTAGTGAGAACCCTACAAAAGTAATGAGGCATCAATATATTACCTTAAACATGAGGTCCTGACTACTCCCCACACTCCATGACCAACAATAGATGAAGTAACACCTTTCAACTCTTCATGATACACATTATCAAGGCATCAACAGAATACAACATTTCCATGTCAACAACTCTGAAAACTTTATTCTTTTCATCCAAAAGAGGTAGAGTAATCTCTAAGTAAAAACACAAGTAAAAGAACGACATCATTGCTATATTATTATCATCACAGGGAAAATTGAAAAGATATTTAATAAAATAATCAATTTTTACCATGTCACGAAATTTATCATTCTCATTTTTTTGGTGAATTTGGGATTGAATTCAAAGTGATTTCCCCCTTTTGATGTTGTTGGAACATCCATCCAAAGTCTTCGTTTGAGATAGAAATATGATCCAAATTTTTCCAAAAATGGTAGATAAGATCATTTTATGGGATTTCTGGTTAGCATATTCAGCATAAGGTTTCTAATGACCATCATTCTAAAGAGGATAAATTATAAGTACAGGGAAGAGGAATTGGGAAAAAAAATATCTTATCTCAGATAACCACATCCACAAGAAGATCTCTGTCCTCATCAATAATGGAAAGCTGGTCTACAAAGATAATGAATGTTTTGTTATCATTATTCTTGCTAATTAAGAGTGATCATAAATCATAATTCTATGACTCACTACTATTAATGGAATCGGCCCTATAGATGAAATAACACATAGTACCAACTTGGCTTCATATGGTGGTTATCGACCTGACATGGAAATAATTTTCAAATTTAGAAACTTGAGAAACAATATCACTAAGAAGAAAAAAGTTATGGTCACCGTTATAAATCAAAATCAATGTCATTAATACTGTACAAATGTTTTAATGATCCATTTCTTTGTTGATAAGGGAAATACAAAGAAATACTAGATGAAAATTTACAAGGAAATTCAAATATGAGTACTAGAAAGTTTAAATAGAGCCTATAATAGAGATTCACAAGTTCAGTACTTGAAGAGGGGTTGAATAAAGAACCAATCGCATGATAGAGAAAACTAACATCTAAACAAATACAACCCATCATACTCATCCTTTTCAACCTGCCATATTTTATTATTAGTTTCAGATAAATAACATGACCTTTTCTAGTGGAAGTTTCATTTACTTGTTAAATAACATTTTTTAGAGATTGGGGTTTGGGAATTGGAACCAGATATGGACAATAGACAAATCATGAGTTCAAAAAGTAGCAATAGAGCATTGGAAAATTGAATATGATTCGATGTTATTTTAGGGTAGAGAGAAAGGAAGGTTCTTGAAATAATCTCAAAGAACATGTTTTAGATCATTCCAATACCATTTTCACTGATGCTAGACTCACTAAGATCAAGAAATTATAAAAATTTATAGCTTAAAGCAATGGAAAAAATATATGCATTAGTGATTTATGATCCAAGCATCAATAGTAGCATCTAAAAACTCCAAAAGTTAGAATCCACTAGAGTAAGTAGAAAACCATGAGATAAATAGACTAAAGCAACATGTATGTTCATTGATGTTGGGAAACTCTTTTCCAAACCATCAGTATTACAATTATCTAAAATACAAAAATCTAAAGAGAGTGACCTCAAATTAGTGAAGTTGATTACTATCTTTGACAAGGAGTGAATATTTAAAAGAAAAATCATAGAAAGGCTAGAAGAACACAAGATGAAATCCACGAGATTACAACATGATTCCATCTTAAGTCCTGACATACACTATTTATCGATAAGAAAGTGACCCAATTCACCCCCATTTATCTGATTGAAATTTAATAGAATGGTTCTATTTATGTTTTATGTGTGAGTGTTTGGTAAATGAAACCAATGGTCACCCGTTATGTTGTGAGAAAAGAAAAATCCAGAGAAACAATTTGAATAACATAGCTGAATGCATACCTGGTATTATTGCTTCAAAATTTATAGTTAAAATAGAACCATGCCGAGACACGAGGTGACGATCATTGAGCTGGGGCAGCAGTGGTTGATCTAGGAGAGGACATGGTAGGGAAACTAGCATATGGGGAGAAGGGCGGTCGATCGGGGAGGCATGAAGGCTGATAGGTGGCGGGGGAGGTGGTTGATGGGGTTGAATAGTGGTGGGGGAGGCGGCCCATTGGGGAGGCACGAAGGCTGAGCCATCGTGGGGGAGGTAGGGGAGGATAAGCCGTGGCGGGGGAGGCCGTCGATTGGGGAGGTGCAGAGGCGGTGAGGGATATGGGGCTGGGGCGGGGTGGGGAAGAGGGTCTTAGGGTCGGGGATGGGGGGTCGAGGGGAATGGGATGGGTAGTGAGGGTTATGGGGAGGGGAACATATTCATAGGGTTGGGGAGGGTGGGGTCACGTGGAATGGGATGGGGATTGTTTTACGTTTTTTTTTGCATTTTTTTGCATAGATGGGGTCTCTTTATATATAGGGGTAGGTGTTTTATGTTTTTTTTTCATATATGGGGTTTATATATATATATTCATAACTATTTTTTGATATATGGATTTGTGTTTATATATATATATAAATAAATTCATAACTTTTTTTTTTCATATATGGGTTTGTGTTTATATATATATATATAAATTTATAACTTTTTTCATATATGGGTTTGTGTGTGTGTATATAAACATAAATATTATATATGTATAAATTCATAGCTTTCTTCATTATATATATATATATATTATCAATAAATATTACTTAATTATGGATATTTTAATTAATCGCATTTTGATATGTTTGTAATAGGTAATATATATATATATATATATATATATTCATTTTTTGGTAAATTATTTTATATTATTGAATAATTCATTGCAAAAAATATTATAATGGTCAAAGATTTGTTGGTAATAATAATTAATAACAACAGATTCATTTATCGGTAAATCAATTATTGGTATTATATTATGATAAGACAATAGATTTAAATGTTAGTAAAAGATTTTTTGGTATTGAACTACTAATATAAACAGATATATATATTGGTAAAAAAACTGTTGGTACCCATATTTAATATCAACATAATTTAATATCTATTGGAATTAATCATTTTTACCAACAAATATATTATCTTTCGGTAATTTTCTGTTATTAAAGGTCACTTTTTTTGTAGTGCCTAAAATGGATATTTAAATAAAAATAATGTTAAGTTTAATAATCATAAAATACATTCATGGGTATTATATACATCATATAAAAGAAAAATGTGATGAATATGAAATTTATCTCACTGAAGTAAAACTGAGGTAAAAATCCCTTACCTTAAGTCTTGAACTCCATCGTACTCTTTAGAACCTATTGTATAATAAATCTAAGTTTAATATTAATCTATTCCAGTAACATATTCATATATATTATAAGATATATGATTTTCTTATGACCTTTTATTACTTGTTTATTAACAATCTTGTTTTAGAGTTTCTCTTTCGGTAATAACCTCTTTATTTTTCATATAAGTTTTGGTTTGGTATATTTTTTATCCTTTTACATTTATAATGGTTTCATTATCTCCAAAATTATTACCATGATATAAATATAATATATATTCAGTATATATTTAGAGTAATCCATAATATTTTGATATAGATAATGAAATGAACCATTCATGAATATGGAAGGCTGTATGTATGCATAAAAGTTGTTTCCATTTTCATGTCATATTGAAATAAAGAAATATAACAGATATATTATCATTAAAAAATAATTTTTATGTTATATATATAACATATGTTCATTTAACCCATCCTTAATAAGTCTCATGTAAAGAGTTACTGAAGCACATCTCTTCATGTGGCAGTAGTCTGCCGTACACACAAACAATGTTATCGTATTCCCACAAAATAGAAAGAATGGAGGTATGTGTGATATTAAAATTATAGAAGAATAATATCATAAATATAATAAAAATAATATTTAAATTAAGTCCATCATTATACCCGAACTTGATAGGTGGTAATGAAAAAATGAACAATGTCACACTACTACAAAACTGGGGTTATCCAGTACTACGGCTTTAACAATGCTAGCTAAAATAACTGTTAAAGACCCCCTTTGTCAGTGTTAAAAAAAATCATTGTTAAATTGGGATTTAACAATGTTTTTTTAGTGTTGTTAAAGGGGGTCTTTAATGGCTCTAAAAAAGGACTGTTAAAGGGGGGGGGGGGCATTTATCAATTCTTTTTTACAAGTGCTGATAAAGGCCCATCCTTTATCAATGTTTGCAAAAAATCACTCATAAAGGGGGGAGGGGGTTATCAGTGTTCTTTTAGAAGTGCTGATAAAGATCCCCCATTATCATCACTTTTTTAGCAGTGTTGATAATGGTATGTTTAAAAAAAATATTTCATAAAAAATAATATATAAATATATGAATATATTTATATTGATATAAATATAAAATATATATTTTTAAATATTTATTTCGATAACGTAAATAGGAATTTACACTTAATATATATAAGATATTTAGTGAAAATGACTTACTAAAAAATTGAAAAAATATTTTTAATTAATAATTTTCTTATTATTACTGAGTAATAGTCATTTAATATCATTTTAAAGATTAAAAAAATCAAAAATTTAATAAAAGATCTAAAATAAGTTGAAAACATAACTCTAACTTTGAGAGACCATAAATTTTGATCCAACTGTTTGACTGGGATCTACTGTATATAAAATCAAAGCTTGCAATGAGATCTACACCCTCAGTGACATAGGTAAACCATATTCATGCCTTGTAAAAAAGGTAAACCATAGTCAAATTTTTTGAGGCGAAAAAAGGCCAAAAATGCCTTAAAAACTGAGTTTTTAGTTGGGGTACCCCAATTTTTTAACAATCAGTAGATTTTAAGCCTCATTTAAGTGGGAATTTTTCCCTTTTCTAATGGGTACTAAAGTTATCCCCAGGGCTTAGATTCATATTGATATTATGGTTTTCAAATTTTATCATTTTTCACAACGTAATTTTTTTATAACTAAATATATTCATGTTTCCTTATATTTTATTATAATAAGTAACTCATATAAATACATATATCAACATATTTATGTAAAAATAAATATTCTTGTATATGTAAATTAATACATATTCTAAAAATGTGTTTAAAATAATATCTAATCATTTTTACATAATAAGAATATATTTATAATGTTTATATATACATATATATGTGTATTAGTAAAACGATATATATTTATATTATATTCTAGTATATGTAAATAAATATAATATATAATATATTTAAATAAATATAAGTATATATATATTTATCATACACAAACACATATTGTGTAAATGTTTTTAAAAAGAATTATATAAATATATGAATAAAAAATATATATGTAGATATATATATATATATAAATGAAGAGAAAAATAAATAAATAGAAAAAAGAAACATGGCGTAGTGGTAAAGTAATTCCATATTCGAAGGATAGGTGTAGGGTTTAAATCTAGGCATGCACATATGAGGTTGGAAATTCAAAAAGTGCTGATAAAAGGGGTGGTGGGGTGAAAAACGCTGATAAAGGTGGTGGGAGCACTGTTAAATGTGTTTTGGAAGCACTGATAAAGGGGTCATGCTCATGGGCATCCAAAAATTTTAACCCCCTTTAACAACATTGATAAAGGTCTATTCTAGCGATGTTAAAGGCCTATTTTGTTTTAGTGTTGGTTTGTGAGGCGGTAGTCCACAACGATGGTATCGTAACCCATTTGATGGAAGAATGTGTTTTTTAGGTATTACCCTTAAAATAATAATTTATTAGTATATATATGATACTAAATTTATTATATAATCATTATATAAATGGAATTGATGGGGGTGTGGGAAGATATAAAACAAAAATGCTTGTTGATGAAGGTTACGTCTTCTTCGGGTATCCTTATTAGGTTTGGACTAAAGGCTTTCCTAGGATGGATTTCTATTCAATATAAGTATTATAGGATGAGTTTATAGAAGTTTTTAATCTATTTGGGTATTTGTTTGGTCAATCTAAAGGGCTTTAATGGTTTGAGTAAGTGAGAGGGGTGATTACCCTTTTATAATTTAGGATAAGTGATATTCTTGTAAATACTGAAAAGTATTTACTCTTGGGAGGTCTCCCTTACCTCATTTGCCTCAAAAATTGAATAATAATGGAGGGTATGTATGAATTGTTCTATAAAAAACCCCACCACTAAAAATAAACACATTTTATTAATATGTTATTCCTTAGACATTAAGTTTAATCAAATTTATCCTTATAATTTTCACCAAGGTAACTTATATCTTTTTATTTACCTATATAATTTATACTTTAATACTAATATTAAAAAAATATTTATTAGATAATTTAGACTTACTTATTAGGAATATGAAATAAAATTTTATAAATCAAAATCCTATGTTTTTTATAACTAGTTTTAATAAAATCGCATGCAATGAGAAAAACTGCACTTCAACTTTAATCACATTAATTAATTTTAATTTTTTTCACTAATAATAATGGTAAAAAAATTAAGTTTAGCTTATTATATAATATATTTTATTATAATTCTAAATATGGAATCCCTTTTACCAAATTCTTTTCACATAATTGGAATAATTTAATTTAAAATCAATCCCACAGATGTGATGAGAAAGTGATGTATTAAAGTGAAAAATGATCAAAAATTTACAAAATTTATATATCTATTTTAAACATGAAATTGATTCTGATAAATTGAATTGGATTAATATATGTATAACTGTTCTAATTAAACTTTAAAACCAATTTAAAATGTAGTTTAAATTTATAAATAAATTAAAATAAAAGGCAGTTTTCAATTAAAATTTTGTATTTTTCAGGATTCATCAAAAAATGAAAATTTTCATAAAAATACAAAAAATTAAAACTTAGTTAATTTTGGTATTCCAATTTAAAAAATTATTTTTATTTTATCAAATTAATTTTATAAAAGTGTTGCAAATTACTTTTATTATTTTCCAAAAAAAGACATAAAAAGATGTTTTTTGTGAAAATACTATTTTTGAAACATTTAGAGACTTTATAAAAAATTATGTATTTTATTATGAATATTTTTTGTTTATATAAAACCATGATACATAATATTTAAAAAATATTTATTACTATTAATATCTCTATGTTTAATGGATTGGTTATAATGATGATGTTTAAATAACTATATTAATAATATATGATGGTTTTGCTAAAAGTTAGTGTCGCATGAAATGCAAGCTATGAATATGTTGCATGTAGTTCATGGTTAACTTGGTGTTACATATAACTCTAGATTAACTTGTTTTAGTGTGTAACATAAGTCCTCAAATAAAATTAATTTACTCTAAAAAAATTAATTCATATAAATATAGGTTGTTACACCATCTTGCTTCTATGTCTGAACTCAAGTTAATATGGGAGGTTAGAAAACTTTCACCAAGTTTGAGACTTGGAGTTTGAGTTCATTTGAATGAAATTTATTTTTGGTTTATTTAAATGTACTTATTCCTTTTAAGTGTTTAGTTTCATCAGTAATAACATGTGGTGTGTTGGTAAGGAAATCAAGGTATTACAAGAGACCCTTGGGGTTAGATGACCAGATTCATGGTATGGGGAAGGATGGGTTGTGATAAATGGTGTGAAGACCAATACCCAACCTAAAGTGCCAAGGTATTTCCTGGGTTTGATTTTTTGGTTCCCCAATGATGGCATTATGAATCAATGTTTTGGAGATTGTAATATCCATAGAAATGTGAGATTGGAAAGGTAATCAAGTTTTTACACGAGACCCTTAGGGTTAGATGACTAGATTCATGGATCAGAGAAGGCCAATTTATGAAAAATGGTATTAGGTCTAATTCCTAACCTGAAGTTCCTAGGTACTTCCTGGGTTTTATGTTTGGTGTCTACAAGGAGGGTGTTGTGAATTATATGGGTGGAGCGTGTAACACCTCAAGAAATGTGAGATTTAAAAGACTAAAATGATGCTACCCATGTCAAAAGGTGAACATTTTTTGGAGCCTGCCTGATTATAACTCTATAATTAATCATTCTTGGTTTGGAGTAGTGGTCAAGATGGGTGATATCCTAGGAAGTTTCTCATAGTGTGTGTGAGTGAGAAAAAAACACACTGAAAGAACATTTTTGTCCCATGGGGACATTCATTTAGTTTGATAAGTTACCCCAGTTAGTGATATCCTATGGTGTGCTGGTAAGGAAACCAAGGTAGTATTTGAAACCCTTGGGGTAAATTGACCGGATTTATGGGTCGAGGAATGCCAGGTCATGAAAAATTGGTTCGTTATATAATGGTATCATAGGGAAATACCCTTCCTATAGAGTGACAACACTTCCTTGATTTAGTTATGTGTCTTGGGTAGATAGGATTTAGGACCATCATAATTTGGGTAGTAAGTGCGAGGTGGGGGGGGGGGGACTAGCAAGATCACTTCCATGTCTGAACTTGAGTTACAATGGGTGGTCAAGAAATTTTCACCAAGTTTGGGACTTGGTGTTTGAGGTTATTTGAAAGAACTAGAAGGTGATTTTATTTTAATGGATCAATTCCTTTTAAGTGTTGAATTTAATTGATAGAATTTATAATTATTTTAAATTATAATTATCTTAAGGAATTTTCATGAATTCTTAAAGTCAGTTTGATGATTTTAGAAGTTTTTCTAAAAAATATTATTGGTTATTGTATTGTGTTTATTAGACGGTGACTCTTAAAATATCTCTTCTGAATTTGGGTGAAGATGCGATGAGATATTTTCTATAGGTGAATACTACAATGGACCCTTCATTGGCCGAAGATGTAATCCAAACTTTTAAAACTTTGGATCAAGAGGGTGTTGGGAACCCAAGACATGAAAGGGATTATGATTCACTAAGCATTATACACCTATATTCGGTGGCGATAAAGGAACCTTAGAATATGAGGAGTGGCTTGATCGGATTGAGAGGATCTTAAACTTATTGAAGTCACTTGAGGAATTAAAGGTGATGATTTTCATGTACATGATCAAGGGACCAATAAGAAGATGGTGGGACTATATTGTGCAAGATAAGTTGCATGAGAATATTCCTATAACTTATTTTAAGATAAAATTCAATTGAAAGTTTTACTCTAAGACATTAGGTTCAATGAAGACCAAGGAGTTTCTAACCTTAGATAAAGGATAACATATTTTTTGGAGTATTCCACCTATTTTTTTTTAGTTAGTGCATCTGGAACCAGAGATTGTCACCAATGAGTACCTAAAGTCTTAGAGGTTTGAGTTGGGACTGAGGCTTGATATTATATTGATGTTAATTATCATGTTCCTTCCGACCTTCATGGAAAAAATTCAATGGAGAAGATTTGGTTGAGGCTGGAATAAATGGAAAGACTAGTTTGGGTGGAGCTTCAGTTGGTTTAGTTGTTAACTAGGGTGTTTCATTTGGAAAAAAAAGGAAGTGCAAGGGTTGTCCTTTTTCTTCAAGATTAGTTTTAGGGGCTTTGTTTGGATACCATCAATATTTTTTCTACTAATACAAAATACAAGGATTTCTAAATCCTAATTGTATATAGACTTCTAATACTTGTCATAATTGTAGATTATCAGGCCATATGATGAATTTTTGTGAAAGGATATCCCAGGGCAGTAAGGTTGGATCTAAACTCACCAAGGCTTCGTAGGTTCTTAATGATGCTTCCAATGGTAGTTGTTTTAATCCTCAGGATAAGGGGGATGTTCATGTGGATAAGACCCAACAAATTTATGTGGTGGAGTGTGGGCTTGAGGAATCTGAATTAGGGAAAACTACTTTTAGAGGAATGATGTTTATTTCATCTTCTATGGTGATAAATTTGTTTGATATAAGTTCTACTCATTATTTTATATCATCAAGGTTAGTTGACGTGTTGGGAATACATTTATATCTTATACCATTCTTATTGGATCTTTTTATGCCTTTGTGAAGGAGGTCCAAACAAGGTTTCAAGTGTCCCATGTGTCGGGTGATGATAGCTGACTTCAAGGTGGTGTGGGACATGGTGACCATGATATTGACATATTTGACCTAATACTTAGCATGGATTGGATGATCAACATTAAAGACTAAATAGATTGTTATCATTGTCGGGTTCGGTTTTTATCTTCAAATTGGTCTACTTATGTTTTTTAGCGTAACTAGGACCCTATATTGGGAAGGGGGAGCCCCGTTATTCCTTATATTGGGGTAATCTCATGCAAGTTGTTAGACATGTTACTTGATACTATTAACTGTTGTTTGGTATTTTTGCTTCCCATTGTAGTGTGTGAATTCCCAAAGGTATTTTTGGAATATTTTTTTAGTTTTCAACCACGAATAGAGTTTAAATTTACTATCGACCTGATCCCTAGTATGATGCCCATTTCTATTCCATCTTATTGAATGGTACTTTCTGAATTGGTGGAACTTAAATTCTAGCTTGAGGACTTAGAGACTAAGGGATTTATTCATCCTAAAACGTCACCATGGGCTTTACCTATCCTGTTTTCTAAGAAGGAAGACATGATTCTTAGACTTTGTATAGATTATTGAAAGTTGAATATGGTGACTATTGTGAACAAATATCATTTTCCTCAGATTGGTTATCTCTTTCAAAAACTTAGAGTGGGAATGTTGGTTTTCAATGATTGAACTTCAATCAGGGGAACACTTGTTGAGATTTTGAGAAGAGGATATTCTTAAGACAGTGTTTAAGAGCCGATATGGGCATTTCAAGTTTCTGGTTATTCCATTCAGTCTCATTAATCTTCTTACGATATTCATGTATTTTCTGAACTTAATCTTTCATCGGTTCTTAAAATCATTTTAATGTGTTTTTGGATGATATTTTTGTGTAGTCTAAGTCAGGGGAGTATCATATAAACCATTTGGATATCATTCTTCAAACATTGAAAGAACATATTCTATATGGTAAGCTTTCCAAATTTCAATTTTGGATCCAAGAAGTAACAATTATAGGTCATGTCGTATATGAGATGTGTGTCTCATTAGATCCTAAGAAAATACAGGCATTTCTTTCCTGGGTGCAACACATAAATGTTTTTGAGATCCTGATCTTATTAGGTTTGGATGGTTATTATGGACGATTTTTTACGGATTTCTCCAATATTTCATCTTTGATGATAAATTTAACCCATAAAGGTATAAAGTTTAAATGGAATGAAAAATGTTAGTGATATCTTGAGGAGATTAAGGTGAGGTTTATTTTAACATCGGTTTTGATTGTTTCAGAATTGGGTTTGGGTTATAATGTTTTCTACAATACTTATCGTACGATTTTGGGAAGTGTATTGACATAGGGGATATTGGTGGTAGCCCATTTCTCTCACCAGTTATTACCTCATTATAAAACTACCCTACCCATGTCCTTGAGTTGACATCAGTTATGCACGCACTCAAAACATGGTGTCACTATCTCTTTGGGTAGTGATTTACTATTTATATTTTATCATAATAGCCTGAAATATATTTTCAATGAGAGGGATATAAACTTGTGATTGAGACACTAGGTGTAGTATCTTCAGAATTTGGATTTTGATATTGCATAAACTCCTTGGAAAGGAAATGTTGTTTCAGATGTGTTGATTATAAAATTTCAAACACAAGATGTGAAGGAATCAGTTGATGAGTGGTCACTTATGAGTTTTTTTTCTGAGATGAGCTTGGGAGTGGAAGAAGTTGGGGATAGGTGTTATTGGTATCGATGAAAGGTTAGTTGTATTTCAATGAGTGGGTTCATCTTGAGAAGGTGATTGACATTGAGTGCTAAAACTTTAGTAAAAGATTTTGTGGTGGGGAGACCTCAGGTTAGTGGTCTCGATAACTGAGTGGATCTTTGTTCTTCTATAGCAGGTTGGTTATTTCTATTTTTTTAAGGTAGGATTTGATGGATAGTGGACACTGGTCTTTTCTTCCCACAAAACCTAGGTATATTTATATGTATCACAAATTGATATTTAGGTATTGGTAGTTAGAGATAAGCAGGTTGACCATATATTTAGCATAAAGGTGTCCCACTTTTCAAAAAATTAAGACAGAACACCAGATACCTACTAGTTTGTTGCAATCTTTAAATATTCTAGTATATAAGTGGGATGATATTTTTAGGGACTTCATCATTGGTTTTCCATATAATCTTAGTGGGGAGGATGTGATTTGGGTGATCGTTGTTCGACTTAAAAAATATTCTCATCTTTTACAAATTAATGAGGCAATGAATGTGGAATAACTTGGAGACTTGTATGTCCACAATATTATGAAACTTCATGGGGTTCCCTCTTCAATTATTTTTGATAGGGATTTGAGGTTCACATATTGGTTCTAGAAAGGTTTATAGGAGGCAATGGTTTCCTAGTTGAAATTGAGCATGACTTATCATCCGTAGATTGATAGACTAATTGAGAGAGCTATCTAGGTTCTGGAGGATATTCTCTGAGCTTGCGTTCTTGATTTTGGTGAATATTAGTAAAGTAATTTACCTTTAGTAAAATTTTCTTATAATAATATTTATTATTATTTGATAAAGATATCATCCTTTAAAGAATTTTATGTGTGACCATGTAGATGTCCCTGATGCTAGGAAGAGTTGAGAGATCAGTCCTTTTTTGGGTCAAGTCTCATTCAGGATATGATGGAAATGGTGTAGTTTATCCAAAAGAGGTTGGTCAGAACACAGATCTATCATAAATAATATATAGACCATCATAGTCAGTTGCTAGATATTAAGGTTATTGATTGGGGTTTTCTCATAGTTTTACCCCTCTTGGGACATTGTTGGTTTGGTAAGAAGGGTAAGATGACACCAAGGTTTGTTGGCCTCTTTAAGATCATGGAACTACTTGGAAAGGTGGAATATTGGTTAGACTCACTATATTGATTTAATTTAATTCATGACATGTTTCATGTGACTTAGTTAAGGAGTTATCTATCATATCCTTCCCATGTGTTTGAATTGGAGGATGTTAATCTTAAGCCTGATTACATTGTTGTGGGGAAACCAGTTTAGATTATAGATCATCAGGATAAAGTACTACATAGTAAAAATATTACCTTGGTCTGAGTATTTTGGCAATGTGGATGAGATAAAAATGAGATGTGGGAATGGAAATTGTTGATGAAGTAGTAGTGGCCTTCTCTTTTTGTAGGGCCAGGATCATGAGGACATTCTAGGGACAAAAATATTTAATAGTGGGGAGAATAAAATCACCCAATAGATATCAGTTTCACTTTAATTTAATAATGGTTTGTCTTTAAAGTTGTTCCAGAGGTTTCATGGGAATATGGGTAAAAATGGATTTTTTTAGGTGGCAAACCATGCACACGGTTGGATCACAACTAGTACTAACTGTGTGGAAACCATGTAGTATAGATCTGTGTTTTAACAATGGGTTTTTCACGATTTGAGCATGGTTAAATAAACAGTGTGACTCACCAGGGAAAATTGTGCATTATCTGGGTGTTTTTCCATGGGGGTTGAATTTTTTGAACAAACCATAAATATTTTCCTAGGATACCATGAAAATTTTATTTTTAAGGAGATATTATCTTTGCACAGTTGACACAAGGTTTGTCTAACCATGCAGCCTAGCCATGAACAACACTCAAAACCTTTAAAAATTTGGGTTTGACCCTTTTTTACTTGGTAATTTTTATTCCTAATTGTAACACCCCAAGATTTCATAGTGTGTTATTTATTCAAAATAATACAATAACTTGCACTACACGCAACACCGAGTTCAAGCGCACCATGACTTACCAAACAAGCCGTTAAAAAGAGGTTATGAATAGTATTAAATAAATTTTAAACTTTATATAATCCTTATAATTTTAGAATCCATATTATGAGTTTCTTAGACATAATGTAAGAACAAATTCATTTTCAGTATTTCACTTTTACCAACTTTTAATAGTGAACCCTTTTTAAATACAATATTTTAAAGTTTTTGAATAAATGGGGACAAAAAAAATTTAAAATGAAACATCCCAAGCTTCCACGGTACGCTTTCCTTTGAATAATACAGTAGCGTGTGTTGTACGCAACTTCAAGTTCTAACACACACCACAACCAATCAAACTAGCCGTTATGAATAGTAATACCTACTTTTTGAAATTATATATATTTTATATTTCAAAATGGACTTCATTTTTGGATTCGGAGTATCGAATTTAGCCTAAGGTGAAATTTTGGTACTTTTCGGATAACTTTAATATTTTTATGAATAGTGAAAATTACTAAATTTTAGTTAATTTTTTTTTAATAAAAATAATTAATAGTGATAAATAATGAATTTTAGTGGTTTAAAAGTACAATTAGAATATATTTTTACCATTTTATCCAATGGTGTTCATTAGAATTAATTTCACTTTGAAATTGGAACTAAACAATTGTCAATCTTTTGATATATATTGTTTCTTAAAAACATGCTATTTATTGTGACAGTGGGAATTAATTATAAAATTAATTAATGCAACTTATATTTTTGGAATTTTGTAAAATAGACATCATTTTTGAATTCGGAATATCAATTATAGCTTAGGGTGAAATTTTGGCATTGTTCTGAAAAACTTCATTTTTTGATGAATAGTGAAACTACTAAGTGGTAGTTAAAAAAACTGAATTTTTCATAAAACTTAATTTTACCGCTTCTATGAATGGAAATTCAAAAATCTGAGAGACACGGTTAATATCAAGAAGTAAAATGTGGTCAAATGAGATGAAAATAATTTTTGGTGAATAGTAACTTTTTACTTTTATTTACCACGGTTAAAAGTAAATAGGGTAATTAAGGGTAGAAATGATATTAATATTACCCTGACACATGTCCTAATTCTATTGTACAAGTTTATCTGGACCAAAAACAACCTTATGAATAAAATATTATCATTTAGGTCCACTTGTATTAGATTAGGACATTAATTATTGTTTAATTCAAAGAAGAGTTAAAAGAGTTAAAATCAAAGTTTATTTACTAAAACATATTTAATATAGGGTTATGCATAATATAAATTCGATTGTAAAAATTCATTAGAAAGATAAAAATATTTCCTACATAATTATATTTTATTTATAATTTTTGGACATTAAAAAATTTAATTTATTTATGACACAATGATGATGCAGTAATTACCTAATTAATGAAAAATTGGAATAATTGATATTATAAATACCCAAATAAATATAATTTGAGACGTTTTATGATTTAAACTAATTTTATAGGTTAATATGACATGTTATGATGGCTTTAATTAACTTTGGTCGAAGTAATCATTCTGTTATGTGTTTCATAAAAATCAAATATTGAATAGTGTCAAAATTGACATAAAAGAGTTTTTAAAACAAATATTATATTATTAATTGATATTAAATTCTTAAAAATCTAAGGTTCGGCCAAGAGACTTATATCATGATATGAGTATCATTAATGGACCACTTGGGGGGTCTCTTGGATGTATATAGTAAGTTTATTAACTATATAATATAAAAATACAAAGTGACATGGTAAATGTCAAACTAATTAACTAAGAGTTAAAACTAAAAGATAAGGTTAATATAGTAACCCAAACCTGTCTAAATTATATTGGTTGAATGGTTTTCGACCTATCCCCACCTTGAACTTTGAATAATCAACTTTGGAGCCATTAGAAACCGAATATGAATTTATTATAAATTAATATTTCTAGCTTTTCCAAAGGTGCCCCTCACCCCTCTTATAAAAGGGCACTCCCCCTTCTCATTACTTAACACCTTCATAGCCTTTTGGTTCGGCCAAACTCTACCCAAATACTCTCTCAACTTACCTCACTACAACCTAGAGTCCTTATTTTGATCAGAAAGCCAACCTAAGGATCCCTTTTGATCAAATCAAAAGGAAGAACCCGAAGAAGAGGTAATGTTTTCACCACCCTTTTTCAAATTCATTTCTTCTTCCACTTATTCTTTCTTTGTTATTACCATTATAAAATAATAACTCCAGTATATTATATATAATGTGATGTTATTATAAATATGGTACAACCATATTCAGTATTCTATCCACCCTTTGAATAACATGTCACCATACGTGCGTACGTATGGCTTACCGTCTCCACGTCGTGGTGTAATTGTTATTCAATATATTATTATTTGGATGGGTATAATAATGATGTGTAACTCATGTAAATAATAAATATAACATGATAATGATTCTGTATATATGATATAATATCCAATTATATATTATTTTAATATCAAAATAATGATATTGTCGCTCGAGCGTACGTACGGACTACCGTCTCCACGAACGCGATGAGATTCATTCTCCATCATATCCGTTAAAGTATAATTATCATCTGATGACTTAAAAATAATGTTTAAGGACTTGATATCATTCTGAATATGAAAAATATACAACCTAACCATTACAAACATGGCTTACGTAACAAAACATATAAAAGAAAATGAGTAAGTTAACACCCGAAACGACGATAATACTAAGATATTATTAACAAAGATATGTTAAAAGATCATATATGATATCATATTAATATATATGATTCTTGTATAATTTAATAACAATTATTTCACCATTATACAGGAGGTTAACCTACCCTCAACTAAGGAAAAGTACAAGGTAAGGGTTTATTTCACAATCTCTTCATTATCCGAGGTTGTTTATACATAATTATCTATTGGGATCTCTTTATCATCCACATCCAAGTCTCTTGAAAGTGTATTTCAAAACATTCTTACTATTTTACAGAATATGGGTTAAAGTAATTTATAACCTTGTTTTACTTTTTATAAGATGTTTATAAAGGAATCTTTCAGTCGTTTTTCAAACAAGGTCCCTTTTTAACCTTTTCGATAGAATTAAGGTAAGAATGTTTTTTTTAACTTATAATGTGGGTGCGGCTATTTTCCACCATTATAAAATTTTCAAAGCTTCCCTTACCAGCTTATAATGATATTTTCAAAGTAAAGGTTTTATTTTATAATTATGTGACTTTTAAATTATTTCAAAATGAATATTTTAAGAATTTATGAAAGGTACTCTTTATCAAAATCAGAATTTTAAACGTTTTAAAGATTTATCTTTCTAAATATTTTTAATTAATGTCCATTTTTTCAAAATGATTTTAAGGATTTATTTATGTGGACATGAATGTTTTTAAATGATATTTCTTTTCAAAAGTTTCGAAGTGGTATGGGACACTTTGATTCAAAAATATCTTTTAAATTACTTCCTTAATAAATGTGTGACTTTTAAATGATTTAAAAAAAAGATATTTCTCTCAACTAGTTTTGATTTCGTCTATGTCAACATCCTTTGAGGGATTTTACGCTTATTTGAAGTTGATTTATTATGATACAAAACTTCTATATTGTATTGAAGGTTTTGTGATATGTTTGACTGTGGATGTGCTATTTTTATACCATTTATGGTTTATGGTGAGAGTATTGACATTTCGTATGCTAGTTTTAATATGAATGTTTATGTTATGTTTAAACCTTTTCATATGGGAATGCATTGGACTTAATATGTGATAGGTGGAGCCCACTATAGCTCCTCATTGCATCGGTAGGTCTCATGGGACAAACTAGTGTCTTGGCACAAGGCCTTGACAAAATCTTATTTGTAGTCTTGGCACGGGGCCTTGGCTATGTGGTTATGATAGTCTGGCATTATGCATTCCATAATTATGAAAGTGGTTATTGATATTTCATGTGATTATTCGATTATTAGAATATCCATGTGAATAAGTCAATGGAATTATTTCATTTTACTTTTTCCATACTATGTTAAAGTTCAAGTTTAAAAGGCTTTTGTTTTATTTATACATTGCCTTAAATTTTTATTCTTATTTATGAAAGTTTCTGCTATATTGTTATCCTTACTGGGCATTTGAGCTCACCCCTTTTATATGTTTTATTTTTCCCAGGATGTGAAGAAGTAAGTTATGAATGACCTGCAGGGATTTTATGTGGGGATATGAGTGTGGAATATGGAGACTATGTTGTTGTAGTAGTTTTTCACTTTATGATGTAATGTAAAACTTTATGAATATATCTAGTGTTTCCAAGGATACTAAACCAATTGTTCTTTCGAGATTTGATCTTTCTTGTGATCATGCCAATGTTATGTAATAATGCACCAACTCTGGGTAACTTGGGTCGGGGCGTTACAGTTGGTATCAGAGAAAGTTTAGTACAAACCTTGGAAGCTAGATTTAGGTAAACTCTGATTAGAGCACATAGAACTAAGATGGATGTTGAGGATTAGTATAGAAGAACTTCCTAGACTTTTGGTATTGTAGAGATTTTGTGAGTTTTCCGAGCAATACATCCCTGTCTGGATACGAGCAGGTAGAGGCGGCTCTGGCACAGATGTACCTAGGGGTAAAACCCGAAAACACCACTTTGAGCTAGACTCGAACGGGAACTGGTGCATGACAACGGGCCTTGCTGCACTCTTGGTTACGACACTCCTGGAGGATATGCTTAGGATAATTCTCATTTTCTTTAAAAAAACATTATGAAGGGTTTATGAGTATTTCCTTCCTCAAAGGAGAAATTTTTATGATTATGGATTATATCCATAAACTATTTAATTTATGTTATGTGTCTTACAAGTTTGGGATTTGGTATTGTTATTCATAAACTAATCTAGTGTATGCCATTGTTTAGAAATGGCACCCAGTTGAAGGAATGAGAACTCCAGCAATGCACATAATCCAAAGAGAAAGAAGGATAATATCTTTCATGGTCTTAAGCTAGAATTTATAAGATAAATAGTCTCCCATGTATTATCATCATATGAAGAAATAATATCATGTGTTGATAAGATAAATAAAGATTTTACTGAGTCCTATGGCTTTGAAGGGAAGCAAGAGAAGAAAAGGATGGAAGAGAGAAAGATGGATAAAGGGAAGAGGGAAAAGAAGAATTTTCCCATATGTGATAACTGTGGTAAGAAACACCCTGGAACTTGTCTGAAAGGAATGAGAGTTTGTTATAAGTGTGGAGAAAAAGGGCACAAAGTACGTGACTTTAAGGGTAAGAAAATGGTTTCAAATGCTTCATTTTCAAGGAGTTTGGACACTACATGAACCTATGTCCCAGTCATCAGACTATGCCGTAAATGATGTTATTGGATAATAATCAAGTTATGATACTACCACAGATGAAGAGGAATGATTAGAGTTCTTATGTTGATTATGTCATTTGAGTGTTGTATCAACAATGTACTTGTTATAATAATTATGGAGTATATAAGGATTGTACTGCAGTACTATTTCATTAAGGACTTGAGATTGTGTGGAACAAAGAAATGTGACTCAACAGCAGGTTAAATTTTTGGAAAATATATGGTTGAGAGAAAGATAAACCATAATATGGTTATGATACCGAGGTAGTGATTTTAGAATAATACATGAATGATTTGGATAAATTATATTGGATATTCTTTACTACCTTGAAGCTGATTAATGATTGGTATATTCCATCATTATTGAGGTTTAAAACATTTTTGGATTGATGAAGTATATCCAGCATTCTATATGGAATAAGGGAGCATGTTTGTAATCAATAAGGATTATGGTAATTCAGGATGTTTCAGTGTTTTAAAAGAATACATGATGAAGGTATTCATATGCTATTACGGGGTAAAAAGGATCTACATTATGTTTACCTTCCTTATAAATGTTGGACTGTGAGTTTGGACAGAAGTATTTTGGATAAATTCTAGTTTGAGATTAATTTTGGATTGCCATAAAAGGACGACCCAGAGGTCGGGCGACAACCCGTCGCGACCGGCAAGGCCACGAGACTTGAACCCGCAACCGAAGGGCGACAAAGGTGTATCACCTACCACTGGCCCACGAGATGTCCTGGATTAAATAATGTAGTTTTTTTTAAATATCTTGTAGATGAATTATAAATTCGTTTATTTTGGAACCCTGTACGAATAGTGTAAATAGAATTTTTTTACGTTCTATTCTCTTTTAGAGTGAAAGATGAGTTTGTGGTAGAAATTTATTAATGGATGAAACTCTAATTATAAAGTAAGTATATCTCCTTATGATCTTATCCAATCTCATAAATAAATTCCTCAACATTAAGAAAAGGAACTTAGAACAAAAATGTTGTCCTAGATGGTACCTTAAATCATAACTAATTTATGGCTTTGGGATTGTTGGAATTTTCATAGCCATGTTCTCTACCACTCTCCATCAGATAATTGATGGTTAGACTTCCCTTCCATATCCATATTTTCCTATATGGAACCCTAGTATGTGTTATTTTCGATAATCTTCATACTTTCCACTCTTTATTTTAAATAAAGGCCTCATTAATTCATTTTTCGATGTGGGATTTCAACTAAGATTTTTTGAAACGTCAAAAATGTGTTATCATAATACCTTATATTTTGTTGAATCGATGGTATTTTAAATCATCATATATTGATGAATTTAAGGACCTCAATTTTAAACTTGTTTGTGATTGATGACCTCAATCACTACCTATAAATATTTACGTTTTTCCTCCAATTATATGTCTCTAATTTCCACCAATGTTCTTTTAATTGAGATCATAATTTAGTGGCGACCCTTTCATTTCTCTTTTCCTCATATTAAGACTAAATTTTAGTGACCCAATTTCTGATGTGGGTTTTCCCACAAATATATTTTCTATTTTCAACCTTTTATTTTCGAAGAACAATTTCAAATTGCGAGGATGCAATTTATTGAAGGAGGGGAGAATGTAACACCCCAAGATTTTATAGTGTGTTATTTCTTCAAAATAATACAATAACTTTCACTACACGCAACACCGAGTTCAAGCGCACCATGACTTACCAAACAAGCCGTTCAAAAGAGGTTATGAATAGTATTAACTAAATTTTAAACTTTATGTAATCCTTATAATTTTAGAATCCATATTATGAGTTTCTTAGACATAATGTAAGAACAAATTTATTTTCAGTATTGTAATTTTACCAACTTTTAATAGTGAACGCTTTTTAAATACAATATTTTAAACTTTTTGACTAAATGGGGACATCAAAAATTTAAAATGAAACATCCAAAGCTTCCACGGTATGTTTTCCTTTGAATAATACAGTAGCGTGTGTTGTACGCAACTTTGAGTTCTAACACACACCACAACCAATCAAACTAGCCGTTATGAATAGTAATACCTACCTTTTGAAATTATATATATTTTATATTTCAAAATGGACTACATTTTTGGATTCGGAGTATTGAATTTAGCCTAAGTTGAAATTTTGGTACTTTTCGGATAACTTTAATATTTTTATCAATAGTGAAAATTACTAAATTTTAGTTAAAAACAACTTCTTTAATAAAAATAATTAATAGTGATAAATTATTAATTTGAGTGGTTTAAAAGTATAATTAGAATATATTCTTACCATTTTATCCAATGGTGTTCATTAGAATTAATTTCACTTTGAAATTGGACCTAAACAATTGTGAATCTTTTGATATATATTGTTTCTTAAAAACACGCTATTTAGTGTCATCTTTTTTTGGCATTGTTCTGAAAAACTTCAATTTTTGATGAATAGTGAAACTACTAAGTGGTAGTTTAAAAAACTGAATTTTTCATAAAACTTAATTTTACCGCTTCTGTGAATGGAATTTCGAAAATCCAAGAGAGACGGTTAATATCAAGAAGTAAAATGTGGTTCAATGAGATGAAAATAATTTTTGGTGAATAGTAACTTTTTACTTTTATTTACCACGGTTAAAAGTAAATAGGGTAATTAAGGGTAGAAATGATATTAATATTACCCTGACACATGTCATAATTCTATTGGACAAGTTTATCTCGACCAAAAACAACCTTAGGAATAAAATATTATCATTTAGGTCCACTTGGATTAGATTAGGACATTAATTATTATTTAATTCAAAGAAGAGTTAAAAGAGTTAAAATCAAAGTTTATTTACTAAAACATATTTAATATAGGGTTATGCATAATATAAATTCGATTGTAAATATTCATTAGAAAGATAAAAATATTTCCTACATAATGATATTTTATTTATAATTTTTAGACATTAAAACATTTAATTTATTTATGACACAATGATGATGCAGTAATTACCTAATTAATGAAAAATTGGAATAATTGATATTATAAATACCCAAATAAATATAATTTGAGACTTTTTATGATTTAAACTAATTTAATAGGTTAATATTACATGTTAGTATTTATTTAATTAACTTTGGTCGAAGTAATCATTCTGTTATGAGTTTCATAAAAATCAACTATTGAATAGTGTCAAAATTGACATAAAAGAGTTTTTAAAACAAATATTATATTATTAATTGATATTAAATTCTTAAAAATCTAAGGTTCGGCCAAGAGACTTATATCATGATATGTGTATCATTAATGGACCACTTGGGGGTATCTTGGAAGTATATAGTAAGTTTATTAACTATATAATATAAAAATACAAAGTGACATGGTAAATGTCAAACTAATTAACTAAGAGTTAAAACTAAATGATAAGGTTAATATAGTAACCCAAACCTCTCTAAATTCTATTGTTTGAATGGTTTTCGACCTATCCCTACCTTTACCTTTGAATTATCAACTTTTGAGCAATTAGAAAACGAATATGAATTTATTATAAATTAATATTTCTAGCTTTTCCAAAGGTGCCCCTCACCCTTCTTATAAAAGGGAACTCCCCCTTCTCATTACTTCACACCTTCATAGCCTTTTGGTTCGGCCAAAATCTTCCCAAATACTCTCTAAACTTCCCTCAATACAACCTAGAGGCCTTAGTTTGTTCAGAAAGCCAACCTAAGGACCCCTTTTGATCAAATCAAAAGGAAGAACCCGAAGAAGAGGTAATGTTTTCACCACCCTTTTTCAAATTCATTTCTTCTTCCACTTCTTCTTTCTTTGTTATTACCATTCTAAAATAATAACTCCAGTATCTTATATATACTGTGATGTTATTATAAATATGGTACAACCATATTCAGTATTCTATCCACACTTTGAATAACATATCACCATACGTGCGTACGTACGGCTTACCGTCTCCACGTCGTGGTGTAATTGTTATTCAATATATTATTATTTGGATGGGTATAATAATGATGTTTAACTCAGGTAAATAATAAATATAACATGATAATTATTCTGTATATATGATATAATATCCAATTATATATTATTTTAATATCAAAATAATGATATTGTTGCTCGTGCGTACGTACGGACTACCGTCTCCACGAACGCGATGAGATTCATTCTCCATCATATCCATTCAAGTATAATCATCATTTGATGATTTAAAAATAATGTTTAAGGACTTGATATAATTCTTAATATGTAAAATATACAACCTAACCATTACAAAAATGGCTTACGTAACAAAACATATAAAAGAAAATGAGTAAGTTAACACCCGAAACGACGATTACACTAAGATATTATTAACAAAGATATGTTAAAAGATCATATATGATATCATATTAATATATATGATTCTTGTATAATTTAATAACAATTATTTCACCATTATACAGGAGGTTAACCTACCCTCAACCAAGGAAAAGTACAAGGTAAGGGTTTATTTCACAATCTCTTCATTATCCGAGGTTGTTTATACATAATTATCTATTGGGATCTCTTTATCATCCACATCCAAGTCTCTTGAAAGTGTATTTAAAAACATTCTTACTATTTTACAGAATATGGGTTAAATTAATTTATAACCTTGTTTTAATTTTTATAAGATGTTTATAAAGGAATCTTTCAGTCGTTTTTCAAACAAGGTCCCTTTTTAACCTTTTCGACAGAATTAAGGTAAGAATGTTTTTTTTAACTTATAAGGCGGGTGCGGCTATTTTACACCGTTATAAAATTTTCAAAGCTTCCCTTACAAGCTTATAAGGATATTTTCAAAGTAAATGTTTTATTTTATAATTATTTGACTTTTAAATGATTTCAAAATGAATATTTTAAGAATTTCTAAAAGGTACTCTTTATCAAAATCATAATTTTAAACGTTTTAAAGATTTATCTTTCTAAATCTTTTTAATTAATGTCCATGTTTTCAAAATGATTTTAAGGATTTATTTATGTGGACATGAATGTTTTTAAATGATATTTCTTTTCAAAAGTTTCGAAGTGGTATGGGACACTTTGATTCAAAAATCTCTTTTAAATTACTTCCTTAATAAATGTGTGACTTTTAAATGATTAAAAAAAAAGAGATATTTCTCTCAACTAGTTTTGATTTCGTCTATGTCAACATCCTTTGAGGGATTTTACGCTTATTTGAAGTTGATTTATTATGATACAAAACTTCTATATTGTATTGAAGGTTTTGTGATATGTTTGACTGTGGATGTGCTATTTTTATACCATTTATGGTTTATGGTGAATGTATTGACATTTCGTATGCTAGTTTTAATACGAATGTTTATGTTATGTTTAAACCTTTTCATATGGGAATGAATTGGACTTAATATGTGACGGGTGGAGCCCGCTATAGCTCCTCAATGCATCAGTAGTTCTCATGGGACAAAATAGTGTCTTGACACAAGGCCTTGACAAAATCTTATTTGTAGTCTTGGCACAAGGCCTTGGCTATGTGGTTATGATAGTCTGGCATTATGCATTCCATCATTATGAAAGTGGTTATTGATATTGCATGTGATTATTCGATTAGTATAATATCCATGTGAATAAGTCAATGGAATTATTTCATTTTACTTTTTCCATACTATGTTGAAGTTCAAGTTTAAAAAGCTTTTGTTTTATTTATACATTGCCTTAAATTTTTTATTCTTATTTATGAAAGTTTCTGCTATATTGTTATCCTTACTGGGCATTTGAGATCACCCATTTTCTATGTTTTATTTTTCCCAGGATGTGAAGAAGTAAGTTATGAATGACCTGCAAGGATTTTATGTGGGGATATGAGTGTGGAATATGGAGACTATGTTGTTGTAGTAGTTTTTCACTTTATGATGTAATGTAAAACTTTATGAATATATCTAGTGTTTCCAAGGCTACTAAACCAATCGGTATTTCGAGATTTGATCTTTCTTGTGATCATGCCAATGTTATGTAATAATGCACCGACTCTGGGTAACTAGGGTCTGGGCGTTACACTAATAACCCTCTAATGTCTTGACCTAATCCTCCCCTAGTGTTCTAGAGGCTTCTCCCTTGGGATTTTGGGGATCTCTCTTCATTATTGATGAATTTCTCAAGGTTTTTTTTGGGGTTTGGAATGGTTTACTATTCCCTTGTTAGATCCATGATAGATATATCTTAACCTTGTCTTGTTAGAACCTGTGTGGGATTTGGATTTCATATATATGGGGCTTGATAGAGTTTTTGTGTGTTTCTTATGGATCTTGAATTGATTTATGACTATGATGGATTTGATGGAAATAAATCGTTTTTAAATGGTTTTTTCTTTAAAAATTCCTTGTGCACCCTAAGTGTTTAATAAAATGATGTTTTTTGTTAAAATAGGGGTTTTAGGAACCAAAGTATATTGGATTTACTTTTAAAATGTTCTATAAATTGTCAGCATGTATTTTTAAATTGTTTTGGACAGATTTATCATATTGGGTAACCTTGGGTGTGTTAGGAATAAAAATTTCACTCATAGTGTGTGTAAGGCCACTTGAGGTTTTCTTTTACTCTAGTGTGTGTAATTCCACTAGAGGTTATACCAGTTGGATTCACTGTAGGCTTGGATTAGGGGATTTATTTTTTATATCTAGTATGTATATCTATATGTTAGATCCCAAAAAGTGTGCTTTGTCATTTATGATTAGATTATGACATGTTGGATTGTGTCATAGTTATTTGATCACAAGCTTTCACATGATGGACTATGTTATGGTAATTTTCTCACATTATTTCACTTGATGGATTGTGTCATGGTTATGATGCTACATGTTTATCTTATGGTGTTCCCATGGATTGTATTGATTATGATTTAATGTTTTCGCAAGCACTTGTCATATTTCTTGTCTTGACAATATGAAATGATTTAAAAAAACCAAAGGTTGAACTATAAAATGGTTTTATTTTATAAAAATTATTTGTGAAGATATATTAGTTTTAAAGCTATAGCTACCACATTATTTATATTAGACTTTTCATAGAATATGTGGTGGAATCCTACAGGGTATTTTTACTCACACCCAAATTTTTTCTTTGGACGGTTGAAGATGTTGTTTTTAAGGAGCCAGGTAAAGGGAAGGGGATTATGTATTATGCTGGATTGTCTTTTCATTACATCCTTCATAGCATTTAGGGGTGAAATTTGGTCACATGGAGAATTTTTGGTCTTTTCTTTTCATACTTTTTAGTTTAGCTAGTTTGGTTTGGATTGTATGGATATTATATTTATCTCTTTCTTCCACTTTGTGCTCTGGTTGATTATTTATTTTGTTATATATGATACTTATTTCTATTTCCTCATTTCACATAACCACCATAGAGGGATGACTCATGTGGCTTGTCTAGTTGACCTAGGTTGGTTTGTTACAAAAACCTAATAAAAATCTTTATGATGGTCATGGTGTAGATCAATGAAACATATTTTGATTTTATATTATTATATATGTGACACATTCTAATTCTATTTACCCATGATTCATGATTATTATATTATGTGTCCAAATACTTATTCCATGATATTTGTTATGATTTTATGATAATCTTATTAGAGATTTTATGTCATGATATATTATTATTTTATCATGATTCTTGATCACTTATTATGATTTCATGACCTCATTCCTTAAATCATGAAATTTTTCTCATGGTCATGTCTCTTAATTTTATATAATCTATTAATAAACATTCTATGTATTATTGATAGTGTTTTATTCATTAATTAGTATTTTATCTCATTCCTTTATTATGTTTCTTCATTCCCTTAAGTTATCATAATTGTAAAAGAGAGTGTGGTAAATTTATAAGGGTTTTATGATGAATTATTTGATTAAATTTTGTTAGATGATAATGAAATACATACCTATATCCCAAATTTACTAAAATTTTGAATTTTGGTGTTAGATTTATATTTTTGTTATGTGTAAAAGAATGTATGTTTAGCAGCAAATCTTGTAATATGGGTTTGGAGTTTTGTCATGATAAATGAGTTTGTTTTTTTCAAGTAAGATTCTTACCCACAATGGTTTATGATGGTAAAATTATCATGCATCATTATAGGCATGATATGGTTAAAGAACGTGAAAATTATTTTGAATGAATTTCTAATGACACCATGATTGATGATTTTCATTGTTATTATATTTTTTTTGAAAAATAGAACTTTTTTAATAGTTTTTGTGTTTGTTTAATTTATGTAGTAATATAAATAACCACATAAATATATCCTATAATATATATATTAATGATTTTCTATAAATATAATTATTTCAGGATTATAAAAATAATCCCACCTAGAAGGGTTTCAACTGGTTGAAGATCAGGAGTGAAAAATTATCTTTTATACCCTCAAATTGATATTGTGACTATATTTTCTATTCAGATGATTGTTAGGGAAACAAATCAATATAGTTCTATAGATTTATATTGGACCTTATATTTATAGAAATAGAATCCATAATAATTTATATGTGATGTTGGAATTAAACAGGAAGAAATTTTTTTGGCTAAGGTCCTATATATATTCTAATTTTTTAAGATACTTAAAACCTTAAGGGTTTAATTTAATTTTATTGACTCAAATAAAAAAAATTAAATGGTTGGAGTCAATGAAAAATGCATGACTACACTACAATCTTGACTGAAATATTTTTTATAAGATATTTAATGATCAATATTTTCTAAAGGTGTTGAAGTTTTATTTAGATCTAGAATTTTTGGATTTATAATATGGAAATATATTTATGATTCATGCATTAATGTTTTCTAGGATGGTAGGGTATGTGCCAGAGTTGGAGATGAATGATACAGTCAATATATGTAAGTTTAATATGTGAATATAGTAGGATATAAAAATTATTATTATCTTCCTCAAATAGTCTACTTATGAGTGATTAGTAGGGAAACTAAAATGGAAGCATAAATTATGGAGATATATAGCGGTATGACTATCCTTAAATAACATTTTATGGGGAAAGAGTTATATTAGTAACCACCATTTTAAATGGATAAAACTTTAGAGGAAACCCATATATATTTCCTAATGTTCTTCTTTGTGTGGTAAGTTACCTGTAGGTCATTAATGAGGATTAATGAGTCATTTAAAGACCCATTTAATGGTTTCACCTCAATTATGTCATCAATATGTCAAATGGGATAAATATAGAATATGTTTAGGTTTTTATCTCTGTATATAGTATAGGGGAGTCCACTCTGATGAAAATATCACATATTTTAGTGTATATAACAATGAAATATGGGTTAGGAATTAAAGGGTGAGTTGAACTACACCATAAGTAATAGGGGATTTTTTTAGTTAAGTGGGTGGTAGATGAGTTTGATGTTAATTTATAGCCATCTACTATTAAAGGTATTATTTTAATTTCATTTAAGGTCATTACAAAATTATTTTATATGTAAGTGTATTATTTTACATCTATACAAGAAATATACATTATAGGATTGTATGTTCTATTAATTAATTACTCTATGATAATTAATATCCCATCTGATGAAAAGAATATGGAAGGATTAAAATGTTAATTATGTACTATAATAGTTTGTTATTCAGAAATATCATGATATTTTCTATTAAGTAAAAGGCCTATATCTACTTCTATTGTTTTAGTGTTCTCTTGATCTGACCAGATGGATTTGTTTATAAATTTCAAGAAGAATGAGATGATAATGAAGTACAAGTTGGTTTTATTATTCAAGGAATTGGTTACAATTCTCTTTAATTAGAATGTTTAGTTCTTGAATCCATGGAATCAGGTATCCAACCAAAACTTCCATCGATAGTTAGTTGGTATCTTGATATATTTCTTAGGGATTTCTAAATATTACCTCCAAAAATTGAGGTCGAATTTCTATTGATCTCTTTCCTAGATCATATCCAATTTATATACCCTCTTACCGCATAGAATTAATGATGTTATGAGAATTGGTGGAATTTGAGGAGAAATGATTTATTTTACCTGAAACTTAAACTTGGGAAACACCAATGTTATTTGTTAAATTAGTTTATAGTAGTTTTGAGTCATATATGGACTACCAAAAACTAAATATAGTGATGAAAAATAATAAGTATCCTATACCTCATATTGATGAAATATTTGATCAGTTAAAGGGAGATTGATGGTTTTTTAATATTTATTTTTTATCAGGATATCATCAATTATTGTTAATTGAATAAGAAATCACAAATATGGATTTTCCAAGTCATTATATCCATTATGGGTTTTTATTTATGACTTTTGGTGTCACTAATTTACCATTAGTATTTATCGATTTAATGAACAAATATTCCAAAAATAATAATAATTATTTTACAGTATTTTTGGATAACGTATTGATTTAAATACGATGAAAGTTAGATTATGATAGATATCTAGAAGTTGTTTTAAAAAATTTATGTGAAAATAAGCTACATAAAAAGTTCAATAATTGTAACTTTTTGATTTAAGATGTGAATTTATTAAGGAAATTTATTTTAGATAAAGTAATTTGTATTGAAACTAAAAATATAAAGGTTATTATGTATTGGTAAAGGTCAAATAATATTTTTAAAATATAAATCTTCCTTATATTTTATGGGTTTTATAAGATATTAATTCTATGTTTCACTATGTTTTCATTCACCTTTGATAACTTTGAATAAAAATGGAGTAAATTTTGAGTGGGATGATAAGTTCTTGTAAGTGATTAGAAAATTAAATAGAAAACTTACTTCAACACAAATTATTATATTACTATATTATAATGATGTATATTTGGTGTTTTATGATGATTACAGAGTTAGTTTGGAATGTATCATTATTAAAGAAGGATAATTCAATGAAATGGATCAACATTGATGAAATTACATGAGAATAATTACCCCTACATGATCTAGAGTTCATTTTGTTTGTTTGTGAATTAAAGAGTTAGATGCATTATCTATTTGATGAGAATTTTATAGTTTTTATTGGTTAAAATAATTTTAAATACATCTTTTTATATAGGGATTATAACTTGAGGTAATTAAGGTGGGTGGAGTATCATAATTATTTGACTTTGAAATTTTATATTTTCTCAGAAATGTAAAAATTTTATCCATTACATTGAGTAGTAAGACCCAAATTAAAGATTCTAAGGAATCTGATTTTCAATGATATTCAATGGGTTTGTTATCTAATTGACATTTTAAGATGGATGAAAATGATAATGTTGTAGTTTTTTCCAGTATGAATATGGAATCAAAATTGGTATAAAAAGTGAAGGAATAAAAAATTTCTAACTTAGAGTATAAAGAAATACAAGAAACCTTAAATGGTAGGGATACCACTAGTGGGTAGTGCCTAGAATATGACTTAACTATTTATTTTAATATATGAGTGATTGTTTATTTTTTATTTGGGGAAATAATTTATGAAAAAATTTCATTATCAAAGTATAGAGATATATCCCAGAATCAAAAAGATGTAGCACGCTAGATTGATTTTTTTGGTGGTTGGGTATGAATAAGGATATTGGTGAGAATATTTCTTTATACTTAGCTTACCAATAAGTACTAGTAGAGCATCAATGACTAATTGGGTTGTTACAACCTTTAACTTTTAAAACATTGTATTGCGAAGGAATCTCTATGGAATTCATAATGGGTTTACCTAGATCAACCTTTAAGCATGGATTTTTTTTGGTTTTGGTGAACTAAATAAAAATCTAGAACACTTATTACCTATCTGGGAGACACATTCAATTGAGGATATTGGTAGGTTATATTATGAGGAGTTTATTAAACTTCATTTAATTCCAAATTTCATTATCTCATAAAGTTAATATCATTTCACATAAATATTATGAAAGTGACATTAAAATTATATGGTTACTATTCTGATAAAGAGTATGACTTATCACCCACAAATAGGCAAAAAATGAAGTAAATTATATGTATTTTTGATGATATGACTGGGGCTTGTATACATAATTTTATAAAATATTAGGAAGAAAATTTATTTTTTTTTAAATTTTCCAACAATAATAGTTGTCCAAATTCAATTCTTTCAGAACTTTTTGTGGATTTATATAATAATCCTTTTTAATCACCATTATATTAGGTGGAAATTAGTTAAATGCCATTTTTTTGGGATGACTTTAGAACAAGAAATAATAAATATGATTAAAGTAACATGAAAGCAGATAGATACAATAAAAATATAATGGAACCTATATTATGATTTAAAATAAGGTACTTTGGAATTTTGTTTTGGAGAAAATGATTGTCTATGGGTGCGTCCTTGATTAGGATATTGAAGACTTGGTAAATAGGGTAAATTAACACTACATTATGTGATAAATGTTTAGGTGATTGAGTAAATTGGTTGGAAAACTTACAAATTATCATTACCACCATGATATATATAATTTATATTTTTTATAATGTATCTCCATATAAATGATACTTATAGAATCAAACTCAAGTTCTCAATAGGTATTTAGTGGAATTAGAATTTGACATGACATTTATTATGAGAATGTAGAAAATTTTGAACCATGAGGAAAATACTTAAGGAGAAGTTCCATTCATTTAGTATGAGTGTTGTGGAAACATAGTTATATCTAAGAAGAAACATGGGAGAGATATTATTACTTGAGATGGTAGTGGTTTAAGATTTTTGACAAAGTTTTGTGACTTTTGGTAGTGGAAAATATTTATGGTGGGAAGAATTGTAACATCAATATTTATGATTTTATTTAATATATGTAGAGAATAAAATGATTTCATTTATTGATTTTTTATTTACATGGGTATTGTGAAATTTTCCTTATAATTTTTTATTAATTATTAGATATTTTTTAATAGCATGAAATTAAGGAGAGATTATTTTATTAATTAAATATAGGGAGTTTATTAAAGGTTTTTCAATTTTGGGAATATTAACTTGGAATTTATTATGGTTAATTTTGCTGATTAGAGTATATAGGGATATTTTAAACTTGAATATTATGGAGGTCCACTATAGAAATTATAATAGAGGATAATAGAGTTATAATGGAAGGAATTGAATTATAGTGGAGGGATGGATGAAAGTTTGGCCCATTTAATATAGGTGGGTAATGTCGTAGATTTATAATAGTATTAGATGCTATAGTTTAAAAATAAAGGTATAAACTAACACCTATCACCCATCCCTCTCCCTTGAGCCATCTCCCTGGTTTTTTTGTTATAATTATCCTTATGATAAATTATGATCAATGTCCAAAGATTTATTTAGAATAAAAAGGTATTAAAAATGAATAATTAAGTAAATTATATATTATTCATTCAAAGTTCTTAATGATATGAAAAATTCTAAGAACTCTTATTTTTTGATGTTTTTATTTATAATGTGTTAAAAATTGGTTTTACAACTTTTAGAATGGGGATACTCCAATTGGCATGGGGGCCATTCCATATACTAAATATTTATTATTTGAAATTTCTTTTTATAATCCCCTAAATTGTAAGTTACATAGGAGTCCATGACAAAATGTCATGGGCCATTCCAATTATGCATGAGGGGTATGAAAAATATACACAGGACATGAAAAAATCATTTCAAAAGATGTTTAATTTATTTTATTTATGAGAATTATTTTATTGAGTAATATTGATGATAAGACTAGATGATTCATCATATTAAAATTAGTTGATTGTGAAATTTTGTAATTATATAGAATCATATATAGGGAAGTGACACAAATCTATTCCTATATTGGTATATTTTTAATTCAAATTGTATATGGATTTTAAAATATTTTTCATTTATTTTTAATTTAAGATAAACCAATATATATAGATTTTAGATCATTATTTTATAAAAATAATTATTTTCAATAAAATTTTGACTTTTGAAATTCATTATGATTTTTATCAAATTTGGGGTTTTAATAAAATATGTTGAATAGATTTTAAATTATGGATTTGTTATACAGTTTCAAATGTCATGTTTTAGTCTTGTATTTAATTTAAATATGTATTTATGAATATATTTCCTCAATTTTATTATAAAATGTGGAGGTTTTTAGATTTATTTTAGAAAAGTTATTTGGATTATATTTTAAAAAAGTAGATCAGTTTTCCATTAAAGGTTTGGTTAATATTATAAATATTGTGATTTATGATTTTAGTCTTGAGAAAATGGTTTAATCCAAAGTATATAAAGTAAAACATTTTACTCTTTCCTTGTTTATTAGAGGTTTTGAGGGGAAGTGTACAAATGTGTGACAGATTTTTATATACTAATATTTGGGAAAATTATGTTTCCTTTTAGTTATAATTTTATTAATAAAAGACATATTATTTATTTATTTATAAATATAAAACTTTTATATTTTATGAGTGGACTAAATGGTTTGATATTCATCAGTGATGGTAAGTCTCAGGATTGATTGGGAAAATGTGACAATCAAAAATAATTACTTAAAGACATGAAGAACCTTATAAATTTTCATATAAGTATGTTATTATTTATATTGAACTATCTGGTGGAATTACTTATTATTTTCCATACTATGGGTATATTTTTATTACATGAGGGTGTTATTCAAGATTATTATTACACAGTGTGATATTAATTTTCTTGTTCTAAATAAAAAATATTTTTATTTAAAATGAATTTTACCTTATTTCCTATTAAAAGAAGGAAATGTTTTATTGTAAAGGTTTTTGAAAATAGATTTACCTATAAATGTTTTATATACCATGAATTGGAATTTAATTATTATATTACTTATTAATGGGTGAATATTGGAGGCATTTAGGAAAATATACTAAGTTTTTTACTAACCCCCTATATGTTCACTTAAATAGACATGAAAAAGTTGTTAATCATTGTACAAGAAAAAGGAATATATCATTTTTTCTAAGATTTTAACTATATAATACATGGAGGGTGATATAGTGGTGGGTCTTTGAGAATAAAAGGATCATGTATTATTTTTATCTTTAACTATTTTTCTTGTTTTTATAACTCTGATTGGATTTTTAATGTTGTTTATGTATTTTTTACATTATATAGTTTTACTTTTTGTAAAAATGTTTTCAAATAATTTTATAATTCTTTTATATCAAACATGGTTTAATATTTGAGGGAAAATTATTCTATAAGAGTTTGTTTTATACCATGACACTAGTTTCTATTCTTTAGTGATTGGGAACTTTTTTAAGGCCCCATAGACATCCAAATCGAGTCTCAGGATTCTAATACTTAAGCTAAGGCATTACACTTCAAGTTGGACAATCTAGATTTTCCTCATTTGTTAAATTTATATGAATTACTTTGAGTTGAATTAGAAATTTATTAAGAGGGTTGTTCTTATGTTACCATGTGAGATGAATCTAATTCACTGTTAGTTATTTTATGATAATTACATATTATCTTTGCATATATATATGTATTTTCCTTATGAAGGAGTTTATGAACAACATTATAAAATAAATTGATCTGAGGATAAGTTTAAAAATACATTGAATATATAAATAAAGATATTTCATATAAATATGATTTAGTTATGTTCTTTTAAATATTTATATTTTAATTCAATTATATTTAAAGCGATGATGTGATTCATTATAGAAACCATATTTTTCAAAATTTTAAATAAAAAAATTATATTTTAAAAATACTTTTACTATTTATATCTCATCAAGTTTAATTTATATTTTAATATTTTATTACATTTTTATTACTTTATTTTATTATAAAATTCTTAAATATAATTCTTCACAGATTTTTATTTGGATTATATTAAAATTAAAAAAAAAAAATTAACTCATTTTAAAAATTATTCTATTTTTTTGTGTCATTAATCAATTTTGTTTCCATTAATATTCAATAGATTGGAAATAGATAAATAATGAATATTTTATAATCAATTGAAACATGAATACTTGTTTGGTGTGGAAGTATTTAATAAATTTGTATTAAATAATGCATAAGATAAAGAAAATATCTATAATGAACCAACATATGATATAGCCAATCATAAGCCATATCATGATGGGAATCATGCATGCCTCCGCGCATTCCAAAGTCCGCCAACTATAAATGAGAGATTTACTATGAACATTGGGAAACCATGAACATGATATATTACTCAAAAGGACTCAAACCATGTTCTATTGAACATCTAAGTGGACCTATCCATATATCAAACATGTGAACCGGTCAACAGGACAACCCATGAGTCCCCAAAAAATCTTGCAACCTAAACTTGTTATAAAATAAAATGAAAGACAACAATATGAAAATCCATTAATGAAATAATTTATAATAACACTGTACATTATAAATAAACCATGATTCTTGGTTGATACATATATAACTAAACAAAAAAATAAATATAATGGAATCTATCCTAACATCAAAAAAATGTTGGTGAATCCTTATCCATCATGATCTCTATTTCCAATATCCATGACCTACATAAATTACTCTTCACCAAAACCCAAAAATCAAAAAAAATTATATCCATTCACATCAAAAATAAAACTTGGACATGGGTTGGGGATAAAAAAAGAATTATTTTTATTTTTACTCTATGATGAAGTTTTATGAGTGAGTGTGATAAACATGGACACACTATAATAAAACTACAATTTTGCCACATTTTTTACATTATCCACATTTATAAATTTAGAAAATATATTTACCCATGTTTATAAAAATGCAGTTAAATGAGGCATGAGTATATTAACTACATCTAAAACATATATAATTAGTTGTTTTTTGAAAACATAGCTAATTATTTGTGCTTTGGGAACCTTGTAAAATTTACAAAGAATTTTCTAAGTGTTCTATACAGGGTTTGGGGTGGCCGGGCTGGGGCAGGCTGGAGAAAATATATAAGCATGACTAATTACGCACACCTTATTTTCCAATTTTTTTTAAAAGTTCATAATAAATTTTAGTTAATGTGTTTGAAATTTTTAGTTATACCCTAGGCTTTACTAGAATGGCCACCCCTAACCCTGTATTATAAACTCAACAACCACACTTATGCCTTTTCCCAACCCGTGTTACTTGACCCCAAATGCACCTGCCTCCATGAAACCCAAATCCTCTTTAATTCCCGACTCCGTGCCACCTCAAATATGCTTTAGACACATTTATTAATTTTTTAGAACTTTTGAAAACCATTTGAAAATAAATTTTTGGTAATTAGTGATCCATTCCTAAATATTTTCCCCAGTCCTCCCTGACCAGGCCACCCAAACCCTATATAGGACACTCAACGGACTTGACCAGCTTGGGCTATGCCTCTAACCACATGAGTTGAACCCACATTTGCTTGATTCCATGCTTCCCAAATCTGCTTTAATGCGCAAATCCCCCTAAACCCACCTCTATCCGAACCTTAACTCCACTAACTTTATTTATTGGCCAAAAGACGCCAGATGCATGTGAAAATCATATAAATGCAATAGGTAGTGAGTTTAGATCACTTGACCTAGGGGAAACGAGACATGGCATTAACCAAGCTGCCTGATTATGATTTATGTTGTACAATGGGACTATATATATACATACATTTCTGCACGTATTTTAGTTTTAATATTATTATATTATATTATATTATATTATATTATATTATATTATATTATATTATATTATATTATATTATATTATATTATATTATATTATATTATATTATATTATATAAACTTAGTACACATACACACACATATGCATGTATGCATATATGCATATGTGTGTTTGTGTATGTCTGTGTATATGCATATATTTAAATGAATATATATATTTGTATATTTATTTATATTTTTGAAAATAAATTTATAATACATAAATAAATAAATAAATAAATAAACACACACATATACACAAGGATATATATATATATATATTGATATATATATTGTATAAATTTTTAAATAGCATTATAATATATATATATATATATATATATGGATAAACACACACACAAAAAATGTGTGTGTGTGTTATATATATATATATTATTCTTAATATTATATAATCATATTATATAAACATATATTTCTATATATTTTTAAAGTATATATTATATTAAATTTAATTATTTAATACATGTATTACGTACACACACACACATTATTTAAATTAAATTTTGAGTTAAAATTTACATTTATTTTTATTTTATTATATATAAAAAATATATATCTATGTTTGTCTATCTATGTTAAGTTTTAAAATGTGATATATATAAGTCATATTTTTAAGGAAATGTGTCTAAATTACACATTTTTTTTAAAAAATTGTGTCTAAATTAGTTATGTTTTTTATAAAGTGTGGTGAAATAAGTTATATTTTTTTACAAATCATATCCAATTTGCTACACTTTCTAATAAACATAGGTAATTATATTTTTTTAAAAAATTTAGATAAATTAGTCATGTTTTCTCACATCCTGACTCATTGGTAGGTGAACTACCCAAGCACACATCCTCTAGGCCAGGAGTTAATGACAAACATAAAGATATCCACACAAGTATGAGAGGAATCAACTCAAATCATAACTTTTTCACTGATACAATAAATAGACATCCACAATGATAGGCATGAAACATGAAATATATATATATATATATATATAATTAACACTCAAAAAATATGTATGTATGTAATAAAACATTAAGATACAATGTAAAGTACCAAGTTGGAACACCCAAAGTAATCTAAATAACTCAAACTTGTGACATCCAAAACACCAATAACATGAGTTTGGCCATTATCATGAAATTTCCAATCCCCAAACTATCAACATCAACTACTTGAATTCTATGTACTGACCTTCACCCATTCATGTTAGTGGAGTTGGAGAAAATTTAAGTTTCAAAAGAAGGGAAACTAGGATAATTTTTAATTTTTTTAACTTGGATCGAGAATATTAATTGGTAAACTTGTTTGAAATGTTTAAAATAAGGTTTCTAAGGTATTTTCATGGGTGTAAGAGACCCAAAATATGTTTTTATGGTTTGGGTGTCTGAAAAATGCAGGTCGATAATTATAGGGAGCCATCGAAAACCAAGTTGGTTATAACCAAATACACGGTGGGGGTTTAGTGTAGATTCCCTCTAGATGGGGGCACCTGGTGATTAGTCCCTCACATTAGGTACTCAGTGGAGCACTGGGTGTCTAATGGTTGTGGATTAGGTACCTAGTGATAACCTATCCATTTTTTAGTATGGGTGAAATTATATTTTGGGTTTTAATTTTATAAACCACATTTAGGGTTCTTGTGTTTTAGTCATCCAAAACCAAGGGGATGGGGGTATATCCTTCTCCTCCCCTCTCCCCTTCATCCTTTATTTATCCTTAGTTACTTGGGTTGTTTTTATCTACCAATTAAGGATAGTTAATCCCTCTTTATCCTCCTCTCGTGTTCCTATCTACTTATCTCAAAATTATAAAAATGTGGTTTATGGTTTCAGTGTTGATTTTATCATATCATGGTGGAATTGGGTTGATTCAATGGGGATTTTGGCATGTCTTAGTTAGGGGAGGTTTTGAGAGGTTAAATGTATAGAGTTTCATGAAATTTAAATTGAGTTAAAATAATTAAATAATTATTCCTTAGTTTTCCACCAAATTGTGATGGAATTTACATTTATTATATGATGGTAGATTGGGTTATTTTCAATTATGGACTTTGGGTTATGATAGTAGTTGATCACACCATGTTTCTTGAGGTTTCAATAAGGATATATCACTTATTGAGTTTTATCCCATTTATTTCTAATTGAGATTATTTAATTAATTGTGTAGATTAACTATAAGTTATTTTTGATTAATTATAGAGCCTCTTGGATGAGTTAGAGAATCATGGTCAATGAAAGTGGTCAATTATTACTTGTCCTAAGAAGCAAAAAGGATTCTTAAGGGGACAACTCTGTGCCTAAAGAAGGTGTCCCCTAATATCACCCCTTTGAATATGGTTACATATATTGAATGAATTTTAATCATGGGAAGGAGGTTATGATTGACCTATAGTGGAACCAAATATGGCTCCCATGCTGCTTGGGTGATGTGTATAGGATGTCTAGATCATGATAGGTTCACTAGACCACATGTGTCTTTCACATGAGTATTTATGGTCATGTATTCCTAAGAAGTTTTGAGTTTTGTTAGAAATAATATAGTGAATAGTTTTCTTATTCCCAATTGGATTAGTGGGCCTAGTGAGGCATACTTGAGTGTTCTTTAATGAGGGAAATATTTTCTTTGTTTTGGATAGTTTTGTATCTATATGTAGAGTTAACATTGGGATCACTAGTGGCTACAATAACATGAACCCTATGTGATTGGAGGCTGTATGGGCAGTTCTAATCAGTGATGAAGGAGTCCAGGATTGGAATGCGAGTGCTAGGTGTATTACAACATGGGAATGGGTAGCCTAATGAGCGGGATGAGTTCTGATGAACCATTTCCTATAGTTATGAACCATTTACGATGGGTGTGGTTATATTCAGTGATATTATGGGATAAAATGTTTATCTATTCTCCCTTTATCATGTTATGATTATTGGTGTTACACCATTCAACCATTTGGTGATTATATTAATATGTGATACCTTGGACTAAATATTTTTCCAACTAGTGGTATATGATGACCTTATCCAAGTGAGACCTACTATACCCTATGACCGAGTATGTGATGAGGTATGTATTACCGCAAGACCAGATGTATTGTCAAGGAATGTTATTCTCTAAGATGTTGTTGTATGATGGATATTCCAGGTGGGATGTATTTTCCATTGAGGTTGATGGTGAGATCTATGTTGGATGTGCTACTCTTGGCTCTATCTAATCATAATTGGTTGGATGTGATGCTACTCATGACACTATGGTTGATTTGTATTTGGGTATGATACCAACCTTGTCAATTTTTGGGGGTAGTTATTAATTTGGTTGGGTGAAATTCCAACCCAAGGGATTTCTTATCCAATATTTTGGTGTAAATACAACCATGGTTAGTTTTTGATATGGATTGAACATGTCCAATCTTTAGATTTTTTGTGTTATGGGTAGGATGTGATGCCTCTTGATATTGTTTGCGATGTGGGTAGTATATGAAACCTCATGATAATGTTTGTGATGTAGGTTAGACATGATTCCTCTAAATATTTTCTATGCTTAAGGTTGAACATGATTATTTTTTATATTGTTTGTGATGTTTATTGGGCATGATGCCTAATGATATAGAAATGATGTGGTTTGGATGTGATGTATACTAAGATTTTTTTTTGCAACACGGGTTGGATGTGCTGCCTTCTGATATTTGTTTATGATGAATGTTGGGCATGATGCCTACTCATATTCTTTATAATACATATTGGACATGGTTTGTTCTGAGATAGTTTTGATATGGGTTGGATGTGATGCATCTTGAGATTTTTTTCAATGTAGGTTGGATGTGATGTCATATGAGATTTTTTTCAATGTGAGTTAAACTTGAGACTTCTTAATATTAATTTGATGTAGGTTAGAAGTGATTCCACCTGACATTGTTGTGACGTGAGTTAAACATAATGCCTCCTGGGATAGTTGTTATGGATGGTTGGTTGTGATACTTCCTAAATTGGTTGGGAATTCCATGTAAGATATACTACCCCTTTTAGGGTGAATATGATTCCAGGGTTAGATGTATTGACACCCAATAGTTGAGATGAGTTACTTAAGTTAGAAACTTTCCTTGATGGAGGTATTACCATATATTGACTATAAATCAACACTATGCGAAGAAGGTATGTATCGATTGTTAGGGTTTCCCCTTGAGTACCAGTGGTTAGATGTGTTTATGCATGTAATGTCACAAATTACTTTTTTATTCAGTACATTAATGTAAATGTATGATTATTTTTATAAAGGACTCCATTGGTGGTGACCTATTGAGTTTTATTCTCACACTCTTCATATGCACTATGGTGCACATGTAGAACTTATACCTACCATGTATGTTCCAAGAGATGGCCAGAGTATAGGTGGATGAGGTATAAGATCCCAAAGGGGATATAGAGAATGGTATGAGGTGAGGTTGAGGATAATGTGGGGTCTCCCTTTTGTTTATTTATAGTTATTTTATTCGATATATTATTATCCTATTGAGAAGTCTTGAATCTATTGTATAATTTCATAACCCACATGAGTCACATGCTATAATAACATGGATATGTTATTACAATGGTAGATTTATACTATAGTTACATAATCTAAAATCATATGTTGTTATTAAGATATATATTCTATTTATTATTTTTAATATTACAATGGTACAAAAAAAGTAGTCTCACCACAATTTGTTTATTAAACCTCATTTCTTGTCAAAAACCTCTAACATATTGGGAAGTGAACCTGAGGTCTTGTATAAAGCCCTATCTGATTACTTTTAAAGTGAACTAGGATAGGGAATTTAAAAAGTGGTATCAAAGCCTTGTTTTTTTGTATTACTATTTGGGACATGATAGATAGAGATTAGAATAGTTGGAACTTGGGATGAATATTTTGATTGTTCTTGGAAAATAACTGCATGAGTTGAGGTCTAAATATTCAGGTAGTGTGGATTGATTTTCTTTATTTTTGATTTTATAGTTGAGTTTATCTATTCCATGGATGATGTTTTAGAATTATTTATTTTTGGTTTCACTCTTTGCATTAGGTGTAAAAAGGTGTGAATTTATGCATTATATTTGTCATGTAAGTTCACATTACATGTGTAATCTTGGATGTTATTGATATGATGGTCATGAAAATTTTATTTTTTTATTTAAATTTTTAATAATAACTTATTTGTTAATTTAATAAATAAATTATTGGTGGTTTTCTACTTAACCATGATTGATTAATTTGGTTTTCCTGATATGAATAATTTTTGGGTGACATTTTTGATATACAGATTGATGTTACATAAATCCTCAAAGAGGTAGTCTAGTATGTGGATACCTGGTAAGGATTAGTAACTTATAACAGGTAGTTTTTGTGGATATGGTGATACTTGATATGTATTTAAACCCCAGGATGGGTGTGTTGGCATGTGATATTCCTTATAGTATCAGAGAACGAAGCATTGAGGTTGCTTCATGAGTTGTGGCCTATAAGGGTGTGGTCTATAGACTATGTGAATGAGCCTAGTGATGAAAAGATATGACATGATACATTGGTTAGATAGGTCATGATAGTAGAATTATTGAGTGTCTTAATGTTATTTCTATAGAGAAGTAATGATATTTAAGGATAGCGTTAGAGAGTAGGGTTACATCAGGCACATGGATTTCCTAATTAATGGAAATCATGGGTGTATACTTCATGGGAGTGACACAAAAATAAGGTGTGATAATTTCTTATTTTAGTAATGAAGTATGATATGATATGTATATATTGAGATCATGGTTTGGGTTTCATACTTGAGGTGACTGAAACACATAAGGATATAACCAATTGATATATTAGGTGAGTGATCTTATGAATGATGTAATTAAACTCATAGTGGTTCGAGTGGAATTATATATTAGGGTAGAACAAGGGGTGTACAACTACTCATGGATGTCCTTTTTATTGAAAATAGTAGCAATTTTTTTTCATTTTGAGATTAATGTAGCATTATCTCTCTTGAAATGGGTATAAGAGAGTGTGTTTCAATGTTATTAGCTAGGTGGGTAAAACAATATAAACTAAGTATGGGCTTTGATAGTGAGATTAGAGATAAAATATTCTTGATCATCCTTTGATGGAATATGGGATGTGATGATGGTTGGATTTTAAAAACTCACAGGGTTAGGGAGAGTGTATATACATGCCACATGATTCATGGAATGATTTGAGGATGTTGTTATCCACACATGGTGATTGCATATTACACTTTCTCAGTATGTGGTTTAGGACATTCTGGAGTGTGAAATTGGTCACTTGAGATATATATGGGGTGTAATACCTTTATAGGTGTCTCTATTTTATGATGCGTCTAGGAATTATTAGTTCCCAGACTTCTTGGAAATAGATAGTGGGGCAATAATGGATTTCAATAAATGACCATACTTAGATTGTGATAAAGCTTGCTAAAATTATTGGAAGGTGTGAGACACATTTTCTTGATTAAGAAATAGAATAAGGGTTTTATCCCTTGATTATATACCATGTGTTGGCCAGAGTAAGCGTTTCTCTAGAAATGGTCAAGTGTGGAATGCCTAGCGGAAATCGATGGATTATATTTTTGCCAATAAATAAGATGAGGCCTCTGTAGTGTGGTTTCATAATGAACCAAGGGTCATGATGGTAAGGGAAAAATTGAGATATTCATCTCATATGTGAAATTCTTTTTGACCTATCAATAAGAATTAAATGTTGTTATATAACTACTAGAATTTATTGAATGTAGAGGGATTAGGGATAGGACCTGGTCATTTGGGAAACTAAAGTGTGACTTATTTTTGGTTAGTTGGGTGTTAATGAATTGTATATTTTATTTTGGGACCAAGAGGAGTAATCATGAGTCAGATGGTAGTTATAAAGGTCATGAACCTTGAATTATATTCTTCATTACTGGGTGTTACAATGGAGAGTCATCATTAGAATTAGAAAATGAAGGTGTGAAGCGTCCAATGTCATATACCCTAGATAGAGGCTTGAATTAAAGGTATATCAAGTTATATAGAGTGGGGTTCATGAGTTTGAACATACAAATAATGATTTAATATGATTTATTTGGTACTTTTTGACCAATGATAAGGAAATATCTATGGTGGGGAGTGCACCATCAGATGCTTACGATATGAACCAAGTTGCGGGGATTAATGATCGATGTTGGGGATGTTGTACTTGATGAGATACAACCTATGGTGGTTTTGGTTTTTATCATCACTTAGAATAATGTGGATTATATATTCTTGGTAAATAGAAAATACCCAAATATGGGTATCGATTGACGTGGATTGGGTAAAATTAGTATGTTTTGAAAATAGAGGATGTGATTTGTGGGTAATAATATTGTCTACTATTTGTGCATAAGTTTCATGAAATGTATTGGTAGGGTATCTGAGTCTATAAAATTTTGGTACTCATGGGAGAGTATGATGATTGGAATGATTTTTCATTTCTTCATGTAATGATCATAGTGTTAGGGGTGATACTATGGTTCCTAATGAGAATAGTCCTAAGATTCTTGGTTGTGGCACCAAGTTCATGATGGGTTAGTTTAGGTAAAAAAATTCAACCCTTAGGTTATCCCATTTATTGAATGGAAATTCAAAAATTTCATTAGGTGTTGGGTATCTTCCTGAAGTTGGTGGATGATCCGGAAACACAATGAACATGTCATCAGGTTTTCATAGGAAGTTAGTATAGTGTGGAACTAACTAGTTTTGTGAATGATCGAGTATGAAAACACATATATTTATATAATCCCATTATTTAGGAAATTATGGTTGTGAATATTGTGTAGGTGTGAGAGATTTCTAGGGTCTTGGGTAATTTCACTGGTTTAGGTGTGGTATTGACATGAAAATAACTAGAAAACGATTCAAAGTTAGTTAATGATTTAGATATCAGTGATCTATGTAGTTCAAAATAGATGCATAATGAAAATTATTGTAGATTATAAGTTTTATTATTAGAAGTTTTCAGTGACCAACACCCATTCATGTAAGTGGAATTATAGAAAAGCAAGGTTTCAAAGTAGGGTAAACCGTGATTGTTTTGTTTATTTGGATGAATAATTGATGTCAATATATATATTTTAAATATTTGAAAGAAATATTTTGAGGTTTCATATTGGGTAAAGGATACCTAGAATCTATTCTAAGGGAATTAGAGTCTGAAAAATATGGTTCGATGGATGAAGTGAGCTACTGGGAACCCGGTTGGGTGGAACTGGGAATCTGGTGGTGGTTTTAGGGTAGATGTTCTCTTGATGGAACCAATAGGTTTATATTGCAGTTATACTGGGTACGCTATGATACCTAGATAATTTTTTTATGAAGTAACAAATTTTCTTTTGGGTTTTATTTTTTAATAAATCCTATTTCAGGTTCTTGTGTTTCAAACTTCCAAAATTGAGGGGGATCCACCCCCATATCCCTTTTCCTCCCCTTTATCCTTTTATGATCCTTAGGGATTGGAGGTTTATTTAATCCATGAAGGTGATTTCCACCATATTTATCTATCCCTATTGTTCCTCACCCTTTCCCTTTGATATATAGATAACGGTTTTTGGATTTCAGTGTTTATTATACCAGATAATGGAGGAATCAGGTTGATTTGGTGGGGATTTTATATGTCTCAACTGTATGAGGATATGAGAGGATGAATTCATAGAGTTTCATGATTTGTTTTAAATTTAAGCCACTAACATATTTATTCCTTGCTTTTTAACCAAATTGAGATGAACTGGCATTGATGATATATATATTTATATAGGTTTTATTGGTAGTGTACTTAGGGGTGTTCCAGAAGTGAACCACACATGTTGCTCAAGGTTTTGAGAAGGAAACATCACTTGGTTAGTTTTATCCCATTTTTCCTAATCGCGACTATTTAATTAATTTAATTAGTTAACTATTATTTGTTGGTAATTATTTATGGTGATATTTGAATAAATTTGGGGATCATGGTCGATAATGGTGGTCAATGATTTCTTGGCTAAGGATGAAATGACAATTCTTAAGGGGATAAGTCAATACTCGAGGTAGTTAGTCCTTGATATTACCTCTTTGTATATGGTTTCATTTATTGAATGGATTATAATCAAGGGTAAGCAGGTGTTATCGACCTAGAATAGAACAATATTTGGTTCCCTTGATTCTTTGTTGATGTGTATAGACTATCTAGATCGCGATAAGTCCCCTAAACCTTATTCATTGAGCACTTGACTGCCAATGGTAATGAATTATTAATAAGTGGTGAGTTATCTTTGGAATAAAATTGTGAAGGGTGTCCTTGTTCTTGGCTATATTTATAGGTCTAGTGAGGTTTCCTTTTTGATTCCCTGATGAGGAAAATCTTGTCTATGTTTGGACTAGTGGTGGATTGTCTTTGTAAGGAATCCTTGGGAGAACTAGTGGCTACTATTATATGCATATTTTGAGATAAGAATTTGTATGGGTAATTCTATATAGAGACAAAGGATACTTGTATTGAAAGGGAATGCTAGGTGTATAAATCCATGGGCATGAGTATCCTAGTGAGCAATTTCGGTTTTGATTAATCAATGCCTAGGGTGATGAATAATTTACCATGGGTGTGATTATGTTTAGTGATATTATGGGATCAAATGACTATCTATTTTCCCTTACTCATGTTATATTTATTAGAGTTACATGTTTAAACTTTTGGTTATTCTATTGATGTGTGACACCCTGGAAAAGACATTTTTCCCACTAGTGGTATATGAGGAACTTGTCGAAGTGGGATGTATTTCCCCCAATGATCTTGTTTTTAATGGGGGATATACCACCTAAGGAATTGATTTGTTTGTGATGGATTCTTTTCTTAGAGATCTTGTTGTATGGTGGATATATAAGGTGAAATTTATTTACACTTTAGGTTGATGGTGTGTTCTAAGTGGAATGAAATTCCCACTATCTTTGGTTAAGTATGATAGGTTTGATGTCATGAAACACTTGAATCTATGTTTCATCTATGGATGGGTGTTATGCTAGCCCTGAATATTCTTTGGTGTGATTTGGAATGCGGTTGGGTAAAATTCCAACCTTGGGGATTTTTTTCCGATGGTTGGGTTTTATGCCAACCATGGTTATGCTATGATTTGGTTTAAATGTATTGACTCTCTACATTGTTTTTGATGTGGGTTCGAAATTATGTATTTTGAGATTTTTTGTGGTGTAGGTTGGTTGCGATGACACCCAAGATTATTTGTTATCTAGGTTGGATGTTATTCCTTCCAAGATTTTTTATAGTTGGGGTTGGTCGTGATACCTCTTGAGATTATTTATAACGGTGTATGGACATGATTACTCCGGAGATGGCTGTGATGAATGTTAAATGTGATGCCTCTTGATGTTTTTATGATGTGGGATGAATGTGAGGCCTCTTGAGATTTCTTATGATGTGGGTTGTATATAATTCATATTGAGATTATTTATGATATCGGAAGGATGTGATTCCTGTTGATATTGTTGTTATGTGGGTTGGGAATGATTCGTCCTGAGATTATTTATGATGTGGGTTAGATATGATGCCTCTCGAGATTGTTTGTAATGTGGATTAGACATGATTTCTCTTGAAATTGATGTTATTCAGGTTATAAATAATGCCTCTTGATATAGTTATGATATATGACTGGCATAATTCATCCCAATATGGTTGTAATGATATGTTGGATATGATACCTCTCGAAATAGTTAGGCATTCATGGTGGGATGCATGGCTCCCATAATGGTGGATATACTTTCTGGGTTGGATGTACTACAACCTAGTACATTATATGAGTCACTCCAGTTGGAAAATATCCATGATATAGGTTGTACTACAAAGACACCATATACTAATACTTATTGAAGTAGGTATGTGTTTATTGTTAGGGATACTTCTTGAGTACCCTTGGATTGATGTGTGTATTCATGTGATATCATGAATTAATTTTTATTCAATATACATACACTCACATATGTTTATTTTTTTATTGGATTTGTCAGTGGCATCCTACTAAGTTTTATACTCACACCCTGTGTGGGAATCTTGTTTCACCTACAGAACTTCAGGTTAGAATATAGGTTCTCGGTGATGGTCTGAGAATGGTTGGATGTGTCGTATGAGTTTGACAGGGCTATAAAGATTTTACTAAGGTGTGGTTTAGGATAATGTGGGATTTTTTTTAAATTTTAATTTCTATTTTATAAATTATTGGACCTAATGGAGGTCTTACATATATAATATGACTACATGTCCTGCATGTGTTTCATTTTATTATAACATGTATATGTTATTATTATGTTTTATTTCTATTTTTGTTCCATAAACTAATCTATGATGTTACTACTGAAATGTTTATAACTGTAATTATTGTTATTATTTTTACTGAGATTATATTAATGGTATAGTCTCCCCATGACTTGTTCATTGACCATCACTACTAGTTGGAAGTCTCTAGTGTACTAGGAGGTGTTCATATGGTAATGTGGTGAACCCAATTCAGTTACTATTTTAAGTTAACTAGTTCTAAGATATTATATATAGGCTCCATGATCATCCATCATCCACATATGTGTATATTCATAGATACAATTTGAAATATGTGCAAGTGTATATATAGTAATGAGTATAATAATACCCATTACGAACATCCCAAGTAGTGAGTTGACCCAAAAAACATCTACTATCTATGTGTCCCAACAGTAAGTAAAGAGTTTAAAAATTAATGTTACCAAATCAAATAATCATAAATAATGATAAAAATGATCAATCATAATTTATATACCCTTGTCCACATCTATCACACACCACAAATGAAAAATATTTTTGGGAAAGGAATAAAAATCTGATCTCACTTCACTTCATAAATACTTACTCAAGAATTTACCCTAGATGCATCAATAATGATATTTTGGATGAAATAATAGTCTTCACATATCTTGTATTTACTAAAATAAATACCCGTATTGAAGTCTAGTACCTATATACATGTCTGGATGTTTGATGAAATTCACTTCTATAGGGAAAAAGTTATACAATGGGGTACTAGTGGAAATACACATATCCAAGTATACAAATATATATATAGTCCTCCAAAGTCCTAGATATATGGGTATGAGGAGATATAATCTCTAGTGAATCATAAACCACCTTTATCCCAAAGTTATGGGAGAGAAGGAGTGTCACTACTCGGGTGAGTTACAATCTTTTTCATTCTCATATTAGGGATGCTGAAGGAATTAACTATATCCACCTATCCCATCCATTATGTTCGTACATTGGAGATACTTGAAGAATTTCCCCACACCAACTATGTAGTTCTTTAGATGTTGGAGTGATTACTCATGTCTAACTATCTCTAAGAAATATTTTATCTTTCTTATCCTAGAGTAGTGGGTTAGTAGTTGTATTTTTTCATATATCATCATCATCCTTTACCTAGAATAGTGAGTGAGATGGGAATGAAAACCATCATCTCACTTTATCTTTAATCCTAGGGTGAGTGTTAGAGGAGAATCACTATACTATATTTTCACTATCGGTATCCATCTATGACAAGATATATCACATCTCAAAGTAATGAGTAAACATGAAACTAAACATCTCATACAGAATCAGGGATACTCCTATCAGTATCACAAGACATTTTATGTAGAAATCCATTTACTATACCATCCTCACCACAAATTATTTATTTCTAGGATTATAAAAATAGAATAATAATTCAATAACATAAAAATGTTAGTTATATAATTTTCTAGTTGGACACTTCATAATAAAATTGATATTGCTTACCTCATTGAACATCCTGATCATGTTATCTAAAGTAACTCAAGGTACTCTCACATGGCGTTGTGGGAAGTCATCCAATAGAATAGATATGATGAGCTTAATCATTGAAATATCATATAATGCATGACTGATATGGCCACATAGATCACTTTTGGATTGAACTGATTATACAATCATAGCTTATCCCCAGTAGTAGCTACATTTCCCCTAGCTAGGGATGACACAAAATGATTTGTTCTATTTTATTGATTGATCCTATGACTGAGTGAGGTATAATCAAATTAACTGAATTTTTCCCATTATTTTCTGATTCGGACTATCATGGTTCTATATACAACATTTGATCAAAGATAATATTTCCCTCGTCTCTCACCACACCTCTCACTAGACCCTCACCCCTGATGCCATGCCACCACCCATGGTGGTTTTACCACGGTTATCCACCTATAAACACCATAAAAATTCATACCAAAATAAATTTCAACCCCTTGATTCCATATTTATCCATAGTTTTCTATGATTCAATCATTAAATTCCTCAAATTCTAGAGATAAGGTGCCAAAAGTTAGAAACTTATCTTATAGATTTCTTCTAATATATAACTCCAAATATAGTGATTCAAAAGGAATTAGATTTATATTACTTATACCTTTATATCAATATATGTTAGGATTATTGATATAATAAGATTAAATTTTTATTAATATTTTTACAAAAAGGACCCTAGATTTTATCTTTAGGTTATCTCAAAATCCATTCACTAGATTTTATTGAATATAGATGCGGTTGATTTATTATGAAACAAGGAGAAATATGCTAAATTTCACTCCATGATTCAAATGATAAACATTGAAAATATAACACGAAAGATTAAGATCAATTTTTTGAAACTTCAATTAAAATAACCATATAGTTTCCATATAGATTCATCATTCTCTGAAGACTACCCTCTGATCTGGTGTCTCCCTCCATGGTGGATTCGTCCTCCATAAAAACTAGTTCCCCCTATAATTTTCTCTAAAATTTTATTATAAAGGTGGAATTTGGGTCAAGATGTCTAGAACAATAGTTAATAATAAATAATATAAATTATAAAAAATGAATCTCCACTACTGTATGATAACTTTACGTCACTAAAAAAATTATTAAATACCCACCATAGGGTAAAAATTCTCTTTTGAAACCATAAGAAAAGACCAATTTTGACCCAACATCCTATTTATTGTGAATATACTATTTTACCCTTTTTAGAAAACAAATTATTATTTCTGATCAAAACGTCTCATGGGGATCTTTTAAGGTACTAAATAACTTTAATTTGTTTAAATGAGTTCTCATAAACTCAATTAACATAAATGAGAGTTTAAAATTTGAGTATAATAAAAGTTATTTTGGGGAGGGAACCTATACTGTTACATCCTCTACACCTTAAAACGTTTCATCCTGAAAATGAAACAAATCATAGATTGTTCAATCATTATATTTATTTACAAACCTTTATCTCAGAATAAGTAATCTTCCAACCAATATCTAAAAAATAAATAGATACAATGATAAGTAAGGTAGTCAACCAAGATTGTTAAAAAAATTCCCCAATCTTAGGATAACATAACAAAAATTTGTCTCCCATAGCTGAGCTAACCAGATCGTGGTTTCCCTTTAGGGTAAACTCAATTATTTAATTATAAATTGGGATGATAATTACAATCTATAAACTACACTTACAATAGAACATATTCATCGAAAAACACCACTATATTAGTTCCATCACAATACTGACTAGTAGGATACTCTTGTATAAATTTTAAATCATCAAATTAAATTTTCAGAAGGTCATTTCTCAAAAGTGTAATGTTTTTTCAACTAATTCTTTCATATCCTTCCAATAATTATAGTCCATCCTTGGAAAGGGTTTCAAGATACCCTCCTTTAGAAAAGAGTAAAAATATTCCTCTAATATACATTTTATTGTGGCCATTCTTTATATAAACCACTTTAGATGAGTTAACAACAAAACCTCAGGATTGATAATACTCCAAGAATGATAAATTGATAAAACCACACAACCAAAACCACATAAATGTTCATATAAAAATTGAAAATCCCACCTAACAAAATATCTCCTAATGGATAAGGAAATCACTGAATGAAATTTCCTAAGAACTAAGTAATACGTCATCACTTCCTCAGTGCACCTTTAAATCACTATATTAAATTTTCATCCTCTATTAAATCTTGGTTCCATGTGTAACCCATGTGATCAAAGGGTTGAACCTAGAAGAAAATAAAGGTATTACATACCTTCGAAATGAATCCAATGACCAATGGTAAAAAACCCACAAAAAAATTAATTCTAGATGTAAATGATTTAAAAAATCATCACAAATAGATAATTGATATAATTTAAAAATTCATCTTTAATTAAATAAGATCTTATCATTATGGATTGCAAGATAATAAGGTAATTTTATAACCCCGTCACATATCCATGAGACATCTACCAACTATAATAGATGATATCATTATACTAGAATCCTATCATCTCCCTATAAATCTCATCCATCTATTGATAAAAACTTGAGGAAATAATACACACACATCACTCAACCTAGGAAAACATCACTTTACCTACTCATATCCATAATTTCACTCAGCATGATTATTTAGAACATATTTGAATCTATAAAAAAGAGATATCATTGATTACCTATCTTCACACTATTATCACACTAACACTTGATGACTATGATATTGATATTACCACATCCATTTTGACTATCTATAGAATTTATTCACCATTGAATTTGGTTAGTTAGGTTCTTCTCAATTACCAAATGATAGTCCATTCATCTCATCAAAAATATATAGTAGAAGACAATGTCAATAATATTTTTCATCTACACCCTAATCTCAAAACCATAGAATAAAATTGTTGACAATTTATCAGGACCCACATCACTACATTTGATGTGGATAGTATTTATTATTCAAAGATGATCCTAAGTAGTCTGGCCTCAACTATAGCTTAGCACCATGACTAGAGTAGAGTGACATTGATTGTTCCATCAAAGCACTTGAATTCAATTTCTTAGGATCATCAAACTAATCTCCATTGTGAATTTCCAATATTTACATAGATCCCAAAGCAAAATAAAGTCTTATCCATAATGAGAAGTGTTACAGTAAATTCCTATATGGATCCCCCTCACTTAGAAACTTGGAATAAATGCCCATTTTAATTCTATTTATATAATTCCACATGTCTTTTATCCATGAGAAATTATATTATAGAAATAATTTATTATAATTTCATGAATTACTACATGATATGTCACAACCCATCCCCTAGGGCCCACAGCATGACTACCCCAATCCTGCCTTCCATAGGCCAGGGGTTGGTGACTAGCACAAAAAATGTGTATCCTTATAACAAGAAGGCATTGCCTTTAAACCTGTAAGAACACATGATCCAAGAACACAACAAGAAGCATCCATGAAGTAATTTACTCTAGTAAAAAGTGTATTTAAAGTAAAGGCGGCCGAAAAACAAGCTCAAATAAAATGTACAAGTACAATTGAAAAGAGAAAACAACTCATGGATCATCCACTGAGGATCCTACATGAATGGTTGGTACAGATCATCTCCACATAACTCCACGTCAGCCCATCTCCTCTGTGTACTGCATGGTCCTGGCTCCCTCAAGTCTCAGCCCAACTGCATGTCATCTGCATAACACACCACAAGGTGCGGGTGAAGCCCATGCAGGGCTGAGTAAAACAATACTCAGTAGGGACCCCGAGACCCCCAGAGTCTACCAGAGTTCCAAAAAGGAAAACCCCAAAGTAAAACCTCAATCACAAAGTAAGAAGCAGCCATCAACTATACTTAGGAATATGCCCAAACATATACCTAAGTTATCAAAATATACTCATCTCTTACATGAGGAAGCATAAGGGACCAACCTTTAATCCATTTTCACAATTGATCCACTAGGGAAGTATACCCTAAATGTAACACCATGAAGGTAACACCACGAAAGTAACAACACAAAGGTAAAAGTACCACAAAGGTAACACCACTAAGGTAAAATTACCACAAGGGTAACACCATGAAGGTAACACCAAGAAGGTGAAGTATCACAAAAGTAACACCATGAAAGAAAAAGTACCACAAAGGTAACACCATGAAGGTAACACCATGAAGGTAACACCATGAAGGTAACACCACAAAGGTAACACCATGAAGGTAACACCATGAAGGTAAGGTACCACAAAGGTAACACTACAAAGGTAACACCATGATGGTAAAAGTACGAAAATGGTAAGGACTCATCTCACACCTGGTATATAACTTAAGTACATAAGTACAGATGATTAGTCGTAAACCTAGATCTTCTTATTCTGTCTAGATGCTCTGCTACTGACCCACACAAGATCGGAATGCACAGAACCACACAGGATCTCTGAGCACTAGCCCATACAGGATCAAAACCACACAAGATCAGTATGCACTGACCCATACAGGATCGCTGAGCGCTGACCCGCACAGGATCGATAGGTACTGACCCATACAGGATCCCTATTCGTTCTTCACGTCACAGACAACCACACGATTCCCGCACTAAGCACACTTGATTCCAGGAGAATCCGTTAATCAAGCTATAAGCTATACCCCAACCTCCACAAAGTTTCACGAAGAAGTATCTCAAAGGACCGCCATGTCGTAAGGGTTCCAAAGTGATAGAAGACACATCGATCTGAAGCCCGGTCTATGAGATATGAAAACTTTTGTAAAAAGGGACCGGTTGGATTCAAGTTTGATCTAACCCGGGTCATACATAAAAATCTGAAAAAACTCACTTAGAGTATCTAAAAAGGACTTCCTTGTCATTAGGGTCAGTATTCCATAGATGGCGTGTCAATTAGACGCCCGGTTTGTCAGTTACATCACTTTCTTTGAAATGAGGGGGAGGCGGATTGTATCTCAGTCTTGCCCGACTCTGTCGGGCCTGTCAGAATATTCCAAAATGACAGCTTTCCAAAATATGTCCCAGCACTGCTAACGACATGTCAACTAGACACCTGTCTTTTCAGTTATGAGTGTTTCTCTATTCGAGTACTGGTTGGGTCTGGGATCGGTCCGACTCGTTCAGACCGGCCCGACGCGACGGGTCCTGGGGTCTACCTGACCCCACTCGGGTCCGACCCACTAAGGGTCGGCCCAGTTCACCGGGTCCAGCCCATCAGGGTCAGCCTGGTTCGGTTCATGGTCCTGGGCCGCGGATGGCCTGTCTCACTGGGTGGGGCTCGGCCCACCCACACTGGCTCGCTGGGCCACGGGTCCGACCCGTGCTAGCTTGGTCAACTAGAAGGTGGAATAACTTCTTTCCTTGCCTCATGGTTTTGAGGTCGTTGCGCCCAACCGGTGGGGTGCTGCCCCACCACATTAACCAATCAGCCATTCATCCGAATGGGATCCACCAACGAGGCATGACGTGGGCTGCACCGTACACTCCTACCGTGGCCTGCTAGCCGCGACCACTTCCGCCAGCGGCACCTGCGGGTGCCACACTTGTCCCGCATGGCCAGCTCGGGCCGACCACCCTTGGCCACCTTTGTGCGCCATCGTGCGCCGCCTTCCACTGCCCACAACAGGTTGTCGTAGGTCTCCTCTGGCCAACTCCAACCACCAACAACATGGAGGTCCGGTGATTTCTTCCGTGGTTCACGAGATATGATCTGGTGTCCATTCTCGATGTAATCTGTTCCTATGGCTCTTCCGTGCTTTTTTCAACAAAGTGTGACCTGCTATTTCCTATTGACTTCGATTTAGAAATTATTCCCCGAAGTTCACATCAAGAACGACGTGGCAGAGGGTTTGAGCCTTGTTATTTTTTCCCGCACCCTCCATGTTAAGGTGATAGCAAGCGGGAGAGGATTTAATTCATCAAAGACAACTTCAAAATAAACCCCCTACCTCATGATCATTGGAGAATTTCTGTGTTTGAGGAAGAGTTGGTGTTCGTCATTCAGTGGTGTTCGTCACTTCTTGCTGGAACTGGTTCCATCCTCAAGTGGTTGGCATCGTGGTACTTTACCATAGCTTCATCGCTTGTTGAAGCCTTGCCAATACTCCTCCCCAAGCTCCATATAAATAGGAGAGGGGTAGGGTGAGTAATGAATGTGAAATTAATGGGGTCAAACTAATTAAGTAACCTTCCTAATTCCAACAGTGTTGTTATAAGGAATTGAGGATTCAAGCCATTTAATGGCTTTACATGTTGTTGGTTGTACCACCGCTGCTTGTCCGTTGGAGGAAAAGAAAGAAAGAAAATAAAATAACATTTTTATTTTATTATTCTTTTAAATGTCAAAAATATAACCTTTTCTCGCAACCTTCCATAGTCGAAATGAATCCTCCCTTAAATGAATCCCGGCACTGCGGATTCAACGGTGCCCTCAGATATTAAATCTGAGAACCAGTTCAAAAGTTAAAAAACACCGCTCACACGTTTACTGAACATACCTTAAAAAATTTCAATAAATTATTAACATTCACCCTCGACCCATGCCGGCCGAGGTTAGGCTCTACCTAAGGGGAACATTCCCCAATGAACTCAACAATACTCTCAGATTTTAAATCCTAGTTACCGTTTAGAAGTTATGGATTTTAACAATATAATAATTGTTACTTAATTATTTTATTTATGGCCAAAAACTAACTTATATAGTTGGTCTGCACCAGCCAATGTTAGTATCTGCCTCAAGAAATATTACCTTTAAGAGATCAGTTGTGGTCTTAGATTTTTAATCCAAGTCACCGTTCATGAGTTATAAGCACTTAAAAAATAAAATAACTTTATTTTATTATTTTATTTACGGTTATGCCATTTTTGGGTTTTTTTCACCGGAGGCCTGTGCCGACTAAAATTATGTTGCGCATAGGGTAAAATCACTACCCTGAATGCAATGGTGCCATCAAATTTTTGATCTGAGCATCCATTTAAGAGTTATTCTACTTTTTCAGAAAAACTACTCATGTGCGCTAATTAAAGCTTAAGAAAATTTCGACGGATCATTTCGGGCCCTCCGGGCCTCGGAATCGCGTGCCGTCAGATTTTGAGACCTCAAAATAATCCCAAATAATTTAAAAAAAAATATATGGAATTTCCAAGTCTTTACATTCTCCCCACCTTAGGGACTTTCATCCTCTAAAGACAAAACAAAGGCAAATTGAACAAATGAGGGTACTGAGCATGAATCTGAGCCTCCCACTTCCATGTGATCTCCTGGAGGTTCCCGTGCTACACAGAACTCATACTAGAAAGATAATCCGTCCAAAAAGGACTCGCACCTATATATCCTCTATCTCCACTAGAAACTCTGTAAAAGTCACCCCATCGTTGATGCCCAGCTCTCGCCCATCAATAACGTGCAATGGATCATGCACGTACCTCCTCAACTATGACTCATGGAAAACATTATGCACCTAGTGCATCTATGGGGGAATAGATAGATGGTACACCACCTCACCTACTCTACTGAGGATCTGGAAAGGTCTAATGAACCTTGAAGATAGCTTGTCATCCCAGACGAATCTCTGCAATACTCATTAGGGTGAGACCCATAGGAAGACATGGACTCCCTCCTTGAACTCCATGGGTCTCCGTCTCTTATCAGCATAAGACTTATGCCTACTCTACGCAGTCTAGACTTTCTAACAAGTGAGGAATCATGATACAAACTCTACCACTGCCTTCTTCATCCCTGGCCACCAGTACTGACGTCGAAGGTCCTGGTACATCTTCACCACTCCAGGATGTACCGCTAAAGGGGATGTTTGGAACTCCTTAAACACCTCCTCCTGTAGCATCACTGGTACCATGGTACATCCTCTAAAGAGAACTACATGCTCCCCACCTATAGAAAATCCTTCAGGAGACCTTCCTGAGGATATCTGAGAACATCGGGCCTCATAGTCAATGTCCCCAAGTTGTGACTCCCAAACTTGATAAAGAATTCGGGGAGTGGCCATCATAGACAGGAGGAAAGATGATCCATCTTTATCCATGAATGATATCTGTAGCACGACTAGCTACTCTGACACCTCACTCAAAAGTTGTAGACAAGACCTCATGATGAGTGGGTCTGCTACCATGTTCCCCTTCCCATGAGTAAAGACTATCTCAAAGTCATAGTCCTAGAGGAACTATATCCATCATTGTTGTCTCATGTTTAGGTATTTATGAGTGAAGATATACCTGAGACGCTTGTGATCAGAGTAAAAAGTAAACTGTTCACCCATCAAGTAGTGTCTCTACTTCTTCAGCGCAAAGACCATTGCCGCTAACTCTAGGTAATGGGTAGCGTAGTTATGCTTGTGTTGTATCAACTTTCGCGAGCCGTAGGTGATCAATTCCCACTCCTACATCAGGAAATAACATATTATGGTCCCTTATGTGTCGTAGTAGACTACATACCCAACGCCCTCCTCTTGTAGCCTCAAGATGGGGCACTTGTTAGTCTCTGACTCAGCTCTTGAAAGCTCTGCTGACACTTCCCCGTCTATAGGAAAGTATCCCCCTTCTTTGTCAAAGATGACAGGGGTGCCACAACCCTAGAGATGTTAGGTATAATCTTCGGTAGTACTCAACCAAAGCAGAAGTCCCTCTCCCTTTGGGGAGGTAGTCCTGGAAAAATATTTTGTAAAGATGTCCCCACACTCTGCCACTACTGTTGGGAACTGAAAACTCAAAACTCCAGCTTCCATAAGGGTAAGGCTGGCCAACTCAAGAGTGATCAGCTGCACCCTCCTATGCATGAGTTTATCTTGTGTTGCCTGAGTTTACTTTTTATTTGACCAATTAAAACCCCATTCCAATAATGTAGATATACTACATCCTTTTTTCCTAAAATAGTCAATATGAGTATGAATTATGGATGTACAGTCCATCCCCAAACTAATTTTGTAAGGCCTCGACACTTCCACCAAGAGGTTCCAACCGAAACTCTCGCCACAAGGGTCAGATCACACTTTCAGCATAAGAGTGATTATCGAGTCTCCTACCAAAGTTATCTCCAGACGTAAGGGTAAATTCATTGGTTTAACCAGAAACTCTAGGTCTTGAACAAGATTTGTGGAAAAAATGAATGATTGGTACCTATGTCTATTAATACGACAACTAGTAGTAAACACAGACTGTACCTCGAATCATTCTTGGGGCCCTTGGGTTACACTCCTTGACCGCATGCAGTTACTCCCCTCCCCTAACCTCCAGATCCCTAATCCTGGTGAGGACCACATTAGGGTGGTGTTTGTAACATGTAAAAATGTATACCACCTCATTATACTCTCCTAACTCCACTTCCACGTCTGCTACCCTACAGATTCATCTGTCCCAAGCACTTCCTCTTCCTTCAACATTTTTCATGCCCAAGTCTGTGAGACTTGTGTCAGTTTCCTACTTTCCCACTATTAACAATCATTGGATGTATCCGCTAAGCCAAAGAAAATTCAACCACAAAGGTTCTCTCTAGAACCCTAACATTAGTAGGAATGCATAGAAGAATAGTGCTGGCTCATATGTCCATAAACGCACCTCACTCAGAGGTCCAGGATCTGAATCACTGACTATACTATATTCATCGATTACCTAGGATGGTCGGTATGCCTTAGTGAATAATAAGCTACCGACATGTCATCTTGTCGAAGTTGTAGAAGCTCTTGGGAACACTCACCCCTTATCTTTTTTTTTCAAAAGAGGACCCATATCCAAGTAAGGTTCTCAAGCTTGTCTACATAATAGTCACCTCTTTGTAAGATTAGGGTAATCTAAACCTTGTCATCTTCCTGTCGAGCCACGTAAAAGGCTCTCTACCCAGACCACTATCTGATCAAATGGTGCCATGATAAAATGGAAACTCAGCCACCTCCTTAATCCAGTCCTTAGATGCCTATGATTTAGGCTCACCTCATAACCTGAGGGGTATCTAATACTAAAACACATGTAAGGAACTAAGCTGACATGTGTCCTCTACTGGTACCGCCAGTTTTAACTACTGACCAGTGGGTAGAGATATAGCTGGTAGACTACCTGAAGGTACCATATCAGGAAACAATCCATGTACCAAAGCCCCATCACCATATATACCATCCTCTTGGTCACACACTGATAAAGACTAGCAGATAGTATCACCATCTGATCTGCTTGTGTCCCAACTAGGCAGAAAACTCTAGTCATAGCCTCCAGCTAGTTCCCAGCTGCCTATAGATCTGTCTCGCCTTGAATCCTCAGAGGCCTTTGCTGCTGGAACTCATGAAACGTGCTCAGTCGGCATGCACGTTCTACTGGTAGCATCTGTTTCTGATCCACATAGGATATCTAGAATGCTGATACACACATGATCGCTCGGTGGGCCATCATCGTGTACTCTCTCGGGAATCCTAGATGGCTGTCTACGCGGAGACATCCTGATAAAGAATAGGTGTGCCAAAATGATTATGTAATACCTGGTGAGATAACTCTAAATAAATGAAGGAAAAATATTTCCAGAACACAGGCAATCAATGTTTTTGTGCACTGAGTCGGAAATCAGAATTTAGGGTCTGGGTGTATGGATACATCGGTCGCTACACGAACACAGGATTCCCCAAACTAAAAACCACACTCATAACAATTAACAATATTGCCACATTTAAAAGATCAGAGTCATACTTATTTGATAGAACCGACTCCTCTGATACCACTTTGTGATGACCCATCCCCTAGGGCCCGCACCGTGACTACCACAATCCCACCTTCCATAGGCCAGAGGTTAACGACTAGATCCAAAAAGGCGTATCCCTATAACGTGAAGGAATTGGATTTAAACTTGTATAAACACATGATCAAAGAACACAACAAGAATCATCCACGAAGTAAAATGTAGTATTAAAAAGTTTACTGAAAGTAAAGGGGGATGGAATACAAGACCAATTGAAAAGTAAAATTACAACTGAAAATAGAAAACAACTCTTGGATTATCCACTGAGGATACTTCCTGAAGGGTAGGTACAGATCATCTCTACATCACTCTATGTCAGCCCGTATCCTCTGTGTACCGCTTGGTCCTAACTCCCTCAAATCTCAGCCCAGCTGCTCGTCGTCTGCACCCGACACAACATGGTGAGGGAGAAGCCCATGTAGGGGTGAGTATAACAATACTCAGTAGGGACCCTGAGTCCCCTGAAGGTCTCCCAGAGTTCGACAAAGGAAAAACCACAATTAAAGACTACAATCACAAATCATGGAGCAATCATCAACTCTACTTAGGTATATGCCCATACATATACCTAAGTTATCAAAATATACTCATCTCTTACATGAGGAAACACAAGGTCCCAACCTTTAATCCATTTTCAAAATTGATCCAAGAGGGAAGTATACAAAAAAGGTGACACCACAAAGGTAACACCACAAAGGTAACACCATGAAGGTAACCTCATGAAGGTAAAAGTACAACAAATGTTACACCACGAAGGTAACACCGTGAAGGTAAAAGTACCCCAATGGTAACACCACAAAGGTGAAATACCACAAAGGTAACACCATGAAGGTAAAAGTACCACAAAGGTAACACCATGAAGGTAACACCATGAAGGTAACACCATGAAGGTAAAATATCACAAAGGTAACACCACGAAGGTAACACCATGAAGGTAAAAGTACCAAAAAGGTAAGGGATCATCTCACACTAGGTATATAACTTAAGTACAGAAGTATATATTATTATTCATAAACTTAGATCATCTTATTCTATCAGGAGGCTCTGCTGCTGACCCACACAGGATCGGTATGTGTTAACCCACACAGGATCACTGAGCACTGACCCACATAGGATCTGACCTACACAAGATCGATATGCACTAACCTAGATAGGATTTCTGAGTGCTGACCCACACAGGATCGATAGTTATTGACCCACACATGATCGCTATTCATTATTCATGTCACAGTCATCCTCGAGATTTCCACACTAAGCATGCATGATTCCAGGAGGATCCACTCCTAAATCTATCAATCATACCTCAACCATGACAAATTTCCACTAAGAAGTATCCCAAAGGACCACCATGTCGTAATGGTTCCAACGCGAGAGACGACGAGTCCATCGGACGTCCGGTCTGTGAGATATGAGAAATTTTGTAAAAATGGTTCCATTTGATTCATGTATGATCCAACATGGTTCAAACATCAAAATCCGAAAATACTCACTTAGATTATCTCAAAAGTACAACCTTGTCATTAGAGTCCTTATGCCACAGACGACGTATCAATCAGACACCTCGTCTGTTAGTTACATCCCTTTCTATGAAATCGTGGGGGGGGGATCCCACCTTGGTCCGACCTAGCTCAGTCAGGCCCACCAGATATACCAAAGGGATTGATTCCAAAAAGGGGTCCCAATGCTACTGACATCATGTCAATCGGACACCTGGTTTGTTAGTTATGGGAGTTTCTTTATTCGGGTACCGGTTGTGTCTTAGCCTGGTCTGACTCGGTCAGATTGGCCCGACGTAACAGGTCTTGGGTTCTACCTAACCCTGCTCCGGTCTGGACCACTAAGGGTCATCCTGGTTCACTGAGTCTGGCCGGTCGGGGTCATTTTGGTTTGGTTTGCTGGTCCGGGCCACGGTTGGCCCGGCCCGTTGGGTGGGGCTTGGCCCACCCACGCTGGCCCGCTAGGCTGCTGGTCTGGCCCGACCTACTGGGAGGGCCTGAACCACTGGTGGGTCTGGCCAACTTGGCTAGCCCGCACCGGCTCAGTCCCCCAGAAGGCGGACCACCTCATTTGCTGACCCACGGTTGCGGGGCCGTTTTGCCCAACCGGTGGGGTGCTGCCCCACCGTATTAACCGGTCAGCCATTTGGCTGACCAGGTTCCACCAATGTGTCGCAGCCTGGGCCACGCCACACCCTCCTGTCATGGCCTGTTGGCCATGACCACTTCTCCCGGTGGCGCCTGAGGGCGCCACACTTGTCTTACATGACTGACTCGTGCTGGGCTCCATTGACCTCCATGGTGCACCACCTTTCACCACCCACAGCCAGTTGCCATGGGTCTCCTCCGAGCCATTCCGACCACCACCGACATGGCACACAAACGGTTTCATCCACTGTTCCCCGATCGTGCTCCAATGTCCATTCTTGGTGTCGTCTGCACCTACGAATCTTATGCGCTGCCACCGACATAGTGTGACCTACTATTTCGTGTTGCCATTGATTTGGAAATTTTTCCCTGAAGTTCAATGGCGCTCGTCACTGCCTGCTAGAACTGGTTTCATCCTCCAAGTGGTTGGCATCATAGCACTTTTCCATAGCTTCGTCACTTGGTGAAGTCATGCCAATACCGCTCCCCAAGCTCCATATAAATAGTAGAGGGGGAGGGTGAGTAACGCATATGGAATTAATGGAGTTCAATTAATTACGGAACCTTCCTAATTCCAATGGTGTTTTTAAAAGGAATTGAGGAGTCAAGACATTTAATGGCTTGATGCGTCGTTGGTCCCACCAACACCTCTTTTCCGTTGGAGGAAAAGAAATAAATGAAATAAAATAACTTTTTTATTTTATTATTATTTTAAATGTCCAAAATATAACTTTTTATTCCTACCTTCTACGGTCGAAATTAAGCCTCCCTTAAGTGAATCTTGGTGCTTAAAATTCAGCGGTGCCCTTGAATTTTTAATCCGAGCACCGTTTTAAATGTTCGAAAGCGTCGCTCACACGTTTAATGAACGTACCTTAAATAAAGTTCAATAAATTATTAACATTCACCCTCGACCCACACCGATCAAGGTTAGGATCTTCCTAAGGGGAACACACCCCAGTTAACTCAATAGTACTCTCAGATTTTTAATCCAAGTTACCATTTAGAAGTTATTTATTTTAACAATAAAATAATTGTCACTTAATTATTTTATTTACGGCCAAAAACTACCTTCCATAGTTGGCTCGCACCGACCAATTTTAGTATCTACCTAAAGAAAGCATACCCTCACGAGCTCAGCAGTGGTCTCATATTTTTAATCCGAGTCACAATTCGTGAGTTAAATGCATTTGAAAAATAAAATAAATTTATTTAATAATTTTATTTATCGTTATGACATTTTCGGTTTTTCTCATCGCAGGCTTGCGCCGAGTAAAATTAAGTTGTGCCTAGGGTAAACCTGCTATCCTGTACGCAATAGTGCCCTTTGATTTCTGATCTAGGAACTTGTTAAAGAGTTATTAAATTTTTCAGGAAAACTTCTCACATGTGCTAATTAAAGCTTAATAAAATTTCGACGGATCATTTTGGGCACTACCGGCCTCAGAATCGCGTGCCGTCAGATTTCACGACCTTAAAATAATCCCAAATAATTTTAAAAAAATTATATGGAATTTATGGGTCTTTACATGAGATATCCATAATCCCACAAAACTTTTACTCCACTACTCTAATCATAATGATCACACACATCAAAACATCAACTTTTATGTAATGATGAATAAATTTAAAGATCATTAAATTTTATTTTTAGATTCCATAGGTGTCGAGTATGATTTTAGAGGTGATTTATAGGAAATAGAAATATTTTTTGGTATGTTGGGGTTTAAACCCCCATTTTGGTTAGTTCAACATCAAAGTAGAGGCCAAAATGATGTTATAGGCATGGTGGATAAATGTTTTGAGTATGGAAAAGTGGATATAACGATTTTAAGATTTTATATGGTCATTTTAGTGGTATAAAACATGAAAATGGTCATTTTAGAAAGTATGGATTCTAGATATTCCTAGTGAAATCCCCATATAAAATAAGGATAGAAAAAACACCCATGTTGTTCAGTGTAGAGGTTCCACATCACAGTCTTTGGTGTTTTTTAGCATGGCCAGTCATGGAGTGAGTTTAAAATAGTTAGATAATTTTATTATTATGTGACAGTTATTTAATTAGAGTCAGGATTGAGGGAAATATGACTATTTTGGAGGCTACCATTTCCTAGATCGAGTCAAAATATTTTTATAATAGCCAAAATACCAAGATAGTTTTGGTGATATAGTCGTTTAAAATGGTTTTAATCTCATATTTGTCTTTAATCGAGGCTAGGATGGCAGTTTTAGATATCATTATTCTATGATGGAGGTTGGTTGGCGTTTTCTTTATAAATATACGTTTACATATCACTTTTTTGAATTTTATTCCATTCAATTAAACTATAAAAAGTCCCAACCATTAATTATAACTTTTTGGTTTTCCCTAGAGGATCGAAACTACCATGATCATGTTCTGATTTCTTTCCCAATTCAATGTAAATTCTTCTACCTTCCTTATCAATCTTTTAGTTACCCTTATTCTTATAAGGTTATGTTAATTGGTTTATTTTGTATCAATTAATTTTGGATGATTTTTTAAGAGTTGTTGTAATTATTATGACCTATTGAGGTTCCTTTTTTATTTAAGGGTTCTTGATCCTATGCTTTTCCTTGATATTTTGTAGTGTTCTTCCAAGATTCAATAAAGGTTGAGTTTCAAGAATTATCTTTCTTATTTCTATGTAATTATGGTATTATATTATTATTTTTCTTATTGGGTTGATGGTTTAAATTAACATATGGATGATTATTAAACAAACTTTGAAATTAAAGGGCAAAGGGGTGATTCACATGTGATTTACATGGTTCCAAGTTATCATCTATATATTTATACTTCTTGGTTGATGTTACTACTATGAAAAACATTTCTTTATACTGTTTTGATGTTATTATTACATCTAATAATTGATTATAAAATTAAATTTAGTAATAAACTAGTTGTTTGGAAATATATAATTTCCTTGACAATTTACTATATAAGGATTATTAGTAACAGACAATTTGCTGTATTTTTATACTATGTTTTTTGTTATTTTATACTATAAGGTAATTTTTTATTATTGTTATTGGAATGGTGTAGTTTGGTTGTTGTGGCTAGTTTTATGATGAGGTTTTTTTTGTGGTAATGGTATGGTTGGTTGATATAGGAAGAGGTGAATAAATTATTTGGTTGTTGGTTTGGATTTTTATGGAAGTTATTGTCTCATAGAAGTGTGATAGGTTCTGTGGTGTAGTGAATAAGGGTCATGTGGTTACATTATCACTTCTTAATAACTTGGTTTAATATTTAAATAAAACATATAGTGAGTGGTAATGATGATTTATGATGGTTGGAATTGATAATGGAATAAAAAAAATAGTTGAAAGTGGTAAGTGGGATAATAACTTGAATTGAAAGTGTTAAAATAAAGTAATAATTTTTTTGGCACCTGTGGTAAATGATTAATCAGTGGTTTGGCATTGAATTTGGTTGATTAATGAAGTAGTGAATATTACTCAGAAGGTAATGGAAAATATAGAATTTATTGAATAATTGTTTGTAAAATTATTATTTGAAAAGGATAGCGTAAATATGGATAATAAAGGATGAATTAATGGGAAACGAAGAAAAATATTATGGATATTTTTAGTGTATAAATGGGGATAGTTATGGTGATGGTGGGGCAGCTGTAGTGGATGATTTTAGTGTTCCTTTGGTGTAATCCCTTATGTTAGGATTATGTGTGACTATATACCTATTTAAATTTTTATTATTTTATACAAAACACCACCTAAGTTAGGTAACCTAGATAATTCCTATAAAAGGATATGGGTTTTAAGTATGTTCTACAAATTCTAGGTTTTAGAGAGAATAAATAGTTGATTGATCCCTCTTCCCCACTCTCCCTTCCCATGTAACTTGGAATGTGATGTCTTGAGGACATAATTTTATATATATAGCTTATAACAACTGTTTTTTGTAGTATATATATACTCACTAACATGGTTGTGGTTGTGATGTGATTACATGGTGTGGGTAATTCATGTTAATAGGAATGAATGTGTTTGGTGTTCTTTTTGTTAACAATATCCAACATTGGTTTGTGGTATGTGGTTGTGATATTCATATTTGTGGATACATAGTTATAAGGTTATATGGAAGGGGCTAAAGCATTAGAAATTTACCATTGGATCATGATAGAAAAAAGATCAGTAGGGAAGGGGATACATGTAACCTTATTAATATCTATTCTTTTGTTATTATATTATCATATTTAGATATGATATTGATTGTGGGAGGCTTAGTGATGTTGGGAGATAGTTTACCTCGCATTGATGTGTGCTGGTTCTATTGTTTATTCACTGAGTAATTAGTATTTATCTTCCACATTTGAAAGATAGGTTTAGGGAGAATTATATTGAGTATAATTGTATTCTCACCCCTATATACATACATTTATTTTATAGGTTTTTAGTAGGGTGTCAGGGATTGATCTAAACTGCACTACCACATAGAGAACATGGTTAGTTTCATTTTCCGTGTTGCAAGAGTATTTTTTGGTGTTTTATATTTTAAAAAACTTTTATATATATGAAATTTTCATTCATTATAAATGAGTGTTATTTTATATTATATAATTTGTATTAGTAGTTATCTTTTGTTTTAAATATTATGAGTGAAATGCCTACCACTTGTGTGTTTTACAACCTCATTGTTAGTCACCAAGAGAATTCCTATTTGAGGAAAGCTTTAAGGGATACATTCATCTTCACTTCTAGTATAGGATGGGTTCCTAGTGGGGGAGGGTAATGGAAGAGTTGTATTAGAGCTATGGTTGAGATTTAGGATGGAGACTATATTTATGAACTTGTAAGATTGCATGATATTTATCGAACTTTTCATGAGGCATAGTAAGGGAGACCAACTAAGAAACATGAATTTAGGCCCCCCTATGATCATATATAATGATATTAGGATTACTAAAAATACAATGGTATATAATATTTATTGTAGTGTAGAGTCCTAGGAGAGATACATTAATTATTCCTAGATGTTCATATAGTTAAATTAGGGTGAATTTGGGAAGCTAAAATTGGATCTATTTGAATTACCCTTAATGAAATTATATGTTCATAGAATTTGGAGTTTTACTTTTTGCTTGAAGATATGTTTAGAGGTCAACACCCACATGTGGTTTAGATTGATGAGGTGTGGTATGATGATTTAATTTAACATATACGGGTTAACCCAACTAAAGAGGATGCATCTTGGATGAAGACACCACATGAGTCTTGGTGTCAAATCCTAGTGAAGTATGAGGTAAGTGTCTCTGATCAAGATATAAGGAGTCGGTTGGAGGATTTGAAGACTAATTTTAGTTTGATCCATGTTTTTAAGGAGCATTGGATCCCATTGTCTATTAGTAATTTTAGAGGAGAAATACATTGGTGGTGCTTTTTATTCATTGAGGAGCATGAGGTGTTGGAAGTTTCTTGGGATTATTTTTAAAATATGTTCTAATTAGAGTTTATTTCATCCATAATGAAAATAATTAATCATTAAGAATTTTTATCTCTTTATAAGGATACCATGAGGGTGAAGGATCTTGAGATTCAATTTAAGGAACTTCTATGATTTTCACTTGATATTTTTCAAAATTAAGAGGCAAGAGCATGATGTTTTGTGGAGGGATTTTTTACTACTATTTAGTATTAGGTTTACCTATTTACTTTGCCTCCATATATATAGAATATCACTATGGAAAAAGTGATTAAGAAGATACATTCATAGTTTGGGTCATATCGAGATTGGAGTTATTAGAACTTCTTGAGGAGAATAACTACAGATGCATGAGAGTCAACTAGAAATAAGTCAATATCATTTTCCTTATTTGTGTTTCTATAGAGATGGTAGTTATCATGTATATATGAGGAGATACATTCCAATATTTTTTTCTTATAGAGTTTTAGAAAAACATCTATTCGAGGGACTAATTATTCTTGGTGGTTGTAATGGGATAAGTGGCCAGTTTCCACTGAACCCTATGTAGTAGTTGCCTCTGAGGCCTTAATATTAGTAGGATCAATAGGACTACATCCCACAAATGGTTGATGGGGTAAGAAGTAGAAAACCATGTGATGTCCTTCATCCTGAAGGACATAGGGAAAAGTGTGGACATCCGTAAGTCTTGAAAGAAATAAGAGAATGACGTGTTAAATTATACGCCCTAGAGATCTCAGTTCTAGATGGTTTAGATATTTTCTAAGTTACCATTTACTTACCTTATACCTTATCTTTCACATTTTTTAGTTTTATATAATCTCGTTCCTTTATTAAAACCATCTTGGTACCTTTTTTGGGAGCCAAGGAGAGGCTTATAATGACCCTAGTGTTGGGTATGCTCATTGGAGGCCAATCTAGTTTTTTTGATATGTGTTGATGTTGTGATAAATTATAGGGAAACAATATTCACTGGGGTATTTGTTCTTAAAATATATAAAAAAGTTATGTTATTACTTTTAGGTATTTTTTGTACTTTGTGCATGCGGTTTTAAATTGTTTTTAGAGTAAAGTTATGTTATTAGATAGAGAAGGCCAATGTGCGGTGTTCATTAGAAAGTGGGACCATCAGATGGGTTGTAGGTTATTATATCCCTTGTCTTATTAGTGGGTGGGGTTGATGTTATTATTAGTGGAGGTTCAAGAAAATATGTCTCATATAGTTATTAAAGATTTCCAATATTTTTCCCTAAATATGTTCTGATGCTACCCCCTCAACAGTATATTGAGCTTGGAGTAGACTTGGAACCCAATGTCTCTTCAATTTCAAAATCTCTTTATCAAATGACACCATCTAAGTTATGGGAACTACGGATTATGATAAATGATTTGATTTATAGGTCTTCCATGTGGCCTAGTGTGTCACTTTGGGGTGATCCAGTGTTATTCGTGTATAGTATCAAGTATTTTGAATAGCGATTTGGGTCAGATCTTGGATTTTCCTCATGAGTTTCAACCCAATATAGGTGTTAGGGGTTTAATTTTTTGTTTAATTCAGTTTTTTGTATTTTTTAATGTTTTGAATAGTTTATAGATTTTTTTGATGAATTTTGACTTGATTTTTGAATTTCATAAATTTCTAATAAATTTAGAATTTTTGAGTTTTAAGTAGTAGATTTCCAAAATTTGGAAAGATGCTAAATATTACACGTTACAGGGGAGGAGAATATATATTTTTTATGAATTTAAAAATGGTAAGCATGAGGACATGATTAAGTCATGGAATTAATAACATATTGATTCTATAATTAGAAAAATAGTTATGTGTTCAAGACCTATTATATATAAGTATTTTGTTGGCAAGTATAGGGAATTTATTGAGGGATTGTGGAAATATAACTAAGCCATAAACCGTATGTTCATGGAAAATGTATTTTGTATGGATTGAAAATATCATGTATGAGTTTTAGTTTAAGTCAAAAACCTTATGCATGGAATAAAATATATTATGTATGGATTTACTCACATTATGTTTGGTTTTTTACATAATATAGAAACCTTATTTATAAAAAAATATTACTTATCCAAAAAAATATATTATGTATCAGATTTTTGGTAATGGTAAAATGTTAGGTATGAAATATATATTATATATAAAATTTTTCCAAAGGATAAAATGTTTCATATTTAAAATATATTATTTTTTAGATTCATAATATACTTTTTAGAGTGAAAATTGATAAAGTGTTAAAGCACACTGTGATACATAATATTTTTAAAATTATATTACACATGGGCACCTAGTTGGTGATACATATGGTTTTAGAGTTAAATAAAATTTGATATTTTGAGTTATAATCATATTTTTCTTAAAACATTAAAAATGAATAATTAACTACAATTTTTCCTATAAAAGTGGGAAATATAACATTTCGACCAGAACTCACAGTGTGTATGCAAGTTTCTTCAACCCTTTTGTTTCATGGGTGATCTTCCCTAATCCTCATTATATCTTCTTATGGTTTGAAATAGGGTGTGCCCATGTGTAAGGAAAGCTATCTCTAAATGGTTAATATTGGTTTTCTTCTCCTCTTTACTGTTTTATATTAATGGTGCTGTAAATGGATTTTTTTGTAAGATTTTGGTGAATCTTCATATTAAATATGGTTTTTTTTGATGTTCTTATATAAGTGAAGTCCAATATACTCTAAGTAAGTGGTGACTAACTATTTTTTTATGTTATACATGTGGTATGTATGAGTAAATAATAGGTGTGGGTATGTTTGTCTATGTGTGAATGGGAATAGAACCTTATGTGGTTTATATTTTTCATAAGAGATATCAAGGGTAATTTCACATGGGAAATGATAGATATCATATATTATGAAATGATTTCTTAGTGTTATGTGCTTTGGTCATTATGGGATTGATTCTATACACTATAAAGTGAATATTGTTGAGTTACAGTGATTGGTGTGGTTCCTAGGAATGTGTTATGTGTAACCCATGTGACTGTGGGTGATGTTGATCCATAGAAATGGAGTTATGGTGTCGCTAGTATGATGTGGGTGGTGTTTACGATTACCGTGGGTGGCGATGAAGATCCATCATTAGTGTTTCCTAAGTTGTTAGTAATGTCACTCACCATGGGGGGTTTAGTTTTTTGGGATAATGTGAACAAAAAATAGGGCCATTGATGAGGTTTTGTACCCTAATTGTGGGTGGTGTCCTTTATAGACTAAATCATAATTTGGGGATAATGTTGACCATCAGTACCTAGGAGCCATAAAATGTATAGGGATATGATCGGTGGTGTGTGAGACCTCCAAATGAGAGCATGACAATTTTCGCATATGTGAGATATTTTTGGGGATGATGGGATAGAAATTGGGAAAGGATAGGTATTGGTATGCCTTTGTTTATTGGGATATTGCATCGATTATTGTTAAATGGATTTAGAAGGCTGGGGGTCTTGTGACATGGATTGTAAACATTCCTTTAGGGAATTGAGGTTGACTCATGGGTGTTAAATCATTATGTTTTCCATGTGACACCTTGTAATATATAATGGGATGGGAGGCCACGATCCCTTCTATTATAACAGACTATCAATATATTGTTTCACTATAACACTGAATGAGATAGGTATAATCTTCCTCAGGGATAATTGAGCATGAGTGGAGTAGTTTATGTAATATATTTCTGTTTCCATTTATGAATATTTACATGCATTGGTATATGTATGGATATTAGTTAGGGACATAGTTGGTTTCAGGATACTGAGTTCATACTCACACTCTAGAAGGGCCCTATGAGATGTGTGTAGACTTTATATCTCAATATAAATGAAATGTAATGGAGATGAGGTTTATAACTTAGTTAATGGAGTCAAAAAAGGTGCATGAGCATGATAAGATGTATTGCATATGGGCCGAGTGGTTCCTTAGTGCCATGCTAGTATCCATTTTGATTATTTTTGTACCTGTGCATAAATTATTGTCATATGGGTAATCAATTAAATTTTTTATGATTGTTATATCGTGTTAAATGATCATTAATTTGACTACATGTAAATATTGACTAGTTATCTCTGGTTATTGGTATTAATTATTTTGTGTTTTGTTGATATTTTTATTATTTGTCTTCATATTATTTAGTATCCCCATAATCATATCATAGATTATCATTGCTATTAGATAGCCATTTTTCTATGAGGAGGTGGGAATAAGGTCTAGTGGCATTCTGATCTGGTCATTGTGGAGAGATCTGGGTCAAAGAATTACATAGCGGTATCATTGATTGGCAATTTCCAAGTATGTTTTAAGTGGTATTTTAGTTTTGTTATTTGTGATGTGATAGAAATATAGTTTAGGAATGCATTATAACTTCGGATGAATGTCATTATTTGTATATGGTGGACATAAGCATGTCCTGAGGTCCAAGTTATTAGGGAATTAGGGAGTGTTGTTTTGGTTTATGTAGTTACAACTGGGTTATTTTTTTATATTTATTTCTATTTGATATTATTGATTTATGGTCTCAGAATCTTGACCCTAAGAGGCAATAAGTGGTATTCATGCATCATCTTAGGAATATAGGGATCACATGACATGTGTGTTTTACTTGTGATTATTATTTCGTTTATAGAATGGAAAAAGTTTTTAACTATTTAAATTTTAACAACAATATAAACAAAGCTTTCCTGAATATTAACTTGGTATAATTACACTCAAATAACCTAGGAAGGGTATGTGGTTTTCATTATGGTTCTATAATATATGATTATTAGATATTTAAAGTTTCATCAAAAACCTATACAGTGTTTTCCTATATATTGTTTTGGTGAAAATCTACTCATCCAACCTAAGGATGTGATTTATAGTATGAAAAAGTAAGTAAATCCTTCATTTGTATAATTTTTGGTTCATTACCACAAAAATTGATAAACAGATCCATGAGGCGAGATGGAATGGGTATGGTTGTGATAGGGAAGTGTAAGGGATAGTGGGTTGCACTACCGTTTATAGCTTTCCATATTTGGGTTGCGGTTAGATGAGTTGCTCAGGGTTATCTAAGTGCAGGTTATCAGAAGTATTAATAGAGGAGGAAAGGGAGTTTATCCATCTTTGGAATAATTGACATAAGATTTATTTCACATAATCCTGATTTTTTTATGGGAGGGGGTGGATGCTAGGAAAAAAGTGATGGATTGAGTCAGTCTACAATATTATTGATTAAATTGATATACCAATAAGTCAAAGGGTGAAATTCTCCTCGTATATGCTCCTGATACCAATGAAGAACTAGTGTTATGTACAAGTACAAGAAGGTAGACATGAAGAGTTGAAAATAAAGGAATTTGAGTAGATGTTATATGAGTAGTTCTTTCCCTAGATGTTGAGGGAAGAGATAACTGTATTTTTTATATATCTAGTATAGGGTGAAATATTAGTAATGGATTATTATGAAAAGTTTATAGTCTTATTTTGGTTTAATCAAAATTGGTATGGGATGACATTTATATGGTTTGGTGATTTGAGGATGGTCTACCATATGCTATTAGGATATAGATAAACATCTTCAGGATAAACTCATTCTTGAAGGCGGTGAACCTAACACTAGTATCAGAGTAGAACCTTAAATATTAGAGTAAATAAATAAATATAGTGGTATTGAGGGATACTTCTAGTGGGGATCCAGGTATCCAGAAGTGGGGTCATGAAGAGACATATTAGGTGAGTTAGAGTAGAGTTTTGATGGTTACACCATAGAGTGGATCATTGGTGACATGTTTTTAGTATGAGAAAGTAGATTATAAATATTATTTTACATATATAGAGTTAGGAATGGGGAAATATTGGGAATTTACATAGGTACTTTTGGAGGACCATTTAGTCAGCTGAGGGTTTAGAATCAAGACAAAATTAGGTGTCCGAAGAAGAATCAAGAGTAGTATCAGGATCTAGTAACCATGATATAACTACACATGTGGGACATGGTAGTGTATAGGATACACAATATTGAGGGTAGTAGATGTCTACAAGTATGGATACTTAGGGAGGAGAAGTATTCGGTAGTCATGGTTGGTCTAGTTTCATGTTATTGAGCTAACATATATGGAGTAGGAAAAAGAACTGTTTACAACCATAGTTAATCCATTATCATGTGGGAATTATTTTTTATTATGTATATTGGTGTATGAGGTGAATTTTTGGTATTTAATTAACCAAGAATAGGTTAATATGTGAGCATCAAGTGTGATTCATGATAAATGTAAAATATGTTTGCATTAGTTATAAAAGCGGGCATCTATAGGATGAAGGATAATAATAACTGATGGTCGATAGCTATGTGTGAATAACCTATGTGTATAGAATAGATAAATGTGGTACCATCATTATGTATAGTAAATAAGGTTTGGTGAGGCTAGGTAGATGATTCTTATGGTGTGGAGTGTTTGGGATCCAATAAAAGGACATACATTCAAAACATCCATCTAGAAGTAGCTGTAACACCACCAGAAGCACAACTATTGAACATGATTATGGATGATCCCCACAACTTTGGATTCAAGAACTAGTAATCCAAGGCACCCCAATCACCATGAAAAGTTGACACACCACCTAGTTTTAGTAATTCCTTATGTTATCATTATAAACATAAAACAAACACATGAAAACCAAAAAAACATGAAAGTAATAAAACAATAATCACCAATCCCAATAGGGATTAACATAGTTTATAAATTTTTCTCACATCCATGGGATAAATGACTAAACATCTTTCATTCATCAAGGAAAAAAATTTGATTATAAAGAAAAAACTATTCATATTAGATTTAAAAAATAAGTCACACCAGAACCTTCTTATAATTTTTTTTTCATCTGCTTCCACTCCTTCTATTCCCCATCATTCCAGTCATAAACCTTCGCAACCAGCTCTGGAACTTATGACACTTATGTCATCCTAGGAAGGCTTCACCATAAGGGGATCCACCTCATGCTTTATGTTAGTTCAACTAGGTTAAATACCCTAAGAGGGGGAGGGGGTGAATCAGGGTGTGATAGATTACAAAAACTTCCCCTTTAGATCTTGTTTTGTTTTTAAACAAAAACACTCTTCTCTCACTTTACTGTATAAATTTATGAACAGAAATGAAATAATTCATGATACATAGTGATTTTATTTGGTTCAACCTCACTAGACTATGCCCAATGATAATAAAATGGTAATGTTCTGATGTACCAAATCCACTAAGGCTCACTGCCAAAATAATTTTCATGCTAGATCACTTCTATGTCTAGGCTCAATACCTTTACAATTTTTAGAATAGACTCACTATACCTCCTAGTTTACAACCAATCACAATTTAAAAGCTCACTACACTCTCAACTGAAGTGTGCTCACTGCTCCTCCAAAAGAATCTCATGTTTTTATAAATCATATCAGAATTTTTTAACACATATATGAGTGTACCATGAATTCCCATTTTCACATGGTAGATAAAATCAAATATTTCAAGTACTTTTAGCTTACTGAAATTACTTTTGAAAACTATTTTAGTCCCTTAATGAACTTCCTTGACCCCTATACGGATTGTACTGCATCCTTTGTGAACTACCTTGAATCCTTTTCAAACTTCATTACACCTCATGGTGTGAATACTTCATGGTCACCTTTTTCATTATGGACCAGCCCTTCTTTGTGGATGAGTGATGCCTCATGGACTTCTTTTTATACATGGTCTCTTTCCCTTTTCAAGCTACTGAGCCTTGAAATAAACATTGAGATGAAACCTTGAGGTATTTTTCCCATCAATCTCCCCTTTTGGGTTTATTGACGACTCTTCACATTTTGATATCATGTAAAATATTCTTCCATATTATTCCAAAATTCACTTATTGTGATTCTGATAGCAATCGAGGATTTACTCAACACACACTTTAATCCAACATCAACCATGATCGGTATGAGAAACAAGAGTAGCATGAAATGTTCATCAATGAATCACTTCATTAAAAAACCACTCAACTTATTTCATCACAAACCTTATCTATCATCAAATATAAACTATGATCAATCACCTTAAGAATAATCATATTTTAAACTCCCCCTACATTGATGCTCCCCCTATCATCTTCCCCCTATCTTAAATAATTCATTTTCTCCCCTTTTATAGAAACAATACACACCCATTGTTAATAAAATTGAAGGAAACTTTTTTATGTATACAATATGGTTAAGAACACAAATCATCACATAAGGGAAAAACACATCATACCTCAAGGATAGGGGGTCCCACATCCACACTTGTTCAAGTGCGGTGAGTTGATCGAACTCTTGGAGATATTAAGTTCCATTCAAATGATTCTTTGGGTAAGGCCTTAATCATATGTTTTGTTGCCTATTGATCTCTAGTCACATAATCCAACTTCACAAGACCTTGCTTCACCTTCTTGTTGATAAAATGATACTTGATTTAGATGCACTTTATCCTTAAGTGATGGATTGGATTGTTTCTAAGATTTATATTACTTAAATTATCACATTTAGTTATGATTAGAGACTTCATTAGAACTCCCATATCATTAGTATACAGCTTCATCCATAATAAATGCATGAGAGATTGAGTGGAAGAAATATATTAAACTTCTTTGGTGATCAATGAAATAAAATATTGTTTCTTCCTAAGAAAAGAAATACACAATCCACCAAGATAGAATGCACCACTTGACATTGATTTTCTATCATCTATTGAACTTCCCAATCTGCATCTATATAGCATAAAAAATCTTGCAGAGATTTTTCATTATAAAGAAAACTTAAATCCACCATTCCCTTGATATATTAAATTATTCTTTTCACTATAATAAAGTGGGTTTCTTTAGAATTTCTTTGATACCATTATTTTTTCTGCATGGAAAAAATAATATATGGTTGTTTCGCTATTAAGGATAGCAGACTTCTAATTACATACCTATATTCTATGACATTAACCACTTTTCTTTCATCATCCCACGATAATTTCATCAGGTTAGCCACCAGCATCTTTATCTACTTGTAATTATCCATTATAAATCTTATCAAAACCTAATTGTAATTTTTATATTGATAAATTAATGTTCCATTATTTTCTTATGTCACTTGTAAACCAAGGATAAATGTTAGTTCGCCAATCATTGACATTTCAAATTCACTTTTCATGAATTATGAAAATTGCCTACACTGTGCTTTATTTGATCCACCAATGTTATATCATCAACATATACTAGTACCATAATACTTTGATTACTATCATTGTTGACATTGATATTATAATCAACTCTACCACACTGAAAATCATGTCACTTAAAAAACAGATCTAGTATAGAATACCATTATCTTGGTGCTTTATTCAACCAATATATCACATTCCTGACTTGAAAAACTATTTTCTCATATTAATGAATGATAAAACCATCTGTATTATCAATATAAACTCCTTCTTCTAGAACCCCATTACAAAATTATGACTTGACATCCATCTAGAAAACTTTGACCTTTATTTTCACTACTATGGACAAGAATAATATAATTGTAACTATCTTTGCAATAGGTGAAGTTTTTTTATCATATAGATAACCTCTATATGGGAGTACCCTTTTCACACTAGTCATTATTTTTTTAATCACTGCACCATATTCATGCATCTTGTTGCGAAAGACCCATTTAGTCCCAGTGAAATTCTTATATGTTGGCCTCAAAACAATCTCCCATTTCTGATGTAACACCCCAAGCTTCTATGGTACGCTTCTCTTTGAATAATGTTATAGCGTGTGTTATACGCAACACCGAGTTCTAACACACCGTAACCAATCAAACTAACCGTTATGAATAGTAATACCTACTTTTTGAAATTATATATATTTTATATTTCAAAATGGACTTCATTTTTGGATTCGTAATATCGAATTTAGCCTAAGGTGAAATTTTGGTACTTTTCGAATAACTTTAATATTTTGATGAATAGTGAAAATTACTAAATTTTAATTAAAAACAACTTTTTTAATAGAAATAATTTATATTGATAAGTTATGAATTTGAGTGGTTTTAAAGTATATTTAGAATATATTTTTACCATTTAACACAATTTTGGTCATTGGACATAATTTCACAATTAAACCGAACATAAACAAGTATCAATCTTTTGATAGTTATTATATCTTAAAAACACGCTTTTTGTTTTGACAGCGGGAATTAATTTTAAATTAATTTCTGCCACTTCTGTTCTTTGAATTTAGAAAAATGGATTCCATCTTTGGAATCCGGATGTTCAAATTGTGTAAATAGGTAACTTTTATTTTTAGACATTTTGAATAATTACTGCGGTAAATATTTTATTTACCATGGTTAAGGGTAAATCCGGTAAATAAGGGTTAAAAAATAATATTATAATAATACTAAATTACACTAAAACGTGTCCTAGCATTATTGGTTGATACATGTTCGACCATAGGCATCTTTGGGTCGATTTTGGGACCCCATGGAGCCACTTGTAGGTGATAGGGACACTTAATTTTAATTAAGTTAAAATAAGTACAAAAATGACATAAGCATATATCTTTTAGAAAAACAATTTTTACATAGGGTTATATATGTTGGATTTTCGACTATAAATATTCATTAGAAAAATAAAAATATTTCCTACATAATGAAATTTTATTTATAATTTTTAGATATTAAATAATTTAATTTATTTATGACATAATGATGATGGAGTAATTGCCATAATAGTGAAAATTTAAACTAATTGATATTATAAATACCCAAATAAATATAATTTTAGACTTTTAATTAATTACACTAATTTTATAGGATAATATGACATATTAGGATTGATTTAATTTACTTTTTTTGGAAGTAATAATTCTGTTATAAGTTTCAAAAAAATCAACTATTGAATAGTGTCAAAATTGACATAAAAGAGTTTTTAAAACAAATATTATATTATTAATTGATATTAAATTCCTAAAAATCTAAGGTTCGGCCAAGAGACTTATATCATGATAGGTGTATCATTAATGTACCATTTGGGGGTCGCTTGGATGAATATATTAAGTTTATTAACTATATAATATAAAAATACAAAGTGACATGGTAAATGTCAAACTAACTAACTTAGAGTTAATACTTAAAGATAAGGTTACTATACGTACCCAAACCTGTCTAAATTCTATTGGTTGAGTGGTTTTAGACCCATACCCACCTTAAAAGTTAAATAATACACTTTTGAGCCATTATAAACCGAATATGAATTTATTATAAATTAATATTTCTAGCTTTTCCAAAGGTGCCCCTCACCCCTCTTATAAAAGGGCACTCCTCCTTCTCATTTCTTCACACCTTCAAAGCCTTTTTGTTCGGCCAAACTCTACCCAAATACTCTCCCAACATACCTCACTACAACATAGAGGCATTAGTTTGATCAGAAAGCCAACCTAAGGAGCCCTCTTGATCAAATCAAAAGGAAGAACCCGAAGAAGAGGTAATGTTTTCACCACCCTTTTTCAAATTCATTTCTTCTTCCACTTCTTCTTCCTTTGTTATTACCATTCTAAAATAATAACTCCAGTATCATATATATAATGTGATGTTATTATAAATATGGTATAACCATATTCATTATTCTATCCACCTTTTGAATAACATGTCACCATACGTGCGTACGTACGGCTTACCGTCTCCACGTCGTGGTGTAATTGTTATTCAATATATTATTATTTGGATGGGTATAATAATGATATGCAACTCATGTAAATAATAAATATAACATGTTAATGATTCTGTATATATGATACAACGACCATTTATATATTATTTTAATATCAAAATAATGATATTGTCGCTCGTGCGTACGTACGGACTACCGTCTCCACGAACGCGATGAGATTCATTCACCATCGTATCCATTCAAGTATAATTCTCATTTTATGAATAATAATAGTATCTAAGGACTTTATATCATTCTGGATATGAATAATATACAACCTATCCATTACAAATATGGCTTAAGTAACAAAACATATAAAAGAAAACGAGTAAGTTAACACCCGAAACAACGATAATACTAAGAAATTATTAACAAATCAATGTTAAAAGATCATATATGATACCATATTAATGTATATTATTCTTGTATAATTTAATAACAATTATTTCACCATTATACAGTAGTTTAACCTACCCCAACCAAGGATAAGTACAAGGTAAGGGTTATTTCCCAATCTCTTCATTATCTGAGGTTGTTTATACATAATAATCTACTGGGATCTCTTTATCATCCACATCCATGTTTCTTCAAAATGTATTTCAAAACCTTTTTACCATTTACAAGAATATGGGTTAAAGTCATTTATACCCTTTTTTTACTTTTTATAAGTGGTTTATAAAGGAATCTTTCCGTCGTTTTCCAAAAAAGGTGCTTTTTAACCTTTTCGACAGAATTAAGGTAAGAATGTTTTTTTAACTTATACGGCGGGTGCGGTTATTTTCCGCCGTTATAAAATCCTCGAAGCTTCACTTACAATCTTATAAGAATATTTTAAAATAAAATGTTATATTTTATAAAGATATGACTGTTAAATGATTTCAAAATAGAAAGAGATATTTCTCTAAAAAGAGTTTTGATGGATTTTACGCTTATTTGAAGTTGATTTATTATGATACAAAACTTCTATATTGTATTGAAGGTTTTGTGATATGTTTGACTGTGGATGTGCTACTTTTATACCATTCCTAGTTTATGGATGAATTATTTACATTTCGTATGCTAGTTTTAATATGAATGTTTATGTTATGTTTAAACCTTTTCATATGGGAATGCATTGGACTTAATATGTGACGGGTGGAGCCCGCTATAGCTCCTCGATGCATCGGTAGGTCTCATGAGACAAACTAGTGTCTTGGCACAAGGCCTTGGAAAAATCTTATTTTTAGTCTTGGCACGAGGCTTTGGCTATGTGGTTATGATAGTCTGGCATTATGCATTCCATCATTATGAAAGTGGTTATTGATATTTCATGTGATTATTCTATTAGTAGAATATCCATGTGAATAAGTAAATGACATTATTTCATTTTATTTTTTCCATACTATGTTTAAGTTCCAGTTTAAAAGGATTTTGTTTTAGTTATACATTGCCTTAAATGTTTATTCTTATTTATGAAAGTTTCCTCTATATTGTTATCCTTACTGGGCATTTGAGCTCACCCCTTTTCTATGTTTTATTTTTCCCAGGAAGTGAAGAAGTAAATTATGAATGAACTGCAGGGATATTATGTGGGGATATGAATGTGGAATATGGATACAATATGTTTTTGTAGTAGTTTTTCACTTTATAATGTAATGTAAAACTTTATGTATATATCTAGTGTTTCCAAGGCTACTAAACCAATCGGTCTTTCGAGATTTGATCCTTCTTGTGATCATGCCAATGTTATGTAATAATGCACCGACTCTAGGTAACTGGGGTCGGGGTGTTACAGTTGGTATCAGAGGAAGTTTAGTACAAACCTTGGAAGCTAGATTTAGATAAACTCTAATTAGAGCACATAGATTTAAGATGGACTTTGAGGATTAGTATAGAAGAACTTCCTAGAATTTTGGTATTGTAGAGATTTTGTGAGTTTTCCGAGCAATACATCCCTGTTTGGATACGAGCAGGTAAAGGCGACTCTGGCACAAATGTACCTAGGGGTAAAACCTGAAAACACCGCTTTGAGCTAGACTCGAACGGGAACTGGTGCACAACAACAGGGCTTGCTGCACTCTTGGTTACGACACTCCCTGGGGATATGATTAGGATAACTCTCATTTTCTGTACAAATCATTATGAAGGGTTTATGAGTATATACTTCCTCAAAGAAAACATTTTTATGATTATGGATTATATCCATAAATAGTTCTATTTATGTTAAGTGTTTTATAAGTATGGGATTTTGTATTTTGATTCATAAACTGATCTAGTTTATGCCACTGTTTAGAAATGGCGCCTAGTGGAAGAAATGGAAACTGTATCAATACACGCACTCCATGTAGGGATTTCCCTCCTGATCAAGATAATTATAGTGGAGCTGGTGATGCAACTGGTGCCAATCAGCTAATCACCATACTGGGACAACTCACTCAGGTTATGAATAATAACCTTACCCGTATGGAGCACCCTGATCCGCAGCGTGGAGGATCAATGTTAGATCAATTCATGAGGCAACAACCACCAACGTTCAATGGGAGTACAAATCCCTTAGTAGCTGAGCAATGGATATTTTCCCTAGAGAAAATATTTCAGGCTTTGGGGAGTAGTGAAAGGGAGAAAGTTATCATGGCAGTTTACCGCCTCACTGGAGATGCTGATCAATGGTGGTCATTGATTCAAAATACGAAGGAAGATGATGAAGTATCAAATATGGAATGGAGGGAGTTCAAAGATCTATTTTTAGAAAAATACTTTCCTCGCGACCACCGAGCAGATATGGAAAGGCAGTTTCTGAGTCTGAGACAAAAGGAGGATGAGAATGTCACAAAGTATGAGGCTAACTTTACAAGGTTAGCAAGGTATGCTGGAGATTATATACGTAACCCAAGAAGTAATATTTAGCGTTTCTTTGATGGGTCAAAACCATTTCTCCATCGAGCATTAGTCTCACAATCCTTTTCATCATACGAAGACATTTTCTCATGTTCTATCAAGAACGAAAAGGAATTCTCTAAGTCTTATGACTTTAAAGAAAAGAAAGAGAAGAAGAGACCTGATGATCAATCTGGGAATGGAAATAAGGGGAAGAAGGTAAAGGTTGAATATCCATCCTCTGGTAAATATGGGAAGAAACACCCTGGTACTTGCTTGAAGGGAATGGGAGTCTGTTACAAGTGTGGTGAAAAAGGCCACCAATCTCGTGATTGCAAGGGGAAGAAGGAAGCTACCAATGTTCAGTGCTACAATTGCAGGGAGATGAGGAATTATGCAAATGAATGTCCTAAGAGTCAGGAGAACTTACCTCAGAAAAGGCCAAGGGATCAAGGCCAAGCTTATGCTATCACTACTGCTGAGGTAGAAGCTCCAAAAGACGTGGTGGCAGGTAATTTAATGGTTTCCTTAAGTTTAGAAAATGCATTATTTGATTCTGAATCATCGCATTGTTTCATATCTTCCCAGTTTGCTAAGAAAATTAGATATTTCCAATTTGATTTAACAAGGGAGTTGTCAGTTAAAACACCTAAGGGAAGTATCATTGCAACAAAGTTTTGTGAATCATTCCCCATTAGAGCACATAAATGTTCTTTATCTGCTAATATCATCGTCATACCTATGATTGAGTTTGATATAATCCTCGGTATGGACTAGCTTTCGGACTATGATGCGAAGATTTATTGTAAGAAGAAAGAGGTTACGATTCTTGATGATAATGATAAGGAACACCTTATCTTTAGAGAAGAATCGTCACCGCTTAATTCTTATCTAGATCACCCTCAGTAGCTCAACTAAATTCAATTATTGGGGAGGAAGAGAATGAAATAACTGTGGGTGAGGAAAGGAATGTTCAAATAGAGGATGTACCTATTGTGAAAGAATTTGTAGATGTATTTCTGGAAGATTTACCTGGACATCCTCCAGAATGAGAAGTTTAGTTTTCCATTGATTTAATTCCTGGATCAAGGCCTAAATCAAAGACCCCTTATAGAACAGCCACTATAGAATTAGTTGAACAAAAGAAACAACTAGAGGAATTGAGTAATAAGGGATTTATTTGCCCTAGTGTTTCTCCATGGGGAGCCCCTATTCTTTTTGTTAAAAAGAAATATGGATCTATGAGTTTATGTATCGACTATAGAGAGATCAATGCTATAACAATAAAGAACAAGTATCCCCTACCACAAATTGATGATTTATTTGACCAACTGCATGGAGCTCAATAATTTTCAAAGATTGACCTTTGATCTGGATACCATCAGTTGTGTGTGAAGAAGGAAGACATTCCGAAGACAACATTTTGAACCAGGTACGGGCATTACGAGTTTACTGTAATGCCTTTTGGATTGACTAATGCAACCTCTGTATTCATGGATCTGATGAATAGAGTTTTCAAGGAGTATCTCGATGAATTTGTGGTGGTATTTATTGATGATATCTTGGTATTATCCAAAAGCTACGAAGATCATGAAAATCACTTGCGCATTATCTTAAAGACTCTGAGAAGGCATGAATTATATGGGAAGTTTAGCAAGTGTGAATTCTGGCTTCAGGAGATTTCTTTTCTTAACCATATTGTCTCTAAAGATGGAATCTCTGTTGATCCCTCTAAGACAAAGGCAATCCAAGAATGGCCAGCACCGACGAGTATAACTGAGGTACATAGTTTTATTGGTTTATCAGGTTATTATCGACGTTTCGTCCAGAATTTTGCCCGATTGGCTAACCCATTAACGAAGATCACACGTAAAGGGGTTAAATTTGTTTGGACAAAAGAGTGTGAATAATGTTTCGAATAACTGAAGAGAAGATTAGTCAATGCTCCTATATTGACTCTACCATCGGGGAATGATGGGTTCGTTATTTATAGTGATTCATCGAAGAAAGGACTTGGTTGTGTCCTTATGCAGAATGATAGAGTTATTCCCTATGCATCACAACAGTTGAAAATTCATGAACAAAACTATCCTACTCATGATCTCGAGTTAGCAGCTGTGATCTTTGCTTTGAAGATATAGAGGCACAACCTCTATGGTAAAAAATGTGAGATTTATACTGATCACAAGAGTTTGAAGTATATTTTCTCACAAAAGGAACACAACATGAGGAAAAGGAGATGGCTAAAATTACTCAAGGATTATGATTGTACGATACACTACCACCTGGGGAAGGCAAATAAGGTGGAAGATGCTTTGAGCAGAAAAGACCATGGAGTTTTGAATAATATGAGAATTGAAAGGGATTCAATTTTCATGGATCTAGTGAAGATGGACATGGGAATAACCTGGGAAGGTGGAACATCAATGCTTTTTCAAATGGTTGCCAAACCATCTTTACTAGAAAGGATTAAGAGTTCTCAGACCGATGATGAAGAATTTCAAAAGAAGATTAAAGCTGTGAATGATGGGAGATTGGGAGACTTTGTTTATGAAAATGGAATTTTGAAATTCGGGAAGAGACTTTGTGTTCCCGATATACCTGATCTAAAAATGGAATTGCTGGATGGTGCTCATAGTTCCAATTTCTCTATACACCCTGGGAGCACCAAAATTTATAGATATTTGAAGGAACATTTTTTGTGGGACAATATGAAGAGGGAGATTGCTGATTTTGTGTCAAGATGTATGGTTTGTCAACAAGTGAAAGCTGGAAGGCAACACCCTGGAGGAGTCTTGTAACCTCTTCCCATACCGGAGTGGAAATGGGACAATATTACGATGGACTTTGTCATGGGGCTACCAAAGACTCCTAGAAGGAATGATGCAATATGGGTTATTGTTGATCGTCTTACCAAGTCAGCACATTTTCTTGCTATAAGAGAAGATCTACCACTGGAACGTCTAGCAAGACTATATATTAATGAAGTTGTGAGACTTCATGGAGTACCCCTATCGATTGTTTCTGATCGTGATCCCCGTTTTACTTCAAGATTCTAGAAGCGTCTTCAGAAATCCCTGGATACTGAACTTCATTTGAGCACTGCCTACCACCCTCAGACAGACGGACAATCAGAACGGACTATTCAAACCTTAGAAGACATGTTGAGATCCTGTTCACTTGACTTTTAGGGTATGTGGGATCAATATTTACCTCTGGTAGAATTTTCCTATAATAATAGCTTCCATTCGAGTATTCAGATGACACCATATGAAGTGTTATATGGAAAGAGATGTCTCACACCAACCTATTGGGATGACATTGGTGAAAGAAAACTTGTAGGTCTAGAACTGGTGGAGGAAACGATGGAAAAGGTGAAGGTAATCCGAAATCACATCAAAGCAGCTCAAAGTAGGCAGAAGAGCTATGCTGATAATCGAAGGAAGGATTTGGAATTTCAAGTCGGTGATCATGTTTTCCTGAAAGTATCTCCATAGAAGGGAATCATACGTTTTGGTAAGAAAGGTAAATTGAGTCCCAGGTACATCGTACCTTTCGAAATTCTAGAACGAATTGGGGCTGTAGCTTACAGATTGGCAATGCCGCCAAGTCCCTCCAAAGTTCATGATGTGTTCTACGTATCTCTGTTGAGGAAATACATGCCTGACCCAACGCATGTACTCACCTATGAAGAATTAGAACTAGAACCCGATCTATCTTATTGTGAAGAGCCCGTCAGGATTCTTGATACGAGAGAACAAGTACTGAGAAACCGGACGACGCGTCTGGTAAAAGTTTTGTGGAGAAATCATAAGATGGAAGTGGCAACGTGGGAACCCGAGGAACTTATGATGAAGAAACAGCCGAGTATTTTCATGTGATAAGTATTCTAGAAATTTCGAGGACGAAATTATTTGAAGGAGGGGAGAATGTAACACCCCAATCTTCTACGGTACGCTTCTCTTTGAATAATGTGATAGCGTGTGTTACACGCAACACCGAGTTCTAACACACCGTAACCAATCAAACTAGCCGTTATGAATAGTAATAACTACTTTTTTAAATTATATATATATTATATTTCAAAATGGACTTCATTTTTGGATTCATAATATCAAATTTAGCCTAAGGTGAAATTTTGGTACTTTTCGGATAACTTTAATATTTTGATGAATAGTGAAAATTACTAAATTTTAATTAAAAACAACTTTTTTAATCGAAACAATTTATATTGATAAATTATGAATTTGAGTGGTTTTAAAGTATATTTAGAATATATTTTTACCATTTAACACAATATTGGTCATTGGATATAATTTCACAATTAAACCGAACATAAACAAGTATCAATCTTTTGAAAGTTATTATATCTTAAAAACATGCTTTTTGTTTTGACAGCGGGAATTAATTTTAAATTAATTTCTGCCACTACTGTGCTTTAAATTTAGAAAAATGGATTCCATATTTGGAATCAGGATGTTCAAATTGTGTAAATAGGTAACTTTTATTTTTAGACATTTTGAATAATTACTACGGTAAATATTTTATTTACCATGGTTAAGGGTAAATCCGGTAAATAAGGGTTAAAAAATAATATTATAATAATACTAAATTACCCTAAAACATGTCCTAGCCTTATTGGTTGATAATGTTCGACCATAGGCATCTTTGGGTCGATTTTGGGACCCCATGGAGCCACTTGTAGGTGATAGGGACACTTAATTTTAATTAAGTTAAAATATGTACAAAAATGACATAAGCATATATCTTTTAAAAAAACAATTTTTACATAGGGTTATATATGTTGGATTTTCGACTATAAATATTCATTAGAAAGATAAAACGATTTCCTACATAATTATATTTTATTTATAATTTTTATATATTAAATAATTTAATTTATTTATGAAACAATGATGATACAGTAATTTCCATAATAGTGAAAATTTAAAATAATTGATATTATAAATATTCAAATAAATATAATTTTAGACTTTTAATAAATTACACTAATTTTATAGGATAATATGACATATTAGAATTTATTTAATTGAATTTTTTCGAAGTAATCATTCTGTTATAAGTTTCAAAAAAATCAACTATTGAATAGTGTCAAAATTGACATAAAAGAGTTTTTAAAACAAATATTATATTATTAATTGATATTAAATTCTTAAAATATACGTTTCGGTCAAGAGACTTATATCAAGATTGTTTTATCATTAATGGACCATTTTGGGGTCTCTTGGATGTATATAGTAAGTTTATTAACTATATAATATAAAAATACAAAGTGACATGGTAAATGTCAAACTAATTAACTTAGAGTTAATACTTAAAGATAAGGTTACTATAAGTACCCAAACCTGTCTAAATTCTATTGGTTGAGTGGTTTTAGACCCATACCCACCTTAAAATTTAAATAATCCACTTTTTAGCCATTAGAAACCGAATATGAATTTATTATAAATTAATATTTCTAGCTTTTTCAAAGGTGCCCCTCACCCCTCTTATAAAAGGGCACTTTTCCTTCTCATTTCTTCACACCTTAAAAGCCTTTTGGTTCGGCAAAACTCTTCCCAAATACTCTACCAACATCCCTCAATACAACATAGAGGCCTTAGTTTGATCAGAAAGCCAACCTAAGGATCCCTTTTGATCAAATCAAAAGGAAGAACCCGAAGAAGAGGTAATGTTTTCACCACCCTTTTTCAAATTCATTTCTTCTTCCACTTCTTCTTCCTTTGTTATTACAATTATAAAATAATAACTCCAGTATCATATATATACTGTGATGTTATTATAAATATGGTACAACCATATTCATTATTCTATCCACCCTTTGAATAACATGTCACCATACGTGCGTACGTACGGCTTACCGTCTCCACGTCGTGGTGTAATTGTTATTCAATATATTATTATTTGGATGGGTATCATAATGATATGTAACTCATATAAATAATAAATATAACATGTTAATGATTCTGTATATATGATATAACAACCATTTATATATTATTTTAATATCAAAAGAATGATATTGTCGCTCGTGCGTACGTACGGACTACCGTCTCCACGAACGCGGTGAGATTCATTCACCATCGTATCCATTCAAGTATAATTCTCATTTTATGATTAATAATAGTATCTAAGGACTTTATATCATTCTGGATATGAATAATATACAAACTATCCATTACAAATATGGCTTACGTAACAAAACATATAAAAGAAAACGAGTAAGTTAACACCTGAAACAACGATAATACTAAGATATTATTAACAAATCAATGTTAAAAGAGCATATATGATATCATATTAATGTATATGATTCTTGTATAATTTAATAACGACTATTTCACCATTATACAGGAGGTTAACCTACCCCAACCAAGGAAAAGTACAAGGTAAGGGTTATTTCACAATCTCTTCATTATCCGAGGTTGTTTATACGTAATAATCTACTGAGATCTCTTTATCATCCACATCCATGTTTCTTCAAAATGTATTTCAAAACATTTTTACTATTTACAAGAATATGGGTTAAAGTCATTTATACCATTTTTTGACTTTTTATAAGTGGTTTATAAAGGAATCTTTCCGTCGTTTTCCAAACAAGGTGCTTTTTAACCTTTTCGACAGAATTAAGGTAAGAATGTTTTTTTAACTTATACGGTGGGTGCGGTTATTTTCCACCTTTATAAAATCCTCTAATATTCACTTACATTCTTATAAGAATATTTTCAAAGAAAATGTTTTATTTTATAAAGATATGAATCTTAAATGATTTCAAAATAGAAAGAGATATTTCTCTAAAAAGAGTTTTGACGGATTTTACGCTTATTTGAAGTTGATTTATTATGATACAAAACTTCTATATTGTATTGAAGGTTTTGTGATATGTTTGACTGTGGATGTGCTATTTTTATACCATTCATAGTTTATGGATGAATTATTTACATTTAAGATGCTAGTTTTAATACGAATGTTTATGTTATGTTTAAACCTTTTCATATGGGAATGCATTGGACTTAATATGTGACGGGTGGAGCCCGCTATAGCTCCTTGATGCATCGGTAGGTCTCATGAGACAAACTAGTGTCTTGGCACAAGGCCTTGGAAAAATCTTATTTGTAGTCTTGGCACGAGGCCTTGGCTATGTGGTTATGATAGTCTGGAATTATGCATTCCATCATTATGAAAGTTTTTGTTGATATTGCATGTGATTATTCGATTAGTAGAATATCCATGTGAATAAGTAAATGAAATTATTTCATTTTATTTTTTCCATACTATGTTTAAGTTCAAGTTTAAAAGGCTTTTGTTTTAGTTATACATTGCCTTAAATGTTTATTCTTATTTATGAAAGTTTCCGCTATATTTTAATCCTTACTGGGCATTTGAGCTCACCCCTTTTCTATGTTTTATTTTTCCCAGGAAGTGAAGAAGTAAATTATGAATGACCTGCAGGGATATTATGTGTTGATATGAATGTGGAATATGGATACAATATGTTGTTGTAGTAGTTTTTCACTTTATGATGTAATGTAAAACTTTATGAATATATCTAGTGTTTCCATGGATACTAAACCAATCAGTCTTTCGATATTTGATCCTTCTTGTGATCATGCCAATGTTATGTAATAATGCATCGACTCTAGGTAACTGGGGTCGGGGCGTTACATCTGATTCTTCTGAATTTGGTAAATCTATTCATTCATATCCTAAATACAGTTTTCATCTCTATATACTTCCTCAAAACATTTATCCCATGCCTGTGATAAAAATTATGTTTTTTGTGGAGACTTATTCCTCATTGTCTACACTAGGATTTACTGATCACTAATTATGTTTTATCTATAAATTTAGGCTCTTCTGTTCGATATTTATGAAGATACTAGTTTGTAATCCTTGTTTTCATTATTTTAATCTTTTTCTGAATTATAATTTGGAACTAGAAAATGCCTTGATATTCTCATCTCTTCATCAGTATCCTCATGAGACTGATCATGTATTCGATAATGAATCTACTCATTCTCTACTATGGTTACATCATTAATTTCAACTACCTTTCCTAGACACTTATTAAAACATTTATATGCTTCCATTTTTCTTGAGTAGCCAAGGAATATCCCTTTATCTCCAAGGGATTCAAACTTCATGTGTTTCTCTATATTGAGAATGAAATACTTACTTCCAAAGACTCGAAAGTACTTCAACATTGGATTCTTTCAATACCATAACTTATATGGAGTACTCTCTTATTTTGGACATAATGATGCTCTATTTGATGTGTAGAATGATGTCATCACTTCTTCTTTGAAAAAATTATCTGGAATTTCTTTGTCATTGAGCATTGTTCTATCCATGTTGTTGATAATTCATTTTCTTCTCTACACTACACCATTTTACTGTAGAGTTCTTATTATTGAATCTTATTTATATATCCCAGGTTTCTCAAGATGATCCTCCACTTGGATATTTTTTATCTTTTTTCTATCATCTATTCAGATATTCTATATTTTTTTTCCTAGTATCTTTTCAACTTCCCTTGGATAAGTTATTATGGAACTAAACACCTCAGAATTGTGAGTGATGACTAAAAACCAAGTAATTATTCTGAAATCATCAATGAAAATAACATAATATCACATAAAATCAATAGATCTTGGTGAAATAGGTCCTCACACATCAATAGATATTTCTATTTTTCTTTATATGCATTTTGAATGATCTTCCCTTATTGAAAAGCATTGAATGAATGGGTAAACTCCCTTGATAACCTAGGAAGATCTCAAGTAGCACCACATTTCACCTGACCTTCCATTGAAGTTTGGCTCAAATGACCAAGGAATTTATGCCACAACTTATTTTCTTCATCTTTGGATAAAAATCATATATATTCTTATCCACTTACAAGGTAGATATTTCCATTAATTCTTTTTCCCTTTAGAATGACTGCACCATCCATTCCATTGATGATACACATTTTTTTATAATGTTTATAGCATGTCCTGAGTCACATAGTTGAATGAAACTAAGAAATTTGTGACTAAGACCTTGAAAAACTAAGATATCAACATGTATCATTTCATTCCCCCCAAATTTAGCTTTTCCTGAGCCAATAAAATGCATTTATTCATCATTTACAAATTTGAAAACACCTTCCTTGTCATATTTTATTTCTATAACAAGATACTTATTATTTTTCATATTTGATGAGTACCCACTATCAATGATCCATACACAAGAAAAATATGATGCTTTAAGATAAATATCTACTACCACTACCTAATCATCTATTTTATTTTTGATCTACATTTTTTACTTCATACCTAGAGTTTATTGGAAATATTGATCTTCAGTGGTGTATAATGGACCAACTCCATATTTTTTGGATGAAAATTGATTTTTCATTTTTAACTCATTTTAAGATACATTTAACTATGACTTATGACCATATTTAGTCTACTTAGAAATATTTCTCTACATTGTTGATGAGAAATATCTTTCCTTATTCCCAAATACTCTACACCAAAAATAGTGACCATAAAATGATGTCATGGAATATTAAGCTTTGTATAAACTCCTATATTGGTTTTTCTCCCTTCAGTACCTATTGGATATAGAACAAACATGTTTTGAGTGTCCCACTTTCCCACAACAATAACATCACATACGAGGTGCATTCCTATGTGTTAATACTATACTATTGTTTTTCCCTTGAGTTCTCTGAATATTATGGTTCTGATTCACAACCAAATAAATCTTCAGTATCAGAGATGGTTCTTGTTGTTTGACTTCAACCATTACTAATTTCTAATTTTGATCAAGTCCTATACTGGACTTATAATTTGAATTTGACTATTATTTCTATTCTGATAGATATCCATGCTCCACGTTCATCTTTCCTGTTTCCTGAATGTTCTACATTCCCATTTTTGAACCAAGAGTCAAGAATTTTTCCTGATCCTTAACACTTCATCATAGGCTGAAGACTATCTTTTCAAGTTATTTTATACATTTGATTTGATATTTTCTACTTTTAGTCAAACTATGAATTTATCTTTTATGTTCTTTGATTTTGAGCTTGTTCTAAACAACAATTTTTAGGCTCTCTGGCATTAAAGAATTTAGATTTTAAATTTCTTCATTCACCTTGAACTTCTATTCTAACTCCTACTATATGTAACGTTTGTCAACATGAACCACTTTGTGGTATTTATTCATTTTCTCTCTCTAAACATCCATCTCACCAAGAGAGGATTCTAATTTAGCATGCATATCAACTCTTCTGTTGACTTCTTCTTCAGTATTTTAAGCTTCTTACCATTTATGCGATCTTTTTAAAACTTGTACCATAGAATATTCTTTATTATCTTTTTAGTTCTCCATCTCTTCAACTTCAGATTCTTCTGAAATATATATTTTTTGTAAAATAAGATTATTATTTTTGAAGAAATTTCTATTGAATTTTTTCTTACCTTTCACATTTGGTGAAGATTTATTCCTAATAATTTAGAATTTATCCACATCATCTTCTTTAAAGTTCTTTTGGAACTTTTCTGCAAGATTTCTAACCTTTACACATCGAAATCATGCAAGTGGGAGTTTCCCTTTGAACTTTCCTTTTCCTCTTTGAAGTTTTTTGGAAAGGGATGAAATGAACTAATTTATATCATCTTCTTCTTATCTATATTTAATGGTGAGATTTTTCATGGCCTTTAATGCCACATATTTGGACTCCCCCTTTTACAAATAATCATTTTTATCATTTACCATCTCGTATGCAATAAGGGTACTATGAACACTATCCAATATCATCTCCTTCAGATCATTATCATTCAATATAGAAACTTTTGAGTCAAACTGAAGTGGAAGTTTTCTCAAGATGCACTTAACAATCTTTATATATTCAATAATTTATCTGAGACCATGCATGCCTTTCACAACAACATTTACCCGATCAAAGAATGTATCAACAGGCTCATTAGAGTTCATTTGAAGATCCTCATACTTATTCCATAGGACCCACAACTTTATTTATCTGACTTTCGAGTCACCCTCATAAATAGTCAGTAACGTTTCCCTCTTAGAACATGGTGAATTACATGACATAACCTCCGTATATGTTTCATTTGATAGGGATCCCCCTAAAACATTGATTCCTTTTTCTTCAACATCCAATTCACTTCGTTCAACTTTTGATGAAGTTCCACTGTCCATACTATCTAATATTCCATAAGTGACCTTTAACAATGGAAAATTACTGAATGATAATATATATGTTGGTAAAAATGATCATTTCCAAAAGACATTAAATTATGTTGATATTAACTATATATACCAACAATTATTTTTACCAATAAATATATCTATTTATATTAGTAATTTAATACAAGAAAATCTTTTACCAACAATTAAATCTGTTGGATTTTCATAATAATACAAAAAATTTATTTAATGATTAATTAATATGTTTTTATTAATTATTATTAACAACAAATATTTTAACATTATAAAAACCCAACACAATAAATTATTCAAGTATATCAAATATTTTACCAAAAATTGAATATATTGATATTGATATATTACTCATTAAAAAAAATAATTTTTATAATAAAGATATATGATTAATTAAAATGTCTATAATTTATTAATATTTATTGATAATATATTTATATATAAACATAATGCTCATACAATACAAGTTTTATATAAATTCATAATTTTAATTATATATATATATATGCAAAAAAACCATAATGTGCCCCTTCCTTATCTCACGCCCCCTCCCCCAAAACTACCTCCCTCCAATGTATTTCATGACCCCCTCCCCCAACCCTACCTCTGGCATTCCTCATAGACCTCCTCATCGAAACCCCTACCACCCAGCACAAAACTGCCTCCCAACACACACCCCACCCAAATCCCGTGACCCCCTCCCCCCAAACCTACATCCCTCCGCCATATCCCACTAACCCCTCCACCAACCCTACCTCCAGCATTCCTCATAGACATTCCTTGTTGTCTTTTGATGCGGAACTCCTCACTGGAACCCCATCACTATCCCTGGTCGACATCTCCCTCCGGCATCATCATGCAAACCCCCCCTCATTGTTCCCTGCTAGCATCTGCGTGAAACCCGTCATCAAACCTTACCATCGCAGGCATTCCATGCCGTCTTCCCTGCTCGACCACCATCATCCATAGTATTTCAGACCAGCATCCTTGTGTGACACATCTCTCCCAGGTGCCCTAGATCGACTCTATAGGTTCACTATTTTTTCAAATTGGTTCACATATATTTTTCGCTCTTCATTTTTTTAATAAAATTTGATCATCTTTGTTCATACAGGTTCATATATTTTTTAATAGAGGTTCAAATTTATTCATTTATTTTCACATAGATTCATATATAATATGAAACTAATAGATTTAACTTTAATATATAGGTTTAAATTTTTTTTATTATATTAAAATATTTTTATCTTTAATTTTTATAGAGGTTCGTGTTTCTTATTGTATGAATAGGTTAGGGATGAAACAACTAAAACACTGTCTATGATGTAACTGTAAACTATAATATATGAATAATTTATCCTTCTTTTATAAAAATTCACTGAAGATGGTTGGCACTGATTGAAGCTAATATGACTAGTTTTCTTTACCTTGTTTGGATATTATTTTTCTCTGAAACTTTCTTTCGTGTGTTTGTAAATTTCTTCAATTTAGTCTCTTGAATTGTGTTTATCTATTCATTGTTTTTTTATTCATGTCTTCTCAAGTGTTTCCTATGATTTTGTGCTCAGTTTAAATAGTCTTGATGCAGATGATTTTCTCATTTAAACTCTTATTATATCAACAATCATCATGAGAGCTCTGTTTATTTTATGTTAGTTTTTAGGTTTATTCAATATGAATTAATTTTTGTGCGCTGTTAACAAATACCTTTGAGCCGAAAACTGTGAAATTTCATATTTATACTAGTTGACACTATCTAGCATGCTATATTTTTTGTTTTACATGATATTTTTTTATTTCCTTTAAAATCAATTTGTCGTTTCAGTGAAATTCATAAATGTAAATTGTTTAAAATTTATGTTTTTTATTGTGGAAAATTATTTTCAAGTTCATTCGATAAAACGTCAGGTTTCCTTCAAAAAAATTCAAAAATCCCAATCTTCAAACACATATTTTACATGTCCAACAAGAATTATATTTATTGAAAGATATTTTTGATGATTAGATTTCTTTGAATCATTATTCCATTATAATTTTCTCAATGTAAGTGCTAATAGACAGTGCATGGACTTTTTAAAAGTGTTCAAGTTGTGAAAGACTAAAGTTTATAGATTGAGAAGAACAATTGATGGTGATTTGGGTGAGCGAGGGGCTACAGATTTTGAGATTTTGTATGTTCTGCTGAATGGTTTTTCATTCTTCCTTTTTTATTTTATTTTTTGTTTTTCAATTAGTATTTGTGACCCTCGTAGTTTTTTATGCTTATTTCTTACAACCATTTGAGAAAACATAAATTTATTTTGATTATTTCTTGTTTTTCATTTTTTATATGTTCTTTTATTATTAAGAATTTATGATGATTAAACCTGTATAGGTTTCTTCGTGTTAGGTGATGAAAAACTTATGCTTCAAATTTTCTACTATAGGAGAAGTAGTACATGCATCAAGGATTTGTTGATAGGGTCATCATTGAGCCAGTGTTTATCATGCATGAGTTGAAGATATTATAGTGGAGACTCACGAATAGGCTTGGGGAGCATGTCATTCTAGAGATGCAGAGATGCATGAGTTTTAATATCGTGGCATGGATTAGACATGAGGAGCATGTACTGGTGGAGAGGTAAACGATTGCTCCATTCATGGACCCCTCTACTAGTGTGAACCATGGAATGTCAAATGATGTGTGAGAGTTTGAAGTTTCATGTAAAGTCTCTTAGAGTTTGGATACTTTTAAATAAAATTATAAAATGTTTTTGAAGCTTCACGTTGAGTTTGAAAATGTCCATATAAGATAATTTTATAATTATTATATTACAAATATAATCAATATATTATATATAATTATATTTTTAATTGCAGTCTAAAATTTTAGCAACAAATATTGGAATACTCATACCATATTTTATTTAGAATATAATTTAAAAATGATATTAATTGATAGTATTTATTATAATAAATGGAATGATAAATGTTATAATATTATCAATAGATAAATTTGTCACATTAATCTGTCGCTAAACATTTTCACCCACATATATTTTATCCATTGGTATCAGTATAATTCTAAATGAACTATTTTATCTATCACAATAACATTTAGTGACATGGTTTTTACCAAAAGTTTAGTGAGAAGACATTTTTTGTTGGTAAAATGTTTTACCAACAGAAAACCCACTTTTACCAACATATATACCCCTCTTGGAAAAAGATATTTATTTTTTAGTGAGAGAAACATAAAAATTAACATTTCCCTCTGATACCAATTGTTATCTCAAGTAGGTTAAATACACAGATAATGGGAAGTGAAGAAGGGTATGACATATTAAAATAACCACCCCTTCAGATCTAGTTTATTTGTTAAACAAAAACACTCTTCTCTCCTTTTCCCATAGCAATGTATGAATAGAAATAAAATCATGCACCATGCACAATAATTTTACTTAGTTTACCCTCACTAGGATACATCTAAGGAGCATACAATGATAATGTGATAATAAACCAAATCTACCAAAGCTCACTACTAAAATAAGGTTCGAGCTAGATCACTTCTATGCCAAGGATCACTACCTTTACAATGTTTAGAGTAAAATCACTATCCCTCCTGGTTTATAACCAATCACAATATGAAATATCACTACTCACTAAATTAAAGTGTGCTCACTGCTCATATGGAAGAATCTCCTATTGTTCTGAATCACTTCAGATTGGTTCATGCATATATGAGTATTCTATGAAGTTCTTTTTTCACCCGGTAGATGAAATAAACTTTTCTGCATACTATTATCTTGTATAAATTTCTTTTTTGAACTATTTTACCCCCTAATAAACTTCCTTTATCCCTTTATGGACTGTCTTGTATCCTCCTTTAATTACCTTGAATCCTCCATGAACATCATTTCATTATGAATCTCCCCTACTTCATGGAAGGATGATACCTCATGGGATTACTCTAATACATGTTCCTATTTCCTTTATGATCTACCAATTCCCACAAACCCCTTTCACAAACTATAATCACAAACTGTCTCATTTGTGTAATTGATCCCCCATGAACTACTTCCTCCTTCACAGAATCCTCCTTGGTGAACTACTTCGGACTTCCCCGAATTCTTATAGTGATGATCTTCTCTAATGAAATTCACTCTTCCTAATAGTGTGATTAGTATCCTTTATATAGAAAAAATAAATCATTCAAAACTCACTAATCACAAATACCCAAAACTCCTTTGTAGTATAACATTCATCGAAAATTCATTATGCGGTCCACATAGCACCTTTATCCTTTCCAATGGCTGATGTTATCCATAAAAAACCATTTCAATCTCCATAAATCACCACCTTAATTCCACAAATTAAGGGACTCCCAAAAACTATGAGCCTCCGGTGAATGATGAGCCCCCCCCCCCCCCCCGTGAACTGATTTCGCTACGCGGTTCACATACCTCCTTTTCGGTCTGCATATTACAGTTGTGCTACTATGCAGTATGTGAAATCAATGATACATAGTCCATGAACCCATTTGTGTAAAACCTTCCCTTTCCCATTAAATAAACTCCATATTTTGTGGTCCAAAAATTTGGCACACTGGGAAACTACTACACCTTAAACATCTTCTTTGGAAACACCAATCATACTAAAACACAGTCATATGGCTTTATCAATGTACACAGTCACCCCAAAAACACTAATATCGAACCTTGAGAGATTTTTTAACAAAAATTTATCAGTCCTATGAACTTCATTCGATTTCTATACCTTTCATAGGTGGAACAATGACCATCTTATTTAGGGCCCCATCTTGTAATTTAATAAGCACTATAATTCAATATATATGAGGATCCTTCTTTTGGATTTAGAAACTTACAATTTCTTATAAAAATCACCACCCAAACATTATATGATACCCTATGTTTTTTAAGTATGTACCTCTATATATTTTTTTAAACCTCCTTATGTTTCTTAAATTTTGTTTTGGAATATTTCAATTAATCATGTGGGCCACATGAGTTACTTTTAGGAGGAAAAATAATGGGAGGTGAAGTATAGCTGTAGAAAAAATTCACACCATGAATTTTCCATTCATGATGTGAATGGTTCTCATTAAGCCCCATGAAACCCATGTAAGTATTGAATGGTTCTGGTCATTCGATGAAATATAATCTCACGATGTGATAATCACTTTCAATGTGAATGTGGATTTTATGGGTTTTTAATCTAAGATGGTGTATTTATTGGTGTATGTGGGAACCAAGTCACTCACAACATTAGTCACCAATTCATGCAGTGAATGTTGAATTTGAATTAATCCTTTTAAATCTATAGTTCCAAATGTTTCTCAGATCATGAAATCCTTCTCTTGAACTACATCCATTACATCAGTAACCACTGGGAATCCTTTTCAAACCAAAATAAAGACACTGTTGGATCTTGGTGTTATGAACCTAAAGATAATTGGTAATACTTTTAGTTCTTATTCTCCATTCTAATTCATTAGTTTTACCTTAGGGAACCCATGTTCAGGTTGATCAAACTGTACCTATATCTGATGTCTTGTGTTGAAAAAACTTGTTGTCTTCGATGAAGGGAATAAAGGAAGAACCTAACTATTCCTTGGATATTGAGGAATTTCTATGTAAACTCTGATTTTGAGGTGGGTAGTCTAGAAACACTTTCTAATTTTTGTTTAATTTCCTCTTTCAGTAAGTGTGATGATGCTGACATGCCATGAGTGCACCCTAACCAATTGGGTAATTCCCTGTTTGAAAAAAATACACATACTTAAACTTTCCAAGGATCCTTTTGGGTATGTTGGTTGTGAGAACGAAATTGGAATCTACCTGAGAGGTGTTCTAACCCTTTAACTTAGGATAAAACTTATCTTGGTTGAAACTAGAACCCCTTTTATGAATGTAAATTGTTGAGAATGTGTGTAACCATGTGAACTTGTAAGGTTTTGAATTGTGATAATGGTAACTTTGAATTATGTGAAATCTATGATTTTTTATAGGTAAGAGAATACACCAATTTAGAATAAATGGATTGTTAATCGAAAATTGGATGAATGGACAAAATTTTATAATAATAACATTCTAGACATAGTTGATTCATGGGATGTTTTGGCTTGCTTGTACTTGATGTTTGCTGATATGGTGCGTGAAGACATGTTTCACTGCCACATGAAATGTGGTACTTGTGATTTTTCCTTAGAAAGATAATAAACTACTCTATATGTTTACTTTTTCCAGTATAATATTAGGCCATGGGAACATGTAAGAGACTCCATCATGGGTAATTCGTTTGGTGCCAGAGATGATATGCTTCCTTTACCCCTTGTCATGGTATTTCTCCATGGGAAGAAGTAAGGGACTCAAATATGGGCAATTCACATGGATCCCAATATGATATGATTACTTTACCCCTTTTCATGGTCTTTCACCTTAGGAAGATTTAAGTGACTATCATGGGTAATTCACATGGATACTGGTTTGATATAGTTACTTTGTTGGGATATAGTATTTCCCCATTGGAACATGTGAGTGACTCTAACATGGGTAATTTTTATGGAGCCCATTATGTTTTGGTTACTTGAGACATAATATTGGAGATTCATCTTAGATAAGATAATCTACCAATGACATTAGTGATCTATCCTGAGATGGAGGAGACACCACTTGATAGAGATATCCGACATCATGCTGAAGAAGTTTTTGTAGACCCAGGTTTCAACCAGGTGCTCTAGAATTAGTAGATTTATTTGATTTTATGTATTAATTTATGAATTAATACCCCTTATAATAGTACTATTGTATGAAATATATATTTAGTATGGATTTTTTAGACACAATGGGTTTCATCCTACTCAGTAGTACTCGCACCCTATTTTGAAACTGTTTAGTACCTAAGAATATTTCATGGATACATGTATGGATGTAGGGAAATGGACCATGTTCTTGATTGTGTACTTACTAGATGGGTAGGATCTTGGAAAGAGAACTAGTATGGGTTTCGGGACTGATTCTTTTAGAGTCAGTTCTATTAATTTTTCTAAGTCTTTTACTCATATAACATCCAATATGTTTTTTAGTTATATCTAACATATAATTGAATGGTATTTATTATTAATTGGATTGTTTAGTTTTGGAATTTATCCTTTTTTGGTCACATGGTTGATTATTTATATTATTTTTTTCTATTTTGGATACTCTATTTATAATGGTATAGTCTTCCCACTGTGTTCCTTAGACCCTCCCTACTAGTCGGTAGCCTCTAGCATACGGGAAGGTGCTCCTGAGGTCTAGTAGCCAACCCAAATTGGTCATGTGTAGGAGTAATGGGATGGGGATTTTTCAAAGTTGTATCAGATCTAAGGTATTTTATACTAATTTACAATTTGGGAAAAGTAAAATGGGAACTATAATGTGTCGAGCCTTGGTAATCAGTTTGTGCTTGAGAATATCTAGAATATCTAACCCATGTGTGGAGGAAATCCTGAGTTCCTGGGGATGTGATTTCTATTTATGCTATTTTCTTGTTACCGTTTTGATTTAATTCACATAGAGTGATTCAATTTTCATTTATGTTGCTATTTATTTAGATTTTACTCATGGTATGGAATGGAATGTGGTGAGTATGCATGTATCATAGTAGAAACATATGAATATATGTTGATATTAATTGTTCATGCTAGGGACAAATTTCTCAGATGAGGAATAATTACCTATCTAGCCTATGAAAACAAATACCTTGTTTTATCTAAGGATTCAAAATAAAAGAAACTGTTATGTTATTCCAATTAATTTATTAATTCACATATATAGGAAACTTAATCCAGTTTTTCTATATGGTTTTCACCTTTTTATGTTGATCTTGTTGTGTAACCTATATTCTAAGGAGTGTGTTTACCCTTGTAGAGAAAATTCCTCCTTTTCTGCTTCTGGTTATGTGTCAAGAGAGTGGTAATAAAAAAATCCCAACACAGATAAGCCAAAACATCCCATATCTCTCAGGAACCAGATCGATGATCAACATTACAATAGATTTTTGTGGGTTATTTGATCCATGTTGAGGGACAATTATCATAATTTTCCTTTGATGTATAATCTATATAGATAGTTCTAGCTACAATATTTTATTAAGTTTAATGGGGAAATATGCACCCAGGTAATTGAGTTATATAATGAGTTAGTCCAGATGACCTTTATGCACCCTAAGACACCTGCAGATAGAAGGGTGGAGATTTTTTCTTAGATGCTATGTGGACTATCCAAGCATTGGAGAGACATTGTAGAGAAAGTTGGTAAGAAAGAGGAGTTAACCTGTAAGAACTTGGGAAAAAAGTTTGTAATCCAATTCATTTCAAATACATTGAGGGATGACATGGATCATGAGTTTTTAAAAATGATGTAGGGAATAATTTCAGTGATGGAATATATAGGATGGTCCACCAACCTGCAGTGTTATTCTCTATCCTTAGTAGCGGATAAAATCACTATGGTGAAGAGTTTAAAGAATGGTATTTTCTATGATGTAAGGTCATAGGTGAATTCATTTGTCCAAAGTAACTTTTTAGATTTCACGAATTAGGTTCTCATCATAAAAGGGAACCTAATGGAGGCCTCTGATTCTGACCAAGCGGTCACAATAGGGTAATCATGGAGCTCTTCTTATGGAAACAAGAAGCAATGATATGAAAATTACCACCATAGAAGTGGACAGAAAAGTATCCGGGGAAGTATAAATACATATTAGGATTGCATCATAGTATAATGCTTTATATGTTTCATGGATGGAAACAATAACCCAAATTATCCTTACCCTTTTTTGAAGCATTGCACATGCAGTAGGATGGTCCATAAATAAAGGTTTTATATGAAATAACATTAACTGAAAAATGTCAGGGGATTATGATAGGTATAATATTTTGGGGAGGACTCAGCTATCCCTTAATAGACATGTAGCTGGAGTTCCACTTGATGTTCAAGATGAGTTATGGGATGTGGTACCCTAGTGTGGCAGTGATAGTACCAGCTATAGGGAATAACACAAGGGATTGAGACTGGAGACCAATGTATAGGGGAAATTTAGATACAATATATATACTATACTCTCACTAGTCTGGATGCGGGACATTCTATTTCCATAGGTATGATTATGGTATCATCTACCATTTCTTTTATTTTGTTTTATAAAGGGTAATCACATTCCTTTTTTATATTCTCAATTTGAATACATATTGAATTTGTTTGTGGAGGGATTAGATTTTGTTATAATCACTCATACACCTCTAGGGGTGCTATTAGAGGATATCAACTATTTCACGGAGTTTTCTCTTGAAATTTGTGGCTACCATTTCCTTTGGGAGATGTTTATGTAGGAAATGGTAGGCTTTAATTTGATTCTAGTTATGGATTCACTATTCTTATACTCGTCTCATATCGACTATTATTTACCTGCAAATCATTTTTTTCCATTTTCTAAAGTCCGGTTTCAGGTTTGCCGGTACCCATTACATGACTTCACCACTTGCACATCACCACTTCACAACATCATGAATTCACCATTACAAAACCAAAAAACAGCATTAACACCACCACACAAAAATTTCAACTGCATCACCAGTTTAATACTTCATCACTAATACAATCAAGGCTGAGAGAGCATGAACCATGGAACACAAACATACCGCACACCCTGATCTGAAGACAACCACGGTTGTTCCTCATTCATCAAGGTTGCGTCCTCCACTAACTGAAGGACTTCCCAACTCAGATCCACCATCTTCAGAATCACGAGTACCAAATCATCGCCAATATGGAGAGTTTCTTTTCTATCTCTATAAGGTTTCATCTATTATCATTGTGGTGAGTGTGATATTTATATTATTTGTATACACCCAATACAGTACTATCGCAACCCACCTTCACCAAGATGAGAGAAGGGATAGCGAATTGCCAGGTCCTTCCTTCCTCAAGTTGAAGGAGAGATAATGACCCCTAAGTCCCACCTTCAATAGGCCCCAGAATGGAGACTAATACCAGGGGTATAAAATCATATATGATATGGAAGCATTACTTTTTTTTAAGGATCGGGAGATAAGATAGTAAATCCCAAACAACACCAAAACTAGAAGAGAAAGTAAAGAAAAAAAACATTCCCATATGCATGTTCCAAAAATAAATTGCTACAGGTATGAGAAAACTTCAAAGGGAAGTACCAAAAGAAAAGAAACGCAACAACACTAACGGTCCTAGTGCCCAAGCTAATACGGTCTTGTATAGTCCCTAAAGTCCTCCTGGAAACCTAAAAATAGTTATATATACATAGGGTGAGTATATAGGTCTACTCAGTAGGGAATACCAAAAGCTCTCATGCACAAGTGGGGAGGCATTCTAATGCCCCGGGAGAAAAGGATATAACCAAAGCACCTAGCAAGGAAACTATCCACCCAAACCTCACCAAGGAACACTCCCCAAATAATGTAAGTCAAGTAAAGTAATAGTAATAACACATCAATGTTTGGGTACACTGCACCACTTCCCTACTAGTTTTTGAATACATCCTACACGTCAGACCACCCCCTCTATTTTCTCTGTAGTCTCACTACTGCCCCAACAAGAACCTTTTGGGCCACCACAACCACGCAGCCTTCCCACAAACACCTGGGCCACAACAACCACAAAAATTCCCTCCCACAGACACCTGGTCCACAAAAACTACCGCCATGACCAAAGACACCTGGGCTAGAACAACTATCTCCACACCCAAAGAAACTTGTGCCTCATCTCGATGACACTTGGGAGACAAACTGCCCGCACAAACCTGGGCCAAACACCATAACTACCCTACCCGAAGAATATTGGGAAATAATGGACCTCAGGCCATCAAAAAATTCCCAAATAGTCTTGGGATACTTGAGAAAGGGAGTATAAAAGGAACTAATAACCAGCCACTCATAATAGTTTTGGGAAAAACACCATCCCCCATGAAATGGGGGTGTTCGGCACAAAGTTCTAAACTTGGGTGGGGTGAAAATAAGAAATATAAGAACTAAATTATATATATAGGAAAACAAGCACTCATCCCAACCTAGGGGTTCCAAAACCAACATATATACAAACACCCTCATGACTATTCATTCATAAAAGCACAACAACCACAACTAAGGAAAAACTCATTCCTGGAAAATAATTCCCCATCTAACCCATTATTGTTATCATATTCAAGTGGTTCCATTTAAATAATTCTTCACAACTGGGCAACTAACTGGAATAGCCACATGCCAAGGAAGGAAAAACAGCCAAGCAACAAATTAAGCATTCACACCCGGTTCTCTTGTAAAGTCACAACAACAAAAGGGATCTGTGAGATCCCTTGAAGTAATGGAACCAACCCAAGCCCCAACATACGGCCCTACACGACCCCAAATCCACAAAATACCTATTTCACAACATGGGATCCCATCCCCATTTATGTCACCTCACAATCATCAAGAAGAAAAACCATACACATCACCAGAATAGAGAAAGGGAGTTTTCAGATTTAAACATACCATTCCTTTAGTTCAGTCTTTCCGTTTGGTTAATAGGGGTGACCACACAAGGATTATTATTCACTGGGAATCCATTTAATCAACCGAGTTTATGTGATTAATCAGTTTCCATGTTATAGCTATTTAATCATAGAATTATCCAGAAAATAGAGGTTCATTAGTGCACAAGAAAGGACCACCAACGGACCTGATTTTTAGTGGATATAAACCCATACATTTCACAACATATAAGAAAAGGTAAAAGAGTACAACAACATCATAAAATACACCCATTTATTCTTTAAAAATCATTTATTATCTTCATTAAGGTTTGGTTTCATCCATCCCCATATGATCATTATCATACCCAACTCACATGATACACAGTAAAGTGGGACGAAGGAAAGAAACCCTACTTGGATGATCAATTATCAAAGTTTTTCTCCAGGCACGAAGAACTAGGGATGCACGACTTGCAGGGGATAAACTCTGAGGACTCTAAGAGTGAGAATTAAAGGCTCTAGAATAGTTTCACCACTAGCCTTGGGAAGGGTGACTCTAAACACACCAAGGAAAGGAAAGAGACTAGCCAAGAAGAAGAAAGAATCCTTATGTGACAAAATGTGAGATTCTGGAGTTACAGGATATGAATTATTGAATCGATTTAAAGGAGTGTCGTGGTTTCTCCACATGGTTGGTTGGTTACACATGATGAAATTAATTGTAATTTAATAATTCTCATCAGAGGGGTTTCCATAACGGTTTTGATTTAAAGGGTTTCCTTTAAATAGAGGAAAACACATAACAGGGGAAAAACTAGAAAGTACGGGAAAAAGTGTGAAACACCGAGGAAAAATTGACACATTTTGATAAGTCAAGGGTCAACCAGCTCTTTGGGGATTTTAGATATAATTTATGATATTTTAATGGATTTGAAAGGGGTATTAAAACACTTTTAGGTCAAAAGATATGTTGCGGGGTCGAAACTGGAAAAAGTGAGAAACTGAAAAGAAAACAAAGGGTGGGACACCGTTTGGTGAGACACCGTAATGGTGCCCCATCACTGTGGCACCGTAAGAAGTACCACCGTTCTGGTGAGCGATCGTGATGGTGAAACCACTATGGTTTCACCATCACGTTTCCACAAGTTCGGTGGAACACCATAAGCAGTACTACCATTTCGGTGTGCGACCGTGATGGTGAGACCTCTACAGTGACACCATCATGGTGGCACTGTCATGGTACCACCATAACAGTGCCACTAGTTTGGTGGAACACAATAAGAGGTTCCACCGTTTCGGTGTGCGACCATGATCGGTGCCACCATCACGGTGTTGTAGTGACCGGTGCCACCGTTTTGGTGGAACCGTTTGATGGAATCGAATTTTTTGGAAACTCTATAATGATTCAATATCAAGGAAATTACCTTAGATACCTCTCAAACTATTCTCACCCTTAAGAATCGAAACTAGACCATATGAAAAGAGAGGTGTTCGAATAACCACATTGAAAGATACCTCTCAGGAGTAAACCTCCTCGACATCTAGGAACTCCTCTCCCTCATCTGTCTTATGAAAAACCATGGATACACTACCAGTCCTCTCCCCCAAGTAACCACACAAACATATAAAGGTCATACCATCCAGTCATATGGATTAGGGATTCCCTTCCTCCATGTCAAGATACTATCCTCTTTGGGCATCACTGACTGGCCCACACGGGTTTAACCGCATCCACTTTAATGTGTCTTGATTAGAGATCATGTCCTCCCTCCCCTTAGTCATGACACTTCACACACATCTATAGAACAAGAGAAATAGTCCATTTTATGGTTAACAAGATCAATCACTACATCACAGACAATTACAAAAAAAAATTAAACTCAAAACAACTCTGGGTACTGGGCGCGCATCTGTACCTCCCGTTCCCAGGTACTCTCCTTGAATCCACCATGCCTCCATAACAAACAATTGAAGGGGATGGTTCGTCCATGGAGCACCTTCTCCTATCGATCCTCGATCCTCAATGGTCACACTAAAAATGTTGCATCATCCTCAATATCTAGCTCCCCCAGTCAAGGATGTGGGAATCATCATGTAGATACTGACAGATCTAAGACACACGAAAGACGTTGTTCACCCTTAGTAGCGGCGGTGGTAGCTCTAGATGATAAGACACTTCGCTGACCTCCACAACACCTCAAAGGGTCCAAAGAACCTAGGAGAAAGCTTACTTCCCCTACCAAACCTCTATTTCCCACGCTGAGTGGAGACCTTCATGAACATGTGGTCCCAGATCTGGAACTCGAAGGGTCTCCTCCTATGATTGGAATATGACTTCTGTCGGTCATGAGCTACCTTAATCGTCTCCCGTATAAGATGAACCTTCTCCGTCATGCTCTGCACCACCTCCAGGCCAAGAACACCTACTTCCTCAACCATTGTCAAGTACACTAGTGAGCGACACGACCTCCCATTCAAGGCTTCGAATGGAGCCATGCTAATGGTAGAGTGATAGATATTGTTATAGGAAAACTCTAACAGAGGCAAGTTTCCTACCCACGATCCCCAAAGTCCAAAACACATTCCCGTAGCATATCCTCGAATGTCTAGATGGTTCTCTCTGTCTGCCCATCTTTCTGGGGGTGGAAAACAGTGTTGAGGCATAACTGGGTTCCAAAAGCATGTTGCAATCCTTTCCAGACCCATGAGGTAAACTGAGTATCCCAATATGATACTATAGACCTTGGAAATCCATGAAACCACACCACCTTGCCCACGTACCTCTGTGATAAGGAATCCACTGCACTAGACTCCTTGATTTCCAAGAAGTGAGCTGATTTTGTTAGCCAGTCCACCACTATCTAGATATAATTGAAATCTCCTTGAACTATTGGCAGTCATGTGATGAAATAAATCAATATGTTTTATCACTTAGTCTCAGGTACATCTAAATGTTGTAGTAGAACTCCTGGGATATGGTTTTCATCATTTACCTACTGACACACGAGACAATTTTCCACAAACTCTGCCACTTCCCGCTTCACCCCAGGCCACCAAAACTGACCCTTAAACTCTATTACATCTTGGAAACTCCTAGGTGTGTCTCCAGGGGTGAGTTGTGGAACTCACTAAGAACTCTCTTGCACATTTACACCAGGACAAAAAAAATTCCATGAAGCAGCATATGATTCTTCCCATCTTCTGGCCATCCTCCCAGAGCATCACCCTGGCTAACACAATCGCACATCACTTAAGCCTCTAAGTCCCCCCACTGAGATTCCTCCACCTGCTGCAACAGAGAGAACAACACTATCATCTAGAACATACAACCTCTACCATCATCCACCCTTACATCTAGGTGTAGGGTAGCTAACTCCTCCATCACCTTCAAAGCATCTACCGATTCTCAAACCAAATCCTTCTACGACTTCCTGCTCAAGGCATTGGCCACCACATTCCCCTTTCTTGAGGTGTAGGAAATTTTTAAGTTGTAGTCCTGAAGAAACTCCATCCTCCTCTACTGCTTCAAGTTCAGGTCCCACTGGAAGAAGATATACCTCAAGATTTTGTGATCTGTGAAGACAACGAAGTGTTCCCCAATGAGGTAATGTCGCCAAAAATTTAGTGCAAAAATGAACTCTACATTCTCCAGGTCGTGGGTGGAATAGTTATTCTCATGGGGACATAACTGCCTAGACCCATAAAAGATCACCCCCTATTGTTTCATCAGCACACACCCCAAGCATTAGCCTGAATCATCACAAAACACCTCAAACATCACCCCTTCTAGAAACCTCAACACTGGGGCACTAACAGACTTCCCCTTTAGATAACTGATTGGTGCTTTGTAATGCTAACTTTATACAAAATCCTAGTCTTTGTTGGTCAAGGTTGTCAAAAGCGCTGTAACTCGGGAGAAGTTGGGCACGAATATCTGGTAGTAACTTACTAGACCTAGGAAACTAATAACCTCTACCACATTCTTGGGTGTTGAACAAGAAACAACCGCTTCAACCTTTAATGGGTCCACTTCTATTCCCTGATCAGTCACCACATGTCCAAGGAAGTTCACCTCTCGTGTCCAGAACTTGCACTTAGAAAACTTCTCATAGACCTGGTGTCGTTGGAGGACCTCTAAAACCATTCTCAGATACTCAGCATGATCCTTATCTAATCTTGAGTAGATCTGGATTTCTTCCATAAACACGACTAAAAACAAGTCCAGATATTCCTGCAAGATAGAGTTCATGAGCCCCATGAAGACAACTGATGTGTTCGTAACACCGAACGACATGACCACAAATTCAAAGTTCCCATATCTGTACCTGAAGGTAGTCTTCGAGATGTCAGCCTCCTTCACCCTCAAATGGTGATATCCTGACTGCAGGTTGATCTTGGAGAACCATTTTTCTCCCTTCAACTAATCAAAAAGGTCTTCGATCCTTGGGAGGGGGTAACAGTTTTTTACCGTTACTTGGTTCAACCTCCGGTAGTCTATAAACAGCCTAAGACCACCATATTCATTCTTTGTAAACAATACTAGAGCACCTCATGGTGAGACGCTTGGTAAAAAAACCCCTTCTTCATCAGTTCATCAATCTGAATCTGTAACTCCAGAAACTCAGAAGGTATCATCCGATAGGGAGCCATCGAAATCGGACGAGCATCAGGTTGCAAGTCTGTCCCGAACTTGACATCACGTCGAGGGGGTAGATTCACCACCTATCTACGGAAGATGTCCAGGAACTCACTGATGATCCTCGGGACTTACACCATCTCTGTATCTACTGACTACACTGACAGCTCAACTAAAAAGGTAAGAAGGGGGTCCACTCACCGACTACATTCCGAGCAACCCCGCTCGCTGATGTAAGTCACACATTGTACGCCCATATCTGAAAACATGAACCTTGTTCAAAAGCAGTCGATAATAGCACACATAGAGAAAATTCATTCGATTCCTAAAATGACATTGTATGGATGCATCTACAACAAAAGAAGGTCCCCACTATACTGAGGTGGTCCCAACATCAGTCTACATCCCCGGAAAACATGAGACAAGCTAGTCTGACCTCTAACTGATGTACTCAAAACTAGGGGCATGGGAAGTATCTCTACATCTAGACCCAGATCATGGGATATATTGGGTAAAACAAATGATTGCTAAGCTCTTGAATCAAACAAGGAACATGCAAGAGTGCTAAAGAAGATGATCGTACCTTGAATGACGTCTGGCCCCACTGAAACTGCTGCCTCTACAGTGTGCAACTACCCATGCCCAGCTTCTCTACCCCTTAGCTATTGGCCACCTCCTTGACCATGCCCTATCCGAGGTCCCTAAGGACCGCCCTTAGGTCAGACTCCTGTAGTGTTTTTTCTCAAAGGAGTGGGAGCTCGTTGTCCCTGCTACTGATACTGAAAGGGTCTGGATGGAAACTGCTGCCGCTAAGGTGGGCGCTAAACCTAACCACCCTCAATGTACTGCACTCAGTCCGAGCAGTGATTCCGAAGGTTCCCAAGACCACCACAGATGAATCATCTTGACCATGGGTATGTAAAGAAGGGGCAAGGACTAGGAGATCGAAACTAGAATTGGTGGGGCCTTCTCCCCTCTGGATGAAACCTAGAAGGCCCTGATGCTGGAGGCCTATCACTAAAGGCCTTCCCCTTTGAAGAGCCCAACTAGATCCCCTAATGCAGTACACCTCCTAGTGTGTGCATCCTCTCCACCAATTCAGCCTTCTTTTGAACCTCCATGTACATCGGTAGAGTGAAGGGAGTGACAACATATTGATGAGAAGGTTAGAGTGCCTCCTCTAAAAGTTTCACCTGAAACTCCTCATCTGGAAAGAGGTCCATAGAAAAGTGAAGGAGATCTTTGAACTTGATTCCCAGCTCCCTCTCGAAGTCAGTCCATGAAACCTCAACCTTCCTCTTATCCCCAAGATAAAGTGTCCACCACTTACGCGCCACTCCTCGCATTAGGCTTATAACCTGAGGAACCCAGTACTCCATCAGAGCCCAGATCAAGCTAAAATCTATCACCAGCTCCTCGAGCCAGCTCCCTGTCTCCATGTCCGAGACACTGCACTCATACTTCCTAAGGGTCTGTTGCTGAAAGGAACGAAGAATACTCTACCACTGGTCATCCTCCTCCTCTCGATCATCCCTCTACTGATCAGCCAAATCAGCCTCTAGGCCGTCGATTTCCTGCACTACCCGTGGTCTCCTTCCAGGTTCCATAGCTGCAAGGTAAAAAAAGAATTCCTAAGACCGAGTAGTATAGAAGATTGATTTTAATTTTTTCTTAGACTTTTTATTTATTTTAAATCCCTATAATACCTAACACACACCAGAACACAAGTCATTTTGATGTTTGTACCTTTCCTAGGGTCTCTAGCCTGCAATCAGTGTAGCCTCACTTAGTCGTTCGGTAGGTCCAAAGTCCTTGCATTGGATCATGGGGGGCCCTAAAATCCCATGTCCTAGACAGTCTTCCTTGGCCTATTTTACACACCAATATTTCCAAACTTTGTTTACCTACCATCCCATAAAATTCTCCCTTTTCCTAACCTCATATTCCATTCTATCTCTCAACCATCACATTTGATACCATTATGTCACGACCTACCTTCCCCAAGATGAAGGAAATGATAGTGAAATTCTATACCCTTCCTTCCTCAAGTTGAAGGAGAGATAATGACCCCTGAGTCCCACCTTCAATAGGCCCCTATGTGGTGACTAGAACCAAGGGTATAAAATCATATGTGATGTGGAAGGCAATAGCCCTTTTTTTGAATAGGATCAGTGTATAAGATAGTAAATTCCGACCAACACCAAAAATATAAGTAAAAGTAAATCCAAAAACAATCCATTACCATATGAATGTTCCAAAAATGATGTTCTATAAGTATAAGAAAACCCCAAAGGGAAGTACCAAAAGAAAAGAAAAGTAGAAACACTAATAGTCCCAACATCCGAGATAATACGGTCTTGCACAGTCCCCGAAGTCCTCTGGGAAACCTGAAAACAGTCTTATATACATAGGGTGAGTATATATGTATACTCAATAGAGAAAACCAAAAGCTCTCATGCACAGGTGGGGAGGAATTTTAATGCCCTATGAGAAAACAAGTTAACCAAAGAACCTAGAAAAGAAACGATCCACCTAAACCTCACCAAGGAACACCCCCCAAATAACACAAGTCAAGTAAAGTAATAGTAATAATACATCAATGTTTGGGTACCTTGCACCACTTACCCACTGATTATTGAAGATATTCTATGAGTCAGACCTCCCCCTCCATTTTCACTACAGTCTCACTATCGCCCCAACAATAACCTTTTGGGACACCACAACCACACATCCCACCCGTAGACATCTGGGCCACAACAACCACACACATCCTTTCCCGCAGACACCTGGTCCATAAGAACTACCGCCACGCCTGAAGACACCTGGGCCAGAACAACTACCGCCACACTCGAAGACACCAGGGCCTCATCCCGAAGACACTTCGGATACAAACTGCCTGCACACACCTGGGCCAACCACCACAACTACCCTGTCCAAAGAATATTGGGCTATAATGGTCCTCAGGCCATCACAGCCTGCCCGAAGTGTCTTGGGATACATGGGAAAGGGAGCATAAAAGGACCTAATAACCATCCAATCATAGGAGTGTTGGGAAAAACACCCTCCCCCATGAAATGGGGGTTTTCGACATGAAGTTCTCAACTTGAGTGGGGAGTGAATAGGAAACATAAGAACTAAATTATACATATAGGTAAACAAAAACTCATCCCAACCTAGGGGTTCCAAAACCATCCCATACACAAACACCCTTGTTATTATTCATTCATAAAATCACAACAATTACAACTAAGGAACAAATCATTATAAAAAAACTATTCCCCATCGAACCCATTCTTGCTATCATATTCAAGTGGTTCCATTTAAATAATTATGCACTACCAGGAAACTAATAGGCATAGCTATAAGCCAAGGAAGAAAAAACATCCATGCAGCAAATTAACCATTCACACATGGTTCTCTTATAATTTCACAACAAAAAAAGGGATCTGGGAGATCCCATGATGTACTGGAACCAAACCAAGCCCCAACATACGACCCCACATGGCCCCAAATCCACAAACTAACTATTTCACAATAGGGGATCTCATCACCATCCATGTCACATCACAAGAATCAAGTAGAATAACCATACACATAACCAAAACAGATCAATGGAGTTTTCAAATTTAAACACACCATTCCTTTAGTTCAATCTTTCCATTTGTTTAACCAGGGTGACCACACAAAGATTATTTATTCATTGGGAATCCATTTAATCAACTAAGTTTATGTGATTAACTGGTTTCAATGTTACATCCATTCAATTATAGAATTATCCAGAAATAGAGGTTCATTAGTGCGCATGAAAGGACCACCAACGACCATGATTTTCAGTGGACATAATCCCATACAATTGAAAACATATAAGAAAAGGTAAAAGAGTATAGAAACATTATCAAATACACCCCTTAATTATTTAAAAACCATTTATTATATTCGTTAAGGTTTGGTTTCATCCATCCCTATAAGAAAATTGTTATACCCACCCCGCATGGTACACAATAAATAGAAACGAAGGGAAAACCCCTACTTGGATGATCAATGATTAAAGTTTTTCTCCATGCGCCAAGAACTGGGGGTGCACGACTTGTAGGGGAGGAACTCCAAGGACTCCAAGAGTGAGCAGGAAAGCCTCCATCACAAGTGCACCACTACCTCAGGAAGGGGGACTCTAAATTCACCAAGGAAAGGAAAGCGACCATCCAAGAAGAAGAAAGAATCCTCGTGCGACAAAAGGTGAGATCCTGGAGTTACAGGATATGAATTCCTGAACTGATTTAAAGGTGGATCATAGTTTCTCCATGTGGTTGGGTGGTTACATGTGCTGGAATTAATTTCTATTTAATAATTCTCATCAGAGAGGTGGTTATAATGGTTGTGAGTTAAAGGGTTTCCTTTAAATAGAGGGAAATGTGTAACAGGGGTGGAATTGGAATGTACGGGAAAATGGGTGTGACACATAGGAAAAAGCCACATGTTTTTGTAAGTCAAGGGTCACCTGAATCTTGGGGGATTTTAGATATCATTTATGGTATTTTAATGGCTTTGAAAGGGGTATTAAAACACTTTTACGTCACAAGATATGTTGTGGGGGCGGAACTGGAAAAAGTTAGAAACTGGAAAAAAACAAAGGGTGGGACACCGTTTGGTGAGACACTGTAATGGTGCCACCATCACGGTGCCACCGTTTCAGTGTGTGACCGTGATGGTGTGACCGCTATGGTGCCACCTTCATGGTGCACCATCACAGTGCCACCGTAATGGTGCCACCGGTTTGGTGGAACACTGTAAGCAATTCCACCATTTCATTGTGCAACCGTGACGGTGCGACCGCTACGGTGCCACCATCACAGTGCCACTGTCAGGGTGCCACTGTAACGGGGCCACCGGTTCAGTGGAACACTATAAGCAGTGCCACTGTTTCAGTGTATGACCGTGACTGTTGCCGCTATCACAGTGTCGCTGTGACCGGTCCCCCTTTTTCGGTGGAACTGTTTTATGGAACCATGTTTTTGGAAAACTCCTTAACGAGTCACTATCCGAGCCATTACAAGTACCAATGAGATTATCTAGGGTTCATATAATAGACCTTTTTTGGATGAGGTTGATACATAAAGGGATATTTTTACTCTAATGGTAGACCATTTTTTGGATGTCTTTCCTAAATATTTCTCCATATTAACACCCGAGTGATAGATCATGTTCATGATCAAGTTTGTGTAGGGAGAAGAGGCAATTTTTATCCCGCCGTACAAGATGGTACCAATAGAGATTCATGAGTTAAAATTCTCTTTGGAACATCTAGAATCTAAGGGATTCATATGATCTAGTACTTCTCTATGGGGTTCTTGCGTGCATTTTTTCAAAAAGGATGATTGGAATCTGCACTTATGTTTGGATTATCAAAGGCTAAAAGAGATGGTGATCAAGAACTTGTACGCCCTTCTATACATCGATGGTCTCTTTGATCAGCTTAATGCTTCCAAGTTCTTATGTAAGATCAATTTGTGGTTAGGTTATAATTAGTTAAGGGTGATATCATCTAACATACCTTTGACTTATTTTAGGATAAGTCATGGATTGTATAAATTATTGGTGATTCCATTTAGGTTCAAGAATTCACCTAAGTTATTCATGCCCATAATGAATTATATCTTCCATCTAATCCTGGATCTATTTTTGTTGGTTTTAATCAATGAAATATTGGTGTACTCATAGTCTACAGATGATCATGGCCAGCATATTAGCATCGTCCAGAGTACAATTAGAGAGAATCAACTTTATGCCAAGATATCTAAATGCAACATATGGATTGATAGAGTAAAATTATTGGGCCATGTTATATCATAGGCTGGAGTAGATGTGGAACTAGAGAAGGTTATAGCCATGTTATCTTGGTAATTAAATAATAATATATTTGAGATTTAATTATTTCTAGGTTTAGCAGGCTATTATCAATGTTTCATCCACGAATTCTCACATTTGGAATCATCGATGTTCGAGCTAACTAGTAAAGGTGTGAAGTTTGGTTGGTGAGATTCTCATGAGAAAGATTTATAAGGACTAAAGATAAGATGGACCTCAACATCGACCCTCACCTTTCCTATTCCAGGTAAGGAATATACCATGTATTGTGACTCATCTAGAGTTGGACTCAGAGAATTTCTGATGTAGGAGGATTATGTGGTTTCTTATGGAAATAGACATCCAAGACTAAATAAGAGAAAATAACCTACTCATGAACTAGAGTTAACTATGGTGGTACACAACCTAATATTTTGGAGACACTATGTATTAAGAGAGACTTTGTGGTGTACACGGATCACAGGATCCTCAAGTATATATTTTCTTAGTGAGATATAAACCTTTAAAAGAGGAAGTGGTTTAATTATCTATAGTCCTTCTACTTCAATCTAGATTTCACTCTAGGAAAGGAAAATTTTATTGTCTATTATTTGAGATGAAAGTTGTTGACAGAGGCATTACATGTGTCTTGCGATGAGTGGTGACTAATGTCACTCTTTATGGAAATGCATCTAGATGTCTAGGAGTCACATGAATGAGTAGATCTGAATTCTACATCTTTTATACCCATTATTTTGGATAGGATTAAGAGAGAGAGGATATCTAATCTTGAGGGCTTAGATATTGGGGACATCCTATATTGTGGGGAGCCACCATCAGAATGGTCATTTGGTGTCAGTGGTGTTCTTATTATCCATGGACATGTATGGGTTTCTATGGGATTATGTGAGGATATGGTGAGGGAGTTTAATTATTCTTGATGGGAGGTACATCTAGATATGAAAATATGTATCATGATCTCCATAGATTGTTCTGGTGGACAATATGAATAATGATATATTAAGATTCATGGTAGTATGTTTCACCCATTAGTAGGATAATACTGAGCACCATAGGCCTATCAGGTTATTATAGTCTGTACCCATTCCAGAATGGAAGTAAGATGACGTCACTATGGAATTCATTATAGGATTACCCAATAAACCTCGCAAGACTGATGTATTATGGGTGATCATGGATCTAGTAATGAATTTATCCCGCTTCTTTCCTATCAAGTAGACCTTCACTGTCGATGATATGTGTATTCTCTATATGCATGAAATATTTTGGTTGTATGTTGTTCTGAGGAGTATAATTTTTTATCAAGATCCTCATTTCACATCTCGGTTTTAAGGGTCTTCAAAAGGTACTAGTATTACAGTTTATTCTAATATAGCCTATTATCCTTATAATAATGGCTTTTATGAATGGATTAGTCATATTTTTTTGATATGTTATAGGCCTATATTTTTCAACTTCAATGGTTCTTAAGAGAATCATCTAGTATTCATGTAGTTCATTTATAATAAAATATTCCAAAAATAAATCCAAATGAGTCCTTTAAAAAAATTTATGGATGTTTTTTTACCATTTTCATCATTGATTGTTAGAGGTAGGAGAGTGAGTTCTCATTGGAACTAGTCTTGTATAAGAGATGTCAGAGTAGGTTCAATTGATTAGAAAGTGGTTAATAACCTCATAGATCCATTATAAATCATATGATGATCATCGAAGATGGACTCTATATTTTGAAGTTGTTCATCATGTTTTTCTTCATGTTTCATCTAGGCCGAAGCAATATCATGTCAGGAAGCAAGGGAAGTTAGCGCATAGGTTTTTTTATATCGTTCAATATAGTGTAGAGGGTGAGTATAGTAGTGTACCATTTTGTCCTTCCATTATTCTAAAGTACCATGAATGATGTGTTTCACATGTCCCAACTTCAAAGATATCATCCCAACCCTTCTCACATGATTGACATTGATGACATAGAGATGGATATTGATGTGTCCTTTAAGGAGAATCTGGTCTTTATTATGAACCATAATGAGAAGAATCTCAAGGGGAATACGATGCCTATAGTGTGAGTGTAGTGGAAACATGGGAATGTATAAGTGGATACCTAGAAGAGAAAATATGATATGCTATCATAGGGGATATACTTGTTCACTGATACCCATATAGATTATTTGGATCATATCTTGGGTATGTGTTCTTATTTGGTGGGGAGGTTGTAAGATCCCATATTTTCTAGATACATCCCTACTTAAGTTTTGGTTAAACCTACTTGTGTTTTCTAAATTTAGGTTTTGAATTTGGTAATCTATACCTTAGTCTGAATGGTTTAGTTCTAGAAGGAATTTGAAAGGTGAGGTGAAGTATAACTATATAATGAATTCACACCATGAATGGATCTCGATAGACCCCATGAAACCTGTAAAAGTTGTGAATGTTTCTAGGTTGTATGTGAAATGTAATCTCATGATGTGATAAACATTCATGTTGAAAAAGTGGTTTTTTGATGTTTTTAATATGTACCGATAGATTTCTTAGCATATGTGGGAATCTATTCATTCATAATGTGAATACCTCATTCACATTGCGAATGTGGTTCCCCCAATAATACTTTTGAATATCCAATTCCTTGTGTTTCTTAGATCATGCACCCCTTATCTTGAAATTTTTCCCTTTAAACGGCGACCTTTTAGAATCCTTTTCAAACTAAAATAAAGACTTTGTTAGATCATAGTGTTTTTGACTTATAGATAAGAGGAAATTTTTATGGTTCTTATTATCCATCCTAATCTGTGGGTTTTCCCTTGGGGAACCCTTATTCAAGTTGACCAAACTGTACCTAGATCTGATGTATTTTGTTGGAATAAATATTTTTCTTAATTGAAGGGAAGGATGGAGGAACCCAAATATAAATTGGATGTTGAGGAATTTCCATTTCAACTCTACTTTTGAGGTAGATGGCCTAGAAAAAATCCATAAAATCTCTTTTGTTTCCTCTAGTATTTTCAATAAGTGTGATCACATCGACATGCCATGCATGTGACCTAACTAAATGGGTCACTGATTTTTTGATGAAATTAACATGCTTATAATTCCCATGGATCCCATTCGATCTATTATTGATGAGACCAGAAATGGAAGCCACTTGAGAGGCGTTCCATCCTTTGGCCCTAGGATTGAAATTGGCTTGTATGAACCTTGAGCCCCTTTGATTAAATGAAATTATTTAGAATAGGATCAACCTTATTAACTTGTCATAACATGTGAATTTTAATAACTGATCATTTTTAATAATGTGAATTTTGTAATTATTCCTAGGAAATAGAATCCACCAATTGAGAATAGTCATCTTGATTATTGGTAATTGGATGAAGTGGCCAAATTGTATTATAATAACATGTTTGACATGGTTGATTCATGGGATGTTTTCGCTTGATTATACTTGATGTTTGCTGAAATGGTTCCTAAGGGAATGTTTCACTCTCTTATGAGATTTTATACTAGTGATTAGTCCTAGGAAAGAGAACCAACCAATCAATATGGTTACTTTTTCCCTGGTATGGCATTTCACCATACGAACACGCAAGTGACCCCATCATGTGTTATTTGTGCAGATCCCAGTATGATATGGTTATTTTACTCCTTGTCATGGTCTTTCACCTTGGAATGATGTAAGTGACTCCAGTATGGGTAATGCACATGGATCCTAGTATGATATTGTCACTTTACCCCTTGGTATGGTCTTGCGCCCTAGGAAGTCGTACACGACTCCAAAATGGTTAACTTGCATGGAGCCTGGTTTGATATAGTCACTTTTTCCCAAGAATAATATTGCACCATGGGAACACATAGGTGAATCCAACATGGGTAATTTGAATCAATCCCAATATTTTTTGGTTACTTGAGACATGATATGGGTGATTCATCCTAGATAGGAGAGTTTTTCAATGTCATGGGTGATCTATCCTAAGCAAGGGGATCCACCACTTGAGAGAGATGTCTAGCATCGTGTTAAAGAAGGCTTGGCTATCCTAGGTGTCAACCTGGGTGATAAGGTTTGGAAGGATTATTTGATTCTATATCTTCATTTATGAATTAATACCTTAGATTATCATACTATTTCATGCACTATATATTCAGATAAGAGTGTTTAGGCACCATGGGTGTCAGCCTACTGAGTTGAAATCACACCCTGTTCCAGAATCATTTGGTACCCAGGAAGATTTCATGGATGGATTGGATCTTGGAGATGGGACCAGTATAGGGTTTGGGATTGGGGCTTTTGGAGTTGGGACTATTGAGTATGCTTGGTATTTTACTTGTATGACCTACAATGTTTCATTTAGTTACATATATCCTGTCATTACATGGTATTTATTATTATTTAGATGGTTTATTTTTTTTACTTTATTTTACTTTGGCCACATTGTTGATTAATTATATTGTTTCCACTATTTCCGCTACTCTTTTTATGAGGGTATAATCTTCAAACTATGTTCTTTACACCCTCACTATAAGTCGCACTACTACAAAACATGCCTTTTAATAGTGCTGACCCTTATCAATGCCACCAATAAGCCCTGATAAAGGGTAACCTCTGTCAGTGCTTTTCTTTTGCACTGATAAAAGGTACCCTTTATCTGCACTTTATTTTTATCACTAATAAAGGGTACTAATTATCAATGCTTTATTTTTAGCACTGATAAAGGGTTCCTTAATTAGTGATTTATTAGCATTGATAAAGGTCCCAAATAAAATGAAATAATTAGATAAACAAAAATTAAAAACGATTTTATTAAAAAATATTAAAATTTTAACTAATTAAATAATTATTGATAAAAATGAATAAATTTAATATACTATATATAAATTATAAAGACTAATATATAGTATATATTAAATATATAAATATGTAAAATGAAATAATTAAAAAAATAAAAAATAAATATAACTAAATGAAGAAAAATATTAAACATTTTATTAATTAAATAATTATTGATAAAAATGAATAAAATTAATATAAATATATATAGATTATAAATATTGATAAATAATATATCTTAAATATAGATATATCTGAATATATATAACATTTATTAAATATAATTTATATAATAAAAAATATTTATCATTTACATTAAATAATTCATATATTTAGTAAATAATGATTTATAATTAAAAAATAATATGAATTAAAAATACTAACTAATTCCATCGAGTAATGGACACAATTCAATGTTGTTCGATTTTTCAATTTAACATATGTCAAATTTGTGTTATATTGATTTCACATACATATATGTAGTTAATTAATTTTTATATACAATAGACACACACAAATATTTATATAATTAATGAAATCTTATATAAAAACACATACACCTAATATTTATGTAATTTACTCAAATTTTAGTATTCATTTTATAATTTCATTATAAAATAACACATTTTGTATATTATATATTTAATTGGTAAATTTTATTTCTTTATTTTTAATTTTATTACAATTAGTTATTAATTCATTTTTAATATTTTTTATTTTTTTTTGGGAATTTAATCATTTTTTATTATATATATATATATATTTACTATGTTTTAATATTTTCAATATATATTCATCTTTATTTCAATATATATCCTTATTTTTTAAATAATATATATTTAATTAATAAAACTTATCTATTTTTTCAATATTGTCAAAGTCTACTCATTTTTAATTATTCAATATCACTCATTTTTAACATTGATACACTTAAAATTAAATATTCACTAATATTGTTAGAAATATATTTTTAAATAAATATCTATAAATAAATATATTTATAAATATATATTTATTATATTAATACATTTATATATTTATAATTAAAAATAAATAATAATTATTTTTTAAATGTATTTAAATAATTATAAATAAATAATTATATATATTTAAGTAATTAGAAAATTAAAATAAATTTATTTAAATAATGAATATATTTACTATATTTATTTAATAAATATATATATATATATATATATAATTATTTAAATATGAATAATGATATAAATATATAAATACAAATATTATTTTTAAAAAAATATTTATATAATTATAAATACATAATTATATATTTTGATAATTTTAAAATTTTAATAAATATATTTAATTAATGAATATATTTACTATATTTATATTTATATTTATTTATTATATATATATACATACAATTATATAAATATATTTAAATTTTTTTATCTATAATTATAATTATAAATCCTTTATTAGTGCTAAAGTTCTAGCACTGATAAAGATGCATTTTATTAGTGCTTTTTAGCATTGATAAAGATGCATCTTTATCGATGCTAAAAAAGTGCCAATAAAGATGCTTTTTAACAGCACTTATTAATTTAGAACTGATAAAATTAATCTTTGTTGGTTCTTTTTTGAAAACACTAATAAAAGTGTCCCAAATTTATTTAAAAAACTCTAACCAGTCGTGAACCATTCACAATATTTGAAGTTTCTGTAGCAACCACCTACTACTGGTGCTCCTCATTGAATCTAAGCTCGAGTCAAGGCTCAAAAAATTCCAAGGATTGAATGATTCGAGGGTCAAAATAATCCAAGGCTCGAATGAATCTAAGGTTTGATGACATCTTTACTTTCTCTCAGATGATTCAAAGCATCAATCCACGATATTTTACATTCCTGTTAAGAACCCAGATCTTCTTTTTAGGTATGTTTTTATTTTTTGGATGTTTTTGAGAAAAAATAGGTGTTTCTGGAAATTTTAGGAGTACACACCATGTACTAGGTTTCCACATGTAGCCGTGTATTGGTCGTGTAATGGACGAACACATGGTTGTGTGGGGTGACCTGGAGGCCGCCTACAACGGAGGCTAGTTAAGGAAAGTACACATCGTGTACTTTTAAAGAACACGTTTTATACGTTTTTTATTTCATTAAACGGATCGGGGTCGTTTCTAATCGATATAACATCCTCCTTCTCAACCTGTCTTTTCCAAGAGCCTTCATATGATGTGAATCTTTTCTGAGATTCCGACTCGCCATTTGTTCTCATAATTGACTGTCGTCGATTGTGTTGGCATCACCACGGTATGCTCTTCCTTCTTCCAGAGCCTCGTTTCCTGATTTCTCTTCTTTCACGATATATTCTAGGTTGAACATTCTTATCATTTTTGTATATCTACGGTGTTCTTGGGTGATTCAAGGCCTTAGGTTCACATATATCATTAATACAACGCCAAGGTAGGTGGTATGTGCCTTTCTGTAGTCTGTCTTTGAGTTATAAACTATTGATTATATGTATTTTATATCCATCCTTCAGATTTTTATGGATTCAAATATCTAAGAATTTCTTTGTGGGATTAAATGTATGGATCAACATCTTCACTATTGTGTAATATGTAATGGTGATCTTGCTCTTTCTATGTCAAGGTAATTGTAACATCATCTCTTTTGAAAATCTATTTTCCTAGAAGGGGTTTACTATGAAAATATTTTGGGAGACTTATGATTTCAACATGTGATAGGTAATCAATACAAAATTAAATATCTTCTTCAACAATATATCATTTTGCAATACAATCTTTTGGCCAACTTTGATTCTTGACATAACCTTTGAAAATCTTCATATACAGTTCAATGGGGTAGATCCATCTGTATTGGATATGACCACATTCCTGAACCTGTATAACCAAGATAACCATATGGTAGACCAATATATCAAATAATGATGGTGGGAAGAACATCTCTAATTCACATAATATGACTGCGATCTCAGTATTCATGATGGTAAACTTCACTGGGTCTACAACTTTACAGCATATGGCTTTGAAAAAGAATCAAATTCAGGTTAATGTATGTCATAAATTTTGAGGCATAATGCAATGGAATTCAACAAGCATTAAATCTTTCATCAAGACATGATAGTTGTGTGATTTTTGTACTTGTAAATTGAAATTAGTTATTGAAACAAAATTATTAATATTTTATGAATAACCTTGTGAAACTCTTACACTTGTAAGAAAAAGGAAAAATTGAAATATTTCCTTTCTGGACAGAGTGTAAGCAGTTGGAGGAAGAAAATTCTTCCTTTTACCCTTCACTGGTGCCAACTCTTCCCTTGTCCACATTTCAATCATGTCCAACCTAGCCTTGATTCCATCTTTTGTTTTTCCAATAAAATTTATTATTTTGACAATAACATTATGAAATATATTTCTTTATATATGCCTTACATCAAGAAAATATTTTACATATAAAAAATTCAAATATGGTATCTCAGAGAAATTTTATCTCTTCTTCCATCCTAATATTGTAAGGTTTTTCAAAAATGGTTTACAAAAATAGGGTCAATGTTTTTTACTTTATTGTACAGTTGATCGCCCATTATTGGAGATACTATTATTCCTTATTCAATATTCCCATTGAATGCTATAATACAGGATCTATTTTTATGTCATTGAGGTAAAAAAAATTATGTCCTAAAAACACTATCTTCAAAGAATGTTTCAACCGAATTGAGTATGTATGTTTTTCAAAAATGGGACACCCCAACATTACTTTAATGCTATAGCCTGATAAATTTCCATAAGTGGGGAAGTCATTTGTCATTTTGTACAACATAGAACTCAATGAAAATTCTTCACTTCTATGAGAATCATACATTGTAACACTTATACCCCACATCAAGTTTAGATATTTGATCAATGGAGCCAAATAGACAACAATATCTTTTCTGGGCTCCTTTTGTCCAGTTATAAGCAGAGACAACATAATGTATTTTCACTTCATGCATAACCATGGCGGAAAGTTATAATTTACCAACATTATAGTCCATTTACTGTGAGTACTACTCTATACACCAAAAGGATTTATTCCATTTATAGATAACCTAAGACACAAGTTTCTTGGATCATTTCCAAATTCAAGAAACTCATAATCAATTTTCATCCACTGAGAAGAATCTACTAGTTGATGTAGGTTTCCATATTTAATTCTTTTATATGCATTCCATGTTAATTGTCTCGTGGTTTCCTGATATCCATACAGTCTTCTAAACTGTGGAATGATTGGAAGGTACCATACAAATTTCATTGGGCATGATTCATTTTTCTTTTATAGATCCATGCCACACTTTGTGAATTTTATGAGTGATTCATGGTCCTTGAGAAACAATATGAAATCATCTATACATGAATGTATTTATTTAGAGATCATTCCCATTGAAAGTAACATTTGTTTAGTGTCATATGTTTTTCATGGTAATTTATTTTCTTCTGGTATCATATCATTCAGGAGACCAAGTAGTTCTATAAAGCTGGTGTCACTCAATATACTGCCAACTTTCAAATTATATATCTTCAATTCAACTGACAGTGTTTTATATTTAGTAAAACCAATATAAAATGGTTTCTTGGAAAAACTATTTAACTCCTCGAACAACTTTGGAAAACCATAAAGGCAATCTTAAATTTCCATTTTCATTTCTTTCATGTGATATCGATCATCATTTATAATGTTATTCCTATCAAATGATTCATAAACTGCAGTATCATCCAAATTGGTGTCCACATTATGTTTTCCCTCGTGCTTAGTCCAATATTTATAGCTTTGATCTATTTCGTGACATATAAAATATTCTTACAACTCTTCCTGACTAATTTGTCTTGAATATAAATAATGTAAACACAGAAAACAGATTTTATAAGGGTAATCTTTATCCTATATTTCAAATTTGATGACCTCTTTAACTCCATATTAATACTCATTTGTCAAACTATTAGCATGCATCCATTTTCAATTCATATACATACTATTGGGTTCAATAAAGATTAATTTTGTATAATATATAAATATATACACATAAGATATTGATTATCAAAGGTGAAAGTTATAGACAATTATAATAAGGAAAACTCAACATTTGATTGTTTCAAATAATTTTAGTATGTTGAAGGAAATGGGTAATTAGATTTAGGAAAATAATTACTCCACTATGGTAGGTGTTATGCTATGAATTCATTCAAAGGTGAAATTTATAGAAAACTCATCCTCATTTCTTTTTCCATGATGCATACACAACCATAATATTTATAGGTAATGCACAAAACATATCTATTATTTCTTCACATTGGATCCAATTTAGATGTATATTTTTATTTATCACACATTAAGGACTGGGTATTTGAGAAAATGACACTCCTTCTCAATTATACAGGAACTCCTCCTCCACCATTTCAGAACAACAACTAAAATTATGATCCCTGAATATAAGCTAAAAATAATCTTTATAATTTTCATCCATTACACTTTAAAGAGGTACTAGTTTCAATAATATGTCCTAAATTATTCAATACAAATAAATAATTCAACCGAATATATGATTTCATTTATTTAATTTACAATTTATTATATTTCTTTTCCATTTAGCTTCTTCAACTACCAATTCCTAATACTAATTTACAACTTCAATAAAATCAAAATAAAATAATTATACTTTTGTAATAAACATATTATAATGATATTAACTTCATATTAATTATCAACCATTGGTTATTACATGTTATTTTTTGGGTCAATTTAACCACCAACATGAAAAATGATATAAAATTATATCATGGATTGTTATGAAAACGTAATTAATTGTTTATTTGATGTTAATAATGAAAGTATTTTTTATGGTTCTATAAAGGTAACATAAAAATTTAACCCATTATTAATAAACCACCTTATGTTTTTCAAAAATTACTAAAATAATCATGTTATAGATTCTGTGTTGGGGAACTATACCTAAATCATACATGGAATGGACATGGAACATATTAACATACAATGTAACTATAAGTATAATATATTTAGTATTAAAGAGAAGATGAAATATTGAATAGGGACAAATGACCAATATTACTATATAGAAATAGATATAGAATAATTGGAACAATTATCAACCAATAATCGATATATATTAAAAACACGGAATTAAGATTGAAGAGAAAGATGGGGTATAGTTGTAGACATTGAAGAAAATTGATTCAAAACAAAAATTTAAAAATAAAAAATAGGATATCCAAATCAGTATTCAATAAAACAATGGATCATAAACAAATAGTTCTATTCATAATCTAAAAGAAAAATGGTATACGAGGACCAGACCACAAATAAATCATGACATCGTCGAACAAGAAATCAAAAATGAAACAAAAAATACACAAGAAAAATGGTATATGAGGACCAGACCACAAATAAATCATGACATCGTCGAACAAGAAATCAAAAATGAAACAAAAAATACACAAGAAAAATGAAAATCCCTACCTATCTAGGTTGAGGAAAATCCTCTTTAGAAACTGTAGGCAATCGAGTGTTGTAATTGGAGAAACTAGAGGCAGTCAAGTGGTGTGATTCGATCTTTGATTAACCGAGGAGGAGTGCCAAAAGTGGGTGTATTCTATAGAAATCTTCTAATATCACAAAAAAATCACAAATAGTTAGTGTTTTTAAATATATCTAGACACATTTTTCAGTTTTTAAGTGATAAGTGCTAATAAAAGAAATATTTATCAATGATTTTTTAGCGATGAAAATGGTAGGTCTTTATCTGTGCAAAAAAAGCACTGAGAAAATCCAAATTTATCAATGTTAAAGTTTTAGCATTGATAAACATTAATTTTATAAGAACTTTTTTAGTGCTGATAAAGACTTTCCTTTATCAATGATAAAAAAGTACTGATAAAATATAGTTTTATTGGCAGTAAAAATATAGTACTGATAAAGGTTAAATTTATCAATGCTAAACAAATCATTGATAAAAGATTACATTTATCATAGCTTTCTTTTTCACTGATAAAGGTACCATTTATCATTGATTTTTTGTAGCATTGATAAATACTAGTGCTGCTAAATGCCGATTTTGTAGTAGTGTTTAGAAGTGACAAAAATTTACACAATTAAATAATTTGAAAGTTAGTTTTCCTTGGTACTTATCTTTCTTAATAGTAAATCTTTTTGAAATAAGATATTTTTTTTAGAAAAAAACTTCTAAATATTATTCTAAATTTGAGTACTCTGGATCTTCTTACAACTTACTTCTATTGAGTGCTTTGAAATAATCTCATTTCTCCTTATTTTCATTACATTTGAGATCAGATCCTCTCCTCATCTCATAGTTGATGAGGGTGTTTCGGTGCTCATAAAAAGTGAATTCATATAAATATCTATATTAAATGGATAAGATCTTAGCATCAAATTTATTGGTAAAATTTTCATTTATTTATTCACTATAGTATAGTCTTTTATAGTTTCTCTAAACCCTCTAATAGTACTAAAAATTAAATTCACCCTTTTAAAGAACTCATCAACATTTTCTTCCTTCTATATCCTAATGCCTTCATAATGGTGTCTACTTATTTTCAATTTAGAATACTTCACTTTCTTATTTTCTTTATATATGTTGTGAATAGTTTTCCAACCATTACTACTTTTACCACCCATAACTTATGTTAGATCCTCCTTTGATAAGGAAGGTAAAAAATTAATTCTTGACCTTTCCATCACATTCAATGTTTCTATTTTAAATTAAAGTCTATGAAGAAGTCTTACATGGAACTATAAATCCATACTGTACTAAATCAATAACTTCAATATCAAGTGATAGAAGGTAGGTTACAATTCTATCCTTCTTGTCAGGAAAGAATTTTTCATAAAATATTGGTACAACTTTTCTCTTAACTAAATTATATCGATTCATTTTTGGTACTTGAGAGAAACACCATATATTTGACCTTTCTTTAATACCAATTTTTGGATTACATAAAGGGTTATCCACACTCAGATGGAGGGTGAATCAGTGTGTATATATTTTATGTCCTCTTTTGAACTCTCATTCTTATTAAACACGCCTTTCTCTCAAGATACTCACATATGCTAAAAAATGGACATAACACATTTGTTAACAAGGTTTTTATCCTTTAAGGATTAATAATTACAATACTCAAATATTTTAGAAAATATTTCTAATTAAGTACTTTTATTTATTCAATACCTTGAGTTACAGGCAACACCTGAGTTTAAATGATCTGTTATATACTTTTAAAATATTATTATGTGATAGTTATAACCAAGACATTAAATTGGAGGGTATGAACAAGATAAAATATGTCATGAAATATATATATAATGGTACTAATCAGTATAAATTTATTGATAAATTTTTAGTAGATAATCACTCAAATTTTAGTAAAGTCATTTTATTTTTCAAAAATATTCTTTCTTCAAAAATCTGTTTTATTGGTTTTTTTAGAAAATATTAAAATTAATTTCTATCACTATTATAAGTTTTATTTATAATAATTTTTATCATTTTTTAAATTATCATACCAAAATTATTATATGGTAAATTTTTTATATTTTTCATAAAACATTGATTTTCCAATGAATAGTAAAAAACACAATTTTTTAATGAAAAATATATTTTATTTTAAGGTATTTATAAAGTAAAATTATATTTATGATTAGTTTTCAAATTATATCATTTCATTTAATTTAAAAATAATCCAATTATAATATTTGGAATGAATTATATACTTTAATTTAATATAAAAACATTTTTGCACTTAAAAGAGATATTTTCTATAAAGCAGTTTTCATCATGTTTTGCACAATTATTTTAAAATTAATTCCTAAAACTTAAAGTTGTTGAATTTTATAAAATTTATTCCATATTTTAAATTATTAGGTTCAGATTTAGTTGATAGGGATCTTTAATTTTTGGTCAAAATAACTCTGATAAAATTTATCACCTAGGTAAAGTGTAAATTAAGTTAATGTAGGTTAAAATTAAGTGCTAAGGCCATATTTTTTCATCTTAATTATTATTTGATCAATTAAATTAGGACCTTATCACATTAGTCTCAAAATATATTTTTTAAGGGATACTTTTCTTTGAAAATTACCTATATAATTTTTAAATTAAATAAATTTACAAAATGTCACTCTCTTAGTTTTAAATATCTATAATGTGTTCACATAGGGAAAAAATAAATTTATGAAGGAATAAAAATGTATATTTTGTGAATAATGAAATTATATTAATTATGGTAATTTATTTATAATTTATAGTGATTAAATTATTATCTTAAATTATTGTGCAACACTAATACATTATTTGTTCAATTTATATAAAAATTAAATAAATGATTTCAAAAATATTAAGTCATATGATTTGAGTGATTTATAGTGTTAAACCAATTTTATATATAAATATAAAATATTATTGATGTGTAAAAGTATTATATTATAATTACAACTTTGTATTTATGTCTCTTAAGTCAAATTAAATGAATAGTATCAAAATTTACATTACTAATATCTTATAAAAATAATATTTTATGAAAAAAATAATAAAAATCTTGAAATATGAAAATTTTGATAATATATTTTATATAATTTCATTTATGGGTCAATTTTAAATTTATATGTAAAATGATAACCCTTTGAAAGTGGAAAAGACATTATCACGATTAAGGTTAAAATAGGTTAACTAAGGGGTTAAACCAAAATTTAAGGTCTAGAACACCACATAAACCTATCACAATTTTATTTATTGAGGGTGTTAAAACAAAATAATATATTTTATTTAAATATATAGATATTTTGAATTATTTTTATTTATAATTAAGTTTTTATAATTTAATCTTTTAGACAATTCCAAAACCCCTCCTCACCTCAATTATAAAAGGGAACCCCTGCTTTCTCTTGTTCACACCAATTTCACCCTTCTAGGTTGACTATACCATAAAAAATACCTTATAAAACTCTTTATAAATTTTATATTGGTTATGGTATTCCAAAAAGGACAACCTAGGGATCTTAAAGAGGAGATCTAAAGAACATTTCTCAAAGAGGTGGCAATCCTCTTAACAAATCACTATCTTGTCAATTATTCTTTTTCCTCCTATAAATATATTTTATTTATAATGAAATTATATATTCAGTATGATAATTTTACTTAAAATTTACTATGACTATTAAAACACCATTATCTACTCTTTTTTTCCATCAAAAGGGAAGTGAAATTATTGTTGGTGTGTTTGTATGACTCACCGCCTCCATGTAGAAATATATTTTATTTTTCAGCACCATCTTTTATGGATGAGTATTATGGTGTGTTTTAAGTTTATATATGATATTTTTGATATAATTATACTTTTTAAATTATAATACCATATCTAAATTCATACCTTCCAATCCATTGGAAAATGATAATGTCACTTGTCTGTGTGTGTGGACTACCACCTCCACAAAGCGATGTGATTCATTTCTCCTTTCTGTTTTACATGGATGATAATAAGGATGGATTTGATGAATATATATTATATATATGATATAATAATAATTCTATGAAGTTAAAATAATTATTTATCTTTCTTTCATTCTATCCATTGAAAAGTGAAAACAGTGTTCATGGGTACGTACGGTCTACATCTCCATGAATGATGTAATTCTTTTTTCTATCAAAAACTTTTATGTTTTAATATAAATATATTTTATGAATATATATGATATTTATATGATTATTAAAACTCGGGATATGATGTAACCATAATCAAAGTACATTTATCAAAAAATAGAGAGATGAAATTCTCATGAAAAATGGAACTCGTAACACCCAGAAATAAAAATTTTAATAAGGAATTATTGATAAATGGGTGTTGAAATGTTATAAATAAATAATATATGATATTATAAGTATGTAAATGATTATTTTATTTAATTATAATAAATTTAAATTTATTATAAAGTTTGAAGGAGTGCTTTCAAAGAAACTGGAACTCAATGTAGGGGATTTTCATCTCACAGTTATTTTTATGAGAGAAGCCATATTCACCATTTATTTCTTTTATGTGATGTATATATTGACCATGAATGAATTTAATGATCATTATCATGAAAATTTTGGGTATTTAAATTTCCATTTTAGGTTATCTTATTCATGGGGTATACGATTTAAAAGATACCAAAATGACATGGGTTTTATATTACAGTCTCATTGTTTATCAGGATTATTTATGATTAAATTCTCGATGATGAAATATTATGATCTACCTATCAAGAAACTCATTAATTTTATAATCCTTTGTTTATTTATTAAAAATAAAATTTTATTTTAATTTTTTTCAACTTAAGTAATCAAGAGACAAAAAAAATGTTTTTATGTAAAATCTACTTTATTTTTGTCTTCGGTCGAAAAACCTTTTTCTTTTATATCCATGTTTTCTAAAAATGGTTTTAAAAAATGTTTTTACTATTATAATATGATTGTTTAAAGTAATTCTTATTCTTTTTTTATTTTTTATAAAATGGTTTGAAATGGATCTTATTTTTTATTTCCAAATGAGGCACTTTTTGAATTTTTCTATAAAAGCATGAAAGAAATGATTTATTTTAACATGTACGGAATATACAAATGTTCTTCCACCATAACTAATCAATTATTCGAAGCTTTCATTATGATTTTCTATGGTTATTTGAATAAAAATTTTTACCTTAATATTTGTGAAATTTATATGTTTTCAAAAGGTTATTTGAAACTAAAGAGGATATTTTCCCCAATAAAATTTCTAATGATATTTTAACGAAAATTTTCATCCATGATAACATCCTTTGATATTAATTATGATTTACTATGGATATGATCCAATGATACAATATTTATTCTTTCTTTAGGTGGTTTTTGATTCTGATGATGGAATTTTTATGAAAACCATTTATTTTCCATGGGTTACACTATGCCGTTATGATTTATGATGTTGTGGTATTTATATGTATGGATTGTGATTATATGACTAATGAGTTTGTTAAATCCCTCCAATACATTAGGTAAATATGGGTAACTCATGTGGTAATTATGTTATTCATGAAACTAATTTCATGTTCACAATTTTATGCGTGGACTTAGTTTTCAGGTTCATAAGATTAGGCATGGACCAAGATATCATATTCATAAGATTATGTTTGGACCTGGCTTTGAAGTCTATAAGATTAAGCATGGACCTAGATTTTATGCCCATAATATTATTAATAGACCTGGATTTCATGTACTTAATTTTATGCATAGACCTAGATTAAATGTCTATGAGATTATGCATGGACCTGGTTTTATGAAAATATTATTTTTTTTCAAATAAATTTAATTCCTTTGATAGTTTGCGTTACACACAACACTAAGTTTAAACGAACCACGATATACTATTAAAATATTTATATGTGACCATTTTAACCTAATAGTTTGTAAGGTTTGAATAGTACTAACTAAAAAATGAAAATTATATGGTGTACACATGTGTAAAATAAAGTCACTGGCTATCAATTGATTAGAAATGAAAAAAAAATGATTTGAAAGTAAAAGATATTTTTATTTGAAAAACAATTTTAGGTGTGGAAATTGTTTTTATTTTAATAAATTAAATTATCCACTATTAGTAGATTATATTAATAAATTTAATATATTATATATTCAATAAAATGTTTTATCATTCATGTAGTGTTTTTTTCTAAGCATGAGAAAAGAATAAATCAAGTTTTATGCTTAAAAACTGTATTTTTTTAAAAAGTGGTTCTGTCGAACACTTAAAAGAAAATTAAAATTTTCAAATTTTGGAAAATATATTTTTCATAATGGACTTAATTTTTTAAATTAAAATATCAAAATGACCTTAAACTAAATTTTTGAGAATTTTCTAAAAAGATTAATTTCTTGATGAATAGTAAAAAATAATACTTTGTTATTAAAAACTATTATTTTTTTAAATAATATATAATGTATATGTTTTTTAAAATGGTTTAAAAGTAAAATTAGAAAAATTATATAATTATTATTCCAATTTATGACATTGGAAACAATTTGATGATAAATTTTGATATAAAAACTGTTTATACTTTTGAAAGTTTTTTATTTGAAAAACTATTTTATCATCACTTATGCATTTTAATTTTAAATTAAATTCTACATATTATATGAATTTGATATTCATGGATTTCACTAACATTTTTTTTAAAATTTTTAACTTAGTTTTAATTAATTTTTCTACATGTTTTTAGTATTTTCTTGTTCTTTTTATGGTTTTATAGCATTTTTGTTATTGTTTAAATTTTTAGTTAATTATATTTTAATATTAGTTATTTATTATTATTGGTTTATATTAATTTTATATGTTATATTTAAAACAATTTTATTATTAATAGTAGTTTTTTATATTTTTTTTGTAATATATTTTTATTATTATTAAATTATATTAATATTTAATAGTAATAGTTTTATTATGTGTATAATCATTATTTAGCTAATTATATCTATATTTTATTATATCTAATTGTATAAACATATCTTTATTTAATTTTTTTATAATTTTATTTATTTCTATAATTAGTATAATGTATTTAAACTTATATAACTTTAATAATATTTAATCTATTTTTAATTCTCATTTTTATATAATCACATTATTTCAATATATATTATAATAATATTAATAATAATATTATTATTTAACATATTAAGATAATTGAATTCTAATATGAATTTTTAAATTTTATTTTTTTTACATTTTCTTCCTTTTTTCATATAGGTGTTTTCATATAAGGAGGGAGAGGCACTCTTCTTCTTCGGATTAGTTGGGAGGAAACCTTAAAAGGGGGTGACCATCCTCTTTCACAACACCACAGCAGGCAGCCACATCTATCCCATTCATTCCCCCCTCTATTATACCCCGCCACTTGCACCAACCAAGTACATTGGGGTAAGCCGTCGACAAATTTAGCTGTAGGGTTTTTTTAGTTTAGGTGGGTAGGGTTCAATTTAAATAGGGAATGGGGTTTGTCCAGCGCCACTTGAAGTGGCGCCGGATAAATTGGAGGGAGAACGCCACTTGAAGTGGCACTCGATCCCTTCGGCCCCCCAACCCCCATATATATATATAATTTAGTTATTATAATAAATTTATTTATTATAATAATTATAATTACTAAACTAAATACAATAAATATATAATTATATTTATATTTATTGTATTTATTATAATTATAATTATATATTAAATATCTCTATAATTATATATTTAGTAAATTTATATTTATTATATTTATAATTATGCATTTATTGTAAATATATGTTTTTTATAATTATATATTTATTATACTTATAATTATATATTTATTATAATAATTATAATAATTATAATTAGAATTATATAATTATAATAAATTTATAATTATAATTATATAATTATAATTATAAATATAATAATTATAATAAATATATAAGTATAAAAAATATATAATAATAAAAAATATATAATTTCAATAATTATATAATATTTAATAACGTTTATTTATATAAATATAACTAATTTTATTAATTTATATATATATATATAAATTTAATATGGTTTATTTATGTATTTAAATAATTACATATAAAATATAAATTTATAAATAATTATCTATAAATAAACCTTATATTTAAAATTTATAAATTTATATATAAATAATCTTTATTAAAATTATTTATATTAATATAAATAAACCTTATTAAATCTTATATAATTATTGTAATCACATATTTATTATAATAATATAATTTTTATAATCATATAATTATTATATTTATCATTATATTTTTATTATAATAATTATTACATTATATATTTATTATTATATATTTATTATATTTATAAATTTATAAATAATTATATATAATTATATATTTATAAATTTATAAATAATTATATATATTTTTTATATTTATAATTATATATTTGTAAATTTATAAGTAATTATATATAAAGAAACCGTACATTTAAAATTTATAAATTTATATATAAATAAAAATTATTAAAATTATTTATATTTATATAAATAACCCTTATTTAAATTATTATAATCATATATTTATTATATTTATAATTATATATTTATAAATTTCTAAATAATTCTATATAAATAAACCTTATATTTAATATTTATAAATTTATATATAAATAAGAATGATTAAAATTATTAAAATTATTATAATAATAAGTTAATAAGGTTTATTTATATAAATATAAATAAACCTTATTTATAAATTTATATATAAATAATTGTTATAAGCATATATTTATTATATTTCTAATTATAAATTTATATTTATATAAATAAACATTATTAAATCTTATATAATTATTGTAATTACATATTTATTATAATTAAGTAATATTTATAATCATATAATTATATAATTATGTATTATATATTTATAATTCTATATTTATTATATGTATAATTATATAATTTTTATAATGATGTAATTATTATAATGATTTATTTATTATAATTACATATTTATTATAGTTATATATTAAATAGGTAATTATAATATCTATATATATACATATATATAATTATATTAAATATATATTTATAATTAATATATTACAATTATGTATTTATTAAATTTATTATTATGTATTTATTATAATTATAATTATATATATATTATAATTATAATTATATATATATTATAATTATATATTTATTGCAATTATATAATTATTATGTATATAATTATATATTTAATTTATTTTTATATTTAATATATTTATATATTTATAGTAATTAGATATTTATTATAATTATATATTAATTATAATTATGGATTTTTTATATTTATAATTATATAAATTATTATAATTTATATTTATTATATTTATATATTTATTTTATTATACATTTATTATAATTAAATATTTATTATAATTAAATATTTATATTTAATTATTTATAAATTTATAAATATATAATTATATATATAATAAATATATAATTATAAATATATAATATTATAATTATTATAATAAATATATAATTATAAATTTAATAAATATATGATTATAATAATTACATAATTATAATAAATATGTGATTACAATAATTATATAAGATTTAATAAGGTTTATTTATATAAATATAAATAATTTTAATAATGTTTATTTATATATAAATTTATAAATTTTAAATATAAGGTATATTTATTTATAATTATTTATAAATTTATAAATATATAATTATTTAAATACATAAATAAACTATATTAAATTTATTATAGTAATATGATTCTAATTATAATTTTATTATAATTTTATAATTCTAATTTAAAAAAATTATAATTATTATAATAAATATATAATTATAAATATAATAACTATATAATTATAAAAAATATATAATTAAAATAAATGCATAATTATGAATATAATAAATATAAATATAATAAATATATAATTATAAAGATAATTAATATATAATTATAATTATAATAAATATAATAAATATAAATATAATTATATGTTTATTGTATTTATTTTAGTAATTATATTTATTATAATAAATAAATTTATTATAATAAGTAAATAAATATATATATATATATATATATATGGGGGTTAGGGGGTGAAGCGGCCAAAGGGATCGAGCACCACTTCAAGTGGTGCTCTCCCTCAAATTTATCCGGCGCCACTTCAAGTGGTTCTCGACAAACCCCATTCCCTATTTAAATTGTACTCTACCCCCTAAACTAAAAAAACCCCTACAACTAAATTTTCCTAAGCCATCGTCCACCTCTCAGTCATTGGCCAACACACACGAGTGACCTTTCCTCCTATTCACCATCACGAGTTTCGGTTGGCAGCCTCCTCTGCCTCGCGTTGTAGTGCACCCTGAATCCCCCTTCAGTAGGCTACAATCACCACTTCTCAACCATCGTAGCACCTTCAGCGATAGGGGTGTCCAGACCCGACCCAACCTGACCAACCCGACTCGACCCGATCGGGTTGGGTCAGGTTGGGTGAGGTTAAAAAATTTATACCACAGGTTGGGTTATATCATGGTCGGGTTGTGTCGGGTCATGGGTTGGGAAAAAATTGACCCAACCTGACCAAACCAACCCGACTACTGTGAGTCACCTCTTCAGAATTCGCCCACTCCCCTACCTCTCGACCCAATGCCCCCTCACCCTCGCCCCACGCCGCTGTCTTTCTCCTTTCCTACACCATCCATTGAGTCCATGCCATTTCCCACCATTACATGAATAATCTATTAATCGCATAGATGATTGAATCTTCCATGACATTTCTAAGAAAAACATAAAATAAATTCAAAGGAATCGAGACATGTGAAATTAGTGGAAAAAAATGCCCGATCAACAAACAAAAACATGAAGATTACTGGATTTCATTCGATTTTTCTACGAAAACTAAAGAACAGGCAAAAAAAACAAAGGAAGATATAACAATTTTAATGATTCGAAGATCTGAAGGTGGAGAATCGACTAAGTAAACCATCATTGAACGTCTCCTTCACCCTCACCAGTCCAGTGTATCCACTGTGCCACACCTCCATGTACCCCCTGCCTCTGCCACCACCTCCATCTCCATCGCGACTGTGTGCGGTGCCAAATATATCGGTGTCAGGAACTACCCCTGTAACACCATGATATTTTATGAGAAGTATATTTTTTTATGACGTATGTTATACGCAACATCAAAGGAATCTTTCCCTGCACACAACACTATCTTGGCTTGCGTTACACGCAATCGCAACCTTCCTCGATAGCATGTGTAGTACGCAATATCGAGTTTCACTAAACAACGATATATTATTATAATTTTATAAACTAGTCGTTATTAATACTATTAACTGAATTTTTAATTTTATAACATTATTATTCATCTTACATATTTTCTAGAACAAGATATGAGAACAAAATAAATTTCCCGGGTAAAATAAGTATTTTTTTAAAAATGAAGTTTTGCCGCCTTTTGATGGCGCACCAACTTTAAATATAGTTTTTGACATGTTTATAAGTTCAATTTGTTAAAATAAAATTCTTCTTTGGAATCAAGATATAAAAATTTACTTTGGATAAATTCTTCATATTATTCTGGTAACTTTCATATTTTGATGAATAGTAAAAACACGCTATATTTTAATTAAAAACAAATTTTTTCATCGCAATAATTTATATGGTTATATTATAATATTTAATGGTGTTAAATTATAAATAGAATATATTTTTACCATTTAATATAATGTATGTCATTAGCATTAATTTTACATTGAACTCATAGGTAAAAACATTTCAATATTTGGCAATGTTTTAACTTTTAAAACTCGTTTTCTTAACAACGGGATTAATTTTAAATTTATTATTGCTACTTCTGTGTTTTGAATTTTGAAAAATGGATTACATATTTGGAATCAGTGGGTCCAAATTATTTTGACAGGTTACTTTTATTTTTTTGATATTATGAATAGTAACTACGGTAATTTTTATTTACTGTAGTTAAAGATAAATCGGGTAATTATGGGTAAAAATAAGATTATAAAATTACCCTAACACCTGCCAAAATTCTATTGGATGAATAAAAGTTTACCCTTATCACATAAGGGTTGGAATAAATTCATTTTATGGACTTTTGACCATTAAAATAATTTCATTATTATTAAAACCAAAGAAAGTGACAACATGTCACTCACTTAAATCTTATAAGTAAAATAATTTTAATTTAGTGATAAGCTTCATGAAACTTAGAAAAGGAATATTCAACAGAAATAAAATACAATTATATACATCATATTAATTTATTTATAATTTTTAGGGATTAAATAATTATCATTAATTATGACACAATAGTGATGTTGAAATTATTTTATTGATTGAAATATCAAATAAATGATTTTAAAAGTATTAAAATAAATATTATATGGAATATTTAATGTGTTACAATAATTTTATAGATAAAAATGACATGTTATGAATCTATTAAATATTTTATTTTGAACAAATCTTCTGTATATAGTTTATTTAAACTCAAATAAATGAATAGTGTCAAAATTGACACTATTGTTAATTTATAGAAATTACATATTATAAAACTGTTTAAAAATCACAAAAATATTTAAAAATTATAAATTAAACTTTATATGGTCTACAAAGTAATAATGTATACAATTATGGACAGTTCACAATATATAAGTAATTATTTATAATGATTTAAAATTTAAAATATTATTACCATAAATAAAATTAAATAGATTATATAAGGATAAATCAGGTTGATAATGATTAAAATAAATTTCCAACTTGTATAATTTTTATTTTCTGATGAGATTACAACCCTATATCATCTAATCGTAGGATTTGAGTCATTTTTGGTGGTTTTAAGTGGGGTTGGAATTTATTATAAATTAATATTTCTTATAATTCCAAAGGTGCCCCTCTCCTCCCTTATAAAAGGGAACCTCCTCCCTCTCATCCTCACACCACATTGAGTCTTCAAGATCGAAAAAACCCTACCAATTTATCTTCTCCACTTCCTTAGAAACATCCTAGAGGTCCTGATCTTCTTCAAAGACCAATCTTAGTGCCCTAAGAGGAGGTTTCAAAGAGGCGTGTCGAAGAAGAGGTAATATCCATTACCGATTCTTTCAAATTTATTTGTTCTTCTACTTATTATTATATAGTTGTTTCATTATGAAGTAATAACATAAATATCACTCATATACTTATATGTTATTATAAATATTAAACAACCCTATTTCACCTTCTATCCATCCTACAGAAAATTAAATCCCCGTGCGTGCGTACGTACGGAATACCGTCTCCACGCCGTGGTGTAATCTGTTTTCCACCACCACCTTACTTGGATGGGTATAATGATGTAAAGAATAACTATATATGATTATTTTAATATTATATTTATTCTAAAATAGTATACATACATTTCAATACAATTCCACGATCATGGGAACGATATCATCGCTCGTGCGTACGTACGGCCTACCATCTCCACGATGTGATGCGACTCGTTCTACATGATCTTCATTGAATAATGATTATATAAATGAATTGAATGATTAAATATGATATATATTACACTAATAACATTCTTTAAATTATTTATCTATAACCTAAAAATAAGAAGAAGAATTTATTCCACACAACACGCATGAGAACATAAAGCAATAAACAGACGAATAACAAGTAACAATGAAATATTACTAATAAGAAGCTAAGAATATGACCATATATGATATCATAACAAATATTATGATTCTTTAATAAGTCAATGGAATTATTTAAATCATTATACAGGAGGTTCAGACACGTACAAAGCATATCGGACCTAAGGTAAGGGAAAATCTCACAATCTGATTTTTATCTGAGATTGTTTATACTTCAGAATTTACTGGGGAATACATATCATCCAAATCCATGTTTCCTCAATATTTAATATTATTTGTATCCTCCTACAATTTTTTAAATCCAATATTACTCATTGGTGAGTTTTAGTAAAAGATATGAAAGGAATCTTTTGTCGTTTTTCGTACAAGGTACTTTTTGACTTTTCTAGCCAAAGTACGAGAAGAATGTGTTTTTAACTTATACATCATGAATGGATTTTTTATGATTTCATAGAACATTATTTCCATGAAGCTTCCTTTACAAGTTTTCAAGTTTATTTTTAATCAACTTTTTTTAGTTTAAAATTGTATGACATGTTAAGAAAGGAAAAATGTTTTTGAAGTAGAAATGATATTTTTCTCAAGAATAGAGTTCAAGTGTTTTATCAAAATTATTTTCCATCTAAGATAATATAGGTTTATGTTTCTATCCCTATTATTACATTGATTTGATTATTTTGTGATGGAATTATTTTTATGAAGTCCTTTATCTTATATGAATTGTTTTATGATGTCATGATGTTTAAGAATCCCATTTTTATTACATGTGTTATGCTATGATGTATGAATTATGATTTTGAGGAACACATAAGAATGGTTTCATTATGATATGGATGAGACCTATATCTCCCTCCAATGAATTGGGTAAAGATTTATATCTCATGAGATAGACATGGCTGGAATGACAAGTTAATCTGGTTCAGTGATACCGGACTAGAACGAGGAGTGAACTCGGATCAGTAATGGACTTTGTCCGCTATGATGGTCTTGAAAATGATACTTGACTAATATGAAATGATTTTCTATGATTATATGTGTATGACACAAAGTTTCATGTTTTAATTTATGATTATGGGTATTACATTTCACCACTATGATTTATTCCCTATTATGATATTATGATCTCTTTTGCAGGTTAAGATATTCAAAATGTTATGTCCTTATGAATATGATATGATTGATATATTTTTGTTTAGCCTTACTGAGCATTTGAGATCACCCTTTTAAATGTTTTCTTTTCCCCAGGTCAGGAAGAAGAGTATTAAGTAGAATATTCCAAACATGACTCTAGATATGATGAAATAAATGGGAGACAACGTAGATGATTTATGAATGAGTTGTTTATGTTTCCCAGTTTCTAAAGACACTATACCTATATGGTCCTTTCATGGTTTTGTTATATGTTGTAATAAGTATGCTTCAATTCTGAAGTAATAACAATGTATGTAATGTTTGGGTCATTATAGTTGGTATCAGAGGAAAGGTATTGTCAACCTTTTGAAATTAGGATGTGAAAGCCCTAGTAAGAACCCTAAGGATATGTCTAAGCATAGAACACAATATTAGTGTCTTAGAAATGGCCATGAATAACCTATGATAAGAACTTAAGTGTAAAATTTTATTCTTGATTATGTGGTTTTCCTATTTTGATTAGTGTTTCTCAAACTATGCTTATTGGTTTTAGTCAATGGATGGATCCCGAAGGAACAATTTTAATGCTGAATGCGATTGGTAATGCAATGATTGTCCCCCTGAGCAACCAAACGTTATGGGATATGGAATGAAAAATCTTATAGCCATGCTCACACAACTTTCTCAAGCTATGAACCATGCATGACTTCCAAATGAGCAAAGGAAGGAGTAACATTCTGTTGAATCCTTCATGAGGCTGCATCCACCTTTATTCAGTGGGTTTTCTGGTCTATTAGTGGCTGAACAGTGGATTAGTACCACTAAAAAGATATTTTCAGTTCTACAATATTCTGAACATGAAAAAGTCATCTTAGTAGTGTATTGTTTGGAAGGTGATGCTGGTTAATGGTGTAATATTATCAAGAATACGAGGCAAAGAGATGAAATTGAGTCCATGGAATGGGACGAGTTCAAGAACTTATTTTTCAATAAGTACTTCCCTCGTATTCTTCGAACAAAGATGTAGAAGGAGTTTCTTAAACTGAAGAAAAAGGATGATGAATCTGTTGGTACCTATGAAGAAAATTTTACAAGACTTGCAAGGTACGCTTTCGGAATTATTATCCAACCTGAGAGTAAGATTGATTGATTCTTTAGTGGCTTAAAACCAAGTCTTCGAAGGGAGCTTGCCATAATAAACTTCAATAGCTACGAGGAAATTGTTCGATGTTCTCTCAAGGTTGAGATGGAGATTAGAGTAACCCATCAATCATATGGGTTTGATAAGAAGAGGAAAATGTAATTCAAAGGAAAATCTAAAGACCACACTGAAAAGAAGATGGGTTTTCCTTTATGCTCAAATTTTGGAAAGAAACAAGGAGAGAATTGTCTTAAAGGGAAAAGAAAATGTTTTAAGTGTGGAAAAGACGGTCATCAAGAAATTTAATGTTGAAATAATGGGAATAAGATGTCTAATGATGCGAACAAAGAAAGAGATACACAAAATGCACCCCCTACACTTCAATGTTTCAAGTGCAAGGAGATGGAGAATTATGCCAATCAATGCCCAAATCCAAGGGTTGTTGATGATGATCGACGTCAACAAACTATTAAGGACAAAGACAAAGGAAAGTCACATGAAATTACTATTGGCGATGTGGACTATGATAACGAAGTGGTGAAATGTACACTTTCCATCCACTCTAAAGTAGCCAATGTTTTATTTGATTCTGGATCCACCCACTCTTTTATTTCTGAAAAATTTTCTAAGGGTATCACCGTACTACCTCAACAATTAGATGTTGTTTTAGCTGTGAAAAATCCTAATGGCACAACAGTCACATCAAAAGTTTACAATTCTTCTCTGATTGAAGTTTGTGGGAAAGTGCTTCCTGCAAATCTTGTGATCCATCCTATAGTGGAATTTTATGTGATTCTTGGCATGGATTGTATTTCTTTATAAGGATCTCATATCAATTTCTAAAGAAGGGAAATCACATTTAATATTCCCGATCAATCTACTATCATCTATCGATGCAAGGATGAATATAACATTCTAGTGGAAATTTCATCCATCTTATGGGTCTTGATTCCAATAAATGAAGGTTATTTATCTCAAATGGTTAGAGAGAAACTCACGATTAAGAATATTCCCATTGTGCAAGAGTTTGATGATGTCTTTCTGGAGGAATTTCCAGGTCTTCCACCAAATTTTGAAGTTGAGTTTTCAATAGAACTCATACCGGGTGCTATGCCCATTTCAAAGACACCTTATAGAATGGCCCCTATTAAGTTGCAGGAATTAAAGAAGCTACTCCAAGATAATCTTGATAAAGGATTCATACGCCCTAGTGCGTCACCTTGGGGAGCACCTGTTCTATTTGTAAAGAAGAAAGATGGATCAATGAGACTCTACATTGATTATCTAGAACTTAACAAGATCACTATCAAGAACAAATATCCTCTCCCATGCATTGATGAATTATTTGACCAACTACACGGAGCTCAATACTTGTCCAAGATTGATCTTCGTTCAGGGTATCATTAATTAAGGGTTAAAAAAGAGGATATACCAAAGACGAATTTCCATACAAGGTATAGACACTGTGAATTTATAGTGATTCCATTTGGTCTTACTAATTCCCCTGATATCTTCATGGATCTAATGAATATAGTCTTTAGAGACTATCTTGATCAGTTTGTGGTAGTATTTATAGACGATATTCATGTCTATTCAAAGAGAAAGGAAGAACATGAAGATCACTTGAGAATTGTATTAAAGACCCTGAGAAAGGAGAATCTTTATACCAAATTTACCTAGTGTGAATTTTGGCTTCAAAAAGTTGCATTTTTGGGTTAGATAATCTCAAAAGAGAGGATATCTGTGGATCCAACAAAAATAGAGGTTATCAAAAGATGGTCGAGACCAACAACAGTAACTGAGATCTAAAGTTTTCTTGGTTTGGATGGATATTATCGATGTTTTGTGAAATATTTTTCATGACTATCTAATCCAATCACCAGGTTGACTCGAAAAGGAGTTAAGTTCATGTGGATGGAGGAGTGTGAAGAGAATTTCAAGGAGTTGAAAAGAAGGTTATCCAGTGCACCTGTACTCACACTTCCTTATAGTGGAGAAAGGTTTGTGATATACAATGATGCATCCAAGAAGGGATTGGGGTGTGTTCTCATGCAAAATGATATGGTAATAGCTTATGCCTCACGACAGTTGAAAATCCATGAGCAAAATTACCCAACTCATGATTTGGAGTTAGCTGTGGTAATCTTTTCATTAAATATTTGGAGGCATTATCTTTATGGTGAAAGGTGTGATATTTATACTGATCATAAAAGTTTAAAGTATATTTTCACACAAAAGGATCTGAATATGTGCCAAAGAAGATGGTTGGAGCTGATTAAGGATTACGACTGCTCAATTCATTACCACCCTGGGAAAGCAAACAAGGTGGCAGACGCATTAAGTCGACAAGACCATGCTAGATTATTCATGATGAGGATCACAAAAGATCCAATATTTATGGATTTACAAAGGATGGATCTTGGAATTATAATGGAAGGGGAAAAATATTATATTTCTCAAAATAATGTTCAACCATATATACATGTGGAGATTAAAGAGGCACAAAAAGAAGATGTAGAGTTAAAAAAGAATGTGAGAAATGCTCCTGAATTCAACCTTGATTGTGAGGGGATAATAAGGTTCAGGAATCAGGTTTGTATTCCTCCTATCCTAGAATTAAAGAAGGAGCTACTGGATGAGGCTCATAGTTCTTCATTCTCTATTCATCCTGGAAGCACGAAAATATATAGGGACCTGAAAGAGTACTTCTGGTGGGATGGAATGAAAAGAGATGTTGCTGAATATGTCTCTCGATGTTTGGTTTGTCAGCATGTTAAAGCTGAGATACAGAAGTCTAAGGGGATGTTACAACCATTACCCATACCCGAATGGAAATGGGAGAACATAACTATGGACTTTGTCACTAGACTTCCTAAAACATCCAAAGTCCACAATGCTATCTGGGTTATAGTTGATCGTCTTACGAAGTCGGCACACTTCATTGCTATTAGGGAATATTTCACTCTGGATCAGCTTGCTAGGATATATGTAAAGGAACTGGTAAGATTGCATGGAGTACCACTTTCCATTATATCTGATCGAGATCTGAGGTTTACCTCGAAGTTCTGGCGAAGTCTTCATCATACTTTAGATATATAGTTGAGTTTCAGCACTGCTTATCATCCTCAGATTGGTGGTCAGTTTGATAGAACAATTCAAACTCTAGAAGATATGTTAATAGCTTGCTCTATGGATTTCAAAGGTGGTTGGGATCAACACCTACCTTTGGTGGAATTTTCTTATAATAATAGCTTTCACTCTAGTATTCAGATGGATCCTTATGATTCTCTCTATGAAAAGAAATGTTGGACTCCAACTTGCTGGGATGAAGTTGGGGAAAGAAAGATATTAGGACCTGATCTTGTTGACGAGATGGTAGAAAAGGTCAGATCTATTCAACAACACATAAGAGCAGCTCAGAGTCGACAAAAAAGTTATGTCGACAACTGAAGAAAAGAACTAGAGTTTGAAGTGGGTGATAAAGTGTTTTTACGAATATCTCCTTGGAAGAGAGTAATAAGATTTGGAAAGAAGGGCAAGCTGAGCCCTAGGTATATTAGTCCTTTTGAAATACAGGATCATGTTGGGAAGGTAGCTTACCGATTGGAGCTTCCACCGAATCTCTCTCAAGTTCACTATGTGTTCCATGTATCTTTCCTGAGAAAGTACATACTCGATCCTTCACATGTACTTATCTCAGAAGTTGTACCACTGGAGCAAGATCTTTCTTATGAAGAACAACCGATAGAGATTCTGGATCATAGCGAAAAAGTTCTACGGAACAAGACCACTCACTTGGTGAAAGTTTTATAGAGGAACCACCAATTAGAAGAAGCTACATGGGAGCTTGAGGATATGATGAGGGAGAGGTATCCTCATCTGTTTGTTACGAAGTGACGAATTTCGAGGGCGAAATTCATTTTAAGGGGGGTAGAATGTAACACCATGATATTTTATGAGAAGTATATTTTTTTTATGACTTATGTTATACGCTACATCAAAGGAATCTTTCACTGCACACAACACTATCTTGGCTTGCGTTACACGCAATCACGACCTTCCTCGATAGCGTGTGTAGTACGCAATAGCGAGTTTCACTAAACAACGATATATTATTATAATATTATAAACTAGCCGTTATGAATAGTATTAACTAAATTTCATAACATTATTATTCATCTTACAAATTTTCTAGAACATGGTATGAGAAAAAAATAAAATTTTCGGGTAAAATAAGTATTTATCAAAAAATGAAGTTTTGCCACCTTTTGATGGCACACCCACATTAAATATAGTTTTTGACATGTTTATAAGTTCAATTTGAAAAGATATAATTATTTTTTGGAATCATGATATAAAAATTTACTTTTGATAAATTTTTTATATTATTATGGTAACTTCCATACTTTGATGAATAGTAAAAACACGCTATTTTTTAATTAAAAACAACTTTTTTCATCACAATAATTTATATGGTTATATTATAATATTTAATGGTTTCAAAGTATAAATAAAATATATTTTTACCATTTAATATAATTTTTATCATTAGCATTAAATTTAAATTGAATTCATAGGTAAAAACATTTCAATCTTTGGCAATGTTTTAACTTTTAAAACCCGTTTGCTTAACAAGGGGATTAATTTTAAATTAATTACTTTAACTTCTGTGTTTTGAATTTGAAAAACGGATTCCATATTTGGAATAAGTGGGTCCAAATTATGTTAATAGGTTACTTTTTTTTTTATATTATGAATAGTAACTACGGTAATTTTTATTTACTGCAGTTAAAGGTAAATCGGTTAATTAAGGGTGAAAATAAGATTATAAAATTACCCTAACACCTGCCAAAATTATATTGGATGACTAAAAGTCTACCCTTATCACCTAATGGTTGGAATAAATTCATTTTATGGACTTTTGACCATTAAAATAATTTAATTATTATTAAAACCAATGAAAGTGACAACATGTCACTCTCTTAAAACTTATAAGTATAATAATTTTAATTTAGTGATAAACTTCATTAAACTTCAAACATGAATAGTATCCATAATTCTAATACAATTATCTACATCATATAAATTTATTTATAATTTTTAGGTATTAAATAATTATCATTAATTATGACACAATAGTGATGTTGAAATTATTTTATTGATTGAAATATCAAATAAATGATTTTAAAAGTATTAAAATAAATATTATATGAACTATTTAATGTGATCCACTAATTTTATTGATAAAAATGACATGTTATGAATCTATTAAATATTTTAGTTCGAACATATCTTTTGTATATATTTTATTTAAAATCAAATAAATGAATAGTGTCAAAATTGACACTATTGTTAATTTATAGAAATTACATATTATAACACTGTTTAAAAATCAAAAAAATATTTAAAAATTATAAATTAAAATTTATATGGTCTAAAATGTAATAAAGTATAAAATTATGGGAAATTCACAACATATAAGTAATATTTATAATGATTTAAAATTTAGAATATTATTACCACAAATAAAATTAAATAGATTATATAAGGATAAATCATGTTGATAATGTTTAAACTAAATTCCCAACTTGTCTAATTTTTATTTTATGATGATATTACAACCCTATATCATCTAATATTCGGATTTGAGTCATTTTTGGTGGTTTTAAGTGGGGTTGGAATTTATTATAAATTAATATTTCTTATAATTCCAAAGGTGCCCCTCTCCTCCCTTATAAAAGGGCACCTCCTCCCTCTCCTCCTCACACCACTTTGAGCATTCAATCTCGGACAAAACCTGACAATTTCTCTTCTCCACTTCCCAGGAAACATCTTAGAGGTCTTGGTCTTCTTCAAAGACCAATCTTAGTGCCCTAAGAGGAGGTTTCAAAGAGGTGTGTCGAAGAAGAGGTAATATCTGTTACCGATTCTTTCAAATTTATTTCTTATTATACTTATTCTTATTTAGTTGTTTAATTATGAAGTAATAACATCAGTATTACTCATATACTGATATGTTATTATAAATATGAAACAACCCTATTTCACCTTCTATCCATCCTACGGAAAATGAAATCACCGCACGTGCGTACGTACGGAATACCGTCTCCACGCCGTGGTGTAATCTGTTTTCCACCACCACCTTACTTGGATGTATATAATGGTATAAAGAATTTTTATATATGATTATTATAAAATGATATTGATTCTTAAATAGTATACATACACTTCAATACAATTTCACGATCATGGAAACGATATCATCGCTCGTGCGTACGTACGGCCTACCGTCTCCACGGTGTGATGCGACTCGTTCTACATGATCTTCATTGAATGATGATTATATAAATGAATTGAATGAGTAAATATGATATATATTACACTAATAACATTCTGGAAATGATTTATCTATAACCTAAAAATAAGAATAAGAATTTATTCGATAAAACACGCATAAGAACATAAAGCAATAAACACACGAATAACAAGTTGCAATGAAATATTACTAATAAGAAGCTAAGAATATGACCATATATGATATCATAACAATGAGTATGATTCTGGAATAAGTAAATGACATTATTTAAATCATTATACAGGAGGTTTGGACATGTACAAAGCAATCAGACCTAAGGTAATGGAAAATCTTGCAATCTCATTTTTATCTCACAAGAATATATGTTTGGAAATAGATCATGAATAACCTATATTGAAACCTAAGTAATCACAAGTTAGGATATAATTTTCCTTTAATATTTTATCCTTTTATGTTCAATGTTTAATTTTTTATGATTATTAGTTAAGTATTTCTACCCCATAAATATATTTTCTTATACTTAGTTAATATATGGAAGGTGAAAGATCACAAAAAACTCTTCTCCCTCTTCCTGAAGAACTACTTAGAATGATTATCTCTAATTCTTGTATATATTACATTGAAACTTTTTCAAATATCCAAGTTATATGAAAAAAACATTATGAGGCATCCAATACCTCTAGAATTTCTTGATTATTTCAAGGATCAAATACCATCTATTGAAAAATCTTGAACTCTCAACTTTTGTACTATGCTATTCGTGGGAAGTACTATCAAGTTATTTTCAAATTCTTATCTTTATTTCAAATTGATGAAGCACTAAATGATTTTATGGATGTTTAAAAATAGGGAGACCTCTGAGAAACCTATATGTATCAAATTATAGATTTATTTATTTGGGGAAATACCAAAACTGATTCACCAAAACCCCATTTTGAAATATTTGAAGATTAATCAGTGAGATGTTTTTAGAAAAAGAAATTTCATGAATGTGTTTGAAAAATATATATAATAAATACATTTTTAATAACTTATCAATGCTTCCATCAATATAATCCAAGATGCATGATGTGTTTTTGGGGGGAAAAAGTAGATGATTTTGAAAATATCCTAAGGTACCATTGTGACACATGAAACCTTTCTACATGAAGGCAATGCCAAAAGGAAAGACTAAATTCCTCATGGAGGTAATGAATTAAAAGTGACTGCACATGTTTATAGCTAATAATGTAAAACAAAATTTCAATTTTGGAATTTAATAAGGGGGGAAGAATTTAATGACCCAATGCTTTATCAATGGAAATTCCCTTCTTATAATTATTTCATATAATCACATGAAATCACAACACAATGAACTACTAAGTACTATGTTACCTTTAAATATAATATTGCCACTTCTGTTATTAGAACTTTGAAAATCTGACATACACGGTTATGATCAGTAAAATGTTTGGAGTCTGATATGACAAAATTAATTTTTCATGAATAGTAACTAACCCTTATGAATTGTAATGTTATACTTATGAATATTAATATGACCCTTATGAATAGTAAATTGACCAAGTAAATAGAAACCTTACCAATGAATGTATAAATAAAATTTAGGCATCTTATAAGAGATAATATAACCATAGTAAAAGTATTGATATTTTTATAAATTATAAATAAATAATTAAAATTAATTATTTAGTTTAGAAGAAAATTAATTTTCATAATAGGTATTCATAAATTAAAATTTTTATGTCTTTTAGTTTTAATATAATTTTATAATAACTTATGTAATTTTTGAATACATTATAAAATCAGTTATATTTTTAAAATTTGTATTTTTCAACTAAATAGTGTTTTTAATTCAAAAGTAAATTAATAATATTAAGAAAATTATTCTTATAAAATGGAGGTAATTTTTTTATTCTACACATCATAAAATGGTTAGGGTAAATTTTTGGTATTTTTCTAAAATACTTGAATTTTTATGAATAGTAAAATACGATAATTTACGATAAGTGCTAAAACCTGAATTTCTGCATCATGCTTTTGTCGTGGAAAATATAAATGGACATTGGTTATAACTAAAATTAACTTATTACTATTTATGGTCATAGAATCACCACAATTTCTTATCTTATGGAAAAATAATAATCTAATGATTAAAATATTAAGAAAATCCCCCTCCCCTCCACTATAAAACCCACTCACACTCTATCATTCTCTTTACTCCCCTAAAGCATTTTTTCTTGCCTAAATTATGCTCAAATATATCCCCAAGATCCTCTAAGACTTCTATCATCCCTTGTTATCTTCAAAAGACGAAAGTTTCTACCCTTAAGAGGCTCTCAAGGATGATAAATTTAAGAGGTAATTTTCTCTTTTCAATTCTATTACTTTCCTTTCAAGTTCCGTTGTTTTATTTTATATCCTTTCCTCTGCTAAAAAATTGTTATGAAAAATATAGTACCTTTTATTTACTATAATTTTACTCCCTCGGTACAGGGCCCCTTGCTTATGCAGACACTTCCTGAATCCACCGGGCAGAGGCACATTACATCAGTTCTGGACGATGTCAAACAGCAGGATATAGATGCTTCAAAGGACCCAGGTACTCCTACTCCTCATTCTATTAATTTACCTTTTGATGGTGTTCAATATATAGATAATAAGAGTTGTTCTAAAAAGCCTGGTATTTTGTTAAATTACCAAAACACCACTTATTTGATGTTATGTAATACAAATAGAACAAACTCAATTATGAATGCTTCAAGAAATGAAACTACAAAGAAGAACCCTGACACTACAAATAACGAACAGAAAAAACCACTAACAATAACAATGCTCAAAACATTAGAAGGTCTTCTAGAAATAAAGGCTCTGGAAAGAAGAAAAAAGGGAGTTCTAACTCCACAAACAGGTTTAAATAAAGATTATTTTTTGGAATTGTCAGGGTATTTCCAACTCTGACATGTTCAATGTTCTAAAAAGAATTGTTAACACTCACCATCCCATGTTATTTGCTATTGCTGAAACAAAAATTTCTTATTCTCTTAAATACTGTCGCTTGTGTCAACACAATTATATCTTTACTAGCTCAATCTCAAATACCTACAATGCTGGATCTCTATGTATTTTTTCGCACTATTCCTTACAAAATGTTAATACCTTTAATGTCTTTGATCAAATATTTACTTTCAATTTTAATACTGATGGTATACACCTCTTTTAATCATTTGTCTATGCAAAAAAATAGATACCAAGAAAGGAGAACTCTTTAGAATGACCTTTCTTACCTAAGCACTAATATTAATGACCCTTGGTTTATTCTTGGAGACTTCAATGCCATTATCAACTCAAGTGAGAAAATTGGACCTTCTCATGCCTCTATTTCCATGAGAGAATTTAAATCCTCGATTGAAGACAACAATCTCATTGAAATTAATCTCACTGGTGCGAAATACACTTGGTACAGAAAATAGTACAATAGAGTCATCGCTTCCAAATTAGATAGAGCCTTCACGAATGTACATGCTTTATAAAGAGGTTAAGAGTGCCATTTTTTCTCTAAATCTTGAGAGTGTGGATGGTCCTGATGGGTTCACAAATTAATTCTTTATGTTCTACTAGTATATAGTTCACGGTGAGCTTCTTAATGCTATGAGGATGTTCTTTAACCATGCCTCAATGCCCTATGGAATCAACTCCAATTTTATTGCCCTGATCCCAAAGAAGGAAAATGTTGTGGATGTAAAGGATTCCAGACCAATTTCTATTGGGAATACTTTTCCAAAAATCATTAGAAAAATTATTTCAGGTGGGGATGTTTTGCAGGTGGAAGAGGGCTAGAACTGGTGGTTGGGGCTGTTTTTCAGGTGGCAGAGGGCTGGCATGTGTGTTTTGTAGGAGGCTAGGGGGTGGTGGCTGGTGTGGTGGATGGTGTGGGCTAGATTGCAGGTGGCCAGGGGCTGGTACGGTCTCGAATGCAGGTGGAAGGGAGCTGGAATGATGGTGGAAGGGGTTGGTTGCAGGTGCTGGGGGATTGTGCAGGATGCTTTGAAATTGGAAAGGGGGCTGTTGCGGGCCGGAAGGCTGGTGGCAGTGGGCTGAAATGAAGGTGGAAGGGGGCTGGTGTGGGATGGATGTGGCTGGAGCAGGGCCAAATCACGGCATTACCGCGGCATGACCGCGGCGTGACCGCAGCATGTTGGCCTGGTCCAGCGACATCCGCGGGGCAGAATCTTCCGACCAGAAGTGAAGGGAGCGGGAGGAGGTGGGGCAACATTCCGGTCATCGCCCCCCAGTAGAAATTGTGATTAGTCAGTCTCAACATTGATCATAAGACTCATGGAATACTATCACTGCGAACCACCGCGGGGTGTCTTCCTTTAGTAGGGCCAAATCAAGGCATTATCGCGGCATGACCGCGGCGTGTCGGCCCAACCCAGTGAAATCTGTGTTACAGCATCTTCCGGCTAGGAGCGTAGGGAGCGGGAGGAGGTGGGGAAACATTCTAACCATCGCCCCGTTGCCAGAAATTTTGATTAGTCAGTCTCAACATTGATCACAAGACTTATGGAATACTATCACTGTGAACTGTCGCGGGTTGTCATCCTGGAGCAGGGCCAAATCACGGTGTGACCGCAGCGTGACCGTGGCGTGACCGCGGTGTGACCACGGCGTGACCGTGACGTGACCGCAGCGTGTTGGCCCGGTCCAACGACATCTGCGGGGCAGCATCATCAGGCCAAGAGCGAAGGGAGTGGGAGGAGGTGGGGCAACATTTAGGCCGTTTCCCCGCTGGAAAAAATTGTGATTAGTTAGTCTCAAAATTAATCACAAGACTCATGGAATACTATCACTGCGAACCCCCGCGGGGTGTCGTCCTGGAGCAGGGCCAAATCATGATATTATCGCGGTGTGACCGCGGCGTGACTGTGGCGTGTTGGCCTGGTCTAGCGACATCCGCAGGGCAGAGTCTTCCGGCCAAGAGCGAAGGGATCAGGAGGAGGTGGGGCAACCTTCCGATCATTTCCCCGCTGACAGAAATTGTGATTAGTCAGTCTCAACATTGATCACAAGAATCATGGAATACTATCACTGCGAATCGCCACGAGGTGTCATACTGGAGTTGGGCCAATCCACGGTGTGACTGCGGTGTGACCGCGGCGTGACCGTAGCGTGACCGCAGCCTGACCGCGACGTGTTGGCCTGATCCAGCGACATCCACAGAGCAGCATCTGCCGGCCAGGAGCGAAGGGAGCAGGAGGAGGCGGGGAAACATTCCGACCTTCTCCCTACCGATAGATGATAGAACAAATCAACTATTTAATATGCTATAACAAGGGATCGCCAGAGAAGATTGTAGCAAGCGAAACAATGACGCAACATCTAAAGGGAAACAAAATGACGGAAAAGAATCATACACCCTACACAAACCATTTACAAATTCATTCACTTTGCCTAAACATGGAAATTTTATTTATAATATTCAAAGCGTGAAAAGAAAAGTGTCATGGTCAAGGCATATGCCTACTTAGTCAATGCCATTTGAGTTAAACGAGTATGATAGGACAATTTATATTATTCAAAGAAAAGAAAAACTAACTAACCACAAAACAAACACCAACAAGAGGCATATGAAAGACTCAAACCAAATCTAAACATGATACAAATAACTATCACTACTCTTTGGTTTAGAAGACAGCGCACCTCTGTTGGAGGGGTTTTATTTTAAAATCATGGCATTGCTTTATCACACAATTCATTTAATTATATTTAACATTTACTATAAAACTCATTCAACACAAACCAAATGCAATAATTTAAGCAACTAGATCAACATAACTATCACTGTGAGTTTTCATAGACAAAGCACCTCCGTTATAGGGGTTTTATTATAAAAAAATGACTTTATTTATCAAATGAAACAATTATATTAAAGAACATCTATTCAAGATATGCAATTCAATATAATTAAGCAGAATTAAGAAAGAAGCTAAATTCAATTTAAAGCATTCTTGAATTAAAGAGGCTAAAAGAGGGATCCTACCTTAAGGTGGAACCAAACCATTCAATTCACCTCTTGGAGCTTTCTAACTAAAAGTTGCACCTCCCCCACTGGGTATACACACCTTCACACACATGCAAGGACACCTATCCCCTATGCACACACCCGCATGGCCATGAGCATGTGCAAGGGGATCCTTGCACATATGCTTATATGCATATACCAGTCTCCACTCACCTGTGTATGCATTTATATATATATATATACATGGGCACATATCATATTTAATACAAGTAAAAGAAACTATTAACTGAAAAAAAATGACTCACTGCTTGAAAATATACCCTTGCTCCAGTCTTCTATGACGTTGTATTTCTCCAAAATCGAGTGTTACTCCATCATGTCACCTTGTTAGTAGGATCAAAACCCTGCATGAATATTGATTATACTGAATATATTGAAAACATAAATGTGTGGTACAAAATATTGCAATAAAGTGTTAAAAAATTACAAATTAGTGCACAATGTGAATGTAGTCCAACCAAATAAGTGTAGTTTATGGGGTAATTAGAGGGAATGTCTCCATGTAAACCTATTATAATCTCAGTCACCAATGATCTTTACATCTTCACTATAGTTATCATAGCATTTATCCCATATTGGGTGTCTGCAAACCTGTGTTAAATATGGGGTGAGAAGGAATCTAATTAGCAAATTCACCAATTAGCAATAGATTTATCTCATCTCCTATGCAATTTGATGGACAATTTGATTTGGATAATTACAATTATACAAGAATCAAATATGTGATGAATGGTGGTGTCTTTGACTACAAGAGTAGTTGCAACTACAATCTGCTTCAAAATTTCCAGATCCCTGCATGTAGAGAGTCCGAAACACATTATTATTGGTTAAACACTTATATAACCTCTATTTCCCTATAGTAAAATCACACTGAAAGAGAATGCAGGTGAGAATATGACCACCCCCAATATGATTCTTTATTAGATGGAGACAAGCTAGGGAATACACTAGTACCTCTATGTCCCAATTGAAATATACAATAAGAAAAGGAAGGGTCAAAACTATATTGATATGTACTAGTACCTCGCCCGTCCATATGCATGACACTATAATTCAAATCTAATTTTCAAAAATGTATTAAGAGTTTGAGTAGTGAATAATGAGTAGTAGTTAAAAATATGTTAAATTTATAGATTTAGTTATGGATAATAATGAAAATAAATAATGAATAAGAACATCTATCATAAATTATAAATGAATATGAATGAAAATAAAAAAACATGATTTAAAATGATACTTAAAAGATAAAATTCTTTACATCCATTTATCAGCATAAAGGATAAAATTTTGGCTTATATGTGTTGTAATAGATTTTGTGTTTACTATAATAATAAGAGAGTTAAATGTGGAAGTATAAATGCAAAATATAATATGAACATAACAGAGTCAATAATGTTTTTCTATTACCTTGAAATTAAAGCATCACATTTCAATCAATATTGTCAGTTTATTTGTATATTTTTCTCCTTCAAAACGGGGATACACGTCATTGACATGACTTGTTTTCCTAGTGTCTCTAGAGTTTTTAACATTTAGTTGGACCGCATCATCAGCATCAAACTCACTCAACATATTTTTCTACATCAACAAATGACTTCAATGAATAAGTAGAAAAAAATGTTGACAAATGTAATCATTAAAGCAGAAATTAGATATTTACCACTTTGAAATGAGGACAAATTTAGTTTGTTTTATGATATAGTAAATGTAAATGAAAGTGAAAAAAACAATCAATAATGTCCACTCCAATGTTGTAATGAATATAAAAGACAATGAAGATAAATATCTTAATACCTTAGTGGAGGAAAAGTATGTATTTGTTGTAACAAATCATATGCCATTGTTGCAGCAGACTCCTAAACATCCAGTGCAACTGAGATATTATAAAAAAACCCTATGTTAGAGTTACATAACTAATCTTACCCAATAAATTAAGGATAATAAATATTAGCAGTTTCTTTAGGCCTATAAAGGAGAATTACAAACATGCAACCACATAATGTTGCATGGTTTAACATTCTAGGTATATCTACGTATATTGAAATGATACAAAAAGAGATACTTATTGCATGCTATAACAAAGACATATTGAAACTGCATATTAATGTTATGGAACCATAACATAATTATATGTAAGAGATTTCATTTTTTACATTAATTCCAATTAAACAATACCATTCAAGAGATAGTAAAAAATAAATGAATAATGAAACTAATTACATCTATAAGACAATCATTGTTTTAACTGAAAGAATGAAGATACTATAGTTAAAAGAAATAGAAAAATCCTAGACAGTGAAGGACCCAATGATGGTTGTATTCCTCTCAAAATATCCATTTTGATATGTATGAATGTTTTCATCTCACTCCAAATTTGTAAACCATTACTAAACTTTTTGGAAATATATTAATAAGTAGTGTGTTGTGACATGGCTGCATACGCACCCGTGAACTTCCACATAACTGGAGATACTGAAATCATTTTCTATAATGTTGAAAAAAGGTTGGTCCATAACTACCTTAACTACATGATTGTTATTCTAGATTAGCTCAGATATTGTTCCAAGTTAAAGGGGTGTTAGTAGTGATGACCTACATATTTTTCTACTCATTTCTGCCACAAAAGCAAGAGAAATAATGCTTGTCACATGGCTGAAAACACGATCAGGCATATTTGAGGGATACAGAGAGTCGTAGTTTTCCACATTTTTTGAGGGTGGATATCTTTTTTTGGATGACGTGAAATCATAGCTGGGTGACACGTATGAAGAAGTCTCCCAGCTTTAGTATATATAGTTGAAGTTGATTTCCTAGGGGTTTTGAACCCGTGCCTCCCATCCAACTTCTAGTATGGACCACTGGTGGGATTATCACCCATCTAGTTCATCTTCAAACCTCAATGGGTGTTTTATTCCATTCACTCCCCTAAAGAGTTTTAATCTTTCCCTTTTATCTCGATTGGCCCCTTGGTCCCATTGTAAATCAATGGGGTGTGTATTCTAATTTCCCTCCTAGAGTTCAATGAATCATTGGATCTCATTAAACTCTTTATAGTGGATCACATTGTCCATAATAAATATTTGTTGGTTTCCTTTGATATAATGGTTAATAGATTTTGGGGTTTTAATAATTGTGTGATTGGTGGGTTTCTGACCCCAAGGCACATGATTCTATACTTTTCAAATGCAGACAGTCAGGACTTCATAGTCAAAAGCCTATTGTCACATTGATGTAAACTACTTCTCCCTATTAAGATGGATATATAAGTTTTATATGAGGTGAGAACCCTCTATTTAACCCATCTAGGTTTCCGTTCCAGGTTTTCCTCTCCCTTTTCAGAGTCCAACTATTTTAAAATTTCTATGCAAGCCTGTGGGTTTGTTTTTTTATAAATTGACAGTATATCTTTTTCAGTGTGCAAGGTAGAATTTTTAGTAACTGGTTTTGGCATCATTTATGGAAATAAAAAAGGAATCCTTGCGCTGATATATAAGTTTTATATGAGGTGAGACCCCTCTATTTAAACCATCTAGTTTTCCATTATAGGTTTTCCTCTCCCTTTTCAGAGTCCAACTATTATAAAATTTATTGGCAATCCTGTAGGTTTGTTTTTTTATAAATTGACAGTATATGTTAATCTTGGCATCATCCAGTTTCCCCAAAAATCTATGTCAAATAATATATATCAAATCCACTTGTTGAAAAAGTTTTCTTATGTTAGTAGTGGATCCACTGTGCATATTTATAGGTAATTCAAATCCACAACATCAACCTCCAGTTGTTTGAGGGACGATGGAGTTTGTATATTTTAGGAGGAAACTATCAAACTGGGATTCTGAGTCTTGGTTGCATCAAGGTAGTTCATGAAGGAGAATCGACATCTAGTATAGATTCTAAGGTGTAATAGACTGATGCAAAAACCAGTTACTACAAAATGTGTGTTGCGACATGGCTGCAAACAACTTAATTAAAAAAAGTACTACTGATCAAAATTTCAACTGATTTTTCACTTTAAAAAAAATAAATAAAAACAAAATACATGTCAATATGTGGATAAATAGAGTAGAAACCTCCATGGTAGGATAACCAATGATCATCATCATCCAGTGAATAGAACTCAGGTGGGTGAGATCAATCATAGGAAATTACAATTGAGGACCTGTATCGAGAAGCGATAAAACCAAAATGTCAAGAGGGAAAAATACAGCCGTGTATACAGTAAATGAATCCTAAAGAATTTTGAAAATTTTGATCATTGTGATGGATAATATTATAATAAATATTAATTGATAATTGAGAAATAGTCGAACTACATACCTTTTGTACAATTCTCCCCGCCCAACCATTTTGTAAGGCACATTACAATAGCGTTGTCCATACTATTTCCAATGATGCTTGTCCTGAAGGCATAAATCACGTTAATGAAATGATAATTATACCATGTGATCATTAATTACAAGAGTATGTATGTTAATTTTAATCTATAAAATAAGATGATATAGCAATTTCACCTTTTTTAATGCCATTGATGTTGGAAGATGAAGCATAATCACTTAAACTGTAGAATTAAACCTGAAAATTATAGATTTCATAAATGAAATCAATTAAAATGGAATTGGAAAATATAAAACATTAAATGAATCTAAAATAATTTTAACAATTTTAATGATTGAAATGGATAAAATTACAATAAATAGTAATTGATAATTCATAAATAGTCGAACTACACACCTTTTATAAAATTCTCCCCACCCAACCCTTTTGTAAGGCACATTGAAATGCCGTGTCAATACAATTTGTAATGATGCTTGACCTGAAAGCATAAATCACATTAATGAAATGATAACAATATCATGTGTTCATTAATTACAAAAGTAAACATATTAATTTTAATCTTTCAAATAATATGATATCGCAATTTTACCCTTTTCAATGCCATTGATGGTGGAAGATGAATCAGCATCACCTAAACTGGAGATTTCACCCATACATTGAAAACATTAAACAACCAAACATGAAACTGCAACATGTTATGAAAATGTGAGTCTGGGGTTAAATTCCATTTTTGAGGATGTAGTTGAGTAAAAAAGAAAACTTGTCATGATGTAAAAAATGGTGTGGTAAAACCATAACTTTGGCGACGGTGGATAATTCGACACCGTTATGGGGGGCATGGAGCAGCAGATCGGACGAAAGACAATTTACCATAAAAAGATGGCTATTGCGCATGTCAGAGGAGGGTTTGGAGCAGTAGTAAAAATCTAGTGGTTGTTGTAGAAAGTCCCGATGAAAATCGTGAGTCAGAAATGCCGAAGTAGGGCATGAAGTATACGGAAGTTAAAAATTGCAATTGGTACCGTAGAAAGACCCGATAGAAATAGTGATGGGAAAAATGGTATACAATAACCATTACCTCCTGAATTTTATATTCACATCAATCCCGATTGAAAGTCGTGGGAGAAAATCAATTGCATTGGCTATGTTTTCTTGTTGGTTCTATTTTATGGCATTCATCCCTATCCTTCACACCAATACAAGTCATCAAACTCAAAATATGATCAATGAAACTAATAGAGGGTCCTCCTCAAGAAAAAAATGGAAAATTGGACTACATACCATCGGAGGTGTGCCAGAGGAGATAGAGGGGCTGCCTCATAGCAGCTTCATCAAGGAGGTACGATGGTCGCGTCAGAGGAGGATACAATTAAATATAACAATAATAAAACTTAACTACTACATAAACAATATGTAGAAACAGCTAGAAACAGTGCAATACAATTTAGTATTAAAATAATAAAACCTCATTGCATAAAAAAATTACACATATTAACAATCCTAAAATAAAATTCACATCAATAGTGAGTCTCAATATCAGTATCATCAGATTCATGATAGCCCTCATCCATGTCTCCTACAGTAACACCATTAGCACCTCTCACGCCACCAGTATCATCATTGACCTCAGCGTTGGTACCGACACCGACACTGGGACCGGCTCTGGCTACAGCTCCAGCTCCAGATCCGGCTCCGGCTACAACTCCAGCTCCAGCTACAGCTTTGGCTCCACCAGTAGAACTCATCGACATCAAACATGTGTAAACCGCTGAAGCTACTTCTGGTGAAAGTGTAGAAGAAATGGTAGACATAACTTTCTTCATATTTTCAAATATCACCTTTGCTTCTTTTTGAGATGCTTCTTTGATTGTGGAATTCATCTGTTCCACTGTGACCAAACCAGAACTGGTACTTGAAGAAATGTTGTCAGTAGACTAATATCGAGATGGTATAATCTTCTTCCCAAGTCGACAACGCACTCTGCCCTGATGATCATCTCCTAATACCTGATGTAGATGATCATTCGGGTCCAAATTGTCAGGCTCTTTTTCTGACAATGTATCCAAAGAATTCTGTCGATTGATATATAACATAAATTAAAATGATAAAATAATATAAGGAATAAAATTCAGTCAAAATAAAAGAAATTGAAATATACTTACAATCGCCTTCTCGGTGTCAGTATTTGGCACAGTACCATATTTCTTTTTTCTGCTTATACAAAACAAAGTAGAGTGAGGAATGCGACCCTAGATATTTATTTCTTTTTTCTGGATAAAAACAAAGAAATAAATCAAAATTGGAAGTCAAAAAAATTACACTAAACGAAGCTAAATATTTTAAATATTAAATTACCTGTGTTTTCTCAAGATCTGGGAGTGAAGTGTGTCCACAAGTATAAAAATGTTTCATTCCACTATTATTTCTTTTATTTCTGTATGATTTCTCCTATAAAAAATAATTATATAATTTCATAAACATAAATAAAACTCATTTTAAAATAAATAAATGAATATATATATAAATTTAATAAATACCTTAAACTCTTGACTCTTCCAATTGCCGATCATCTCTTTGTATTATGATAATGGGAAATCATGAATCACTGTTACTTCTTCAAGATTCGTGCCAACTCTCTTTTTCCAACCAAGATATAAGTCATACTTGTACGCTCGCCACATTTCACCTAAATCCATTAACCTTGCAGCCTTGAAATTTTTTCCATTAGGAAAATTATATCGGAGCTACAATAGACAAAATATTTGTTAAGAAAATATTATAAATTAATATATATAAAAGGTGATTAACATTACTTACCCAGATCTCTGCCCAGGCATTATACTTTATTTTATATCCAACTTCCCTCCAACTTATTGGTTGAACTGGAATGATATTGTTGTGTCTAGAAAGTGTTCCCATAAAGCTTTTACATTTTGTACCATTTTTTAATTATAGATTTGTCCTCATTGTATTCAACCATGATTTATGTGTGTTGATTCCAAACCTCTCGCATTTTTGTGTGGCCTCATCATCTGGTGGAGACTGGAGGTAGTCATGAAAAAAGGTAAAAAAGGATAATAATATATATGAATTTATCCTTAATCACTAACAGTATTGTTTAAACACATTCCAGTAGATAGGGGATTTGTTGACCCCTGAAGTGCAGCGTCTAGAGGGGGATTAGCCTCTGTGGTAGGTGGGATATCTACAATAGGATTACTCTGTACAGTAGATGGATAACCCTGTACAGATGAGGGTGGATATGGATATGGATATGGCGGTGGGATATATGGGGGTGCAGTGCCTTGTACAGTGGATGGTGGGAATGGAAAATAATGAGGGATGAGAGTTTGAGAACTACCATCTGATGTGGGTGCAGGCATAAAGGGATATGGATAGTGTGGGTATGGATAATATAGAGGTGGCATAATAGGAGGATGACCTTCTAGTGACTCAAGTGGCATAGTAGTAGGATGAAATGTAGAATCAATACCCCCCGCCATACTATCATCCTTGGTAGTATAATTCAACTGTCTCCTCGACGAAGTAGCCTAAAATAACATAGATGATAAAATTAAATGAACGATAATAAGATAAATAATATGAAAAACCATAATATTCAAACATAAATTGCACTTACAGTGTTGGCCAGATGAGACATATGTTGTTCATTTCTTCGTATTCTTCTATTTCTTCTAATATCATCATATTTAGACATTTTGACCTGGGAATTTAAAATAACATTCTCAAATAAATAGAAATAATGAAAAATGTTAAATAATACAATTGTATCATAAAACAATGAGATACATTTTCAATGTGATATTTATATTGATAAAATATACTAGTTAATTTGATATCATGTATGGAAGTTTAAAAAAACACATACAATATTGCTATAATGTCAGGTAAATATTTACAAGTGTATCAATGTTCTGTGTGGTCTGTGACAATTTATAGTTCACAATCTGTTCTAGAAATTGATTCATCTATGTCATCAAATGCAACATTTGAATAAATACCGACAGTTTCATCCACAACATCATTTTCATCCATGTATTCGTCAAAAATATGTCTGGTAATGACATCAACAATAACACCAAATTGTTGTTGTAACGGGTCAGTTACATAAAACACATGTCTGACCTTTGATTCAAGAATATAAGGTTCATCAGTGTGAAGCTAGTGATTCATATCAATCACTCTAAATCCACAGCTATCAATATGCATTTCTTGTCGTGTCATTGAATCAAACCACTTACATTTCATCATTGTGACGCAACCACATGCATAATAATCTAATAAAATGATTCTTTCAACAACACCATAATATGATATATTTTCTCACTGAGGTTGTCTATCTGATGCACATGCATAACAGTCTATTATGGTGCTTGTTGTTACACCATCATCCTGTGTTGCCATTTTTTTGCACAACAATTTATAACAAATTTAAATCCATTGACAACCATTGCTTTACAATCACATACCACATCGTTCGGACCAAAGGATAATGCTCTTAATTCATCTGATACTTCATTCATTGGTAGAGTTAAAACCTAAAAGATACCAACAATGAATATTAAACAGAGACATGTGATTATGTTATAAGAAGAAAAAAATATATTACCTTTGACTTTAACCAAGCAGAAATCTTTGTTGTGCAACACTTCCTTCCTCTTAATAGATAGAGAGCGATGTCTCTTTTTTATAATTTCTAAATGTTCTCTAAAAATATGAAATCTTAAAAATGTCAAAATATATGAAGAAATAACATAATGAAAAAAATGAATATTTATTAGTTTACTTAATTGATATAATCATCTAGCACACCACGATTGAATAATACTGTACGATGAGCCATTTCCCACTCTTCCCTGCTTAAAGTACACAACGAGTACGATCCAGATATCCCCCATGTTTGGGAAGTGAAGGAAATGCAGGCTCAATGAGATCATATTGATCATCTTCAGTTCTCATAAGTCTATTAGACCTTGTGGTGACGTTAGCTAAGTACGATGAACAGAAATCCATGCATTCTTGTGCTAAATAACATTTCACAATAGAGCCTTCGGGGTGATATTTATTTCTCCCATAAGATTTCAATGTAAACATCAATATTTCTGTAGTATGCATCCACCAACTCGAAAAAGGACCACCAAAAAGAACTTTTGTGGGAAGATGCACAATCAGATGTAACATACATGTGAAAAATAACGGTGGGAAAATTTTCTCCAAGTCGCAAAGAATAATCTGTGCATCTCTATGCAATTTCTGAACAACACTTCTGCTTAGTATTTTGACACAAAGGTCTTGATAAAAATGAAATAACTTAATCAAAACAACTCTAACATTATGTAAAAGTAAATGTCAAATGGAAATAGGAATCAACTCATGTAACAAGACATGATAATCATTAGTTTTAAGAGATTTTAGTTTCGCATCTTCTGTATTCACCCATTTTGAAATATTACTAGAATAACCATCTGGAACCTTCAAACTTTCCAAGACCTGAAGAAATTTTTTCTTCTCCACATTTTTCATCGAATGAAAAACAATAGGGACTGTCCACTTATTTTGACCAATTAACTTGGGATGAAGTTTTACTCTTATACCCCAATCCATCAAATCACGACGAGACCGCAAATCATCTTTTGTTTTGCCTTTAACATTTAAAATAGTAGCAAGTAACATCTCATAAATGTTTTTATTGATATGAATTACATCCAAAAAATGATGCAATAAATTCGATGACCAATATAGCAACTCAAAGAATATGCTTTTCTTTCTAAAATTGTTATTGGAATTCGAATTAACATGTTTTCGCTTTCTGATATTTGATTGGATTTTTCCAAGAACATAATTCAAACCATCAAGTTCATTAAAAATATCATTCCCTGACATTCATTGAGGTGTCTCATCTGTCTCGATGGCATTATCGAACTGTCTTCGATTTTTCCTGTATGGATGATCCATCGGTAGAAATCATCGATTCCATATGAAGATAAAAGTTCATCAAAACTTTAATCTTCAGAAATGTTTATTTTTCATACAAATAGGGCATGATAATTTCCCTTTAGTACTCCAACTAGACATCATTCTGTAGGTAGGGAAATCATTTATCGTCCATAATAAAGCTGTGCGAAACATAAATTACTCCTTCCTGAATGCATCGTATTCCTGTGCACCAACAATCCAAAGCTCCTTTAATTCCTCTATTAATGGATGCAAGTATATATCAATATCATTTCTAGGATCACTGGGTCCAGATATCAATGTACTCATGATAGTAAATGGCTTCTTTATACACATACATGAAGGAAATTTATAAATGTGAATGAAAACAGGTCAAGTACTATGTGCAGTATGCATTTGGAGAAATGGGTTGAAACCATCACAGGATAATCCCAATCTAACATTTCATGGGTCAGCTGCAAAATCAGGATGTAACCTATCAAATTTCTTCCAACCCAACCCGTATGTAGGATTCACTATTTCATTATTATCTTTATTTCTTTCATCTTCATGCCATCTCATATTCTTTTCCATTTGTTCTGACATAAAAAGTTTTTAAAGACTGAGAATTAAAGGGAAGTGCCACATCACTTTCTCTGGTATGCGAGATTGTGTTCTGTCTTTATTATTCTTCCACCTTGATGTGCCACACTATTTTCACTGACTTAACTCTGCATTTTCCTTCCAGAACAGACAATAATCTTTGGGGAAAGAATGAATCTTAATATATGAAAATCAAAAAATTTCAACCAACTTTGATGCCATGTAATTATTTTCTGGAATACATGCATCATTTGGAAGTAAATCCTTAATAAATTTAAAGAGATAGTCGACCGCAGTATTACTAAATCCATAAATTGCTTTTCCATGATATAATCGCATTAAAAACTCAAGTTTGCTCATTTTTTCACATGCCTGATATACTGGAGTATTTGCATCTTCCATCAGCTTTCTAACACTCTCAACGTCATCATCCTGATTAATAGATGAAAACTGTGTTTCGGTATTCATTTCCTCTTTCACTGGTCTACATGAGGAGCTGGCTTCAGAAACAAAAGGAAACCGATCGGAAATCATATTTTTCATACCAATCCTTTCCGCTGAATCGATTTCATTCACCACTTTCACTTTTTCTCCATTGTGATACCACACATGATAATTTTTTTGGAAACCTTGTTTAGTGATATGATAACTCACTTACTCAGGAGTTAACCATGGTCTTCCAACACAATCAAAACACGGGCATCGAGTCAATCTTCCATCTGAATCATTAGTGAATGCAATGTCCAAGAAATGTCGTAACTCCTTCTGAAATTCATCAGTGATCCGATCAACATTTTTTATCTAGTATCTATCCATTCCGATGCATATAAACATACATTAAATAAATAATCAAGAAAATGACTTAACATTATATGTATTGTTTCATAAGATAATAAGTAACCATCAATAACATGTCAATAAAAAATCATAACAAATATTATGGTTAAGGGAATTCAAAAATGTTTCAAATTATAAAAAATCATGAATAGTCACACCTTTCTATGACCACATAAGATTATTTTGGTGTACCTCCAACACCCACATTAAAACCTAGATGTTTGAACAATGACCTATTATGTTTTTTATAGAATTATCTGATGGAAACCCTCCCCCTCCCTCTTGGATGCCCCCCCTGGACACCCCCTTCCCTCCAAGGCAGCCCCCCTGACCCCCCTGGACAGCCCCCCTACCCCTGCACCCCACACCCCTTTCCCCCTCCCTGCCCCCTACACACTGCTCCCCCAGACCCCTTCACCCCTCCTAGACAGCCCCCCTTCCCCTTGCACCCCCTACCCCTCATTGTCAAGCAGGTTGTCCCTATCCTTTAAAAGGTTAACGACCTATAAGTCTTCCTAGTTCTTTGAATAGAGTTATAGAATTTGGTATTTCTATTACCATCGGTTAACCATTTAACTTTAAATGCTTGTTTTCTCATATTTTATTTGAACGTGAGCAAAGAGTTGAGTTTGACTATAGTGTTTAGTTCTTGAGTAGGATCAGTGATGAGGTCAGAGCTTGTGTTTTTGTTTTGCAGATCATTGAGAACTTTCTCAAGAATCATGATGTCATTGTTAACTTGTTTGGCTTTAGAGCTGCACCATGTTTTTAGAGTCTATTTGAGATGTTTCAATTTGAGGTTTCAGGTAAAGGAATCATTGTTATGAGACATTGAAGACCAATATTTCTATATGATATGGGTGAAATCATCATCAGATAACCACACATTGTTAAATATAAAAGGCAATCAGGGTTTCATGACATTAGAGGAGACATTGACCAAGATGGTATGATGATCAAAATTCAGCTTGTGAAGAGTGGTGATGGAGATAGTGTCCCATAAATCTATATCAAGGACATTCATGAAGTCTCTATTCAATTTGGAGGCAACCATTTTTTTGTAATGTCTTCTATACCAAGTGTATTTTACACCAGTGAGATTAATTTCAGTGATATTAGTGTATTCAATCGAGGCTTTAAATTATTTCATTGAAATTGAAGCATGAGAAGGTCCAATTTTCTCACTTGAGTTAAGAATAGCATTAAAGTCGAAAATTAGAAACTAGGGGTAGTTATGTTAGTACCTAGGGATGAGAGATCATTCCAAATATTTCTTCTTTCTTGGTATCTATTTTTAGAATGGAAAAAGGAGCAGAAATTATGTGTTCCATAAATGTTAAAGTTGCAAGTAAATATCTGGACAGAGATATTGAAAACACTGACATTGTGTAAATAAAAGTGTCAAAAATCTATAAAGAATCAACATTGAGTGTATTATTGATTGCACCAGTAAAAACATAATTATGTTGGAATAAATGTGATTATATAGAGGAAAACAAAATTTTAGGTTTAGCGATGGAAAATAACATAGGATGATGGTCTTTTTAAAATAATGAACATGTCGTAGTTAGCGATACCCTGACAATTCCAAAAGGGGATCATCATTTAAACCTGAATTTGGAGTTAGAACACCCTTTTCTCTTTATTCCAGAGCCTTTTTTTTCTAGTAGTCCTTCTAACCTCTAGGTTATTTTTAGTGTCATGTTCTTGTTCATTCTTAGATGTGACTAGAATCTTATTTGTAATATTCCTAATTGGATCATTCATAGGTGAGTCTACAGAATTCTTTGAAAAGATCGACAAAGAATTGATATTATGATTAGAATTCAAGTTTCCATATTTCATAGAGAAATCATTATTAATTATAAATGTAGAAATATGAGTACCTGAAAACATTGAAGTATCCACTATTTGTTGTTAGGAAGTATCCAGATCTTTTGGATGGTACATATTCAATGGAAAAGAAATATTACATGCCTACATATGTTTAGGGTCCTGTACCGGGGAGGTGCAAGTAGGTTTGATATGTTATACATCATTTCTAATATTTTTAAAAGTCATTGTATGTGTCTCAGTTGAAACAACCTTAAAAATACTCATCTGACTCCCTAATTCTACATAACTGGAAATAGATTTAGAGTGCGCAAGGGGAGAAGGAGCTAAATCCTTCTCTAAATTTATAGTTACCAACTTCATTTCAAGAGTAGTATTATTATTATATATTATAGAGACGTGATTAACAGATCTCATAGAAGAATGAGTTAATGAAGTTTTAATGGTTAGGTCTGTAGGATTCAAATTACAAACCATCAGAGAACCAATGACATCAACACGATTAGCAGGTTGTGAACCATAAAAAGATTATAAAGTAGAAGAAGAGGTTGTAACTGGATCCTTTTTTTTCTCAACCCTGGTATCCTTCATGGGCGTAATATTCTTAATGGATCCAACGAGATCCTTCATTTTAGTCACCTGTACCGAGGGTGTACTTACCTTCATTGATTTAACAGTTTCCAAATCCATGGAAATAGTTGCAGCCATACTACTAGTATGTGTGCTATCCTGAACAGATTTTGGGACAGACAATAGATTCCCAAAATCTATAGAATGTCTAGTTGAATCTATAGTTTTAGAGAAATTATCAGGTACATTTGTTTTACTATTGGTCTGAATCTTTGTCCCTAATGAAATAGTGGAATTTAATAGGGAGAAGTCCTCGATTTTTTAAGTACTTAAAGATGAGGAGTGATCATCCACAGATTAAATATGAAATGATCTAGTGCACACATAGTTATAAGGGGGTGTAGTGAATGCATTTCATTCATTTAACTTCATGTTTTTACCTGGGCTATGTTCAGAATTTTGGTTAGATTCTGAAATTTGTTCAGCTGAGCATGTATTAGATTCGTACTTATTGGATATCCTAATAGTGTCTAACACCATAATTTCAATTTCTTCTAAGAGGCCTTTATCTTTAATGGAGTTTTTTTCTTATTCAGCCATATCAGCCTAGTTAGTACTTGAGTTATCCCCTATGTGTATCACTTTGTTTGACTATTTCACCCAAGTTTTAGATTTCTTTTATGGGGGTACAAGTATATCTATCATAGGGGATTTATCCTTTTTAGTTCTCATAATTTCCTTCTAATCATTTTCAACTGGTTGTGTTACTTGTTTTCTAATTATTCTAATGCTGAAAATTGTATGACCAATGATCTTAAAATGTTCTCAAAAGGGAGGTTTCCTCTCATATTCAATTCTAATTTCAGTTTTGTAGTCATTTGAATTGAAATTAATTGCGGTGGGCAGCTTTGAATCATGTTTAATTTCCACCATAACTCTAGAAAAGAGACATAAGTCGGCATTTAATGTTCTATGATCAATTTTGAGGGGAGTTCCTATGGGGGAGAATATCATTCAGAATTTTTGGGTGCCAAAAGAACCAATTAAGACCATGTAGTTTGACCCAGACTTTGGCCAATGTGTTCCTATGTGTGTGCGGATTGAAGTTAGATTCCCAATTAGAGATTATGAGTAAACCGAGTTTAAGATTGAGGTTTTCAGTCCTCCAAAATATCTATAGATCCTCATGCGATTTCAACAGGATATGAAAATATCCTTTGCCTGTTGGAATTAATTTCTAGTTTGAAGAATTCCAGCAGGGAGAAATATGTGTATGTAATTCAGATAAATTCGATCAATTTGAGGTACGAGAGGTGAGATGTTACCACAAAGTAGACCTGGTTGCCTCGTTCGGTGGCAGCGATGGGCAGCGTCGCGAGGGGATGAGGATGGGGCAGTGGTGCGAAGGTCATCCGGGAACTGTCGGGGATGAGGATCAGGGAGAGGAGAGGTTGCCAAGGCCGTCGGGGAAGAAGGATCACCGCCGAGAGGAGATGTCACCGCTGAGAGGATATGTCACCGTCGAGAGGAGACGTCGCCTCTAAGAGGATAGGTCACCGCCGAGATATGATAAGTCACGAGGGTGGAGGATGGCGGCCGAGAGAAGAAGTCACGCGGAGAAGAGAGGCCACGGTCGCAGGGATAAGTTGGGTCGCGAGGGGTCTGGGGAGAGGAATCGCAGAGGAGCCCCATGGAGGGTCAAAAAAAATACTTAGATATGAAATTTATTAAACGTGGATATAAAAAAGGATTTAGCCACAATTTTAATAAAAGTGTGGCTATAAACTAAGCTATAGGCACTGACTTATAAAACCGTGGATATAGGTTCGTGGCTACAGCCTTGTTTTCTAGTAGTGGTTGGATGGATCTTCATACCACCTTTAAAGATAGTCTCCACCTTGTAGATAAGGATTTTTGTAACACCAAGAAAGTCTTCCACCTTTTGAGACTACTGTTGGATGTCAAAGTGCTGATTTGTTCTTCCAAAACCTTCGTCCTCACTTTGTTACGTGCATAGAATCATGCAAGAAACCTTCATCTTCTTCAAAACATCAAACTATGAGATACATTTTCTTCATCTTCTATGAGTCACGATGATATGAATATGTTGTGGACTGATGAACCGAATTCAGCCTATCCCAAATGATAATCAACTGATATCAACTTGGCCAACCACTTCCTCTTCTCCATGACACACAAATATAAGCAATAGTGTGTAGAAATGTCTTGATCTCTTTAGTGAAAAACAGACTACATTGAATCTTCTTCTCCTTGTTCATTCTAGAATCACAAACTCCTTTGTGATTATTGAATCACTAATGATCAGCTTCACACTGCATCATCATAGTTAAATTCTCCTGCATAATAATCATTCATAAGCTATGCACACTCTTTTCTTCTTGGACACACAACAATATGAATTTGTGTAGTAGTTTCAAATTCTCTTTCTTTGATAATGAATATCAACACATGAGTGTATGGGTTTACTTCTATTCTACCATGGTGCAACCAATATTTAATGCAACTGATTCGCACAAAAATTTTAATATCAATTCATGGAAGAATGATCTTGTACAAACTCATATTCTTTTCTTATTGAATTCTTCACTCAATACATGCATGGTCCATGTAGATTTTCGATCTCCACTTTTACCTTTATCATTTTATGTATTCAATTTGAGTTAAGATTATTTTCATGCAAGTTTATTTCATCAAGTCGCATGCTCTCCTTCGTGCAGTATGTATACAATTTATACTCATTGTTTATGTAACAATACAGGAAGCATCTTCCTCTCTTAATATTACTTGTGCACACACGATCCCATTCTATTATTCATTTTCAAGCCACTTTTGCGTAGTACCTTCATGCAAGAGTATCATGCGGTTCAAGTTTCATGCAACTGTGTACATGATTTCACAGTGTATTCACACAAACCATGCACAAAACTCTTGATAATACCAGCTTCGCGTGTGTACACAGAATAAATATGATTTCTTCTTCGCAAAAGTCAGTGAGGGTGTATCACCAATACACTAGTTTAGAAAACTAACTTTCTTCATGAACCTCAATGAGGGTGTTAAACACCAATCACGTGTCCACAGTTCTTCTTCACGCAGGAGGTGCGCAATTATTCTTCATGCAAGAGGTGCGCGGTTCTTCTTCCAAAAAGTAAGAAGTTGTTGGTGGGACACCCCTTGTTCATGAATCCTTGAAGAGCGACGACAACAAAAACTTGTTTTAGTTCCTCTCAAAACCTGTGCCTCACAGAATCATGACTTGAATCCCAGTTATTATTCCATGTAAATCGACATATTGAATGGTAGAAGATCTCTACTATTAATTCTTCAAATGCGGGTTAAAACAGACACTAAAAACACGGCCTTTGTTTTTTCTGTCATTTAAATAATGGGTGTACATTGAGAAGGGTGAGCACATCCCACATTGAAATGCCATAGCAGATTCTATCTGATTTATAAGAAAAGTTCTATTTGCTAGCCCTTTGATCCAGTTCCGAGATCGACACCTGGATGACCCTGTACCTTTCTCCCTCACATGTTGTTATACACGCAGTCCACGGGTTTCACAGACTTCATGCTCGACCTATGTGCGGCCTCATCCGCGTGCTCAGTGAGCTCTACACACGGTCCTGCCTGCCTTTTGTAGGCACTATGCTCCTCTTCCTTCATTCTCGGTGGCTTGATCTAGCCTCCCATGGGCATGGTTGACTCTTAAGTCCCACATATTCTATAGTTGAAGTTGTCATGGCTTCCTTGTATGGTTGGACCAAATTTTTAGTAACACTTATGTGATATTTCACCATGTAAAAACAAAGCTTATTTAAATTCATGCCACTAATTATTCAGCCTTTATGAAAATTATATAATATTCTATTTTTTCGTGATCACTCTTAAACGTTCATTATGAAAAATAATATTTTCCATATTCTTTGAAGTCTTTTCATGCAATTTAGAATCTGAATATTCTTAAACTTATCTCTTGCATGGTTCTCATGCAATAGTGAAATATTGTATGACCCTCTTCAAATAATCTTCCTCTTCTTCTATTCTTTTTGGAATTTGAATTCCAAATAACACTTCATATTCCAACCATCCTTCTACTTTTTTTTATTGTTGTAAACAATATGTCTCCTTCGACATGTGTACTTTGAAATAAGAACCATTTCAACAATTATTAGAGTTACTTGTATAATTATTCAATCATGACATCCAATTTCATTTGATGAATCCATAAAAATTCTCTAGGCATCACCCTAAAACTCAAAGTTGTCAACAAATTTTTCTTGAAATATTTAAGACTTGAGGTCTTCATCAAACTTCATTAACTTTGGAACTTATTCATCATATTGAAATCAATGCAACATTCCTATTTCATTGATCACCATTTTCAACCAATGAAAATCAATGAAAATAAATACAACTCATTCACAAAGTGGGATCTTCTCCCCCTTTGTATTTGTTGGAAATACCATTAAAGTTATTTCCAAATTAATGTGTCAATATTTGGGTCATTATCTTCCCTATCATCTTTACTTTTCTATACCTACATTTCACTTTCTCCCCCCTTCTTAATAAGAAATAAAAAGTTCACGGGAAAGGGGTGTCAGTCCATACTTACGCAATGTTCCATCCATCATTTCACTCTAAGTCTACATGATCTATGATCAATGTAGAAAAAATTAGGATTTGATTTAGATAACAAAGTTTTCCCTTACCAACTGATCATGACACCTCTAAAATGAGAATTAATATACTTTTCTTTAAGTGTTTTCCACTTTCATTCTAGGCTGAAAATACTTAAATAGGATATGAAACTTTTGTAACAAAAGAACTACCTAAAACTCCTACATCCACTTCAATAAAAAGACCAAAAACATTCAAGTGAAATAATTAGGATTAGTGGACTTGGGGGAACTTCCACATTTATTATGCCATTGATTAGTTCAATTTCTCCCCCTTTATAAAATGGTCTTTAATTTGAGTAACCAAGGATGATAGATTAAGAAAATATATACCTTTTCCAATGAAATTAGCTTCAAGAAATTTCCAAAAGAATCATGTTTTGATACTAATTAAAATAATGATTCTAGAATCATTTGTGCCCCCCTTAATAGAAACACTTCTCTTCATCTTAATAACGGTGGATCTCATCAAGAATGGATTTATAGGAAATTCCAAAATGGAGAATACACCAAAATGCATCTTCATCTTGTGGTTGTATGGATTGACAATTTTCACAACTTCAGCAAGGATGATCTTCTCAAACACACTTTCTTTAGGATACCAAGAAATAAGATCAAACCAAGATGATATATTCTTTATCCTGGTTGTCGAAAATAGAACATCTTCAACTTCATCAAAATTATCCTCCATCATTTTTTTATTTGAATACCAAATTGAGGTAACATTCAAAGATGGTAACTTCTTTAGCATTACTATCATGAATTGACAGCACTCACTACTTTTTAGGTTACCCCCCTTAGAACATGCTTCACCTTCAAGTTCATGCATCACAAGTTCAAATACAATACAAATAGATTTAAGGGATTAAGGTGTACCCCCTTACTTCATCAATATGAATAGTAAGGTTGAGATGTTTTTATCCACCATGTTTATCCATTTAATCCATTATTCATGATTTCACATCCTAAAATCTATTATGATTTATATTGGGGCACCATGGATCTGTTCACATCCTCTTATTATTTATGTGGAGAACTTTTCTTCTTAATATCCTTCATAGATGATACATTCTTTCTCCTATCGGGGACTCCTTGTTTTGGTATAAAGGTTATACTACCTTTTCTAATATGACCATCTTTCTTACATGTCTCACACATAACTTATTTAACATAAGAGTTTACTTTTCTTGAAAAACTCTCATGCACTTATTCTTCATCATGTTGGATCTTTTCCGTTTCTTTTTCACTATCCTTAGCTTGTGCATATTGCAATTCCCTTATTCTTTTCAAATATTCTATCAATATAACTAACGTGTCCTTAGAAACCATGGTAGAAAGTTTGTATCTTCCACATGGGCTCTTATGAGTTTAATCCCTTTTAGCAGTTCTTTTAGAGGCACTATCATTCAACTTCATGGATTTAGAAAAAATGGCCTTCCCAATATTCTTCTTTGATACCTTCTTTGGATTATGATTTCTTCCTAAGGATTCTTCTTCATTCCTAGCCAGATTTTTTGATCTTATTTTCTCATAAACTTTGGATACATGTTGATATGATAATGTACTAGAATTGTAACCACTACCATTTCATACATCCCATATATTTTCAATATATTCAAATCAATTTGTAGAATACATATTTTTATGATCCTGTGGGTATTTCTTATTTATCTATGGCTTAACACCCCTTGAAATAGGCTTACTTTGTGCTTTTAGATTTATAGTATTGTACCTACAATCTTGTTCACAATTACCAAATTTGTTGCAGCACCAACAATGACCAACAAACCTTGATCTCTTTATATCTTCTGTACAAGGTTTTTGGATCTTCTTCATGAATTGTAGTGATCTATGTGGGGAACCAAACTACAAATTATTTTTCCCATCCACCCAAGCCATGGTTGTAGGTTTCTTATCATGCTTATTCATTCATACTTATTTAGAATTTTTTTCCACCCCGCATTATTGATGAAAAAAGATTAAGAAACATTTTTATAGGATTGTATGGGTGGTGCCTTCTTCATCTCAACTACCTGTGATAGATCATTGAATGAATTCATGATCTTTTTATCACATGTTAGAATTATTTTAATAGTATAATACTTTAATGAGAATTTAATACAAGGATAAACCGTTTCCTTCTTTTATGAAGTCACAATATATGTCTTCTCAAGATTGGACAACTAATCTTCAAAATCTAGACAATTCATACTGAGGATAATTTTTTGATTTTCAATAATAATCATATTCTCTTCACAATAATTGTTTATTCTATCAACTTCAACTTCATGCATCTTTTATTTTTTCAAAATTAAAGATTCAAGTTCCTTGATCTTCTTAGAATTTTCTTCCAACTCTAACCCCTTTACATCAGAGATGTTTATCAATTTCTCTTCAAGTGCATGGATCTTTTTTTCTAGAATATTTTTGAATCCATCTTTATCTTCAATTTTTTTGAGGCATTTTGAGGAAATTATTTCAAGTTCATTTTTTATTTATTGAAAGGTTTCATTCTATCCTGAGATATTTAAACCTTTTAAAGTTTTTTCTTGTAAGATTTTCTCCAAAACATCTGCTTCACCTTCAAGCTGGGTGATATTTTCTTGCATAAATTGAATGTATCTACACACAAGGGAGACTATTTCTTAAAGAGTACCATGAAATATATCTCTTAATCCAATAACTGATATTTCTCGATAAATCGTAGATTTATCATCATCACAACTTGTGATAGGATCTTCTCCAGGACACTTTTGAAAAGAATAAACACATACCTCTTGATTACTTGAGGTAGAAAGGTTGTCCTTATCTTTGGTGGAAACCTGAGCCACCTTCTCTTTACTTTAAAAGATTGATATTTTGTAATTATCAAAGAGGAATTGAGATCCAGATACTGCCAATTCTTTAGATAAGATGGACTTATTATTCATCTTTATTTTCTATTTATTTTTGTTGCTGACTACAGTCTTGGCAGAAATAAACTTATGATCAGAGATAAAAAAAACTTCACCAAAACTGAACTTTATTGTTAAATCACGAAAGAAACTCAAATCTTTAAAAGAGATTAGCTTCACTTTAGAGAATCCAATATATGTGAACCTTGGTTCTGATACCACATGAAAGGACCAGTTAGGGATATTCTTGACATTATAGTGGTGAATTAGTGTTGGGGAATTTTTAAACCAATTACAACCTTTTATCCCTTTATCTCTTTGACCTCTTGGGATCTTGATTATATTATTCACTTTTTCATGTATCATGAAAATAAGTGAAATAAATAAATGATAACACAAGATATTTTTAAAAAAAATTCTACTCAATAAGAGTGGCTAGTCCTTAGTGTGGTCTAGAAATAATACTGACCAAACTACCACTTAGAAAAAATCCTTTAAACATGATTACGACAAGTAGATAAAAACTTTCACTTGCAATGGACTGTAGTCAATTGACAATGCATGTTTTATAGCTATTGGAAGGATCTTTATACTACCTCTTAATACAATATTCACCTTGATGATATGGTTCTTGGTAACACCAAGAAAGGATTCCACCTGTTGAGACTATTATTGTATGTAGAAATACTATTTTTTTTCTTCCACAACCATCTTCTTCACATCGTTACTTGCACATCAGCATGCAACCAACCTTACTATTCTTCATAACAACAAACTATATGCTACAATTTATTTTTTCTTCTATCATTCAGAATGATATGAATATGTTATAGACTAATGAAATTAATTCTCCCTAAACCAAATGATAATAAACTGATATCAACTTGGCCAGTCACTTTCCTTTCTCCCTTTGATCCATGATACACAAATATATGCGATAGTGTATAGTAGTGTCTTGATATCTTTAGTGTAAAACAAACTCCACTAATCACTCTTTAGCTAGGAACTACCCCATATAATAATCACTCTTTAGCTAGGAACACTCTTTTATTCTTAGAAACACAACTATATACAATTATCTAGAAGTGTACAATTATCTTTATTTGATACTAAATATCAACACATGACTGTATTCGTGCACTTTTTTTCTACCTTGGCGCACCCAATATTTAATGGAACTGATTCACAATGAACATTTTATATCAATTCATGAAAAATGATCTAGAAAAAACTCAAATTCTTTTATTCTAGAATTTAAAACTCAATAAATGTATGGTGCATGTGCATCTCCCATATCCATTTTATCTTTATCATTTTATGTATTCTATATAATTTAAGCTTATATGAAATAAAGTTTGTTTCTTTAAGTCACAGGCACTCCTTTGGGTAGTATGTATGCACTTTCTTCTCACTATTTATGTAAGAATACATAATGCCTCTTTGTCATGTAATATTCCTTACACATGTTGAAATAATGGGTGCCCTAGACCCAACTATGAAATAATTTTGATTACAATATCATGTGTACAGTTAGTTATACATGATGTCATCTTACCATTATAGTGTAGACCTTTTTGCATCCACTATTATAATGGTAATGTCCTAAGGTTAATTGTCATGTCAAGAGGTTATAACAGATTCCAGGCTATAATGAGAACCTCAAGATACTATGAAATTATTCTTAAATACATGTTTTATAGTCTAGATACATATTACTGACTGGACACAGTAGATGTTTGACTATCAGGTGCTAGGGGAATATAAGCATTGAGACTTCTTCTCATGAAGTTCACACTTGGTGATCTATAGAAGTGAGATCATGAGGATATACCTGCCAATAGGAACACCAAATGTTTTGGGTGTCATTGGTCATTACTATCTATGAACATGTGTATTGGTGTCTTGACTTGAGACCATTACAAATGTGTACCATTTGATTACGTACTTTCATGCAAGGTGAAAACCATGGTATTGAAATCGTGGCGAGGTAGCTTGTGTTGGGTGCTTTGTTGGTGGTATGACATTGGTTGAATGGTCAAGAAAAGATTTTTCGCTTCCAAGTTTAGGAAGTTGTATATCTCAGGCCCGGTTGATCAGGATGGTGCTGCCTTAATAAGTCTTTGGCCAAAGATGTACAAAGGTAAATCCATCTGGTTAGGTCAAAAAATAATAAATCAATAAAAGGATGATGACACAAGTGTGCGTCTTGCTTTATGAGATATTTAATGACAAATATATTATAGTACATAGTCAGTTTTCGTAGGATGATAGTCGTTTCTATGACTATCCTTATCTCTTTAAGGTTCATGATGGGCTGCTAGACTCCGCTCTTGGTCTGTGGATTTTATTCACTGCTATCGAGGTAAGGGCCTAGAGGGTCACACACAATAGCGTATTCAAGAATCCGCTCTATTCAGTTAAATAGGTATATGGACATAGTGGCCCCCACCACGGGGTTCGAGTGTTTTCCAGGTTATAGATCACCAAAAAAATTAAATAAATTCATTAATATTCAAGTTATGAATATTTGGGATCAAATTTATTTAATGTATTTACAAGTCTAGTAAATATGAGAAAAAATATTTAATCGAACGAATATTATTTTAATATTAAAGGTTCGTTTAATATTAAGCGGGATAACGAGTTGAGTTAAATGGTTCAGTTTTATCACGTAATATATTTTATATATATTACAAGTATGTGATAAAATAATAAATAATATTGACGTAGTTTATTTTGTCAAAATTATTTATTTAGTGGACGTTGAAATTAACAGGGGTCGGGGAACCCACCAGGTATTTTATCAATTTCACTATAAATAAGAGAGGAGGACCTTTCTCTTGGTGTTCTAATTTCTATTTATTCATTCATGGGCTGAAAATTGAGAGCCTCTCTCTCCTCCCACTTCCTAGAGAGAGAATATGTTGATCCAAGAGTTCAGATCAAGTTCTTCCTAAAGCATCGAAGAGATATTGATGTGGTGATCTTCGGGACGTCGAAAGCATCATCGGATCACTACGCTATCACCTAGAATTCAATGACCAACTTTCCAGTCGATATTTGAAGCTCGTGTGGATGATCTAGATGGTTCCTGCTTTGGATCCTTCAAGCGACGATCGCCCTCGACTAGTTGCAGTCGACCATGACTTCGGATTTGAAATAGGTACGTTTTCATTTTTATTTTGTGCTCCTTATAATTTATGTGAGATCTTTGGACCTATTCGGGGCTCAGATATTCGACGATGATGAGTTCCATTGATCAGCCGATGAAAAATTTTAAAATCCCCGGCCTACCGGCTTCCCCGGTGGGCCTCGAAACCTAATAGTGGTATCAAAGGGATCACATAGATTTTATGAGCATATAAAATTGAATTTTAATTACTAATAAATATAGGTTTCAAAGATGGTCCCAACGGTTCAAACCGTGCATTGATCCGATGCCGAATGACCGAGTTATGGTAAGTTTAATTTTTCGGATTGGATCGAATATGTGATTTGATATCGAGTTCTAAATTTTATTTCATCATGCTGAAACAATTAAGTTTCAATCAGTTCATCCGAAAAAAATTTAATTATGCAAAATTATAAATTTTATAATTTAGTAATTTTAATAATAATTTTATTATTATAATAATATTTATATTGTTATTATAAAAATTTAATAATAATATATTATTATTTTATTATAATAATTTTATTATTAATAATTTTAAAGGCTATCTAAATAGCTTTTAGAAGTATTTTTGATATGTGTAAGACTTTGGGAGAAGACTAGGCTAAAAAAAAGGTGGATGTGACTTCAATAAAATAAAAGAAGACTTCCAAAGAAGTCTTAAACAAAAAAAAACAAGGTGGGTGGGTGGGGGGGGGGGGGTTGTAGGGAAAAGCAAAGCTGAAAAAAACAAATTGGAAAAGGGGGTCCGAAGGCCCCCCTATCTTCCCCGCACGACGCAACAAGATTCAATGTGCCTCCTCCCAATCTTCTCTGGTTGGGACCCCGTTTGGCATCCTCACCCGCTCAGACAGTCGCCGCCTAGCCCCGACTTTGCTGCACCCCGCCGCCTGCTCGCTCTAGGACTCCCTTCCCCAAACGCTGCCCCGTGGCCCACTGTCCTACCTCCCCTCCCGAGGTCGCTTCCCAGCGCGCTAGTGCCTGACTATTGCGCAAGCACCCGACGTGAGGTCCCTACGGTGTTCCGCTTCCTCTACGGCACACATACATGCCCGAAGCTGACAGTCGGACCTCCCTGGAACCTATCTGTAGCCCCAACACCTCCTCCCGCTAGACACAACGCTAGAGTGCCGCCCTAGGAGACCTCGTTCCTTAGATATGGCGCGATCAAGCAACACTGAAGGCCGCCCTCCCAGTCGTCACTATTCGCCGCTGGCCTCTCGGTGCCATCATCACCCCACTACTACAGCACCGACCTCTGGCCTCCCTTTCGCCAAACAGAAGCGGCACCGTCTCTCCGCTGCCATTTTCCTTTGGTCGCAGTACCAACACACCGTTCCTATCAGGTTCTATTTTTATCCGAGAGGTACTCCATTAATTTTTGTGCAATACCTAGAGAAAAATTAGCCCTGAAAAAGTCTGGGCGGACCTTCCCAACTTAGAACGGGTTTGGGCGGATCAGTCCGGCCTAGTATGGCCCTGCAAAGGTTTCACCTGACCTGCTCAGGCCATGCAATGGTGTTTTCGGGGACCGTTAACTTAAATTAATCAAAAAATAATTAATTTAATTAATTTTAATTTTAGTGGCTAAATTCAATTAATTTAAATTAATTTTTGTTAATTATTTTAATACTTGTGATATAAATTAATTTAATTTTGAAATGAAATTAATTTAATTAATTAATTTTATCTTGGCATAAAAATTAAATTAATTAGTGGAATGATGATTAATTAAACTATTTAAATGTATTAATTCATTTAATTTAATTTAATAAACACTCGTACTTATTTAATGCATTTTAATTTTATCGTGCAATTTTACCCGCACTCTGGTCTTGAGCATCGACCCGTGTATGTTGCTTTTATTTAATTAATTATTTTAAATTCATGCGATGATTGTAATTAATTAAATAGATGGTCTGCGCATCATCTTTCTTTTTTTGGTTAAAATGTATAAGGGCTTGCGTGCCCAATTTTTACTTGATGTGCATTTATACCTGAGTCTCCCTCGCCTGTGCACTAGTAATTTTGTACTTCGGATGAAGACGGTGAACGAAATAGACGATGCAAGACGACACATGGATTCCGCCAAGACGAGTCGGTACTCCAAGACATGACGTGGACCCCACCAAGACAAGATGATACTTCAAATGCAAAGTGAACATACAAGACAAGGGAAAGCTGCATCAAGAATCAATTTTTGACTCAAGTATGATGCACTTAGGTCATTTAGATCTCAAGACCAGTCGGGTAGCGGTTTTCCTTTATGCGTTTATTTATTTTTTTTGCATTTTAAAATGGTGGGAAAATACATAAAATAATAGATAATAAAATGCATAAAGAAGCAGAATTTGTTTTTCCATTAAAGTTTAGTTGTGAGCAAGAAAACATAGATGAACAAGTTTAATTAAAATTGATTACATTCTTCAGGAGAAACCAATAAAACCCTCAAAGAAAATATTAAGTCACAACAGTCTTCCATTATTCAAGTTTGAACAAAACCGGGTGTTCGAGTTGCCAGTAATGCCATAGCTGAGGGTTCCTCTTACTATCGGGGAATTGTTATTAGTATGGTGAGTTGACTTAAATAAAATTGCAGTAAATAAATAACCATAACTAACTTGTTGTAATTTTAGAGGCAAGAGTTGAGTAAATCAATTATGATTTTGGAAGTTGCGACTTCACTCAACAAATCAAGGAACCATGATTTAATGCGGTTGGCCAGCCAAAAGCCGACCATGGACCCTCCGAGTAGTGACGTAGACATAGCTTGTAGACTATGAGGAATGTTCAGGGATCCTTACCACTAGAATACTCAAGAGTATTTTGATTATAGTACAAACGGTTCCTATAATTCGAAAAACTAGTGGGTGACATTTAATGATTAAATTAATCAGCAATGTCACATTTGGTAATCAATATTAAAAGTAAAATTTGCTAAAGATTATTTGTAGAGAATGATAAGTAATACCACAATAAAACTGAGATAAGTATAAAAAAGTGTTAATCTATAAACTAATCACCAATTTCTAAAGTGTAGTATAGGTGCTCGCGCACATTACTACTATATCATAAATTCAAGTTGCTTGTGTCCCAACTTATTAAGGTATCTCAGGAAGTGAGGGTATAAATTTTCTTACAGGAGACTCATGAATTAAGCATATGATGGTTTTGTCATAATGCTATCATCAAAGTCTGATGTTTGTTGCGGTCACTACATCATGACATGGATGATGTTACATGAAGTCTCATCTCCATGAAATTTCAAAGGAGAATGCTAAGCAAAATATGAATGTGGTGATTACACTCAGTTTGTGTAAAGTGAAAGACAATTCATAATCTTTCATGTCATCCCATTATTATACCTTTTACAACCAATTACTCTAGTATCATTTAAGGATACAAATGAATGCTATAGAGTAATCACTTCATTACCATTAAAGTAAAACTCGCCAAGTGATAAGAATATTAAAGGTAGAACAAAATTTTGTTTGTATGACGAATATATTGAAAGACAAGGAGGAAAGGCCTATGGAAAGTTATGAAAAGGGTAGTTATGTTATGTCTTTCAAGGAAAGGTTATTGGTTACTTAACAGAAGGTTATTTGCATCACATACTGAAATAAATTTGTTGAAGTTAAAAAATTCAATAGACTGAAATACTAGAAGAAAGTACCCACTTCTTATTTAGTTAATATTGATCAAATAAAAGTATAGTATTCTCACATACTTCTTGGGAATTAAATAAAATATTCCTTTCACATATATGTATTGAAATATAGTAACCAAGTAAGTAGAGAAATATTACTAAGAGTAAGGTGTCTTCTCCAAGCAACTGAGAAAGGGAGATTCCTAAGCCAGTAGTAAGAAAAACATGACCCATAATTTCCAAGTGATTTATTCAAATTGAACAAGTTGTTGTGTATAACCAAAAAATTTATCTCAAGTGCCCTTTTGGACCTGAAGAGACATTATTCCATGTATTGGAATGAATGTTGTTTGTGATAACATACTCAAAAAATAGTTCAAGACTACTTGAATCAAAGGCAATACATGATGAATATAAAATGTAAGACCTATCCAGTTGTTGAAATATTGTTCTTTGTAAAGTAAAAATAAAAGTGGACATCAAAAATATATCAAGTATGGTATTTAGGCTCGGCATAGCTAAACACCTTTGGTATTATTGAAATATTTTGTTTAAACAAAGAAACCTTTAGAAATAAAGGTATTCCACAAAGCATCTGAGGTTAATTCAACAAGAGAGTGTAAACTATCCAAAGGAAAGATAGAGGTAAAGATACTTCATAAGATTCCTTTAAGCTATTATGTAGTGTAATAGTGAAGTATATGTATGGTCAGAAGATATGAGTTTCTTCATATTGGTATGCCGAATAATATCTTGACTTTGCAATCATCGGTCATGATAATGTAGCGTGGAGTAATTCCTAAGTGCATGTTACCTTATCTACATCATGACATTGATGTTCATAAGTAGGATCTATGATAATGTCATACATGTTTACATTGATGGACCAAATGTAGCGTGGAGAAATTCCTGAAGTCACATTTTATACATCAATGTTATGATGTAAGTTATATCAATTTGAAGAAGCTTCCATTATATTTCATGATATTCTATGCAAATAATGGCATAAACCCATAACCAATATGCCAACTAAAATGAAAAATGGATATCATACGAGTCATAGTATGATGAAAATCCATTATGTCATAGATTATGTGTTAGTATGAAAAGAGTTTGTTAAGATATAAACAAACATGCATCAAGCTAAACACATGGTGCATCTAAGTAATTATCATAATAGTTTCTTAGAATATTATATAAATCTCTAAGATAGAAAAGACATATTCAAGCATTAGACTACATTTCTATATAATGGTGTAGATCTCTATTAGGGATAATGGGAGATAAACTGACTTGGACTTAGTCAATACTCAAGATGCACAAATGGTTGAAATAGGAACAAGTTCCACAAGTACATGTGGGATAGGAATGTTATAGTGACCCATACTGTGTAGGAAGGATGAAACCATGGTGATGGTTTTATATACACCACGACCAGTGATATATTATTCATTAAGAATAATAAATCCTACAAGTAAGAAGTATATAGCAATTAGCTAAGATAGACAAGATCAACTAAAATTTAATAATGGATTCAATGTATCAAATTGAAAAGGGGATTATAATTTGAATACTATGGTGGGTATTCAAATGAGATGATACATGGATGGTAGAAGCCTGGTACCAATAAAGCTCAATTGGTTCTACCAAGTTGGTATGCCTAAATCCATTATAATCTTACTTGTTATAGCTATCTTCTAAGATCATTCTATTAGTCATTGGATGTCAAGATCATCATTCATGGAAGGTGTCTGTTTGACGCAACTAGAAAGGGATTATGACACTATCAAATGCCAATAAAGGTTGCAAGTTACGGAAATCCAGTTATGTATTAAAGTAAGCAACAAGATCTTAGATCTTTCATTTCAAATTAATCTTTTCCTTGTGTCAGCCAAAGGTTAATGGGAGCGCCAATGTTTTCCAATTCAAATATGTTCGACAACATATGGAAAATTAATCTTCATCTTATAGTTAGATAAGATTAGAATAAAAGAAATTCTCCAATGATTGACTTAAAGTAGCAACCTGAGTTCTAGGGATATGGATCTATCAAAATAGATATATCGGTTGCTTGGACCTAGTCAATCGTACATAAAGTGACATTGTATTGAAAAATACAAGTTGGAACAATTCATGTTCAGAATTATTGTCAACGTCACATGGCTTAATCTCTCTAGGTTGACATGTTCGGAACATGGGAAGAGATTAAAGTTGCGAGTTGAGTACCATAAGCTTCAGCGATGGATCAATCACATATGCCATGTTATGTACAATAATTGATATTGTCAGGATATACTTTATTGCAAGCAGATATCAATTGATTCCAGGAGCACTGTATGTGATGCAGTCAGAACTATCATCTTGTACTTTGATGAGTACAAATGATATGTGCCAGGTATATGGAGAAAAAGGTATACTAGTTATGGTGGGACACAAATTAGTAATCCTTAGATCAATTTGATCTAGTATTGTTGTTAGGCTAAGTCGATGAGGGAGTCAAGCTCATAAAATCTAGTGGTGGCCATAACTACAAATATCGAGTATGGCGCAACTTCTAAGGTAGCTAAGAAGCAGTTATAAATCACAAAAATTTGTTATAGTTGTTGGATTCACACCTAGTGAGAAAAGTATTATCATAATGTAAATTATGATATTCTTACTAGACAAGTTGTCAAGTTATGACAATAGAAAAAATGGATATACTCAGGGATACCATCTCTTGAAAAGATTCACTCAAGGAGATGAGGTTGCATATAGCAGATATTCCACGCGGTGAAAACGTGGCAGACCCAGCAGTTAAAGACATTACTCAGTAGAAACATGATTTTTATCACGTGAGTAGCTAACAATTGTGGTTAGCAAGTTGGCTCTAGTGCAAGTGGGAGTGTCGAAATAATGGGTTCCATAGATCCAATTATGCAGTACTTTTGATTACCATATCATGTGTATGGTTTTTTATACATGATGTCATCTTAACATTATAGTGTGGACCTTTATGTGTCCACCATTATAATGGTAATGTTCAAAGGTTAATTGTCATGTCAAGAGGTTATAGCATATCCCAGGCTATAATGAGAACCTCAAGATACTATGACATTAATCTTAAATATATGTTTTATAGTCTAGATACATATTACTAATTGGACACAGTAGATGTTTGACTATCAGGTGCCGAGGGCACATAAGAATTGAGAATTCTTCTCATGAAGTTCACACTTGGTGATCTCGAGTAGTGAGATCATAAGGACAGACCCACCAATAAGAACACCACATATTTTTTGTGTCATTTGTCATTCCTATCTATGAACATGTGTATTGGTCTCCTAACTTGAGACCATTACAAATGCATACCATTTGATTACGTACTTTGATGCAAGGAAAAAACAATGGTATTGAAATCATGGCATGTTAGCTTGTGTTGGGTGCGTCGTCGGTGGTATGAAATTGGTTGAATGGTCAAGAAAAATATTTGTCACTTCCAAGTTTAGGAAGTTGTATATCTCAGGCCTGGTTGATCAGGATGGTGTTGCCTTAATAATTCTTTGGCCAAAGCTATACAAAGGTAAATCCATCTGGTAAGTTCAACAAATAATAAAGCAAGAAAAGGATGATGAAACAAGTGTGCATCCTGCTTTATGAGATATTTAATGACAAATATATTATAATACACAGTCATTGTTCGAAGGATGGTAGTCGTTTCTATGACTATCTTTATTTATTTAGGGGCCATGATGGGTTGCTAGAATCCACTCTTGGTCTATGGATTTTATTCACTGCTATCGAGGTAAGGGCCTATAGGGTCACACATAATAGCGCATTCAAGAATCCTCTCTATTCAATTGAAGAAGTATATGGACATAGTGGGCCCCACCATGGGGTCCGAGCATTGTCCAAGTTATCGATCACTAAAAGAATTAAATAAATTCATCAATATTAAAGTTATGAATATTTGGAACTGAATTTATTTAATGTATTTACAAGTTTAGTAAATACGAGAAAAATATTAAACCGATCGAATATTATTTTAATATTCAAGGTTAGTTTAATATTAATCGGGATAGCGAGTTGAGTTAAATGGATTGGTTTTGTCATGTAATATATTTTATATATATTATAAGTATGTGGTAAAATAATAAATAATATTGACGTAGTTTAGTTCGTCAAAATTATTTATTTAGTGGACGTTGAAATTAACGGGGGTTGGGGAACCCACCGGGTATTTTATCAATTCCAATATAAATAAGAGAGGAGTCCCTCACTCTCTTGGTGTGCTAAACACTATTCATTCATTCATGGGATGAAAATTGAGAGCCCCTCTCTCCTCCCTCTTCCTAGAGAGAGAAGCTATTGATCCAAGAGTTCGGATCATGTTCTTCTTAAAGCATCGAAGATATATTGATGTGGTAATCGTCAGGAAGTCGAAAGCTTGTTGAATCACCGCACTAGAACCTGGAATTCAACGATCGATGTTCCAGTGGATTTTTGAAGCACGTGTGGATGATCTAGAGGGTTCCCGCTTTGGATCCTTCAAGCGACAATCGCCATCGACTAGTTGCAGTCGACCGCGACTTCAAATTTGAATTAGGTACATTTTCATTTTTATTTTGTGCTCCTTATAATTTATGTGAGATCCTCGGACCTATTCGGGGCTCGGATTGTCGGCGACAACTAGTTCCATTGATCCGCCAATGAAAAATTATAAAATCCCCAGTCCACCGGATTCTGCTGCGAGACCCATAACATAACAGTGGTATCAAAGGGATCACATAGATTTTCTAATCCTAGAAAATTAAATTTGCATGACTATTAAGTATAGAGTTCAAATATGGTCCCAACGGTTCAAACCACACATCAATCCGATGCCGAATGACCAAGTTTTGGTCTGTTTAATTTTTCGGATTGGATCGAATATACGGTTTGATCTCGGGTTCTGAATTTTATTTCTCCCTGCTGAACTGATTCAGTTTCAATTAGTTCATCCAAAATAAATTTAATTATTCAAAATTATAAATTTTATAATTTAGTAATTTGCATATTAATTTTATTATTATAATAATATTTTTATTGTTATTATAGTAATATAATAATAATAAATTATTATTTTACTATAATAATTTTATTATTAATAATTTTAAAGACTATTTGAATAGCTTTTAGAAATATTTATGATGTGTGGAAAACTTTGGGAGAAGACTAGACTAAAAAAAAGGTGGAGGTGACTTAAATAAAATAAAATAAGACTTCCAAAGAAGTCTTAAACAAAAAAACCAAGGTGGGGGGTGTGGAAAAGAAAAGATGAAAAAAAAGAAAAGGGGGTCCGGTGGCCCCCCTATCTTCCACGCACGGTGGAACAGGATCCAAGGCGCCTTCTCCCTGTCTTCTCCGACTGGGGCCCAAGTTGGCATCCTCACCCGCTCAGACAGCCGCCGCCTAGCCCCGACCCTGCTGCACCCTGCCGCCTGCTCACTCCAGGCCGCCCTTCCTCGGACACCGCCCCATGGACCACCATCTTACCTCCCCTCTCAAGGTCACCGCCCAGCGCGCTAGTGCCCGACCGTCATGCAAGCACCCTGCACTTAGTCCCTGCGGCGTTAATCTTCCTCTGCGGTGCACATACCTGCTTGAAGCCAACGACTGGACCTCCCTGGAATCGAGTTGTAGCCCCAGCACCTCCTCCCACTCGACACACCTCCGGAGGGCCGCCCTAGGTGGGCCCGTGACTTAGATCTGGCGCGATCAAGCAGCACTGAAGGCCACCCTCATAGCCTTTATTGTTTGTCGTTGGCCTCTCGATGTCATCACCTCCCCACTGCTGCAGCACTAGCCTCCAATCTCCCTTCCGCCAGACAGAAGCGGCGCCGTCTCTCTGATTCCATTTTCCTTTGGTCGTAGCACTGACACACCATTCATGTCGGGTTCCATTTTCATTCGAAAGGTACTCCCTTAATTTTGGGGCAATACGCAGAGAAAAATTAGCCACAAAACAGTCCGGGCGGACCTTCCCAACTTGGAATGATTTTGGGTGGATCGATCCAGCCCAGTATGGACCTACGTGGGTTTGGCCCGACCCGCATAGGCCATGCAATGGTGTTTTCGAAGACCGTTAACTTAAATTAATCAAAAAAAAATCAATTTAATTTAAGTGGATAAATTAAATTAATTAAAATTTATTTTGGTTAATTATTTTAATACCCGTGATATAAATTAATTTAATTTTGTAATGTAATTAAATTATTTAATTAATTTATTTTTTGTATAAAAATTAAATTAATTGGAGGACCGATGATTAATTAAACTATTTGGATTTATTAATTCATTTAATTTAATTAAATAAACCCTCGTACTTATTTACTGTATTTTAATTTTATTTCACAATTTTACCCGCACTCGGGTCTTGAGCATCGACCTGTGTATGTTGCTTTTATTTAATTAATTATTTTAATTGCATGCGATGATTGTAATTAATTGAATAGATGGTCTGCACATCATCTTTCTTTTTCAATTAAAATGTATAAGGGTCTGCGCGCCCAATTTTTACCTGATGTACATTTATACCTGAGTCACCCTCGCCTATGCATGAGTAATTTTATACTTTGGAAGAAGATGGAAAACGACTTAAATGATGCAGGATGACACGTGGATTCCACCAAGATGAGGCGGTACTCAAAGACATGACGTGGACCCCGCCAAGACGAGATGATACTTCAGATGCAAAGAGAACATTCAAGACAAGGGAAAGATGCATCAAGAATCAATTTTCGACTCAGGTATGATGCATTTAGGTCATTTAGATGCTCAATACTAGTCAGTTAGCGGTTTACCTTTATGCATTTATTTTTTTATGCATTTTAGAAGAGTAGGAAAATACATAAAATAGTAGATAATAAAATGCATAAAGAAGCAGTGTATGTTTTTCTATTAAAGTTCAGCTGTGAGTGTGACAATATAAATGAACACGTTTAATTGAAATGGATTATATTCGTCGATAGAAACCAATAAAACCATCAAAGAAAATATTAAGTCACAACAGTATTCCATCATTCAAGTTTTAACAAAACCGGGTGTTCGAGGTGCCAGTTATGCCATAGTTGAGGGTTCCTCTTACTACCGGGGAGTTTTTATTAGTATAGTGGGTTGACTTAACTAAAATTGCAGCAAAGACATATCCATAGCTAACTTTTTGTAAATTTAGAGGCAAATGTTGAGTAAATAAGTAATGATTTTGGAAGTTGGGACTTCACTCAACAAATCAAGGAACCACGAGTTAATGTGGTTGGCCATCCAAAAGCCTACCTTGGACCCTCTGAGTAGTGACGTAGCCATATCTTGTAAACTATGAGGGAGGTTCAAGGATACTTGCCATAAGAATAATCAAGAGTATTCGGATTCTAGTACAGAGGGTTCCTAGAATTTGAAAATTTAGTGGGTGATATTTAATGATTAAATTAATCGATAATGTCACATTTGGTAATCAATATTAAAAGTACAATCTGTTAAAGTTTATTTGTAGATAATGACAAGTAATACCATAATAAAACTGTGATAAGTATCAGAGAATGCTAATGTATAAACTATGAACCAATTTCCAAAGTGTAGTATAGGCGCTCGCACACGTTACTACTAAATCAGAAATTCAAGGTGCTTGTGTCTCAACTTATTAAACCATCTCAGGAAGTGAGGGTATAAAATTTCTTACAGGAGACTCATGAATTAAGCATATGATGCTTCTGTCATAATGCTATCATCAAAGTTTGATGTTATTTGTGGTCGCTATATCATGACATGGATGATGTTACATGAAGTCTCATCTCCAAAAAATTTCCCAAGAGAAAGCTGAGAAACATATGAATGTGGCGATTACACTTGGTTTGTGTAAAGTGAAAGAGAGTTCAAAATATTTCATTTCATCCCATTATTATACCTTTTACACCCAATTACTCTAGTATCGTTTAAGCATACAAATGAATGGTATAGATTAAGCGCTTCATTACCATTAAGGTAAAACTCACCAAGTGATAAGAATATTAAAGGTAGCACAACCTTTTGTTCTTATGGAGAATATATTGAAAGACAAGGTGGAAAGGCCTATGGAAAGTTACGAAAAACGCACTTTCATTATGTCTTTTAAGTAAAAGTGATTGGTTACTTAACAGAAGGTTATTTTCATCACATATTGAAATAAATTTGTGGAAGTTTAAAAATGCAATAGACTGAAATACTAGAAGTAAGTTCCCACTTCTTATTTAGTTAATATTCATCAAATAAAAGTATAGTATTCTCACATACTTATTGGGTATTAAATACAATATGATTTTCACATATATGTATTGAAATACAATATCCAAGTAAGTAGATAAACATTACTAGGAGTAAGGTGTCTTCTCCAAGCAGTTGAGAATGGGTGATTCCTAAGTCAGCGGTAAGAAACACTTTACTCCTAAATTCCAAGTGATTGATTCAAATTGAACAAGTTGTTTAGTATAACCAGAAAATTTATCTCAAGTTCCCTTTTGGACATGAAGAGACATTATTCCATGTATTGGAATGAATGTTGTTTGTGGTAACATACTCAACAAATAGTTCATGGCTACTTGAATCAAAGTCAATACTTAATGAATATAAAATGTAAGACCTATCCAGTTGTGGCAATATAGTTCTTTGTCAAGTAAAACTAAAAGTGGATGTCAAAAATATACCCAGTTTGGTATTTAGGCTCAGCACAACTGAACACCTTTGGTATTATTGAAATCTTTATTTTAGACAAAAAACCTTTAGAAATAAAGGTATGACACAAAGCATCCTAGGTTAGTTCAACAATAGAGTGTGAACTATCTAAAGGAAATCAAGAGATAAATATACTTCATAAGATTCCTTTAAGCTATTAAGTAATGTAATAGTAAAGTATATATATGGTCAGAAGATATGAGTTTCTTCAGATCGGTATGTCGAAGAATATCTTGACATTGCAATCATCGATCATGATAATTTATCATGGAGTAATTCCTAAACGCATGTTAGCTTATCTACCTCACAAAATTGATGTTCATAAGGAGGATCGATGATAATGTCTTACATGTTTACATTGATCAACAAAATGTAGTGTAGAAAAATTCCTAAACTCACATTTTATACATCAATGTTATGATGTAATTTGTATCAATTTAAAGAAAATTCCATTATATTTCATGATATGCTTTGAAAATAATGGCATAAACCCATAACCAATATGCCAACTAAAATGACAAATGGATATCATACGAGTCATAGTGTGATGAAAATACATTATGTCATAGATTATGTGTTAGGATGAAAAGAGTTTGTTAAGATATAAAAAAACATGCATCAAACTGAACACATGGTGCATCTAAGTAATTATCCTAATAGTTTCTTAGGATATTACATAAATCCCTAAGATAGAAAAGTTGTAGTCAAGAATTAGACTACATTTCTATATAAGGGTGCACATCTCTATTAGAGAGAGTGGGATTTGAATTGACTTGGACTTAGTCAATACTCGAGATGCACAAATGGTTGAAATAGGAACAAGTTCCACAAGTACATGTGGGATAATCATGTTCTAGTGACACATATTGCATAACAAGGATGAAACCAAGGTGATGGTTTTATATTCACCCTAAGCGGTGATATATTATTCATTAAGAATAATAAATCCTACAAGTAAGCAGTATATGACAATTATATAAGATCAACAAGATGAACTAAAATTCAATAATGGATTCCATGTATCAAATTGCAAAGCAGCTTATAAATTGAATATTGCGGTGGGTATTCAAATGAGATGATACATGGATGGTACAAGCCTGGTACCAATAAGGCTCAATTGGTTATACCAAGTTGGTATGCCTAAATCTATTAGAATTTTACTTGTCGTAGCTAACTTCTAAGATCATTCTATTGGTCATTGGATGTCAAGATCATATTTCATGGAAGGTGTCTATTTGGTGCAACCAAAAAGGGATTACAACACCATAAAATGCCAATGAAGGTTGCAAGTTACTTAAATCCAGTTCTGGATTAAAGTAAGCAACAAGATCTTAGATCATTCATTTCAAATTAATATTTTCCTTGTGTCTACCAAAGGTTAATGGGAGCACCAATGTTTTCCAATTCAAATATGTTTGGAAACATATGACAAATAGATCTTGATATTACAGTTAGATAAGATTAGAATAAAAGAAATTATCCAATGATTGACTTAAAGTAGCAACCTGAGTTCTTGAGAAATGGATCTATCAAAATAGATATATCGGTTACTTGGACCTAGTCAATCGTACATAAAGTGACATTGTACTGCAAAATACAAGTTGTAACAATTCAAGTTCAGAATTTTTGTCAACGTCACATGGATTAATATCTCTAGGTTGACGTGTTCAGAACATGAGAAGAGATTAAAGTTGCGAGTTGAGTACCATAAGATTCAGCGATGGATCAATCACATATTCCATGTTATGTACAATAATTGATATTTCCAGGATATACTTTATTGCAAGCAGATATCAATTGTTTCCAGGAGCACTATATGGGATGTAGTCAGAACTATCATCTTGTACTTTGATGAGTACAAATGATATGTTCTTGGTATATGGAAAAAAGGTATACTAGTTATGGTGGGACACAAATTAGTAATCCTTAGATCTGTTTGATCTAGTATTGCAGTTAGGCTAAGTCGATGAGTGATTCGAGCTCATAAAATCTAGTGGTTGCCATAACTACAAATACCGAGTACGTCGCAGCTTCTAAGGTAGCTAAGAAGTAGTTATAAATCGCAACGATTTGTTCCAGTTCTTGGATTCACACCTGACTGGACATAGTATATGTTTGAATATCTGGTGCTAGGGGCTCATAATTATTGACACTTCTTTTCATGAAGTTTTCACTTGGAGATCCATAGTAGTGAGATCATGAGGACAGACCCGCCAATAGGAACACCACATGTTTTGGGTGTCATTGGTATTTCCTATCTACGAACATTTGTATTGGTCTCCTGAATTGAGACCATTACCAAGGTGTACCATTTGATTACGTACTTTGACGTAAGGGGATACCATGGTATTGAAATTGTGGTGAGGTAGCTTGTGTTTGGTGTGTCGTTGGTGGAATGAAATTGATTGAATGGTCAAGAAAGGATTTTTTGCTTCAAAGTTTAGGAAGTTGTATATCTCAGGCTTGGTTGATCAAGATGGTGCTGCCTTAATAAGTCTTTGGCCAAAGTAGTACAAAGGTAAATCTATTCGGTAAGGTCAACAAATAGTAAACCAAGAAAAGGACAATGACAGAAGTGTGCGTGCTGCTTTATGAGATATTTAATGACAAAGATATTATAGTACACAATCAGTGTTTGTAGGATGATAGTCGTTGCTATGACTATCCTTATCTCTTTAGGGGTCATGATGAGTTGTTAGACTCCGCTCTTGGTTTGTAGATTTTATTCACTGTTATCGAGGTAAGGACCTAGAGGGTCACACACAATAGCGTATTTAGGAATCTGCTCTATTTTTTTGAATAGGTATATGGACATAGTGGGCTCCACCATGGGGTTCGAGCGTTGTTCAAGTTTTTGATCACCAAAAGAATTAAATAAATTCGTTAATATTCAAGTTACAAATATTTGGGATTGATTTTATTCAATGTATCTACAAGTTTAGTAAATACGAGAAAAATATTAAATCGAACAAATATTATTTTAATATTCAAGGATCGTTTAATATTAAGTGGGATAGCGAGTTGAGTTAAATGGATCAGTTTTATCACGTAATATATTTTATATATATTACAAGTATGTGATAAAATAAAAACTAATATTGACGCAGTTTTGTTCGTCAAAATTATTTATTTAGTGGATGTTGAAATTAACGGGGGTTGGGGAACCCATTGGGTATTTTATCAATTCCACTATAAATAAGATAGGAGGCTCTCTCTCTATCTTGGTGCATTAATCACTATTCATTCATTTATGGGATGAAAATTGACATCCTCTCTCTTCTCCCGCTTCCTAGAGAGAGAAGATGTTGATTCAAGAGTTTACATCTTGTTCTTCCTCAAGTAGCGAAGAGATATCGATGTGGTGATTGTCGGGATGTCGAAAGCATCATCAGATAGCCGTGCTAGCACCCGGAATTCAATGATCGACGTTCCAGTGGATTTTTGAAGCGTGTGCGAACAATTTTGAGGGTTCCTGCTTTGGATCCTTCAAGCGACGATCGCCATCGACTAGTTGCAGTCGACCATGACTTCAGATTTGAAACAGGTATGTTTTCATATTTATTTTCTGGTCCTTATAATTTACGTGAGATCCTCGAACATATTCAGGGCTCGGATCGTCGGTGACGATTATTTCCGTTGATCCGCCGATGAAAAATTTTAAAATCCCCGGCCCACAGGCTTCCGCTGTGAGCCCCGGAACCTAACATCACACCAATGGTCCGGTTCTTTTATTCCTTTACAAGAAACCTCTACACATTAACTTTATGAAATAGTATCATGTGGTTGAAGTTTCATGCAATTGTGTACCTGATTTCGAAGTTTCTTCACGTAAACCATGCAGAGAACTCTTGATATTAATGGATTTATGTGTATACAGAGAAGCAATATTATTTATTCTTCACAAAACTAAGTGAGGGTGTAGGACAAGAGGAGTGTGATTCTTCTTCACGCAACCAAGGAGTGGTTTGCAGGACACCCATTCTTCGTGAAGCCTTGAAGTCTCAAGGAACTATTCTATCCCTTCTCATAAAGGGAAGATTGAAGAGGATCTATTTTATGGAGAAAATGAGAGCCCTCGAGAATAGGTGAGCAGAAGCAACAAAAACATGGTTCGGTCCCTCTCCTTTTCTTTGGCGAGTATCACAACCTCTGACTCATTCAATCACTAACTTGAATATTGTTTATTTTTCCATGTAAATCAACATCTTGAATGGCCAAAGATCTCAACATTGAATTATTCAAACCCGGGTTAAAAGAAACGATTAAATACGTGGCATTCTTACTTCATGACGTGCATCTTCTTTACGGTGAATAAATAACGTGCATGTGATTATAAATGCATTCAATCCTGATTTCTGAATTCCTGAGCTCAAATGGCCTCCTAAAACCATGGTTGTTGTTCGTTCAAATCTTGTTTCTATAATTATTCATATAAATCATGAAAATTAAGTTTCATGATACTTTGATTATGTTTGCCTTGGTTGAGGGTTTCTTGGCTTCCTTGTATTGTTAAGGTAAATTTTTAGTAACACTTAGAATAAATTCTAAGTGATATTTCTTCATGTAGTAACAAAGCTCCTTCAAATACATGCCACCAATTATTCAACCTTCATGGAAATTATATAATATTCTATTTTTTCATGGTCACTATTAAACCTTCATTATGAAAAATAATATTGAATATATTCTTGAAATAATTTTCATGCATATCAGAATCTGAATATTCTTCAACTTAGTCGTTGCACGGTTCTCATCAAATAGTGAAATATTGCATGTGCCTCTTCAAATACTCTTCCACTTATTCTAATTTGTTTTGGAATGTGAATTCTAGAGAACTTTTCATATTCCAATCATCCTTCAACTCATCTTTTTTATTGTTGTAAACAATATTTAAACTTTTACCAATATAATTTAAACTAATAACTAGTTCATCAATTACTAGGAGAATTATTCAAGCATGTCATCCAATGTCATTTAATGAATCCCTAACAAATCTTCAGGTATCACCATGAAACTCAAAGTCTTCGACACATGTTTCTTGAAATATCAATCAATGAAGATCTCACCCAAGATCCATTAAATTTAGAAATTCTTCATTATATTAACATCAATATAATATTCCTATGTTATTGATCACCATTGTCAACCAATGACAATCATTAACAAAAAATACAACTCATACACATGGGCTCTTCAAGGCTAGAGAATGAAATTAAGGATGATTTGTGTGAGAATTAGAATACTTTATAAAATCAGATATTGATAGATGATAGTATTTTGATTTAATTTGGAATCAGTGATAATTGAATAAATAAATATTAATATGTGAGAATTAAATATTTAGCATCGCATGCACCTGAACAGACGTCATAACTCTGACACTTCCATTGCCTCTAATTTCATCTATATCTTAATTTAGTTCACTTAGATAGTTTTAGTTGATTTAAATAGTCTTTTTTAAATATTAATTTAGTTTTTAGAACTTTTTAGTTGTTAATCAAATTAAAAACTTTTTATGGATGAATATTTTTCCAAAATGATATTCCTAGTTTTTACGTACATTCTCTATGTGGTTCAACCCTGCTCTCCACTCCTGCATTAGTTTGTAGGTTAATAAATTTTAAAATTTGTCATGTCATGACGCACATACCATGATTGAATTTGTAAAAATGGATTCCATATTTGGAATCATAATAATTAATATTATATAATAATTTCAACTTAATTTTTGGTCATAATGAATAGCAAAAATAGTAAAAATTAATTACCACAGTTAAGGTTAAGACTAGTTTACCAGGGAATTAAACTAAAAATATAAAAGTTAAAATGATACAAAAACTTGTCCAATTCTTATTTTATGGAAATATTTAGAACCTTATATCATATAGGGGTTGATAATGATCCATTTTGGAGCTTTGTGGCATGTGTAAAACGTGGGTAACACTTTTTCTTTTCAAAAATTCCAGGTGTATCCTATTCCAAACTTATAAAAGGGAACCCACTATCCTCACCTCCTCACACTTCCAAAGCCTTTTGGTTCAACCAATACCTACCCAAATATCTTGCTTAATTCCCTCCGCAATTTTTATAGTCCTTAATTTGTTTAGCAAACCCTCTTAATAAGTATTTTGGCGTTAACCTAAGGAGGTTGTCTGATGTAGTTGTATCATTCTTAACAGAGTGTTTTTATTTGATTTATTCTTCCACAACCTTCAAATAATCATCAGATATGATGATATAAAAACATCAGTATCTCATATATAATGTGATTTTTTTTACTTTAGTGTCATAACCTACATTGGTCTCCTCTTCCATAAATGGGGAATGAAACCATCGATCTTGTGTACATCGGTCTACTTTCTCACGAATCGATGTATTTCGTTTTTCATCACTGCCTATCATAAATAAATATAATGATGGATTGAACAAATTTATATGATATTTATGACATAAATATACTTCTATAATTTGAACATCACATATACCTTCATACCTTCCAATCCATTTAAAAATGATAATGTCACTCGTGCCTACGTGTGGACTACCGCCAACACAAAGTGGTATGATTTGTTTTCCATTTTATTCTAACATTGATGGTAATAAGGACAGATTTAGTGAATATATATGATATATATTACATAAAAATTATTCTATAAAGGTGAAATTTTATTTAACTTTTTTTATCTATCGAAAAAATGGAAACAATGTTCATGCGTACATACGACCTACCATCTTCATGAACGGTGTAATCCATTTTTCCATAAATACCATATATGGGTGATTCTAAATATGTATAATATTTATATCACTATTGAAATTTTGGAGTTAATGGAACCATGAACAAATTAGTAGGGCCAAATTTATCGAACCAAAACATACATGAAAAACAAAGCAGTTATCACCCAAAATAGTAATTTTAATAAAGGATTGCTAATAAATTGGTTATCAAAGGTTGTATGTAAATAATATATTGTATGATATGTATTATTATAGTTCTTTAAAATATTTATAATAAACCTATATTTATTGTACATGTTTTTTGAATGTGTACAAAGAAAGTCAAGACTTATGGTAATGGATTTTCATTTCACTTTTATTTCTGTGGGACACATGTCATGTTCACTACTAGTTTTTTGTTTGTGGTGTATATAACAACCAATAATGTATTTTATAATGATTATTATAAAATTTATGGGTATTTATATATCCATATAATTTTATTTCTTACACAGGTCTTATGATTCAAAAGTTTCCAAAGTGGTAAATTATTTATGTTTCAATCTCATTACTTATAGAGATTGTTTATGATTATGATTTTGATGAAGAAATATTATGATATATCTCTCAAGAAACTCAATAATTTTCTAATACTCTATTTATATATTTAAATATCATGTTTACTTTCATTTTCTTCTCTCATATAACAAAATATACCAAAAGAACCTTTTTAAGGATAATCAACTTCATCTCTATCTTCGATTGAAAATTATTTCTCTTCCATGTCCATGTTTTCAAAAAATGTTTTCAAGAATTTTTTTACTATTATAAAATTATTTCATAAAGGTTTTTTTCCCATTTTTACTTTTTAAAAAATGGTTTGAAAGGAATCTTATTATTGTTTTCTGTATGAGGTACTTTTGAATTTTGTAATGGCACATACCTCATGGTCTATTACTTTGTCAAAATCCAGTGTTTGGTATGTTTGGGGAGGCAGAGGTAGCTGATTTAAAGTGTTTGTCGAAATTCCATTTTTTCCATTGGTAGGTCGCATTAGTGACTCAACATCGGTAGGTCACAACAATGGATTAGTGTCGGTAGGTCAAGCGTTGCTCAGTTGGGAATCATTGACTCACATCGGTGAGTCAGGCGTCGATGGGTCACATCTGTGGCTCCCTGTCGGTGGGTCGCATCGGTGACTCACTGTCGGTTATTTGCTATAAGTGACTCATGTCGGTGGCTCACCCATCGGTGAGTCATTTCCATATTTTTCCAGTTTTTCCAGTTTCACCCCTCTTACTTTTTAATTTGACATAAATCAAGTTTAAAACATTTTTTGAGCATTTATAAAGTAGTTTCAATGTATATTAATTATATATTTAATATCCTAACACTCCCGAGACTTTCAAATAGTCAAACCCCATAACTAGATAGTGATCTGACTTTAATGGACCTTAAAACCATTTCTCTTCTGTTGAGATAAGATTATTCTCTTCTAAGATTATATCTTCTATTCCCCACATGTTTCCATTTTTCTCTTAGTGCACCCAAAGCCTTTATTCCCCACGAAGTCATGTGTTGTGTTGTGGAACTAAGATTCAGTTTTTGTTGCATTCTCCTGCGACTTGCGTGACCCCCTATTTTTAGCGCAATGAGGAGTTGTTGATCGTCTGTTTTTTTAGGTAGGAATTCCTTTATCTCTCTTTTAATTGTGTATCATGTAGAGTAGGTAAACTCATGTATAATGGGTTTTTCTACCTTTTTAATAAATGATGGGCTGGAAAGATGATGATGTTGTTTGTTTTATTTTATATGTTATCTGTGATACACATTGTGAACATTTTTATCCACATGCCTTTGAAAATCATGGTCATTGAAGGCCTCTATTTGCATATCAGACTCATGAATTCTTGTTGTTAATATTCTGTTGAACGGCTATGAACATGAAAACTTGATTAATCACATATATTCGGTTTATTAAATGGATGACCCATGATCTAAATTATTATGTGATAACCACTAATTTATCAAAGTGTAATTAAATAACATATGTGTTAAATATGAATAGAATTTGCCTTGTTTGGTGTGGCAGTGTTCTACGTGTGGATATATTCTGTCTCATGCTTCGTACGAGTTGTGTGGTGCTGTTATTGAGAGAATGACGGTGTGTGAAGATAGTTTGTGGGTGAAATGGCATCTAAGATTGAGATATTTATTGATTGTGGAGTGGATAATTTTTTTGAACAGTGGGTCTGCATCTGGGTTGTGATTTGGTTGTTGAGCATGGTATTTTTGTGCATTGGGACTGCAACATGGTTGAGTTTTGTTGTTTTATGGGATGTGGTGCTTTTCATACAGTGGGGCTTCCAAGGATGGTTTAGTAGGGATAATTTTTTAGAAGGATGGTGTTACCTTGCATGGGAATTTCTCCCGAAGTTTCTAGAGACTGGTATAATATTAATGGTTGTTAGAGTGGATTCTTTTACCCTGGTCCTTCTTTCTTTGTTTAGATTTAGTAGTGGTTGGTATGGTTACTTTACTCTTATAACATGTGCAATGTTTTGTAGTTGTTCGGGTAGGGATGGAATCAATAATTTTGGCTTGATTAAATAAATAATTATATTTGTTTAAATGAATTAGCTGAGGTTATAAATTAAGTCTGTGGAAGAGTGTGGTAGCATTAGGATATTCACCATTAGGGATGAGCAGTTAACTAGTGGTAAGTGGTGAAGGGTACCCAATAATTGATGTGATTACTACTCTACTTTACTTTACTTGCGTTATTCGGTAAGCGTTCCTTGGTGAGGTTGGGGTGGAAAATATACCTTGTTAGGTGCTTTTGAGTTTCTCCTATTTTTCTCACAAGGGTATTAGTATGCTTCTCTCACTTGTGCACGAGTGACTTTAGTTTTTACTACTGAGTATACTTTTATGCTCAACCTACTTATATAAAATAGTTTTTAGGTTTCCAAGAAGATTATGTGAAATGTGCTGGACCCTACTAGATCGGGCATCGAGATAGTTGTTGTGTCGCTCCTTAGATTTGTTCTTTTGGTATTTACTTTGGAGTTTTCATTATTTTTTAGCAGTTTCACTTTAAACATGCATGTGAGATGGATTTTGGTTTCATTTATATATATGTCTTGGAGTTTTTTTGAGGTTGATACATCTTATCTCTTGATCTTGGTTAGTATAAAAAGGGTAATGTCTCCAATTTTGTGAGATTTGTATTTCCTTGGTGTTGGTCACCACCTCGGGGCCTACTGGAGGCGGGACTCGGGGGTCATTATTGCTTTTTAATACTGAATAAGGAAGTTTATGACACTTTTACATCACTTACCTCATCTGGACGAAAAAGGTTCATGACAAATTTTTACTAAAAATGTGAAAAGATTTTTTATTTTAATATGGATAGCATGAGTGGAATTTATATCCATCATTACTGCTCAATGATTTAAAGATTCCATTATTAGTTTCCATGTTTATTTTTTCTAAAAAAAATTCTTTAATATTTTGGAATTTTTTATATTTAAAAGAATTTATTTAAAAAATAAAGGATATTTTCCTCAAGAATGTTTGAGTGATCTTTTTATGGGATTTCTATTCATAAATGACAATAACCATTGGGTTTTTATATTTATTATTGGGTATATGATCCAATTGCACCATATTTATTCATTCTATAGATGGATTTTGATTATGTAGATGAGGTGTTTATGAGACCCATTTATTTTTCATGGGTTACACTTTGATGTATTGATGGAATGCTTATGAAACCCAATTTATTTGTGTGGATCATGATATCATTATATGATGAATGTTTACAGATTTTATGACAAAAATATGTATGGTTTTAATTATGTGATGGGTGGGATTGGAATTTTATATCACCCTAATTAATTAGGAAAAGTGTTATTTCTCATGATATAATTATAGGAAAAAATATGATGTGCTTGATCTACTATGGTAAATAAGCCATTGTTCTTTATCAACTATGGGAAAAAAGTCAATGTGCTTGATCCACTATGGTAAAAAGGTTATGATGCATGATCATTTATGCTATGGTAAACATGTTTTGATGCTTTATTCACTATTATTTTATGGTCTCTATAGTTAACATTGACCTATGAAATTATTTCTATGTTTATGATGGTGTTACGCTTATATGACATGAACTTATGGTTTGTGATTTATCTATAATGATTTCTCATTATAATGATGAATGTATTTAAAATGATAAGGATTTATTCTATGGGTCATGTTCATGATCATTGGTGGATTTGGTATGAACCTTGTAAGTTATGTTCATGATCTCATTCCATTATGCTTATATTATGGTTTCTTATGACCAGCAATTGATATCTCTTATATTTACCCTTACTGAGCATATGAGATCACCCTTTCTTATGTTTCCTTTCCCTAGGTTATGAATAAATATTTAAGTAGGGTATTTATATGAAGTTTTATAAATAGAGAGATCTTTATGGTAGATGTTTAATATCATTAATAAAATGAGAATATTTTATATCTAGTCTCCAAATACACTAAACCTTTATGGTCCTCAGGAGTGTATTTATGGTTTGTATTTATTCTTCTAAAAGGATAATGTATATATATATATATATATATATTTTATTCTTAGGTCTTTATAGTTGGTATTATAGAAAATGATTAGTTAACCTTTCGAACTAGGATTAGACAATTTTAGTAAGAACCCTTGGGATAACTATAAGGATAACTCCATGTATAGGAAAATATCATGGAATTTTGGTGAAGGATTGAGTGAGAAGTTTCTAAGAAATTACATCCCTTTATGGATACCATAAGTGTATGCAGATATAGAATATTTTTATCTAGTGTTAATGAATCCAAAAAGGTTGTACTGGGATTTTACTAGATCATCACCTGGTGCACGATAATGGAAATTTCTACACACCTAGTTTGACACTCCTGAGGGATTTTCTTCAGAAATTCACAAACTATTTACAAACCATCATGAAGGATTTGAATATATGATTACCATTAATGACATAGGTTAATCCTAAGGTGTCATAAATTGAAAAGTTTCCATGATTTATACATCGTATAGGTGATTTTTTAAAATTATGTGGCTTCCCACAATGATTATTACTGCTCAAACTATGCCTTTTGGTTTTAGTCAATGATTGGAACTTGAAGGAATCATGTGATGTATGGATGAGATGCCCAATGCAATGAACATTTCCATGAGAAATGAAATGGATTGGAATCTTGGATACAATATTTTTTACTATTATCACTCAATACTCTCAATATATAAGTGGTAACACAAGTTATATTGAACTTCCATATTTACTAAGTAGGCTGAAACATACCATTAAATATTTTATGAAACAAGTTCCTCCCTCCTTATATGGGACTTATGATCCACTAGTTTTGTAGTAATATATCAATGTGATGGAAATGATATTTTACATTATTTAGTGCTCAAACCATGAAAAAGCCACCATAGAAATTTATCATTTGGAAGGTGAAGCAGATCAGTGGTTTAATATTATTAATAATATAAGTCAAGGAGATGAAATTGACTATATGGAATGAGATGTTTTTAAGGGGATATTTTGAGTGAGTACTTACCTTGTATTTTACTTATAAAATAATTAATGAATTCCTTGATCTTAAGAAAAAGTATTATGAACCCATTGGTACCTATGAGGTAAATTATACAAGTCTCAAAAGGTATTCTAATCATTTGATTATTATACTCTAGAGAAAAATTGATCAATTCATTAGAGGTTTGAAACCAAGTCTTATAAATGCATTAACTACAAGGGATTTTGGAATCTATGAAGAAGTCATTTGATGTGAAATCAAAGTGTAAATGGAAGATAGAAACCCTCTTTGTTTTGGTGATAAGAAAAGGAATATAGATTTTAATGGTATATCTAGTGGAAAATCACAAGGGGGGAAGAAAAATATTCAACATTTTGCTTTCCAAAATTGTGGGAAGGAACACTCAAGTGAATGTTTGAAAGTAACATAAAGCTGTTTCACGTGTGGAAAATATATCCATTGAGAAAAATTACCATCGAAGTAATATGAATAATCCATTCAATGAAATGAATTAAGAGAGGGTTCAACAGAATACACCACTGATAGTTCCGTGATATAGATGAAATAAGTTTGTGCATTATGCGAATCAATTCCCTAATCCAAGGGCTAATGCACATAATAGGCCACAAAAACCTCTAAATACAAAGTACAAAGGGAAAGTTTATGAAATCACAAAAACTATAGTGAATTATGATAATTTGAGAACACTTATCCTCTACCATAGTGTTGGGAATTTCATATTGGAGTTTGTATAAAGGAGCCCCCTGAATATCTTATTGTTCATCCTTTAGTGAAATTTTACGTGATTCTATACATTGATTTCCTCCCTCGACATATATTCTAGAATAATTAAATAACATTTAGTATTCCAAATCAACCTATGATCATCTATTATTGTAAGGATGGACCCTAATTTCTAATGAGAGTGTTTTTTATGTGTAATATGGGAGCATATTTAAGTAATAAAGGGTGAATTATCTTTTAGAAGTACATCTGAGTTTATTGTGACTTTATCTTGGAACTAATTAGGGTATATACATCTTGGTATGAGACTTTATGAGTGATTAAAATTATTTCAAGATAATGTTTATGTTGATAATGGAAGGATATGAGATCAATCCATTCCAATATTTGGGATTCAATTTTGGAAATACATATTTTGGAGGAGCCTTAAGGTTAACTACTTTTTAAATGGGTTAATTTGAACCTTGGGTGTTATGTTTGAAGCATTTGAACTTAATGCATTACATAACTTATACTAACCATTCTGGTATTGGAAAATATTTTGAGACAAATAGAAATATTTTTCACCCTTTTATGGATATTATGATCTTCTAAAAGATAATTTTGGTTCTTCAAGCACTAAAAAAATAATCTTGTATATTTATTTCTTGTAGAAATAAATAAAGTGGAAATTTACTGAATAAAAAAAAATAGTGAAATTGTTCTTATGATATGGAATTAAATCGAGTAAGTATATTTTTCATGTTCAATATCCTGATAGTAAAATAATCCATCAAATTTGGGAAAATTATGTAAAAATAAAATGTTATACTTTTACCTTCATTTTTGAAGAATCAACGGTCTTTTCACCCACCACAATTTTATGGATTTATGGTGGTTAACATTCTCTTGAACATCTTCTCCATCACTCTCTATTAGTCTTTGGTTATTATTTTTCTCCCCCATGAATATATCTTAACCCTCTATTAATGTTATTCTATTTATAAACCTATTTCTTTGTTATCCTACTTGACCTTTATATTTCCATTTTTTTCTCTTAAGATGAAGTTTTATCAACCCTTTTATGATGCGGGTTTTCTAAAAAGGAATTTTCAAATGTCTATCCCTTGATTATTAAGATAAATTTTAAATTGTGTGTATGTAATTTATTAAATTGGGATATATTGTAACACCCTAAGATTTTATTAATTTTTTTAAAAAAACTATTCATTTGATTGCTTGCATTACATACAACACCAAGCTTAAATGAATCACGATATACTATTAAAATGTTTAAACATTAATATATTAATTAATCTATTAAATTTATGTGGATGAATAAGAAAAAAATAAAAATGAAAATTACATCATATTTATAAAATAAATTTATTTGTTATCAATTGAATAGAAATGAAAAGAAATATCATTTTAAAGTAGATGAAATATTTTTCTTAAAAACTAATTTTGGCACACAAAGTGTTTTTATATTAATAAATTAAATTAACACTATTTATGAATGATTTTAATGAAATTTATATATTATATATTAAATAAATTTTTTTATCATTCATCTAATATTTTTTTATAAGCATGTGATAAGAATAAATTTAGTTTTATGCTTAAAAATTATACTTCTCAAAAATTGATTCTATCTCAAACTTATAATAAAATTAATTATTGAAAATTATATAAAATGTATATAAAAAATTGGATTTATTTTTTAAATAAAAACTTCAAAATTAAATTAGAGTGAATTTTTTAAAGTTTTCTGAAAAGATTTATTTTTTGATGAATAGTAAACAATAATGCTTTTTATTAAAAAAATCCTTTTGATTTAAAGTTTTTATAAAATTAAATCTTGTTTTAAATTTTTATTAAAGGATAATTAGTTAAATTATATAATTATTAATCCAATTTAAGTCCTTTTAATTAATATCATATTGAATTTTATATAAAAAAACGTTTTATAATTTAATAATTTCTTTTCTTCAGAAAACCATTTTTTTATCGTGTCCATGAGTTTAGTTATAAATTAAATTATACCACTTAAATGTATTAAATTTGAAAAAATGGATTCCATATTTTTAATCAAAATAATTAATATAATATATTAATGGAGTCTTAATTTTTTGTAATGACCAAATTTTTATAATTAAAATCCCCATTGTGAGTTAATTAAATGTCTTATTTTGTAATATGGTTATAGAAAAAACATTAACTTATTTGGTTTTATTATATATTATAAGATTTAGTTGAATGTTAAGAATCATTTCCATTGATAATATAACTATTGAGTAGTTATCATATTATTAGTATAAATATAGTGTTTTATCAAATCCAACTGACCCAGACAAAGGAAGTGATGGCCTCAGCCAGTAGGATGATACCATACGAATCCCATTTATCAAAGATTCCAAGGTAGATATAATCACTAGTATTTTACCTTGACCAACCCTAATTTAAGATCCAACAACTTAAGAATGAGAAAAACCATGTATAATAGAAGTTCATGCACATCAAGATCACGACCCAAACTTTGTTCACTGAACCACCCCATGAAAGTCTGACAGTCGCGCACCTTTCCCTTAGGGAATTTTCTAGTGTGTTAAAGGGATATGTTTAAAGACCTTAATAATTTGAATATTTATATTATATTTTCAATATAATAATGGTTCTATTTACTTCTTACAGTTACTTTATAAAATTTTTTCATTTTTGATACAATAAAGCATAAATTCTATTTTCATGTAATATTCAAATTCAATCATTGAATTTATTTTCATGAATTAATGAATTTATGAAATAAATAATATTTTGATAAAATATTATTATTAAATAATTTTTATGAAATATGAATGACCATATAACTTTTATGATTTCAAATGTAATTTTTATAAGGGTTCGAAAACTGTTGTCAAAAAACCCAGTAATTCTTAATAAATATTGATTTTATTTTTAAAGTAAAAAATCACATATTTATAAAATTATTTTGTTTAAAATAAATATTATTTTTAGATTCATAAATTTTAAATTATCCAACGTTGATTTTTTCATAATTTTCTGAGATAGTCGAATTTTTGGTTAAATTTTAAATGCTATTTAAATATATAGTGTGTATTATGACATCATAATGACCCAAAAATGATGTAATAAATACTATAAATGGTATGGAAGAACAAATATATGTTTTAAATTTAAAATAATTTGATTTTATGTTTATTTTATTAATTTTATAAAGCCTTTATAGATTATTCAAAACCATTAATATATTTTAATATTTTAAAATCATTTCATTAAGAGTATGACTCAATTTCACATAATAAAAGGTATTATTTTAGTCTGTTCAGAACTTTTAATTATAAAACAATGAAAAATAATCCCATTTTTTAGAAACCATGGGATGTTTTTTGGTTTTTTTAATTTTATTATATAGATTCCAAAACCTAAGTTTGAGAAATGATAAAGAATTCCCCACTCATTTCATATATAAACCCACCCAATATCCCATTTATATTCACTAAAAATCCTTGTATAACATAATTACTCTACCCTCCCCTCTCTAGAGTCCTCCCAAGGTGCCCCCAATTTCTCAAGAAGCCCCTCCCAATAATTTGGAGTCACACTCTCAAGATTAGGGATCCTTACCTTCTCTTTTTATTCAAGTTTCTTTATTATCTGATGCATTCCATTTCCAATTTAAAATGATGGGATATGTTTTTCCATTTCCTTATTACTTTAAATTTTATATCTAAATTATTTTATACCCCTTTCTCTCTCATCAACCAATTTTATGAATTTTAATGTGATGTTGTTATGCTGCTGAAATTCCACTATGATTTCCATGCCAAACAGTTGTGTAGTGAATACTCATACCCATTTCCTATCAAGGGTGTTCACCTTTATGAACATATACTTATTTATTTTAGACTTAAATTTATTTATTCTATACTACATGATCAATGTCACATACATAAATTATTTTAAGGTTATTTTTTATTTATTTTCCATTCATGCTTTGTTTTGGGGGGGTTCCCAAGCTTTTAGGGTGGAATGTGTGAGTTTTCATGAATTAGGCCAAACCGTGAGCCCAATTTAAAATTTAAAATAAATTTTGTTTCTTTTATAAATCATTCATTTTTCAACATTTTTCATCTATTCAAATTTCTACTTGGCCACCACTAACCTATTAACACCACCATTTAAATTTGGAGCCTTTATGATTCCATAATCATGCGGGATTTGGGTTTTTATTTAAGTAGTTGGGCCACCAAGAAAGCCCATTTCCAGTTAAAAAACATTTGGTTTATTTAATAACACATTCAATTTTAACCTTTTTTTTTATTCTACCTCTAACCCGAGCCCACTGAACCTAGGCGTGCCCCCAATCTCTTATCTCCCTATTTGGAGCTCGTTGTCTTCGCAGAACAAGTATCAACTTTTGAGGCTTCCTCAACTCGAGAATATTTATAAAGGTAATTTGTTTCCTTCATAAATCCTTCATTTATCACTCTTTTTACCCCATTAAAATTCATACATGATATTATTATCCTTTTTCAAACCTCCCTTGAATTTTTGTCTATTTTCAAATTCAACTAATGGTGTATTTGGGGTGATTTCTACAAGATCCCTCAAGTAAGTTGGTCTTCTTCATTCTTCTTTCAATTTTCTTAGGGTTACATTCAGTGTGATTAGGGTTTCGTCCCTTATACTTGAGGTTCCTAATTTCCATATGTTAGGGTTATAACCTAGGGTTTTATTTCTTGTCTTTTGGGTGAAATCTTGTGGTTTTGGGTTGGATTTCACTTCCTTGAGCTGCGGCGGTGGTGCGGTTTATGTTTCCCGCCATGTTATGAAAGTTTCGACATAAAAGCTACATGATTACATGTGTAAACAATCATTGATGAGTTAGCTTTCTGTATTTACTAATTTTCCATATTCCGCATATGTTGGGTGTGGTGCGAAAACTGTTTATGATTGATTTGGTTATGTGTTTACTTTTATAGTTGAATTTTTACTTGAAATTGGGTGTTTTCACGTGTAACTCATGGGGTATTATTTTTGTGTATTTTATAACTTATGTAATTGGTTTACTAAATCATGTATTTCCGTAAAATTCTGTTTTGGTAATGTATTAGTGTCCCATGGGCCTAAAAAGAGGGTTTTTGAATAGGTTTGATGTGTAAAACATTGTTATACTTCTTGAGAGAATTTTATGAAAATGCGTGTTTTCATTTGTATATTTTGTGGTATTATTCAAGGTGATTTTATAACACTTAAAGGTGGTTTTATAAATCTATATATGGATGAAAATTCTATTTTGGATAGGAATTGGTATGGTTTTGGCCTTAAATGGTTTTTTGGAAATGGGTTTTGTGTGCAAGACATATTTACACCACTTGGGTTCTTTTTATGAAAAATTATAAATGTTTTAGTTGGTTTAAAAAAGTGGGAAAAGGGTGGATATGTACTTTTTGGTGTTTGAGTTCACCTATAATGGGGTTTTGAAAGGTTAAGTGATATTTTATGTTGTCAAACATTTTTATAATGTTTTGAAAATATTTGAAATGTTTTATTAAATTGTGATGTTGGAGCGAAACTTGTTTGTGGGATGTTCTGTATAAGTTTGATGATAAAATGATTATTATGGTAAAAAGTGTATTATGTTTCATGTGTGTGTGGGATGTTATGTGATGTGTATCACCTTTTAAATGTTTTATAAATTTTTTTAAAGGATGTGTTGAAGCGTTGAAGTGATGTGAAAAGTGTTGTGGGCTATTTTGGTGTGTGTATGATTTCAAAATGCATTTCAATGAAAAAGTTGATTTTTTGAGTTTTGTGATGTAAATATGTTTTTTGGTGAATATGTTATGTTTAAATGATATTTTCATGTGAAAATTATATTTCTTGACTTTTTGAACTTGTTTGAGCACAAAGGGAAAACCCGGGTATCTAGGTTGGTGGACGTGTACTAGTATGCTAGTGAATCCATGGGGTTTGGCCTCAATTTCACTTAGAAATATTGACTCTTACAAATCTATCTAAACTATAATGATGATTATTGGGGAACACTAGGTTATGGTTATGTTCCCTACTAGTGGGTCATGCACGAGAACAAATATTTGTGATGGTTACTCTCACCGAGATATCAGGTACCTGAGACCCACAACGAGCTAGTGCCTAGGAGTTAATTTCCTATTTCTTGTGCTCATTAAATCCTTTATAATTACCATAGGAATATGGTATATTTGTATGTAAAATTAAGTGCCTTTGGTATTTATTTTAAAAGTGTTGATTCTTTAAATTATCCCACATGAAAACTGTTTTTTTAAGTTGCATATTTTTGAAATTGTAACTAGCATTTCCTATTTATGAAAAATTGAAAGATTTTAGTCTTTGAATGTTTATCACATGGAATATATTAGTGGTGGTAGCCTAATGGGGATTGTATCACACCCTAATTACCCCCTTGGGTGTAAGTAGACTTGGTTATTTTGTTGTTTTAGGGTTGGGTACAACTTTTGTGCCAACGGTTCGGGTTTTTACAGGTTGTTCGTGATGTAGTGTTGTCGAGATGGATTTAGGGTGGTGCCTATTAACATGTGAAGGTTCTTGGGATGTTCTTATTTGGTTTTTACCCTTTTTAATGGTCTTTAAACATAGTTTTAACTTATGTAATTCAGTTCATAAATTTTGAACAGGACAGTTTTAGTTGAAAAATTCAGATTTGTTTTATTGAGTTTGTATGTTGTTTAATGTTTATAAACTCAGGTAAATCGTTCTCAAACTTCATTTTATGATACCCGGGAACTTGTGTCAGCCTGTGGGGATCGGGAAATCCCTTCGGTCCTTGTCGTGGTCTGGGTCAAGTGCCGGTTTTGATGGTGTCCAGATTTGGTTCGTGACAAAATGGTATCAGGGGAGGTTTTGGTTAACTCATTGGGTCACATTATTTAGTGAACAGTCGGGATAGTATAGAGTTAGGATTGTTGGGACTTGGTATTTCAGTTATGGTTAGTCTGCCTAATTAGAACACCTCAATAGGGTATTTGAGTTGCCAGGGTAGGTTGGGATTTATATGAGTTCTTTGGATTTCTTGGATTGATGATGATTAAGGGAAATGAAAAGAGAGTTGGGTTAATGGTCTCGGTGTGCTCGCGGAGCCTGGAAATCCATGTGGATCCAGGGATATTCACTAGAACACTCTCTGTGATGGTTAAGTGATTGGAATATGGCTTCCAACCATATGTCCAAGTCACCCACTGAAACTAGTTTCCTCTCGCATTGTCTTGTGTTCTTTAGTTTTGAAATCTTGGAATTTTGGTTTTAAAGTGACTTGGTTTTAAGAAGTGTAAAGTTTTTGTGAAAATATTATCTAATAAAGAGGGAATGGTTTGATTTTTTAAAATGGAGAACTAAATTTTCAGAATTGTATTGGAATGGAAAATGGTGTGCTTCCACCTCTTTTTAAAGCATGAACTATGTCAAGACTGGTTTTGAAAAAGTGTTTCCAAAAGAGTTTTCTAAACTATTGAAAGGTGATTTAATGAGAAGAGATGTTTTGAAATTTATGTGAATAACATGAATGAGATTTTTCATTGGAATTATTGTGCCTTTCTGAAAAAAAAAATTTATGCGGTAATTTGGGTTTGATTTCGTTGTTAACGGTCTTGAGAAAAAGGAAGTATTGGTTGATTGTTTTGGTTTTGAAAAGTGGAATGAGTTTTTGTATTGAACTTTGTTTTTTTGCTTGAGCGACCACATGCATGGGGTTATATGGGATGATGGATGGTTAATGACATGACTGGATGAGTGCCGGGATGGATATGAGGAGGGAGCCCGGTGTGGCACGGAAACATGCATGTGTGGGGCCCATGGGGTACCATTGGGGGATATGCTAACCGCTGAACCGTTTGTTTTCAGAGATATGTTTTTAAAAGAAAAACATGATGTCTTGATGAGTGGTTTGGGATGGTGTGCATTATGTTTTTTTGGAAATGTTGATGTTGTGGAATGTTTTGATTCCAAGAACCCCTCTTGTTTTAATAGTATTTTTGTTTTTTGTTTGGTCGGTATGCTGGGTTGAAGGGCGGATTAGTGGTCTCCTCTGAGAATATTTTGTGAAGCCTTTATGGTGTTTTCCCTCATCTGTTTGGATCTGGATGAGGAATGTCTTGACCAATAGACTATGTTGGTTGGGTCCATGGGTTCTCTCATAGGATTAGGTACGCCCCATTAAGGGTTAGTGCACAACTGAAGTGTAACCCAAGTTGTTTCTCCATTAGAAGATCCTCCAGTTGATCAATATAAGGAATTTTTCTTGAGATTTTTAGATTGAGTATACACCCTTTCCTTTCTTGGTTTGTTGTATCCTCTTGTAGCGGGATAGTGACCATGGAAGGTTGAAAGAGACCTTACCTTCTTAAGTTTCTTGATTTGCTGAAGGTGGAAGTGGTTTGGGGTTGTTAGTATGGATGAGTATCTGGATGGTGTCTAAGAGGTCCTATCAGTATTTTATAGTCTCTTAGAAGAAGGAGTTCATGTTAAACAACTAGTGTGAGAAATATGGTCATGAGAGGATATTGTTTCCACTTTCTAGAATTGTGTGTTTTTTTGGGATGTTATATAAGGTCCCTCTCCATGCATTGTTTATATCAGTCGCCATGGTCCTATTCGGTGACACCTTTTGATGTATTGTGCTCGATTGACCATAATGGTGATAGTTGTGCAATCCTTTGAGAGTCCCTGTTATGTTGGGAGAATGTCTCCCTTGGAAAAACTTCAAAATCTTCCATTTTAGAGGAAGGTGAGTGTAGGTGTTCTTAACTTCTCTTGTTTCTCACCCTAAGAAACAAGTTGTGATGTGTGTGCATCTCCTAAGACCTTGTTTCAGTGAAATATCATGATAGGGTAAAGTGAGTTTGGAATGTGCTATCCCTGGAAAATTTATCTGGGATTGTGGTGTAGTTGTTGGTGGCACCGAAAGAAGAATTCTCTTTTAGTGGGTTTCCAAAGACTAACTATGAGGCTGAAGATGCTTCAATCATTTGAGCTCCAGCCATAGGTCTCAAAGAGAAGCTGGGTCATAATCAGGGGAAATCACAGGGTCATTTAAACCCTTGTACAACATCTTATCCTCTGTATGAAAGATAAAAAGAGTTAAAAACCTCTGGTGTCATCATCTTTCTTCTGTTGTACCCATTTGGTGGAAATAGGGGGAGGGCCTTGTACTAATGTCATCACCTAATGTCATTCCCCCCTTTAGTTTCCATTGAGTCATTAGAGAATGGTTGGAAATTTGGATAGACGTGCTGAGGACACAGTTTGTGTAGGATTTGTAGTGACTGTGTTCCAGGAATCCATTCAGAAAGAATGATCTACACAGTTAGTGCCCGGTTTCCCAAACCATGCGGACTAACCCTGTGCCTTTCCAAGTATTTAATTTTTTTGGGTCTTTCTGTGTTGGCCCACACTGGTCGGTTAAGATGGTTAGTTCTTATGGTGGAGAGACCTACTATGATTCTCATGTACATTCCTTCATAAACTTTGAATGGAATTCTACCCTTTGTACTAGGGAGCCCGTTCAGGCCTCCCCTTGTTAGTGTCCTGATTCTGTCTCGGAAAAAAATATTGGTTGTCTCTTATGGTGGGGAGCATATTTGTGTCCCCCCATACCAGTAACTTAGATTTTTCCATATTATTGGCTTGGTGTAGATTGTGTCGTTCGGAACTATCTAGCTACCAACATCTTTCTTGAGTAAACGTTGGGATTAGAGATCTCCCAATGGTTTAGTTAAAGGTAAGTGTAACCTTGTTCAAAGTTGTTGTTCGTTTTGGTGAATTGCTTGAGTCTTGTTCAGACAATGTTTGAGGAGTTTTATTTTGGGATAAGGTATGAATGTTATTGATAATTTCAGGAAAGTGGTGTAGGTTTTTTTTGTGAGGGTAATCCTTCCTTAATTGATCACTGGAGGTGTTTTGGCCTTTGGGGGCGAAACCTGGCAAGGGAGTACCTCTTGGTTTCTCAGTTGGGTTTGCTTGTTGCTTTGAACTTGCTGTGAATTTCAATTGAGTAAAGTTTTCAAGGTGAGAATAATTGTCACATACATAACTTATTTTAAAGGCATTTTTTATTTATTTTTCATTCATGCTTTGTTTTGGGGGTTTCCCAAGCTTTTAGGGATGAATGAGTGAGTTTTCATGAATTGGGCCAAACCGTGAGCCCAATTCCAGATTTAAAATATTTTTTTTTATTTTTAACTCATTCAATTTTCAACATTTTTCATCTATTAAAATTTCTACTTGGCCTCCCCTGACCTATTAACACCACCATTTAAATTTGGATCCTTTATAAATCCATAATCATGGGAGATTTGAGTTTTTATTTAAGTAGTTGGGCCACCACGAAAGCCCATTTAAAGTTTAAAAAAACATTTTGTTTATTTAATAAATTATTCAATTTTAACTATTTTTCGGTGATTCCACCTCTAACCTACTCCCACTGAACCAAGGCGCTCCCCAATCTCTTCTCTCCCTCTTTGGAGCTCGTTGTCTTCGCAGAACAAGTAGAAACTTCTTAGGCTTCCTCAATTCGAGAAGATTTATAAAGGTAAATTGTTTCCTTCATAAATCCTTCATTTCTCACTCTTTTTACCCCATTAAAATTCCTACTTGGTCTTATTATCCTTTTTAGAACCTACCTTTAATTTTTGGCTGTTTTTAAATTCAGATATTGGTGTATTTGGGGTGCTTTCTACAAGATCCCTCAAGTAAGTTGGTCTTCTTCACTCTTCTTTCAATTTTCTTGGGGTTACATTCAATGTGACTAGGGTTTCATCCTATATCCTTGAGGTTACTAATGTCCATAAGTTAGGGTTAGAACCTAGGGTTTGATTTCTTTTCTTTTGGGTGAAATCTTGTGATTTTAGGTTGGATTTCACTTCCTTGAGGTGCAGCGGTGGCGCAGTTTATGTTTCGCACCATGTTTTGAGGGTTTCGACATAAATGGTAGGTGGTTCCATGTTTAAACAATCATTTATGAGTTATATTGCTCTATTTACTCATTTTCCATATTCCTCATATATTGGGTGTGGTGCGAAAACTGTTTATGATTGATTTAGTTATGTGTTTACTTTTATAGTTGCATTTTTACTTGAAATTCTGTGTTTTCATGTGTATGTCATGGGGTATTGTTTTGGCGCATTTTATAAATTATGGAATTGGTTTACTAAATCATGTTTTTCCTTCCAATTCTGGTTTGGTAATGTATTAGTTTCATGTGGGCCTAAAAATAGGGTTTTTAATAGGTTTGATGTGTGAAACCTTGTTATACTTCTTGAGAGCATTTTATGAAAATGTGTGTTTTCATTTGTATATTTTGTGGTATTATTCAAGGTGATTTTATAACACCTGAAGGGGGTTTTATAAATTTCTATATGGATGAAAATTCTATTTTGGATAGGAAATGGTATGGTTTTGGTCTTAAATGGTTTTTTGGAAATGGGTTTTGTGTGCAAGACATATTTACACCACTTGGGTTCTTTTTATGAAAAATTATAAATGTTTTAGCTGGTTTAACAAAGTGGTAAATGGGTGAATATGTACTTTTTGGTGTGTGTGTTCAACTATCATGGGTTTTTTAAAGGTTAAGTGATGTTTTATGTTGTAAAACATTTTTAGAATGTATTGTAAATCATGGGGGATTTGGGTTTTTATTTAAGAAGTTGGGCCACCACGAAAGCCCATTTCTAGTTTTAAAAAAATATATTGTTTATTTAATAACTTATTCAATTTTATATATTTTTCGATGATTCCACCTCTAAACTAAGACCACTGAACCTAAGCTCTCCACCAATATCTTTTATCCCTCTTCGTAGCTCGTTTCCATCATAGAACAAGTAGAAACTTCTTAGGATTCCTTAATTCGAGCATATTTATAAAGGTAATTTGTTTCCTTCATAACTCCTTCATTTATCATTCTTTTTACCCCATTAAAGTTCCTATATGGTCTCACTATCCTTTTTCGAACCTATATTTAATTTTTGGATGTTTTTAAATTCAGATAATGGTGTATTTTGGGCAATTTCTACAAGATCCCTCAAGTAAGTTGGTCTTATTCATTTTTCTTTCAATTTTCTTAGGGTTACATTCAATGTGATTATGGTTTCATCCCTTATACTTGAGGTTACTAGTGTAAATAAGTTAGGGTTAGAACCTATGGTTTGATTTCTTGTCTTTGGGGTGAAATATTAGGGTTTTAGGTTGGATTTCACTTCTTTGAGGTGCGACGGTGGTGTAGTTTATGTTTCACACCATGTTTTGAGGGTTTCGACATAAAAGGTAGGTGGTTCCATGTGTAAACAATCATTGATTAGTTAGCTTGCGGTATTTACTCATTTTCCATATTTGTATTATTTTGGGTGTGGTGTGAAAACTTTTTATGATTGATTTGGTTATGTGTTTACTTTTATAGTTGAATGTTTACATGAAATTGGGTGTTTTCACGTGTAACTCATGGGGTATTATTTTTTGTATTTTATAACTTATGGAATTGGTTTAATAAATAATGTTTGGCCCACAAATTCTTGTTTGGTAATGTATTAGTGTCATTTGGGCCTAAAAACAGGGTTTTTGAATAGGTTTGATGTGTAAAACATTGGTATACTTCTTGAGAGCATTTTTTGAAAATGTGTGTTTTCATTTGTATATTTTGTGGTATTATTGAAGGTGATTTTATAACACTTGAATGTGGTTTTATAAATTTCAATATGTCTGAAAATTCTATTTTTGATAGGAATTGGTATGGTTTTGGTATTTAATGGTTTTTTGGAAATGGGTTTTGTGTGCAAGATATATTTACACCACCTGGGTTCTTTTTATGAAAAATTATAAATGTTTTAGTTTGTTTAACAAAGTAGGAAAAGGGTGAATATGTAAGTTTTGGTGTGTCTATTAACCTATAATGTTTTCTTTGAAAGTTAAGTGATGTTTTATGTTGTCAAACATTTTTAGAATGTTTTGTAAAATTTTGAAATGTTTTATTAAATTGTGATGTTGGAGCGAAACTTGTTTGTGGACTGTTTCGTGTAAGTTTGATGATAAAATGATTTTTATGGTAATATGGGTATTATGTCGCATGTGTGTGTGGGTTGTTATGTGATGTGTATCACCTTGTAAATGTTTTATAAATATTTATAAAGGATGTATTGAAGTGATGTGAAAAGTGTTGTGGGCTATTTTGGTGTGTGTTTGACTTCAAATTGCATTTGAATGAAAAAGTGGATTTTGTGACTTGTGTGATGTACATATGTTATTTTTGGTGAATATGTGATGTGTAAATGATATTTTCATGTGAAAATTTTATTTCTTGACTTTTTGAACTTGTTTGAGCACAATGGGAAAACCCGAGTATCTAGGTGGGTGGACGTGTACTAGTATGCTAGTGAATCCGTGGGGTTTAGCCTCAGTTTCACTTAGAAATATTGACACTTACAACACTAACTAAACTATGATGATTTTTATTGGGGACCAATAGGTTATGATTATGTTCCTTACTAGTGTATCATGCACGAGAACATATATTTTTTATGGTTACTCTCACCGAGATATGAGGTACCTGGGACCCACAAAGAGCTAGTACCTAGGGGTTATTTTCCTATTGCTTGTGCTCATTAAATAATTTATAATTACCATAGGTATATGGTATATTTTTCTAGAAAATTAATTATATTTTTCATTTATTTTAAAAGTGTTGATTCTTTAAATTATCCCACTTGAAAACTTTTTTTAAGTTGCATCTTTTGGAAATTGTGAGTAGCATTTCCTGTTTAGGAAAACTTGCAAGCTTTTCCTATTTGAATGTTTATCACATGGAATATATTAGTGGTGGTAGCCTACTGGGCATTTAATCACACCCTACTTACACCCTTGGGTGTAAGTAGACTTGGTTATTTTGTTGTTGCAGGTTTGGGTACAACTTTTGTGCCAACGGTTTGGGTTTTTGCCAGTCGTTCGTGATGTGGTGCTGTGGAGATGGCTTGAGGGTGGTGCCTCTTGCCATGTGGAGGTTCTTGTTCTGTTCTTATTTGGTTTTGAACCTTTTTAGTGGTCTTTAAACAAATTTTTAACTTATGTAATTCAGTTCTGAAATTTTCAAAAAGACAGTTTTAGTTAAAAAATGCAGATTTGTTTTGTTGAGTTTGTTTGTTGTTTAATGATTATAATCTCGGGTAAATCATTATAAAACATCATTTTATGATACCCGGGAACTTGTTTCAGCCTATGGGGATCGGGAACTCCCTTCGGGCCTTGTCGCAGGCTAGGTCATGTGCCAGTTTTGATGGCGACCAGATTCTGTTCGCGACAATCAAAAAATGAAAATTTATGATAAATTATTCCATGTTTATGATCTATGTAGCACACATAAGAATGAGAATGAAATTAAAGTGACAGGCATGCCTGGAATTATATAGTTCTCAAATGCATTGGGTAATGCAACATCATGTTGGGATTGAGAGTGAACATAATTACTTTGTGGTATTTTCCCATCATTTTGTCTTGTAAGTTCACCTTTATCTATATTTATGATGCAAATTTTTAAGTTGTTGTCACATTTACCATTAGCCTTTATGATTATCATGGTATATCATGTCTCATTGTTTATTTTTATGATTACCAATCCTTTTATAACCCATTGATATGTCTATTTTATAACATGTATTATTCTCTTTATGTTATTTTATGTTTATTCCCTTATTGGTATTTATATCTCATCCCATTCTTATGTATGTCCCTATGTTATCCAATGAAATTTTAAATATGAGAATGTTAAGGAAGTTTTCAACAAAGATGATGTTTTTCTAGTTTTAATTTTTCATGTAATATACCTATTTACAAAATTTACTAGAATTATTGATCTTTCATATTGTATTAAGTGTAATATTATGTAATAAATAATGTATTAGTGTGAAATAAATATAATATTTTTTATAGTTGGTGTCTAATGAAAAGTTTAGTTATTTTTGGGAATAGAATTAGGAAAATATAGTGAAAGACCTAGGGATAAGACTATGTATAATAAAACATACCTAAATTTTAGTAAAAATAGAGTAAGTAGTTTGTTAATAAAATACACCCTTGTCTAGATACTAAAAGTGGATGTGTCTCTACAATAGATGTACATATGGGTAAAACCTAAAAAACACCACGTTGAGCTAGACTTGATCGGGAATAGGTGCACAACAACGGGTCTTGTTGCACACCTGGTTTGAAACTATCAAAGGATATGATTTTTTAAATTCATAATCTCATTACAAACCATTATTAAGGGAACAAAAAAATACATGTAAGAATATACGTTTGGAAATATATCATGAAAAATATAGACTGAAGCCTAAAAATTCACAAGTTAAGGAAATACATGTAATTTATAAGTTAACACTTTAGTGTCATTGGATTCTCATTTATGTGTTTAATATTTTAAAAATAATCATGCAAAATTTTCCCTTTATTATAGAAAATAGCCATAAAAAGGAGGAATTAGGTAAACAATCAGTGCAATAGGAAATGTTATTATTTGTCCAACGAGATTAACAACCTGATGAGAGCAGTAATTGTGAACTTTATGATGATAATCGCTCAACTAACTTAGGTTCTGAATAGAATCCTATATCAGGAAGAGTTCCCAAATCCCCCTAAGAATTAATAAGGTGCAATTGAATACTTTATGCAACAAATTCCTCTAACTTTCAATGGTTCATTCAAAGAATTAATCGTAGAACAATGGGTCATCTCCATTGAGAACTTATACATCCTTCAATGTTCTGAGAGAGTGGAGGTTATACTATTTTTTATCATACGGAGGGAGAAGATGTTCAATGGTGTACAATGATCAAGAATACGAATCTTGGGAAGATATTAGAGAGATGGAGTGGAAGGAATTATGAATTAAGTTTTTCAATAAATCCTCAGACTCCCCATCTTAAAATTGAAAGGGATTTACTTACCCTCAATAAAAAAGATGAAGAATCTGTTGAGGCGTATGGGGAAAACATCACAATACACGAATGATTCACCTTTTTATTTGTAATTACTCCCGAGTGAAATGTTGAACTCTTATTTGATGAGATAAAACCTAGTCTATGAAAAGCTTTGGCGATCTAAGAATTTGATAGCTATGATGATTTTTTTGATGTGACCTCAAAGTCAAGATGGATATCGATGAATGTCAAGGGTATGATAGGGATAAAAAGAAGAAAGTGTTGTCTAATTCGGGTGGTCCGATGGTTAAATTAAATTGTTCCAAGAAATTTCAACATCCCACTTTTCAAAGGTGTGTAAATAATCACCCCTAAAATTACCTGGGGGGGGTGGGGGTGGAGGAGATGCTTTAGGTGTGGGAAGGAAGGGAACTTAGCTAGAGATTTATGATAGGTAAAACCCACCAATGCAATGGTAGAAAGAAATTCTCTAGTCAACCCTTAATAAATTGTTCATTGATTCAACTTCAAGGAACAATATCACTTTTCAAACCAATTCACTAAGATAAGGGTTTTTAGAGACAACCAACAACCTCCAAGGTAGTAAGGGTGATCTTTTTCCATTCCAACCACTGAGGTGGATCCCGATAAAGAAGTGGTGGATGGTATGCTAGTTATTGATTCAAGAATTATGAAAGTACTTTTGTATTCTGGTTCTATTTATTTCTTAATATCATGAATGTTTATTATAACTATTCAAACACCACCACAAAGCATGTATGTTGAGTTATTAGTGAAAAAAATGGTGAAATTATTTCGTAACAAGAATATAACTCCTACCATTCCACAATTTGTAGGATGAAATTCTAAGAGAACCTTTTAATACCCCTTTTAGTGGAATTTGATGAAATTATTGGTATGGATTGGATTTACCTATATAGGTCCAACATAAATTACTATGAGAAGGAAATCAATCTCTGTATCGTGAATATTACTTCAATTCTGTACAAGTGAAAAAAAGAGGATGATTTTTATTTAGCAGAAACATCTCAAGCATGGATATTATTTCCCTATGATAAATAATATCTAGCTCAAATTATTGTGTCTATGGAAAGAATCATCCTTTAATAAATTACCATTGTGAGGAAATACACTGATGAGTTTCTCGAGTAATTGTCTTGTATTCCTCTTAAAAGAGAGGTTGAATTTTAAAATGAGATTATACCAGAGAAATTCCTATTTTCCAAAACTCCATATAGAATTACTGTTGTGGAACTTGAGAAGCTAAATAAACAACTATAGAATAATTTGGATAAAGGGTTCATACACCCAAGTTCTTTACCATGGGGTGAACCAGTCCTCTTTGTCAAGAAAAAGGTTGGGTCAATGAGCCTTTGCATTGATTATCATGAGCTCCAAAAGACCATAGTAAAGAACAAGTATCATATTCTATAGATTAATGACTTGTTAGATCAGCTATAGAGAGCTCAATAATTCCCTAAGGTGGATTTTTATTTGGGATATTACCATGTTAGGGTGAAGAAAAAGGATACCCCCAATACTAACTTTCTTTTAATGTATGGGTGCTATGAGTTCATAGTAATTCCATTCGTACTCACTAATGATCTGACAATTTTCATGGACATGATGAATATAGTATTTAGAGAAAACCTTGAATAATTTGTGGTAGTCCTTAAATATGATATTATAATATTCTCCAAAACCAAGTAGGATCATGAGGATCATTTGAGAACTGTGCTAAAGACCTTGTGAAAGAAGAACCTTTAAGCCAATTACAACAAATGTGAGTTTTGGTTAAATAAAGTATCATTCTTGGGGAATATCATCAAATGTAATAGGATATTGGTTGAACCTTTAAAGACAAATGAAACTTAAGGATGGTTGATGCCAAAATATATGATAGATATCCATAGTTTACTTGGATTAGCTGTATACTATCATCAATTTCTGAGAAATTTATTATGATTGTTAGCCTTCTAACAAATATAACTCAGAAGGGAGTCAAGTTTTCTTGGAATAATTAATGTTAAGAGAGGTTCAGGGATATGAAAAGGAGGCTCATCGTTATTCCTATACTCACACTACCCACAAGTGGATAAATTTTCATGGTATTCAGCAATGCCTCGAAGAAGGGCTTGGGTTGTGTGTTAATGTATAATGAAAAATTCATAGCCTATGCTTCAAGGAATTTGAAAGTTCATGAACATAACTACTCAATTCATGATCTAGAGTGGGATGTAGTGGTATTTACTTTTAAAATATTGCGTAACTATATTTTTGTAGGGAAGTGTGAAATATATATTGATCACAAAAGCTTTAACTATATATTCACACAGAAAGAGCTGAATATGTTCCAATGATGATGTTTAGATGTAATCAAGGAATATGAATGCTTAATCCACTACCATCCTAGTAAATATAATATAGTGGTAGATTCTATAATTTGAAAGTATCCAACTATTTTATCATTGATGAGAATTTAGAAGGATCTGATATTATTAGATTTGAAAAGGATGGACATTGTAATCATAAAGGAATGAACATCATAAATCCTTTCAGAAATTATTACTCAACCATCCCTTCTAGAGAATATAAAGGATGATAAAAGAGATGATTATGGAATTCAAAATAAAATGTAAACTATACGAAAAGGGAAATCCTCAGAGTTCAATGTTAATGAAGAAGGAGTTGTGATATTTGTGTCAAGACATTGTGTACCATCAAATCTTGAGTTAAATGAGTTGTTGGATGATGCACATAGATCAAACTTCTCCATCCACCCATGAAGAAAAAATATGTATCTAGATTTATGAGAAAACTATTAATGGGACAATATGAATAAGGAGATCACAAAATATACATCAAGATGTCTTGTTTGTTAGCAAGTGAAAGTACAAAGTTTCAAATCAAAGGGTATGATGCAACCATTATCCCTTCCTACATGGAAATAGAAAAATATCACCCTAGAATTTTTCAATGGTCTTCTAAAGACATCCGGAGGAAATAATGCTATATGGGTTATGGTGGATCATCTTAAAAATACTATACACTTCATTTTGATTCACGAGGATTTATCACTTGATCAACATAAAAGGTTATACATTAGATAAGTGGTGAGGTTTCAGGGAAGACTGGTATCAATTCTATCCAATAGAGATCTATTTTTTACTTCTAAATTCTGTAGGAGTCTCCAAAATGCTCTAAATACAGAGTTGAAATTCAGCATCACTTATCACCCTCAAAGTAATGGCCAATTTGAGCGGACTATCCACACACTTGAGGAAATATTAAGGGTATAATCAATTAAATTCAAAGGAGTATGGGATCAACATCTTCCTTTGGTCGAGTTATTATACAAAAACATTTTCCACTCAGGTATCCAAATGGATCCCTATGAATCCCTTTGTGGGAAGAGGTATGGAACACCTTCATTATGAGAAGAATTTGGAGAACAAAAACTACTAGGTCCTAAAATGTTCGAGGAAATGGTGAAAAGTTTAATACTATTAAGCATCACATCAAGGCCAGATTCGACCAAAGAGATATAATGAAAATCATCAGTGATACCTATAGTTTGATGTGGGATACATGGTATTCCTCTGAATATCTCCAAGAAATAAATTCATGAGATTTAGAATGAATGGAAAACTTAGTCCAAGGGACATCGACCCCTTTGGGATCCTTGATCACATTAGAGTTATGTTCTACTGACTAACACTCACACCTAACCTATCTCAAGTACATTATGTATTCCATGTATCCCTCCTAAGAAAGTACATAACATACCCCTCACATGTAATCAATACATAGGTGGTACCTCTAGAGAATTACCTTTTCTATAAAGATAAATCAGTGAAAATATTAGATCATAGAGACAAAGTTCTATAAAATAAGATAATAAACCTTGTCAAAGTACTATAGAGAAACCAAAAGTTTAAAGAAGCAATGTGGGAATTGGAGGAAGTGATGCAACATAGATACCCTCATATTTTTTAGTGAGGGGAATGAAAATTTCCACGGAGAAATTTCTAAATGGGAGATGACTGCAATAACCAAAACATTTATAGATAAATTTGCAATTGTTATTTAATTAAATTTCTTCTTATGTAATATGGTTATAGAAAACACATGCACTTATTTGGTTTTATTATATCCTATCGAATTTTATTGAACATTAAGAATCATTACCATTGATAATATATCCATTGAATAGTGATCATGTTATTAGTATAATTATAGGGTTATAATATATCCAATTGACTATGAAAAAGGAAGTGATGTACTCAACCAGTAGGATCATACCCCATCAATCCCATTTATCGGAGCTTCAAAGGGAGATATTGTAAGGAATCGACCTTAAACATTACATAATACTGAATTAAATGGATAATTCACATTGAGGATCTTTTCAGGTTTAGAGTTTTAGAGAATTAGGTCATAACATTTACATAACAACATGAATATTATATGTAGAGAATTCTACTCAGTATCCATTTTTTTCCTAAAATAAAAAATCTTGAAAATATAAGTCATGTCTAGTTCCATTTTTTAGACAGCAAGACTTTTCCTTGACCCCATCCTTGAACCTTATTAATATTTAAGTCTTGTGGAAAACATTTCAAAAACATAGGATGTGCATAAAAAGCTCAGTGAGGGATATAAAATACAGAATGAAAATATTATCCCATCAATAAATACAAAATAATGAAACTGTACATTCAATCATAACATACCTCATGAAATTAGAAGATTTATGAATAACACACATAAATCATAAATCATAAAGGTAAATTGTGGAATCCATATCAAACTTACATTTTAGTTATCACAACTACATAGGGATTCACATTTGGAATACCCATCATAGTATATTCCCTAAATCTCTTATGAGAAACATTCACGTTTACCTCTGTCACGTTACCCAATGCATTGGAGAGCTATCTCGGGCTCACCCGCCCAAGGTTTATCACAGAACCACCTGTATACGTAAACAATGACCAATTACCATAACATATTCATAACAAATAACACAAGCATAAAGGATAGATAACATTTCACATTCCTATCACAATATATCAAATCAAGATATTGAAATAAAAATTGCTTTATAAAACTATTTAAAACATTTAATAAAGATATTTTTGAATCAAAGTGTCCCATACCAATTTGATTCTTTTAAATAAATTTATCATTTGAAAACATTAATTTCACAATAAATAAATCCTTAAACACATTTTTGAAACATGGAAATTAATGTTAATAATTTAGATGAATAAATCTTTAAAACATTTAAAATGATATTTTAGTTAAAGAGATTTTAACAAAATGAGAGACACTTGAATAAAAATAATTGAGGAATAACATTGAATCAAAACTTTATAATATCACGAGAATAAAGGGATTCATGAAATAATATGCCAAAATATAGTATATACACCATATAAGAGTGAATTGGTGCATAACAACAATTAAGTCTCAATGGAATGAAAATTTAGATGAAATCCATTATAAAACATGTATCCTTAGATTTAGGATAAATAAATTAAATAATAATGTGTGAATAATATAAATACCCTCAAAATTATTGTATATTCAGCGTAAATCAATCAGAGGACATTCACACATGTTCTTTTTATGACAAAACCAATGACTTGTATGTTTAACTCAATGAATGAAAATTGAGTTAAAATTACTCTTATCAATTTTATATCGATTACTTGAGAATTTATCAATGGAGTGATTATGTGTATCAAAAGCGTATCCACCCAAAGGGGGGTGGAAATTACTACATAAATAAATAAATAGTTATTCCACACATAATCATATCATGACATATTTAAGAATTAGAAGATTAACCCAAGGAATAGAAATTGGGTTAAAAGGTTCCCTTACCGATTTGGTAACTTATAAAACATACAACCCATGAAAGAAGGATCATAAAATTAATATGTAAATAACCATAAATTGAAGTATATTACCCAATGAATACATTTTTGGGTAGTACATACACTATAAAAAAGGAAATAGTGGAAAATATAGCATGAATCTCAAGGGAATAAAATGTGAAATGAAAACCCCTTACCACATTGCAATCAATCGAGTCGTATGACCAAAAGTTAATAACCACCAAGTGAATTACATAATACCATGAATATAGAGAGAATAATGATAATATATATATAAAATGGTAGTACACAATACACCACATGCAATAAATAAGCGGCGAAGAATGGAAATCTTACGAAATTAAAAGTGAGATAAGAAATAACTTACATCGTGTCCGACTTGACTCGATTATTTTTTAATCCCTCGAATAATATAAGAAAGTTAATTTGTACTTTCTTAAGAACATTTTCAAGTTTATTATTCCTTTTATATAACTTATTAACATGTTATAAACATTATGTAATCATTTAAGTTACTAACAATTGTTTCGTCGATATTTGGTACTTGAGTAAAAATGAACACCTTATAATTACAAGTCGTCCATGTCGTCAACAATCCGTTATCTCCAGAATGATATTCATGATTTATATATCATATAAATCATATGTATACAATATATAGATATATATATATATATATCTATGTATTTATAACAGTACATAACATTTGGAGATAAGAAATGAAATGCACCGTTCATGGAGACGGTAAGCCATAGGTACGCATGAACGCTACTTTCATTTCTATTTCGTACTTTAATAGAATTAAAACATAATTATACATAGTTATATTATAATTAAAGTATAATATCATATATAATATCATTAATTACATCCTTTATACATCCCATATAAGGCATTAACGAGTCATATCACTTTGAGGGGGCAATAGTCCGCACTTCCTAAAATGAAATTACCGCATTTACCCATTATGGAAACCATAAAGGTATGGTATAAATGAAAAATACAGAATCATAAAGAAAAAATAAACATAATATATATCATATATAAATACAGTTCCATCATAATGACCACCATGAGAGGCAATATGAGTTAATTGAACAATCATCGTTTCGTGAGGCGTTAGTTTTCAATCCACAGAAACATTATGTTATTTTACAATTAGATGGAGGTGTGTGTAAGTGAAGTTATAATACTTCTAATAAAAACATCCTATTATATTTAGGATAATGGTGTAATGATAAAATAAAAAAATAAAAAGAGTTTATTGGGTTGGAGAAGTAAAATAAAACAAAAGAACTTAAGGGAATATATTACCTTTAAATCGGGTAACTCCCTTTGGTTTGAACCAAAAGGGTTTCTTAAAGTTTTTTATACCTAAGGTAAGGCTTCTAGGATGAATAAAGGGATCTTGAGAGATTATTGGAGTAGAGGTTGCATGATCCAAAGGCTTGAGAAGTCTGAGAAATGGGTAGTAAGTGAGAGATTTTTTTAAGGGAGAGGAGGGGCTCTTTAGGAAAGTTTGAAACAATTATTTTATTATAACCTCATCTTCACTTTCAAAAGGTCAAATAATCTTTAAAGTCAAATTTAAGATGACTAATAATCGAAATAAAATCATCCAATAATAATTGTACATGTTTTGGATATTTTTTTAATATTTCTAATCTTATTTATTTAAATCACTTATTAATGGGGTAAATATTGCATCATTATTGTGTCATAAATAATTTAATTTATTTGATGTCCAAAAATTATAAAACAAATTCCATGATGTAGTAAATATTTTTATATTTCCAAATAATATTTATATCTGAATAAATAACTTTTATAACCCCATGTAAAAATTGATTTACTAAAAGATATTTGTTTATGTCATTTTTGTCTTTATTTTAAATTAATTAATATAAAGTGTCATTATTAGTCCCATGTGGCTCTATGGGGTCACATATTCTACCCAAGTATTCCCATGGTCGTCTATTTATCATCCAATAGTATTAGGACACATGTTAGGAGAATTTAAGATTATTATAATATTATATTTTACCCTTATTTACTGTATTTACCCTTTAATCATGGTAAATAAAAATATTTACTGAAGTAAATATTTAAAATGTCTTAAGATAAAAGTTACCTATTTACACAATTTGGACCTACTGATTCCAAATATTGAATCCATATTTCTAAATTCAAAACAAATAAGTGGCATAATTAATTTAAAATTAATTCCCTCTATCAAAATAAAAAGCGTGTTTTTAAGAAATAATAACTATCAAAAGATTGACACTTGTTTATCTATAATTTCAAAGTAAAATTAATTCCATTGTCCAAAATTGGATTAGATAGTAAAAATATATTCTAATTAAACTTTATAACCAATTAAAAAGATATTCTAACCATATAAATAAATCAGATAAAAAGGCACTTTTGAATTAAAATACAATATTTTTCATTATTCATTTAAAAAATGAACTTTATCAGAAAAATACAAAAAATTTACCAAAATTAAATTTTGATGTCCCGAATCTAAATAAGAATTTTATTTTGTTAAATAAAACATAAAAAAATGACCAAAACTAGATTTAGAGAGGGTTCACCATCAAAAGGCCGTAAATCGACCTTTTAAAGAATATTTGAGTATTTATGCTTAGATTGATTCATTTTTTAAGATTCTAAATTTTATTGGATAAATGTAAAAGTATTCAAAAAACATGTATAATCATATTTTATTTAGTTCTATTCATTCCCGTAAATACAACGGCTAGGCGCTAACTATCATTAAAAATAATAACAATATATTATTAGTGTGCAACGTAAGATTTCAAAGAAACCCATTATTGCGTATCGGGTACACCATCGAACATAGCATCCCCTTTAGAGTAAAATTAATACTTAATCCACAAATATTAATAAATATTAAAATGTAATGTTCTTTATTTACCTGGGATGTTACATCCTTCCCCCCTTTTGGAAATTGTGTCCTCACAATTTTAAAATTGGGCTTAGAAACATCATCAAAAGTCCCACATCATAAAAAGCGTCAATAAAACCATGAATTTAAAATAAAGGTAGAGAAGTAAAAAAGTTACCCGAGACAACATATACTAGGATTCCCTTAAAAAATGGATATGGAAGAGAAACCAAATCTCATAGATTAATAGAGAGTAATAGAGAACTTGATCACGGAAAGCTAACCACCACAATACCATAAATTTGTGGTTGGGTAAAAGTCTAATGATAAAAGAGGGCTTATAAATTTTTTTCTTCAAGATCCTTTTCATAGAGTTGTATAATTTTATTAATAACAAGACTAATATCGTATAGAAATATACTTTCTGATCATGTAGAGTGTCATCCTTTAATAAAATTCTATCGAAAACTCATCTTTTCTTCAAATAGTAAGTATTCAAGATGACTTGTTCACATTGAAAGCACTATAATCAACTTCTAGATAATAACATGATCGAAAAAATATGAACTATATATTTTCCTTATCTTTATAAATTTACCAAAACAAAAATTGGTTAGTAACGTGATAAGATAATCCCCAAAAGGATAATCTTTTATAATAAGAAGTACATCTCTTAATCTCCAAAATTCAACCAAAAGTACCCAAAGTTAAAGAAATATCATTCAATATACAATTGTCCTTAAAATTATCCAAAATAATCCAAAATAATATTGAAACACAAAACTCAGTAGGATTTTATCACATAGTCTTCCACAAGAAATATAAACATTTATCTCCAAATAAAATCGACTACTCTTAATATCACATACTGAAGTGTAATTAACCAAATCACATATTCTCTATGATAGGATAATCATTTCCTTAAAAAAACCAAAATCACCATTTGTCCGCAATAAAAACATAGATTCTACCAAAATAAAATTCCACCATTACTCATCAGAAGAAAAGATAATTATTCCTTGAATAACATTTTCATATATCAAAATTCAGGGTTACACATACTATAAAAAGTCTTCCAATGAAATACCATTATCAAAAGAGCCTTAACACTTTTAAGAATTTCATCATCATAAAATCTACCATAACTCTTGAATCCCTTATATATTGACTTCTTACTCATTAAAAATTCCTCATGATCCATTAACCATTCTTTACCAACTTATTCTGAAATACTTATTTCCCACAAACAAAATCATGAATAATATTATAAGATTCAATAATGTCAAAACATATGTCAAGAAATAACCCATACCATTCATTGGTCATTTTTATTTTCTTCATCCTCAATCGGAATGGCATTAGGTATTGGTAAAAATATATCTATACGATCCTGGTGATCCCATTCCGAAAACTTCTTCATAGGAAAAGTATTTTCATAATGACCATGCACATAACATTTAAAAAATTCAATTGATCCCTTATAAAGAAATTCTTTCCCTTTTCTAGAGTCAACTGGATGCTTCCTTTTTCCATGGCAGGTTCTTTCTTTATGACTTTCACTTCCACATCTATAGAATCTTCCCATCCCTTTGAAACATTTTCTTTTGTGTTTCTTTCCACATCCTTAACACATAGGTTTTTGAATATATTTACCTTTATGATTATTATCTGAACTTACATAGGGATTTGTTTCTCGAATATACGATTCCTTATAAAAATCACCAAGGTTCAGGAGTTAAATCATGACTCCAGATATTTGGTTGAGAACAACCACAAGAGTTCTAATTGCATATCCCATTTCATTCAGTTGCTCATTCAGAAAACCATCACAGTTTTCTTCCCATCCAATTTTACTTTGGTGCCTACTAGATCCAACCATTTACTAAAACCAAAAAGGTAAGTGTGAGTATATCTGTAAAATCATCGTATAATATCTTATGAGGAGGGTAGATAAAAAGATATACTTATTCATGTTATCTTAAACTCAGTCACTTTATCTAAAATAACTATGTCTCTTTCTAAAATCCTAACGATATGGTAATGTCACTTATGCTTAAAGAACACCCTAACCTCTAAAGTTATCTAAACCAACCTCTGATACCAACAGTAAGGACCCGAACTTAAACATTACATAATCTTGAATTAAATGGATAATTCACGTTGAGTATATTTTCAGGTTTATAGTTTTATATAATTAGGTCATAACATTTACATAACAACATGTATATTACATGTAGTCAATACTACTCAATATCCATTTTTTTTCATAAAATAAAAACTCTTGAAAAAAAGAGTCATGTCTAGTTCCATGTTTTAGACATCATGACTTTTCCTTGATCCCATCCTTGACCCTTATTCATCTTTAATTCCTGTGGAAAACATTTCAATAACTTGGAATGAACATAAAAATCTTAGTAAGGGATATGAAATAAATAATGAAAACATTATCCCATCAATAAATACAAAACAATGAAACCATAATTTCAATCATAACATACCTCATGAATTCATAAGATTTATGAATAACACACATAAATAATAAACCCTAAAGGTAGCTTGTGGAATATATATCAACCTTAAATTGTAGCTATAACAGCTACATAAGGAGTCACATTTGGAATACCCATCACAGTATATTCCCTAAATCTCTTAGGAGAAACATTCACGTTTACCTCCATCACATTACCCAATGCATTGGAGAGATATCTCGGGCTCACCTGCCCTAGGCTTATCACGGAACCACCCGTATACGTAAACAATGGAAAATAACCATAACATATTCATAACACATAAAAAAAGAATAATGGAAATATAAATTTCACATTCCAATCATAGTATATCAAATCAAGATATTGAAATAAACCGTGCTTTATAAAACCATTTAAAACATTTAATAAAGATATTTTTGAATCAAAGTGTCCCATACCAATTTGAATCTATGAAATGAATTAGTAATTTGAAAACATTAATGTACAAATAAATAAATCCTTAAAACCATTTTTAAAACATGGAAATTAATGATAATGATATAGATGAATAAATCTTTACAACATTTAAAATGATATTTTAGTTAAAGAGATTTTAACAAAATGAGAGACTCTTGAATACAAATAATTGAGGAATAACATTGAATCAAAACTTTATAATACAGTATATACACCATATAAGAGTGAATTGGTGCATAACAACAATGAAGTCTCAATGGAATGCAAATTGAGATGAAATACCTTATAAAAACTGTATCCTTAGATTAAAGATAAATAAATTACATAATAATGTGTGAATAACATAAATACAGTAAATATGATTGGATATTCAGTGTAAATCAATCATATAACATTCACACATGTTCTTTTTATGAAAAAACCAATGACTTGTATGTTTAACTCAATGAATGGAAATTGAGTTAAAATTACTCTTATCGAGTTCATATCGATTACTTGAGAATTTTTCAATGGAGTGATTATGTGTATAAAAAGTATATCCACACAAAGGGGAGTGGAAATTACAACATAAATAAATAAATAGTGATTCCACACATAATCATAGCATGACATAATTAAGAATGAGAAGATTAACCCAAGGAATAGAAACTGGGTTAAAAGGTTCCCTTACCGATTTGGTAACTTATGAAACATACAACCCATGAAATAAGGGTCAAAAAATGAATATGTAAATACCCATAAATCAAAGTATATTAAACAATGAATACAATCATGGGTAGTACATACACTACAGAAAAGGAAATAGTGTCAAATATAGCATGAATCTCATGGGAATACAAAGTGAGATGGAAACCCCTTACCACGTTGTAATCAATCGAGTCGTATGACCAAAAGTTAATAACCACAAAATGGATCAAACAATACCATGAATATAAAGATAATAGTGATAATATATATATCAAATGACAGTACACAATACACCACATGCAATAAATAAGTGGTGAACAATGGAAATCTCAAGAAATTAAAAGTGAGATAAGAAATCACTTACATCGTGTCCGACTTGACTCGATCGTTCTTTAATATCATGAATAATAAAGTAAAGCTAATTTATACTTTATTAAGAACATTTTTCAAGTTTATTATTCATTTTATATCACTTATTACCATGTTATAAACATTATGTAATCATTTAATTTATTAATGGTTGTTTCGTCGATATTTGGTACTTGAGTAAAAATGAACACCTTATAATTACAAGTTGTCCATCTCGTAAACAATCCATTATCTCTAGAATGATATTCATGATTTAGATATCATATAAATCATATATATCTCGTATATATATCTGTATTTATAACAGTACATAACATTTGGAGATAAGAAATGAAATGCACCATTCATTGAGACGGTAAGCCGTACGTACGCATGAACGCTACTTTCTTTTCTATTTCGTACTTTAATGAAATTAAAACATAATGATATATAGGTATATTATAATTAAAGTTTAATATCATATATAATATCATTAAATCCATCCTTTATAAATCCCACATAAGGCATTAACGAGTCATATCACTTTGAGGGGGTGGTAGTCCGCACTTCCTGAAATGAAATTATCGTGTTTACCCATTATGGAAACAATAAAGGTATTTTATAAGTGAAAAATACAGAAGCATAAAGAAAACATAAAAATAATATATATCATATATAAATAGAGTTCCATCATAATGGCCACCATGAGAGGCGGTAGGAGTTAATTGAACAATCATTGTTTCGTGAGGCCTTTGTTTGCCTCCCACAGAAACATTATGTTCATTACCCATTAGATGGAGGTGTGTGTAAGTGTAGTTGTAATACTTATCAGAAAAACATCCTAGTATATTGAGTATACTATTGTTTTTATAAAATAAAGGAATAAAAAGAGGTTAGAGTGTTGGAGAAGTAAAATAAAACAAAATAACTTAAGAGAAGACGTTACCTTTAAATCGGGTAACTCCCTTTGGTTTGAACCAAAAGGGTTTCTTAAAGTTTTTTCTACCTAAGGTAAGGCTTCTAGGATGAATAAAGGGATCTTGGGAGATTATTGGAGTAGATTTTTAAAGATCCAAAGTCTTGAGAAGTGTGAGAAATGGTTAGGAAGTGAGGGATTTTTATAACGGAGAGGAGGGGCTCTTTAGGAAAGTTTGAAACAATTATTTTATTATAACCTCATATTGGGTTTCAAAAGGTCAAATAATCATTAAAGTCAAATTTAAGATGAATCATGGTAGAAATAAAATCATCCAATAAGAATTGGATAGGTTTTGGATATTTTTTTAATACTTATAATCTTATTTATTTAAATCATTTATTAATGAGGTAAATATTGCATCATTATTGTGTCATAAATAATTTAATTTATTTGATGTCCAAAAATTATAAAAAAAATCAATGATGTAGGAAATATTTTTATATTTAAAAATAATTTTTATAGTCTAAATTATAACTTATATAAACCCATATAAAAATTGATTTACTAAAAGATATTTGTTTATGTCATTTTTGTCTTTACTTTAAATTAATTAATATAAAGTGTCATTATTACTCTCATGTGGCACCATGGGGTCCCAAATTCGACCCATGTATGCCCATGGTCGGCTATGTATTATCCAATAGTATTAGGATACATTTTAGGGTAATTTAATATTATTATAATATTATATTTTACCCTTATTTACTATATTTACCCTTTAATCTTGGAAAATAAAATATTTACTGGAGTAAATATTTAAAATGTATAAAAATAAAAGTTACCTATTTACACAATTTGAACCTACTGATTCCAAATATAGAATCCATTTTTATAAATTCAAAACACATAAGTGGCAAAAATTAATTTAAAATTAATTCCGTCTGCCAAAAGAAAAAGTGTGTTTTTAAGAATTAATAACTATCAAAAGATTGACACTTGTTTATGTCCAAATTCAAAGTTAAATTAATTCCATTGTCCAAAATTGGATTAAATGGTAAAAATATATTCTAAATAAACTTTATAACCAATTAAAAATATATTCTAACCATATAAACAAATTATATTACAAGGTACTTTTGAATTAAAATACTATATTTGCACTATTCATTAAAAATGAACGTTATCAGAAAAATACAAAAAATTTACCCAATGTAGATTTTGATGTCCCGAATCTAAAGAAGAATTTTATTTTGTCAAATATAACATATAAAAATGACCAAAACTAGATTTAATGAGGGTTCTCCATAAAATGGTGGTAAATCGACCTTTTAAGAAAATTAGAGTATTTATACTTAGATTCATTCACGTTTTAAGCCTTTAACTTTTATTGGATAAATGTAAAAATATTCAACAAGCATGTATAATCATATTGTAGTTAGTTCTATTCATTCTTTCCAATACAATGGCTATGTGCTAACTATCATTAAAAATAATAATATTATATTATTACTATGCAACGTAAGATTTCAAAGAAACCCGTTTTTGTGTATTTGGTACGCCATCAAACATAGCATCCGCTTTAGAGTAAAATTAATACTTAATCCAAAAATATAAATAAATATTAAAATTTCATGTTCTTTATTTACCTGGGATGTTACATCCTTCCCCCCTTTTGGAAATTGCGTCCTCGCAATTTTAAAATTGGGCTAGGAAACATCATTGAAAGTCCCACATTGTAAAAAGAGTCAATAAAACTATCAATTTAAAATGAAGGTAGAGAAGTAAAAAGGTTACATGAGACAACAGATAATAGGACTCTGTGAAAACATGGATATAGAAGAGAAACTAACTCTCATAGATTAATAGAGAGTGATAGAGAACTTGATCACAGAAAGGTAACCACCACAATACCATAAATTTGTGGTTGGGTAAAAGTCTAATGATAAAGGAGGGCTTATAACATTTTTTGCTTCAAGATCCTTTTCATAGAGTTGTAGAATTTTATTAATAACAAGACTAATATCTTAAGAAAAAATACTTACTCATCATGTAGAGTGTCATCCTTTAATAAAATTCTACCACAAACTCATCTTTTCTCCAACCGGTAATTATTCAAGATGACTTGTTCACATTGAAAGCACTATAATCAAATTCTAGAGAATAACATGATCCAAAAAATATGAACCACATATTTTCCTTATCTTTATACATTAACCAAAACCAAAATTGTTTAGTAACGTGATCAGATAATCCCCAAAATAATAATCTTTTATTAAAATAAGTACTACTCTTAATCTCCAAAATTCAACCAAAAGTACCCAAAGTTCATGAAATACCATTCAATATAAAATTGTCTTTAAAATTATTCAAAATAATCCAAAATTACATTAAAACCCAAAACTCAAAAGTATTTTATCACATAGTCTTCCATGGTAAATCATAACATTTATCTCCAAATAAATTTCACTAGTCTTAATGTCTCATGCTGAAGTGTAATTAACCAAATCACATATTCTCTATGATAGGTTAATCATTTCCATAAAAAAACCCAAATCACCATATGTACATAATAAAAACATAGATTCTACTAAAATAAAATTCCACCATTACTCATCAGAATAAAAGATAATTATTCCTTGAATAAAATTTTCATTTATCAAACTGCAGGGTTACACATACTATAAAAAGTCTTCCTATGTAATCCCATCATCAAAATATGCTTAATAATTTTAATCATTTCATCATCCTAAAATCTAATATAAATCTTGAATCACTTATATGTTTACTTCTTACTCATTAACTATTCTTCATGTTCCATTAACCATTATTTACCAACTTATTCTAAAATACTTCTTTTCTACAAACAAAATCATGAATCATATTCTATGATTCAATAATGTCAAAAAATATTTTAAGAAATAATCCATACCTTTCATTGGTCATTGTTAGTTTATTTATCCTCAATTGGAATGGAATTAGGTATTGGTAAACATATATTTGTATGATACTGGTGATCCCATTCCCGAAACTTCTTCGTAGGAAAACTATTTGGGTAATGACCATGCACACCACATTAAAATAATTCAACTGATCCCTCAAAAAGAACTTCTTTCCCTTTCCTAGAGTCAACTTGATGCTACCTTTTTCAATGGAAGGTTCTTGATTTATGACCTTCACTTCCTCATCTATAGCATATTCCCATCCCTTTGAAATATTTTCCTATGTGTTTCTTTCCACATCCTTGACACATAGGTTTTTGAATATAGTTTCATTTGTTATTATTATCTGAACTTCTGTGGGGATTTGTTTCTCTCATATACGATGCCTTATAAAAATCACCATGGTTTAGGTGGTCAATCATGACACCAGATAGTTGGTTGAGAATAACCACAAGAGTTCTAATTGCAGCTCCCATTTAATTCAGTTGCTCATTCAGAAAACCATCACAGTTTTCTTCACATCCACTATTACTTTGGTGCATTCTATATCCAGCCATTTACTAAAACCAAAAAGGTAAGTGTGAGTATATCAGTAAAATCATCATATAATATCTTACGAGGAGGGAATAAAAAATGATATACCTATTCATGTTATCTTAAACTCATTCACTTTATCTAAAATAACTATGAATCTTTCTAAAATCCTAACCATTATGGTAATGTCACTTATACTTAAAGAACACCCTAGCCTCTAAAGTTATCTAAACCAACCTATGATACCAACTGTAAGGAACCATCCTTAAACATTACTTAATCTTGAATTAAATGGATAATTCACATTGAGGATCTTTTTAGGTTCATAGTTTTATATAATTAGGTCATAAAATTTACATAACAACATGAATATTACATGTATAAAATTCTACTCAGTATCCATTTTTTTCATAAAATAAAAACTCTTGAAAAAAGAGTCATGTCTAGTTCCATGTTTTAGACAACATGACTTTTTCTTGATTCCATCCTTGACCCTTATTCATCATTAAGTCCTGTGAAATACATTTCAAAAACTTGGGATGAACATAAAAATCTTATTAAGGGATATAAAATATGGAATGAAAGCATTATCCCAACAATAAATACAAAACAATGAAACCATACTTTCAATCATAACATTCCTCATGAAATCATAATATTTATGAATAACATAGGGAAATCATAAATCATAAAGGTTACTTATGGAATCCATATCAAACATACATTGTAGCTTTCAAAACAACATAGGAAGTCACATTTGGAATACCCATCATAGTATATTCCCAAAATCTCTTAGTAGAAACATTCACGTTTACCTCAGTCACGTTACCCAATGCCTTGGAGAGCTATCTCGGGCTCACCCGCCCAAGGTTTATCACGGAACCACCTGTATATGTAAACAATTACCAAAAACCATAACATATTCATAACACATAACACAAGAATAAAGTGAAGATAACATTTTACATTACAATAACAATATATCAAATCTAGATATTGAAATAAACAATGCTTTATAAAACTATTTAAAATATTTAATAAAGAGATTTTTAAATCAAAGTGTCCCATACCACTTTGAGGCTTTTAAATGAATTTATCATTTTAAAAAATTAATGCAAATATAAATAAATCCTTAAAAACATTTTTAAAACATGGACATTAATGATAATGATTTAGATGAATAAATATTTAAAACATTAAAAATGATATTTTAGTTAGAGAGATTTTAATAAAATGAGAGACTCTTGAATAAAAATTATTGAGGAATAACACTGTATCAAAACTTTATAATATAATGAGAATAAAGGGATTCATGATATAATATGCCAAAGGACAGTATATACACCATAGAAGAGTGAATTGGTGCATAACAATGATGAAGTCTCAATGGAATGAAAATTGAGATGAAATCCCTTATAAAAACTGTATCCTTAGATTAAGGATAAATAAATTACATAATAATGTGTGAATAAAATAAATACACTCAATATGATGGGATATTCAGTTTAAATCAATCATAGGACATTCAAACATGTTTCTTTTATGACAAAACCAATTACTTGGATGTTTAACTCAATGAATGGAAATTGAGTTAAAATTACTCGTATCAAGTTCATATCGATGACTTGAGAATTTATAAATGGAGTTATTATGTGTATCAAAAGTATATCCACACAAAGGGGAGTGGAAATTACAACATAAATAAACAAATAGTGAATCAATACATAATCATAGCATCAAATAGTTAAGAATTATAAGATTAACCCAAGGAATAGAAATTTGGTTAAAAGATTCCCTTACCGATTTGGTAACTTATGAAACATACAACCCAAGAAAGAAGGATCATAAAATGAAAATTTAAATACCAATAAATTGAATTATATTACATAATTAATACAATAATGGGTATTACATACACTACACAAAAGTTAATAGTGGAAAATATTGCATGAATCTCACTCGAATAAAAATTGAGATGAAAACCCCTTACCATGTTGTAATCAATCGAGTCATATGACCAAAAGTTAATAACCACCAAATGAATAACATAATACCATGAATATAAATATAATACTGATAATATATATATCAAATGTAAGTACAAAATACACCACATGAAATAAATAATTGGTGAACAATTGAAATCTCACGAAATTAAAAGTGAGATAAGAAATCACTTACATCGTGTCCGACTAGACTCGATTGTTCTTTAATCTCCTGAATAATAAAATAAAGTTAATTTATACTTGATTAAGAATATTTTTAAACTTTATTGTTCCTTTTATATCACTTATTACCATGTTATAAACCTTATGTAATCATTTAAGTTATTAACGGTTGTTTCGTCAATATTTGGTACTTAAGTAAAAATGAACACCTTATAATTACAAGTTGTCCATGTCGTCAAAAATACATTATCTCCAGAATGATATTCATGATTTAGATATAATATAAATCATATATATCCACTATATATATATATATATATATATATATTTATAACAGTACATAACATTTGGAGATAAGAAATGAAATGCACCGTTCATGGAGACGGTAAGCCGTACGTACTCATGAACGCTACTTTCATTTATATTTCATACTTTAATGGAATTAAAACATAATGATACATAGGTATATTATAATTAATGTATAATAGAATATATAATATCATTAAATCAATCCTTTATACATCCCACATAAGGCATTAACGAGTCATACCACATTGAGGGGTCGGTAGTCTTCACTTCCTAAATAAAATTATCGCGTTTACCCATTATGAAAACCATAAAAGTATGATATAAATGAAAAATACTGAAGAATAAAGAAAAAAATAAACATAATATCTATCATATATAAATATGGTTCCATAATAATGGATACCATGAGAGGCTGTAGGAGTTAATTGAACAATCATCGTTTCGTGAGACATTAGTTTTCTATCCACAGAAACATTATGTTCTTTACCCATTAGACGGAGGTGTGTGTAAGTTTAATTCTATTAATTCTCATAAAAAAATCATAGTATATTGAGGATACTACTGTTGTTATAAAATAAAGGAATAAAAATAGTTTAAGGGGTTCTAGAAGTAAAATAAAACAAAAGAACTTAAGAGAAGACATAACCTTTAAATCGGGTAACTCCCTTTGGTTTGAACCCAAAGAGTTTCTTGAAGTTTTTTTGCCTAAGGTAAGGATTCTAGGATGAAGATAGGGATATTGGGAGATTATTGGATTAGAGGTTTTATGAGAAAAAGGCTTGAGAAGTGTGAGAAACGGGTAAGAAGTGAGATATTTTTATAATGGAGAGGTGGGGCTCTTTAGGAAAGTTTGAAACAATTATTTATTATAAGCTCATCTTCGGTTTCAAAAGGTCAAATAATCATTAAAGTTTAATTTAAGATGAGTCATGGTAGAAATAAAATCATCCAATAATAATTAGACATGTTTTGGATATTGTTTTAATATTTATAATATTATTTATTTAAATCATTTATTAATGAGGTAAATATTGCATCATTATTGTTTCATAAATAATTTGATTTATTTGATGTTAAAAAATTAAAAAAAATAAAATGACGTGGGAAATAATTTTAGATTACCAAATAATATTTATAGTCGAAAAGATAACTTATATAACCCCATGTAAAAATTGATTTACTAAAAGATATTTGTTTATGTCATTTTTGTCATTACTTTAAATTAATTAATATAAAGTGTCATTATTACTCCCATGTGGCACCATGGGGTCCCAAATTCGACCCAAGGAAGCCCATGGTCGGATATGTATCATTAAATATGATTAGGACACATGTTAGGGTAATTTAATATTATTATAATATTATTTTTTACCTTTATTTACTATATTTACTGAAGTAAATATTTTAAATGTCTAAAAATAAAAGTTACCTATTTGCACAATTTGGACCTAATGATTCCAAATATGGAATCTAGTTTTCTAAATTCAAAACATATAAGTGGAAGAAATTAATTTAAAATTAATTCCCACTGTCAAAACAAAAAGCGTGTTTTTAAGAAATAATAACTATCAAAAGATTGACACTTGTTTATATCCATTTTCTAAGTGAAATTAATTACAATGTCCAAAATTGGATTAAATGGTAAAAATATATTCTAATTACACTATAGAACATATTAAAAAGATTTTATAACCATATAAATAAATTGGATTAAAAGGCCCTTTTGAATTAAAATTCAGTATTTTTTACTATTCATTAAAAAATGAACTTTATCATAAAATACCAAAAATTCACCCAAAGTAAATTTTTATGTCCCGATTCTAAAGAAGAATTTTATTTTGAAAAATATAACATATAAAAATGGATAAAACTAGATTTAAAGAGGGTTCTCCCTCAAAAATCAGTAAATCGACCTTTTAAAAAATATTAGAGTATTTATGCTTAGATTCATTCACATTTTAGCCTCTAACTTTTATTGGATAAATGTAAAAATATTCAACAAACATGTATAATCATATTTTAGTTAGTTCTATTCATTCCATCCAATACAATGGCTAGATGCTAACTATCATTAAAAATAATAATATTATATTATTAGTGTGAAATGTAAGATTTCAAAGAAACCCATTTTTGTGTATCAGGTACGCCATCAAACATAGCATCCACTTTAGAGTAAAATTAATAATTAATCCACAAATATTAATAAATATTAAAATGTCATGTTATTTATTTACCTTGGATGTTACAGATATCATCATAGGGATTTGACCTTGAACAAGACCAATCTGAGATTCAATAATTTTAGCATGATCAAAACTATTTATGGGAGAAGTTCAAGCTCATCAAGGTCATTACCCAAACCATGTTCTCCGAACCACCCAATGAAAGTCTCACAGACGCACTCCAAACCCCTTGGGAGTTTTAACGGTGTATGAAAGGGATATGTATCAAGACATTTTTAATATAAATATTTATATTCTATTTTCAATATAATGTTTGTCATATTTATTTCTTATTCTTACTTTATTAAATTTTTTTATTTTAAATACAATAAAACAAAAATTGTATCTTTAGGTAATATTCAAATTCAATCAATGATTTTTTTTTCAATTAATGGATTTTTGAAATAAATAATATTTTGGTAAAATATTATTATTAAATAATTTTTAGTAAATATAAATGATCATATAATTTTTATATAGTCAAACGTAATTTTATATGGGTTCAAAAAATGATATTGTAAAAAAACACCGCATTTATCAATAAATGTTGATTTTATTTTAAAAGTGAAAATTCATATATTTAGAAAATTATTTGGTTAAAATAAATATTATTTTTGGAATCAATATTTTAAAATTATATATTGGTTAATTTTTCATAATTTTTTGAGACAGTAAAATTTTTAAGTAAAAATTAAATACTATATAGATATACCATGTGTATTATGAAATCATAATTACCCAAAAGTGATGTAATAAATACTATAAATGGTATTTAAGACCAAGTATATTTATTAAATTTAAAATAATTTGATTTTATGTTTATTTTATAAATTGTATAAATATTTTATGAATCCTCCAAAACCATTACCATATTTTATTATTTTAAAATCATTTCTTTAAGAGAATGACTCACCTCTAAATAAAAAAGGGTATTATTATATTATGTTTGGAACTTTGAGTTATAAAATAAGGAAAACCAATACCATTTGAAAAAAACGGGCAAAACCAAGGGGGGATTTGTGGTTTTGTTTATTTTATAATAAAGAGTCCAAAACCTAAGATTGAGAAATGATAAAGATTTAACCACTCATTTCCTATATAAAAACATCCAATATCCCATTTATCTTCACTAAAAATCCTTTTAAAATATTCTTACTCTACCCTACCCACTCTAGAGTATTCCCTAGCCTCCCCCAAGATCCCAAGAATCCCCTTCCATGCATTTGTAGTCACACTCTCAAGGTAAGGGATCTTCACCTTCTCTTCTTTATTCAACTTTCTTTATTATATTATGCCCTCCGTTTCCAATTCCTAATTTTGGTATATGTTTTTTCATTTCCCTATTACTTTCAATTTTCTATCCAAATTATGTTATTCACATTTCTATCTTTTCAACCCATTTTATTAATTTTTAGGTGATGTCGTTATGCTGTCGAAACTCCATAGTGATTTTCCATGCCAAAAAATTGTGCAGTGAATACCTGTACCCATTTCCTATCAAGGGCGTTCAACTTTATGAATTTATAATTATTTATTGAGGACTTATATTTTTTTATTACTTCTTACATGATAATGTAATAAAATGTGATTATAAATGAATTCATGTTTTATGATCTATGTGGCACACTTATGCATTAAAATGAAATGAAAGTGATGGATGCATTTGAAATTATATAGTGCTTCAATGCATTGGATAATGTTTAGTCTCATGAGATGTTATGTTGGGATAGGGAGTGAAAATGATTACTTTATCTAATTTTTACATCATTATGTCATTGATGTTATCCTTGACCTAGGTTTATGATTCAGTGCTTTAAGTTGTTTCCATATTTCCCATAATGAATTTATGATTATCATGTTATATCATGTCATTTTGTTTATGTTTACAATTCCTACTCCTTTTATGCCCTATTGATATTAATATTGTCTAAAATTTATTATTATTTTCCTGTTATTGCTTGTTTATTCCTTTACCAGACTTTATATCTCACCCCTTTCTAATGTATGTCCCCAGGTTATCCCATGTAGTCTTAAGTGCGAGCATGTTAAGGTAGTTTTCAATAAAGATTATGTTTCTCTTATTTTAAGTTTTCATGCAATATACCTAATTATCAAATAAACTATACCTATAGATCTTACAGGTTTTATTAAGTATAATATTATGTAATAAATCATGTATTAGTGTGTAATAAAGAGCAGGGTTGTTATATTTTTGGTCATAATGAATATAAAAAGTAGTAAAAATTAATAACCGTAGTTATGGTTAAAATGGGTTTATCAGGGGTTAAACTAAACAGATAAGGGTTAAAATGACCTAAAAACTTGTAAAATTATTATTTGATGACCACATATCAACATTTTCTCATTTAAGGATCAATAATTACATATTTTAGAGCCTTTTGATATGTGTAAAATGTGGGTATAAAATTTTCCTTTCAGATATTCTAATTGTGTCCTCTCCCCCATTTATGAAAGGGAACCCCTCTCCCATCCTTCTTATATATCCAAATCACTTTTGTTCAGAAAAAACCTACATAAATATCTTACTAAATTTCCTAAAAACGTCTTATAGGTATTATTTTTTTTAACTCCCCAACCTTAACTAATTTGAAACTGATGTATTATTACATTTTATTGGTTTTATTATAAGGAAAAAAATCCCTAAGGACTGTAATGTCTAGTAGTCTTATAAATAAGATTACATACATGATACCCATAGTACATTGGGAAAACAAAATAAAACATGCTACATAATAAGTGAAATAAACTGCATCCTTGAAAGCTAAACTAAAGTTCTCTTCCTCATAACCTGGGGAGAGAAACATAATAAGTGTGGGCTCAAATTCATAGTAAGGGTATGTACAATAGAAGTAATAATCAATCTATATGGAGAGGGAAATATCTGATAACACATTCCATTAACAAAACTTGATAATGAATAAATAATATGGAAAGTATGAAACTGAAACATATAACATAAATCAATAAACTAAGAATGAACTACTTTCATAGATATGTTGATGCAAAATATCATGGATAAATAATAACTAAAATTATATGAGGGAAATACTTTATTTAAGGATGTCATGTCTTAGGCACATGAAAACCAATTACCATCAAGATCTTTTACAAGGCGGTTTACAATTAAGGGTAGAAACCTATTTGGACAACTTATTCATCTCATGAGAACCTTTTGATGCATCAGGGAGCTAAATAAAGTCTGATATCCACCCATTATTGTCAGTCCAAAGTATTTCTCATATTGAATAACCAAAATAAATAATATGCCTTATCAAATAACCATATTGAATGATTAATATGGATCTATAAATAATTCCCATGAAGGAAATATCATTATATCATGAAAATAATGATATTAATGATATAAAAAGTCAAAAGGTATAATATACATAGTATAAAATGAACTAGGTGATTAACATTACAATATGCCTCAATGAAATGAAATTTAGGCGAAACCCCTTACCTTAAGTATGATAATATCTATATTTGTCTGAAACTCAAGTATGATGGTTTTAAACATTTTATTAACTTATATTAGAATCATAATGATATCATATATGATTCTTTTATGACTATATATTTATATTTTATTAACAATTTCAAGTTAATGCAACGTTTTGGGTAATAATCGCTTTTTTTATCATACGTGTTTTGACTTGTTATTCTTTATCATATTACATAGATCATGATTTACTTACTTGAAAAATGTATAATATTATTTATATATCATATATATTCATAATATAAATATATATAATATATAGATATATTAAATAGAATACACTATTCAAGGAGACGGTAGGCCGTATGTACCCATGAACGTTGTTTCTGTTTTATTATCGTATTGAATAGAAGTAAGTGAATTATATATATATATATATATATATATATATATATTATTCCAGTAGCATTATGATGTAACATATTTCATAATTATTCGTAATATATATTTTTATAATCATTCTTGGATGGTAAACATGGAATACAAGTCTCATCGTGTCGTGGAGATGGTTAGTTGTACATACGCACGAACGATAATATCATTTACTTAATGTTTTAATGGTATGAATTTGGATATAATATTAATTTTAAAGAAATAATATCATGTTATATTTATTATTTAAGTCATTTTTATTCATCATTGTAACCATCGAAATAAAATATAGATGAAAAAATGTTTACACCATGGCGTAGAGATGATAAGTCATACGTAAGCACGCATAGTGGTATTGGTTTTCATAGAATGGGTAAAAAGAGTAATATGGTTGTACCATAATAATAAAAACATCTCAGAATATTATATATTCTTTATTTATTATTTTAGTGTGGTAACAACTTAGTAAGAATATTTTTAAGAAGAAATGAACTTTGAAAGAAGGGATAAAATAATTATCTCTTCTTTCGGCGTCTCCTTTTTATTTGCACAAAAACACTTCTTAAGTTGGATTTATGCCAAAAGGGTGGCCTCTATGATGAATATATGGAAGCTGGTAGGAGATTTTGGTAGGGTTTTTATTAGAGAAAGGGCTTTGGAGGTGTTAATTAAAGATAATGGGAAGTGCTCTTTTGTAAGAGAGGTGAGGGGTACTTTAAGAAAAGATTGAAATATTAATTTATTAAAAATTTATTTTCGGTTTCCAACAGCTATAAAGTGTTTTTTAAGTATAATATGAGTATGAGTCTAAATAATTTCATACAATGATTTTTAGATATGTTATGTCATAAAATTAACTTTATCTATTAGCTTTAACCCTTAGTTAAAAACATTAACTCCTACCATGTCTTCGTCTATTTTCATTCTATAGGGTTAATATAGTTACTATAAAATTCCAAGAGAACCCCAAGTGGATAATTAATAAAATATTTAACATTATATAAGTCATTTGTACTAATATTAGATTTTTTGGACCATTATATCATTTAATAAAATAGTATGTTTTTTAAAACTCATTTATGTCAATTTTGACACTATTTAATAATTGATTTTTGTTAAACTCATAACAACTTGATTCCTTAAAAAAATAATTAAATAAAATATAATATGTAAATATCATCCAGAAAATTTATGTGTGAAATAAAAAGGTTCAAATTACATTTATTTTAATATTTGTAATATCATTTATTTGAATCTTTTATTAATAAGGTAATCATTGCATCGTCATTGAGTCATAAATAAATTTATTTACTTAATGTATAAAAATTATAAATAAAATACCATCATTTTGGAAATATTTTTACATTTCTAATTAATATTTATAGTCAAATATATTAGTTATAAAACCCTATATTAAAATTATTTTTTGTAAAAGATACATGTTTTTGTTATATTTCTCTTTACTTTAAATTAATTCTTATAACATGTCATTATCACACCCAAGTGGATCCATGGTGTCCCAAAATTTACCCAACGATTCCCATTTTCAGGAATATCTCATCCAATAGGATTAGAAAATGTTTTAGGATAGTTTTATATTATTATAATACTATTTTATTACCCTTATTTACCTGATTTACCATTTAACTATGGTAAATAAAATTAATTACTGAAGTTACTATTCATAATGTCAAATAATAAAAGGTACCTATTTAAACAATTTGGAACTTGTGATTAAAAATATGGAATCCATTTTACCAAATTCAAAACACATAATTGGAATAAATTAATTTAAAATTAATTCCTGTTGTCAAAACCAGAAAGCAGGTTTTTAAAAAGTAAACTCTATCAAAAGATTGACATGTGTTTATGTACAATTGACATGTGAAATTACTTCCAATGACCATCATTGGATTAAATGATAAAATATAAATCCAATTAAACTTTAAAACCAGTTATAAATACAATCTAACTATATAAATAAATTAGATGAAAAGTCATTTTTGAATTAAAATGCAGTATTTTTCACTATTCATCAAAAATTAAAACATTTCAGAAAATTACCAAAATTTTACCCTTAGATAATTTTGATACTAATAATTCAAAAATGAAGAATATTTTGAAAAATAAATTTTATAAAATCTCAAAATATGGTTAATACTATTTATAACTGCTTTTTAAACAACTACTTTGATAGGTCGTGGTGTGCCTGAACTCAGGGTTGTGTACAATGCAAACCATCGAATTATTTAAAAAGAAGCATACCATGGAAGATTTGGGTGTTACATTTTTCCATCCTTAAAAAATTTTCATCCTTGAAATTTCTAGAATATCACGACATAAAAAGATTCAGGTGGTTCTTCATCATATGTTCTTAAGGTTCCCACGTTGCCTCTTCCATTTTATGGTTTCTCCAAAGAACTTTTACCATACAAGTTGTTTGATTTATCAACACTTGTTCTCTGGTATCAAGAATCTTCATAGGATATTCAAAATAAGATAGTCCAGGTTCCAGTTCTATTTCTTCATAGGTGAGTAAATGCGTTGGGTCTGGCATGTATTTCCTTAATAGTGATATGTGGAACACATCGTGATCTTTTGAGAGACTTAGAGGCATTGACAAACAGTAGGATACAACTCCTATTTATTCTAGAATTTCAAAAGTTCTGATATACCTGGGAGTTAATTTAACCTTCTTACCAAATCGTATAACACCCTTCCATGGAGTTACCTTCAAGAAAACAAGATCTCTTACTTGAAATTCAAAATCCTTCATTCAGTTATCTGAGTAGATCTTTTGCCTACTTTGAGCTGTTTTGATATGGGTTTTCATAATATTCACCTTATCCTTTTTTTCTTAAACATGTTTTGGACCTACAAGTTTTAATTTACATACATCATCCCAACATGTTGGTGTATGAAATATCTTTCAATATAATTCTTTATATGGTGCTATCTGAATACTTGAATGGAAGATATTGTTATAGAAAAATTATACTAAAGGTAAATACTAATCCAACATACCTTGAAAGTTAAGTGAGAAATATCTCAACATGTATTCTAAAGTTTTAATAGTCTGTTCTGATTGTCCATCAGTTTGATGGTGGTATGCAGTGCTCAAACGAAGTTTAGTATCTAGGGCCTTCTGGAGACATTTCCATAATCTTGATGTAAAATGGGGATCATGATTAGAACCAATCAATATAAATACACCATAAAGTCTTAAAACTTCATTAATATATAGTCTTGTTAAAGGTTCATATAGAAAATATTCTCTTATAGTAATAAAATGTGTTGACTTAGAAAGATGATCAACAATAACTCATATCACATCATTCCTTCTAGTAGTATTTGGAAGCCCCATGATAAAGTCCATCATAATATGATCCCATTTCCACACAGGTATAGGAATAGGTTGCATGAATCCTTTATGATGTTGTCTTTCAGCCTTCACCTATTGACAAACCAAACATTTAGACACATAATCATAAATCTCCCCCTTCATGTTGTCCCTCCAAAAATGTTCCTTCAAATCTCTGTATATCTTAGTGACACCTGGTTGTATAGAGAAATTGGAGCTATGATCACCATCCAATAATTCCCTTTTTATCTCAGGTATAATGGGAACATAATGCCTATTCCAAAATTTCAAAATTCCATCTACAAATACCAAATCAACCAATATCCCATTATTCAGACCTTTAATTTTCTTTGGAAACTCCTCGTCATCATTCTAAGAACTTTTTATCCTTTTAAGTAAAGATGGTTTGACAACCATTTGAAAAAGAAGTGATGTTTCACCCTCTATGATAATTCCTATATTCATATTTACTAGATACATGAACATAGGATCCCTTTCAACTCTCATCTTGTTCATATTTCCATGATCTATTGTGCTCAAGGCATCCACCACTTTATTTCCTTCCCTAGGTGGTAGTGTATTGTGCACTCATAATCCTTGAGTAGCTCAAGACATCCCGTTTGTCTCATGTTTAGTTTGTTATGCGAGAAAATATATTTTAAACTCTTATGGTCAGTATATATCTCACATTTTTCATTGAAGAGACAATGTCTCCATATCTTCAGAGAAAATATTACTACGGATAACTCAATATCATGATTTGGATAGTTTTGTTCATGCGTTTTTAATTACCTTGATGCATATGTAATAACCCTATCATTCTGCATAATGACAAAACCAAGCCCTTTCCTTGATGCATCACTATAAATAACAAACCAATATTTCCCAGATAGTAATGTTAAGATAAGAGCATTGACTAATCTTCTCTTCAATTCATCAAAACATTCTTCATACTCTTTTTTACAAATGAATTTAACTGATTTACGTGTGATCTTGGTTAATGGGTTAGCCAATCGGTTGAAATTATGGATGAAATACCGATAGTAACCTGCTAAACCAATAATACTATGTACCACAATTATAATTTTCTATGTTGGCCATTCTTGAATTTCCTTTGTATTTAATGGATCAACAAAGATTCCATCCTTGGAGAAAATATTTCCAAGGAAAGAAATTTCCTGAATCCAGAATTCACACTTACTAAATTTACCATATAATTATTCTCTCCTAAGATTATCAAGAATGATTCTTAAGTGATACTCATGGTCTTCAAATCTTTTATAAGATATCAAAATATTGATAATGAATACCATAAAAAAATTACCAAGATATTCCTTGAATACTATATTCATGAGATCCATAAAAACTAAGGCTGCATTAGTAAATCCAAAAGGCATTACTGTAAATTCATAATGGCCATACCTCATCTGAAAATCCATCTTTAAAACGTCTTCCTTATTCACTCGTAATTGATGATATCGAAGATCAATCTTAGAAAAGAATTGATCTCCTTGAAGTTTATCAAATAAATCACAGATATGATGTAGAGGATACTTGTTATTTATTTTAATCTCTTTGATTTCCCTATAATCAATACACAACCTCATGGATCCATCTTTCTTCTTGACAAAGAGAATAGAGGATCCCCATGGAGAAACACTAGGGAAGATAAATCCCTTTTGACCCAACTCTTTAAGTTGTTTTTTAGCAATACTAATTCCACACTGGCCATTCTATATAGAGTTTTTGATATTGTCCTTACATCAGGGATTAAATCAATAAAAACAAAACTTTATGATTTGGGGGGTGTCCAGGTAAATCTTTAGGAAAAGAATCAATGTATTCCTTTAGAATAGGTACATCCTAAATTTTAAGATTACCTCCTTCATCCCTAGATGTTATTTTCTCTTCCTCCTCAATAATATCATTTAGTAAAGCTACTAGGGGTGAATTTTGATAATAATCAAGTAATGAAGTTTCTTCTTTAAAGATAATAGATTCTACAACTTCCTCACAAATCACAACTTCCTTTTTCTTAAAATATATTTTCGCATAATAAATCATAAAATTTTGTTACTTTGAGTGAATTATCATAAGTGTATCCCAAAAGACTAACTTAGGGTATGTTTTAGAATCTATTTTCTTCAAATCTAGTTTCCAGGTTTGTTGCTAAACCTCCCTCTGATACCAACTGTAATACCCCGACCTCAGATAACCTAAAACTGGTGCATTATTACATTTCATTTGTATTATTACAAGGAAACAAATCCCAAAGGACTGTAAAGTTTAGCAGTCTTGGAAATCCTTATTACATACATGATACCCAATGTACATTGGAAAAAAATAAGGCATGATACACAATAAGTGAAATAAACAACATCGTTGAAAGTTAAACCAAAGTTCTCTTCCTCATAACATAGGGAGAGAAACATAATAAGTCTAAGATCAGATGCTCAGTAAGGGTATGTACAAAGGAAGAAATTATCTATCTATATGGAAATGTAAATATCTAAGAACACTTTCCATTTAAGAAAAATAGATAAGGTATAAATAAAATGGATAGTAAGAAAATGAAACATATTCCATACATCAATAAACTAATAATGAACTAATTCCATAGATATGTCGATGAAAACTATCATGGATAAAAAATAACTAAAATTATATGAGGAAATACTTTATTTAAGGAAGTCATGTTTTAGGCACATGAAAAACTATTTCCATCTAGATCTTTCACAAGGCGGTTTATAATTAAGGGTAGAAACACATTTTCACAGCTTATTCATCTCATGAGAACCATTCGATTCATTGAGGAGATATATAATGTTCGGGCTCTGCCCATCATTTCCCGTGCAAAGAATATCTCATATTGAATAACCAAAATAAATAATATGCCTTATCAAATAATTGAATTAAATGAAAAAAATATTAAATCCAATTAAACTTCAAAACCAATTATAAATTCAATCAAACTATATAAATAAATTTGATGAAAAGGTAGTTTTGAATTAAAATTCAGTATTTGTCACTATTCATAAAAAATTGAAACTTTTCAGAAAATTACCAAAATCTCACCCTAAGATAATTTTGATATTAAAAATTCAAAAATGAAGTCTATTTTGAAAAATAAAGTTTATAAAATTTCAAAATATGGTTAATAATATTCATAACTGCTTTTTAAACGGCTACTTTGATAGGTTGTGGTGTGCTTGAACTTGGGGTTGCATACAACGCAAGCCATTGAATTATTTAAAAATAATCAGACCATGGAAGTTTGGGGTGTTAAAATTTTGATAATGAAAACATCCTAAAAAGGCTTTTGGTTTTAACCTAATGAGGTTGTCTAAAGAAGAGGTATCGTTCTTAACTGAGAATTTTTATTTAATTTCTTCTTAAAACTCATTAATATTTTCATTCACTATTATGATTTAATAAAATAAGTATATCACATATAATTATATTTTATTATGTTAGTGTAATAAAATATATTAATATCCTCTTCCATCAAATTGGAATAGAAACCGTCGATCTTGTGTACGAAGAACTACCTCCTCCCGAACCGATGTAATTTATTTTCCATCACCACCTCTCAAAGATGGATATAATTATAGATTTAACATATTTATATGATATTTTTGACATAATTATACTTATTTAATTATAATATCACATATAACTTCTTACCTTACGATCCATTTGAAAACTATAATGTCATTCGTTCGTATATGTGGACTACCCCCACCACAATGTGATGCGATTCATTTTCCATTTAATTTTTAAATGGATGGTAGTAAGGATATATTTTGTGAATATATATAATATATATAAAATAATAATTAATCTAGAAAGGTGATATATTATTATCCTTTCTTTCATTACATCCATAAATAAAATGTAAACAATGTTTATTCTTACGTACGACCTACCATCTCCATGAACGCTTTAATCCATTTTTCCATATCCTACAATTATGGGTGAGACAAAATATGTATACAATAATTATATATAATTTTTATAGAATTATTTAAAATTTTTATTTTATTTAACAATGACCAATGTATAAGTACCAAATCTACCAAACCAAAAGAAAAATAAAAAAATAAGCAATTACCAACCGGTATAGTAGTTTTAATAATGGATTTTTAATAACTGGGTGATAAATGTTTATAAGTAAATCATATATGGTATGATATATATTATTTTTGTTATTTAATAGATATATAATAAATCTATATTTATTATAAATAATTTTTTAACATGTATGAATAAATTCAATACTTAAGGTATTGGATTTCAATCTCACTTTTATTTTCATAGGATAAATGCCATATTAATCACTTATTTATTTTGTGTGGTGTATATACTGCCCCTAAATTTATTTTATGAGTATTATTATTAAATTTATGGTTATTTATATATCTAAATAATTTTATTTCTTTTATGGGGCTTATAATTCAAAATATTCTAACGTGGTAAAGTTTTTATGTTACAATCTCATTACTTATCAGGATTGTTTTTGATTATGATTCAAATGATGCAATATTATGATACATCTCTCAAGAAAATTAATACTTTTCTTATACTTTGGTTATATCTTGGGATTTTTTATTTTTATTTTATTTTACTATCTTTAATAACTAAATATACGAAAATAATGTTTTTAAGGAAAATTGACTTTATCTCTCTCTTTGGTCAAAAATTATTTCTCTTCCATGTCCATGTTTTAGAAAAATGGTTAAAAGAAAGTTTTTAATATTCTCCAATATTTTTTTAAAGATATGTTTACCCATATTTTACTTTTTAAAAATAGTTTTAAAGGTATCGTAATATTTTTTCCAAAAGAGTCACTTTTGACTTTTTAATAAAAATGTGAAATAAATATTTGTTTTAACATATACAATATAAATTAAATTTCTCGCCATTATGACCACTAAAATATGTAAACCCCCATTACATGTTTCCAAGGTTATTTTCAAAGAAAATATTTTCTTTAATATTTGGTAATTTTTTAAATTTTGAAGAAGTTATTTCAAAATGGAGAGGGTGTTTTCCTCAAGATTGTTTGAATGATATTTTTATGGAATTTCGATTCATCAATGACAACAACCATTGGTGTTTATTATGTTTTACTATGGATATGATCCAATGGTTACATCTTTATTCCTTATCTAGATGTTTTATGATTATGATGGTGAGATGTTTCTGAAACCCATTTTTATGGGGTTTTCTTTGATGGATTGATGAAATATTTATGAAATATGATTTATTTTCAAGAGTTATGATATGATGATATGATGAATGTTTAATGATTTTATGAAACACATATGTATGGTTTTAATTATGTGATGGGTGGTCCTATAATTATGTTTCCCTCCAATTAATTTTCAATATATTATATCTCATGATATATTTAAGGGAAAAAAGATGATGTGGTTGATCCGCTATAGAAAACAGGTTGATCTGGTTGATCCATTATGGGAAACAAGTTGATGTGCATGATCCCCATGGGAAATAGGTGATGATGCTTTATCTATTATACTATGAGAAACAGGTGTATAAGCCTAATCCACTATGGTTTTATGGTCTTCATAGTTAACCTTGATATGTGAAATGGTTTCTATTTTAATTTTGGTTACACACTTATATGACATGAAATTATTATTCATGATTGATTTATAATGATTTATCACTCTTATGATTAATTTATTGAAAATGATAATGATTTATGTCATAACTCCTGTTGAATATATTTTATATATTGGTTATGAACCTTGTAAGTTATGTTCATTATCTTTTGACCTTATGATTATCTAATTATTTATTATGATCATCGATTGATATCTCCAATTTTGTCTCCTTCTGAGTATCTAATCTCACCCTGTCTCATGTTTCCCTCCCCAGGTTATGTAGAAATCTTTAAGTAGGGTATGCCTATGAAGTGTATTAAATTGGGAGATATTTATGGGATATATTGAATATGTTTCACAAAATGAAATATTGTGTATCTAGTCTCCAAAGGAACTAATCATTTATAGTCACTGGGCATGTTTTTGTGGAATTTATTGTATATTCATATAAAAAGATGTAATATTTATATATAAAAGTACTAGGTCGTTATGTGTTCTCATACATTTATACTCATTTTATGCATATTTTATCATTGATATATCTCTTTTTTACCCTTACTGAGCATATGTTATCACTTTTTCGTGTGTTTTCTTTCCCCAGGTGATGATTAAAGATATAATGTATGATAATTCTAAGAAAGGTGCTAGTTATTAATAACTTAGTTAGAGAAAATTTTGTTCACTTATGAACCTATTATTTATATATCCATGTTTCCAAATTCACTATACCTATATTATTCTAGAATGGATCATTATGTTATGTAGTGAATATTCATCTAAAAAGTTAAAATATATATGTATGTGGTAGGGCTTGTTATTTGCAGATTCTTACCTCTAAATTAAATTGTTAAAGCATGAATTTTATCTATATTTTTTATTGGATATTTCACATTATTAATATGATACCAATATATAAATTAATTTTATTAATCTAATTTAATCTTTATATTCCCTAATCTCACTTTAGAAATCACTGACATTGTAATTTTTAGATGAGAAATCCTGGCCAATGGTTGATTCACCTTTGTTTGTGTGCATTTATCCCATACATTCTTCACATTCTTTACCATTGGACAGCATGGATTTGGTTTGACTTTCTGGGTTGGATTTTAGAATCATTAACCCCATATAATCATGATGGAGATGTTATCAATGAAAGGTTTCATGATTTGGGGATGGATCATAGTGGTTTCATAGTTATAGGTGGTAACTTTGGGATTTGGAACCCCGAACAGTGATAGATCATCTAACGGGTGGTTGGATTATGATTTCTACCCATAAAAGGTTGGTAAAAAATGGATGAAGTAGCTACCCTTTTTTTAGGGTGGTCAAATGCATATATTTTCAATAGAGATGTAAATTATGGGATTCGTGTGAAGGAATGTGGGTTTCTACAGAACTTTAGGCGACACATCATGTCACCCAAAGGAATATGAGCCATATAACTCAAGCCCCTATAAGGGATAGGGTTTCTATCCAAGTTAAGGATGACACACCATGTATATGGGACAACATGTCATGTGACCCTACCCAGGTAGGCAGGCCATGTGCTTGATGTACACTCCCTGGACCCCGTGTGGTTAGAGACCCCATGTCACGTGATGGACACAACATGTGGCTATGCATAGCTAGCCGATCCATGTTCTAGGTGTATATACCAAAAAATCTGGGTGTTCATACCCACTGTGTACTACCCATACACTCCATGTAGCTATACATGGCCAGTTGAGCCATTTTACTGGATTACAAGCCCACGTCCCTAGGTGGACCACACAACATGTACCACCTAAACATGCTGTGTAGTATGACATACCTTCCCAATCCATCTCTATAAGAGAACACATCTAGGTGAAAAATTGGGTTCACACACCATGTGTATTGCCATACTCATTTTTTATTCCTTTTAGAATATTCTTACTCTCATATCTCCTTCTTCAAGACTCAGATTTTGGCATGCAAGTAGCCTATCATGACTTTTTTACACATATAATGCAATGGAATCCTTCTTTGTAGTATATGAGATACTATGTGAGGTTTTTTCGAGCATGAAACATATTTAGTAAATTCTTGATGATGATAGTGATCGTGGTATTATCATTAGAGAGATTCTAGGGTTGGAACTCCCCTATCGCCATAGAGAACAAGTCCCCTATACACTTTATATAGATAGAGATAGTACTTCCATAAACTAGGAACAGGTCCTATACCTATGGAGTGGTACTCCCCCATGTTCAAGCACTGGCACCACGTGGGTCCTCTGTGGGAGTTGTGGACCCCTCGGCTATGGAGCACAATAATTAAGAACAGGACCCTCCACACATAATATGGTGAGGTAATGCAGATGGTTTAGAGTTGTGGATCCCTTAGTTTTGGAGCATAGTAAAAAGGTTTGGTCCCCTCCATAGGGGTTATTATGCAGTTTCACACGATACTAGGAATCATAGATTCTCCCTTGGAGATGTTATCGAGATTATCATTCTTAGTTGGGATATAAATATGGATATCCCCTTTCTCTCATCATTTGGTCATCTTGTTGAGCATATCTGGGGTTTTATGGATGTTGTCTTAGGTTTTTATTAACATGACTTCAGTGTATTGAGTTAAATATTATCTCATCTTTCTATTTATCCCTTTTTAGTTTTCAAGGTATCTTACTTGGTATGTATATACTCACCCCGATATAGGATATTTCCACACATGTCATGTCTTATTTAGAAGATGGATAAAACAATGGTGAATTTTATGGAGCTCAATGATACTTGGGTGCATTGACCGTGTATGGTGGTCAGCATTTGGGAGATTAAGAGTCAAGGATTATTATTATTTCTTAATTTTAGTTTTTTTAGGTTGGGACATTATTTTTGGTTGGGCATATATTTTTCCCCTTTTACTTTTGGTTTATACTGTCAAACTATGTTTTATTTTCCTAGAGGTAATTTTCATGGAAGTTTACACTTTTTATGTTATCGTATTTTATATTCCTTTGAATTGTTACATATATATGGATGTGTATATTAATATTTCTACATTAGGATAAGGCATCAAATTTTATATATTGAATTCTAAATGCTTGTTACAAACCCCTTTCCTACTGGAGGGGGGACAAGTGTTTTGGTGGCTTGGCCTTCTTCCATCTAGATGAGTCCAGATGGTTCAAGTCATTATAGAGTGGTATCAGAGGTAGTTATTCCTTGAGAGATTATTTGGATATTTCCTATTATAAGAAATTTTTTGGGACTTAGGGAAATGGTTTTGAGGTTTTTTTAGTGTAGATTTTAGGATAGAGAACCTAATGATTGTGTGTCAGCTGACGTATCCATACACCAGGACTCTGACTACTTACTTATCAACTCAGTATACATAGACATCGTTGGTTCATACATCATATAGGATTGAGTCCATTGACTATAATTCTCTAGTCATCTCCCTAGATACGCTCTTTGACCATGGTACATCTTCAAAACTTTCAATATGTCTTCATCATGACATCCTAATAGGATTTCAAGATGGTGTCATGAAAATGATCATTTGAGAAATGAGGCCTCAGTTTAGCGGCCCATACATGAGGTGTTTACTTTAGGCATGAATAGAGAAGTGTGGGCACATGTTGAGTGGCACTTTGATCCTTTAGTGGATTGAGTGGATGATCATCTACATATTGAGTACTAAATGTCTCTAGTAGAACAAGATTATGGTATGTGATGGATTATCATGTTACGAGAGTTCCATAAATAAGATACATACGAGGTTTCACGGTGAGACAGACCCTCAATATGGTGGTTTAGGTTTTCTGAAATTCATGACCTGGAATATTAGATGGTTTCCCTTACAATGAATACACTTTATGGAGTATTTATTGGTCTATGTGGTACCAAAATATGATGCACTTATATTGATTATGTGTCATGGGTCCTGGAAATATACTTTTCCTTGGATTCATAGTGGTCCATACTCCCACTTATCATGTGTTTAAGGACTGATGTGAGCTTATAGTGAAAATATTCATCTTGGATAGGATCCCTATTGATGATGGTCCTGGAGATGAGACATCCCTTGGGATATGTAGGGTGTCGATAGAGCTATGTGTTGTTGATTTTTGATGAAGCTTCATGAATTCAATAAATAAGGACACTTTCTCCAGTAATGCACATCCTTATGAAGTTTAAAACTATATGGGTGAGTTAATACCACCTAAATTAGACAGTGTTGAGGTTTAGATGATGAGTTCCTTTTAATTGTGTGTTTAGGGTCATTTTTGTGTGTTTAGGTGTTAAATAAATCCCTGGTTATGAATAATTGGTGTCCAAGGGAATGGAAAACTTAAAATGGTAGGATCAGGTGACCAATGGATTTGAGTGTGGATTTGAGGTACGACATGTGTCTTCACTACTCTAGCCACTCAATTTGAATAGGGTCATAAACCACATTTCCCTAAACATATCCCCTATTCGAGACCTAGCAACACCAGTTGATCCATTTTTAGCTCAACCTTTATGCTTTGATGCTCCCACATAGGTGGATCGATGATTTCAAACCTTTACTAATAGAGTGACCCAACTCCATAAATAAAGATATCCTAGCATTGAATCTTTCCATATCTATTGGTGATTCCCTACAATGTTTTTCTCAGCTTGGACTAGCTTGTTATTTTTTTATGCCTAGATGATATTCACCAGTGAGGGTTACAATGTACCTAAGGTGTTGGTTTGTGTTTTTTATTCTTGGGAGAAAATGAATCTTAGATAAAGAAGTATGGTCTTGTGTGTAAAAGGATACAACTAATTCATTATCAGTTAGATTACATGATCCTTGGAGAAACATATTCTATGAGCTTTCAGTTCTAGGGATGTTGGATAGGTACACCGACTTCTTCCTTGAGGATATTTCTGGATTACCTCCCCATAAATAGTTTGTTTCTACATGTAATTTCACTAGGGATGACCTAATATTTACACTTCCATATTAGATGACCCTTTTTAACTAAGAAAAATATAGGTGCAGTTGGAGGAGTATATAAAGAAAGGGATCGTTATACCCTGCGTGTTTTACCTAGGAAAACCAATGTTTTCACCTAGGATGAATATGAGAGCTTGAAGTTAAGTGTGGACTGATGTCACATGAATTAGGTGATATTCAGGGTGGAGTATCCACCCACAAAAATCGATTACTTCTTCAACCAATGGTTTGGGGTGAAGTGTCTATCATAGTTTGGCCTCAGGATATGTTATCACCAACTCCTCATTTGAGATAATAATATAAGGAGTGTGGTTTCCTAGATCCTCTATGGTAGATTTGAGTTCATGGTGAAACTCTTTATTGTGATGAATTCCCCAATAGAGTTTTTGGGACATATGAAATGAATACTTACCCATTTTTTGATTTGTTCGTATTGGTCATCTATGGTGAAACCCTAGTGTATCAGCATCATTGAAATATAATTCAAGAAACTTGAGGATGGTTTGAGACTTGCTATGAGAGTACCATATTTATAGGGATATCTCATAGAGACAATTACGGATTTGGGAGGTCCACTTCCCTAGGGTATGTCATCTCAAACATGGGTGTGAAAATGGACCCAGCAATAATTGAGGATGCTCTATCTCAAGGGCCACCCAAAGGCTTGGCTATGGAAACAGATGATCACAACAAGGTTTTCTATTCATTTTCTTTATGCGATGTGATGGAGTAGTTAACCTCATTTTAAGTTTTCCCTTTAAGTTAATGATGAGGAAGTTTTCTTCCATTTGATGGTTTTTACTCCACCACTTCTACAGTTTGTTAGGGAGGCTTAGTCTGGAGATACCATCTGTGAGATCTTTCACGACTAGATACTCATTGGATGTGATCTTAATAGATTTTACAAAGTGATCATGTGTTTTTGAGAGACCTCACCTCATTAAGGATCATGAGGATTTTTCCAGAATGGGAGGCTATCATTATGGATTTTAAGCCCTTTCCCAGTAACTACATCAGGTTAGAAAGTTGCGTAGCACTTGATCTGATAACTACAATTAGACTAGTTTCTTGGTGTTTTCCACATTTCATAGTTGAAAAGATATGTGAATAAGTCTTTGCACAATGTTTACCAGGTTGATCTAAACATTGAGAGTATATTTTCATATTCAAATCACCAGGAAACTTTTTTAAACTAGCCAAAGAAGTCCCTTTATGGGAAGTGTTTCCCTTTGGCACTTGTTTATCAACATCATGGGAACCTTTTATAGTGTTCATTGGTGTGGGAGACCCAAATGAGAGCTCAGTACCCTCACTTGAGGATTGGTTTTCACCTTTTGGGATAAAAGTAAATGAAGGTCATAAGAGTTTAGAAAAACAGGTTTTTATAAGACTTTGGAATATCTTTAGGAATATTTTCATAGTTAGGCACTGAGACAATGCCAGATTCTGAGGCCAAGTGAGCCCAATGTTGATATTATAAAACTATTAAATATATTAATATCACACACATGTTTTTTTAATGAATTAGTGTAATAAGCCCCAAATATATTCTTAGATTGAAAATCTGAGACCACTGTAGAGTCCAAAACATAGGGGTTACCCTAGGTGTGACCTTAGGTTGGTCAGTGCGAGATGTAATTTTGAGGTAGCCATTGGCGGTGAATTTAATTAGAATAAATAATTAAATTTATTTATTTTATTTTTAATAACCTAACATAGTTCCCTCTATAAATATTTTGTTATGAAATTTCACTAGAGTTAGATACCAAACACTTGGAGGATTTTGATATGAGGATTATATGTTCTTCATTGGTGGATTGAGATCCGAGAACTACAATGATCAAATCGAGGTGGATCAGGAGGAATAAAACAAAAAGAATCTTCTTCATCATTGGTGTGTATTATTTACAAAAATTTAATCCTAAATCATGTTAGGGATTGTTATTTATAGATTATTTTTTCTTGAATAAATTTTTAAAGTTTGGATTTAACCTCTATTTTTCATAGGATGCATATATATGAATTAAATTTTTTTCTCTAATTTAATCTTAAAAATCCATGATCTAACCCTATAAATCCTTGAATTTTTAATCATTATAAAGTAAAACTTGGAAAACTAGGGATTTAACTTTGTTATTATGTATTTCTCCTATATATTCTTTGTGTTCTTATCTATTGAACCATGTGTTTGTGGATCAACTTGTCAGGATGGGTTCAACTGTGATTGAACCCCAAGATACATGATGATGACTCAAATGATGGAAGGATTAGAGATTTGGGGATAGATCATGGTGTTTTCATAGTTTCAGGTGGAGGATTCATGATTTATAACCATGAATGGTGTCAGATCGTGTGATGAGATCCCAACTGGTGATCAGATTTTGATTTTTAGCCATCAGATTTAAGGCCCCAACCTTTAACATTACATAATCTTGAGTTATATCAAGAATTCACATTGAGGGTCTATTTAGGTTTAAATATTTAGATAATTAGGACATAACTTATACATAACAACTTGATTATTACAAAGTATATACTTCTACTCTATCCAATTTTTTTCATAATAATAAAACTCTTTAAATAAAACAAGATTTATTTTCTTGATAAAAATATTTTTGAATTATTTTTTTCTCTTACCCTTCCTTATACCCTATGAAAAAACATTTCAAAAATATGGGATGAGAATAAAAATATCCTTAAGGGACATAAAAAAATTAAACTATTAATCTAGTTAAAACATGGTATCCCGTTTAATATTATTTGAAAAAATGAATCAAAACATTTTAACATGAATATCACTCATACTTTTTGCTCAAAGAAAAACATTTAAAACCAATAGTAAGAAATTATAACTCATTTAGGCGACTTAGGGAATAATATACATAAAACCCTTTCAAATCCCATTCAATTGGAATAACCATATGGTCGACTTCCAAATTTAAGATCTTTAATGGGGATCTCCCTTTGTATAAGATATATCAGGCTCACCCGTGCACTATGATAGATCACATCTCTTTACATAAGCTATGACGAGCTCACCCGTGAGTTATAATGGGTATCAAATCTTCATATAATCTATGTCGGGCTCACCCGTGAGCTATAATGGGGCTCAACCCTTCGTATAAGCAATATCGGGCTCACCCATTTCATATAATGCTCAAGTACTATTTCCAAAACACATTCATCACAAAACCCTTTTGAAAAACCTTTCTAATCCTATATGAATAAAATTTCCATATACAAATACCATTTTAATTTTAGAAACCATTTTCAATACCAAGATACCCAAATAAAGGAAAAAGGGATTTATTTTCCTTTCTAAAGACATTAAGGCTTATAGAGGAAGCCAAATATCAATGAATAGTTACGACAGTGGAGAATTTTCTATCGTCGTATACATTAAAAAAACATTACATTTGTCATTTTGTAAAGAAATTATAATGATTCATATAAAAATAGTACTTTTGAAGAAATTGGATGAAATTCAATATATAAATAAAATTTCCTGTATATTTCTTTTATACCCATATAAATAAATATGTAATTTAATATCATGTTGAAAAAAATATTTGATAATTAAATATTTAAACATTCAAGGTGTCCCATACCAATTGATCATTTAAATATAAATCTCTATTATTTAATAAATAAAATTATTATTGATAAAATATGGATATTAAATGTCTTATTGGATTTATATACACCTTATAAAAGAATAAATGATCATATTATTAAGAAATTCCTCAATGAAAAGAGATTGAGATGAAATCTCTTACCTTGAGTGTGACTTGTCTCAGTCATTATTTAATTTCCTGAATAATAAACATAGGTTAATTTATACTTTCATTATAATTTTTTTAAATTTTATTATTAATTTTATCACTTATTACCTTGTTATAGCAATTAGTTAATTATTTGAGTTTATATCGATGTTTTGTCGATGTTCGGTATTTGAGTAAAAAATAAACTTGTTTTGATAAAAATTATTCATATGGTCATAAGTCCATTATCTCTATAATATTATTAATTATTTAAATATCATATAAATTCAGTATATATTTATTTATAATAGTCCATAACATTTGGAGATAAGAAATGGAATGCACCTTTCATGGAGACGGTAGGCCGTACGTACGCATAAATGCTACTTTCATTTCTCTCTCATATTAAAGGAATGAAAAATTAATGATACAAAGGTATTTTATAATTTAATTATACTATATATGATGTATATGTTATATAAGTTCATTAACTCTATACTTTATACATTCCATGTATGGAATGAATGAGTCATATCACTTTGAGGGGGCGACAATCCACACTTTCTCAATTGAAATTATCATATTTACATAATACAGAAAACATAATGGTAAGTTCTAAATAAAAATTTCAGAAGAAGAGATACAATATAAATATAATATATATCATATATATATACAATTCCAATATAGTGTTCACCATGACAGGTGGTAGGATAAAATTGAAAAATCGTCATTTCGTGAGGCAATAGTTCGTCACACGTAAAAACAATATGTTCTATATCTATTATATGGAGGTGTGTGTAAGTGTAGGTACAACCCTTAGCATTCAAAAATACCAATGTATTGATAATACTGGTGTTTCTATAATATAATGGAATAAATAGATGTTAGGGGGTGGATTAAGAAAATAACTGAAAGGAATTTGAGAGAATACGTTACCTCTAAATTGGGTAACTCTTTTTGATTTGACCGATAGAAAGAAATTAAAACTTATTTAGGTGACATAGATCATAATATACATAAAAAAATTTCAAATACCATTCAATTAAAATAACCATATGGCATAATTCCAAATTTAATATCTTTAATGGGGATTACCATTCGTATAAGATATATCGAGCTCAACTGTGTCCTATAATGGGGCTCATCCCTTCATATAAGAAATACTAAGATCACCCATGAGTTATAATGGGGATCAACCCTTCTTATAATCTGTGTCGGGCTTGCCATGAGCTATAATGGGGCTCAACCCTTCGTATAAGCTATATCGGGCTCACCCATTTCATATAATGCTCAAGTACTATTTCAAAAACATGTTCATCACAAAACCCTTTTGAAAAACATTACTAATACCATATGAAAAACATTTACATATAAAAATACCATTTTATTTTAAGAAAACATTTTCAATAACAAGATACCCAAATAAAGAAATAAGGGATTTATTTTCCTTTTAAAATACATTAAGGCTTGTAGAGGAAGCCAAATATCAAATAATAGTTATGTTGACAGAGAATTTTCTATCGCCATATACGTTAAAAAACATTCCATTTTTCATTTTGTAATGAAAGTAAAATGATTCATATAAAAATATTACTTTTGAAAACTTTGAATGAAATTCAATATATACATAAAATTTCCTGTATATTCTTTTTATACCCATATAAATAAATATGTAATTTAATATCATGAATAAAATGATTTGATAATTAAATATTTAAACGTTCAAGGTGTCTCATACCACTTTTAACAGTTAAATATTGATTTCCATGATTTAATAAATAACATTAGTATAGATAAAATATGTATTTGAAATTTCATAGTGGCTTTATATACACCTTTTAAAAGAATAAAGGTGCATATTATTAAGAAATTCCCCAATGAAATGAGATTGAGACGAAACACCTTACCTTGAGTTTGACCTATCTCTTTCGTTCTTTAATTTCCCGAATAATAAATATAGGTTAATTTATACTTTCTTTAGAACATTTTAAAATTTTATTATTCATTTTACATCACTTATTACCATGTTATAGAAATTAGTAAATTATTTGAGTTTATATCGAACCTTTTGTCGATGTTCGGCATTTGAGTCAAAAATGAACTTGTTTTGATGAAAATTATCCATATGTTCATAAGTACATTATCTCCAAAATACTATTCATGATTTAAATATTATATATATTCAGTATATATGTATTTAGAATTTTTCGTAACTTTTTGAGATAATAAATGAAATACACCGTTCATGGATACTGGAGGTCATACGTGTGCATGAACACTACTTTCATTTCATTATCATATTAAAGAAATGAAATTTTAATTATATATAGGTGTATTATAATTAAATTATAATATATATTTTATATATGTTACATACGTTCATTAAATCCATCCTTTATATGTTCCATGTATGTCATGAATGAGTCATATCACTTTGAGGGGGTGGTAGTCCACACTTTCTCAAATGAAATTATCATATTTACACATTTTTAAAAGCAGAAAGTTATATTGTAAATAAATATTTCATAATAATAGAGATAATAAAAATATCATATATATCATATATAAATATATTTCCATAATAATGGACACGATGAGAGTTTCTAGGAGAAAATTTAACAATCATCATTTCGTGAGGCAACACTTCATTGTACACAGAAATAATATCTTATATATACATTAGATAGAGGTGTGTGTAAGTATAGGTCAAACACTTGGAATAAAAAAATTCCTATTATATTTATAATACTGGTGTTTTTATAAAATAATTGAATAAATAGGGGTTAGGGGGTTTGAGAAAGAAAATAAATGAAAGGAGTTTCAGTGAAGATGTTACCTCTAAATCAAGAAACTCATTTTGATTTGTGCAAAAAGGCTTACTTGAATTACCTTATTACATTTTTGAGGATTATAGTAGGAAGGTAGGGATTTTTAGATATTATTTGAGCAGAATTTGGATGATCCAAAGGGCTTGTGATGTGTGAGTAACTGGGTAGATGTGGTGGTTTTTTATAAGAGGGAGGAGGGGAACTTTAGGAATGTCTTGAAATATTATTTTATTTTAAATTTATTTTAGAAATATAATAGTTACAAAGTGATATATTTCATGGATAATATTATTATGGATCTAATGACTCTCAAAAAATAGGTTATATACAAGTTTAGATCACAAATTTAACCTTATATTTTACCTTAAACACTTAGTTAAAGACATTAACTATTACCACGTCTTCTTGTATTTTCATAATATATGGTTACTATAGTTACTATAAAATAAAAATCAAAGAACAAGTGGGTATTTAATTACATTTTTAACATTATATAAGTCTATTGGCCTAATCTTAGATTTTTAGTACTATTATATCATTTAATAAAATAGTATTTGTTTTAAAAACTCTTTTATGTCAATTTTGAAACTATTTAGAAGTTGATTATTTTTAAAGTCATTACAACTTGGTTACTTAGAAAAAAAGTCATTAACACAAAGATAACGTGTCATAATTGTCCCTAAAATTCGTGGATGGCATAAAAATGTTCAAATTACATTATTTTAATATTTATATTATCATTTATTTGAATATTTCATTAATAAGGTAATCATTGAATCATCACTGTGTCATCAATAAATATATTTATTTAATTTATAAAAATTAAAAATAAAATAAAAAGATTTAGAAAATATTTTTAGATTTATAATGAATATTTGTTGTTGAATATATCATTTTTATAAACTAGATTAATATTTTTTTTTTAATTATGAGATACACATTTACGTTATATTTATCTTTTCTTTAAAATAAATATTATAAAAGGCCATTATCACACCCAAGTGGTTCCATGGGGTCCTAAAAGCGACCCAAGGATTCCCATGGTCAGTCATATTTTATAAAATATGATTATAACATGTGTTAGGTTAGTTTCATATTATTATAAAATTATTTTTTTACCCTCATTTACCTGATTTACCCTTTAACTATGATAAATAAAAGTAATTAGTGAAGTTACTATTAATAATGTACAAAAATAAAAGGTACCTATTTAAATTTTTTTTAACTTTTGATTTTAAATATGGGATCCATTTTTCTAAATTGAAAACATATAAGTTTCAGTAATTAATTTAAAATTAATTCCCATTGTCAAAACCAGAAAGCAGGTTTTTAAAAAGTAAAAACTATCTAAAGATTGACATGCGTTTATGTCCAATTTAAATGTAAAATTACATCTAATAACCATAATTGGATTAAATGACAAAAAATTAATCCAATCAAGCTTGAAAGTCAATTAAATGGAAAATAAAACTATATAAATAAATTATATGAAAGGGTAGTTTGAATTAAAATGCAGTATTTTTCACTATTCATTAAAATATAGATTTTATCAGAAGAATAACAAAATTTAAACCAAAGTAAATTTTGATGTCTTTATTCTAAATAAGAAGTTTATTTTTTCAAATAGAACATATAAAAGGGCCAAGAACTATATTTAAAAAGGTTCTCCATCAAAAGGAGGTAAACCAACCTCTTAAGAACATTAGATTATTTTATGCTTAAAATTGTATTCATTCTAATTTTAAGCCTCTAAAATTTGTTTGAGAAATGTAAAAATATTTTAAAAAAATGTAAAATCTTAATATATTTAATTCTGTTAATTCCTTTCAATACAATGGCTAAAAATTTAATACCATTTAAAATAAAAATATTATTGTTGTATTATTTTTTAGTGTAACTCAGTGTTTGTAAAATGTAAGATTTCAGAGAAACCCATTGTTGTGTGTCGGGTAAGTTATCGTACATAGTGTCCCCATTAAACTAAAATTATTATTATATTCAAAAATATTAATTTATATGAGGATGTATAATACTATAAATACCTAGGTCCTTACATCATAGGTTAGGAATCAATGATCGGATAAGCTACCATTGAATTTTAGGTGGTAAAATGATCAGATTTGTGGCATTGAAGAAAGATCTGGGATCTATGTTAAAGAGCATAAGTTTCTATAAACTTTCATACTACATGTCTTTTATACCAAATGAACACACACCATGTAGCCCAGACTACCATTATGGCTAGGGTTTCTAGCTGAGTATATGTCATTTTTTTAGGACCACACATCATGTGACCCTAATCAAGTAGCTAGGCTATGTGCCAGTTGTAGACACCCAGGACCCCGGGTGGTCAGACACACTATGTTACATGATGGACATGATATGTGGCCATAATTGGCCAACTGATTCATGTTCACGGTGAACATTACAAGGATACTAGGTGGTATTACATGACATGTAGCACCTATAAACATTATGTGGATATATTTGTCTAGCCGAACGGTGTTTCAAGAGTACACCCCCAAGTTTTAAGTTTGATCGACACACTATGTACTACTTATACAAACCATTTGATACGAAATAACTTCTCAAGACATGTATAGAAGAGAATATGACCAAGCTATGAGGTGGGTCACATGCCATGTGGTCCCACAAATATGACGTGTATTTCCTATAGAATATTCTTCCTCTTATATCTCTATCTTCAGGATAAAACTTTGGTTCATGAGTAACCTATACTGAGTCTTTTTTTTGCATATAACATGATGATATATAGTATTTGTTGTGGAATATGATTAAACTATATGAGGTGTTCTATATGTGAAACTTCTTTAGTATATTCTTTATGATGATAGTGATCAAGGTAGGATCATCGGAGTGATGCCAAGGATGTCACCCCCATGTCGCACAAGGGCGCAAATCCCCCATACTCTTTATATAGATAGAGATGGTACTCTCCTACACTAGGTGGAGGTATAATATATAGAAAGTGGTACTCCATGGTCTTCAGGATACAGTGATGTGAGGGTCCTCTATGGGATATTTGGATCACTTGGATGTGGAGTGTAATAGTAATGATTGAGCCCCTACACACATATTCTGGTGAGGTTACATGAGATGCATAATTTTGAGTTGTGGTTCCATCAGCTATGGAGCATAGTGGAAAGGTGAGGGACCCTCCACATGGTTTCTTATGTGGATGCACATGATGCTGGGAACCAGAGATGGGCCCTTGGAACTATTTTATGAATCATCATTATTAGTTGGGTTGTGGATATGGAGATCACATTTCTCTCTTTATTTGGGCTTATTGTTGAGTATATTTGGGTGTTTTTTGTTGTTGACATAGTTTCTAAGTGACATGAAATCAGTGTGTTAAGATAACTCTTATTGCGTCTTTATATTACTCCCTTTATTCTTTTTAAGGAATCCTATTGGATATGTATATACTCACACCAGCATGGGCTATGCCCACACATTTTGTGTCTTATGAAGGCGATAGATAGATCAATGGTGACTTTGGTGGAGTTTAGTTATAATTGGGTGAATTGACCATGTAAGGTGGTTGAGACTTAAATAAGAGGAGGTAAGATCTCTCATTTTCCCTTTATTCTAGTTTTCTATAGGTTGGGACATCATTTTTGGTTTGGTATGTATTTTTCTCCTTTTAATTTTGGTTTATCCTGTCATACTCTATTGTTTTTTCTAGAGGTTTTTATATGCACAATTACACTCTAGATGTTATTATATTTTATATTACTTTGAACTATTGTACGGATAATAATGGGTGTTATCATATACTCACATTAGTATAAGGCCTTATATTTTATATCATTCCTTCTTGATGCTTATCGTCATCCCCTTGCCGATTGGAAATGGGTTTGGGGTTGTGGCTTATCGACCTTCCTCCAGTAATGTGGTCCCCAGTGGTTCAGGTTGTTACATGATATTGAATATTTTATGTGACAATATACCCCTACTTCTATGAGTTTTTTGATCAAATAATTTTTTAGAAATGGATCAATCCCATGGAAAAGTTATTTTCCATTCTTCAGTGCTTAGATTATGAAAAATTTGTCCTAACCATTTATCATTTTGAAGACGAAGCATATCAATGGTGGAATATTATTAAGAATAAAAGGAAAGAGGATGAAATGGAATCAATGGAATGGGATGAATTTAAGTTGATATTTTCCAGTAATTACTTCCCTCATATTCAATATAAAAAATCGATAAGGTATTCCTCGAGGTTAAGTAGAAATATAATGAATCCATTGGTACCTATGAAGAAATTTTACAAGTATTTCAATGTATGATTATGGTTTAATCATCAACCCTTAAAGAAATTGATTAATTATTTAATGGATTAAAACCATGTTTTTGAAAGTCATTATCCATAAGATACTTCAGATGCTATGAATAAATTGTTCAATGTGCACTCAAATTGGAAATGGAATTTCAAAACCCTCATGGTTTTTGTGATAATAAAATGATGACGGAGTTTCATGGAATATCCATTGGTATTTAACATATAGGGAAGGAAATGTTTGAAGCTTATACTTGACAAAAATGTGGGAAGGAGCACTTAGGTGAATTTCTAAAAGGAAAAAGAAAACATTTTAAGCGTAGGAATCTTTGGATTCAAGCAAAACAACATTGAAGTAATGTGAAAAGTAAAGTTAATGAAATTAATAGAGATTGAACTCAAAAGGCTACACCTCACAAACAACAGGGAAGTTGATGCATGGAGTTTGGGTGTTATGTGAATCAATACCATAATACAAGAGATAATAAAGATAACAAGACACAAAAACATGTGAAGTCAAATGAAAGAATAAAAATATTATGAAATTAATACATTATTAGTGAATCATAATAGTTAGGGAACATTTATCCTCCACTCTAGAATTTGGGATTCAATGATGATTTATTTTTGAATAATCCCTAAAAAATATTATCCTTTAGTTAAATATGATATGATTATAAGAATTTATTATCTCTCGATACATAGTTTCCATATAAATTTATTGAATAAGGAAATAATATTTGATATTATAAATAGACTTATGATTCTAAATCAGTGTAAGGATGAAACCGAACCTCAAATGGAATTATTTTTGTCAAATATAAGAGATTATTTAAGGAATACGAGGTGAATTTTCTTTTATAGGGACATATTATTTTATTGTGACATTATTTTTGGTAAGTTATTTGTATATGATCAAGGTATATAAAATTTTATATGATACTTTATGAATGACTAAGATTTTTATTAAGTTGAACAAGGAAGGATATGAGATCAAATCATCTTTGGGTTTCAATCTTGGTTAGATAAATTTTGGATGAGTCTTAAAGTTAACTATTTATGGAATGGATTACGTTTAAATTTGGGTGTCATTATTTGAGGTTAAATTAGTGTTTATCATATCAGATAACCTATAGAAATAATTTTGATTTTTTAAAATATAGAGACAAAAGGAATTAATTATCATTCTTTTATGGGTCTTACAATACATTAAAAGTTAATTTTATTTCTTTAAACCTAGAAAAAAATCATCTTGAATATTTACTTCTTGGAATAAGTAATGAAGTTGAAATTAATCGATGAATAACCAAAGGATGAAATTGTGCTTATGGTATGGAAATAACTCAAGTAAGTATATTTTCTCATATTCTCAATATTAATCTATAAATTTTATAAAAAGTATTTTTAAATAAAATGTTATACCTCTACCATCATTTCCAATGAGTTTATGGTATTTCCACCTATCATAGATTTATGGTTTTTTGGTCATTAATATTATATCAACCATTTTCTAAATCACAATCTATTATTACTTGGGTGTTAGTTTTCTCTTACATGTTGATATTTTAAACTCCCACTAATGTTCTCATATTCAGAAACCTAGTTTTGTATTCTCGCATATGACCTTCATATTTCCATTTACTTTTTCATGGAGAATCTTTATTATCCCTTTTTATGATTTGGGTTTCAATAAAATAAATTTAAAATATAAAAACCTTTTATTATTGAGAACAAGTTAAATTTATAGGGGTAAAATTTATTAAATGGGGGAGATTGAAACACCTTGATATTTTTAAAAATATCACTCTTTGAATAAATTAATTTATTTGATAGCTTGTGTTGCACACAACACCGAGTCAAAATGAATCGTAGTATACTATTAAAATATTATTATGTGACTTTCATACACTAGTAATAAAATTAGAAAGTATAAATAGGATTAAATAATTTATGAAATATATATATAGGTCCTAGTTTATATAAATTTATTTATAAATTTTTAGTAAATAATCACTAAAATTTTATTAAAGTCACTTTATTTTTTAAAAATATGTTTTCTTTAAAAATGGGTTCTGTTTCTTTTGTGAGAAAATGTTATAATTAATTTTTAGAAATGTTTAAAAAATTATTTTATAAAAATTTTATAATTATTTAAATCAATATATCAAAATTGTCTTGTGAAAAAACTTTTTGATTTACAAAAAAGTTTGGTTTTCAATGAATAATAAAAACTACTGATTTTTATTTTAAACTATATTTATATTTATATTATTTATTAATTAAAATACTATTTTGGGTTGGTTTTAAAATTTAATTAGTTAATTTTAATTAAACATAATTCAATTGTAGTTTTTTGGAATGAATTTTATACATTAATTTAATATCAGAACATTTTTATAATTAGAAAATGTATTTTTTAAAATGCGGTTCTCATCCCATTTTTTCACTTATTTCAAAATAAATTTATGCCAATTATTCATATTGAATTTGATAATATTGATTCTGTATCTAGAATTTAGAGTTTAAATTTTGGTTAATAGTCCCCTTTTATTTTTATTCAATATTAATAGTAATTGTGAAAAAATTTATCACCTCAATAAAAGGTAAATCAGGTTAATATGTGTTAAAACTAAGTGATAAGGATATAATTATGCATCATAACTCTTATTTTATTAAGTTAGTTTTATAATTATAATATTTTTCTCTAAATTTATTTGTTTAATGTACACTTATTGATGAAATGTACCAATTTAATATTTAAATCAAATAATGTTACAATATATCACTCACTTAGTTTTAAATATATCTAATGTGTCCAAATATGGAAAATGTATTCTATGAATGATTATAAATTTCAATTTTTCCATAATTAAGTTATATTAATTTTGGTAATTAATTTTTAATTTTTAGTTTTTAAATAATTATCTTTAATTATTGTGCAATGCTAATGAAATATTTATTTAATTAATATTAAAATAAAATATCCGATTTTAAAAATATTAAAAGTAATATAATTTGAGTAATTTTATAGTGTTAAATGATTTTTTAAATACATATAATATATTAGGGATGTTTAAATGATTTATATTGTAATTTAAACATTATATTTTTTACTTTAATGTCAAATTAATTGAATTGTATCAAAATTGACATTAATGATATTTTATCAAAATAAAATTTTATTAAATTATTTAAAAATACAAAAAAATATTGAAATTGGAAAATATGGATAATATTTGGTATAATATTTTATTAATTTTCCTTTTATGTGTCAATTTTTAGCTTACATTTAAAATTATATCACTTTAAGAGTGGAAATGACAGTACCATAGTTAAGGTTAAAATATGTTAACTAAGATGTTAAACCAAAAGATAAGGTTTAAAAGACCACATAAAACGATAAATAATTTTTATGATGGTTTTAAAATAAAATTCTAAATTATCTTCAAATATATGAACATTTATAATTATTTTTATTTATAATTACTTTATTATAATTTAATCTTTTAAAAAATTCCAAAAGTGCCTCTCACCTCAATTATAAAAGAGAAGCCCTCCTTTCTATTATTCACATCACTTTGAGAATTATATCCCAAATATACCCTGAAAAAAATTAATTCTAAACTTCATTAATCACATTCTAGAGGTTTTAGTATTCCCAAAAGACCAATCCTAGGACCCTTAAGAGGATATCTAAAGAAGTATGTTTAGTGAAGAGGTAATTTCCTTGACTGATCACTTTATTTGTAATTGTCTTTTTACCTCCTATAATTATGTGGTATATATTATGTAATGGTAAATTAATTTTCATAAATATTATTATATATTATTATAATTATTAAAACATAATTATACACCCCTTGTTCTATAAAATGGGAAATGAAATTATCGTTCATGCTTACGTATGACTTACCATGTCCATGTAGAGATAAAATTCATTTTTCATCATCATATTTTATGGATGAGTATTGTTATGGGTTTAAAGAGTATAAAGTATATTTATAAAATAATTATTCTTCTATAATGATATTATCATATTAAGATTCTTACCATCTTATCCTTTGGAATACAATAACGATGTACGTGCGCAAGTGTAAACTACCTCCTCTATGAAGCGATGTGATTTGTTTTTCATTACCATTTTATGTGGTTGGTTAAAGGGATCAATTTTGTGAATATATATTATTTATAAGACATAATAATTATTTTGGTAAGGGGATATATTATTTAAATTTCTTTCATTCCATCTTTGAAAAGTGAATATAGTGTCCATGCGTACATATGACTTACCATCTTCATGAACGGTGTAATTCATTTTTCTATCTATAACTTTTATGGACAAATATAAATATATATAATTAATATATAAAATTTTTATATCATAATAAACACTCTAGTTATTATGGAACTGTGATCTATGTACAAGTATCAGAAATACCAAACAGAAATTATCATGAAAAATAAAATAGTTAACATACAAAAATGATGGTTTTAATAAGAAATTATTGATAAATGGGTATTTAAATGTTATAAAGCGATCATATATGATATTATAAGTATAAAAATGATTCCATTATAGAATCATAATAAATTAAAATTTATTATACAGGAGGATATAATGCATTCTAAAAAAGTGGAACTCGAGGTAAGGTCTTTTCATCTCACTTTTATTTATGTGAGACACATGACAAATTAACCACTTATTTATTTTATTTGGTGTATATAATACCCATGAATGAATTTAATAATTCTTCTCAATAAAATTATTAGTATTTAAATATCCATTTAGGGTTTTCTCTATAATGGTGTTTAATATTTAAAATATACTAAATCAGTAAGGTTTTTTTGTTACAATCTCATTTTTTATCAGGATTGTTTATGATTTTGTTTAACATTATGAAATATTATGATATACATCTCAATTTTTTTAATTTTATTATCCTATGGTTATTTATTGATAATATTGTTTTTTATTTTCATCACCTTAATTACTCAAGATACTAAAAATGTGTTTTTAAGGAAAATCGACTTTATTTCTCTCTTAAGTCAAAGAACATTATTCTTACATATCAATTTTTTCTAAAAATGTTTTAAATAATGTTTTTATAATTTTCATATAATCTTTTAATTTCAATTTTACCCATGTTTGATTTTTCAAAAAATGGTTTTAAAGGAATCTTCTTGTCATTTTTCAAATGAGGTAATTTTTTGACTTTTTTAAAAAAAAGTATGAATAGAATGTTTTATTTTAGAATATGAATCCTGAGCATAGTTTAATATATTCATGACCAATCTAATATTTGAAGATTAAATTACAATTTTAAAATTTTATATTCAAATAAAATTTTTTCCTTAATATTTATGAAATTTTTATGTTCTAAAAAGGTTATTTCAAAGTGAAAATTATATTTTCATAAATAAATTTTCTAGAAATATTTTAAATAAAATTTTCATCTGTGATAAATTACTTTGATGTTATTATGATTTACTAGAGATATTATCTAATTAAAAAATAATAATTATTTCTATGGATGATTTATGATTTTTATAATGATATTATTTTGAAACCATTTTAATTTCCACAGGTTATGTTTTGATGTTATTTTTTATGATCCTGTAGAATTTATATGTATGGAATATGATTATGGAACTGTTAGTTCTGTTAAATCCCTCAAATTAATTAGGTAAACATAGATAACTCATGGGGTAAATATGTTATGCGTGAAACTAATTTAATGTTCACAATTTCATGTGTGGACTTGGTTTTAATTTCTATAAGATTAATAGGGGACCTGGATTTCATGTCCATAAGATTATACATGGAATTTGATTTCATGTCTATAAGATTATTTATTGACCTTGCTTTCATGTCTATAATATAATTCAAGGTCCTAGTTTTCATGTCCATAAGTTTTTGCATGGAAATATATTTCAGGTCCTTAATATTATGCATGGAACTGGTTTCTTATCCATAAATTTATGTAAGGGATTGATTTCATGTATTTAACTTAATGAGTGGACCTATTTCTATTCATACTTGTTCATAAAGTTATATTTTTTTGTGTGCACCATAATTCCAATTCTTATTCCAATATGGCCCATGTTTTTTGATTTATTTTTGTAATTCATGAATTATGAAATATCATTCTTTATTCCATGAATCAAAATTATGATCTTAGATATACAGTATACGGTATAAAAATTTTAAGAGCATGTTATCATAATTTTATTCTCATGTTATGCTTATGTGATCATTGATATCTCCCTTATTTACTCTTACTAAGCATTTGATATCACCCTTTATTATGTTTAATTTCCCCAAGTTATGAAGAAATTAATTAATTGTGATATGTCTAAGAAGGGTAAAAGTTATAAATAAATTAATAGTAGATGATGTGGTTTGCTTATGAGCCAATTATTTATGTATCCAAGTTTCCAAAGGCACTAGTCCTACATGATTATGACATGGATCGTTATGTAATATATCGAATATTCATCTAAAATGATTAAATTTGAATGTATGAAAAGTATTATTTTTTATAATATTCCCATAGTGTGTCATTATTATTCTTCCACACACACATGTGTATTCTTATTATCAAAAAGAACTGGATTGAGGGTATGAACATGAACTCATTACAATGGATAGTTCTAACTAGTTGTAATATCGCATAAATATAACTGAATGATTCTCCTTGAAGAATTATCATCACTAAATATTTGAACCTCCACAAGGAATCTATAAATAATGATAATATTCCTCTTCTATTCACAATAATCTTCTATGATTGTTCCCAATACCCAATGAATCTAAAAAATCTCAATTACCACACTCCTTCTCATTTTATACTTTTATATTCACTTGAAATTTCCATTTTCAATTATAGAAAACTACTTGATTCATTGAAGGTTCCTTATTATTCTAATTCACATTTAGTACCAGATTCAAGGAATTCATTAAATATTCTTTAAGGCTCATCTATTTAAATACCATGTGATATTCAAGTAACATGATCTAATAGTCTCTAAAAATCCAAAAAATTTTAATTAAGTCAAATATTTATCCACATGTTTATGGAATGCTGCATTATGACATGGTAGATCTCCCTTATGATCTTAGAAACACACTCTTTATCCTTATACAACATCATATATGGTTTGATCTTTTACTCTCCTCATGAATCCTAATAAGTCCACTTTTGGAAATATCACCTATAACCACAGTTTGAAACTGTGGGTATAGCCCTTGAAACCGTGGGTATAGACCAAGGAAAATTGATATTACCCAAGGTTTGTTAAACCATGGGTATATATGTATACCCATGGTTTGAAAACCATGGGTATACTGATTTAAAACACCCCATATTTACCCACAGTTTACCAAACCGTGGGTATAGACAGGTTCCCCAGGCCGAGCAGCTGCACCTCCCTACCATTCTGCACCTATATTAGCACATATACATGGCATGTCAAACTGGATGTTCAATAATCCAACCTAATCCCCAACATATAAATAGATAAACTAGAAGTGTCAATTCACTCTATGTATGGTTAAATACATGATCCTCTCTATATAAAAATGTCATCCTTACCTCATATATATGAAAATGAAAGCACAATATCGGAACAAGATGATTTACAAAGTTTAAGGAAAAGCCTACTTTCCATGTTGGTTATACGAGACACCATGGATACTATAATAATTTCAATAATAATTGGTTATACATCGTGACTATAAAAATTCATCAAATGGTTATACACCCTATCCTTTATTCAAATATTGGTTATACAACACAATTTAAAACTCCTTCAGTGATTGGTTATATACCCCATCTAAAAGCCTCCTACAACTGTTTATATACCCCATGCACTAGATCCTTTTTAGAGTTTATCAAGTGTAGAAAAATCGACTTCATTAAATGGTATTCCTCAACAAGAATGTTGGATCACTATATCTTGTGTCTAAAAACTTGGAGATCTTTAACATCTTTTGAGAAAGGGATACTTGTCTTGAAACTTCCTCTGGATCTGGGATGATTTGGATCTACTCAATTTTAAACATTATAGAACTTCATCCAAAATGTTTTCCTTCTACTTATTCTTCTTACAAAACTCTATTCTTCCAGTTCTTTATACCTCCTTTGACCCAAATCCACTTTTGATGAAAGAAGATCATAAAATCCCCTTCTTCAACTCTTTTTCTTAGTAACTATCAATTTATCATTCTCAATATTCCCTCTTTTTTCATATAATTAACTCATGTGATGTTCCCCCTTTATATATGAAGTTTTCCTCTTATAGATGTGGGAATGTATGTGCTTCAATTTGAAATTCCAACTAACTCAATAATTGACTACTTTACTATCTTCCAAAGATATTGGTATTTGGCTTTGTCAAAGCTCCCACAAAATTTAGCATCAACTATATTTAAATCATCCTAAAATCTCATCTTGAATCATGAACATTCCTTCCTTGAATATTTATAGTTGAATGTTTAGCTTAACATCATCATAGTGATTAGCTTTATAATAATGTAATTCCCTTTTGTAATCTTCCAAAAAGTGTTCTTTTGATGTAATAAATATGCTCAATATGGTTCTTCTGTTTCCTCAACTCGAACTTAAATACATGCATTCTTAATAGCCTTCTATGACAACCACTAATAACTTTATCAGAAACTATCCAACAATGGAATCATCAAGAGTCCCTTAGACTCACATGAGTAGTATAATGGTACCCGACAGTAACCTCCTTAAAAATGAGTGATTACTTCCAAAAGACTCCAATATATGTGGTCCCCAAACTCAAGAGTTATACCTCAATATCTCTAATCTTGAGAAAATGGTCCCAATACACAAAGTAAAACAACGATCTACTCATAGAAACTACTTGATATCTCCTACAATAATCCATCCAATTGAACATTAAACAACACTAGTTGGCATCCACAAGACATTTATAAATAATGAGCTTACACGCTCACACATGCTTTGTAGCTCACAAACCAACCCCATGAAGAATCTAAAACCAAACCATATAGAAATTATGCTACTAAACATTGAAAAATAACAACTCCATTTAAATGGACTCTAAAAGTGATAGGATCCAACCAATATGATCTATGTGTAAAAATTATCCGAATGTGGTACTCACAAGACCAATTTTGAAACTAGGGTGAAAAATAGGCAATAGAGATTTTGGGAGAAATTGTACACAATGTGTACAATGGGGTTAATGAATTGTAACCTGAATGACCCACATAGACCATGTTCCTTAGTCCACTTGGTTTGAACTTTTCTAAATTACATGGCATGTTCCTCCTGGTATATAGTGTGAACCCCTTCATTGACAACATCCCATATACCCAGCTCCGCTAAAGTCTAAGACGCCCAAGTAAATTGTGTGTACTCCTAATACATAGTGGGTAAACCCACTGAGGGTCCAATCCAAATTGTGTGTACTCCCCCATGCCCAGCCTCCCCCCTACCTCCCCACTGCGCAACTCCTCCCCCCTCCCCCTCCCCCCTGCCCAGCCCCCCCCCCCCCTCCACACTAGCCAGCTCCCCCATCCCCTCCCCTCCCTCCCTGCCCAACCCCTCCCCCTCCCTCCCTACTGCCCAACCCCTCCCCCTCCCCCCTGTCCAACCCCTCCCCTCCCTCCCCCTGCCCAGGCCCTCCCTCTCTTCACCTGCCCTGCCCCTCCCCCTCCCTCCCCACTGCCCAAATCCTCCCCCTCCCCCTCCCCCTCCCCCCTGCCCTGACCCTGCCCCCTACTCAGTCAAGTAGAATGGCATATTTAGAGAAACTTTTGGATAAAAAACACATGAAATAAAATACACAAAAATGTATTGCAATGTCATTCAAAAATTGATATATATACAAAGTATCCACCATAAATAGAAAATGTTATCAATATTCAAGACTTGATTGTGTTAAAATATTAAAAAATCAAGAAAAATCATAAGGGTGCATACCTCTTAAAAGTACACTGTGATCCATGATTTATGAATAACATCCTTAGCCTTTTCAAATGAGATGACAATTCAATGTATCCAAAACACACACAAATCTACAACTGAATATTAAAATTAAAAAGTTGGAGAAAAACCTGAATCAGGATTCCACTAAACATGCTTTTTCTTTGGCGTTTGGAGTCTTCCTAAAACACAAAAACCACATTAAAAAAATTAGATAAAGAAAGCTGAAAACCAAAAATATCATATGAAACATCTAAATTAGTTAGTCAACTCTGAATATTCATATAACTATCAGATCACATACTAATCAGTAAATTACAATTACATATTAAGAGAACATTTTGGATAAAAACACATGAAATAAAATACACAAACATATATTGCAATGTCATTCAACAATTGATATAAAAACAAAGTATTCATAATAAATAGAAACTTTTATCAATATTCAAGGCTTGTTCACGTTATCAAGATTAAAAAATAAGCCCCTCATCTCACCCCTTCCCATCAAATTCTCCTCCCCCTACCCCTCCCCCTTCCCTCTACCCGTCCCCTCCCTCGTGCCTGTATCCCCCCTGCCCTGCTCCTCCATCATGCCTAACTCCCCCTGCCTAGCCCCTCCCCCTCCCCCTCCCTCATGCCCAGCCCCCCTTGCCCAACCCCTCCACCTCCTCCCTCATGGACAAATTCCCCTTATGCACAGCCCCTCCCCTTCCCCTCCCTCATTCCCAGCTCCCCCCGGCCCAGCCCCTCTCCCTCCCCTCCCTCATGCCCAGCTCCCCCCCTGCACAGCTCCTCCCTCATGCCCAGCTCCCCCCTTCCCAGCCCCTCCCCCTCCCCCTCCCCCCTCACAACTCCCACTCCCCAGCCCCTCCCCTTCCCCTCCCCCTACCCAGCCCCTCCTCCTCCCCCATATTTACTATATACCAATCAAAGATGAGATTCATTGACATCCCAATTCATATAGTTTTTTTAGGAAAATAAAATACATAGGGAAAGTGTTTTAGTTTTTGGTTTCATGACTGAACTATATAACAATATAATCATAAATTGATGACTAAAAGGGGAAAGGGAAAATGAGTGCATGTTACTTAATTTTACTTATAGAGAAATCATATTCCTGATCACCTTAACACCACAATTTGTGACAATGTTTGAGGTATTGCCTCAAAAGCAACTACAACAACTTCGTAAGGCCACTGTTTAGAAAGAAACCAAACAAAAAAAATATGAATCACTCTAAGAACAAATAATCAGTACCTTTACGTTTAAAGAAAAAGATCAGAAGACACTAAACCTTCTCAATGCCTTCAATAGATGAGCTCTTTAGCTTCAAAGTGGAGGACACATTCATACTCGCCTGATGAACATCCTCTGCATGCCGAGTATATGAAAGATATATTATGTCAATACAACCCCCTCCCCTCCCAGCACTCCACCGCACCCCCTCCCAACCTTCCCCTCCCAGCTCTCTACTGCAGCCCCCCATCCCTCCACTGCAGCCCCCATCCCAGGCCTCCCCTCCACTGCTAAGGCTAAGATTATATGGAGAGATAATAATAAACACACCAAAACATAAAAAACATATGGCATGTGAAAATTACCTAAATAATTTTCAAATAACACCCCTGATGAAAACATAGTCCAAAATGCATTTCAATGCATAAATAAATTCATATACAAGCAGTCCACCAATACAAAAAAAAATTAAACTCCAACACAGGTCTCTCTACTAAGTCAAAAATAGAGGGGATTAATATCCCCCCATCACCATCATCATCATCCCCATGTCCAGAATCATCATCATCATCAGCAACATTAATAACAACATCATCACCAACATCATCACCAACCACACCATCAACATCATCATCAACAATCTCATCACCAACAATAGCATCCGCAACATCCTCACCAACTCTATCACCACCACCATCATCGCCACTAATACCCTCATGGGAATCACCCGAGGCATTATTTAAAAAGCGCATTGATGCCATACATAAATGAAAATTGTTATCAAAATTTTATTGTAGTGACTGACTCAAAACTGACATAGATTTCATGAAATTTTCATTCATTAACTTACTTTTTTTACACTCTGCTAATTCTTTTTTCTTTGTCACAGCTAATTCAGCACATGCACTTTCCAACTCAGAGGCTTTAGAGGATTTAGAGGAGTCCGATGATGACCAATACCTAGAGGGGACAATGTTTTTTCTGGGTCTATGATGGACTCTTCCTGGATTCTCCACACCTAACACCTGAATGAAATGATCATTCGGCCATAAGTTGTCAGATTACTACTCATCCATGGCCTCCAAGGAAGACTGTTGAAATTATAAACATATTAAATTATGAATTTCGTACAAATGGTTGAAATATAAATAAACAAACACAACATTTTATCTTGTGTTTTTGAATTAACTGTAGTTACATATTTTTTTTCCTACTGAAGTAGAATAATTTGGCACGAGGTATAAGACCTTAAATGCCAAATACAGCTTGCTGCATATGAGAAATGCACAAATTTGGATTACAACCATATATGATAAATGAAAAAAATTGGATTGATGTGAGTTGAAACAAAGACCTACAAACATTGAGGTAAATGACAGTCATAACCGATTGGTGGTTTTCTGAAATGGTTTTTTGAAGTGTGTTTCAAGGAAATATACTACTTGTTTAGCAAAAATAGACAAGCCTTATCCTAGTATAAGATGTGATTTTCAGGATACATGGACTAACCAAGGGAAGGCATGAATAAGTTATGATGACATGATATAAATAAGGACATTATTTTAATTCAGATGAACGTACCAGCTGCTTCTCATGCTTGGGAACTGTAGTGCACCCCCATGTGTGTAGATATGTCATTTCATCTTTGTTTTTTTTGTTTTTCGCTGACACTTCCTAAGAAACAAAAAATCAATACAAGTAATAAAAATTAAATTTCATATAAAAACCATTAAAGATGGGTATTACCTTATACTGTTCATTCATCCAATGTGCGATCATTTTTTGATATTGACTTTTTGGAAAGTCAGGGTTTGTGAGTACACCCTCTTACTCAGTACCCACTCTGCTTCTCCAACCAATATGTAACTCATACTTTTATGACCGCCAATACTCTCCAAGATCACTCAACCTAGTATATTTGGTAGCTTCACCATTAGGAAAGTTAAATTGACTGCACAATGAACATGTTAAGTCATATAAATACATTATTAATATAAATAAAAATTTATAAAATTTATGTACCCATATCTGTGCCCATACCCTGTCCATAATGTTAGCACTGATATGTCTCCATGAGACCAGTTCCACCAGAATGATATCATGATAATTGGCTAAAGTGGCCCTGAAACTTCTAAACTCCTTAGAATTTTATCCTAGCATTTTATTTTGAGAATTTTAATCCACCATAATCACAGTTTCACTATTCCAAGCTTCCCGCATTCGCGTGTGCCCATGTCGCCTACTAGAAGATCCTACTAAATAATATAAGAGGTGAAAAGAGAATATTTAAGTGACAATACAATATGAAAAAAGTGAAATTCTATAATTTGAAACATTTATAATAAAAAAACATAATGCAGGCTTCTGAATAGGCTGGGAGGCATCTGTGGACTGTGCTGGATCAGCATCCTCCGAATGAAGTATCTGTTCCACGCATGCTCCAGATGATCTTCATGAACCGGAGTGAAAAATGAAGGAATAGACTCAATATGTGTTGGATGGATGGTAGGAAAAAGAGGTGGCGTAGACATGTCAGAATATGTATAGTTGGCCTGGGGATACATGAATGGATATGGAAATTGTGTAGGTGAGAACATCGATTGAGCCGGCGTAGACATGGAATGGGAAAAAAGGGTAAATGGGATGATGATGGCGGCATGCATGGGAACATCCCAGGGGTCTCAAGAGGTGGGTGGACATGTGTGGTAGATGGGATGTCCACTAATGGGTCAGTGTGGGGAGTGGTAAGACGGGAGCTTCACCTAGGTCTAGGAGGATCCATGCTCGGTCCCATACTGGGAAGTGGAAACTCTAGAGTTATATATCCCTAAAAAAAATTTGATCAAAAATATGAACTTGATATTATATGTAATGCAAAAGATAAATATTATAATTATTATACTCACTGAGGACAACTCACGCTCGTGTCTAACAGGATCAACATCGAATAATATCTTTTTGCAGGCTTCTGTAGTTTTATTTATAATATGCATATGAATGAAATCAATATTTTTTAGCAACAATTTTTACAAATCATAAATACAACTTAGAAGCCAAAGAAGAAAAAAATGTTATAACATCTTTCATTAATGACAATTTACAACCATGTTATACAATTTTTAAAACCACATTCTAAACCGAGTTTTCTGAATTGAAATAAATATAATTAAATGAAACAAAACCAAACAATACTAAAACAGAAATTTCATTCCAAAATAAAACTAAATTAAATTAATTACAATAGTACCAACCTGAGAAACTCACATCAAGGTAAACTGAATGAACTCTGAATATATATGGTTGCTTTTATATATTACCTTCCACTACCTTAGGTTCAAGATCATCTATCACAATGGGACAATTTGTGTCATAAAATACAATATTTTGGCTAACACCTATGGGGGCATCAATGGTGACAATTTCATCCCCAGCATAATGAAAAATATGTCTTGGGATTACTTGATTAATGACACATTAATCAGGTTTAAGATGATCTTTCACATAATACACTTGTTTTTCCATTGATGCCCAAATGTATGGTTCATCAGTATGCAGAAATCGACTCATGTCAATAACTATAAATCCACAATAATCAATAAATGTACCATGTCGCCTTATTGAATCAAACCATTTACATTTCATCATAGTGACTCGACCTTGAGAGTAGTAATCCAATAACAATATTTTCTCAACCAGTCCATAATAATACACATCTTCATATCGAGGTCGACTATCTGATGCACTAGCATATCAATTCGTTCTAGCAGTTAACATAACTCCATCATGCTGTGTTCTCATTTTCACTGCTCTATCAGTTTTAACACATTTATATCCATTGATTATTAAAGACTTGTAGTCACGAACCAAAGAATTGGGACTAAAAGCCAACGCTCTTAATTCTTGATAAATGAAGTTATCAGGTAAACTGAATACCTGTAATACATATGAGTAATATAATTAAATATATATCTATATTTTAAGGTATTTAATGTAATTTTCATACCTTTGATTTCAACCAAGCTGGGAACTCTTGGCTACGCATAGCCTCTCTCCTTCTCAATGGTAAAGATCGATGAACTCTACTTATAATTTGTTTATGTTCTCTACATAAAATGACAATAAAATTATATGGTATATGTGATATGATATCTTATGAGATAACATATATATATATATATATATATTCAAATTAATTACTTGATATAGGCATCAAACAAACCACAATTAAACAAGACTGTACGATGTGTCATATTCTGCTCTTCAAAGCTTAATGTAACCAATGTATATGACCTGAAAATTCCACCTGTTTGAGGAAGAGATGGAAATGAGGGATGAATTTCCTCATACTATTCATCTTCATTTTTAATTGGTCGATTATGTCTTGTGCTCACATAAGACAAATACATTGAAAAAAAATCAATACATTCTAGGGCCGGATAACTCGTCACAATGGAACCGTTAGGATAATTCTTATTTCGAACATATGATTTCATTGTGAACATATTTATTTCAGTGGGATACATCCACCGAAAAGACACTGGTCCCCCAAGAAGTGTCTCAGTTGGAAGATACACTGTTAAATGCAGCATGCAAGTGAAAAAGGATGGAGGAAATTGTTTTTCCAACTCACACAGAAATAACGGTGCCTCTTGCAGCATTTTTATCAACATTGATTTGGATAAAATTTTAGCACAAAGGTCTCTAAAAAAATTACACAACTTAATCCCTTCCACCCTTACATTATTGGATAGAAAATGCCGAATTGCTATTGGAATCAATTCATGAAGAAGGATGTGATAATCATGAGTTTTTAGAGATTTCAATTTAAAATGTCTTCTATTGACTCATTTAGATATGTTGTTAGAATAGCCACCTAGAACCTTGATATTCTCAAATATTTCTTGAAATTGATCTTTCTCTGTTGGTGTCATCACATAAGAAGCACAGGTAACATTCCATTTGTTTTCCCCAATACAAACAAGATGTAGTTTTGGTCGAATACCCCAATGCAAAAAATACCGACGAGATTGGAAGTCATCTTTGGTCTTCCCCTTAATACTCAAAAGAATTGAAATCAACATTTCAGATATTTTTTTTCTCAATATGAATTATGTATAAACAATGACATAACAAATTAGTAGACCAATATGGTAAAAAAAAATCTCTTTTTCCAATTGTAAGTGACTTCAGTATTATCATTCTTCCTCTATTGAGATTTCAACTGACCTTTCCCTAATGAAAAGCTGAAATCTTTAAATTCATTAAGCACATCAATTACTAACATACATTGAGGTGGTTCTTCAGTTTCAGCATTATTATCAAACCTCCGATGATTCTTCTTGTATTGATGATTCATTGGCAAGAATCAGTGATGCCCCATGAAACTTAAACTACAATGATATTTAAGCCTTCTTGATCGTGTATTATTCATACAAATAGGACATAATAGATTTCCATTCATGCTCCACCCATGCATTATTGCATAGTCAGGGAAATCATTTATGGTCTATAGAAGGGAAACACATATCTGAAACATTTTAATTGAAGACGCATCAAATTTATGCACACCTAAATCCCAAAGTTTTTTCAACTCTTTTATTAAAGGCTGCAAGTAGACGTCTATATCATTACGAGGATCTGAAGGTCCAGATATCATTATAATCATGAAAGTGAAAGGGTTTTTCATACACATCCTTGTAGGAAGATTATAAACATGAATAAAAATTGTCCACGTGCTATGAGCAGTAAACATCTGACCAAACAGATTAAGACCATCACATGATAGGCCTAATCTGACATTACGCACCTCAGCTGCAAAATCAGGATGTTGTGCATCAAATGTCGGCCCTACTAATCCATCTGCAGGATGGAATAGCTCATTATTAGCTTTAATTATCTCAACATCGTTACATCGCATATTGAATGAGATTTCTAGAGACATTAATAGATTTTGAAGTTTGGGAAATAATGAAAAGTGCCACATGACTTTATGTGGAACACGAGATGGTGTTCCATCTGCATTTGTCTTCCATTGAGATGTACCACATTCTTTATAGTAATTATGGTCAGCTGTTTCCTCCAAAAATAAACTGCAATCTTTCGGAAAAGAATGAACTTTATTAGTAGCAAATTCAAGCTGCATAATTAACTTCCATGCCATGTAATGATTTTAGGGAATATCTGCACCATCAAGAAGCAAGTCCTTAAAAATGTAAGAATATAATAAATGGAGTTATTAGAAATCCCATACATGGTTTTCCCATGATATAATCTCATTAAAAATTCCAACTTGGTCATTTTATTACATTCTTGATATACTGGAGTTATGGTATCATCCAATAAAATTTTCACTCTCCCAACATCATCATCTTCAATATTTTCCTCATGTGTACTGATATCATTATCTTCTTGCACCGACATGCTATCTCTCTCGAAATGATCCACATATGGAAACCGATCAAATATCAAATTATCTATGTCACTATATTCATTTCGTTTATGAACAGTCAAAGATTGACTCATCTGTCCATGGTGAAACCAAACATTATAGTTTGATTGAAATCTAAACTTCGTTAAATGGTAACTAACTTCTTCTCATCTTAACCATAGTCTTCCAACACAATTATAAAAGGGACACTGTATAAAAACTCCATCTGACGCATTGTTAAATGAAAAACCTAAAAAATTCTCCAAATTATTTTGAAACTTGGTTAAAATCCGATCGGTACGATACATCCAGCTTCTATCCATTCTATAACAAGAAAAACAATTATCACTCAATCAACAGTTTAAATCATATTTAATAAATTCATTATAATAAATTTTATTATTAAATTATTCAAAGCATATTAGTAGCTAGAAAAACATATTTAATGATAAGAGGAGTCCATGATTGAATGAGTATGAAAAAAGGAAAAAAAGGTCTACCTTGAGATGTAAAATAAAGAAAAAAGTTAAAAAAGACACTCCCATGTGGTCATTGATGGGGAATAAAAAAAGAAATCTCAATGTAAAGTACTCCTTTATAGATAGAGGCATTATACACATGGGAAAAAATTTTATTTTAATAATATGAATTTTTAACTTTATAGATTATTTGGTAGGGGATATTTGGTGGGGATAAAACATTCAATGAAAATAGATTAGTTATAACATTAATGTTTTGGAATTAATATTAAATAAATGTTTCAAGGTATCCTACAAATTTTGTACAACATGATGCTTAAAAGATATACTTTTTATGGATTCTATTGAAAGTTTGGAATATTTTTTCATATAGAAAAGATATGTTTTTTAAAATAAACATCATGATATACTTGGGAGTATTGAGAATCAATGTTTTTGGGTTTCAACCCCTTTAAAGGAATAAAAGTTAGAAACATATTGTAAATTCTATATAGAAATTATAGAACATGTTTGATATTCTTTACTAAGTCTATGGAAGGTGTGACTATCCTATTCATGATGAAAATGAATTCCTCATCATTATACCATCCTGAAAAAATTTGAGCTTTAATAATCAAAATTCTTAAAAGAAGAATAGAAAATTTAAGGAGAAATATTTAGTTGTTGAATTTTCACCCAAAGTATCCAAAGGATAAAGTACATGGATCTTGGATAGCGGATATTATGCTCACATGATAAAAGATTTAAAAACATTGAAATCTATTGAAAAATGAATTGGATGCTTAGTGACCTTCATAAATGACAGGTCACTAAAGGTTAAAGGAGTTGGTTAAATTGTTATTGGGAAAGAGAAGCTTAAATAATAAAACTCTCTTTATGTTAATGGATTGAAACATAATCTATTAAGTGTTTCTCAACTTCATGATAAAGGAAATATTTTTATTAGGAATTATGGATTATTGGTTGAGAACATTGATGATGGGAGAGTGGTTAAAAGAGGATAAGAGTGCTAGAGGCAATTTATTCCAAGTGGGTGATGTTGAAAATTCATGTTATCTAAGAATGAATGGAGAGAAGGAATTATAGTATCAAAGTATTGGAGAATTTAAATATTCTATTTTTTAAAAAGGAGATGGAATCTCTTTTTATTTTTACTTGAGATGATAAATGGAGAATATATAGAGAGTGTTCCTTGTTGGGGAGACTTAGGGAGTTGGCAGTTTAAACTTAGAGAAGAGTTCATGTGTTGTTCCCCATGTTTTTGAAAAATAAAAAAGAGGAAATTGAAGAGCCCTTGATGTTCAGTGTTTAAAAAACATTTTTAGTGTTTGATTACTATGAAATTGTTAAATAATAAAATCCATTCAGGGATATTGAATGAATTTTTTATGTTTTATTTACTAGAATCATACTCATTGATGGGTAATAAGTGAATTAGAGATAATTTTAACAAAAATTAATAAAGAAAATCCATCAAATTCCATGTCTACATCATGGTTGTAATGACCCCTATTTTTATATGGGAATTTACCATTGAATAAATTATATGTGTGATATTTCATAAAAAATAAAAAAAAGATTATCAGAAATTAAGAACTTTACATGTCCATAATATGATCATTGGCCATTATAGACATTAGAGATGTAGTTGTTAGAATGTGATAATTATAATTGGTGCATATTTAGGGTAATGATGAGAGATAATTTATATATTGGGGTAAATTATGGCCTCAACTAGAAGGAAATAACATTTTTGAAACACAGTAATATGAGCTTGGGAAAATAGTTGGATATAAAGGGTTGGTTTACTAATACAAACCAAAGTCCTTAACTTGAGGATGGATAGGACAGATCCCTCTCCCAATGTGTTTTGTTATTTTTTAAGTGTTGTTTGATGTGATGAAAATTTAAGAGGGGTGTGATTATGGTAAAAGGAGATAAATTAAATATGTTGTGTCAGATTTATTAGATATATTAATTGGTATAAAAATATAAAATGGTATCATGGCCTTATATTACTCAATAAATGGTGTTGAGAAACCACTTTAGATTTGTATGCTAGATCTGGAATTTCATCTTGTGATCAAGAGGCTCAAATGATGTAGAGCCTCATAGAGAATCAAAGTTGTTTCAAAGCCTCATATAAAATTTTCAGTTGTATTAAGTGAAATTTGGTAATTGATAAATGATATAATTTCATATGTAAATTGTTATTAGGATACTAAAATTAATAGAATAAAATACATGTAATTAATAATAACTTTCATGGAATTTATTTTTGTTTGTTCATGTGCTAATAATGTGGTGTTAGGTTATTTTTTTCTCTATGATACCAAAATTTGTAGGAAGTAACGTTTCATAAACAAAAAATAGTTACAATGTTTGAAGTATTATCTATATAATTAGTGTAAATAACTGAATACATTTAGGGGGATTTGGGGATGGGAACACATAAACTATTTATTCTTATCCATAAAAAGGAAAGCCATGTGAGGAAAGGAAGGTTCATGGATATCAAGTGGTGTCATAAGTCTATCATGAAAAAGTGGTATCTATTAGTTAAACATGTGGTGTGACTCACACACTTAGTGATTTATTGTTTAATTTCTGACAGGTTTTCATAATTATGATTGATATTATAGGATGCGTAGAAGAAAGAAAAATCTCAAGTAATATGTGTTTATATAAGTAAGTGAGTCGCATGCACAACTTTGATGTTATTAACTATATCGAGTTCAGAATTATTAGGATTAAAGTATTCATCAATAACTAAATGATAATTAGTAAATTAAATTGCTAAAAATATTTTAGTAAAACATGGATGAAGAAAGGAAATGATTTATATCATAGAAAATAAAAATTAGGAATTATTTTTTTCTAACAAGTATAATTGACAGTGGTAAAATATCCAAAGTTTTAATCAACACATGTTTTAAAGATAACATAACGGTTTGAATGTGTTAAATGGATCCATACTTTCAAGAGATGTAGTTTGAGGAATAGGTTGAAAGAGTTCAATATCAAATGGGTTGTAAATTAATTTAATGAGAAAGGGGGAGAAAAAACTCTGTAAATATGGATTTTAGAAGTTTAGGAGAATAAAAATGTATCAACAAGGATTTAGTGGAGACCATTAAAAATATACAACATGTATTGTATGGATGATGGGGGGAGTATAGATAATAAGGTAACTTTATGTAATTATCTAATAAAGGGTGGATAATGATAATAAAAATATGTATACAAAGTCCATTTTCATTATATTTAAAAAAGGGAAGTGAAAATGATACACCATAAATATGTATTCTTTTGAATAATTTATAGTTAAAAGTTGTTGTAGGATTTATAGTAGTATTATCAAAAAATATAAAGGAAGATAAAGTTTCAACCAGGAGTTTGTGTGTTGGATTTGTTTAAAATAAGTGTTATGTTTTCTAATAAATAATTGTGTTTGATAATAGAAGTAACAAATTAGTGTTTTGAGATTTTTTGGAAGTTATTTAGGAAGATAAGTTAAATAATGATAAGTTATGAAAAGTGTTTTGGAAGTGGGGTTAGAGATGTTCTATAAGTGAAGTTGTTAAAAATGTAAAACTTGATATTCAAAAAGTAAATTGATAGTGTATGTAAAGGTTGTGCATTATCGATGTAGTATGTTATAGAATTAGAGAACCAAGATGTTCTGAGAAGATTTTTTTTGTTAACTAGAAGTTTGGAAGTTAAGTATAGAAGTTTTTTTTGAAGTTTAAGTCTATAAATTAACTAGGGAAGATAATTTTTAAGATTTTTGGATATGGCTAGAGCTTTGTAATATGAGTAATTGGCTATTTTTAGAAAATTAAGTCTGGAAATTGAAAACATTGGTTATTCTGGAAGTTATAGGAATAAACCATGGCATAAACAAAAGTATTACTCCATGATTTATGTTTAAATAAAACTGGGAAAGGAAATGAAAAACATTAACTTGATATACATAATATCTTCTATGTTAATGCATAATAAATTGTAGAAGAGGAAAAATTTGTAAAGTTTATATAGGATTCTATACATAAGGATTACCTAAAAAAGAAAAATCCTACAAATGGGTTGATATATACTTGTAATCTAGAAAAGGAAAACAATTTTTGTATATATAAGAGTAACTCATGCCAGTAATTATGTTTTTTTTATAATTTGGATATTGGAAAATTTTATATGGAATGTATTTTTTCATGTTATATAAGGGAATTCCAAAGAATACTGAGTAGAAAAATAGAAAAGTGATGAAATACCTTTTGATATGTAAAGGTATAGGAGAGTATATGCATGATTCATATTGATGAACCATTACATAAAAAAGGTTCTGGCTTAGATAAATTCATAAATTAATACTCCATGTGATATTCAAATGAATATTCATGAGATTAACCTGAGATCCATGTGAAACTACATGTGATTATTTTATGTGAGTCATTGTGGAAGATTAAAGAAAAGGAAGAATCATTTTTTCACAACTGAAACCCCTCCAATGTAAACCTATATATTTATAAGATACCTTCAATTTTATATAATACCATTGTATTTAAAATTATGTTGGATTTTTCATATTGAAAGAAAAGAGATGATATAGTGAAAAACATAGGTATCATGGGGATAAACCATGAGTCGTGATGGGTTTTATAGGTTGTGAATAAATTATTTCATTATGGTTAAAACATGAAGAATATATGTTCCATGCATTGAGGATAATTGCTTTAGGAAGGGATTAGTTGTGTCATAATCATGAAAAAAATAAATTCAAGGGTTTCAACTGGTTGTTTCATAAAGAAATAATTTAATCATGATAGTGTGGGTGTTTTGAAAAAAATTGAATGAAAAAGGATAATTAGTGATAAATAAATCAATATTAGTGTGTAAAGGATATTCACAATTTGAAGGAGTTAAATTTGAGGATACATGGAAGAGAGGGAGCCGAGAGGGGGGAGAGGGGACGTCACAGGAGTTGAGTGCAGCATGGCGAAGGCCGGGATGTTGAGGTGGAGGTGAAGTCTGGGAGGTCCAGGTCGGGAGCGGAGGCGGAGCCGGGAGGCAGAGGCCGGGGAGGGGATGAGATGGCCCAGATGCGGAGGTCGTATGGCCAGGAGGCGGAGGTTAGAGAGGGAAGGAGAGGGCTGGGAGGCAGAGGTCGGATGGCCGGGAGGTGGTTGTCGGGGAGGGGAGGATAGGACCAGGAGTCAGAGGTCAGGGAGGTAGGGTTGAAGTGGGGGGAGCACGTAGGAGACCGATACCTAGGGGTAAAATACCCACGGTTTTAACAAAATCATGGGTATAGACAATTAAAAACCATCTATCCCTACAGTTCTTCAAACTGCAGAAATAGAGGCATGGGTATAAACCCCATTTCCACTAGTGGTCACAATATTAGTGTGATATTTAGATAACTAGATACCATATTTTCATAATCTGAGTAAATTATCTCATTCATTAAGAAACTAATTCTGACATTATTTAGAATATTCATGTCTTAATAAACTCAAAATTTTACCAAGTACATGACTCATATGCTTTATCCATCCAAATGACTCATACATAGTATCGAATGAATCATCCACAGGTTCTAAACGACATATACACAGGTGAAATAACTCATATGTAGATCTATAATGACTGATACACATATTCTACTAACTCATACACTATCTCAAATATTCTTATGAAAATATTAATGATTCTTAAATTGATCATAATTAACTCATATGCATATGAAAAATAATTCTATGATGGCATGAAAATGATGCTTATGTAGAGTAAATGACTCATATTAAAATTGTTACTTTGTATTATTCTTAGTATCTAAGTGGTGGAAATGACTCATACACACATTACTTTGCTCAATAAAAATAGAAATATATTTTTAAATTCTTCTTAATTCATACCATATCTTCGTCAATCCTTCTCCAATCTTTCCCAATCAATTCATATAATCTTTAAACATCATCCAGATAATCCCACTCTCTTGGATAGTCTTATCCATTTATTTAACAACTACCTTTTTAAGCATGATATCTAAGGCCCACTCATCACTCACATGGATGGTCTTTCATAACTTTAATTAGTCTTCTCTTTCCTTGATATTAATTCTTGAATCTATTTTGACATGTTGTAAGCTTCCATATTCCATAATATGTTGTAGAAAAAACTTTTTTATTTTATAATTTTCTTTTACTTTGCAAAAATATCACTATTAATCAATAAATTATAAATAATATTAATAATAAATACAACATTATCCTCTAAAGGGTTCAACATGTTGGACTTAAAATAAAAATCTAAACATGAATATTCAAAAATAATTATAAAATTGATTAACAAATTATTAATTAAAATGTGACCTCTCTAATACCACTTAAGGGTTCTTATACATAGTGTAAGCGTTAGGAAAAGTACCATTTTTTGGGTTTTCATCAAAATAAATGGATAAATATAAAGGAGTGGATCTATGAACTGTTGAACATCATAGATAAGATGATGCAAATTTAATTTAAAATTAATTCAAACATATAATTAATTTAAGTAAATTATTATTCTTGATCAAATTTATATCATGACTATTGTGGTGTTGTCATTGCGATAGGGTGTCCAAAAAAGGATCACTCTAGAATTATCCACACATTCTCCATGAATATATAAATGATGTACATGATTTCAAAAGTGCTATCGTAGAATAATATTGTTTTTCATGTCGCACATGATTGATCAAAATGAGGATCTCTTTCTTTCTTTCTTTGTTCTCAAGAAGGGTGAATGAGAGAATTCACTCTATGTTTTGAGATAACTCTTCAAACATTTTCAATCACTAATTTGGAAAATGATATATTTTATATTATATAATTATGGTTTAAGAAAGTTAATTTCATAATGGCCCTTATCATATTTTTTAATCTAAGTGATACCCGATGTCAAATATAATAATAATAATATTATCTTTTTATACCATTACACACATTTAATATAATATAATTTATTAAATAAAAATATTAGTTTTTTAAAAATGATATTAAAAAATAATTTCTATTGGATCATTAAATTAAAATTGTATTCTCATATAATATTTATCAAAAAATGGATAATAAAAAAATATTAGTTTGATAAAATAAAATAAGTATTATATTCAATCAACATAAAAATAAATATTTATCTTTCCATATTCATTAATCTTATTAATAAATACATGTTTTATCTAATATCTTGATAATAATTAATGAAGAGATAAAATTCAACTCATGTATTCTAAACTCAAATTCATGTGATTGAATTTCAATGATTGAATTTTACTTGAATAAATAGTATTCCACAATGCTGTAATAAATTTATTCATAAAAATGAATTTAGTAAGATTTATTTAATTTTGGGATACACTTATCATATACCCCTCTTTCCCCATTTCTCAATAGAAATGGTTCTAACTCACCTAAAGTGTAAGATCAGTGTCGATAAACATGACAAGGAACCCATAAAGAAATAAGTATAGAAACTATAACAACCTTCTTATGAATTCTACAATATAATATAATAATTTTTAAATTGATATATCATCAAGAGGGATGCATAATTATTCCATCACCCTCTATTAATGATTTATCTTTCATCTAATTTTATAAATGAACTTGTTTGTAAACTACCATGGCAATAAATTTTTTTGAAATAATATTATATCAATCAAAGGGCCAGAGATATCTTTTTCTATTAATATAGATGGGGGAGTTCCTTTCTTGACCATTAAATTAATTTCACATCATTAATCATGAACCTAGCACATGACACCTTGACACGAGTGTATTTTTTCATAGTTTTCATCCATACATCAAAGTATGAGATTCGAAATACACTTTAATAATAATCTCTATTCTATATAGAAATACACATATTCATAGATAGGGATGTTCAATGACACATAAAACATACATAATTACTATTGGTGGGTCTATCCATATGAAAACCTTTTATGGAGAAAAATAATTGAGAAATTTATATGAATAAGTCTCAATTCTTATAAGACCTAAGTGATTAATAGTCAAGCATCATCTATGTCTTATCAGAATTATTTATCTTATCTATAATACAAATTGATTTCATAATATTTCTATATAATATATAGGTTATAATTATATTGGGGAACTTATCTAAAACTTTTATGTGAAAAATATTCTAATCACATTATCAAATCAATATTGTGTAGAAGAATAATCATTACTTGAAAATATATTTATGTTCTAGTAATCAAAAGTATAAAATCATCAATTGGTTCAAAGGAATAAACTCTATCATGAATCTCAAATATAAACTTTTATTTAGTACTATCAACTATTTCTCTCTTGTTTTCCTTATGATTCATTTAAAATATATTCTAAATGAATTATTTCATTTTCTCTTTTCTCTAAGAATATGCATGTTTTATTTCATTGGGATAAATATCTACCAACCTATAATGATTTTAGTAAATCCTTTATTTCCAAAAACTCTCTTTCAATTCTTTAGTGTTTCTTCTTCTATTCATGGAATATAATATTTTATTTATTGATGCTAACCTTTAAAATAAAAATTAATGTTTTCCATCATATTTTTAAGAATCTACAAGTTTATTCATCAATTTTTATTGATATTTTTATGAAATATATTATTTTATAATGGGTTTATTTTATTATTATGCTTGATTCATATTTTATTTTTATGAGGCATGCTTAATTATGAGAATATTATGATGTGATGAGTTAGAAAAATTATATATACCCTCAATACATTGTGTAAAGTTTTATATATCATTAGACAATTATGCATAGACATGATGTATTTATCTTTTTCAATAATGAGATGCATGTGCATGATGTAAATAGATTTTTCACCAATTTTATAATGTATTAGTAGAAATCCTTGAGCTATTTTTATGATATTTTGTTTTTATTCACGTGAAAATTTCATGTCCATTTAATTATTTCCATGTGATTATAATGATGAAATTAATTTTATAATATGGGGATAATGATTATTCTTACCCGTGTAATCATACTGATTTATGTCTCATGTCCCCCTTACTCGGTTTTTATCACATCCAATTTTCATGTATATCCCCAGGTGATTTCATTTGGTAAGATGATTATTAAAGATAATATTAAAAATATAATAAGTAATTATAATAAATTTTAATATTTTATATTTATTCATTAATTATGAACCTAATTCTACCAAGTCACTAAAACTTTTGATTTTAGGAGTAATATTAATATGTATGTGTGTCTTAAAAATGATGCAATAATCATGTTTGAAATATAAGATTCTATATAGTTGGTATTATGATAAGGTTTAAATAATTTGGGAATTGGGTTATTAAATAAAACCTATGTTAAACTTAGGGATTCAAATGTTTAGATCTTAGTATTGATTTACTCAAATTAATAAGCTATTTATCCATTATTTATTATCTTTTGTTTTTTTATAATATTTTTTATTTTATAAAATTCTAGGAACTAAGAAAAAACAAGACAATAATTCATGTGATGGATAATATAATGATTTTATAAATGAAATTCCTAATTCAATGGAAGGTTTATTTCAAAACCTCATGAAAGCACATGAAAACTTTTCCATGGTTATTAAAAATAAACTAAACAATGTGGAATATTTTCCCATACTCAATTGAGTTCAATTGACCATTGGATCCTTCATGTGACAATTCCCACCTTTATTTAGAGGATCTTCCCATCGAATCGTTTTAAAACAATAGATCAAAAATCCATTGAAAATATATTCCTCAATATTTATTATTTTGAGGAGGGTAAAATTACTCTATAGATCTACAATTTAGAAGGAGAATCTAATTAATGATGGAAATTTATTGAAAATAAAAATTTGAAGGAGGAAGTTAAAGTAATAGAGTGGGATGACTTTAATAAAACATTTATTTAAAATTATCTCCCTAAAAATATTTATACCACGATGATGTCATAATTTATAGATCTCATGAAAAAGGATAATGTATAATTTATAATGTACAAGGAAAATTTCACATGGATAACAGGGTACTCTATTTTTTAGTTATGAACCATGATATAAAAATATATAGATTCATTAGTGGGTTTATACTATATATCCAAAAATATTTTTCTATCTATGAATTTTTAATTTAAGAAGAAGTGGTTTGGAAAACTATAAAAGTGAATATAGAGTTTATAGAATGGTATCATGGTCATGGATATAAAAAATATGGATTTTCACAATGGAGGATCAAATGATAAAGGATTCAAGAATATCTATCTACCCACATGTCATAGATGTGGAAAAAATAACCCTATAAATTACCTCAAAGGAATGACTAAATACTTTAAGTTTAGACAGTAAGGGAATCCGAATCTAAAATAAGAAAGGGATATTAATAGGAAAATTACTATGTTTGAGTAAAGGGTGGTGTTGTTTAATATACCACTAGTGGTCCAATGCATTAACTATAGAGAACTTGTGTACTATAAAAGTTAGTGCATCAAATAAAGGGTATTTGAGAGTAATAAGATTCAATAACATTATAATTAATGATATATAATTAAGGATTACACAGTATCCACCACTAAGGTGGAGAAAAAAATGAAGTAGTTAATTATTCAATTATAATCCAATCATGGATGTTGAAATTTTTATTTGATTTCAACTTAATGTATTACTTAATATAATTTTTGTTTGCTAGAAATACTAAATCCACACCTCAATACCTTTAGGTATACATATATATAAAAAAATATAGTTTTGAAATCAATACAACCCAAGTGTTTCAATCTTCCTCTATTAGTGTTTCTGGGAGGATTATTCTTGAAAATATCATAATTCTTCATTTTATAAAATTTTACATTATACTATGGATTTATTTTCTCTATCTATATATATTATATATCATCTTCTAGGAAAAGTAAATCTATTGTCATATCAAAAATCATCCCATGGTCCTATAAAAATAAATGAAAGATTATGAATCTCCTTTAGTGAATCCTACAAAGGTATATGTATTTATACCCAATGGAGAAGAAAATCTTGCTCAACTGGTTGAGGTAAAAGAAAACATAAACCTAAAAGACATGGAAATTTTATGTTAAAACACTAATGTATTCCTAAAATAATTACGTGGACTTCCCCTAAGTCATGCAGTTGTGTTCTAAAAAGAACATATAACTAAAGTAACACCTATATCAAAGAGTCGTAATAGAATTGTCCTAACAAAACTGGTGATTTTAAAGAGGAGATTAAAATAAAATATGGATAAAGTGTTTATAATATACAATGCATCAACATGGGGTAAAACATTTATCTTTTTTAATAATAAGTATGGATCAACATAACTCTTCATTGATTATCAAGAGCTTACCATGATCTCCATAAAGAAAAAGTATCCACTACCATAGATTGATGACTTTTTAAATAAAAATATAGTATCTCAATAATTATCAAAGCCTTGAATTCATTAAGAAGATTATTAATTGAGTGTGAATAGAGAAGATATTAAAAAAAATATTTCTCTACAAGATACACCCACTATGAGTTTATATTCATTCCATTTGTACTTTCAAACCCACCAATAATCATTATGAATTTGATTAATAGTGTAACACCCATTGAATTTTAAGGTAGATTTTATTTAATTTATCTCAAAACATATTTTTTTATTGGTTTTCGGTTGTTAAAGATATTTTTGGTGAACATTAGTTATAAAATCAAGGAGTTAGATATGGTTTAGGATGAAATTCTATAGTGGTTGGGAGATCACTAAGTAAATCTAGGGGTCATGATGTTGTGTTGTCCTACCTAAATTTGAGTTTTAAAATATTATAGGATCATGAAACACTAAATTTTTACACACCATGATATATATCCTTGTGTAATGAGGCTGAGACCATGCCATAATGGGTCTCCTAAAGGGTTTGGGCCCATTAGAATTAAGAGGGTTGTTGCGGTGTGAAGACCAGAGTCCTGAAATAATTGGGGACCTGAGTATCTTGGTGTTATTGTAAATTGGGTCACTATTTCATGACCTATATGGAAATTCCATAGTGGGGCCCCTTGATAAGGGAGTTTTGTCACGGAAAATGGAATACATGCGGCAATGAACTCCATACCCAATTTTTTTTAATTTAATTGGTAAATTATTAAAAAGTGGGGGAACTTAATAAAATTTTCTCCCTTTTCCCAAACCCATTAAAGAGATACACACCTTTTTGGGGTTCCTACTTTATCCTCTAAGCTCACCCTACCTAATTTATTTTACATTTTAAGTGATTTTATTATGACCATTCTCAAATGGTAATTCTAATAGCATGAAATCATAAGACTTGGATTGTAATGACTCGGTTTTTGACATAAAATTCTTTAGAATATTCTGATACAAATTTGCAGGGATGGGCGTTGAGTCGTCATGGTAAGCTTGGGCCTGGGGGCCTTGGTGAAATTATATTAAAATATTAAATATAATTTATCTCAACACATACACATCGTTTTTCTCAGAACATAAATAACTCTCATTCAGAGTATCAGAATGGATTTCTTAGACCGTGGTTGAGTCTAGAACATTGTGTTTACCTTAGGCATGAAAAAAATTGTCCACACTGGGAGTTTTTAATAGAGGTGAGATGATGAGTCATTTTATGATGAAATAATTATTTTAATGAAACCTTATTTAATTAATTGACCTAAAATTAACCTAAACCCTACCCTGCCGCATGTTAGGTGTGAAAAAAAATCAACGAGGAGATATACCCCTCTTATCTTCCCTTTGAAAACGATGAACCACCACCAAATCATCAAGACGAGGTGCCGTTGATCCCTGTTTTTGACATAGATCATCATCAGATCGAGAAACAGAGCAATCTGGGCACCTCTGTTCAGCCAAAGCTTCAATGTTTTTTCATCGAGTTATGTGGATTATAATTTTCATCTTGATCCCCATATTTATCTTTTTTAAGGTTCTAGATCCCCCATGTGTTTTCAATTGATCCCAGTTTGGAAGATCTATGGATTTTTGGGGAAGAGTGGGTTGAATTGGGTGATTTTCAGGTAATTCCTGACTGGAATTAATGTCTACATAGCACATTGTTCAATGAACATGTCGTGAAGTTCTTCTTAGTCAGGGATGATGATACTTTTGGACGACACACCCTATATATGGGTTACATGACATGTAGCGCATGAGTCCATGTGACCATGGGATATGGCTTGGGTTAGGAATGTGAAAACACATGACCGTTGACTAACATACAACCAAAGAATGTGGATACAAGGTTCGATAGATGGGAATGGTAAAACTTACATGGGAAAGTGGCCATTGTTTCTGAACACATTGTGTAGTATGGGATGCACGACATGTAGTGGACATGGTGGGATGGTTTGTGTAAAAGGGGAAAGAGACTAGGGTTTGGGTGATGAGGGACAGAGTGTGTACCATCTTTACATGTCATGTACCCCTACATGATTTGGAACCCATGTCGACTAGATACACAGGCCGGTTCTCGGTTGGGATCACACGCCGCACGTGCCCTAGTGCACACCATGTACTTCTAAAAGATCCTCTGAGGGTCTTACGCCTTCTGTATCATCTTCTCTAGGACTCAGATTCATTATTGTGAGTAGTCTATCTTGAGTGGTTTTCCACATAGAACACGATGGTGACCTCCGTTATGACTTTAGAGATATGAGGTGGCATGGACTGAGAATGATTCCTATGGATCAGTACCAAGCCAATTTTGGTGATCAGTGTCATTCTTATAAAGAGACACTAAAATGCTACTCCCCTGATGGACTATGGAATGATTTTTCTTTAACTCTATGTTTGGGTAGATACAGGACTCCCCACAATTTGGGTATGGGTTCATTACAATTGGGTAGTTTCCTCTAGGTGGTGTTACTCCCCTAATGGACTAGGGTATGGGTTTTCCTGAGATGTTCTTAAGATTTGGACAGTGCTCCCCTACTGTGTTAAGGTGCAGGCCCTCCATACTCATTGAAAGATAGAGTAGGTACTCCCCGATCATACTAGGGTGTGGGTCCTCTATCCTAGGAGTCGGTACACCCCTGTCATTCCTAGATGAAAGTCCTCAATACATGTTACTCCAAAAGATTATGTACTCTCCTAACGTGCGAGGGAGTGGGTCCTCTAGCCTGGGGTCGGTACTCCCCTGACGTACCAGTGTGAAGATCCCCCAAAGAAAATGAACTGCACAAGTCGTTACACCCCTATTATATTCGGGTGTGTGTCCTTTAGTCACTGAGTGGTACTCCCATACCGGGTTAGGGTGTAGGTCCTCTATTTATGAAGTTGTACTCCCCTATAGTACTAGGGTGAATTTCCTTCAATTTGAGTTGGAGCTCCCTTAGGTGTATGACACAGTTACAAGGAACACCCCCCCACACACACATTATGAGAACGATACCTAGATAAGAGTTAATTCTCCCTCAAGGGACTGAGGTGTGGGGCACTCCTTGGTAGAGAAACATAGGTTTCGCGGGTTAGTTAGGAGCAGTACTCCATCGATTTCGAGGAAATGGAGAGTCGTGGTTTCTTATGTTTTCTCTTGTTAGAGATGATTCACGTAGTGTATAGTTTTGAGCATTTCTCCCTCAACTATCAATAGAGGTGATGGGAGAACCTCTCCACTTGGGTTTGTTTATCCAGCGATGGGTACAGGGTAATGATGACAGGTCCCCTATTGTTTGGAACTAGAGCTTGAACTAGTAAGATGTTCTTGATAAAGAACATTCTCCTGGACATGTCATTAGGAATGGTAGGGTTGTTACTGATGGAGTTTATCTCTAGAATGGGTTATATCTATTATAGTTGAGATCATGGAGTGTGTTCTCCTAGTTTTATGTGTTAAATTTAGAGTCTCGAGTAGGAATCCTATTGTTGGATTTGAGTTCAGAACCTCATGAGACCATGGGTCTGAGACAAGTATGCATGGATGTTTTCTGGGAGTCATTGTGGTGTTGTCACATGTCGGGGTTGACCCCACTTGTAGACCAAGCTATCTTGTCATGTATAGATGATGACGGTTTGAGTTGGATTTTCTATCTCAATTGGGTTTCCCTCTAGATAGGTTGAGCAGACTATTGCTCTTCAGTTGATCCCATTTTCTTTTGGGGTTTTGGGGTTCCTAGAGAGTATTTTCATACTCAACCCTATAGAGGCCGTGCCTGCACATGTTTTGTGTCTTATGCAAACCACAGACCTTTTGATGGAGTCCACAGAGGACCCAATACATGAGGATCTTAGTGATATTGATAGACCAAGGTGGTTACCAAATCTTGGATGATGATATTTCTTCAAATTACACTTGATAATGATTCCATCCTTCTGAGAAGATCGGACGCGTTTATAGTTTTCTTTGGTGGATTTTATTTTTACCTTTTACAATTTTAGTACTTCTGTTTTACTCTAGTTGTGGGATATAGATGTATGAATGTATTGGTTGGATTTTTTCTTCTAAATTTCAAGATTTTTTGAGCTTGGATATATTTGTGTGTGTGTGTGTGTGTCCAGGTACATAGACAACGCCTCCCATGTTAGTGATATTCCTTCTCAACGCTTGTCATCAACCCCTAGCCTATTAGATAAAGGCTTGGGGAGTTGCGGCCCGAGCCCCATCGGTGCAGTTCATGACAGAGTGGTATAAGAGTTGTTCGGTTCCCCATTGGGATCATAGTGTCGTGAGCTTGGTTTCAGTTGCATAGTGATAGTGTTAGGTTGTTTCAAGTTTGGATCTAAAGCAAGAGGTTATAGTGTTGGTGCGGTGGCCGACCTATCCAATCACCAGGTCTCTAATAACATGCTTTTCAACTTGGTAAATTAGGATACTTGTTGTTGGGAAATAAATGGTATATTAATCATATAAGACTGGGTTTTGGTTATTTGTATTCTTCTTGAGTCATATCTCTTTATATACTCTTTTTACTGTGGTATGTATTGATTATATTTTAGGAAGCCTCTATGAAGACAATAAGATTGGATTCTATGGATTTATAGCGATGATGATCCTCCCCTTGATGAGGCTTCAATACATGGAACTAATTCTGAGGCGTCAACTCTGGGTTGTCCGCTGGTGGTACCACCACCCATAAAGCATTAAATTTTTCTAGCAGTTCAGGACAAGGAGACGAACGAGATGATTTCACTACATGGGTTCTAGAGGCAGTATCCTATGTGGTATCAGGGTGATCCAGACCCCTAGGATGTAGATGATTGGATCGAGGTAGTCACGTGATTCCTTTGCTTAGTGAGGACACCTCCTGATCAGATAGTAGTCCTACTGGAGAGCCTTCTATAGGGTTCAGCCAGAAGATGGTGTAGTTTAATATACAACCTCATAATGAGGTTGTGCTCACCTGGAAGCAGTTTGAGTGACTCTTCAGGGAATATTTTTTCCAAGCCACTTTTAGACTTGTGCGTATCCAGAAGATCCTATAGATTTGGTAGTGAAACATGACAGTGATTGATCTTTTAGTGAGGATCATAGACTTGTTATGCTACTCTTAAGATATGGTTCGCCATCCATTCTTTAGAGAACAGACCTTCGAGTAGGGCTTGCAGCGGGAGATCAAGGCGTTTGTAGTTCTGCTATGTATTCCCACCTATGCTTTTGTGCTGGAGTGAGATCTAGTGTTGGAGGGTTTCCTGGCTAAGGTATAGGTGGATGTGACCTGTAGTAGTGGTCATGAGGTTGAGGAATCTGTAGTATCTGGAAAATGACAGGTGATAGGGTCAATGCAAAGGAAGAATACCCATGCATAAATGTAGAGACGTGGGTCGGTGGCGCATGGGCAACATTGAGGATTAGATCAGCTATAGGATAGGCAATGTTATGCTTGAAATGGACAGGAAAATATCACTAGATATTTTCCAACCTTCCATGTTACTGAGATGGAGTTGGATGATGGGACACCATGCTAGAGACAGTTCTTTGACCAAGGATCTCCTCAAGGTGGCAGATGAGGTAGAAGAACTGGAAGCGTAGTAGGAGTTGGAAAAATGTTTTCGGTGTCGCTACCACCAACCCCAGGTGCTCCACACCAGGCTTAGGGAGGTGGAGGACATGGGCGAGGACAACTGAATGTGGTCAAAACTTATGACCCTAAGGCTCCATGATAGATTTTAGGTATGATCCAAGTATTTTTCTTTTATCTGATGTAATGATAGACACATGTGCTACTTGTTATCTCCTTTCCACGAGTCTTGTTTGAGACTTAGAGATTTTAGTCAGACCATTGGCTTGACTCTTACACTTAGATACTTTTAATAGTGGAGACCCAATGATCACACACTGGCACTGATAGTTTGACCTGACTGTTAGAGGTGAGCGTTTCTATTGGGATCTCTTGATTGCAGTGTTGAGGACTTATGATGTCATTCACGTTATGGATTACTCCAGTTCATACCCGAATTTATTATTTTAGGAAAAGGGTGTAGTGTGTCCGTAGTTATGGGATGAGGTTTTCCTTTGTTGGTGAAATGGAAACTCATACAACACATGTTGAACCCATGCATAGGAGGGTGCAGCTGATTACTCACAAATTAGTTAGCATGACCCTCGATCCAGTAGACTTTGTGAGTTTCAGTTTCTAGTAGTAGTAGCAGAGTATGAGGATTTCTTCCTAGAAAATGTTCTAGGATGACTACCTCACTGGGAGATAGAATTATTTTTTGGTTTAACCCCTGAGACAACAATGATATTTTCATGACATATCATATGGATACTACGACTCTTTATGAGACGAGGATAGATTGGAGGGATTTTAGAGGAAGGGATTCGTAAGACCATGTGTTTCACCATGTGTGGCCTTAGTTTTATTTTCCTAAAATTTAAATGGAAGATTAATCTGGTGGATAAATTCTTTAGACCTAGGTTTTTAGGGTGATATTTTGTGACAAAGTGTCGGAGATGGTCCAAACCCTGACAATGTAGTTTATCTACTCAACTCCTTTTTTATTGGAGGCCCTAGGAGAGGGAGATCCATGCTTAAAATAATTACATAGCAGTAGAGTTAGACCCTACAGTGTTTCTGTAGTGTTTGATGGTTTCCTACCATCTATACTCATTTGGGATGCCACTAGTGGGTGTGGAAGTGTTTCAATTTTGGTGAGAAATTTTGCAGCTAGTGGTTGTAGACAGAGGGTCTAGAAAGACCAAACATTCTCTTATGGGAAGCCCTGCTTCATTCATGAATACCCTTACTTTTCCAGTTTCAACCTTGGATGGAAAATGATTGAGTAGGATATTGTACAATTAATCCAAGGGTGGATGTAAAGTGTGGGGTTCTATTATTATCTGCATCATGTTAGCATGGAGGTGTGCCACAAGACCCCAATACAACAGATGGACTGTGGTGCTTGGTGTTTTCCACATTTTCGTAGCTATGGAAACATATTCTCGTTGTTGCATGATGTTTTCCTGGTAGAAGCTATACATGAGAGTGGTTTGATCTTGGTGGTTTCATTGAGTGTGTGCTTGAAAGTAGCATGAGAACCCTTGATGAACTCACTAGTTTGGGTTCCCATTGGGGAGCTCAGTTTATTCCATTATTCTTAGGATTTTTCTTTTTGGGGATGAAAATAATTAAGGTGGGGAAAATGCAATAAATCGAGTTTTGACCCGAAAGTCTTTGGAATATTCCAACAAATATTTCTGGGGCTAGACGTTGAGTCGGAATGGAAGTTGAGGCCCATGGATCCTCGGTGTGATGATATTAAAATATTAAATATATTTTATTTCATCTTTTGCACATTGTTTTTCTTGGAACATAAATAACTATCATTCGGAGTCTCAAAATAGATTTCTAAGATAACAGTTTAGTCTGGAACATCATGTTTACCCTAGGCATGGCATAAAATTGTGCACGATGATAGTTTTGTATAGAGGTGAGATGTTGGGTTGTTTTATTGTGGAATAATTAGTTAACCTAAAACTAACCTATACCCTTCCCTCCTTATGTTAGGTGTGCATAGAAATCAAAGAGGTGATCCTCCCATCCTCTCCTCCCTTTGAAAATTACAAACCGCTACCAAATCACCGAGATTAGGTGTTAATGATCCCTATTTTAGACACATATCATCATAAAATTGAGAACCAGAGTGATTCCGGCATCTTTCTTCAACCAAAGATTTTATTTTTCTCCAGCAAGGTATGAAAATTAATTTTTTTGTCTCGATCCCCTTTTTTATGCATTTTTTTAAGGTTCTAGAGCCCCCATTTGTTAGAAATTGATCCATGTTATGTAGATTTGTGGATTTTTGGGGAAGATTTGGATGAATTAGGTGTTTTTTATGTAATTATTCTCTGGAATTACCTTATGCATGGAATGTTGTTCTGTGAACATGTGTATTTCTTCTTATTTGGGGAAGATGATCCTTCAGGACTACATGTCATGTAGCGCATGAGGCTGAGTGACCATAGGACATGGATTGGGTTAGCCGTGTGAAAAAAACGGTTGTTCACTAACACACAACCATAGAACATGGACACATGGTCATGTACATAGACACATGAAAAACTACATGGGTAGGTGGCCATTTATTTTGAACACACGGTGTGGTATGGAATGAACAACATGTAATAGACACGATTGGTCGGTCCATGTTGAAGGAGAACACAGCCAGAGGCTAGGTGACGAGGGAAATTATGTGTGCCATATTTACAAGCTATGTACCCATACATGGGTTGGAACCCATGTAGACTAGATATAGGGGTAAGTGCTCGGGTAGGCTGGCATGCTGAGTGTGCCCTAGTGTACACCATGTTCTTCTAGGAGATCCTCGGAGGATGTTCTGCCTTCCATATATTCTTCTCTAGGACTCAGATTCAGACTTGTGATTAGTCTATTTTGATATTTTTTCCACGTAGAACATGATGGTGACCTCCAATATGACTTTTGAGACACGAGGTGGCACAGACTAAGAAAGATTCTTGTGGATAGAACCGATTTAATGTTGGTGATCGGTGTGGTTCTTATAGAGAAACACTAGGACTACTAATCCCCTAATGGACTAGGGTGTGGTTTTTTTATACCTCTCTATTTGGGTAGATATGGGACCCCTCATTATTTGGGAAAGGGTTCATTAACTTTTGGGAGTTTCCTCCAGTGGTGTTACTCCTCTGATGGATAGGGGTGCAGGTTTTTCTGAGATTTTTGTAAGATTTGGAAAACGCTCCCCTACCGTGTTTGGGTGCATGCCCTCCATACTCATTGAAAGGTAGGGTAGGTACTCCCTAGTCATACCAGGGTGTAGGTACTCTATCCTAGTAATCGGTATTCCCCAATCATTCTAGGGTGCGGGTCCTCCATATGTGTTACTCTGACAGAGTAGGTACTCCCCTAACATACCAGAGAGCGGGTCCTCAAGCCTGGGGTTGGTACTCCCCTAATGTACCATGGTGTGGGTCCCCCATTATGAATGAACTGGCATAGTCAAAAATCCCATGTCATATTAGGGTGTGGGTCCTCTAGTCCCTGAGTGGTACTCCCATACCAGGTTAGGGTGTGGGTCCTCGATTTACAAAGTGGTACTCTATTATCATACTAGAGTGTTTGTCCTTCATTTGGATTTGGATCTCCCTAGGATGTAGGACAATGTTACGAGGAGCATAACCCTCCATCTGATGATAATGATACCTAGATATGAGTTATTGTTCCCTCGATAGACTGAGGTGAGCTCAACTCCTTACATGTGTGAAAAAGGTTTCATAGGTTAGTTAGCAGCAGTACTCTCTCAATTTTGGGGTAGGGGCAAGGCTTGGGTCCCTCTGTTCTCTCTTACTAGAGAGGATTCACATGGTGCATATTTTGGAGTAGTTCAACCTTAACTGTGTGTAGTGGTGAGGGGAAGACCTCTCTACTTGGGTTTCTTTAGTTTGCACTGGGCGTAAGGTAATGATGATTGGACCTCTCGTGTTGTTCACTAGAGCCAGACCTAGTAAGATGTTCTCAATGGAGTATGTTATGTTTAACATACCATTATGAATGGTAGGGTTGTTCTTTATGGACTGTATCTCATAGATGAGTGCTATCTATAATGGCTGAGCTGATGGAGTGTGTTCTCGTAGTTTTATATGATACCTTTTGAGCCTCAAGTAGGAATCCTATTGCTGGCTATGAGGCCAGAACCTCATGATAACTTGGGTTTGAGACGAGTATATCTGGATCTTTTCTTGGAGTCTTTGTGGTGTTTTCACTTGTTGGGGATGAAACCCCTTGTAGACCGAGCTGACTTGTCATGTAAATCCAAGGATGTTTCGAGATGGAGTTTCTATCTCGATTGGGTTTCCCTCTAGCTAGGTCGAGAAGACTATTTCCTTTTAGTTTCTCGCTTTTTCTTTTGGGATTTTTGGGATTCTTATTTATTATTTTCATACTCACCCCTGGATGGGATTTTCCTATACATGTTTTGTGTCTTGTGTTGACCACATTCCTTTCAACGGAGTCCATGGAGGACCCAAAATACTCAGAGCCTAGTGATTTAGATAGACCAAGGTGTTTACCATAGCTTGGAAGAGGATATTTCTAGTAGTTGACATCGATTTCCACTTGCTGAGAAATTCAGATGATTTAAAATTTTTCTTTGTTGGGCATTATTTTCCCCGTTTTCACTTTCAATACTTCTATTATACTATGGCTGTGGGATATAGATGTATGCATGTATTTGTTGCCTTTGGTTTTTTACATTTCATAATTTTGCGAACTTGGAGATGTATATGTGCATAAAGTTACATAGGAAATGCCTCCCATGTTAGTCATATTCCTTCCCAATGCTAGTCACCAACCCCTTTCCTATTGGAGTCTGCCTTGGGGAGTTGTGGCCCGAGTTCCTTTGGGTCGGATCGTGACCTGTTTTTCCCTTACTATTCCCCCATCCTCTATCTGAAATCCCTAATTTTTGGGGGAAATTTTTTATGTTCAGGAATTAAAAAGGATTCAACATGAATCTTAAGACATTTCATGGAGATTTTTCTTCTATAAACTTGAGTTATTTAGTCTTTACAATGTTTAAACACTCATATATGATTGTATGGTTTGCCACACATTGGAGTTTGTATGTATGGAATTTTTTTACCAAGAGTGTTAATGTGACTGAGTATGAAAAAACCTAAAAATAACATATATATATGTATTAAATCATTACACAAAACTATTCATTAACTCTAAAAAATGTTGCACTCACCTATAACAGAAAGGTTTAGTGTCATTTAATATTATCTATATAGTCGTATTTTTATATAATAATACTTAACCATATCCTAAAAAATCATCAACACATGATTTCCTCATAGATATATTCTTATAAATGAGTTCTTAGGGATGGTGAAAATATAATAAAGGGTTGATATCAAATACAAAGTAAGGTAAAAAACTCATCAATGAATTTGAGATGGTTTATCATTTGATTGTAGACATGTATAAAATATAAACATGGAAGAAATAGCTAATAAATGGAATGAGATTATGGAATCATAATAAGTGATCATAAATAATTATAAATTTCTCATAGATCTTAGTATAAGAGAATTAAACTATAAAAGGATCCTCATGAGAGAATAACATTTACCATGGAATAGGGGCATGAAATCGAAAAGAAATAATCTTGATCCATGAAAACATAACTTAAGAAAAATATAGAATTATAAGCATAAAAATATAAACATTGTGAATATAGATATCTGTATTACTTCCACTCATAATACTAAAATATATTTATAATTATTTCATGTTCATGTGTAACTTTGTGACCCTAGATAACTGCGTCATGTCTGTGTAATAAATGTAAACATAACTACCTGCATCATGTCCATGCATACCATGATTAATTTGCATGAAATAAATCTTTACCCAATAAATTAGATGGATATAAAAATCATCAATAAACCACCACATAATTATAATATATATATGTATTCAAAATGTAACAATCATACACTATTTCTTAAAAACCATGAAAAGAAAATGGGTTTCGTAAAATTTTCTTATGGTGTCGTATAGTAAGTAATCAAAAATTGGATCAGAATGAAATGAAAACATAAATCACTAAAAAAACACAGCAAAAGAGTTTCTTTTATGTTTTACATGAAACATAATTCTATAAATGATGGATATTTTATATGTAGATATGAAAATGGAAATTAAATTATGAAAAGAGGCTTCTTTATGTTTTGGTAACAATATTGTCAAAATTAAGTTATAAGTCACTTCTAAAATCATTTTAAAAGTGTGAAAATAAATAATTTTAAAATATTATTTTATAATTAAACATCCCAATAATGTAACCTTAATCAGGAATGAATACAAAATAGAATAAATATGAAGTAAAAGTTACAAATTGGTGTGGAAATTGAAATAATTTCATTGTAATATTTTTTAATGATTTTAAAAATATAACAAATTGATGAAAGAGATACTAGGTTAAATTTTGAAAATAATTAAGCAAAATTTTGTAATTTTTTGGATAGAATACATGTTTTAGTTCAAAAATAATCAATACAACCCATTATATAAAGAAATAACATTGACATGTAAGAGAAATAACCAATAAATGAGATGATAGTTATTATAAAAAATGTCCTATTTTAAGAAGTAATAAATATGAACTAGAATAATATTTTGTTTTAAAAATATAATTTCACATTAGATAAATATAATATACAATATGAGATAAGTAATGGTCAAAATATATAAAACTTATAAGAATATAGTCAAAGATGTATGATTATGGATCATGGAAAGAATATTGATTCAATAAAAACACTTATGAATTTTGTAACATATTAATAAAAATAATATGAATAATAGACCATGAAATTAAATTTTATATACCTTGAATAGTGTAACAAACCAACCAAAGAGCCACTAAAATGGTGCCTGGAGCTGGTTCTCCAAATTGCCTCAAGCGTGTTTCCTTATACGCCAGAGACTGCCGACTAGAAGTGAGGGTCTAATGGGGGTATGGTTGGGAGACTATAACTCCATAACTAGAGTGTAATAGTGTTATATAAAATAAATCAACAATATAAGAAGAATAATAACCAAGTAGTATAAGATAATAATAAAAACTTATAATCAATAATAAATGAATGTATAACCATGCATGAACATGAAGAGTCCGGATATAGGTAATAGATATATATGATAGGTAATGCATAAAAAAGACTAGAATAAAAATAATAAATAAATAAAATAATCCAAATTTGGAAGGAGTCCAAATTACATTCTCAACTGCTACTCCCAAGAGCCCATGTCTAAATAAGTTCCCAATGGAAAACAACACAGAACAACATGATCTAAGTCTTGTTACCAAGAGGTCTGTCTAGGTACCAAACTACAACCTGAGTTGGGTGTGATATAAAACTATTAGGCCACCACAAATGGTCTATAATTCAATTTATTTAGTTAATATGAAATAATTTATGTGAAGGTATAAAAAATAAGATGTGAAAAAATAATTGTAAACAAGTCAGGATTAGGTTCCTCAAGGACACTTGTCCAACCATACTTGCTTTGACCTAAGCTGGAATATCTATATATATATATATATATATATATATATACACACTCCCATATATATATATATATTCACATTTATACATATGAATACAGAGAGGACCCAAGGCCTATAATTATGGAATCCAGATATAGTATTAGTTATATAATATATCCCTCCCTGTTTGGATATGGGAAGAAGCTAAAGAATATAAAAAGGGTACACAGAGATCCATTCCAAACAATCCCAATAAATTATGTGAAACATAATTTCCAACATCATTCCACAAAAAGTTCATAATAAGAATCCTAGGAAGTAACTCTAGGAAATCTAATAATGTGATAACCAATACAAGGCTCATAATAATAATCCTAGGTAGTAACACTAGGAAATATAATAATGTGATGACTAATAAGAGGATCATAATAATAATCATAGGTATTACCTTCAAGAGATATGATAATGATGTGAAATTCTATGTCCAACATCAAAATGGATGTGAAACACAATTTCCAACATCCCAGACCAAGGGGGGGGGGGTGAAATGTCATATCCAACAACCCTAAATGAAGCCTTTCAATTATAATCATGTAAAAATAGTCTCACTTATCCTAGGATAATTTAATCAAGGAATTATGTAAAGAGGAAAATTATATTTTTCAATGTGTGGCCTAATTCCATTTGACCTATGAGTCTGTCCAACGTATTCCTATTTAGGAATCCAAGGTTCACTTAAGGCATAATAATTCATATTTAGGAATTTCATATTTAATAATTAATATAGGCCATGAGAAGTCAGTATTTACATTTAAATATGATTCATCTAACTTAATTTATTAATAACTTTAATAGTAATTAGTTAGGTCCAAGTTTGTATCCATAACACTTAACATTTATTTAGTTCATCCAGTCATTCAGTCTAAATAAAAAGGAAAACATACCTTAGAGGGTTGTTTTCTTACATGGGAAACTTAAACATTATAAATACCTAATTATTTGAGTCTTACATCCTAATAATAACCTTTTTCATTTTAATACATTCATCATAATTTAATATGGGCCAAGTAATAATTCATTCCTCAGAGTAATTCAACCAATTCATTTAATGAATCGTATTTTAAGGCCAAACTCACTTAGTAGTGTTTCGGATAATCAAACACATTTGTCGTCAAGTGAACATAAGTGAAACACCCATGGGGTGGTACACATTTAGGTATCAATATCTAATGATGTAAAAGGGACTCATAAGATCTCAAGATCATGGTTTACAAAATTAAAATTAAGAGTTACACATTTTAGGAGTGATGCTTGGAGATTTTGACAAGCAATACAATGAAAATATTTTATAAAATGATGATAATTTAAGGGATAATCTATAGATCACCTTACTCATGATCAGGATACTTAAATCATCCATTATAATTATTTTATTTGATCTTTAATGAGGGAAATTGTATGATTAGAAAAATTCATGAAAAATAGGTTATATCATCCTACATAATGATAACATCAAAAGGGATAATATTAATAGATAAAAGAAGAAAGAGGAGTTTTAAAATCACCATTACACTTCTGAAGTACATGAAGGTTCTTGAATTGGACCAAGAATTATGTAGAAACACTAAGGAGGAGAGGAAGTAGAGGGCATGCATGAGGTAGCCTCCCATCCAAATGAGGGTGAAAACGGGTTGAAAAACCTATAATAGAAAGTTGAAGAAGTAAATAAATTTACCCGTTTTAATGATGTGCATGATAAGGAATTTTTTTGATAACCATGTGAATCAATCTATCATGGATCTACACCCCACATGATCTAGTCTCATGGTATGACAGACTGTGCACATGCTATGCTCTTGGCACTATCTAAGACCCACACCATGCGTGGTAAGGAACACAGTTAAGAAAACTATGTGTAAGCCATGTGTTTCACCATTTTAATTTATTACATACCCTTCGAATGGTTGAGAAACCCATCCAACATGGTTTAAGTTTTTTCTGAACCTATTCAAAAGGACTCATGGTTTGGGGTTTTTGGTTTTCACTAACAATGCACAAACCATGGACCTCCCCTTACCATTCTAAAAACCTAGATTTTGAATCCCGATGCATCTGAAACTCAAAAAAAAACTCGATAAAAATATTGGTACTTTGAAATAATTTATAAAAATAAAATTTATGTGATATAACTATTGTATATACATTCTGATGCTTAGTTTAAGATTCAGTGATGAATATTCATAGCTTCCTGGGGTTATCTAGATATTATCACTGATTTTTGAGAAATTTCTCATGATTTCAAATACTCTTACCAAGATAACTTGGAAGGTAGTAAAGTTTTCTTAGTGCGATGAATGTGAAGAGAGCTTCAAGGAGTTGAAAATGAGGCTTATCACTATGCTCGTGCCCACACTACCCACAATAGAGAAATTTTTGTGGTATTTAGTGATTCTTAAAAGAAAGGCCTCGGCTGTGTGTTGATGAAAAATGACAAATTCATTTCATATGCTTCAAGGCTATTGAATGTTAATGAGAAAAACTATACAACACATGATATGGAGTTGGTTGAAGCAATCTCCACTTTATAAATTTGGTGACATTACCTCTTTGTAGAGAAGTGTGAAATATATATGGATAACAAAAGCCTCAAGTATATATTCACACAAAAAGAGTTGAACATGAACCAATGAAGATAGTAAGAGTTGATCAAATACTATGACTACTCAATCCATTGACACTCTAGGAAAGAAAAAAATGTGGAAGATTCTCTAAGTAGAAAGAACCCAATGATTCTATCATTGATGAGAATTAAAAAGGATCCAATCTTCGTAGATTTGATGAAGATAGATATGGAAATCATAAATAAGGGAACATCATCATTACTTTCACAAATGATTTCTCAACCATCTCTTTTGGAAAGGTTAAATGATGCACAAAAGGATGATATGGGAATTTGGAAGAAAGTGGAAACTATCAGAAAAGGGAAATCCTCAAAGTTCAATTTTAATGAAGAAGGAATTATGAGATTTGGGACAATACTATGTCTCCCATCAAATCTGGAGTTAAAGAAAGAAGTTTTGGATGATGCACATTGTTCGAATTTTTCCATTCATCCAGGAAACATGATGATGTATCAAGACATCCAAGATCATTATTGGTGGGATACCATGAAGAAGGATATTTATGAGTATACATCAAAGTGCTTGGTATTTTAGCAAGGGAAGGCTGAGAGGCATAAGTCTAAGGGGATGATGCAACCATTACCCATACTAGAATGAAAATGGCAGAACATCACCATGGACTTTGTCACTGAACTTCCAAATAAATCCAAAGGAAACAATTCTATCTGGGTTGTTTTGTATCTTCTTACAAATACTGCACACTTCATTGCAATTCGAGAGTATTTATACTTGGATCAATGTGCACCGATATATATCGGAGAAGTGGTAAGGCTGCATGGAGTACCACTATCCAGTGTATCTGAATGAGATCCAAGATTCACATCTATGTTTGGGAATATTCTTCAACATGCTATGAATAATGAGCTGAACTTCAGTACATCCTATCATCCTCAAACTGATGTCCAATCTGAGCGAACTATCCAAAAACTTGAGGACATGATGAGAGCATGCTCAATGAACTTCAAAGTAGGATGGGATCAACATCTTTTTCTAGATGAGTTCTCTTACAAGAATAGTTTCCACTCAAGAATCCAGATGGCTCTTTTTGAATCCCACTATGGGAATAGGTTCAGAACACTGACATTTTGGGATGAATTTGGGTTGGAAAAACTCCTATGTCCATAAATGGTCAACGAAATGGTGGAGAAGGTTAAGACCATCTAGCATCACATTAATGCTGCTCAGAGTTGAGGAAAGAGATATAGTGATAATCATCGACGATACCTAGAGTATGATGTTAGAGACATGGTATTCCTCTGCATATCACCATGGGAGAGAGTTATGATATTTGGTAAGAAGGGAAAGCTTAGTCAAAGTTACATCGGCCCTTTGGAGATCCTTGATCACATTGGAGCAGTGGCATATCGACTAGCACACCCACCGAACCTATCTCAAGTACATGATGTAATCTGTGTATGGATCTTGAGGAAGTACATACCTGACCCATCGCATGTACTCAATCCAGAGGTGGTACCATTGGATAATGACCTCTCTTATGAAGAGAATCCGGTGAAGATCTTAGATCGCGGGGAAAAAGTTCTACGAAATAAGACAATTCCCCTCATCAAGGTGTTGTGGCACAACCACAAGTTTTTAGAAGAAAAATGGGATTCAGAGGAAGTGATGAATCATAGTTACCCTCATCTTTTTTAGTATGGGAAAATCAAATTTTGAGGGTGAAATATCTTAAGGGGGAAAGATTGTAATGACCCAAACTTTTATTAATGAAAATTTCTCTTGATCTAATTAAATGCATTATTATGTAAAATGTCTATATAAAACATATGAACTTCCTTGATTTTATGTTTTTGGATTTTAAAATACCCTTAAGATTTGTTACCATTGCTAATATTACTGTTGAAAAGTAATCACATGATTTGTATAAATACAGGGCTTTAACAATACCAATTTACTGAGACAAAGGAAGCGATGACCTCATACAGTAGAATTTCTCCATACGAAGCCCATTTGTCAGAGCTCAGAAAGGAGGTAGCATCACTGGTCTTCGGTCTTGACCAAGCCAAAGATGAGATTCATTACGTTTAGATTGAATGGATCTGCCTATGGGAGAAGTATAAGTTAATAGAGATTACCACCCAAGCAATGTTATCAGAGCCTCCTCAAGAGTCTGTCACCATCACACACCTTACCCTTCGTTATTATGTGAGTGTTATAAGAGGTTATGTAACAAGAACCTAGAACTATGATTATGTGCATTATTTTTGTAAATAATAAGGAATATACATTCATTTTATTACTATTACAATGTAAATTGTTTTTAAAGCACAAATAGTATTTTTAATTAATATTAAATTAAGAAATATGTTTTGATGAATTAATGGAGTTTTGAATTAAAAATTTTTTTAATAAAATATTATTACTAATTTAAGTTTTATTAAATATAAGTTATTGTATAATTTTTATGAATACAATTATAATTTTTATTATGGTTTGAAAGCTGCTTTTTCCAAAACCCGTGATTTTTTCACTAAGTGTTTTTTTTATTTTAAAAGAAAGAAGTCACATATTTTGAAAATTAATTAGATAAAATGAATAATATTTTTGGAATCAGTATGTTGAAATTTTACAATAATTAATTTTTCATAATTTTCTGAGATTGTCGATTTTTTGGGTAAAAAATAAATACCGTTTAAATATATAATATGTGTTATGACATCATAATGACCCAATAGAGACGTAATAAAATAATATAGAAGGGATATTCAGACACTATATGTTTTTGCTTCTAAAAAATTATATTTTAGATTTGTTTGATTTATTTTACAAAACCTTAGTGGACCCTCCAAGACTTATAAAAATTTTTAACTATTAAAATGATTTCCTTAAGAGTGCGATTCACCTCCACATAAGAATGCATAAAATTTTAAGAATTAAAGACATTGGACTTATAATAAACTGTTTTCCTCTTCAATTTTTCAAAAACAATGGGAAAAAACTATGGGATGGTTTTTGGTTTTGATTTGTTTAATTTCTGGTGTCCAAAACCTAAATAATAAAGAATTCCCTCTTTTTTCCTATATAAACCCACCCAAGATCTCACTTATATTCACAAAAAACCCTTTTATTACATCCCTACTCTACCCTCCTGTCTCTAGTATCCTCCCAAGGTTCCCCAATCTCCCAAGAAGCCTCTCTCAAGCCACTCCCAACCCTTTGGGATCACACTTCCAAGTAAGAGATTTTTTCCTATCTCATTTTTGTCCCAATTTATTTATATTATTATAGACTTTTGTTTCAATTACAAATGTTGGGGGTATGATTTTTCACCTCCCCCATACTTCCATCCTTTTTTTGAGTGATGAAATACTTATTTATCTCTCATTAATGCCTCCCATGCACTCCTTTTACCATGCTGAAATTCCGTAAGGATTTTCTCTCTCCTCATTCACATTCAAGAAATTCTTTTATATTATAAATATAAATTCCATTAAATATATTGGGACATGTATCTATATGAACCCCTTAATTAACATTTTATGTACATATTACGAGACACCCCTTTCTCTCCTAACAACAATTTTCATGAATGCTTAGGTCACGTCATTATGCTGCTGAAATTGTACCACGATTTTCCAAGCCAATGTCATTGTGTAGTGAATACCATGACCATTTCTCTATTAAGGGTATTTATGTTTATGAAAATTTACTTATTGATTATAGAGTTTCATGTATTAATTCCACATTCCTTAATAATGGAATAAATGATTATGTTTAATTAATTAATGTTAAATGATCCATGTGGCACACTTATGAATGAAATGAAATGATTAAGAAGGGTGCACCCTGATAGCGCTCCAATGCATTGGGTAAAGAGTGGTATAAAGATATTTCAAGTTTAATAAGATTTTACTCATTATAATTCAACTGAAATGAGTGTTAACTCATGCTCCATGTGTAATGAGCCTTGGATCATGCTAATATCATGTTGAATTTTGATGCTACATTTCCATGTTATGATAATCATGATATATCATGACTTTTTGTTCATGTTTCTCTTATGCTCCATTGATATGTCTATTTCCTAACATGAACTAAATTCTTCATGTTATGCCTTATTTACTCCATTACTAGGCATTATATATTTCCCTTTTCATATGCATGTCCTCATGTTATCCAATGCAATGATATTTATTAAGGAATGTGTGTGGTCATGTAAAAGAATTTTTCAATAATGATGTGTATTTAATGTTTTAAGTGGTTATGTAATGTTACTAATCCCTAAATATAGTAGACCTATCGATATTATATATTGTATCAAGTGAATATTTTATGAAATAAATTATTTTTAAGTGTGAAATAAAGAGGAGGTTTGTTATAGTTGGTATTAGAGGATATGTTTAGTTATTTTCGGGATTAGGATTAGAAAACCCTAGTGAAATCCTGAAGTATAAGACTAAGTAAAATAATAATATTCCTAAATTTTTGTGATTATTGAGTAGTGGTTTATCAATAAAATACGTCCCTATCTGGATACGAGCAGTTAGAGGCGGCTCTGACACAAATGTATGTAGGGTTAAAATCTGAAAACACCGCTTTGAGCTAGAATTGAATGGGAACTGGTTCACAACAATGACACTTTCTTCACTCTTGGTTATGAAACCCCCAGGGGATATTCTTTGGTAAATTCATAAGATTAGTATGATCCATTATTAAGGGAATTAAAAAAATTCCCCTCATAATATATGTTGGGAAGTAGATCATGGATAACATAGATTGAAGCCAAGAAATTTATAGCTTAAGGAAATAAATAAGTTATCTCTTTCTGTCATCTGATTCCCCTCTATGTGTTTCCCCTAACTTTCCTTTTATTCTAGCCAATAACTGTTAATAGGAAGACTCAGGCTAAAAATCGATTCCAAGATCAATGTGATGACTATTCTAATGAGATGCCCAATCTGATGGGAGCGGGAATTGAAAACTTTTCCACGATACTCTCTCGGTTAACTCATGTTTTGAATAGAAATATAGGTCAAGAAGAATGTTAAACCTCTCCAAGAAAGAACAAGTCGCAATTCAGAGTGTCATGATACAAAGACCTTTCACTTTTTATGGATCATCTGATCCCTCAATTTCCAAATAAAGGATTAACTCCATTTAAAGGATCCTCTCGATCCTTCAACATTCTGAATAAGAGAAGGTTCTTCTAGAAGCTTATCATATGGAGGTGAATCTGATCAATGGTGGACATTGATAAAAAATATGAAGTCTGAGGAAGAGATCAAGGAATTGGAATGGAAGTTTTTTCATAAAATGTTTTTTGATAAATATTTTATGTGCACCATCCTACTTAAGATGGAAAGGGACTCCCTATACCTCAAGAAAAAAGACGATGAATCCATCATAGCATATGGGGAAAACATCACAAGGCTTGAATTATATGCCACCAGCTTTTTCATTACCCTCTAATGCAAGGTTGAATACTTATTTGGTGGGCTAAAACCTAGCCTACAGAAATCCCTAGAGATCTGTGACTTCAAGAGCTATGAAGATTTTGTCTGTTTTTCCCTCATGGTCGAAATGGAGTTCGGAGAATCTCAAGGGTATCAAGGGGATAAGAAGCGTAAGATGGCATTTAATTCTGGAAGTCTGATAGATAAATCCAATAGTTCAAAGAAAATCCAGCACCCCATTTTCCAAAGGTGTGGAAAGAAGCACCCCAAAAATTGCCTAAGGGGGACGATAAAATGCTTTAGGTTTCAAAGAGAAGGGCACCTGAACATTAATTTCCAACAAGAAAAACCGTAGCTATGATTAAGGAGAGGAACACTCTGTTTGACCCTCAACATATTGTTCATTTCTTCAACTAAAAAGAACTAGGTCACTTTGCAAACTAGTTCCCTAACCCAATGGTTTTTTGAGGAAACCAATAACCTCCAAGGCAGAAAGAATGATATTTTCCATCACTACCGCCGAAGTGAACACTGACAATTAAGTGGTCATAGGTATGTTAGTTATTCATTAAAGAATATAAAACATACTTTTTTATTATGGTTCTATGCATTCTTTTATACCCCGAATATTAAGTAGACAAATAGCAACACCACAACAAATAATGGAAGTAAAGATTTATGTGAGAATGGAAAATGGGGAAATCATTGAAACCCATGAATATAACTCATCCCCTGTCACAATTTTTGGATTGAACATTCTTACGAACCTCGTCATACTTCCTCTAGTGGAATTTGATGAAATTATTGGAATTTATTGGCTTTCCCTATATAGATCCAACATAAATTTATGTGAGAGAGAAATCACTCTCCATATGGAGAATCAGACCCCGATTATGTACAAGTTCTAGGAGGAGGATGAATCTTCTTTAGAACCATAATCTTAAGCATGGATTTTACTGTCCTATGAGCACATGTATCTTGCTCCAATGATTGATTCCAAAGAAGAAACTTTCATTGAAGACATATCTATAATGATGGAATTAACTGAAGTGTTTCACAAGGAATTTTCTGGTCTTCTTCCTAGGAGAGATGTTGAATTCTCAATTGATCTTATACTTGGGGCATTTACAATATCCAAGACTCCATATAGAATTGCTATTGTAGAGCTTGAGGAGTTGAAGAAACAACTACAAGAGAATCTGGATAAAGGGTTTATATGCCCAAATACTTCACCATGGGGTGCACCAGTCCTCTTCATCAAGAAGAAGGATGGGTCAATGCGCCTTTGCATTGATTATCGTGAGCTTAAAAAATCACAATAAATAACAAGTATCATCTACCCTGAATTGATGAATTGTTCGATTAGATACGTGGAGAATATTACTTATATAAGGTTGATCTGTGGTCGGGATATTAGAAATTAAGGGTGAGAAGGAGGATATCCCCAAGAATTATTTCCATACAAGATATGGGCAATATGAATTCATAGTAATTCCTTTCAGACTCACTAATGCTACAGAAATGTTCATGGAATTTATGAATAGAGTTTTTAGATATTACCTTGAAAAATTTGTGACTGTATTTATAGAAAATATTCTAATATACTCCAACACCAATGAGGTGCATGAGGAGAATATAATAATAGTACTAGAGACATTGCGAAAGGATAAGCTCAATGAAAAGTACATCAAGTATATGTTCTAGTTGAATGAGTTATCATTCCTGGGTCATATCATCATAAGAAATGATATATCTGTTGATCCCTTCAAGACAGCTGCAATTGAGGGATGGCTGAGACCAACATTGGGGACAAATATTCCTATCTTCCTGAGGTTAGATTTATATTATCATTAATTTGTAAGAAATTTATCATGATTTTCCAACTATCATACCAAGCTAACCTAAAATGGAGTCATGTTTTGATGGAGTGATGAATGTGAAGAGAGCTTTAAAGAGTTGAATAAGAGGCCTATCACTGTGCTCGTGGTCACACTACCCACACGTGGAGAAATTTTTGTGGTATTTAGTGATGCTTCAAAGAAGGGTCTGGGATGTGTGTTGATACAAAATGAAAAATTCATTTCCTTTGCTTCAAGTCAACAGAAAGTTCCTGAGTAAAACTATCCAACACATGAGCTGGAGTTGGCTGTAGTAATCATCAATTTAAAAATTTGGGGACATTACCTCTTTGGGGAGAAGTATGAAATATATACGGATCACAAAATCCTCAAGTATATATTCACACATAAAGAGTTAAACATGATCCAAAGAAAATGGTTAGATCTGATCAAATACTATGACCACTTAGTCTATTTCCACCCTGGGAAAACAAACAAGGTAGCAGATGCTATAAGTATAAAGGACCCTATGATTATATCATTGATGAGAATTGAAAAGGATCCAATCTTCTTTGATTTGATGAAGATGGACATGAAAATCATAAAGAAGGGAACATCATCAATCCTTTCAGAAATGATTTCTCGACCATCTCTTTTGAAAATGATAGATAATAACCAAAAGGATGGTGTGGGAATTCAGAAGAAAGTGGAAACTATCAGAAAAGTGAAATCCTTGGAGTTTACTGTTAATTACGAATGAATTGTGTGATTTTGGACAAGACTATGTGTTCCATCAAATATGGAGTTAAAGAATGAACTTTTGGATGATGCACACAATTCGAATTTCTCCTTTCACCTAGGAAACACAAATATGAATTGAGATCTCTAAGAACATTATTGGTGGGATAAAATGAATATGTATATTTATGAGAATACATCAAAGTGCCTCGTATTTCAGAAAATGAAGGCTGAGAGACAGAGGTCTAAGGGGATGATGAAACCATTACCAATGTCAGCATGAAAAATGGGAAAAAATCACCAGGAACTTTGTCACTGGAATTCTGAAGACATCCAAGGGAAATAGTTATATCTGGGTTGTGGTGGATCGTTTTATAAAGACTACAGACTTCATTGTAATTCGATAGGATTTCCAATCAGATCAACTTGGAAGGATATATATTAGAGAAGTGGTAAAGTTTCATGGAGTACCACTATCCATTGTATCTGATCGAGATTCAATATTGACCCCAATGTTTTGGAAGAATATTCAACATGCTCTGAATACTGATCTGAAATTCAGTACTTCTTCTCATCCTCAAATTGATGGGAAATCTGAGCAAACTATCCAAACAATTGAGTACATATTGAGAGCATTCTCAATGAACATAAAATGAGTATGGGATCAACATATTACTCGGGTTGAGTTCTCTTACAATAACAGTTTCCACTCAAGCATCCAAATGGATCCTTATGAATCCATTTATGGGAAGAGGTTCATAACACTGACATGTTGGGATGAAGTTGGGGAGAGAAAACTCCTAGGTCTAGAAATGGTCGAAGAAATGTTGGAGAAGGTTAGGACCATCCAATAGCACATTAATGCATCTCAGAGTCAAGAAAAGAGTTATGCTGATAATCGTCGATGAGACTTAGAGTTTGATATTAGAGACATTTTATTCCTCCGCATATCACTATGGAAGATATTTATGAGATTTTGGAAGAAGGGAAAGGTTATTCCAGGTACATCGTCTCTTTTTATATCCTTGATCTCATTGAAGTAGTGGCCTATAGACTAGCACTCCCACCGAACCTATCTCAAGTACATGATGTATTCCATGTATCACTCTTGATCATGTACATACCTGAACCATTACAAGTACTAAATCCATAGGTGGAACCATTGGAGAATTACCTCTCTTATGAAGAGAAGCCGGTGAAGATTTTAGATTGCAAGTAAAAGGTTCTGCCAAATAATAAAATTCCCCTCATCAAGGTGTTGTGGCGCAACCACAAGTTTGAAGAAGCAACATGGGAATCAGAGGAAGTTATAAAGAAGAGTCACCCTCATCTTTTTTAGTGTGGGAAAAAGGAAATTTTGAGGGTGAAATTTCTTATGGGGGAAGATTGTAAAGACCCAAACTTTTATTAATGAAAATTCTTCTAGATCTAATTAAATGTATTATTATATAATATATATATATATAACATATGCACTTCCTTGGGTTTATGTGTTTTTAATTCAAAATACCGTTAAGAATTTTTACTGTTGCTAATATAGCCATTGAATAGTGATAACATGATTAGTATAAATAAAGGGCTTTAACAAATTCAATTTACTATGACAAAGTAAGTGATGAACTCATCCAGTATAATTGCTCCATATGAAGCCCATTTTTCAGATCACGGAAGGGAGGTAACATCACTGAGCTTCTCTATTGACCAATCCCAAACCGAGCTTCAATACGTTAATCTTGAACGGAACCACCTACGAGATAAGTGTAAGTTAATAGAGATTACCACCCGAGCAATGTTATCTAAGCCTCCTCAAGAGTCTGTCACTATCGCACACCTTACCATTCAGTATTATTCAAGTTTTATAAGGGGTTATGTAACAATACCCTAGCACTATGATTTTGTGCATTATTTTTGTATAGAATAAATAATATACATTCATTTTATTACTATTACTATGTAAATAGTTTTTAAAGAAAAAATGAAATTTTTAGTTAATATTTAATTAAGAAATATATTTTGATGAATTAATGGGTTTTTAATTAAATAATATTTTAATAACATACTATTACTAATTTAATTTTTATTAAATATAAGTGATCATATAATTTTTATGAATTCAATTGTAATTTTTATTAAGGTTTGAAAGTTAATTTTGGAAAAACCAATAAATTTTCGATAAATGTTAGTTTTTATTTTAAAAGTAAAAATTCACATATTTATAAAATTATTTAGATAAAATGAATATTATTTTTGGAATCAGAATGTCGGAATTTTCCAACGGTGAATTTTTCATAATTTTCCGAGACAGTCGATTTTTTGGGTAAAAATTTAATACCATTTAAATATATAATTTAGTTTATGACATCATAATGACTCAATAGTGATGTAATAAAGTACAATAAAAGGGTTTTTTCTGCCAATATATGTTTTAAGTTTAAAAAATGTGATTTTATATTTGTTTTATTTATTTTACAAAACCGTAGATGACCCTCCAAGACTTATAAAACATTTTAACTTTTAAAATGATTTCCTTAATAGTGTGACTCACCTCCACCTAAGAAAGCCTAATATTTTAATAATTTAGGACACTGTACTTATAAAATAATATTTTCCACTCCCCTTTGAAAAAAACCATGGGCAAAAACCATGGTTTAATTTGTGATCTTGATTAGTTTAATGTGTGGGGTCAAAAACCTAAATAATAAAGAATTCCCTCTCTTTTACTATATAAACCCACCCAACATCACACTTATCATCACTGAAAATCCTTGTATCACGTACCTAATATTCCCTCCTATCTCAATTATTATACCAAGTCTCCCCAAGAACCCAAGAAGCCTCTCTCAATACTCTCCCAACCCTTTGGGATCACACTTCCAAGTAAGGGATTTATTCCTTTCTCATTTTTTTTCAAAATTTCTTTATATTGTTATACCCTCTATTTCAATTAAAAATGTTGGGGTATGATTTATAATCTCCCCCATACTTTCCTCATTATTTTTAATGATTATATACCTATTTATATCTCATTATTTCCTCCCATGCATACCTATTACCATGCCGAAATTCCGTAAGGAGATTTGTCTCTCCTCATTTACATTCATGAAATTCTACTGTATTATGAATATAAATTCCATTACATATGTTGGGACATGTCTATATATGAACCCTTAGTTTTCATTTCATTTAAATATTATGAGACACCCCTTTCTCTCTCATCAACCATTTTTATGAATTCTTATGTCACATTGTTATGCTGCCAAAATTACACTGTGATTTTCCAAGACAAAGTCATTGTGTAGTGTATACCATGCTCATTTCACTATCAAGGGTATTCACCTTTATTCACATTTAATTATTGATTATATAGTTTCATATATGAATTCCAAATTCCTTTATCAGTGAATAAATGATTATGTTTAATGAATCCATGTTATATGATCATTGCGGCATACTTATGCATGAAATGAAATGATTAAGAAGGGTGTGCCCTGATAGCACTCCAATGCATTGGGTAAAGATTATTATCATGATAAGTCAAGTGTAATGAGGTTTTAATCTTGATAATTCAAGTTCAATGAGGTTTTACTCATGATCCATGTGCAATGAGCCTTGGATAATGCTAATATCATGTTGAATGTTGTTGCCACATTTCCATGTTATGATAATCATGCTATATCATGCCTTTATGTTTATGTTTCTACTATGCTCTATTGATATTCCTATTTTCTAACATGTACTGTATTCTTTATTATATGTATTTTTTAATCCATTACCAGGCTTTATATCTCGCCTTTTTCTTATGCATGTCCTCAGGTTATCCCATGCAATGTTAAGTACAAAGAAATGTGTGTGGTCATGTAAAAGAGGTTTTCAATAAACATGTGTATTTTATATTTTAAGTGGTTATATAATGCTCCTAAGCCCCAAATACACTAGACATCTTGATCTTATATGTTTTATTAAGTGAATATTTTATGTAATAAATTATGTTTACGTGTTAAATAAATATTAGGGTTGTTATATATTTAACATCAAGAATATAATTCAAAACAAAACGATTGGCATGTTACAACACCTAATTCAATTTGGATCATAATACTATGCATTGGGATGAGTGAGATTTTTTTTAACACCCAGGACAATCTACTCCATATATGGCCTATAATCACATTATAACAACTATAGTCTTGGGTAGTTACCATTGAACTCTAATGGTTCATGGTACCATCTCTTAATCGATGACATTGCATGTGACAACACGTGCTTCTACGATAGAAAAAAAACACCACACGTAGTATTATCAATTTTAGTTTAACAAGACCAACGACACTTTGTATTCTAAATTCATATTAAATCACTTTATTTTTAACCAAGTTTATGACTTACCAAGTCTTCCATCATTGAAAATAAAGGGTTACACGACTAACTAAGAGACCAACCATGCCCTAGGTATGTCTAACCCACTACACTTGAGTGTTATACGATGCTAAAATCCTTCTCAAGGATTAGATTACTAAATAACCACCATATACCCAAGGTATTGTTTCATTATTAAGATTCCTACTCAGGATAACTAGAACATGAACATCACCTCTCATATGAAAACTAATGGAAGCATCCAACATTGCTTCTAATTTATAAGGCGCTACCATAAAATGATATCCCTTTATTACGAAGGAAATATGTGTTGAATCTAGAAATTGGTCACACTAAAAAGGTCAGTAGACTTACCAACCTAACCTATAATCTCAATATAAAAGAAAAAGGTCAATTGAGACCTATGGGAAACACCCACATTATTATCCTTGGTAATATTTACAACTAACCCTTACTCTAGGGTTAAATCTAAAAACATTAAATTATGTTTTTTATTTAATTCATTATATCAGTTCACATTCATATAACTTTTTAAAATGCTCTGATATATAAAAAATAAAAGTACCAATTATAATTTTTTTCAAACTGTACTGAGCATTTTATTTAGCTGATTTACATGTAACACAATAATAAAATTATCCTATAATTTCCTTTTCTAACCATTTCAATCAACCCTAATTCATTGAAATGTTCTTAGTTAAAAATAAACTCCATTTCTATGTTATAGGGGAAAAACCCTTTACGTTGTAATTAAACTTTTAATTAATGGAATCCTCATAATAATAAAGTTCAAAAATCGACTAAAAGGTCTCTATCATTTTAAGGGGAATCAGTTTAGTAAGATGATACCATATGTTTATATGTCCCACTATATAAGAAATTGTGGACACTTTAAATAAAAATCCCATATTAGTCACAAGTATACCCACATGGGGTTAAGCATTAAAGGATAAAGGAAAAAGGTGAACTAAAAGGGTCTCATCATTCCAACATGGTTCCATTTACTTGAAACCCAAAATTAGATGTTTTATTATGGATTTAACACACCAATAACAAGTTTATCTCATACGAAGAATTCCCTAAAAAACCTACTTGGGTCCAGCTATGCATTTCGAAATTTATCCATACACGTCATCATACCCAAATCCTTGATTTCTTGGCCTTTATATATATATATATATATCATAGTTTAGTTATATGTGTAACCATTCCCAAATTATAATGGTAAAATCCTTTATAATTTATGATTATCACATCATGTAACTACAACCAAACCATTAAATATAATTAGTAGAATGTGACAGGTCATATATAATGATTTCATTAGATGGATCACCATTCCAAAATTATATGAGTACTTGCTTCATAAATTAAAATTTTCATCCATGTAATCAAAATCTACCAACGTTTCATCCTAGGTAACTAGAGTTACATGGATTAAACACATGATAATTAGTTAGTAATGGCACAACCATAAAAATATATGGGAAAAACCATTTAGGGTGATGAAGAAACTTTAATAACAAATTATTTATCTCATTTTTCCTATAATAAATATTAGAAAACTTCCAAATATATAATTTTAGTCACAAAAAACATTGTACTAGTGATACATGCACTAAAATAAACATGGAATTGCATAATAAATAACATTTAAATGCTAACGTTCCTAAAATGAAGAATAAATAATACTTTCTTACCATACCTATCTGAGGGTAAAGTATCATAAGTAAGAGATAAATTCCATAAATCAAAAACCAGTGGAAGTACATCAATCAATCAAGGTAAAATAATAATCAACTGTAATCATAGTAGCAGGAATAATCCCATTCCGTACAACTTGATCCCCCCCTGTGTGCAGGTTGGCTAGACCTAAACTTGTGTTATCCACCAAGTGTTGACACATTCCTAGTATCATGTCTAACATCCTAGAAAAATACTATAAAAGAAAAAAATAAATCCACTAATTCCAATTTGTAACATCCCAATATGAGATTTATTGAAATGATTCCCCAATCCAACTCTCCACATGGCCTCAAGCACACCTCACCATACGCTAGAGGCAGCTAAATAGAAATTAGGGTCAAATGGTAGTATAGTTAGAAGAGTATACCATCATGATCATAGTTTCATAGTGGTATATAAAATAAAGCAACAATGGAAGAATATGAATAATTGAAAAGTAGATGAAAATAATAACAACTGACAATCAATAATAAAGGAATGTATAACTATGTAGGATCATACTGAGTCCTGATACAACAGGAAGATACATGTCACAGGTAATACATAAACAATACTATAATGAAAACCATAAATAAATAAAATAATTAGACTCTAAAAGTTAACCCAAGTATGTACTCAACCACTAATCCAAAGCTCCCATGTCTTGTATTAGTCCACAAAGAAAAACATCACAAAACAACATGATTCAAGTCCTACAACCAACAGGTCTGTTCGAGTACCAAAGGGAAACCTGACAAGGGTATGAGATAAAATTAGTAGGACACAAACAATTATGTATAATGAAATCTAGTTAGTGAATATAAAATAATCAGTGTGAAAGTATAATAAATAATTTGTGAATAAATAACTGTTACTAAGTCGGGATTAGGTTCCTCAAGGACATATGTCTGACCATTCCAGATTCAGCCTAAAACAAAATGTCTCTAAACATTTCCATCAGATATATATATGTATATATATATTCCCATACACATATGTGTGTGCGTATTCATTTTTATACATATGAATATAGAGAGGACCCAAGTCATACAACCAAGGAATCCACATATAATAGTAATAATATAATATAACTATCATTTTTTTGATATGGGTACAATCCCAAGAATCTGAATATGGGAAAAATAGATCCATTCTAGAAAATACTAATAAATAATGTGAAACTTCCAATCCTACATCATTCCATTTAAGGTTCATAAGAAAAATCCCAGGTAGTACCTCCTGTTGTTCTAATAAATTGACTACCAATAAAAGTATAATAATCTAAATCATTGGTAGTACCTCTGGAAAATCTAATAAAAATGTGAAATTCATGGTACAACATCCAAATGGATTTGAAATTCCATGTCCAACATCCTAAACCAAGGGGGTGTGAAATGACATGTCCAACAACCCTAACCAAGGCATCTCAGTAGTAATCATGTATAAGTAATCTCTCTCTTTGTATAATCCTTTAAATAAGGAATTCCATAAAGAGGAACCGAATATCTCTCAAGGTGTCATATAATTACATTTCACCTATGATTTTGTCCAATTTATTTATACTTGGGAATCTAGGGTTTTGTCAATGAATAATAATTCATATATGGGAAGTTCACATTTAATAATTGACATAGGACATGAGAAGTCATCCATGCCATTTAAATATGATTCACACAACTTTATCCATTAGTCTCTTTAATCATAATTAATCATATCCAAGTGTGTATCCATAACAATTACCATTTTTTATTTTATCAAATCATTTATTCTATATAAAAAGTCCAATGTACATTAGATGGGTATTTTGTTAGATGGGAAACATCACCAAGATAAACACGTAATTAGGTGAGTCATACAACCTTATCAAACAACATTTAATTTCAAGGATTGCATAACAATTTAACATGATCCAATTAGTAATTCATTCCCAAGACCACTTTAACCAATTTATTAAATAATTCAAGTTTTAATAGTTATGACAGACACACTTAGTAGTGTTTTGCCTAATTCTGCACATTCATCGTCAAGGGCACATAAGCGACACACCCATGGGCTAGTCCTTGTTTAGGTTTCCACCTATAATAATTTAAAATGTCCTCATAAGGGATCTAGATTATAATTTAAGAAATAAAATTTAAGAGTTACACCTTTCAGTAGTGACACACTATGACGTCCTGGATTTAGATGCCACTTAATAGGTTCCCCGAGCCTGGGGGGAACATAGACTCAAGTGCATCTTTTAAGTGGCATCCGGGTCTGGGATACCACAAATTGGTATCAATAATTATTTCCTTTATTAATTTAATATTTGGAGACAATAGATTATAGATTCGGAATGCTTGGAACTTGGTCATAAGCCATTCTTGGGCGTCACAAACCCATGTCCGGGGTAAATGCCAAGTTGCCTAAATTATAATTGTTTTTTGGATTTTGCCTATTACAGTTGATATCTTTTGACCATTGGGTGAAACAAATTTTATATGGTGTTATTAACTATTATTATTATTGAGATTCTATTTTATCCTTGGAATGATGATATGAGGGCACATAACATTGTTAGATGCATCATTATAGGCACCTAGAATTATCATGTCATGCATATTTCCAAGCCTTATAGGTTCATTTCCCAAATTTCATTGATTGACATGTCTATGATTGTTGAGTGATTCTTTGATAGTTATATTATTATTTTATTACTTTTGGTTTTGATTGAGTTATTTCCTATCTCAATTCATGAGGTGTATGTGCCCTTATGGGTTGGGATGAGTAATTTACCAAGTCAAGCCATTACGATATAAATAAACGGGTGTATTTTCAGTGATAAGGTGTATGGAAACTGATTCAGTGGGAAGGGATATCCTCTATGAAGTGAAACATGACATCTAAAATTAAATGGTCGCATGTTCTTATGCAAGATTGTTAGGTTTATGAAAGGTAATGAAGTGAATCTGGTAATTAAATGTAAGTGAAATGAAACTTGTACTTGATCACTTACCAATACTAGGATGTCTAAGTAGGTTGTTAAGGTAGTATACCATGGGTAGTGAGCTCTTCCTTGTTTAGATTCTGTAAGTGTCTCTATCTATTTGATTAAAGCTTGATCTAAGGCATGTGCTTGGTATTTGTAGACCAATGCTGCCACAATGTCCTCGTGTCTTATGCTAGGAGGGTGGTGATGACCATACTCTAAACATAGTGTTCCCTGAGCCTCCAGTCTTACCTCCAAAAGTGCCACTTGAGGCACCTCTTATTGTCCCTGATATGGGAACTGATTCCCAAGTTTGTGATAGTTCTCTTCATCTAATATAGTCCATGCATGGTGCTCTAAGATTTGCACCTATGATGGTTGATCTAACTCATGAGTTCCAGTGGATGCATCCTCCTAATTTCTAAGGGGATGGAGATACATTAGCTACTGAGTCTTAGCTATAGGCCACCCTATCTATATTTGAGCATATGGAGACACCTCTAGAGCAGAGGGTCAAACTTTTAACTTACATGCTATGAGATTCATCCAAGCATTGGTGGGATGTGATTACCTAGGCTGGTCGTCATCGGGGCATGTTATGGCTTGATTTCAAGACTACATTTTATGATTAGTTCTTTCCTCATATAATGAGAGCTAATAGAACTAGAGAGTTCGTGCATCTAAAGCAGGTTTCTATATCATTTATAGAGTATTTAGCGTGTTTCACTAAGTTACAACTCTTTTCATCGCTTCTAGCTAGTGATGTGCTTCTGTGTGTTAGATGATTTGAGGATGGTATTATGTACACAACACATATATAGAAGAATGACTTTCTCCTAACTAATTTTTATGGAATAGTAAATTAGGCTCTTATCATTGAGCACAATATTAGGGAAGAAAATAGTACCATACATAGAGGATCAGTGTCGTAACAGGCTGGTAGTTCTCTCGATGGTAGGAAACGTTCTCTGTAGGTTTCTCATTAGGGAATTGACAACTAGAGTATCTGTATTGATAGATTTATGATGTGTTATTAGTTTGAAAGATGGGGGAACCTGAAGCCTTATTATGATAGATAACCAATGGAGTTTTGGGCTTGTGGCTGTATAGGGAATCTTTATAGATTCATCACGACCTTTCCACTCGCTTTGAGTGGAAAAGGATATGCACCATATCTACATTTAGAAGTGATTTCTTTTTCACCACGTTATATGGGGGGTTGGAATAACACTAAAAGTACTAGTTGAGGAGGAATTCATGGACATAGTAGCTTGACACATGATCACCACCAGTACCAGTAGAGAAATTTTGATATTGGTAGTCCAGCTGTTACACATGGTCGTAGATCAAGCCTGTTTCATATGCTACAAACAATACCCTAGGACCAGGCTACGAAACCATCTAAATATGTGGTACTATTATAGTTGCACGTAATATAGTATCTTCATTATTTGATAAATTTTCTTTGAACAATTTTATCTCTATATCTATCATGGAGAGTCTTTGACTGCAGATACACTATTACTATGGTGTAATGACCCTAGACACACCGTTAAGAGTGCGGTCAGAGGGAATACACCAATGTAAGGGTTGTCCCATTGAGGTAGGCAGTTACCCTTTCTTATGAAACTTCCTCATTATTATGATGACAGGTTTTGATGTCATTCTCATGAAGGATTGGTTGGTCCAATATCATGCTTCTGTAAACTTCTATCGTCGTAGGGTATCATTTACATCACCATAGGGTAGTAGTTATCTATATAAGGGTGAGTGGGATGTCCAATCTGATAGAGTGAGGCCATAGAATCATGATCAAGGTAGAGTGAATACCCATATTGAAAATATATTCTTGGAGGATTAGGTTTTAGGTATATGATTTCTCTCTAGAGGTGAATCATTTTAGGGACATCTTTCTTCAATTTTTTTGTCTTACCTTCTAAGAGATATTAAGAGTTTACAATCGATATTGTTCTAAGATCAGCTACAATGTCAATTCCACCATATAAGATGGAACCTACAGTGCTTCAGAAGCTCAAGTAGTAGTTATAGAATTTAGAGGACAAAGGCTTTATACAGTCTAGTACATCCTATTAAAGTTTTCCCATGCTTGTATCTAAGAAGGTGGATGGAACCTTACATCTGTGTGTAAATTATAGATGGTTGAACCAACTTATGGTCAAGAATCAGTATCCACTATCTTAAATAGATGATCTCTTCGACCATATCCATAGAGCTAAGTTTTTCTCTATGATCTTCCTAAGGCTAGGATATCACCAAGTGTGAGTATGAACATCAGAAATGACTCGCAAAACATTCTGTAGTAGGTATGGTCTGTATGAGTACCTTGTTATTTTATTTGGTCTTACAAATGTGCCCACTATTTTCATGGTTCTAATGAATAGATTTTTCCATCCCTATCTAGATTCTTTTGTTGTTGTCTTTGTGGATGACATCTTGGTGTATTCTCATAATCTTAATGACAATTCCAATAATCTTGAGATCATATTGATTACACAGAGAGGACATTAAGTTTATGTTAAGATTGATAAGTTATACTTTTGGATTGAAAAATTCACTTCTTGGGCCATATCATATTAGAATCAAGAGTATCCAATGGACAAGAAAATGTTACTGTTGTAGTTTCCTCAAAGAATCCCATGAATGTGTTTGATATACAGAGTTTCTTGGGACGAGATGGATATTATAGGCATTTCATACAAAACTTATCACATCTTTCATTACCTCTTACTAAACTTACATAGAAGGGTGTTATGTTCCTGTGGTCAGAAGCGTACAAGAAATCCTTTTAGGAGGTGAGAGTGAGGCTTGTCTCAACACCTATTATGATTATGCTAGATTAAAGAAGAGGTTTGTACCTTCTTCTATGAGGAATCATATATCAGACTTAGAGAAGTGTTAATTGCAAGGGATAGATTCATTGAGTATGGATCTTGGCAGTTCAGGTATTATGAGAGAAACTACCTGATGCATGACCTTAAGCTAAAAAAAATTGTCTATGCCTTATGTTACTAGAGACACTATCTGTCAGGTGAGATCTTTGTGTTGTACACAGACCGTAAGAGCCTCAAATATATATTTTATCATCATAAATTGGACCTAAGATAGTGTATATGGGTCTAATATCTATTATCCTTTTATTTTGAACTTTCATGTATGTATAGGAAGGGAAATGTGGTTATAGATGCATAAGTCAAAAAATTAAGACACGGGTCGTATGGGAAGAAAGTGATGAATGAATTTTAATTGCCCTACTTTCTGAGCTACATCTCGAGTTCCATGATAGTCAAAGGTAGTATTACTTCTCATATTTAACAGTCACCTATTCTCTAATGGAGAAGGTGAAGGGTAGACAATTTTCAGATCCCGAGGGCTTGGTTCTCTATGAGAGTATATTCGGAGACAACCAACCACCAGATTAGTCTTTGGATAGAGATGACCTACAGACATGGGAGAGGAGTTGATATTTGAGTCCCATACTTCTTATTGGGTAGTTCATATAGGTATCTCCAAGATGTATCGAGATATATGACTCCATTATTGGTGGCCTGGCATGAAACATTAGATATCAAGATTTATCACTATGTGTTCCACCTGTCAGTAGGTGAAGCCGGATCACCAAAGACCTGCATGATTTTTATAGCCACTTTCAATACCTGAATGGAAATGGGAAGATGTTGCTATGTACTTTCTAGTCAGGTTTACCTTGTCACCTAGAGGTAATGACATTTTAGGGTTTTCATTGATATACTGAAGAAAGTGTATCACTTCCTTCCTATTTGAGAGACTTTCTCAGTTAATGATCTTGGAAGACTTTATGTCCAGGAGATCATACGACCACACAAGGTCCCTCATACTATCATTTCAGATAGTTGTGATCATTTTATGTCACTTTTATGAAAGGGATTTCATAAGGATAAGGGAACAAATGCGATTTTATGCATATATTTTCACCCTCAGATTGATGGATAATCAGAACAGACAATACAAGTACAAGAGGACACACCCTGAGCATGTTTCATTGATTTCGGTGGTTCTTGATAGAATCATATCCATATCATTGAGTTCAAATATAATAACAACTTTCTTGAGAGAATTGATATGGCTCATTTTTAGGCCATATAAGGTAGGTCGTGTCATTCACTATTGTGATGGATAGATGTAGGTGAAGCCGTCCTACTACATCCTCATCTTGTACAGGAGAAATTGGAGTAGGTTCAGATAATCTGGAATTGTATTACTACTGATCAGTCTAGATATAAGTCTTATGTAGATCACCAAACATGACCTCTAAAGTTTGAGGTCATAGATAATTTTTTTCCTTCAATTATCACCCATGTTAGGGCATATATGGTTACAGAAGAAAGGTAATCTTTCACCTCGATATGTAGGGCTCTTTGATATTTTGGAGCGAGTCGGGCCAGTAGCCTATCAGTTGTTATTACCTCTGAGTTATCATGTCATGTATGGCGTCTTCTATGTTTCACAACTTATCCAATATCATACTAACCCATATCAAATTTTTTATCTTGAGGATGTTAATTTAGATAAAAATGATACCTCTGAGGAGTATCTGGAATATATCATTGACTGGAGCACGAAGGCTCTTTAAGGATAGTTTGTCCCTCTAGTATGAGTGCTATAACAGCACGACCATGTGAAAGATGATACTTTGGATCAGGAGGCCGACATACATTCCCAGTGGCCATATTTTCTCTCAGAAAGTGTTTCACCACTCTTGGATTGTGAACTCGGAGATAGGTTCTTCTAAGGGGGGAAGACTGTAAGAACCTGGTTTTTCACTTAGGTATGGATCCTTTAAATTTCAGTATAATTATTATTTTTGGACCTAATATGGATTCCTAGTGATTTAGTGAATGTTACAAGGGAGTCTGGGGCATGTTTAGAGCCCAAAACCCATTTTTTTGGGGAAAATGGCCCTATCTCACAGTTAGAGTAAACCGTGAGGGTAGGGTGCACAATTAGATCTAACTGTGGGGTCGGTCTGCATTTTTTGGGAAGAGACACATCACATGGTTGAAGCATGGTTTCCCTAACTATGTGGTATAACATGTTGTTATGTCCCTTCCTGCAGGTTCCCATTTATGGTTGGTGCACGTTTTGGAAAACCATGCAGAAAAACCATGCACACGATAAATTTTTTCATAATTTTAAATTTTACCATTAATGATCTAATTAAACCTTCCTTATTCCCTAATCCAGATTACAACATGAAATAACTCCATTTTATACCATTTGGGATATTTTTAAGGCCTAATCTAGGGATAAAGATATATCCTTCACCCGAGATCAGTTTAAGCTTTCGTTCATCATGTTGGATGCACAACTCTAAGTACTTGAGTATGTTTGAGCTATTCTTATTCTCTCTTTCTATCAACTTAGTTATCAATGAGTGGTAATTTTGAAATTTTTATTATATCTATGTTATTCCAATAGAAATCAAAGGCCAATTCCATAGGAGGAGATTCATACAATACTTAGATGGGTGGTTTATAACTCATCCTTCAAGTTCGTTGATCTTGGAATTATCGTGTGGGGCCTTACGATTTCATTGGGTTCCATTAGTTGAGTTTTTATTCCATATTTATAATCATTATAATTTTATGGATATAATCTTTCTAAATATGTGATTAGTTTTTATTTGTTACACCCACAACTCTATCTATCCCATGTAAGATGTTTTTCTAAAAGTGTCGTTTTTAGCATTTTGACACATTTGAGCTACTATTCGAGCGTGCCTTGGCTTGAACATTATAAGGGTAAGATTTTCTATATGAAATGGTTTGTTTTAAAATTTTAATTTCATATTATCTTTTTCCATGTATGCTCACCACCTCACTCGTCTAAGGTAAGTGCTTCAATTTGTTAATTAAATGTGAAATGGAAATTGACATGTATAATAAGTATATAACTTTTCCTTATTAAATGTAATTTAATAATAGGTTTCATGTTAATAACACCGCTTACCATGTTATTGGAAGGTATCAGAGTGACCGTTATGTTTTTTTTAAAATTCCTTAAATGGATTAAATAAATAGTTTCATGCTACTTGGCCTTATCACACTATTGAAAGGCAAGGCTTGAACCAAATGGACTTATTGATTAATTAAGACTTGATTAAATATCTTCTTTCTCAATTATACTTGTCAAACTAATAATAGGAAATGGATTGAACCTTATAAAATACTTTATGACATCATTATCAAATAATAGTGGTCTGACTCAACCGCACCTTGGATTCCATTGGGAACGCCTTGATTACTTGGGAACCCCATTTTGATTCAAGGACACGACTTGATTAGGTTGATACCCACCTAGAAACTAATCCTTGTACAACTTTGGATGCCCAGTATGAAACCATAGGATCCCTCGTGTATTATTATAGGATTCCTTGGATACACTCCTTGGGTCCATCATTGAAAAGTAGGTTTTGTGGTTACAGTCCATCGGACCTAGTTATTTCTTAGCCTCATTTTACCTTGGATGAACTCCTTGGACTTTTTAGGAGTCTTATTGTGGAATTATTTCGACTATGATCCTTGTATTACACTATTACCCTTAGAAAATATATATTAATTACTGATTTGGTGACCCTTGAGGTCTGCATTGCCTTCATTATTACCTTGGAACTTCATTATAAAATATCATTATAGGTTGCCTTTTTAAATCTTAGAACCTTCACTATTTCTACATGTGACTTATTTTTAAATTAGTAAAAATCAAATAATGATGGTTAAATGTTCAAAAATAGCTGAGGGTTAAAGCAGGTACATAAATATTTAGTTACATTATATTGCTTTACTTTATATGTGCTTTCTTACACACTTTTCCATTTCCATTACATGGGAATAATGTTATAAAAACTGTTGTTAGTGGGCCATTGGGATTTATATCACACCCTATACAGGTCCCATTATTACCTAGGCATATTACATATAAATAGGTGTTGATAAATTGAAGTTTAATTCTTAAGACACTTGATTGCATACTATACTAGGATAGAGCTGGTAGCAGATGACCGAGATGAGGCTCAGGATGATTGGGATAGTTTATTTGTTTCATTTTTTCTACATTGGGTTTTTCATGTATGCCTCCTAATTTGTGTCCATGTTTTTCAAGATTTATAGTGACATGAAATATTATAATTAGTTATTGAATAATTGTACATTATTCTTATTATTTTAGTTATTGTTATCATTTTATATTTTTGTTGAGTCTTTTAGTCACTTATATTTCTTTCTCTATTTACCTATATTTATTTTTATCTAATGTGATACACTCTAATAATGAGGTAATAGTCTCCCCAAAGACACACCCTAGGCCCTCAATTCTAGTTGGAATCCTTTGGAATTTGGGGAGATGTGCTTGAGGCTGTGTGACCCACTGGGCTAAGGGAACCTATTAAGTGGAATCCAGGTCCAAGACATGACATGCACAAATATTATAAAACATGGTATAATGAAAATATTTTATAAAATGATGATACTTTAAAAGATAATCCATAAACAACACACCTTGTTCATAGGATGCTTCACAAATCTATTATGATTCTTTGATTCAAGATGGAATGAGAGAAATTGGAGGAATATACAAATGACCTATAAATATGGTATATCATCTCGCCGAACGATCACCATCGAAAGAGAGATGATAAACTAATAAAAGAGGCAAGATGTGTCATATACTCACCATTATGATTCGAATTTACCTTACTGTTCTTGAATCAGACTAAGAATGAGGGAGATACACCATGAAGGAGGAGAGGGAGAAGAGGGTATGGGGAACCTATTGGACAAATTAGGGTGAAAAGGGTGAAACCCTTTAAACATACGAGTGGAAAATCTGTAAATTTTCCCCTTTTAATTTCATTCATGGTTGGGCCACATGGTTCGGAAAATTGTGTGCTAAACATTCGGCTCACAATATCAAGAAGCCACACCCCACATGGACTAAGTTCATACTTTGAAAAACTATGTGCAAGACACACACTTGGAACTTTCCAAACCCATCACCTTGCATTATTAGGTTAATAATTAGGAAACAAATTTCCAAGATATGTGTTTTACTTCTTAAATTATCTACAAACCCTTAGCAAGGGTATTTGGCTTATCCCATGTGGTTTAAGAAAGCCATGCGCCCATGCAAATGAAAATTTTAAATCCTCATGAACTTTTCAACCTGATCCAAAACATTGTATATTGAAAATAGTATATAAATTAAGATATAAAAAGTCCTTAGGGTAGCATATACACCATATAATGTAAAATAGGTTCATAATAACAAACATGTATTAAAAAAATAAAATTGATATGAAAACCCCTTATGAATTTGTTAATATATATATTGAAAGACAATGATGAATGACAATTTAATGGGAAATTTATTTACCTTGAATCATATATAAATATTGATAAAATATTTCATTGGGGTAGTATTAAAACCAGATAAAGTAAAGTAAGTTTACAATAAGAAACATCTCTAAAAAAATTGAGATGAAATACCCTTACCTCAGATTCTCACTTAGTCTAACGCCTTGTAATGCACTGTATTACTAATTATGGAATATTATTCATATATTCTAACACCTAGTTTATATTTATTTTAAATATTATTCTTTTATTATTTATTATTAACCATTTATTAATTATTAATTATTAAAATCTTTATTAAGGGGTTAGTTTATCTGTTGCTCTATACTTGCTTCGGTGCAGTGGTTTCAGTACTTGATCCCTGATAACATTTTAATGAACATTATAATATTTTTATAGATTATATTGATGTTTATTATATATTTATATATTTCTATAATAGTTTCATCTATTTTTCAGTGATGGTTCATAATGAACAACCAGAAATTTCCCGTTTTGTGATATTGAGTTAGTAGTAAGAATTGATTTTATAAGTGAATATATTTATAAGAATTTCTATTATATAATTATAAACTCATAATTATTATAACAAATTTCAATTATTTAATTTTTATTAATCACTAATAAGGTAAATTTTATATCATCATTATCATAGGTGGAAAAACCAACTTAGACAAGAACCCATTATAAAGAATGAATGAGTAAAAATTTGTTATTTTATAACTATAGAATCACTATTATAGAAAAATAGTGATTTCACTTACATGTATTTAAATTTATAAATTATATTCAATAAAATATGGATGAATAAGATAAATAAAAAATATTAAAGTGAAGATAACACTTATAGTGTAAAATCAAATAATCTCTTAATGGCCCTCTTATAAATAACGGATTTAGGTGTCCTTGTTATGATAGGAAGACCTAAAATGTGGCAGTGGATTAATAGGAATGGAATCTAGGAATGGAATCATTTGAAAACCAAAGGTAAAGTTAGGTTTTATATAGGATGAATTAGTGAGTATTTGTAGGTGTGGTGAGTGAAATCCTATGGAATTAATTATTCAATATTTTACAATTCCATTATCCCAAGTGCTCCTTTATACCCATAGATCCCCATTACCCCTTAATGATATGTTATAATATTTATTGATATATTATTCCAATATAACTAATTTTTTATAACCCTTCCAATATTACATATATATGATGTCAAATTTACCATTTTTACCAGATTTCACCATTTTTTACCATATTTTACTATTTTTACCAAAAGTTACCAAATTTCTCTTCTTAGTTAATTTCAGAGTCTTGATTCAAAATATTGAATTTACTTTGATAAATAATATTTTATATCAAATAAAAAAATTCTATAATTTTTTCCATTAAATGGTTTTAATCTTATTCTACAATATTTCAATAATAATTGTGTATTTTATTAAATTAAAATCATGTAATAACATCAATAAATTTATTTTATCAAGGTAAAATACCCAATATATAGAAACAAAACTATTCAATAAATATCAATTTTTAACTTCAAATAGAATTAATTATATTAAAAAATTTATTTTAAAAACAAAACATAATTAAAATATTTTTATATATAAAAATTCATGATAAATAAAAAAACATTTAAATAAAATTTATTTAAAAAAAATGAATTAGAAACTTCCAAAATTATTATTTTTTATTTTGGACATGCCCACCAAAATAATTAATTAAAATGAGATTTCTAGTTTAAAATTTATGAATATAATATATCCCACTACTAAATATTATAGTGTAGTAAGTGACTAGTTTGATCTTGGTCCCAAGAGTAATATACATGATCCCCAAGAGCTCATATTACTCAATTGTGAACCTCGATGCTTTGAAAATTAAAATATATACAATAGAATTAAAAAATAATAATTTATATGAAATATAAAATAATTAATGATAAATATATGTAAGGCCTCAAATTTGAAAGGTGATTTCACAAAAAAATGCTATCACTTTTCCCCATGAATGGGTTGAATCAAATTGTTATAGTATCATTATAAGATTACCAAATTCTATATATTGAAGTCCCTTGATTTTACATACATAGATCTAAATGTCTTGGTTATATAAATAAACTAACATAAGTGAATTATGATCGATCTTAGAATTAGAAGAAATTTTTTAATTACTTTTGATAGATTAATTAAACCAAACACCATGGAGTTATTCCCTTAATATATATTTTGGTTTAAGACCCATTAAGAATTATGATAAAATTTAGGTTTAATAAAATTCATAATTAAATTTACTACTCATGAATGAGATTGATAAAATAAATTAATCAATCTTTCTCAGAATCCTAATCCCTTACCCCTTAAGTGACTATCCAGTCCTAGTTGATAGAAAATCACACATGCATGACTTCATCATCTTAAGAAATGGGTGGGTAATAAATAATGAAACAAAAAAGAACATAATTTGTATAATAATACTAATAGAGTCTGGAGCCACATACCAAGAGTATAACATCTCTAAAAGTCACCTGAAAATAGATTAATATAACCTATTTATACATTTTTTATTAATCATATCACAATATTATGCATCAGATAATGGTAAAATAAAAAATAAAAGATTAAATTTTTATCTAATATCCCTAGATGGATCCATCATAGTATTTCAAACATAGTTTCAGTGATATTATTATTTAAAATAAAATTATTACAAATATTATAGTTTAAAAAAATTAATAATTCCGTGAGGATATTATATTATTTAATCTATGTAAGTGACATCACAGTGTTAAAAGGCAACCTATTGTATGATGAATCTTAAGAATTTACCTATCTGAGTATTTCCTTTAGCTTTAGGTACAATGGTTGTTGAACATAACACGACCTCATGTGGATCCTACATGGTGCACTTGGATTATGAACCCATCATGGAATTAACACATCTATCATGAAACAATGATTCCTTCACGTTAGTCTCATGTTTCACCACTATGTTATTATTATGTATCCTTCTATACTAGTTACACTAATGCAACTCTACTAAATTAATATTCTAAAGCTTTATTATTGCACATATCCCTTTTTCATGCTGTAATGACTCCTCAAATCCACAATAGAATTTTTAATCATATGTACACACATATTTTCCCATATTAAATCTTCAATTCATTAACTCCAACTTAATATTCCATAGCCTGTTTTCTTTTCCTACTTATTCTAATGAAAGTGAATTGTGGGGTGAAGAATGTGAACTACATCATGAATCATTATTATCAATTTATATCTATTCACATGTGTCTCTATCATGGAATTAATCTCCTAATTTAATCATAGTTTCATCTTGGTTCTTAAAAATATTTTTATAGGTTCAACCAATATTTCTATGGAAATGCATGTTTCAATTTGAATACTATACAATTCCTCTAACTTTTTTAGAAAGTATCCACTTACTCTTTCTATCCCAAATATTAAAAAAATCATATATAATGCATGGAATTAGGAAGTATAAATTCCATTAATCAATGACCATGATATAAATATATACATAACTAAAAGTTATCAAATTACTTCACAATTGATTTTTTTCTTTCCCTTAATAAAAACATCTCAATATAGATTCCAATGAAAAAAAACTCTCAAAAAGATGAATAAAACATCAAGATTGTAAATAAAAAAAATATTAATGGGAAATAATTAAATTTAATCATATTAATCCTTCCTAGGTATCTTATATTATTTAATTCACACTCTAATTCCTCGTTCCTTCCATTATTTCTAGTCAAACTTCTCATAGACATTCATTCCCATGTTGTGATGTAACTTTCTAGAAAATGTTTATTCAATACCCCAGAATAGTATAAAACTAGAGTTATGATCAATCATAAGTGCATACACTTTATACCTAATCTTTCCCAATTTCTCAATATTCACTTTATATGAATCAAACTATAATAATCATGAGAATTTTTTCAAATGGTTTTTAGTAACTTTGAGTGTAAAGTTGGGTAGTTCATAATGCAATGATTAAAAATTAAGACATGAAAAGGGGATCAATTATTTAGGTATAATGAATGATATTATATTTATTCTAAATGAAAAAATGCCTACTTATCTCCTTTTAAGGACATCAACTCCCATCAATATTATATTATATTAATGATTCTTTTCTTTGATTTTAAATAACAATGATGTAATTTTTCTTTTAATATTATATAGGAAAAATATATTAAAAATTAAAATAAACTATGAATAAAGTTACAAAAATCCAATGGAAACTTAAAATCCTACCTTACATCGAATTCTCATCTTGAAATTCCATATATAAACAATCTCCATCATGAAAATTATTAGAAAAATCATATAATAATACTAATGAATATAGGGTTGGAAGGATAAATTGTACTGTAAGGTTTCTTCCTATAACGGTATTTCAAAGATACTATTGGTTTAAAAGAGGTAAAAATTAGGTTAAGTAAAAATGTAATAAGATTTAAAATCAAATATACTAAATCATATCAATTTGGATTGAAAACTATTTATGATTTGGAAATATTAAACTATATTTTATAGTAGTCAAGCAAGCCTGATGTTATCTCAAGAAAGAGGGTATAACAAATAATATAATAACAATATATTTCAATAACTTTCATTAATGGGTTTTATAAATATTATATAATCACCCATGACATGAATACTAAGAAATTAGTCGATCGATAAAAACTTCATAAAATAACATACAAAGAAAAAATTAGATTTAGTAATTATTTCATATTTAAACCTAAATCTGAAAAAATATTTGGATTTCAATGATTTTCCCCATAATATTTTAATTTTATTTCAATGTTTTTATTAATTTTCTCATGAAGTATAATGTATCTAATATAAAATTTATCATAGAAAATTTATTTCCACAAACAAGTTAACTTTTTTCAAGATCCCTCTCCCATACTTAATTTAAAATAGTGTCTTCACTATTTAAAATCATGTTGGGAGAAATATAAAGAAATATTGACCTTTTTTGAAATAGTGGAAAGGATAAAAATATAAGATAAAAATATAAAAATATTTTGTTTTAAATAATATTTCCTTCTTGAATCTTTTTATGGGTTGGAATCTTTGATTTTTTTAATGAATTGGTGAATGTTTGATTTGGGTCTTGAAAGTCTAAGTCCTCACTTGAAAAAAAGTTATTTATAAAGAATATAACAAAATAATACGAGGAATAATTGTTTCTAAAAATATTTTTTATGTATTCTTTATTAAGATAAAGAGGGTTATAAAGTTGAGAAAAGATAAGAATACATTGAAATCCTTAAAAATTAACAACAAAATAGTGAATCATGATACACAAAATAGATTAAGAGGAAAATACTAAGAATCTATGGGGATAAAACATGTACCCCTATTTGACTTAGCCTATTCCGATACAAAAATGTATTGAATGGAAGCTAATGTATCTTAAATTTATTCAACTATATCCAATATCTTTTTAGTTCTTGATAATGTATTAATGAAAACCACATTGATAACCAGCTGACATGTGGTAGACTATTGAACCAGGTACATCTTAATAAGATTATTGGTTATAGGTTTTATTTGTGTGGAAGGTGGGGCTTCGATCTATACTTGGGATGAGGTGATGGTAACTCCCTGGACCATTATAGTAATTTTTTCCTGAGACTCTTCTATTGTATTCTCAATTGGGTTTGAAACTACTTGGGAACCAATAGTATGGTCGTATGTGTTAGTGAAAGATCTGTAAGGGGGGGGGGGATTTTTCATATCATGTGAAATATGTATATATCTAATTAAGAGGGATGATTTTTGATGAATGGATGGATCAATAAAGGGAACCTCCTACAGGGTCTTAGTTTCCAACCCCTTTCCCCTTTTATGAGCCTCTAGACAAAATACATGAAGATCCTCTAGATCTATAGGATACACCAAGATATCAATGGGTTATAATCCGGTAGGGGTGAGGTTGTATCCTAAAATAATTCTCTATTATTGGTGGATTAATATGAACCAATAAAGTAGGTGGTTGAGTGGGATTATCCCATGGAGTGGGAAAAACCCTATAGGACCCTCTAAGGATTGTTGTCATGGAAGTGAAGAGAGTGGTGTCAAGTCATTTGGTGGAACTAATGGTATCTATATTAGAATCCATATAAACAATAATGGAGTGTGCTAGTTTATGATGATATAATAGAGGAAATAATTAAAATACTAATTCTTTGATTCTAAATAATTAGAGTGTGGTGATGTCTGAGTAGGCACCACAACCAACCTTCCTCAAGGTACATGGGATGATCAGGGTATGAAGTCATGCTTGGAATGGGCCTCAATGGCCTTTTCATTCTTCATGGAATAAGAATACTCCTCTATCCACTAAAAATATTTTCTTTGTCTCTATAATAAGCCCATATTGTAAAGTAAAGTGAGGTTTATTGTATGAAACATCGCCAAAGAAAATATGGGTGATTAGGAGTTGAAAACTCTTACATACTTTACCATATATGTGATAAAATTTATATCCATAGTTGTAATTATGGGATTCTTTATATTCCCCTTAAAATAAAGTTCCAATTGGCTAACCATATTGATGGTTCACTCCCATATATAAATGGTAGAGAGAATTATAATATCTAATAAGTTCACAAAACCCTGTGACTTTGTAAACTTGGAAACATAAAATTTTTTTCATAAAATATCTACTTCATCTCTCACTTAGTTCTTCGTATCTAGAACCCTTATTAGACATATCACACATAAAGTGTTTCTTCCTGAACTAGAGAATTTAAAAATAATAAATAGTGATTTCATAAGCTCATTAAGGCAAAACAATAGAGAAATAAATGGTAAATTAATCATAAAATGAACATAAGGGTATAAGAACATGAGATTTACATTTTAAAACCATACTTAAAATATCATAGAAAAAAGTGTTGAATCATGTTATATAACGAGGAATTTCATAAGACATTAATCTTAAAGAAATAAAAGAAAATGATCCTTTAGAGAATAACTTTGGAATTTGACATACATTTTTGGTATACACATAATCATAGAAAAATGTTTCCTTAGTCAAGGCTCACTACCTATACTATCATAATGGATTGAGTTCACTTCCCATTCTATCATATCCTCAGTCAAGATTCACTCCCAATACTACCATAGTGGATAATGTCACTTATTAAATTGGGTTCACTCCCCATTTGGTTCCTTATTATCTCCTGAGATATCAATATATACCCAATTAATTAGAGTTTTATATAATTTAAGTTCCAACTATCACATAATCATAATCCATTCATATGTGTGCACCAGTATCTTAGATCATTTATCATGTATCATAAACTATGGAAAAGAAACAGGATTCATAAGAAATTGAAAAATTCATCATAGCACGTCCTTTGGAAAATAAATGGGTTTCATAAACATCCTTTCATCATAGTCATTAAACATCTAGAGAAATAATAAGTATTTTATCCTCGGATCATATCCTTATTAAATAATAAGTAACAAAAATGGATTTTATTATAAGAAAATTCCCTTAAAAGATCACTTTGAATATTTCTTGATGGAGATACCCTTTTCATTTTGAAATCAATTTTTTAAAATAGAAAAATTTCCCAAATATAATCGGAAATTTTATTTTAAAATAACCTTTTAAACTTGTAAATTAATCTTTAAAACATTTAATGGTCATGATGAAGTAATTTCATTCATAGCAGGTATGTAAAAACAAAGATTCCTTCCACATTTTTGGAAACAATTCAAAAGTACCTCATTTGAATAATGAAAAGATAATTCCATTTAAATAATTTTTAAAATTTAAAAAAAAATTAAAATGAATTTAAATAATCATATTATAGTAGTAAAAATATTCTTGAAATCAATTTTAGAAAACATGGACATGGAAGAAAAAGGATTTTTGACCGAATAGAAAAATAAAGACTGTTTTCATTAAAAATGTTACTTCAATATTATGAGTACATAAAGAGATGAAAATGAAATAAAAACATATAATATATAGGGTTAACTTTAGTATAAGATAATTCATGTGATTATTGAGAGTTATATAATTTAATTTCATCATTTATGACTAAATCATAAATAATCTAAATAAACAATGAGATTGTAACATAAATCTATTACCTCAAGTTCAACTTGATTTGAAAGCACTATAAATACTATTTAATAAATTTAAATTTATTATAAATATATTAATAAATATTTTATATAATTATGATGTCATATATTATTCACTTAAGAAATTTAAACACCCATTTATTAATAATTCCTTATTAAAATAATCATTTTTGGGTGTCAACTATTTCATTTTTCATGTTAATTTCGGTTCAGTAATTATGGTCCTTGTACTTTGATCATGGTTAAATAATCAAAATAAATTTAATAATTATATAAAAGTAATATATATTAATTATATATATATTTAGAGTCATCTAGAAAAGTTAGAGACAGAAAAATGAATTACACCGTTTATGGAGATGGTGGGTCGTACGTATGCACAAACATTGTTTTCACCTTTAAAAGGATGGAAGAAAAGAAATAAAGACAATAAATAAAATTTTTAGTATCATTATTATATCATATATATCTTATATATTCATTAAATATATCTTTATTATCATTTATGTAAATATTAAATGAAAAACAAATCACATCGCTTCGTGGAGGTGGAGTCCACACGTACTCATGAAAAATGTTATCATTTTCCAAAGGATTGACAGATAAAAAGGAATATATGATATTATAATTCTATAATAATAATTTTATCATAAATATCATATATAAATATTCAACCCACAGTAACAACTATCTAAGAAATATTGTGATGGAAAATTAATTTTATCTCTATGTGGAGGCGTTAGTCCACATGTACGCACTAGCGATACTGTCACTACCATTTGATGAAATAGAGGGTATATCTTGGTGGTTTCATAAACATAATAAAATTTTATTATATTTATTATTCTTAATTTATAATTTTATTATGAATAAAATAGATTTATATGAGGTAGAAGAAGAAATAAATATAAAGAGGTCGTGTAGGATGATTGTATCTTCTTTGGTAGGCATCCTTTATATACGTTCTTAAGGAACATTGGAATGGTATTCTAAGAAACATAAAACCTATAATTCATGGGTATGGAAGTTTAGAACATAATATTTTAGGTTTTTGTTGATATTTATTGCTAAAAGTGGTGTAAAATGTTAAAGGAGGGTTTCATTTTATAAGTGGGGGAGAGGACACATTTAGAATTTATTAAAAGATTAAAATATAATATTGTCATACTAAAGACTAATGCTTCCAAATGGAAAACTATTATAAGGTGGTATAGTATGAGTTTGAAATATGTCCATAAAATATTATTTAGAGAATTTTATTTTTCAAACATACCCTTATCTCTTGTTTTAACCCTCGATAAACTAATTTTAAACTTAACTTTGGTAACAAATTTTTAATTTTTTTAAAATTAATTATGAAAAAAAAGAAAGATGAACCATGAAAAATTTAAAAATGTTTATTTCATATATTGAATCCATTTTATAAAATTCAAATCACAAAAGTATCAAAATTTCATTTAATGTTAAACCCATAAAACACGATGAAAGTAGTTATTCAGAAAAAATGTTTTCTTAAGTATAAAAAGTTTTTATACCAAAATAGAAAATAAAATTAATTATAATGATAATAATTGGGTTTTTAATAATAAAAATTAACTAATATTAATTTTAAAACCACTTTAATAAATAAATTTTTAAATTATATAAATGAAAAGGTAGTTTTCAATAAAAATCATTATTTTTCAATATTCATATAAAAATCAACATTTTTAGAAAATTATCAACATTTAAATATAAACTAATTTTCAAATTATGATTAAAAAAATTAGGTTCATTTTATTAAAATAATTTTTTTAACTGTTTCAAAATTAATTATATTATTTTTTCACAAAAATTAGTGAAAATAATCTTTGAGGATGATTTATTTTTAAAGAACATAAATATTTTACTAAAAAATTGAGGACTTATTTATCAATCTATTTTATTTTTCTAAGAAATTTATAAATAATTTAAAAATGTGTTTATTCCTATTAATTTTACTAATTTAATGGAATGTTTGTAACAATATACTATATTGTAGTTCATTTAGACCCAGGTTCGCAAGCTATCAAAAAATTAAATTTATTTGAAGAGAAATATTTCATCAAATATTGGGGTGTTGAATTATACCACCCTTAAAATGAAATTTTCCATTTAAAAATTTCACAATTTTACAAAATATGAGGATATATCTGTTTCATCACATCCCAGGGTTCCCATGATGTTTATTTGAATTTTTTATTCCTTCAGTTAACTTTATCCAGATGAGTGGTCTTGTTCTATAACACTTTATCATTATGATCCAAGATTTTTACTGGTTTATTTTTCTTATATAATGTAATACTTTAGTGGTACAACCTCTATGATCAGTAAATGTGATTTATTGTGTATATACTTTGTCAAGATGGCCACAAAGAACACATCATGAACTTGATAGAGGTTCGGTGGATTCACCAAATGAAAAGATACCATTCCTACTCGATCATGAATCTATAAGGGTCCAATAAACCTAGGGATAAAATTAACATTATTTTCAAATCAAATAACCTTTTTACATGGATAAATTCATAGTAATACCTTCTCACTAACTTTGATTTCCATATATCTCTAATAATTGTTAGCATAACATTTATATCGACTCTAAACTTCCTTGATGTGCTGTTGAATTGTTTATAATTTCTCTACCATTTCGATGACTATCTTAGGTCCCAATATAACTCTTCCTCAACTTTTATCCTAGTACATTGGAGTTTTAAACATCCTTTAATATATTTTTTCATATATATCCATCTAAATGGTTGAATGGAATCCATCATTGTAAGAAGACTAGGAAAGAAGAATGTGGTGATCCCAGGGGATGGCGAAACGGGAGGCGAGACGGGAGGCGAACCGAGCGACGGCGCGGGATGGCGTCTGCTAGGGTTTTCTACCAAGATGGCGACTCCGCACTTCCTTGGTTTCAATCGTCTCGACATGCGAACGGTGGGGAAGGATCCGGCTCCGAGCGGTTCTTCCTCTGCGCCGAGTTCAGATTTCAGAAATCCAGCGCCGAGTTTCAATGTCAGAAAACCAGTGGCGAGTTCCGATGTCAGAAAACCAGTGGCTTCCTCTCGTGATTTGCTCGCGTCGGTTGGTGGTGTGGTCTCCTCTGGCGAGCAACGACCTTCTGGGAAGGATGCGGACCCGAGCAGCTTCAAAAATCTGGCGGCTTCCTCTGCAGATGTCGCACCGGCTGGTGGCGCGAAGGTCTCCTCTTGTGAGATTGCTCTGATGAGATCGGAGGATGGTGCGGCGAGGATGGACCGTTGCGTCGCTGCGAAACCTCCACCTGGAAAATCTGTCCAGTCTGCTCGGGATTCTTCGAGGTCCAAGGTAAAGGAGGTTTTGAAGTTTGCCTCTTCCGATGTCAATTTTGGTCAGTTTCAGGAATCTATGAGGGTTCCTGCTGGTACCGCATCATGTGGACAACGTTCATTTGTTGATGTGATGAAGGATTCGTTATCGGATCAGAAAAAGATTGAGAATTCCTGCTTTAGAAGGATTCTCCGAAAGGGATCTTTGGCTCACGTTGAGGCGAACCCCGGTGTGATTGCTGAAAGGTTGGCATTGGGTGAGAACTCATTGATTACTCGCATTGTTCTTCCTAAAGGTGCGCAACCCTGGAAATGTGAAGATTTATTCAGCAGAATTTCGATGTTGTGGGGCTTTGCTAGCTGGAAATGTGTCTCCCTTGGGCGGGGATTCTTTCATTGTTTGTTTCCATCGGCGGATCTCAAGATTAGGGCATGGAGTTCTGGTTCCATGTTTCTAAAACCGGGATGGCTTCATCTGCACGAATGGTCACTTGACTTTAATGTCTCGAATGCAAAAAATGTCTTCGCTCATGTATGGGTGCGTCTTCATGGTCTTAATTGGGTTCTTTGGCATCCAGAGATCCTGCATGATATTGGAACGGCAATTGGAACTCCCATCCGCCTTGACAAGGAAACAACTGATGTCAGATTTGGGAACTTCGCTAGAATGCTGGTGGAAGTTGATCTCAGATCCACTCTCATTGATACGGTAACTCTTTCTATTCCGTCTGATCAAATTCAAATTGATGTTGAATATGAAAAGATGCCTCTTTTCTGCACTAAATGCGTGACTGTGGGGCAATCTTTGGAGTTGTGTCGTAAAAACAACTCTTGTAAAGAGTGTGGGATGCGAGGACACCCCTCCAATCTCTGTCGAAAAAAGGATACTTTGAAGGAATCGTCCTCTCCAAAGCATGTCACCAAGGACAGCGACCCTCCTATGAAGGCAGTCCCTGATGTGCCGACTCCTTCAAAGGGAAAAGAGTTGATTGTTGATTCTACTCCGAAACGATCTTATAGCGGCCCTTCTAGAGATCAGGAGGTTATCACTTCTGATAATTTGATCCCTGACTCTCACCAGGTTGATGTTTATAATCAGGGTGATGTGGAATTACATGTTGATTATCATCATGAAATCCAGAAGCAATTCCAGATATCTGAGTTTCATGAGAACTGGGGGAACATTTCTGAAGATGAACAGGGGAAGGTGTGTACACCGATCAGGGTCTCGGGCAATGGTGACAAGTCAAAGACTACTGAGAAAGGAAGGGCGGAGGAACCCACTCCTGGAGATGGGGACCTAACCCTCTGCGAAGGGGGTGCCTCTCATGTTGAGACCAAGGGAAGAGGTTTGGATGCAACTACGATCTCATATAGTGATATTGTCCGAGGAGAAAAGAAAAGAGGCTCTGACAATGAGGGTGTCAGATCTGCCCCTGCTTCAAGGAAACCAAGGAAGGACTACTCTGCAGTTCCGAGGACCGTGACTACTAGGGCATCTGCCAAGAAGGAGATTGAGAAGCTATCAAAGGAGCAGATGGACAAACGGAGGTTCTATAAGAAGCTTCTTAAACAATACGAGACCCAATCATAATGGGAATCAGCTGATGCTGATGACATGACCGGGTATGGGGGTGGTGACTATGAATGTTTTGACTTGTAATCTCTCTCTCTTCCTTCTCCTGTTTCTGCACTTTTATTTTATTAATAAATTTGGTGGTCCAAGCTTGCTTGGATCGGACTTTCGGGGTAATGTGGTGATCCCAACAACCTTATATATATATATATATAAACCTCAACATATCCTCTAGGGGTTTAATGGTTATCTAATACTAATCATCTATCTAGGGATGATAATTAGTTCTAAAACACATATCTATTCCCAAATCTTGCTAAATACTTCAACAAAAATTTGAGGTAAATCTCATATCCTAATCAGATATAATATAATGTGAAACAACACGAAACCTTACCACTTATTTAATGTACATTATGGTAATATGATCAAGAGGTAAATATTATCTATTAGAAAAGAAGTGTGATTAATTTATAATGTGATCGACTATAACCTAAATAACACTATATATTTTAGAAAGTTTGGGAATTCTGATAAAAAATACATGGTGATGTATTCCCATTTCCATTCCGGAATGTGTGATGGTTATAAAATTCCCTTAAACATCTATCCCCCGATGTTAACTTTCTGACTTACCATGAACTGATATGCATACTCTACAATATCTCTATTCTTATTTTCCTTTTATAAATACTCTTTTAGGTCTCTATACACCTTTTTACTTCTAGTATGAATGGAGAATATTGAGCTATGAGCTTCATCCAACAAAACCTTCTTCAAGTCTGGTATTGATGAGACACATACATAGTTCTTAAAACCTATCATTATATCATAATCATGGTTAAACTAATGATAATTTCTTACATTCTTTTTCAACTCTAGATCTTTCTTTTACACCTCTCTAATATTAACTTGGATAGATGGTTGAACACTAATTTGTTAAAGATTTGGGTTATCCCCTTCCTTAAAGATTTCTAAATATATGCTATGAAAATATATAAATATTGGATTTTTTTATACTTATAATAGATGAGCTAAAATGATCCTTTCAACTCAAATCATCGGCCCCCTTGTTCACTTTCCGAGGGTAGTGATGTATTGAATAGTCATAATCATCAATCAACTCTAACCATATTCTCTAATATATATTCAACTATTTTTGAATAAATATATATTTTAAACTTTTATTATTGGTATATATTTCATTCCTTTATCTATAATGATAATTTCTCCATAAATTTAATACATGAATTAACGCATATAATTCCAAATCTTGAGTTGATTATTTTTTCTCATTATCCATCAATTTGAGTGAGTCATAAGATATCATTGTGTCATTATTCATAAGGATTCACTCCCATACCTTATTTGATATACCACTATATATCAGAAAACCATCTCTATTGTAGGTAAATGTAATCACAAGTTCATTGACTAACCTTCTTTTTAGTTCCTTGAAATTTTATTCACATTAATTTTTCTAAAGGAACTTGGCTCCCTTTTGGGTTATCTTGGTGAGTAGATTAGACAATCATGATAATTTATCTGTAAATCATTCATAATATCCAATTAATATTTGGAAACTATGTATCTCAGTCATAATAGTTTTTCTAGGACAATGTTCAATAACTTTTGTCTTTGATAGATCCACTAATATACCCTTACTTGAGATTATATATCCCAAAAATGAAAATTATAGAACCCAAAATTCACACATGGTAAAATTATCATAAAACTTATCCTTCCTCAGGGTATTTAACAAAATTCTTAAATTATCTTCATAATCTTCCTTCCAATTTGAATATATAATAATATTATCTATAAAGACTATAAAAAACTGATCAAATTAACCTCCAAAGACTATATTCATTAAATCTATGAAGATAGAGGGAGAATTAGTAATAATAAATGGAATCAATATAAATTCAGTGTGTCCATAGTTCATGTGGAAGGCTATCATGGGTATGTCTTTACTCTTGAACCTCAACTGATGGTATCTATATCAAACATTAATCTTGTAAACATAATGTGTTTCTCATAATTGATTGAACAAATAATAAATATGGGGAATATGATACTTATTATTTATTTTGTTCTTGTTAAGTTCCTAATAATCAATGTAGAGTTTAATTGATCCATTTTTCTTTTTAAGAAAATAATAGGTGCACCCAAAGGTGATGCAATTTTCCAAATGAATCCCTTATCAAGATTCTCTTGGAGTTTCTTCTTCAAATCCCACAACTCGATCAGATCCTTTCTAAAAAAAGGATTTGAATTTGGTGCAACACCAATAATGAAATTCATTGAAAAATAAACTTAAAAATTTAAAGGAATACTAGGAAATTATTCTAGAAATAAAAAAACAAACTCTCATAAAATAGGAATATATTGAATGAGTAGTTTATTACCTACCATATTCAATAAAGAACCCTTTTGAATTGGTATCAAGACCCATAAATGGATGTAATTTCCATAGAAAATTCACATTTATTGTCACATTGATAGATGATCATATTTTGGTTTGGAATATCAAATATGAATTCTCCTCCTTATAAATGGATTTGGGATTTATGTAAACAAATTAAATTAAAGGAAAAGATAACATTAAATTCAACTAGAGGGAGAATATAGAGATTTTTAGGATATTCCAACAAAATTCAATCAAATAAGAGTCATACACTTAATATGATATCATCATACGGTTTTGAGTTTTCGCTATTAATTATTCATATAATAATTGGGGTGGAATTATGAAACCCTTAGAAAATTATTTATATATAAAAGAGTGGGTCGATCCAGAACCAAATAAGACTTTAGCAGTTCTACTATGAATGGTAAGTTAACCTTTCACTACTTCATTATCATTACCCACATTAAACAGAGTGATCGAATGATATTTTCCTTTGTCTTTGGGATTTAGAGAATTCTCATGTCAATCATCATCATTAACATTCATATTTGAGCACTGGTTAACATAATTTCCACATTCCTGACATTCAAAAAACGAAAATGTGTGTGGTACATTTTATGAATCTTTAACTCTATTTGATAAATTTGTTAACTTATTCCCATTAATTTGGAATCCAATTTCTCGATGACCCTCCTTCAAACACTTAAAACATTTATGAATTACCTTAATATTATTTCCTCCATTTTTTCCTTCCACTCAAGGAATATAAAATAAATCGTAAGTTATTCTCTCCATAGTTGTTAGAATTTCCTTTTAATTCAATCTTTATTTTCTCATCAAAATCATTATATTGATGGGAAACTATAATCTATATTTTCACCTTGATAACACATCAGATGATTTATTCATATCTACTAAATTCCATTATGGATAATTCCATTTTGACACTTATTTTTAAGATATTAAAGAATTGATTATCCTCACTTTTAGGTTGGATGATAATACCATAAGCGTACCTCATAAGTTTTGTAAAAATAGGATCATAGGTACAAATGGATTCATCATCCTTATACTTTAGATCAAGTAATTAATTATCCTTTTTTAGATAAATAATACGGGGAATGTTCTTATTAAATAATGTCCTCTTAAATTCATCCCTCTCTATGGAGTCAATTTATTCCTATTACCTTTTATTCTTGACATATGCCCACCATTGATCTGCTTCACCTTTGATATGATAAATATCCAAAATAAAACATCCATGTTTTAAATACTAGATAATGGAAAATATTTTTTCATTGGTACTGATCCATTTCTCAGCACCTATTGGATCAATAGACCCACCGGAAGTTGGTAGATTTTTCTTTATGATGGAATCAATATAAAATTGTTCCATACATTTCATACTTGGAAGCTTATCCAAAATTATGGCTTGAGAAAGTTGTGTAAGTATACCGATTATATTTTTTAAATTATAGATTTGTAACTTTTTTTCTCAGGAGGACATAAATTTCATTGTTCTTCACATTCATAATTAACATAGTTTCTTCAGGTTACATCCATTGACTAAAATCGAAAATCAAAGTTTGAGCAACAATAATCATAGTGTAAAACCACATAATCATGAAAAACTAATTTATAAAATATCTAAATCATGACACATTATTTTCAATCTATGTCACATTAGGTTTAACCTAGGTCATTTATAGTCATCCTCTATTAAAATCATTCATGATGGTTCAAAAAAAAAAATTTGAGTTAACCCAAGTTATCCCCCAGGAGTGTCATTCTAGGTGAATTGTAAGGGAACACTCACCATTCAGAATAATTATGGTTTATATACACTTAAAAAACTCTCTTCAGGGTTATTACCCCTAGATACATCTGTGTTAAAACCACATCCACCTGAAGTATCCAGACAATGATGTTTTTAAGGGGAAAAAACTTTTTTCTTTACCATAACATATGAAGTTTTCTTATAAAAGGGATTATCATAAGGGTTATCAATAAATATTTATCTTCCTTGATTTCAAAGGTAGATAAAAATTTCTATGATACCGCCTATAACAAACCAAACTTTTCATACATAGATATTACATCTTAATAGATGAGTATTCATTATATAACATTATAATACACACTAGAATCGTACAGGTTTAGTGTCTTTGGAAACTTCGATAAATAAAAAAAATTCATAAAATATCAAAATAACATTTTACCAGGTTTTTTATAATTATCACCCTGATTTGAAATATCATTTTCAAAACCTTTTTTCATGATATTGGAAAAGGAAACATATGAAAGGGTGAGATCAGATTCTATGTGAAGGTAAAAAAGGGAGATATCAGTGATAACTTAACTATGACATGAGCATATGGGTATTTGAAAACCATACCAAAAATACATTAGATCATAATATTAAATTATTTAATGAAGCTTGGTAGTTTTTAAGACAAGAATCATATACTAATCAAAGAACATGATCCACGAGAGAATAACATTGGCATAATACATAAGTTTATAGCATAGACGAAATTATAAAAAAAAATCCTTAGTCAAGGATCGCTACCAATACCATCATAGTGGATTGGGACCACTATCCAATCCATCATATCCTTAATCAATGTTAATTCCCAAGACAATTATAGTAGAAAAAGTCCATTACTAAACTGGGTTCACTGCCAATTCTTGCCTTTATTATATCATGGGATATCTATATTTACCCGATGAATTAAATGGATATATAATTATAGGAACACCCATCACATAATCCTAATACATTAATATGTGTTCTGTAATATCCTAAATCATTCATCATGTATCATAACCCATGAAAAAAATGGGTCCAATAAACATTTACACAATTCAGAATAGCATAACCTGTGGAAAAATTAGCAGGATTCATAAAAATATAATAACCATAATCCTAAAACATCCATTGAAATAATGAAGATGGTATCCTTGGATTACATACCCAAAAAATCACAAGTAACATCAAGGGATATTATCATAAATGAAAATTCCTTTAAAAGACCACTTGGAATATTTCTGGATGAAATTACACTTTTCATTTTTTTTAAATTCTAAAAAATTCATAAAATTTTATAGAGAACATTTTATTTTAAAGTCTCCTTGGAAAATTTTAAATTTATCTACATAAAATTTAGTAGTTATGGTGGGGGTAATCTTTTTTTCATGTCGTTCATATAAACACAAAGTTTCCTTTCACATTTTTGCTAAATTATCAAAATACTTCGTTCAATAAATGATAAGAATATTAAATTTAAACCATTTTAAAAAAATTAAAACATGGTTAAGAATGAATTTAAAAAATCATAGTATAATACTAAAAATATTCATGAATTTGTATTATAAAAAATGGATGTGGAAGAGGAATTATTTTTAATCGAAGAAACAAAATAAATTCTATTTTATTAAAAAATGTTCTTTTGGTATCTTGAGTACTTAAAGAGAGGAAAATGAAAGTAAAACATGTAATACATATAAATAACCATAGTATAATAAAATTAATGAGATTATTTAGAGTTATACCATGAAATTGAATCATCTAAAACTTAATCATAAAAAATCCTAATAAACAATGAGATTTTAACAAAAATCTCCTGCCAAAAATTTAAATTTCTTTTAAATCATTACAAACACCTTTATAATAAATTTAAATTTATTATAATTATATACCGAAATAATTTAAATACTTATTATATCATATATGATGTAATTATAACATTTCAACACCCATTTATTAATAATTATTCCTTAAATTTGTTTACCTCAGTGGTAACTGTTTAGTTTTTCTTCAGAATTTCAGTTTGATAATTACAGTACTTGTACTTTTATCATGGTTCCATTATATCAATAATTTTAATAAAAATATAAATATAATATAAATTGATTATATACCTTTTTAGATTAATCCATAAAAGTTATATAAAGAAAAATGAATTACACCATTTATAGAGACGGTAGGTCGTACATATGCAAGAATGTTGTTTTCACCTTTTGATGGATAGAACAAAAGAGAGGTAAATAATAATTCACTTTTATAGAATAATTATTATGTAATATATATCATATATATCCCATATATATATATATATATATATTCATTAAATCAATCCTCATTACCATTCACTTAAATAAAAAATTAATAACAAATCGCATCGCTTCTTGGAGTTGGTAATAGAAATGTACGCACAAGAGACATTATCGTTTTCCAAAAGATTGGAATGTAAAAATAAAAGATATGATATTATAATTAAATAAGTGTAATTTTATCGTAAATATAATATATAAATATTAATCCCATCATAATAAGAATCCCTAAAAGATCATGATGGAAAATTAATTTTACCTCTATATGGAAGCAGTAGTGCACACATTCACACGAGTGATACTTTCACTTCCCATTTGAGGGGATATAGGGTGGATATGGGTGGTTAAATATTTATAATAAAATTTAAATATATTTATGATACTTAATTTATTATTTAATGCTGAAATCCATATATTTATCATAGGTATAAGTATAAAAAAATTAAAATAGGTTGGGTAGAATGATTATCTCTTCTTTGATATGCCTCCATTAGATCCTTTCTTAAGGACCATTGGAATGGACTTTTAAGAAGAATATAACCTATAACTCATGGATAGATAATTTTAAAAGATAATTTTTCTGGTTTTGGTCAATATGTATGGGGAAATTTTTGTAAATAATAGAAAAGAGGGGTATCATTTTATTAGTTCGGGAGTGGAGACACTTGGAATTTCTTAAAAGATTAACATATAATAAATTCATACTCAAGAAAAATTCTTAAAAATTGATATATTTTTGACTTTATGATAATATGAGTTCTAAATATGGGCATAAAATAGTATATATACATTTTTATGTTTTAAAAATACCTCTATATCTTGGTTTAAAACCCTAGTGAACCCGTTTTAACCATAAATACAGTGAAATTTTTATACTTTTTTTACAATTCATTAAAAAAATGAAATTCACATCATATATTTTTTTGAAATTATTATTATAAATATGGAATCCATTTTATCTAATTAAGTTAATATAAGTGTTAGAAGTTAATATAAAATTAAACCTGCAAAATGTGATGAAATGTAGTTTTCCTCAAATTTTTTTTCTTAAGTATTAAAAGTTATTATACAAAAATAAAACATAAAATTATCTTTAATGATCATAATTATATTATTAATAATATAAATTAACAAATTTTACTTTTCAAACCATTTTAAAACAAAATGGAACTTTTTAAATTCTTTAAAATAAAATGCAACTTTCAATAAAAAATAGTATTTTTCACTATTTTAAAAACTATACCTTTTCAGAAAATTCTCAAAATTTTAATATAAGATTATTTTTTTATGATGATTTTAAAAATTTATTTTATTTTTTCAAATAAATTTTGTATAATTGGAAAAAATTGATTATATTATTTATTCACAGAAAGCAATAAAAATCATTTTTGAGGAAAAATTTATTTTCGAAGCATAGAAAGGATTTACTAAAAAATTGAATACTTATTTATCATTATAATTACTTTTTTTAAAATAATTATACATACTCATAGAATTTTGGTTATTTCTATTCATTCCTCAAATTTGACAGCTAGGTTTTAATGTTATACTATAATATTGTTCATTTAAACTCGACTTTTCTTTTATAACAATATATAAAAGAAATTGAATTTATTTGAAGAGAAATATATCATAAAATCATGGTGTGTCACATATAAAATATACTTAAGAGGGAAATATTTATTTAATTACTCCCTATATTTATAGGGTCATTCATATATAGTAGATCAGTAGGAATGGTCATATAATGTTTTAGGGAAATATTTATATTAGGCTCCAACATGAGATCAAAATACATTAGGTTACACATAAAATTCAGGATATAAATGACCAAATAAACTAAAAATTATGGAAGGATTGAAAATTTATAACATTTTCGAAACTTGAAATATGCTGGAGTCATCACTAATGTAGATAAAAATCCAATAATCAACTCCATTTAATCCTTCTCCCTAACATGAATAATGTGAACCAAATTCATGGATCCTAATTCCTATACAATTGGCTTAGTCATATAAATATAGTGTTGGATGAACATTTATATTGCTTTTTTATATGAATGAACCTCATTACAGCTTTCCTAGCCTCTTTTATTTATTTTCATTAGTAAAATACAAGAATCAATAAAGATTAAACTTTGTGGAATCCCCCCTCATAGTTGATTAAGGGGAAGGTTGGTCAGATTAGCTCTAGTTTGAGGAAGATTATAATAAAAATTAAGGGTAATTTATAAGATTATATATGTCTTGGGTAATGGTTTAGGTTCCATGGTTTTCATCTTCTTAGTTAGTTTCATATAGATCCTCTATATTCTTTGGTCTGGTGGGTGTTTGGTTGGGTTTGTCTATTTCCATGGTCACTTTTATAGGTTATACAATGGGGGGGGGGTGAGCTCATGGAATAAATAATACCTCATGAAACATAGATTTATAATTTTTTAAACTCTTACATATTTGATGTATGATTCACTATTGTCATCTTGGGATGAAATTTTTCAATTCCTGACTAATGCCCATGGGTTTTGATTTTAGCCTGGGATATACTTCTATGCCATGAATCTTGTTAGATAGCTATGTCACACAGTGCGATTCTTATGGCTTCCCCATGAGTTTTTTACTTTGATAAAAATTACTCACTTCATGATGTTGTTCCTATATAGTTATAGTATGATAGTAGGGTAGAGTACCCCAGAGTGTATATTCAACTAAAAGTGCATACCTATAAAAAAATATTTGAAAAATATATAAAATGAAACATACGTGGGTTTACTCACAATAATGACTTCATTTAAAGTTGAGATTTATACATACCTTTAAATCATTAATTAAATTTAAAAGAGGGAATTCACACCTCTTGAAAGTTATTTATATAGATCATAAATCATTTTCTATTGACTTTAGATAAAGTTTCATGATCTCATTAGATCTCAATATATCCATGTTTAAATGTTTTGACTATTGTGAAGGGTCTAAACCAATACAACTATTATTTACCTAAAAATGAAAAAAAAATTAGTTAAATAGAACCCCCTTCTCTCCACGTGTAAATGTTAATTGATTAATGCATCAAACATTCCACTTTTTATTCTTATCCTTATAGATATTTTAATTCTCTTAATCATCCCTCAAAATATCTTCCAACTCTTATATCTATAAAAATATTTTCTTCCCATCTCATTTTATGCCCATGTTGACTTTCTTTATAGACCAATATATTCTCAAGTTCCCATGGAAATGTCTTGGATTTCCATAAGTTATTTTGAACAAAGATGTACCAATTCATATTTTAATGGCTATATCATACACCCATAAAGAATTATCTAGCTTATTCTTATAATCTCATTGGATTGTACTCCATTTTTTATACAATATTTTCTTGATTTCCAAGTCATATAATTCCACTTTCCAATAGGTTTTTGGGTTACAAGGGATGATAGTCTTATATAAAACTCTATATTTTCAAGTATCCCCCTCAGGAACTGATTTTTTATGTGATCCCCTCTATCACTAATGGGTAATCAAGGAATTTTAAACTAATAAAAAATATTTTTCCTTAAGAATTTGTCACCATATTGGATGTGTTTTTCAAATTGACCATAGATTATACCAATATTGACACATAATCTACACACACTAGAATATATGTGTTATCGAAATATCTTAGGAGTGGTACCATGAAATAGATTCCTCACATGTCCAATAATTTGACTTCTACGATTAGTTGTTGTGTAAGTTCCCGATTCTTCCCAATATTTATTGTTCTTTAGTATTAATGATAAATTTTTATGAATTTTTTCATGTATTTATGAATAGCAGTCCAAAAGAATCTTGTTTTTAAGATCCCAAACACTATTTAATCAGATTCAAAGTATCTTTTGGTAAGAGATGAATGGAAAATTTTTATAATGATATTTACCTCAGATATAGAAATGCATCATGGAATTAATCCATCCCTGCATTTTGTAGAAAATAAAGGTTCATCCTATAAATAATCTGTTATTGTAGCTAAAAACCTTTTACGTTTTTTAAATGTAATGTTTACATAAGGTTTTCAATTTACTAAATATTTTTTAATATACAATAACAATGGATGTTCTTATATGTCTATATATAAAATCTTATTTTTCAAAACTCATCATAAATATTGATTTCAACCTATTCTTATATATTATTCAATTATAACCACGAAAAATTAATATCCACTAAATTATTTGAGTGCATTTTATCATTGATAATTATATAAAATTCTTAGAGTAACCAGATCCACCAAATCATCCATGGATTCACATAATTTTTTTAGTATGTAACTAAAAGTGATATGATCAGTGTAACAAGTTACCTTAGAGAGTACCAAATATGATATAAACTTGTGAAAAGCAAATACCACTGATATAAATTCTTTCTCCATGGTAGTTTAGTTGATTTGGGATTCTGTGAGAGTGTTACTTTCATAATAGATAGGTTAAAAAATATGGTCAAATGTCAATATACAAGTATCTCCTATAGCGAAATAACTTGTTCACACATCAGCTCGGATGTGTTCTCCCAATTTGGGGAGATCATGATCGGGGCGACCACTAAGTTACTATTTAGATTCAAAAAGTAATATTTAAATGATTTATTGAAATATAAAGGAAATTAATTTTATAATAGTTGGGTTGGTGGCCTGGATATCTTTGAGAAATTCTTAACAAGGAAGTTATAGAATTCTATATATCCATGAAAGTATTATATCCCCTTCATAGTAGTGAGAATGAGTAACTATTGCATCACTTTGATTTTTCTGATTCAACTAAATTTCCCTATTTAGATATTATATTTACTATGAAAATCCATTCTTGAAGAATTAAATGGTACTTTTCCCAACTAATAACTATGATTTTTTTGAGTGATTTGAGTACCAAATCAAGGTTATGAAAGTACACTACAAATGATAATCCATTCCATATGAACTAGTAAATTTTTTCTTTAATTTTTCATCTATATCCATTTGATTATAATCAGAATATAAATCTATAAAATAATAAAACTTATTAATGGATAACCTCTCTAGCATTTGATATATAAATGAGCATGGAAATTGGCCCTTCTTTATTGTTTTATTTAGATTATGGTAATCCATACATACTCTCCGTCATGTAATTAGTCATTTAGATATGATATCATTATCTTATTTTTTTATCATGTTCATGCATCCTTTAATTGTAATGATATGAAAAAAATTCACCCACTCACTATCTAAATTTGAGAAAAATAATACCTACATTTAAGTGTTTGAGAACAACCTTTTTGACCACCTACTTCATTTTTGGTGTAATTGTCCTTTGTGTTTGATGACTTGTGTCACTTATTTCTATAGGTGATGTGGTCTAAATCCATTATTAATGTGATTCATTTTGGTGATATCATATTATACAATTTATAATATATTAAATCTTTAAAACATGCTACTTAATTTTCGATAATCATAAGTTATGATTGTGCCAAATCAAAAGGTATCATTACCTTTAAATCATATTGTATGACTTTGAATATCATAAGGTATGGTATGCATGCCTCTATCTTTTATACTAATGATGTATTAATAGAATTTTTTAACATTACAGTGAATATCCTATATGTTAAATTATCATCAATAATCTATTTTATAAGATGAAGTTTATGGGAGATGAATTCATGAAAGCGCTGCCTGAATTGGTTGAGAGTTATAGTCAATGAATACATTATCTCATGACACATGAGTTAATTAATTTATAGTTAAGGTGTATACTTTAGGATTTTATAAGGTGACTACTACTATATGATGGTTTGTGAGTAAGTCTCCCTAAGCCTCAGTTGAAACTCCCATGCTCATATCTTTATTCTCCTTTCTTCTTTACACCTTGAGGTGCTAGCATGCCATGGTGGGTAGAGGATCTTGCTTGAGCATCAAGTGATTCAATATCCCATGGATACCTATTAATGAAGGTTGTATTTTGGTTTACACTATTATTATCTTCATCAATAATGTATTATGTTTTTTTTTTCAAGATCACTAGTGTATGGTGCACACACTATTTCTTCATTTGTTTATTTACATAACTCATGGATTTAGTTTATAACATTGTTTGATCATGGGTTTGGTTTTATTTTTTTTCTTAATATATGTTTAATAATATTCTTTATATCCTTTAAAACATATTAGTGGTACCATATCTTAACATTCCATTAGATTCATTAAATTATGCTGAGAGATGAAGTTTTTTCAGTATTATATTGCTTATCATATTCTTATCATAAAATAAAAAATGATTTTTTATTCTGGAGGGTTGAGTCATAAATTATTATGTTTTATATCATAAGTAGTGTCTTAGTACAAAACCCTTAGTTTTTTATTATTCATAGAATATGACTATGTATTTCTTATGTCATGGTTACAAAAAGCGATCATTATAACACCTTTATGATATCGATTTGTTTCTTTAAATATGACATGGTATTGTAGGAAACGATATGACTGTTAGTCATAAAATATAGTTGATAAAACTTAAATTATTGAAGCATTATTGTATATCTATAATTTTATATGATTTACCCAAGATCATTAAATATACTTTATATCACATCCCATGATTTTATTTACAAAATTAAATATGATTGGAAAATAAATTTGTTTTCTTTAAATTCAATTATGAGTTGAATTATATAATTATTAATTGTTAATAAATTATATTAAAATGTATATTTTGGATATTTAATAAATTTTAAAGTGTTTATAATTAATTAAATAAATGGTTTATAAATATTTATCAATAAATATTCCATAATACTAAGTGTTAATATAAAAATAACTTTTAACAAATTATATGACATGCATTATGACTTTAAAATAAATTGTTTGTTTAGAAATCATAATGGTTATTAATAAAGTATTTAAAATTCACTAAATAAGTTTAAATTTAATGTGTTTATATTTTTAAATTATATATAATTAGTATTTTCCAATTAACAACCTTATTTTGGATATTATCTAAACCACATCACAAGTTATTTTGATGATGGATTTGATCAAGGTTTAATTAATGTTAAGTATGTGATATTTTAATTATGTAAATTATTTAATTAATTAAAGTTTGATAATTAAATTTTTTTAATTCATAAAATATCATATATTTAAATGAAATTCCATATAATGAAAAATATTAAAGATTACATATTACAAAATGAATATAAAATGTTTGTATAAGATATTAAGGTATGTACATAATGAATAGATAAATTATAAAGTGTATATAATTAGATTTTATATATGAATTATTTATAAATGTTTATCTTATGTTTAAATATGTGAATTTTTCATTTATTTAAAATTTATTACCTTGTTTATTATTCACAGACATAAATTTTCTATATTGTGAATATTTTTATGATTTATTTTAAATTTTTTAACTTATTCTTAGTTATCATACATGAATATAAGGATTTACATTCTAGGTATGATAATGGGTTTAGTTTTTCATTTTCCTTGACATTGGTTTGTAAATAAATTTATTATATTGAATTTATCTTTTTAAGATATTTTATACATATCTGCTATTAGTGTTATGATGAATTAATAACTCTGTTGAGTAAAATATCCCATGGTATAGAGAATTTGGTTTAGACTTCCCACTATCATGGAGGCTTCTATTTCTTATTTTATAAAGGTGAGAGCTAGCTATCTGTAGATCAAGTCTTACTCATTAGTGATTGTAAATTTCTTATAATTATAATTCTTTACATGAAAATTCCATTCACATTATACAAAGGATTCATTTGGATTTGTTTAAATATGTTTTGATTATATTTTTGGATGAGTAATAAAAAATGTGGATTGTGTAAATATTTACACATCAATATGGTTTGAAAATATTAGTTAGTGGATAGAATATGATTTTTAACTAAATCACTAGAATCATGAATACATAAAGGGAATAACATGAGATAATATGGTAAGATTAAATCTCCTTCAAAATACTTAATGTTAGATTCCTTATAAGGTGTCACTTTTCAAGACCCCAAGCATTTGGTATGGGTGACTCTTCCAGTGAGGTTCCCATGAATTATCTTTTTTAAAGGAAGCAAGTAATAAGGTGATCTTAATGTTTAAGTTCTTTTTTTATTGGTATTTTATGTTGGTTACACTTAGCTGGAAACCCTAACTATTAGGATACTAGAGCAATAGAGTTTATTTGATCCATTTAATGGATTTAGAAAAGATTTACCCACTCAATTTTCCAATATTTATATATGATATAATCAATTTTTTTTCTAGATATATTTATGGATTATTTGTGTGATACCTAATATAATCCATGATTAAATATAGATCTTATCCCACTAATGGATATGATGTGTTTATAATGTGTCATCATTTTAGTGGTATAACTTTTAATAAATTTCCTTATTAAATGTTAGTAAAACATGATAACCATATAATAAAACCTTTCGTTATAGATAATTAACATTATCAACATTAATATTTTCTTTGAGATCATTGCTTCATAAGAAGAATATTAATGTATATAACTCTTTATAATGGTAACTTAATAAGAGTTATTAATGAGAAAGTGTATATGTCAGGGTAATATCTTCCTCAGTAACTAGGGGTTGAACTTGTTCAATAGGTTAATCTAGATTTTTTGATTATCATTGAATTATTCACTTAAGATTTGAAATACATTCGACTCAAGAAGACCAAATATTTTTCATTTGCTACTCATATTCTTAATATAACTGGGTACTAATTACCTAGTGATACTAGAGGTTTCCTTACATGTTATTTTTGTTAATGAATTCGTCATTTTATCATTGATGAAAATGTTCTAAATAAGTTGAATGATTTTAAAAAATATTAACAGATATTTTAAAATTAATGATAATATATGAACAGTTCATATGATGTCTAGGTTCTTGTACTATATTGATTTTACATGTGGGTAAAAGTTCAAACCATAAGAAGAAAAGTTAGTTTAAATGTTAAAAAATGTTTCTTCAAATATCTAGAAAAGGTCATAAAAACCTTAAGGAGTTGTCCAGAAGAAAGAGTGATTATTCCACTCGATGGAGTTTGTTGAGATACCAAAAGGGGTTTTAGAAACTACCTAGAATTTCCATGACAGGTATCAGTGTTCAATAAATTAATTATTTGACTTTTGATGGTATACAAGAGTTCAAAATCAAGGAAATAATTGATATATCGTGTAGTTTTCATTAAAATAATAAAACAAAGAGTTTCTATGTCAACGGATTGAATATATAATGATTAGACAGATCTTAGTGAAATAAGTGTATATTTATTTAATTTATATTATATGATAAGAGATGTTTTCGGTTAAAAAATATATAATATGAAGAAATGACATAATTAATTCAATACAAATGGTTTATGATTCTTCATATTCTATAACTTGTTTTAGAAAATTAGACAAAGATAATAATGTTTTATCTAGGTTAAATTTTTTATTGAGATGTTTGTTAATAAATAATGGTTTATTCTAGTCAAAATAGAAAAGAGAATTTAACTTAATATCCTAAAATAGTTTTATGGTATTGGGTAAATTTGAATGAAAGGAGTTTAATTTATTTACTGTTACAAAGTGAATTTCACTTTGTCTTAAAGTAATTTAGTATATGTTTTCAAAGAGATAATGTAAATATTTTCATTAGTTACCAAGATATATCAAGGAAAATTTTGATAGAAATGGTTTTAAAAATTATTAATATGTAGTTAGTATAAAATAGATATTAAAATCGTAACATTTGATGTTGTGGAGTTAAGGAGTTTGGATTTTTTTCATGGAGTTGATCATTAGGAACATGATTCCTAAATCCCACTACTATCCATACTTTACTTATTCATAGATGTTACTAACTAAAGAGTTTATTGGGAGAGTTTTATTGGTTTTTCACAAAGATATGTATTAGAATTTTTATATCGATGTAATTATTTAACAAAACCTCATAAAGTGGAGTAAAAATAAGGTTGATTTGGTAATTTATCATATATGATATATTAGACAGACTCTTATGTGGAGTTTTTTAAAGTATTCTTAAAAGTGTTTCAAGAATATAAAATGTATCTTATAAACTGAAATATCCACCTTATCATTCTTTCACATTTGATGTATATATGCATATATTGATATATATTTCTTAAATTTTAATAGTAATTAACCTCTCAAAGTACGACTTTGTGTTATCTCTAAATGATGTTCTTCATGAAGTATTATAGTTTATGATGAAATGTTCCAGTTATAATGATTTTTAGTTTTTTATAGAGATGTATAATATGATCAAGAGACACAAAAGAGGCTTTATATAATGGATGACCTGTAAAGTATACCATATCAAATGTTATAGACTATGTCATTTTTATCCTATTGGTGAAAAGATCATATTTGGAATCCCCACAACCTAAGGTTGATGATATAAATATAATAAATACCTTTATAATTTTATATATTTATTTCACGAGCCTTGAGACTTATATAATCATGGGTGGTTGGGTATTTTGTTTATCGTATCATCAGTTAGAGCTCAGCCAAGATGGAATTTTTCATCTTGTATGTAGAGTTTTACATTTGGGTTTTTAATCAAGATAGACGGAGGAGTATGTATTTGTACATAGGTATTATATATGATGTGATTATCTACTCTGGTGTGGAAAATTTTGTGTTCTCATCTATCACTATGAAATACATGTGACATATTCATCTACCTGGTTGGTCTATACTAAGAGAATTGAGAACATTTGAGTTGGCACTGTGGGATTGACAGACCCTATGTACCAAGGTCACTTGATGTATTTGATAAAGGAAATGTAGGATAATTCACCCTATCATGTGATGAAACTAGTATAAATAGTTTAATAATCCAATATTTTAAAAAATAATGACTATGTTCAATTGCGTACAAAATAGGCAACACCAATCGTAAAGGAATTATAAAAAATTATTATTTAATTAAAATCATTATAACCTTGTCGTTAAATTGGTGGGTATGTAAAAGATTAAATAATTTTGGAAATATATATATATATATACATTTTATAATCAATACAAATGTATTTATTAATTCTGAGGAAATAAAAAAAATCAATTTTTAGTAAATCTATATATTTTTTAAAGATATATTTTCATTAAAAATATTTTTTATTTATTTTTGTTGGTGAATATTATAATAAAATTATTGAACTTTGAGAAATTTTATTTTATGAAATAAATTTCATTTTTAAATACATATGTCAATATTATCTTTGGGTTCATTTTTTTTATTTTTATGAAAAGATCAATTTTTGAGTGAATGGTGAAAAATATTAATTTTTTTTAAAAACTATATTTTATTTTAAATTATTTACACAGTAAAATTCTATTTTGGATTATTTTTAAACTTTAATTAGTTATTTTGATTAAAAATAATCCAATTATGTTTTATAAAATGAATTTTATAGTTGAATTTAGTATAAAAACATTTTATATTTAAAAAGATCATTTTTCTAAAAAACCATTTTCCATCACATTTTTGGGATTGATTTTAAATTAAATCCAGTAACTTTTATGTATTGAATTTTGAAAAATGGATCCAACATTTTGAATCATGAGGTCCAAATTTTTTAAATATTTCTTATTTATTTTTTCGTCAATATGAAAAGTAACCATATCAATTTTTATTAATGTGATCAAGGGAAAATCAGATAATTATGTGTTAAAAAGAATATACAAATCACAATAAAATTACCCTTAAACTAGAATATATTATATTTTATTAGTAAATATCTTAAATAATCATCAAATATTCAGTTATATGGATTTTTCCTATTTTAATGTGATTATAACCTTTATAATATATTATTTAAAGAAAAGAAAAAAAACCACACTATTGTTTTTAATGACTATAATATGTTTCTCATGGGATTAAGTAGTGGATATGTCTGTTTATAAATATTATTTTTTAATATAAATGATTTTACTTAATCATGTTAATTAATTTTCAGTTTTTAGTGAAGGAAAAATTACCCTAATTTCTTACACAAAGCTGATGCATCAATTATTCAATTAATGGAAAAATAAAAAAAAATTATATTAAAAATAATAAAAGTAATATAATTTGAGATAATTAATGTTATAAATAAATTTTATAGAGGAATATAATAGTTTAGGTCTGTAACAAAATATATATATTTTTAATTTCATTTGTTATCTTTTAATTATTAATGTCAAAGTAATGAATAGTTTTAGAAATTGAAATTAATTATATTTTATTGTAAATAATATTTCATTAAATGAAATAAAATTTATAAAAATATTAAATTCATCCATTTTTTAATATATGGTTTATAATATCAACCATATTCCATTTATTGGACTTTTTCATTTATAATTTGTATAATGATCCTTAAAGAGTAAAAACAATGTTGTCATGGTAAGTGTGAAAAGGGTTAACGGTGGTGGGAGGTTAAAACAAAAAGATAAGGGAATTTTTTTAAAAAAAATTGTTAATTTATTTATATTAGGTTATTTAGCATCATAAAAATATTATATTTTAATTTTATCAATATCAAGACATTTTTTACATGAAAATTAATTTTCATTAATTTAATGTTTTATGAAATTCCAAGACTGCCCCTCCCCTCTCTTATAAAAGGGTATCTCTTATTCTCTTTACTTCACACATATACATTTATTTTGTTTGGAAATGATTGATCCAAATACCATCCTAAAATATCTCCCCATATTATAGATTTTTTATTTTTTATATAAGACCAAACTTAGTGCTCTTAAGGTGTTAAGCAAAGGAGGTTTTTTGAAGAAGATATATCATTCTTAACTGAGTATTTATATTTTATTTATTATTCCAACTCCTTAAATTATTCAATAAAATTTATTATATAAAACCATACTTATTATAAATATAATGTGATATTTATATATTAATTTAATAACCTATATCTATCTTTAGCCTTTATCAAATAGGAAAGGAATCCATCATTCGTGTGTATGGTGGTCTACTGTCTCACAAACTGATGTAATTAACTTTTCATCACCACCTATAAAAGATATTTATAATGATGGATTTAATGTATAAATATGATATTCATGAAATATTTATCATTTTTGAAAGATAATATGATATCTATTTTCTTACCCTTCCATTCACTGAAAAAGGACAACACCGTTCGTGTGTATGTGTGGACTACCACCTCCATGAAGTGATGTGATTAATTTTTCATCACCACATAACATGAATGAGATATACAAGTGTATTTAAAAACATAATATGATATTTATGATATTATTATCATTCTTTAAAGATATAATTATACTTACCTTATTTCCATAATGATCATTGAAAAATGGTAACGTTACTCATGTGTATGTATGGCTTATTATCTCCATGATTGCAATATAGATCATCTTTTCATTACCATGTTTAATTTTTGGATTAAAAATTATATGTGATTTATAAAAATTAGAATTTTACCATTTTTATTATTATTTAATAATTATTCCTTTGACCATGGTCAATATACCGAATTCTTTTTTAAATTTTGGAATGAACGCACTCATAACACCCGATGTGGACTTAACTGATTAAGTAATTAAACATGTCGTTATAATAAATAAGAAAAAGTTCAAGGATAACTGATAAATATAAAAAAAATATTAATAAATGACATAAATTATATAATTCTATTATATAGGTTTTTAAGGACTTGTATATCAAGTGTGTACTCGAGGTAAGATATTTTGTCTCAATTTATTTTCATTGAGTAATATTTTACTGTTATATATATATATATATAATTTCTCATATATAGTGTATATAATAACCTTTTAAATTTTATTTCATAAATAATTCACACTGCATGATATTTTATGTTTTAATTTTAATTATTGTATCCAAAGGGATTTGAATTAAAATTTACCAAGTGATAAAGGTGTTTCTTAACTCAATTTCCTTTCAATGGGTTATTAATCTTCTTTGAGGACTTTGTTAGGTGATGATTATGTGTGAATCATTGTTTTCACTGTATTATTATTTATTTACTCTTTTTTAATGTGTATTTACATTAGTTACACATTATATCTTCATTTATTAATCCTTAGTTCTATGATATAATCTTTATAAGGGTTATTCGTCACACATTCCCTTTCCTTGAGAAATATGTTTATGATATGAATCTATCCTATTTTATGAGGTGTATATAATATCCATTTTGAAATTTTATGTCATGAATATCCTTAAATTAATGATATTTAAAGTTTCATTTGAAGTGATTATTTCTTGGTTTATATGATTGAAAAGTTACCAAAATGAAAAATGCTATTTGTTATAATATCTTTCTTTCTAAAAGGGAATCCCTGAGAGTGGCCTTTTATAACCCTCCACTGCAAGGAACACCCCTCCCTAATAAGAGGTTGTAATGTACCAATTGGGAATGATTCATTTCCAGACAAGATAACAGAGTGTCCCATTTGGTAACTCCTCGATCAGTGATGGTTCGACACAGGAATCCATTAGCCATATGAACTGCACCCATTTTACCCACTCGGTGAGACACTGGGTGTCCTGACACGACGAGAGGTACACAAGAGTAAAAAAATATCCCAAGAGAGGGCTCCTAGTAATCTAACCCCAAACCTCACAAAACACCATTGATATGGCCCTTGACCCAACACTACTATGCCACCACTGAAGCGGCATATGTTATAATCTCCTTTTATTTGTAGATTTTTTATGTTAAAGGTTCCTTTTGTGAGGGAATCACATGATCCTATTTTCCTAAACCACATATATTTTATTATCCAATAGCTATGAATTTTTTTTCATGTTTAATTTTCATTTCCTCCCTATTTATTAAATAAATAACAAGAAATTTGTTTTTTTATTGATATCAATCTTGTACTTTCTTTTAGATTGAGTACCTTTCTCTCCCATATCCTAGTTTTCTTAAATTTATTAAAAAATATTCTTTTAAATACATAAATGTTCTCCTAAATCTATTTTATATGACAATTTACCTTATTTTTAAAGGTTTTTAAAAGAAATTTCTTTATGTTTTCCAAATGATCCACTTTTGACTCCATTTACAATATGTTTTAAATGAATGTTTATTTTTAACATTTATAATATGAAATGATTTAATGACAAAAAAGACCATTATTTTACTTTAATATTACTATATAAGTTTCTAAGGTTATTTTTAATGAAAATAAATTTAACAGTATTTTATGAATTTTTAGATTTTGAAAGTGATTTTTGAAGTGAATAGGATATTTTACTCAAGAATTTTGTTAATGATATTTTAATGTTATTTCCATTCATCAATGCCAATAACCCTTGATGTTACTTATTCTCTATTGGGGATATTCTTTTTATACCATCCTTGTTATTTCTCTTCCTAGATTATAATCTTTTCAAATTGATTGTCATGGAATTTGTTTCTTTTCCACAGGTTAATCAAGCTGTTGAATGAATAATGGATGCTTCTATGAGTTTTATGATGAGATGAAAGATATATATAATTTATTTAACTTATGTTTATTTTAAATTGTTTATAATGATGGTTGGTTATATTATAAATCAATGATGGGTGATTCTGTTATAAACCAAGTATGGGTGGTCACATTATAACCATGGATGGGTTGGTCCATTATATATCTCCAATGAATTATTTATATAATTCAACTATATGGTTATTCCAGTTGTAAGAGTGTCACACCCCAATAATAGATTTTATTTTATTTTTACATTTTCTTGCTTTAAAATCTTTTAGTTGAGGTCCAGGTTTAGTTCTTGGTGATATTTTTTGAGCTTTGGAGTTCTTGGGTTGTTTTTTTCCCAATGAATGATTTGATAACAGTTTGTCCCAAACCATGAGGGGCCCATGAGACACCTTGAAACCCAATTTTGATGTATCGAACAAAGTGCACGTCTTGCACACAGTTAGAGAAGTCATGAGAAAATCATGTAGGTTGGATCTTTCATTTGATATAGTTCAGTTGCACGGATGTGACATGGCTTTCCAAACTATGCATCCAACCCATGCGGGTGTCCCTCATCTCTAGAAGAGTGTGCATGATTGGTACACAGTTTGGAAAACCATGCATCCAAATTGTGAAACATTCCCTAGTATCTTTAAAATTCGAGATTCCCTCTTTACCCTCTTTATGTCTTAACCCCAATCTCCTCCTCTACCACTCATTCGTGTTGCCCCTTGGGAGCCAGGTGGGCTTCCTCCCCCCTCCTTGGACCTTGGATGATAATCCTTCCTGTTTTGGGTAGATTACTCCTTGGGAAAGTCCTTTTATCATTCTTATTCCTTACTTCCATTAATTTATGGGGTTTCCTTGGGTGGGTTCTCTATTGGACAAACCCTAGAGGATAGGGTTGATGTTTAACTTGTGTTTATTGGATTTTTGGGTGTGCAGATAGTATTTCAGAATTGGTTCTTCATTATTCTAATTTTTTTTCACATATATAAATCTTTGAGGTAGGTTTTTCCATCCATTTCATTTATATAACATTTTATTTGATGCTTGATTTTTTTAAATTGATTTATAAATATTCCTCAAATTATTTTGATGTGGTTTTTGATTTTATTGTGGTGTTTCTTTGGTGTAAATTTTATAAAATATTATCTTTACAATGTTTTTTCTTTAGTTATATAAATAAATAAATAAATAAATATATATATATATATATATATTCTTATTAATTGTTTCATAAAATTCTAATTATCCTTCTAAGATGGTTTTAGAAATTTGGATATGGTGTCAGACCTTGTTTTTTATTTCATAGGTTTTTTTATTCTGAATTGAACCTTGTGAGTGGGTTTTGGTACCTTTTATACTTTAGTGTATTTTTATGAACCCTTGTGGTTAATTTTAATGCCCTATTATTTCTTTAATTAAAATAGTTTTTACCATGTTGTATTTCATTAGTATTCCATTGGGTGTGGAAATATATATTTTTTCATGGGGTGTACATATGGATATGCACAAAAATGATAATGGATTCCTAAAATGCTGTTCACCTTAAACCCTCATATTTCAAAACACCTTTCTTCATCCCCTATTATCTTCTTTAGTCCTCCTCTTTCCCAATAGTTCTTCTAAAACTATAATGGGTTTTAAAATATATCATGGTTTCTAAGTGTCTTAAAAAATGGTTTCTAAACGAGTTCTATAAATTATGGCCTATTTGGAATCTTTGGATAAGAAATGGTAACTGAAGGATATAAAGGCTCATTTGGAACCTATCAAGCAAGTTATTTGTATTCATATCAGTCTTGGAAATGGTTTTGTATATAGAAAGAAATTTGAAATGTTAAGTCATGGTTGGTACCTTGTGGTGCTTTGAGAAGTTTTTTTTAAAAACACATGTGACATGTAGGACCGGTTAGAACCTTGACTGGATCAATGTGTATTGGGAACACTAGGTTTTCCATCCAATGATAGAGTCATTTCATAGTTGGTTTTAGGGTTGGGGGAAGGAGCATATGGTGGAATTTGTGGGTTACTGGTTTATTTCATGAACACGATAACCTCACCATTATCCTTTGTACTGTTATCATGAGATTCCTAGACATCATCTAGTGGGTGTAGAGATGGTTTCTTTCTAGTACCAATTAGATATACTGGTACTCCCTGGATCTGTTGAGAGTCCAGTTGGTCTTTTCTACTAGTGAGGCTAGTTTAGAGTATCCAGTTAGTGGTTGACAGTGGAGCTTCACCATAAACCTATTGGTGAGTCCAAAAGGTGTGTTTGTTTCTTTAATGATGAAAACCATTATTTTTATAAATGTATTTCAAAATTTCATTGATGGGATGTTTTATGAAATGGAATGTAAGGATTTTATGGTTCTTACCTAAAAAAATATTTTTCAGTTTCATGTTCTATTCAAGTTTTTTTTGGATTGGGATGGTTTTGTGGTTGGTGGTGGAGGTCACAGGGAGATCGAGTTGGGTTCTGTTTTGGTTTATCTTTATTTATAGAATTTCTATTATGTTATTTTGTTATTGTTTTTGGATATTGTAGAAGTATTTATTTTCATTTGTAATTTATTTATACTTCTAGTTTATTTTGCATTATCTATTTGGTTGTTTTATTTATTTTGTTTTTTGGGATAAATCGTTCCCACTTGTGATATATTAATGCCCGGTTCTAGTCTTCAGACCAAGAAGATCGGTAAATCCTATTGATCCTTGTTGTAGGCTGGGTCAGGTGTCAGGTTGGATGGAATCCTAACTTTGTTAATGAAAAAATGGTATCAAAGAAACCCATTTATATTTTGGGGTGTTAGGTAGATTAGAAATTGGACTATTGGAAATTTGGAGGTAGGTGCGGGAAGAGCATCATGAAAACCTTCTTGTTTTTATCTAAGAGTTACCAAGTGTGGTGCAAGATTTTATTCTTTTGTTTTTATTTTTTGGGATTTTTTTGTGCTTGTTTTGTTTTTTTTTTGGTTTTGAGAATGAAAATTCGAGTGAACTGGTGTTACATAATGATATTTCATTGAGTAGCAGCCCATGTGGAGACTGAGTGCACAGTTCAAGATACTTCAAGTGATTAGTTCTTGGTAAGGTCATGGTTTTCTAAATATTACGGTCAAGTTATTCATGACCACTAGTTCTATATTTATGGAGTTTTGGTGTGAGATTTATTTTGGATTAGTATTGTTTGGACTGAGCGTATTTTAAAATGAGTGTTTTTTTTGGAAAAGGGTGTTTTCAAAATGAAAATTATTTTGGGTCATTGGTTTTGTTTTAATAGTGGAATTTCGCGTTTCAGATGGATTTGTGAATGAGTTTTAGAATTTTGGAAAAATGGCCTTAGATTGAAATGGGTTTGTAAGTGGAATAGAAATGGTGATTTTGAAAGGGGATTTTGGTTTTGTTTTTTGATGTTTTGTTTATGAGTTGGTTATTTTAGTTTGGAGTGAACTTTTTGGCCGTGTTTTGAGATCTGGTGTCATGACCCATCCCCCAAGAACTGTGTCATGACTACCACAAGCCTGCCTTCCATAGTATAGGGGCAGGTGACTAGCAACAAATAGGCATATCCCAAAAAGGGAAGGCATTTATATTTAAACATGTACACACACACACAGATCAAACTGTGGAAAGTAAACACTATGTAAACCACAACTGTCACTGAGACAACTACTAAGAGTATAGTACAACAGAAAGTAAAAAGGGGTCAGAACAAAATCTCAAAACCAAAAAAAAAATTACAACTTCCATGGTTCGTCTGCTCGAGATCCTACCTAAGGGGTATGTGAAGGATAGCTTCCTGTAGCTATAGTAATATGCTCATCTGTACTATCTCATTGAGCACCACCAAGTCTTTGACAACCAAGGTCTCTTTAAAAGCATCGATCACTAGAAAAATACATGACACATGTGGGTGAAGCCCGTGTAGGGGTGAGTAACACAACACTCATTAGGGACCCCAAACCACAAATGTAACACCACAAGCAAAGACCGTTCACTCTAGGTAAAACTCAAAGTATAGAAAGTAATATTCTCAGGGGTAAAGTTGAATCTACTTATACAGCTGAGGGAATATTCCCTGATGAGTCACCAAGGTTCGTTCAACTACTAGACCCTGGATATATTCTCCTCTACTGGACCACTAATGTCATCTCCGGTGGTAGACTACTGAGGTCCACTTGGCTGCTAGACCACTGAGGTCTGCTCCACCACAGGACCCTTGAGGTCCACTGAGCTAGTGGACCACTGAGATTCGCTCGGCTACTGGACCACTAGGGTATGCTCCTCTAATGGACAACTGAGATCTGCTATGATACTATACCATTGTGGTTTACTGAGCTACTAGACCATTAAGTTCTACTCAACTACTGGAACACTGAGGCCCCACTCATCATATCCTATATGTCACGAGTAGCCATTGGATTCCTACTTGTAGCGCGCTTGATTCCAAGAGAATATACTTCTCTATCCATCAGTCACATCTCAACTTCCTAGAAGTATCACTTAGAGTATACTCAAAAGGACCGTCTCATCGCAATGGTCCCAACTCCGCAGACGAAGCCTCAATCAAACGCCTGGTCTGAAAGATATTAGCGTTTTAGTAAATAGGGGCCAGTTTCATTCAGGTCTGATCTAACTTGGTTAGATTGACCTGACCAACCCAGCATGGGGGTCATACATGACCCTCTCCATTTCGGCCAACCAAACCGGACCCATTTGGTTCTAGGCCGACCTGGTCCATCCTTGCCTAATGGCCAGGACCATTGGGCCTTGCTGGGATCGACCCAATTGACCTATGTGGCCAGCCCGTGGGGTCACCCAGCGACCCTATTTTTATCCGGTCCGGTCCAACTTAGTTGGACTGGTTCTGACCAGCCGGGCCACCCAGCGGCCCGGTTCCCTATCTCGCATGGTCCATTTTTTCAGGATGGTTCTCCTATATCCCAAATGTCATGCATCATCCCTTTCATGTAGCCATGCGATGCCAGGGTGGAACCACCTCCTCAGCCAGCCAGTTTTCTCACATGGACCACGTCTTCCACAAAAAGTCATGTGTCCGACTCACCACCGCAGTCTGTGGACCGCAACTTTATGTTGTGTGGTGCCTCTAACATGGATGAGTGGCCGCGTCTACATACTACCTTCCGTCAGCCTCCATGCCGATGGCCCCTATCACTGAACATGGTGTCATTGGCTCCAGTTTCCACTGCGACCTGGGTGTCACAGCCTGGTGTCGCCATCGCTGTTGGGTGTTGTAACCTTTTGTTTCCGCCACAGCTTCCTGCCGGCACAACAACCTTGTGTCGCGGCCTCTCGCGGATGTTGCAGTCCTTCTCGCATGGCGCTGAAGGCTGATGCACCACTATGGTCCCACCTGGATGGCGGATACTCTCTCCACTGATCACTTCACCATGAATAATAGGAAGAACACAAGAAGAAATTGGGGAAGGAGTCGAAACACAAGAACACCCAAATAACAATCCTTCTTTTATTCATGTTGAGCTAGACGTGTTCTTATTAGCAGGATCACAAAGAACCAACATAATGTGGAATAATATCTAGGATAGATTTCCCCTTTATCTCACATCACTAACCATCCCACATGAAAGATCAAACTGTGAATCAACCTGTTCGTTGTTTGGAATGCATTCATCGTTAAATTTTAATAACATGGAAAGGAAAATCATTCAAAAAAACCCCCTACCTGGGAAAAGAGATTTCTCGGGGATGATCATTCATCATCATTCATTGATATCCAGTACTGAATCCACTCTCCAACGACATCATCTTCATCCTTCTATTCACCGACATTTGTCATTGGATAGGTTTCCTTCGTTGCTCATGAGAGGAATTATAGGGTTGTTTGTTAACCCTAAATTACCGGTTTAATTAAATAAGGAAGTCATGTGATCTTTTTAGTGTCACCATGGTGATTAATTATTGGGGTTTATTTTTGGTATTAAGCGCCTCCTCATTGCTACACTGTAGCCCTGACGAGTCGCTGCGTAATGAAAAAATATATAATAAAATAACTTTTTATGTTATTTTATTTTTCTTCCAAAATGTCTAAAAACTATCTTTTTTGATCGACCTATGCTGGTCATTGTTAGGCCCTTCCTATGAAATTTCTAATGCTCTGAGTTCAATGATGCCATCATATTTTTGATCCAGGAAACTGTTTGAAAGCTATAAAAACTCACCTGCATTTTTATTTAATGAACTTTAAAAATAGTTCAAAAAAATATTCCGGCTATACTAGGCCTCAAAATGACGTTTTTTTCTCATATCCTAGTCTAGAAATAATCCCATTTCATTTTTAAAATAATTACATGGAGTTTTGGTACATTACATCACTCCCACCTTTAGGGATTTACGTCCTCATAATAAAAAATAAGGTATAATCAATGAAATGGAGGTACTGCCAACGAGCACGTACCCTAGTGGTACAAGCTCCTTCTTGGTATACAAAAAGACCCATGATCAAATCTGGGTGGGGGAGAATTCCCAGGGTACTATAGCAGTACTATAGCAGGGGACTGTAGCAGCGGAGAGACTGTAACAGGTACTGTAGTGGTGGTGGTACTGTAGCAGTACTGTAGTTGTGTGGGTACTGTAGCAGTACTATTCACCGAGGGGTTCTTGGGCCAAAAAATGGGCTTTCAAGCCTTGTATTTATGCCACTTGGCCTTGGGCCTTTGGGCTATGTAATGGGTCCTCCTCTACCCAGTCAAAACGAGGTATTTGCTTTAAATAATAAATTGAGGCTTCTGCCCCAACCTTTAAAAAAATGAAATGGAGTTACTAAGCATGAATATGGGCCTCCCACTCACATGTGCTCTCTTTGAGATTCCCATTCTACCAATGAACACACACAAGAGAAATCAACCATCCATGAAGGATCCTCTACTGTCGATCCTCTATATCTACCGCATACTCAGGGAACTTCACCCCGTCGTGAATTTCTATTTCACCATGGTCGATGACATGAGAAGGGTCATGCATGTATCTCCTCAGCTGGGATACATGAAAGACGTCATGCACCGTCTCTAACTATAGTGGTAGAGCCAAGTGGTATGCCACCTCTTCCACTCTACACAATATCAGAAAAGGTCCAATTAACCTTGGAGATAACTTGTCATCTTGGCCAAATCTATGTATCCATCATCGAGGAGAGACCCATATGAATAAATGTTCCCCCTCCACCAAATCCAAGGGTCTCCGCCACCAATCATCATAGTACTTGTATTGGCTCTGCATGGTCTCCATCCTCTCTTGGATGACCTTCACCTTCTTAGTGGTATCCTGTACAATCTCTCGACCAATGAGTGCTGACTACCTTGGGTCTATCCAGCATAACGGTGACCTACATGGTGGTCCGTGTAGTGCCTCGAACGATTCCATACTGATGGTGGAGTGGTAGCTGTTATTTTACGATAATTACACCAGTGTTAGGTGTTCCTCCCAACTACGAACAAAATCAAGAATTCAAGCTCAAATCATGTCCTTTAAGGTTGGTATGGTTCGCTCTATCTAACTATCCGCTTGTGGGTAAAAGGCCATGTTCAAGTATTGTTAGGTCCCAAAAACCTCCTATAATCTATTCCACAACTAGGATGTAATGTTTTCATCACAATCCAAGACTATAATAGATAGGAATCCATGGAGTCGAACTATCTCCTGCACATAGAGGCGTACCAAACTCTCTACTAAACCATGTTCTTGAATGGGTAGGAAGTGAGAAGAATATGTGAGTATGTCTATGATCACCCAGATTGTATTATGCCCCATGGATGCATGTGGTAAGCCCATCATGAAGTCCATCAGTATGCCATCCCATTTCTACTCTGGTACCTCAAGGGGTTGTGCCAAACTTGCTAGAACCTGGTGCTCAACCTTCACTTGTTGACAAGTGAGGCATCTTGAGAAAACGTTTTCACTTCCTTCTTCATCCCCAGCCACCAGTACTGACATTGGAGGTCCTAGTACATATTTTCCACAACTAGATGTACTAATAAATGGGATTTATGGAACTCCATCAACACCTTCTCCCGCAACGCCACTGGTACTATGGTGCATCCTATGAAAAGGATGGCATTCCCCCCACCGTTAGAATATCCCTCTAGGGCATGCCCTATGGCCATCTAGGAACATGTTGTCTCACAACTGGAATCTCCAAGTTGCACCACCCTGATTCACTGTAAGATTAGAGAGGAAAATATAGTTAACTGTGGAAAATCTATCTCTTCTCTATCCATGAAGGATGTCATAAGTGAGTCCAACTACTTTGAGGCCTTGTTTAGAAGTTGTGAACTTGATATCCAGCTGATAGAATCTATCACCATGTTCCCCTTATGAGCAGTATAGACTATCTCAAAGTCATAGTCTTAGAGGAACTATATCCAAAATCACTATCTCATATTCAGATCCTTCTGATAAAAGATATACTTGAGACTCTTGTGGTCATAATAGATGAGGAATCGTTTGCCCCTAAGGTAGTGTCACTATATCTTTAGAGCGAAGACTAATACTTCCCACTCAATATTGTGAGTTGCATGGTTCTAATCATGTAGTCTCCATTGTCATTAGACATAGTAAATCAATTCTTTCTCATTCATCATGACATAACCAAGCCCGGTTCCTGATGCATTACAGAATACCATATAGTTGATGCCCTCCTCTGGCAGTCTCAAGGGAGGATCACTCTTCAAGCTCTATCTTAGTTGATGAAAGCTCTGATGGTATCTTTCTATCCACACGAAGGGTTTTACCTTCTTTATCAATGAATTCATGGGTTCTTCCACCTTAAAGAAGTCAGGTAAAAACCTACGATAAGACCCAGCCAACCCAAGTAAGCTCCGTACCTCGGTAATGCTCTTAGGGGGTTCCCAAGAAAGAACCACCTCAATCTTCACTGGATCGAATGAAAATTCAGTCTATGAGATGAAATGTCCCAGGAAATGAACCTTTATTATCTAGAAATCACAATTTGAGAGATTTATGTAATGTTAGTGCTCTCAGAGTGTGTCCAAAACCATCCTCATGTGTATCATGTGCTCCTCCTCAGATGCTGAAAATACTAAAATTTCATCAATGAAGACCACTATAAATCGGTATAAGTACAATTGGAATATCCTATTAATGAGTCCCATGAACACAGCTGGGGAATTCCTCATTCCAAAAAGAATCACTAAGTACTCGTAGTGGCTGTAGAGACATAAGAAAGTCATCTTTGAGATGTGCTCATATAGTACTTGAAGTTGTTGATAACTTGATCTGAGGTCTATCTTCAAGAATCATCTCGCTCCCTTCAGCTGATCAAATAAGTCATCAATCCTCAATAGATGATACTTGTTCTTCATGGTCACTTGGTTCAGGCACTGGATGTCCATGCATAACCTCAAGCTTCCTTCTACCTTCTTAGAAAACAACACTGGGGCTTCCCATAGTGAAATGCTTGGCCTTACAAACCCTTCCTCTAAAAGTCCTCCAACTATACCCTCACCTCCAGAAACACTAAGGGGGCCATAAGATATGAAGGTGTAGATATCAATGTCATTTGTGGGTACCGATCAATGCATAAGTCTACCTATCTATGGGAAGGTAGTCCTAGAACATCCTCTGGGAAGACGTCCTCGTACTTGTCCACCACTGTAGGAAACTGTGGACTCCTCTCATCCAATTCCTTAAGGGCCATGCTATCCAAATGATGAGTGATCTACTTAACCCTTATATATTTGAGTCCATCCTACGCTGCAAGATCTCCTTTCTTGATAGTGAAGGAAAATATGGTCCTATCTCTCTGGACACACCGCACTCGGTGCCTTAAACCGTCAATATGAGCATGAACTACGGATAACCAGTTTTATACCCAAGATGATTTTGTAAGGCCTCAACACCACTACTAGGGGATCCCAGTTGAATCTATGGCCTCCAAGAGTAAAATTACACTATTGGAACCAGTGTGTGATAACGGAATCCCCTCTCATATGAGTATCCAATTGTAAGTATCAAGCCAATAGCTCTATCAAAATATTTGAGATCCGAACAAAGTCTGCGTGAAGGAAGGAGTGACTGACACCAATGTATATAAGAAATAAAGCTAAAGTGGAGTAGACACATATCATACCTTGTATCATCTCTGGGATATCCGGACCATAGGCCTTGACAGTCTGAAGCTGATCTCACCCCTGTCCAACTGCTCCTGGAACCCGTGGTGGACCACCTGGGGGGGGGGTGGTGGTGGTCGTACCCAGTATCTAATACCACCTTATTCCACTCATCCCACTCCTCAACCGTGTCTTCCTCCTGGTGGAATTACCTATTCCTATCTTTGCAACAACCATAGTGGTCCCTCGACAATCTTTCGATCTTCTCCACTACGAGTCGGGAAATCCTGAGCCATGCACCCCTGCTCGCACCTTGTGTATCATACTATACTCTTCTGATGACTCCCTATACCCCAATATCCTCGTACCTATAACCCTGAGTCCCGTGGTTATAATTCAAAAGGATTGGTTCTTTTGGTCCTCTATTTCATCGGTCTTCTACCCTCCATGGATGACTCGGCCACCTGTCACCCAGTGGTAGCTCCAACCATCGGTGCCTGTTTTGCGAGGAAGGTATCCACTAGTAGAGCTCGATCCAGCACCCTAGCCTACATAGGGATTCTGAAGGAAATCATCAATGCCCCGATACCCGTTGGAGTCCCCGCTAAAAGGTTCGGGCCCTAAAGAAAGTGTCTCGTACCATATCCGTAGAGTAATGGGAGAGGTCTGTGAACTACTCAGAGTAATCATCCACTATTTGGATTCCCTGCTGTAGGTGAAGCAGCTGCTATACGCACATTGAGTTCAAATTTGAAGGGAAGAACTCCTCCCTTAAAAGTCTCTTGATATCAGACCAGGTGAGGTTCACCTCCTCATGTGTCTAGATCATGAAAATATACCACCTCTCTACCAAGTCATGTAGAAGGCTCATAGATAGAACTACCATCTAGTCTAGTGGTGTCCTCACTAAGCAGAAAACTTATGTCACTACCAACATCCAATCCTAAAAAACTTGTGGATCTTTATCTCCCTTGAACCTGGGAGGTCTATTCCTCTAGAACTCATGTAGGGTATTGATCATACGTGCGTCCTCTACTAGTATCACCGGTAGTAACTGCTAACTATGGGACTATAGTATCTTTGGGACACCACCCGAAGGTACCATCTTGGGAAACCATCCTTTTACTAAAGCCTCATCATTATATGGACCATCCTTGTGGTCACACACTAGAATCTTGGATGGATGTCTTCATGGAAGCATCTTGAAAGAGATCAAGATGAATCACATTTAATATATTATACCCGTGGAGCTGATTCTATCATAGAAAGATTATAAGAAAACATTCATTGACGCATGAAAACAATGTTTTCATGTACCAAGTCAAAAAGAAGAATTTAGGTTCCTAGTGTGTGGATACGTTTACCACCACAGAAACACTAGATTCCCTAGCCTGAAAACCTAACTTGATACACTTGACACTGTTTCCCCCCAAAAAATTAAGACACTTAGTTCTTCTGATACAACCTACCCACCTCTGATACTAATTTGTCATGACTCGTCCTCTAAGGCCCATACCGCAACTACCCCAAGCCCACCTTCCATGTGCCATGGGCTAGTGACTAGCACCGAATAGGAATATCCCAAAATGTGAAGGCATTTTTCTTTAAACCTATACACACACACAAGGCTCAAACTGTGGAAAGTATGCAAAAGTTAACTACAACTGTCATTGAGACATATACTGAGAGTACAATACAACTTAAAGTAAAAAGGTTCCAGAATACAATCCTAAAACCAAAAAGGAAAGTAAAAATTCCATGGTCTATCCACTAGAGACCCTACCAAAATGGTAGGTGAAGGGTATCTTCCTTTATTCATAGAAGTAAGATTGTCTGTCCCATATCACCGAGCACCACCTAGTCCAAAACTACCAAGGTCTCCGTCGAAGTGTGGATCACCTACACCAGACATGACATGTGAGGGTGAAGCCCGTGTTGGGGTGAGTAACACAATACTCAGTAGGGACCCCAAACCACAAATGTAAGGCCACAAAGAAAGACAACAAGAAATGACAACTCACACTAGGTATAACTCAAAGTATAGAGAGTAAGATTATCAGTCGTAAAGTTCAACCATATTATACTACTAAGGGACTCATCCCTGATGAGTCACTAAGGTTCGTTTGACTATTGGACCACTGAGGTCTGCTCCGGTACTAGACCACTAAAGTCAGATCAGCCACTAGATCACTGAGGTCTGTTCTAATTTTGAACCACTGAGTTCTGCTCCGCTCCTAGACCACTGAGGTCTGCTGAGCTACTGGACCACTAAGGTCTGCTCAGTTACTGGACCATTGAGGTCTGCTGAGCTGCAGGACCATTGAGGTCTACTCATCTACTGGAAAACTGCGGTCTGCACTACTACTAGACCACTAAGGTCTCCTGATCTACTAGACCCCCAAGGTTTGTTCAGCTACTAGACCATTGAGGTCCCTCTTGTCATATCTTTCATGTCACATCCAGCCGTATGATTGCTGCTCGTAACGCACTAGATTCCGAGAGAATCTATCCTCAATCCATCTGTAGCATCTCAACTTACATGAAGTCTCATTTAGAGCATACTCGAAGGACCATATCATCACAAGGGTCCCAACATAGCAGACGAAAAGTCAACCAGACTTTCGGTTTGAAAGATATTGGCGTTTTAGTAAAAAGGGGACATTTTTGTCCGGGTCTTGTCCCACTTCGTCGGACTGACCCAAAAAACCCGACCTGGGCGGTCCCACATGACATGACCTATTCAGGCTGACCCAACCCGGCCAAGTGGGGTCTGGGCCGATCCAGTTTGGCCTGGCCTAGTGGCCAGTCCCTTTGGGCCTTGGTGGACCCGGCTCGGTTTAGTCGTGGGTCCAGCCCACCGGGTCACCCAGCTACCCAGTTCTCATGCGGTCCGGTCTGACTTAATTAGACCAGTTTTGACTAGTATGACCACCCAATGGCTAGGTTTCCCATCTGGACCTGCATGCATCGACAACCTGATTCCCCTCCATCCCGAATGTCGTGTGACATCCAGTTCGCGCAGCCATGCAGCGACAGGGTGGGGCCGCCTCATCGGCTAGCTAGTCTTCTCACACACCAGGTCTTTGATGTGACCCATGGAAAGCCAAAAGTCCCTCTCCCCACCATAGTCTGCGGACCATGACATTACAACGCGAGTCACCTCTGATGTTGTCGGGTGGCCCTGTCCGCCTGCCGCCAACCACCGGTCCTTGTCGCAATTGCAGCGCACTGGCGGCACACAACCTCCTTCCTACCGCCAGAATTGGTGTCGGTGGATGCAGTTGATGTTGGGTCCTAGGTGTCGTGTCCTAGTTCCATCTTTGTGGCATGGGTGTCGTGACCAGGGGCTGCCGCTACGACAATGTTCCATGACCTTGTGTTGCCGCTGCGGTAGCACGGCATGACCTTATGGCGCTACTGTGGCGTGCAGTGGCCTTGTGCCGCCACCTCTCACCAATGTTGTGGCCCGCCATGTCGGGCCCTTATCACCTGGTGTTACGGGAAAATGTGTCACTAAAGTTCCGCCTAGACCAGGGATTCCATCACCTCCAACTGTTGCACCATGAAAAATAGGAAGAACGCAAGAAGAAATTTGGGAAGGAGTCACAAAACAAGAATATTCGAAGAACGATCCAGGTCATTGTTCATGTTGACCCGAATGCGTTATTATTATCTGGATCATGAATAATAAAAATAAGGTAGAATAATCACTAAGATAGATATCCCCTTTACCCTGCATCATTAACCACACCGAATGAACGATCGAACCATGGATCAACCTGTTTTTGGGTTTGTCTGCATTCATCTTTAAAATTTATGAATGGGGAAAAGAAAATTACCTAGAAAAGCCCCCTACCTAGGAAAGGAGATTGTTCAAGAATGACCATTCATCATCATCCTAGGATCTACGATCTCGAATCCACTCTCCAAGGGTGTCGTTTCTATCATTCGATTCATCGGCATTTTTCATTGGAGAGGTTTCCTTTGTCATTAATCACAAAAATTCTAAGGTTGTTCGTCAACTCTGAATTTCCTATATAATTAAATAAGGAAGATACATGTGTGTTGCAGAATTTCCACATTGATTCATTAATGTGGTTCATTAATGGGATTCAACGTCTCCTCATCGCTGCACAGTAGTGCTGATTATTCACTATATAATGAAGAAGAAAATATAATAAAATAAATTTTAATTTTTTTTTCGAAAAGTCTGAAAACTATCTTTTTCGGTTGACCCACGTCGGTCGATGTTAGGCCTTTCCTTGGAGAATCTCGACGCTCTGAGTTCATTGGTGCCCTCAGATTTTTGATCTAGAAACTGGTTTTAATGTTAGAAAAACTCACGTGCACGTTTATTTAATGAACGTTAAAAATAGTTTAAAGATACATTCTCGCCACTGTGGGCCTCAGAATTATGTCCCATCTCATATCCTAGTCTACAAATAATCCCATTTAACTTTAAAAAAAACATGAAATTCTAGGATATTACATATGGTTTATTGTTGATTTGGTTTTTTGTGTTCCTCTTGCTCAGAGTATGCCTACTAAAAAGTTCTCATAGGTCTCTCGTGAGTCTCAACCAATTTTTAGTGCTACCCAAACTCCCAATAGAGTAGAGGAGTTGAGTTATTCTCAATTATTTCTTATTTTTAAGGGTTATTGAGGTCAATTAGAGGCTGCATATTTTCTTGAATATTTTGATGTTGTCTTCAGGTCATTAGGAACTCCCAAAGTCGTGATTATGTGTGATGTTATGAGTTCATTTGAGGGACTAGGTTTGGATCAGTGTATGGTGATTTTCCATCCATATTTTCAATTTGGGATGTCTTGGGATGTTTTTAAGACGACTTTCATATGAAGGTTTTTAGATGATGAGCAGAATGTGAAGAAACTGGTAGAGCTCTTGGGTATTCAGAAAGGTCAGTTAGCTGTGGTGGACTATATTGATCCCTTTAAGGAGTTGGTTTATTTTTTATATAGATATAGAATCAAAGGATTAGTGGAAATATTTACTATCCTGATAGGGTATTTTTTCATAGATTCAGGAGTGCATCCTCTAATCAAGGGAAGTTGTGTTTTCAAGATGGTCGATGAATCATTTCTGGCTAAGTTGGTTCCTAGTGTGTAGTTTTTAGTGGTTGGAAATTCCGTTCCTCTTGGAACTCATGAAGTTTTTTCATCCAGAGTGAGGTGTATTCTTGAGAAACCTATTATTGAGGATTATCCTTCATGAGTTCTGGATTCTTGTATGTTGGATGATTCTCTCACATGCTTCTAGTGTGGTAAATTTGGGCATTCAAAGCTATCTTCTCATAATCCTTTGAATATGTATCTGTGATGTAGCAATTTGGTTCAATTGGAGAAGTTATATAAGAAGAATTTCCATAAGGGGAAGCCTTGATCAGAGGTTTTCATCTCTTGAATATAGGGAAGTGGATGCTTCAAGATATCAAGGATATAGCCATAGGCCCTAGAGTGAAGCTTTTCACACAGTGAAGGATAATTGGGTTAGCCTAGATTTTTTATCTAATGTTAAAGCTAGAATAGTTTGAGTTTACTTATTGTATTTTCATTTATTTTTGAATTTTCCTCCATGTTATAAAAAAACATGGTAGTGTTTTTATCTTCTGATTCTTATGGTTGTTCCATTTTTGGATGTGTGTCATTACCATGTCATAAATTTTTTTGTGTTTATCCTTTCTGTGGACTGATTTTGGTTTTGGGCAGTGCCCATTTTGGATATTCTCATGTCTTGTAAAAATGGAGAATCGTGATTTGGTTCACTATTTGGTTCGAGTTCCTTTCATGGGTTCCCCCATGTGTCCAAGGGGATTTTGGTTTTGGTTGGTAGTTCCCATTGTTTGTACTATTTGGCCTGTGTTGGGAGTTCCCTTCATATTTTCATGGTGTTAGTTGGTTTCTTTGGGTGGGGAGAACCTTATCTTCTTTTGCCTATGGTTCCCCTCACCGTGGTTTTCTATACTGTTGGTAGGTTGAGGCTTGTGGAGTGAAAGTTCACATTGAGGTTCATAGTCTCATTCCATTTCATTTATTTTGGGCTCATGTTTTGGTTCTCATCTAGCTGGGTGACTTTTGGGGGGAAGAATGTTTTTGTGGTGGGGAAAATTATCACACATCAAACATGTATTTTCTTTTATTTAATTATTTTATTGTTATCAGATCTTTTGGTTGTGGTCTGGGTTAAGTTATTAGTTATATTTTTATAGTTTCAGAGTTTTTGGGTGGTTTTTTATACCTATTAATGGTTTGATAATGGTTTGGATTAAACCGTTCAAGGTCCATGAAAAACTATGTTACTATCCTTTAGTATATGGGATAAATTCCACAACTGGTGCATAGTTAGGTGAAACCATGTGGAAAGATTGAAGAACAATTTTATCATTTGAGAAAGCTGAGTTTCACGGTTGTCTCATGGTTTCAAAAACTGCGCATCCAACCCATGCGGGTTCCCTTCTCTCTAGTAGGGTGTGCACAGTTGGTACACTGGTTGGAAAACTATGCGGCCAAACCCTGTGGCTTTCCCAGGTTTCTTATATGACAACCCTGCTTTTTATTACAAACTTAAACATGATTTATTACATAAAACATCCCTTGATACAATAAGGAAGATCGAGAGATTTAGTGTCTTTGGGGCTTAGGATTATTACATAAAGAATTAAAACATGAAATACCACATCTTTATTGAAAACTTCCTTTACATGACCACTACATTCCCTTGTACTAAGCATTGCATGGGATAACATGAGGATATGCATAAGAAAAGGGTGAGCTATAAAGCCCAGTGAGGGAGTACACATGGAATAACATGAGGATTACAATACATGTTAGACAATAGGCATATAAATAGAGCATAAGAGAAACATGAACATAAAGGCATGATAAAGCATGATAATCATAACATGGAAATGTGGCAACAACACTTAACATGGAATTAGCATAAGCCAAGGCTCATTGCACATAGAGGATGAGTAAATCCGCATTGACATAAAGCACGATTAAACCCTCGTTTCACTTGAATTAGCTTGAGTCAACACTCATTTCACATAACGTATCATGATACTATACTTTTCCCAATGCATTGGAGTGCTATAAGGGCACACCCTTCTTAAACATTTCATTTCATGCATAAGTGTGCCACATGGATCATAAAACATGGATTCATAAAACATAATCATTTATTACACGATAAAGGAATATGAAATTCATACATGAAATTTTTTAATCAATAAGTAAATGTGCATAAAGTTGAATACCCTTGATGGAGAAATGGGCATGGTATCCACTACACAATGGCATTGGCTTAGAAAATCTGTGCGATTTCGGCAGCATAACGACGTGACAGAAGAATTCACAAAAATGGTTGATGAGATAGAAATGGTTTCCTCATCATATTTACATGTAATGGACAGTAAGTAGGTCATATAGATACATATCCCAACAATTGTAATGGAATTTAGATTCATGATACAAAATTATACCATGAATGTAAATGAGGAGAGAGAAGTTCCATTCGGAATATCGACATAGTAACGAGTGTACATGGGAGGCATTTAATGAAAGAGAAAGGGGTCTCCCATCATTCAAACATAAATAAGGAAGTATGGGGGACGTGATAAACCATACCCCAACATTAATAATTGAAATTAACAGGAAAAAAAAAACTTAATGAAAATTGAAAAAAATGAGAAAGGAAGAAAAACCCTTACTTGGAAGTGGGCTTCCAAAGGCTAGAGAGAGGCTTGTGAGAGGCTTCTTGGGAGCTTGGGGTACCTTTTGAGGATTCTAGAGAGACTAGCGCAGACGTTGGACGAACTCTAAAGGCTTTGGGTGCGGAGTAAGTGGGAGATTATGTGGGTTTATATAGCAAAGGTGAGGAAATTCTTTATTATTTAGGTTTGGGACCCCTTATATTAAATTAATCAAAACCACAAACCATACCATGGTTTTTGCCCATGGTTTTTGGAAAAGGGAAGAGGAAAAAAATATTTTATAAGGCCAAAGTCCTAACTTCTTAATATAATAGGGTTGCTTATGTGAAGGTGAGTCACACTCCCATGGAAAACAATTTAAAAAGACAAGGTGTTTAATAAGTCTTGATGAGTTCATTAATGCTTTGAAAAGTAAGTCAAACAAACCCAAAATCACATTATTTTAATGTGAAAACATATATTTTCCGAAAATAAAGATTATAGTATTTTATTACATCACTATTGCGTAATTATGATGTCATAAAACACATTATATATTTAAACGGTATTTAATTTTTACCCAAAAATTTTACTGTCTCAGAAAATTATAAAAAATTCACCGTTGGATAATTTTGACGTCCTAATTCCGGAAAAAACATTTATTTTATCTAAATAATTTTATAAATATGTTATTTTTGACTTTTAAAATAAAAACCGACATTTGTCGAAAATTCATGGGTTTTGACAGAAATGGATTTCAAACCATAATAAAAATTATAATTGCATTAATAAAATTATAATATAATTTATATTTAATAATAATAATAATAATATTTTATTAAAATATTATTTAATTCAAAAAAAATCCTTTAATTTAATAAAATAGAATTCTGAATTAAATAATAACAACAAAGACTATCTGTACTTTAAAAACTATTTACTATGTATCCGTAATGACAAGAAAGTATATACATTATTATATACAAAAAAAATAATGTACATCAACATAGTACTATCGATTTGTTTCATAATCCCTTAAAACAAGTACATAAGACCTAAGTGTAAGGTGTGTGATGGTAACAGACTCTTGGGATGGCTCGGATAACATTGCTCGAGTGGTAATATCTATCAACTTACACTTTTCACATAGATGGTCCCGTTCGAGCTTGACATGATGAAGCTCAGCTTGGTCTTGGTCAAGAGCGAAGCCCAAGGATGCTACATCTTTTCCGAGCTCCAACAAATGGGCTTCGTATGGAGCAATTCTACTAGATAAGGCCATCGCTTCTTTTTTCTGAGTAAATTGGATTTGTTGAAGTCCTATATTTATACTAATCATGTGATCACTTTTCAACAGCTATATTAGCAACGATCAAAATTCTTAACAAAAAACCAATGAATTTGACATCTTATAAAAACATTTTTCATAAAGGGACATTTAACTAGATCAAGAGGGATTTTCCATTAATGAAACTTTGGGTCATTACAATATTCCCCCCTTAATAAATTTCTCCCTCAAAATTTTCCTTTTCCCACAATAAAACAGATGTGGGAAACTCAGGTTCCTCATTTCCTCTAATTCCTAAGTCGCTTATTCAAACTTGTGGTTTCTCCACAACACCTTGACGAGGGGTATTGTCTTATTTCATAGAACCTTTTCTCTACGATCTAAGAACTTCACTAGTTTGTCCTCATAAGAAAGATCATCTTCCAATTGTACCACCTCAGAAGAGAGTACATGTGAAGGGTCTGGTATGTACTTCCTTAAGAGGGATATATGAAAGACATCATTCACTTTGTCCATGGTAGGTGGAAGTGCTAGTCGATCGACCACAACCCCAACATGATCAAGAATCTCGAAGGGGTAGATGTACCTTGGACTTAACTTCCCTTTCTTTACAAACCTCATGACCTTTTTCCATGAAGATATGCGTAGAAACACCATGTCTCCAACTTTAAACTCAAGGTATCATCAACGGTTATCTTCATAACTCTTCTGTCGACTCTGGGATGCCTTGATATGCTGCTGAATGGTTTTCACATTCTCCACCATTTCCTCTACCATTTCTGGTCTAAGCATCTTACGTTCACCGACCTCATCCCAACATGCCGGTGTTCTGCACCTTTTCCTATATAGGGCATCATATGGTGCCATTTGGATGCTTGAGTGGAAACTATTTTTATAATAGAACTCAACCAGAGGAAGATGTTGATCCCATCCTCGTTTAAAGTCCATTGAGCATGCTCTCAACATGTCCTCAAGTGTTTGGATAGTCCGCTCGGACTGGCCATCAGTTTGAGGATGATAGGCCATACTGAAGTTCAGTTCAGTGTTCAGAGCATATTGAAGACTTCCAAAACATAGAGGTGAATCTTGGATCTCGGTCAGACACAATAGATAGTGGTACTTGATTCAACCATACCACTTCCCTGATATATATATCCGTTCCTGTTGATCCAATGAGAAATCCTCCCAAATAGCAATAAAGTGTGCAGTCTTTGTAAGACGATCCATAATAACCCAGATTGCATTATTGCCTTTGGATTTCCTTGGAAGTCCGGTGAAAATGTTCATGGTGATGTTCTCCCATTTCCATTCTAGTATGTTCAATGGTTGCATCATCCCCTTAGACTTCTGCCTCTCTGCCTTCACTTGCTGACACACCAAGAACTTTGATGTATATTCAGCGATCTCCTTCTACATATTATCCCACCAAAGGTTTTCTCGGAGATCTCGATACATCTTTGTGCTCCCTGGCTGAACAGAGAAATTTGAACTATGTGAATTATTCAAAAGTTCCTTCTTTATCTCCGGACTTGATGGAAAACAAAGGTTTTTCCCAAACCGCACAATTCCTTCTTCATTAACATTAAACTCTAAGGATTTTCCTTTTGCAATAGCTTCCACTTTTTTCTGAATTCCCACATCATCCTTTTGAGCATCCTTTAACCTTTCCAAAAGATATGGTTGAGCAATAAAGTGTGAAATGAACGATGATGTTCCCTTCTTTATGATTCCCATGTCCATCAAGTCTAAGAAGATTGGATCCTTCTCAATTCACTTCATTGATAGAATCGTTGGGTCCTTTCTACTTAGGGAATCTGCCACCTTGTTCTCTTTCCCAGGGTGGTAATGTATTGAACAGTCATAATCCTTGATGAGATCTATCTATCTTCTCTGGAACATATTAATATTTTTCTGTGTGAATATATATTTAAGACTCTTGTTGTCAATATATATCTCACATTTCTCTCCATAAAGATAATGCCGCCAGGTTTTCAAGGCAAAGATCACATTATCCAACTCCACATCATGCATTGGATAGTTTCACTAATGAATTTTCAACTTCCTTGAGGCATAGGATATCACTTTATCATTCTGCATCAGCACACAACCTAATCCCTTCTTTGAATAATCACTAAATACCACAAAAGGTTCCCTACTTGTGGGTAAAGTGAGTACGGGTGCAGTGATAAGCCTCCTTTTCAACTCCTTGAAGCTTTATTTGCATTCATAACTCCAAGAAAAAATTACTCCCTTCCGAGTTAGCTTGGTAAGAGGGTTGGAAAATCGTGAGAAATTTCTCACAAATCGTCGATAATATCCAGCTAACCCCAAGAAGCTACGGATATCCATTACCGATGTTGGCCTAGACCATCCCTCAATTGCATCTATTTTAAAGGGGTCCAAAGATATTCCATTACTTGTGATGATATGGCCCAAGAATGAGACCTCCTTCAACTAGAACTCACACTTTTTGTACTTTTCATAGAGCTTCTCCTTGCGCAAAGTCTCTAGTACAGTTCTTAAATGATCCTCATGATCCTCCTTGGTTTTGAAGTATATTAGAATATCATCTATAAAGACTACCACAAATTTGTCGAGGTAATCTCTAAAGACTCTATTCATTATGTCCATGAAGATTTCTGGAGAATTGGTGAGTCCAGAAGGCATTACTATGAAGTCATAGTGCCCGTATCTTGTGTGAAAAGCAGTCTTGGGGATATCGTCCTTCTTCAACCTTATTTGATAATATCCTGACCGCAAATCTACCTTAGAGAAGTATTATGCTCCACACAACTGATCGAACAAGTCATCAATTCTTGGGAGAGTATACTTGTTATTTATTGTGATTTTGTTAAGTTCACGATAATCGATGCAAATCCGCATTGACCCATCCTTCTTCTTGACGAAGAGGACAGGTGTACCCCATGGTAAAGCACTTGGGCGTATAAACCCTTTACCCAGATTCTCCTGTAGTTGTTTCTTTATCTCTTCAAGCTCAACAAAAGCCATTCCATATGGAGTCTTGGATATTGGTAGTGCCCCAGGTATATGTTCAATTGAGAATTCAACATCTCTTCTAGGAGGAATACCAGGTAGTTCCTTAGAAAACACTTCCGTGAATTCCCTCACAATAGGCATTTCTTCAAGGATGGTTTCTTCCTTGGATTCAATCATCTGATCCAGATAAGCGTGATCATAGGGCAGTAATATCAATGCTTGAGATGATGGACATAAAGAATATTCATCTTCCTCTTGAAACTTGTAAAGAATCGGTGGTCGATTCTCCATATGGAGTGTGATTTCCCTCTCCCGACAATTTATGTTGGCTCTATATAAGGAAAGCCAATCCATGCCAAGAATTTCATAAAATTCCACCAGAGGGAGTATGACGAGGTTTTCCGGGAAATTCAATCCACATATTATAACAGGGGAGGACTTATACTCATGGGATGAAATGATTGCACCATTTTCTGTACTCATCGACATCTTCACTTCCATGATTTGTGGTGGTGCTGGGATTGTTCTACTAAACCTTCGAGATATAAAAGAATGCATAGAACCTGAATCAAAAAGTATGTTCGCTATTCTTGAATGAATAACTAGCGTACCTATCACCACTTCGTTGTCGGGGTTCACTTCGGCAGAAGTGATGGAAAAAGCTCTTCCTTGCTGCCTTGGAGGTTGTTGGTTGCCTCCGAAAACCCTTAGATTAGGGAAGTGATTTGAAAAATTTCCCGGTTCCTTGAATTTGTAGCATTGGAAAATGCATTGAGGTTCTAATGGAGCGTTACACTCCTCTTTTGCAGCCGCGGGCCTTTCTTGCCGACAGTTAACAGCTAGGTTCCCTTCTCTTCCACACCTGAAGCATTTCGTTGTCCTCTTAAGGCAATTTCCAGGGTGCTTCTTTCCGCACTTTTGGCAAGTGGGGTGATGTATCTTCTTAGCACCGTTGGATTTATCCATCGGACCACCAGTATTGAAGTCCACCTTACGCTTCCTGTCCCTATGATACCCCTATGATTCCCCGATCTCTATTTCAACCATGAGGGTACATCGAACAATTTCCTCATAGCTGTCGAAGTCACGGATCACTAATGCTTTCTGCGGGCTAGGCTTCAGCCCACCAAAGAAGCAGTCAACTTTTCATTCGAGGGTAATGAAAAAGCTAGAAGTGTATCGTGCAAGCCTTGTGAATTTTTCCTCGTACGCTCCAACAGATTGTTCATCTTTTTTCTTGAGGGAAAGGAAGTCCCTTTCCATATTAATCCAGAGGGTGAGAAGAAAATATTTATCGAACAACATCTTCTAGAAATCCTTCCATTCCAATGCCTCGATCTCCTCCTCAGGCTTCATATTTTTTATCAACATCCACCATTGATCAGCTTCACCCTCCATACAAAAAGCCTCCAGGAGAACCTTCTCTTGTTCAGAACATTGAAGGATAGAGAATATCTTTTCAATTGAGTTAATCAATTGTTCAGTGATCGTGGGATCAGATGATCCACTAAAAGTTGGAGGCCTTTGTCTCATGAAGCTCTCGATAATGACTTGTTCTTTCTCAGGGGGGGTTGAACGTTCCTCTTGACCCGTTTTTCTATTCAAAACATGAGTTAGTTGAGAGAGAAGCATGAAAAAGTTCGCGATTCTTGCTCCCATTAGATTGGGCATCTCAATAGTACAGTCATCACACTGATCTTCACAATGGTTGTTAGCCCGAGTCCTCCTATTATCGGCCATTGGCTGGAATAAAAAAAAGTTATGGGTAACACATAAAGGGTAATCCAAAGAAAAAAGTTTCTGACTTATAAAAAAACTTTTATTTCCTTAACTCATGAGTCTATAGGCTTCAATCTAGGCTTTTCATGATCTACTTTCTAACATATATTCTTAGGCACATTTTTTTAATTCCCTTAATAACGGTTCATACTAAGCCTGTGAATTTATCGAAACATATCCTCCGAGAGTTTTGTAACCAAAAGTACAGCAATGCCCGTTGTCGTGCACCAGTTCCCATTCGAGTCTAGATCAAAGCGGTGTTTTAGGGTTTTACCCCTAGAATACATTTGTGCTAGAGCTGCCTTTACCTGCTCGTATCCAGACAGGGATGTATTTGTTTGATAAACCACTTACTCAGTTCTTACAAAAACTTAGGGTTGTTTTTATTATACTTAGTCTTTTATCCAAGGCTTTACTAGGGTTTCCTAATCCCAAAAATAACTAAACCTATCCTCTGATACCAACTATGACAACCCTGCTTTTTATTACAAACTTAAACATGATTTATTACATAAAACTTCACTTGATACAACAAAGAAGATCGAGAGGTTTAGTGTATTTGGGGCTTAGGATCATTACATAAAAACATAAAACATGAAATACAACATCTTTATTGAAAACTTACATTACATGACCACTACATTCCCTCGTACTTAGCATTGCATGGGATAACTTGAGGATATACATAAGAAAAGGGTGAGCTATAAAGCCCGGTAAGGGAGTACACATGGAATAACATGAGGAGTACAATACATGTTAGACAACATGCATATCAATAGATCATAAGAGAAACATGAACATAAAGGCTTGATAAAGCATGATAATCATAACATGGAAATGTGGCAACAACACTTAACATGGAATTAGCATGAGCCAAGGCTCATTGCACATAGAGATTGAGTAAATCCTCATTGCACATAAAGCACGAGTAAACCCTAGGTTCACTTGAATTATCATGAGTCAACACTCATTTCACATGATGTATCATGATACTATACTTTACTGAATGCATTGGAGCGCTATAAGGGCGCACCCTTCTTAAACATTTCATTTCATGCATAAGTGTGCCACATAGATCATAAAACATGGATTAATAAAACATAATCATTTAGTCCATGATAAAGGAATGTGGAATTAATACATGAAACTTTGTAATCAATAAGTAAATGTGCATAAAGGTGAATACCCTTGATGGAGAAATGGGCATGGTATCCACCACACAATGGCATTGGCTTAGAAAATCGGTGTGATTTCGACAGCGTAACGGCGTGACATAAGAATTCATCAAAATGGTTGATGAGAGGGAAAGGGTCTCATCATAATATTTATATGTAATGGACAGTAAGGAGGTCATATAGATACATGTCCCAAAAATTGTAATGGAATTTAGATTCATCATACAAAATTATAGTTTGAATTTAAATGAGGAGAGAGAAGTCCCATTCGGAATTTTGGCATAGTAACGAGTGTACATGGGAGGCATTTAATGAGAGAGAAAGGGGTCTCACATCATTCAAACATAAAGAGGGAAGTATGAGGGAGGTGCTAAACCATACCCCAACATTCATAATCGAAATTAAAAGGGCAATACAACTTAAAGAAAATTGACAAAAAATGAGAAAGGAAGAAAAACCCTTACTTGGAAGTGTGCTTCCAAAGGCTAGAGAGAGGCTTGTGAGAGGCTTCTTGGGAGCTTGGGGCACCTTGGGAGGATTCTAGAGAGAGTATATCAGATTTTGGACGAACTCCAAAGGCTTTGTGTGAGGATTAAGTGGGAGCTTGGGTGGGTTTATATAGGAAAGGTAAGGGAATTCTTTATTATTTAGGTTTGGGACCCTTTATATTAAATTAATCCAAACCACAAACCATCCCATGGTTTTTGACCATGGTTTTTTTAAAAGGGAAGAGGAAAAAAATATTTTATAAGGCCAAATTTAGAACTTCTTAAAATAATAGGGTTGCTTATGTGGAGGTGAGTCACACTCCCATGGAAAACAATTTAAAAAGACAAGGTGTTTAATAAGTCCTGAGGGGTCCATTAATGCTTTGAAAAGTATGTCAAACAAACCCAAAATCACATTATTTTAATGGTAAAACATATATTGGCCGAACATAAATATTATAGTATTTAATTAAATCACTATTGGGTCATTATGATGTCATAAAACACATTATATATTTTAACGGTATTTAATTTTTACCCAAAAATTTAACTGTCTCAGAAAATTATGAAAAATTCACCATTGGATAATTTCGACATCCTGATTCAAAAAATAAAATTTATTTTATCTAAATAATTTTATAATTATGTTCATTTTCACTTTTAAGATAAAAACCGACATTTATCGAAAATTCACGGGTTTTGACAGAAATGGCTTTCAAACCTTAATAAAAATTATAATTGCATTAATAAAATTATAAGATCATTTATATTTAATGAAATTTAATTTAATAATAATAATAATAATAATATTTTATTAAAATAATATTTAATTAACAAAATCATTTAATTTAATAAAATAGAATACTAAATTAAATAATAACTATAAAGACTATTTGTACTTTAAAAACTATTTACATTGTATCCATAATGAAAAAAAGTATATACATTATTATTTACAAAAATAATAATTTACATGAACAAAGTACTATCAATTTGTTACATAATCCCTTAAAACAGCCGGATAAGACCTAAGGGTAAGGTGTGCGATGGTAAAAGACTCTTGGGGTGGCTCAGATAACATCGCTCGAGTGGTAATCTCTATCAACTTTCACTTTTCACATAGATGGTCCTGTTCGAGCTTAACATGATGAAGATCAGCTTGGGATTGGTCAAGAGAGAATCCCAAGGATGCTACCTCTTTTCCATGCTCCGAAAAATGGGATTCATATGGAGTAATTCTACTGGATGAGGTCATCGCTTCTTTTGTCTGAGTAAATTGGATTTGTTAAAGTCCTATATTTATACTAATCATGTGATCACTGTTCAATGAATATATTAACAACGGTCAAAATTATTAACATAAAACCAAAGAAGTTGACATCTTATAAAAACATTTTGCATAAAGAGACATTTAACTAGATCAAGAGGGATTTTCTATTAATGAAACTTTGGGTCGTTACATCTTAAAAAGGGGAAATTATTTTTTTCCCCTTCTTATGTTTTAACCCCAATACTATCCCCTCCTCTCCCTCTCATTTTCATAACCCCTTAAAGGCCTTGGGTGGCTTCTCCCCCCCATCCTCCTTCATGTTTTGGGTGGATTCATACTTCGGTAAGTCTTGTTATCCTCCTTCATCATTCCTTCCCTTGGATTCTTGGTTACACTTGGGAAGTTATCTCTTGGCCAAACCCTAGAGGCTAGGGTTGATTTTTGTATTTTTTCTATGATGTTAGGGTGAGTGGATTATCTTTCAGGATTGGTTCTTCCTTCTTCCATAGTTTCATCCCATCTTCACGTCATTGAGGCAGGTGTTTCCATCCATTTCCTTTCCAGAACATTTCATTTGATGCTTGAGTGTTACAAATTGATTTTTAAATGTTTCTCCCATGAATTTTATGTTCTTGTTGATCTTATTATGGATTTTTCATGGTGGAAATTTGATAAAAGATTGTATTTCCAAATGGATTTCTTTAGTTATATATTTACATATGATTATAATTTCCTTGATAAAATTAAAATTCACCTTAAAATATGTTTTGGGACATTTTTAAATGTTTATAGCCCTTGTTTTTTATTATGTAGTTGTCTTTCTTGTGAATTGATCCTAATGTGCGGGTTGAGGTGACTTTTATACTTTGGTTATTTTATATGAACCCTTTTGGTAAATTTTAATGCACCTAGAATTATTTAATTTAAATAATTGGTACCTTGTTGGATTCAATGGGTGTTACATTATATGTACTCACATCCATATGTTCATTGGGTGTACACTTGGATAGACACACAAATGTTAATGGATTCCTAAAATGTTTTTAACATTAAACCCCAGGATTTTAAAACACCTTTCTTTCTACCTTCTTCTCTTGTTTAGTTTTTCTCTTTCAAAATGGTTCTTCCAAAACCAAAATTTTTCCTAAATTATCTCATAGTTTCTATGTGGCTTAAAAAATGAGTGGTAAATTTATTTTCCTAATTATATACCATTTGGAATACTGGAATGGGAAATAGTGACTAAAGAATGTAATGTCCTATTTAGCACCTTTTGAGAATTTGTTTTTATTCAAATTAGTTTTAGAAATGGGTTTCGATAAAAAAAAGAAATTTTGAAATGTTAAGGCCTAGTTGGAACCTTGTGGGGTTTTAGGATGTGGTTTTGAAACACATGCAAGATGTCGACCCCATAGGCACCTTGATTGGATCTATGTGCGGTGAGAACCCTATGGTCATTGTTCCTAGGAGAGGGCCATCACATAGTTGGTTTCAGAGTTTGGGAAAGTCTTAGACAGTGGAATCTGTGGGTTATGGGTTTATTAATTTCTTGTGATGACTCCCCATTCTCCTTTTTAAAATTATCATGGTATTCTTAGACATCACCTAGATGGTCAGGTTATAGTTTCTTATAGGTCCCTTTTAGATGGACCGGTGCCCCTGGATTTGTTGAGAGGTCATATGGGATTTTCCACTAGTGAGGCTAGTTAAGAGAATCCACTTGATTATTGACTATGGAGATGCACCATACACTGATAGGTGAGTTATAAACAACTATAACTAGGGATTACTTCTAGATATGTTTAGGAAATTCCCATGATTATCTATCTTTATGTTTGGTTTTATTCTAATGCACTTTATTTTCTACTCCGATAGCTCTTTCCTACTTCTAGTGCTCCCTTTATTTTCAGAATAGATATTTGATCATCAGGTTTGATTTATTTTGGTGGATTTGATTCTTGAGATGTGTTTTTATAATGGAAATCTATTTTAAAAAGGGAAAACAATGAATCATTTTCAAATATGTTTTCAAGGAAAATTTATGTTTGGTTCTTTAAGGGTGAAAAATATTATTTTACTAAATGTATTTAAAACTAGATTTTATAGAATATTTAGGGAAAGTACATGTATGTATTTTTTGGTGCTTACATACTGAACTATTTATACTCACACCATACTTGTTCCACTCATAGTCGGTAGAACTGAGTAATTTTTTAGGTTTAGGTTTTTTTTAGGTTGCCTGTGGAGAATGCTGTTTTTTGTGGTTGGTGGTGACCAAGAGTTTACATGGATATTTGGCCAAGTTCCATTTTGGTTTTATATTATTATCTAGACCTTATGTTCTATTCATCTACTATTTTATTTGGATTATGTCGATGTATTTATGTGTATTTGGTGTTTATGGATCCTCTTTGTTTATGCTAATTTTTATGTTTGGTTGTTTTATTTCTGTTGTTTATTAGGATAAATCTTTCCCACTTGTGATATCTTGATTCTTGATGCTAGTTGTCAGCTCGAGAGGATTGGGAATGCCTCTCAGGCCTTTCTCGCATGCCGGGTCAGGTGTTGGGATATATGGAATGCCGACATAGTTCATGAGAAAGTGTGATTGTAATAAATATATGGAAATAATTTCCCAAGTTACCTATACGTTTTATGTATACTTTTTCTAGATTTTTATGTATATTTTAGGATTTCTCAAGGTAATATAATGAGTTTTTGTTTTAATAAAAGTATTTTCTACCTATTATCGGTGAAAATATATGTGTATTTAATGATTCTTGATCAAGATTAACATCAAATTAATCATTATAGTTGATTCTTATGGCTCTTGTCCTATGGTAAATCTTTATTCCATATTTCATGATTTATGTTCCATGTTTTGATGGGTATGAATTCCATTATGTTATACCTATGAAGTATGATTATTTCATCATACCCTTATTCTCATATAACTCTCACAAATTACATTTTACTTGTTAATTCTTATGTTTACCCATAATGAGTATTTGAAATCACCCAACTTATGTTTCCTTTCCCACAGTTTTTGAAGAATGATGCTAAATGATTTCTGTCTAGAAATATTTCACATGTTGATAATTTTATGAGAGATTTTGGAGAATTAATATAGAATATTAAAATATGGGTATAGTGAGAGAAATAATCTCCTTAGGTCCTGACTGTTGTTTATGTATTAGTTTGTCAAAATTTTATAAAAGTATAAACCTAAAAGGTCTTTGGTTTTATTAGTGATACAATATTTATTTTTCATGTTGTAAGTATTGGATTAAAAAATGGGTCATATTTATCGGTATCAAATATATAAAAATAATTCTTATTTTTTTTGCACCAGATCTGGGAGTGTGGGTTCACGACTGTTACACTTCTTATTAGATCAAGGTTTAGACAAATTTGGATATTGTGATGTTTTTAAATGACTTTATCTTAAGATATATAGATACCATCACGAGTTTATAATTTTAAGTTTGATCATAAGTTCAAATTCATAGACATCCCTTTTGAGTTTCTAAGTAATGTAATTCTGTGGTGGCTAATTATATTCTGTGAGATGTTTCATTAGATTCTGTTATATATAACCCTTCAGTTTAACATGAAGTATTATTTTTTAAAAGTGATATTAAACTTTTGATAATGTAATATTAATGGTATGAGATTAACTTTAAGTTTAAAACTTTCACGAATTTTATTATTTAAATATAGGGTTATTTATTTATGTAAATGATTAGCATATCTTAGATATTATATGACGGGGGAATATATATTTTTGGTATAATAATTTAAGAAATATTTCTATTTTTTGGAGATAAATGTTGAATTTATCTTCTAAGAATACATTATCTAATAATTCTAGTTTTTGGGATCTTTTTTAAACGTTTTGTGTTTTTTTTATTTTTAGAGAAGGAGATATTATTTCTTAGTAAGAAGGTTTTTTACTTTTTGGGAATTATCTAACTGTGTGATAACTATTTCGGTTTGAGATAAGGTATAAAGATAAGAGGAATAATTTTTTATTATATTATGGATTATGTGATTCGTTAGATGGTGATTTTAGTGCTTTAGACATATAATTTTAGGTTGAATACTCATCGTTCAGAGAAAAATATTGGATTGTGGTGGAAAGTGATTAAAAAATAAAATTCTATATTTCAAGTAATTATATTTATATATGTTCTTAATTTAGATAGTAAATTAAAAAATAAATCCTAGGAAAATGATATTGAAAGAAAAAATTTATCCTATTACCATCATTTATGATGAATCTATATCCATTTCACACCTATTTATTTTAAGATTTTGTGGTCATTGATTTTCCAATAATCATTCACCTTTTTGTGATCATTGATCTCTATCAATATCCAACATTAATTGAACATTATGTTTTTCTTCATGTCCATATTTTTACTTTCGACTAATTGTTTCCTATTTTTAAACCTATTATATGTTATGTCACGTGACATTCATACTTCCAATTCACTCTTTTCAATAGAAAGTTTCATTAAACCTTTTTATGTAATATTTCTACAAAGGTATTTTAAAATTTCAACCACTATTTAATAAGATTGAGTTAAAAATTTAACGAATATAATTTTTATTTGGGGTAGAATATAATAACAATTTTTTTTAAAAGGAATGACTATGTTCATTATTGTACAAAATATGCAACACCGAGCATAAATGAAGTGTGAGATATTATTATTTAAATATGACCACTAAAATCTAGAAATTAAATACGAGGGTTTGTATAAGATTGAATAATTTTTTAAATATATATATAAGGTTGTTAATCAATACAAATTTATTTATTAATTAGTTGGAAATAAGTACTCAATTTTAAGTAAATCTGTTTTATTCTCCAAAGATATTTTTTCTTGAAAATTAATTTAATTTTCTTTTTTGAGTGAATATTATAATTAATTATTGGAAAACTTTTGTAATTTTATTTTATTAAATATATATATATATATATATATTAAAATAATCATATCCAAATTATCTTTGGGTGATATTTTGGTATTTTTTCTAAAAATATTGAATTATCTGTGAATAGTGAAAAATATTGATTTTTTTTAAAAAGTTACTTTATTTTAAAGTATTTTAAAAGTAAAATTATATTTTGATTAATTTTATACTTTAATTAGTTAATTTTTATTTAAAATAATCCAATTATTTTTCTTGAAATTATTTTTATACTTTATTTAGTATAAAAAAATTTATATTATAAAAGAGAATTTTACTGAAAACCCATTTTTCATCACATTTTTTCCAGTTTGATTTTATGGTAAATTAGACAAATTATGGGTATTTATTTTTGAAAATGTATTCTATATTTTTGAATCAAAAGTGTAAATTTATGTGATTATAACCATTATAATATTTTATTCAAATTAAATGCAAAAATGTCACACTCTTGTTTTTAATAACTATAATATTTTTAACAGGGGGATAAACAAAGGATGTGTTTGGTTATAAATATTATTTTTAAAAATAAATAATTTATATTTACCATTATAATTTAATTTTAATTTTTAGTGAGGAAATAATTACCCTAAATGCTTACACAGTTTTGATGCAGTAATAATTCAATTAATGGAAAAATCAAATAAATGATATTAAAAACATTAAAAGTTATATAATTTGAGATAATATGAGTGATAAATGAATTGTATAGATTAATGTAATATTTTAGGGATGTAATAAATTATTGTTTTGGATTTAATTTTTTTATTGATGTTATTAAAGTCAATGTAATGAGTATTTCTAAAAATTGACATTAATTGAATTTTATATTAAATAATATTTTATTAAGTGATATAAAATTTATGAAAATATTATATTCTGAAAATTAATTATTATATGTGTTATAATATTAAAAATTTTCCATTTATGGGATTTTTTTCTTTTATATAGTAACTATGATGACCTACAAAGAGTAAAAAACCATATTGTCATTGTAAGTGTGGAAACGGTTAATGGTGGTTAAAAACAAAAGACAAGGGTAAAAATAGTAAAAACTTGTAAAAATTTAATTATATGATATTATTTTGACTGATACTCATATTATATTCGAATATTATCAATTTTATTCCATTCGTACATCCATATTAATTTATATTAATTTAATATTTTTTTAAAATTCCAAGAGTACCCCTCCCATATCTTATAAAAGGAATCCCTTATTCTCTTTAATTTACACTTAAAAACTCATTTTTTCAGAAAATATCTAAAAAAATACCTTCCAAAAATCTCTTCCCATGTTATATGGGCCTTTCTTATGGAATAATACCAGCCTTATTAGTCTTAAGGTGTTAAGAAAATGAGGTTTTCCAAAGTATTGGTATCGTTCTAAACCAATCATTTCAATTTTATTTCTATATCCACCTCATTAAAAACATCTAGAACCATTATTATATAATAAAATAATTTTATTATATATATTTAAATTTTATTATGTTAATTTAATAACCTGTATCCATATTAAACATCCATTAAATGAAAAGGAAACCATCATTCGTGTGTATGGAGGACTACTATCCCACCGACTGATGTAATCAATCTTCCATCACCACCTCTCAAGGATGGTTCTAATGCTATATATGATGTATATATATGATATTCATGACATATTTATTATTTTATAAATTTAATAAAACACCTATTTTATTACCATTTCATTCACTAAAAATTGATAATGTTGTTCATGTGTACGTATGTGCTTCCATATTCACGAAGCGATGTGATTTACTTTTCATCACCACATCACATGGATGAGATATATAAGTGTATTTAAATAAATAATATTATATTTATGATATTATTATTATTATTATTTAAATATATAATAATACTTACATTCTTTTCATAATGATCGTTGAAAAATGGAAATGTTACTCATGCGTATGTATGACCAACCATCTCCATGATTGAAATGTAGTTCATTTTTCAAGACCATATTTGAGGGTTGGATTTAAAAGTACAATTGACGAATAAAAATGGTAATTATTTATTTATTTCTATTATACATCAATTAACCCTTTGACCATGTTTTACATACTGAAGTCCTTTTGAAATAATGGATTGAACGTCCTCAAAACACTTGATGCTGACTTAACTGATTAATTAAATAAAAATATCATTTTAATAAAAGAAAAAATGGTTTAATGATGTAGAATTAATCTAGGATAATTTTACTAAGAAATAAAATAATATATGTGAGTCTATTATATATGTTTTGAAGGATATATATATCAAGTTTAACTCAAGCTAAGGGATTTTGTATCGATTTATTTTAATTGAGGCATATTTTATGGTAATATACCTAATTTATTTTATATGGTGAACATAATAGACTTTTAAATTTTATATCATAAATCCTTCATACTTCGTGATATTTTATGTTTCGATTTGAAATATTCTATTCAATGGTATTAGACTTTAAGTTTTCCAAGTGGTAAATAGTTTCTTAACACAATTTTCTTTTATTGGGTTATAACTCTTCATCATTAACATTATTGGGCCATGATTATGTATAGATCCATATATCAATTTATTTATTTTATATTTCCACTTTTTTGTGGATTTTAATTTATTACTCATAATCACTTTTAATTAATTCTTAATTCAGTGATATGATCTTTGTAAGGGTTATTCGTCTAAAATTCCCTTTCCATGAGACATATTTTTATAATATGAGTCTATCTTATTGAGGTGTATATAATGTACCTTTGACATTTTATATCATTAATATCCTTAAATTCATAATATTTAAAGTTTTGTTTTAAGTTATCCATTTATGGATCCTACGATTGAAAAGTTACCAAAGTGGAAAAGCCTCTATGTTACAACCTCCTTTCTTTTCAGGATTTCTTATGTTCAAGGTTCATTTTGAGAAGAAATAATAAGATATTATTTTCTTGAACTACATATATTTTAATATCCTTTGGTTATAATTTTTTTTACATGTTTAATTTTAATTTCCACACATATTGATAAAAGAAACATCAATGAATTTGTTTGTAATTGATTTTGATATTATACCTTCTTTTAGATCAAGAATCATTATCTTACATATACATGTTTTCTAAAAAAAATTCAAAAAATGTTCTTTTATAAACATAAATAGTTTTCAAAATATATTTTATATGATCCTTGACCTTCTTTTTAAATGTTTTCAAAATTAAATATCTTAATTTTTAACAAATGGTACAACCTTTACTCCTTTTACAAATTGTTTGAAAATAAAATTTATTTTCAACATTTACAACATGAACAGATTTTCCCTCCATCGAGACCATTATTTTTCATTTAAATTTTTTATAATTTTTCAAGGATATTTTCAAGGAAAATAATTTGACAATATTTTATAAATTTTTAATTATTAAAAGTTAATTTCAAAGTCAAAAATATATATGTTTTCTCAAGAAGGGTTTTAATGATATTTCAATTTATAAACACAAATAACCCTTGATGTTACTTATTCATTAATTTGGATATTTGGTATTGATACTATCCCCATTCTTTATTTAGTTGTATTTTGATTATTTGAAATTTATTTTCATAGAACTCATTTCTTTTCCATGGTTTAATCAAGTTAAGGAAGGAATAATAGATGTTTTATGAGTTTTATGATGAGATGCATGATCTACATGCATTATTTATTTTATGTTTATTCACCATTATGTCTGATGATTTGTGGTTCTATTATAAACCAATTGAAGGTGGTTCCTTTCTAAACTAAGGATGGGTGGTTATATTATAACCAATAATGGGTGTCTCTGGCATAGTCCTCTAATACATTGGGTATGGAAGTCGACTGTATTTATTCCATTTTTAAGAGTGGTTGCAAGAGCAACATGGAAATGATTTCACAAGTTACCAATATGTTTTTATATGATTTATATGGGATTTTATGTAAATATTTTGATTTTTCAAGGTATGATAATGAGTATATGTTTACTGAAAAGTATTTTCTACTTCTTATGGATGAAAAGCTATGGGTTTTTAATGATTCCTTAATTAATGTTGAAATAAAATTATTAATGATTATTTATTCTTTTGACTCTTTTTATATGGTATATATTTATGAATTGTTTCATGATTTATGATATATATTTTTAAGGGTTTGAATTCTATTATGTTATGATTGTTCACTATAATTATGTCATCACACCATTTTACTCATCTTACTGTCACGGATGACATTCAATTGTTAATTATTATGTTTACCCTTAATAATAAATTGATATTACCCTTATTATGTTCCCTTTATCCCAATATATGAGGAACAATGTTAATTATTTGTGTCTATAGAGGTTTCAAATGTGTAGAATTTTATGGTAGATATTTAATACTTAATATGGAATATGAAAAGATGGGTATAATGGTAAATATACTGTCTAGAAGTCGTGAGGGTTGTTTTATAATAGATTTCCCTAATTATATTAAACTATAAACATAAATTGTCCTTTGGTATGTAAGTAATATAATATTTCCTTTTGTTTTTTTAATGTTTTGATGGAATCAATAGGGTCACATTTATTCATATCAATGCCAAAAATGTAAGACTTTTATTTTTTTCATCAGATCCAAGAGTGAGGGTTCATGGTCATTATATTTGGTATAAGATCAGGGTCCGGATAACTTTTGAGATTAGGATGTTTCATATGAGGTTATCATAATATTTATGGATACCATCATGGGTTTATAGGTTTAAGGTTGATCATAAGTTCAAAATATTAGACACCCCTTTTGAGGTTTTAAGTGATGGAATTTTAAAGTGACTAATGATATTTTCAGAGACATTTTAGTGGATTTATGTTTTTATAACCCTTAGGTTTAAAATGAAGTATTATTTCATAAAACTTCTATTAAACTTTTGGGAACATAAGTATAAATTTATGAGATAAACTTTGAGTTTAAAACTTTAGTTAATGTTATTATTGGTATTGTTATCACCAGTATTTGTGAATCTTACAATTTTCATTGAATATTTCATAATTTTTAAAATAATTTGGAAATAAAAATACTGTTTCTATGTAATCCTTAGAGAATGGACTTGTATATAGATAATATCACATTAGGACTCTTGTATTCTAATAATAATTTTATTCTTAGTAGTTAAGTGTTTTTTTATTACTACCCTTAGCACAAATATTTGTAAATCTTACACTTTTCCATCAAAAATTTTAGAAGTTTGAAGATTATATGGTAAATAAAATATAGTATGCCAAAAATATTTGGAGAATGGTCACAGATATTGTGGATATTACTTTAGGACTCATGTATTCTACTAATAATTTTATTCTTAGTAGTTAATGATTTTTTATTATAACCCTTATCCAAAAATAATGTGTAGCCACTAGACATCCATGCCAATTGAACTACAAGACCATATGGGACTAGAGGTTGACCACTCCCAATGGGAGTCATCCTTGACCAGCCAACATACTAATAGGAATGTACCTCCTTCAAGAAGAATATGGGCCCTTGTATAAGTCCCATGGTTCGTGAGCCCACATGCACACGTATAGACTCAGTGGTTGGAGGCCTGTGTGATAGAGATTATGTGTGTGGTACAGGTGATGAATCTGTTTCTAGCTCGTTTAAGTGAAATTTGTGAAATTTATTATATACCATAGGTAATTAGGTGTGATATTTTTGATACGGTATAGGGAGAATCGGATATGTACCGTCCAATCACGCCTCTCACCGATCTCGACTTTCCACTCTTATCTTACAAATCGCATGATCAAAAAAAATCTCCATGTACCTCGAAAATTAAAATTTGGTCTATCCTATGCAGCATGAGACTTCCATCCTCAACCTCCCACTCATCCTTCTCCTTCCTGGGATGCCAGTTTGACATGGAAGCTCGAAGATAGTTTCATGATCACTCGATTTTCTTCATTGCCACCATCATAAGAACTTTGATAATATCTACATGGTTTCAAGATGAAAAACTAAAACCACCACTATATCCAAGTGTAGACACCAGTATCTTCCAAAATATACCCTCTAGCACTTGAATATGGCACATGATCAACCTTTTATAATGAGATCGAGGCAAAGACAAGAGCTGAAGATGTACCAAACATTTCAGTGTCCACAAACCCCTTCCACCTCCGATGTATTTTCAATCCAAATTAACTTGTATTTTTTGGGTTTATGTGGAATTATTAAAGGGAATCGATTCCATCACATGATCATTATTTGATCATGCGATTTAAGAAAAGATAAATAATTAAGGCATCACAAGTAACTCAACAACCATAAACTTGTCCTCCTTCGAGTGATTTTTAATCTGATTTAAATTATATTTTTCTGATGATGTGACATTGTGAATGAAGATTAAGCGTAGACCTCAACTTCCATGTTGGTGAAATGTTCCCTTTATCCCATAAAAAGTGATTCCATCCTCAGTCTCCAAAAACCTATATATACCATGATCCCTTCATGAAAATGACACGAAATGGGAGAGGGGGAGGAACTTTAGAAAATAAGGAATGGAGGAGAAACACTAAAGGAATACAAGGGCCAGAAACCACCCGATCAAAGTTAATCTCTATAAAATTTAAGAGAACCATATCGTGAGAACCTATTGTGGGATGTCTTCAAAAGAACCCATTGCATGATATCCAGAAGATCACACGATTGCAAGACAGAATAATGTCATGTGAATTCTTTATTATTATGGGACTAGTAGACAATCATTTACATTACCATCTTACCTTACTCGGAAGAGTTTAGTCAAAACTCCTTGAAAATCATGCGATTTCATATGGGGTATTGAGGGTCAGATGATCCCATCATACGGGTATTCCCTGAGTAAGCTCCTCAACCCAAATATCAGTATACATGTGAAAACCATCATTTTTTAGGATTCCTAAACATGGTTTCATTAGTAGTTGATTCAATAGGGCATGGACCACAAGTATCTTCTCATGTGGACGAAGTGTTGAGGATTTGAACTCCATGCCTAAAGGTGCACCGATAGTCCTTGACCAAGATCCCCCTTGTGTATATGTGACGCTAGAGGACATTCCCAATGCTCATCCATAGAATCCCTCCCATTATTTTTCGGATATCACAAGCTCATACGATGATCATGCAATCATTCCATTCATATTTAAATAATGGGAAAACACCTCCTCACCATAAGAAGTTAAGATCATACACCCTAGGTCTTGCGATGAACCCCTTCTCAGTCTCATAGTGCAGGATTCAGAATGTGAAACCCATAATCCATGCACCCTTCACTATGTAATTCCTTCCATCACCCATGAATGTAGAGGCTTTGATATACATTCCCATTCATTACCACAACACCATTCTTGATACCCCTTTAGGGTCATACGATTTTCATAAACGATGGAGTTCTATTTGACTCCCTCATGTGGACACCCCCTAACATGTGTGTGGACTCAACTTGGTGAATATTTCATGATTAAACCCTTATATGGCCATTCATCCCTCTACATGGACTAATAATAACCCATGTATCTTAAGGCATGATCCCTTTGTACATTCACATGTGATTCTTGGATGAGTGCAAGATCCTAAACATATATACAAGACCCTGCCATGTGAATTGTTTAAGGACACCCAATTCCTCATTAGACTTACGATGGCTACATGTGGTTTTTGATGTGTCACTTTTATCACAAGACAAGCCTTGGACAACTCAAGTTGACATCACCTTAGTTGGTCAACATGTCACCATTTTCATGCGATGATCCAAGGACAAGCCAAGTTGATCAGGAGAAAACCCCTTGACATGGCTACATTGTCACACATCAAGCCTAAAACAAATTCTTATGAATCATGTGAAGTACCCATGAGTTTTCAGCCTTGTTCATGAAAATATATCTCAAAAAATTCACACTGATCATCCGAATGAGTCATTGACATGTTTGTGTGATCATTCTATTGTCCATAGACATGTCTATATTTGTCACGACCTGTCCTCGGGACCCGTTCCGTGACTACCCAAATCCCTCCTTCCATAGGCTAGGGGCTGGCGACTAGCAGCAAAGGTGTAAAACCCGATATAAGGGAAGGAATTGCCTTTATGTAAGAGAAGAATCACCCCATATTAAGAAAGAAGAAGTAAACACTATGTAAACTATAAATCAAACGTGCTGAAAGTACAAGGGGCCATAAATACAAGCCTAAAAGAAAGGTACAACAACAACTGAAACTAAAGTACAACTCAAAGGACAACAGCTGAAAGGTGACAATACACTCTTGAATCGTCCTCTGGCTTCCTACCTGAAGTGTACGTATAGATCTCCTCCTCATCACTCTACATCCGTCCGTCTCCTACGGGTACCGACTCGTCGTGAAATCCACCTCCGGGCACTGGCTCGACGTGAGATCCTCCTCCAGGTATCGTCTAGCTCTAAAAGCCTCAACCACGATCAGTGATGTCCGTCATCTGCAACCAACAAAACATAGTGCGGGTGAAGCCCGTGCAGGGGTGAGTATATGATACTCAGTAGGGACCCTGAGACCCCCGAAGGTCTCCCTGAATCCAAAAAGGATAAATCAAAAATAAAAGATACAATCACGAAGTATCATCCAACTCTACTTAGGTATATGCCCATACATATACCTAAGTCATCATATCCAATTCAGCTCCAACTCATGAGCTCAAGTACAATCCAGTCCACTCAGGAAAGTAAAACTTAATCCACAAAGGAAGTACGACCCAATCCACACAGGAAAGCATAAACCAATCCACAATGGATATCAAGTCAATCACATCGAAGATAATGATTGAAATTCAAGACTCAGCTCACACAGGTATCCATTTATGAAGAGGGGTGGAGATGATTAGATGTAGCCTTGGAATCATCTCCTCTACCAAACCCACATAAGATCCAAGTTTAGTAGTCATCGCTACCGAACCCACGGAGGATCCAAGTATAGTAGTCATCGTCGTCGAACCCACGGAGGATCCCAGCATGGTAGTCGAAACCACAGAGGATCCCAGTACAATAGTCATCCTCGTCAAACACATGGAGGATCCTAGTACGGTAGTCATCCTCGTCGAACCTAAGGAGGATCCCAGTAAGGTAGTCTTCCTCGTCGAACCCACAGAGGATCCCAGTACGGTAGTCGTCCTCATCGAACCCACAGAGGATCCTAGTCCAATCATCGTCGTCGTCACAGTCGCAGCCAGCTCTAGGGTTCCCGCACACAGCACGCTCGTTCTGGGAGGATCCGCTCCACGAGCCAAGGGGTCGATACATCAACTTTCACGTAGACCTGAGTTGATGGATCGCAAAGTTCCGTCTCGACAATAGGAACTCAACGCGACAGAAGACACGTCAATCAGACGCCTGGTATGAGAGTTGTTGGCCTTTTCGTTCCAGGGGCCCGGTTGGTTTTTAAGTCAAAAAACAACTCTACCATACTCCAACTGCGTCCAAACTTCGAGCGGAGTAATCCAAAAGGTCCGTCTCACTAAGAGGAACCCAACAAAGTCGACGACACCTCAATCAGACGTCCGGAACTCAAGTTATAAGCGTTTCTGATCCGAGGGCCTGGTTAGTTTCGTGTTCGAACCAACCCGGATGTACCCAAAGCTCTATGAAACCTTTAGTGTAATAAACCAAAATGGTAATCTTGATCCAATGATCCCAACGCAACTAACAGTGCATCGATCGATGGTCTGTAGCCCAAGTTATGGGCCTTTGAACGAAGCTGTCCGATTTTAGGGGGTTTTGGGCCCGGACCGACCCGGCTCGAGACCCCCTGGGCGGGCCGAACCAGGTCGACCCGACCCGGGTCCGGGTCTGGCCCACTATGGCGCATCCCTGCCCTACCCTGCACGGGTGCCGCACGCCACGCAAACGCGAAAGGGGGGGGGGGGGCTGCTACCCCCTTCGAACCGAACGGCAGACCCCACGGGGTCCGCCCTGCTTCGCTGACCAGGGGTTCAAACCCCTAGTTTTTCCGGATCTGGAAAGCCGTAACGGCCCGCCAGTTGTGCCACGTGGGACCCCGCGGTCCCACCCTCCATGCACCGATGGCAGGTGGTTCCGGTCGCCCTCCTGGTCTTCCACCACGGCCGAAAGGCCGCGACTCTTGGTGCTCCAGTGGCTGGGGAGTTCGGTCGCCCCTGTTGGTGACCACCGCGGCCTTAGGCCGCATCCCTTGTTCATCCGGCTCGGCGCGATGGCGTCGTACCCCTCCACCGTGCCCCGACCTTGGCCGTGGGTTATTCGGCTTCGGCATGGCGCGACGGTGCCGCGCTTCTTCACCGCGGCCCGCTCCGGCCGCGGTTCTCTCGTTCCCTCGCGGTGCGACGACACCGCGTTTCCTTCGTTCCAAACCACGTAATATTTAGAAACAAAAAGGGGAGGTGGTTCGGCCATGTTCGTGGGGTCTGACCTCCTCCTGTTATCTTGATAACAGGTGGCTTAATTTTTAATGTTGAAAGCCCAAATAAACACAGACTTAAATTCAAACCCCTACCACGAAGAAGGCGTTCTTCGGCGTCGCGGTAAACGGCATCGCGGTAGACGGCGTCGCGGTAGACGGGTGTCATTCCATCAATTTTGGGAAGGATGAAGCCGAGGGTGGCATCGGAGTTCTTCGTTCTTCATTAGAGGAAGAGGAAAACTCTCCAAGTGCTGGGCATTGTGCTTCGTTGTTAGCGTTCCGCCGCTGGAAGAAGCCATCCTGAACTCCTCCCCCTAGCCTCCTTTAAAAAGGAGTGGTATGTTCGTCGTTGGCACGCATGTCATAAATGGGGGATTTATGACATAGGGCCCCACCCAATTAATCCGCTGTGGAGGAACATTAAAAAGGTAAGGATCCTCATTAATTTAAAACGTTGGCATTTAATTAAAGAGAGGGAGGGAAGGTTCCTCATAAACTTGAGGGGTTGACATGAATTAAAGAATGAGAGTGGGTGAGTTATAAATTAATGGGGGGGGGGGGTTCCAACTTTAAGAGAGGTTAGAGGAATTTGAAAATGTGGTGATGGTGTGGGTTCTCACCTCACTAATATCCTATCAAGAGGAGTTAGGATTTAGTGGGTCCCACCTCAACTTCCACACGTAGGTTATAATTACATAGAGTAGAAATAAAATCGCAACATGTATTTTATTTCACTCTTTAATTAAACCACTTCATTTTTAACAACGCCTTTTGAGCAAACACAACTCCAGTGAAAGCATCCTTAAGCAAAAAGCAGCGTTGTGGTTTCATCGGTGCCCTTGGATTTTGATTCCGAGCATCGGTTCAAACTTTAGAAAAAACCCGCTCGTTCGTTCATTTAATGTACCCGAGCTAAACTTCAGAAATTGATTCCGGGCACACTGGGCCTCAGAATCAGGTGCCGTCAGAAACTTCGCACTCGTAAAATCCCAAAAAAGTTATGAAAAAAAATTCCTTGAAATTTCCAGTTCTTTACATTACTCCCACCTCAGGTCTTTATGTCCCCGTAAAGCTATAACACAAACAAGGGAAAAAAAGTGGTACTGAGCACGCAACTGATCATACTGCTCCCATGTGCTCTCCTGGAGGTTCCCGTGCTGCCAGTGAAAGCGCACCTGAGGAATCGAACATCCACATAGGACCCGCTCCTGTCAATCCTCGTTCTCCACTAGAACCTCCGTGAATATCGCCCCGTCATCGATGTATACCTCCCCATGGTCGATGATATGCATCGGGTCGTGCACGTATCTCTTTAGTCGAGATATGTGGAAGACGTCGTGCACCCGGTGCAACGGAGGTGGTAATTCTAGGAGATAAGCCGCCTCAACTATCTTACTGAGAATCTGGAATGGTCCTATGAAGAATGGAGATAACTTTCCATCCCGGCCAAATCTCCGTAATCCACGTCGAGGTGAGACCCGCATGAAAATGTGGTCACCATCCTCGAACTCTAGTGGTCTCCGCCTCCTGTCAGCATAAGACTTCTGCCAGCTCTGAGCTGTCCTCATCCACTCTTGGATGACCTAGACCTTCTATGGTCCTACAAGAGCTGCAAAGATTTCTTCTTTGTAGATAAGAGAAATCCAGTCTCATATCCTGGATGAACCACGTTCATTGCCTAATACAGTCAATTCCGATATGGATGATACTAATTCATACCAAGGATAATGTCGTAAGGCCTCGACGATACTACCAAGAGATCCAACCGTCACTCTCATCTCCAAGGGTTGAGTCACACTATCAGTATCAGTGTGTGGTCACTAGGTCTCCTCCAGTAGGTAACTCAAAAGTGAGGGTGAATTCAACAGTTTTAAACCGGAACCTCTTAGTATCAACTACATAAAAACGGACACGGAACAAATCGTCTCAAGGACAGGTGTCTTTTATTACTATAGATCAAGGTACAAAGACACAAAACATCAACAAGGCTAGAAGCAACATGAACAAAAGTCCCCATGTCTGGAGCTAGTCCCGCTCCTGTCCATCTGCTCCCAGAGCTCCATTGTCATAAGCCTCAACTTCCTGAAGCTGAGCTCTCCCCTATCCACCCGTTCCCTGCGGTTGGGGTGGTCTTCTTGGTGGTGGTGGTGGTAGGGCCTCAAAGCATCGCCCACCATCCGCTGCTCGTCCTACTCCTCTGCCTCGTCCGCCTACTCCCTGCGGACTTCCATGGTCGAACCTCTGCCTGGGAGGTCTCTCTACTGCCTGCTTCTCATCTGCTAGGCGGGTAGGGCAGTCTCGAGCCATGTGACCCTGCCCACCGCATGCATAACACTGCCTGCTCCTCGTGTGGATGGATCTCCTTCGTGTGCCCCGCACAACTGAATCTGCATCCTGAGATTGCTCATCTGATAGTCTGGCCCGCTTGGACCTCTGCATCATATGTCAACTACCAGATGCAGAAGACTCTACTACGGGTCGTCCTGTGGAGGGTCCCGCCGCTGGTGACTGCTCGATGAGAAAACTCTCCACTAGAAGGGCTCTCTCCAACACCCCTGCCTGCGTCGGAATGTTGAGGGAGATCATCGAAGCCCTGATCTCATGCCTCTGTCCTTGCTCGAAGGTCTAGACCCTGAAGAACGGGTCCCGCACCATATCTGTGGAGTAGCGCGAGAGATCAGTAAACCTCTCCGAGTACTGGGCCACAGTCATGCTTCCCTGCCGCAGCTGCAGTAACTCTTAAATGCACACCTCATGAAGGGTGGCTGTAAGTAACTCCAAGCGGAAGAGGCTCTCGAAGGCCTACAAAATTATAGATGACTTGTTGTGAACCTGGATTATCAGGCTCCACCATCTACCTATTTCCACGTGCTGGAGACTCGCTGCAAGGATTACCATGAGGTCAGCTGGTGTCCCCACTAACCTGAAAACTCATACTACAACCTCCAGCCAATCCTCGGCTGCCTGAGGGTCCATTTCTCTACGGAACCTGGGAGGTCTCTGATGCTGAAACTCATGCAGTGCACTAAGGAGACATGCACTCTCAGCGGCTGGAGCTGGTGGCATCGGTAGCTCGATGGGTAGAGGTACCACCGGTGCCTCCGCTTTAATAGGGCCATGCACCGAGCCCTCGTCGCTCGGTGGGCTCTCATCTCGTACAAAGCTCAAAACCCTAGATATCTGCCATCGTGGGGACATCCTGAAAAGAGACAGGTGCACCACGATCAATACAGTATACCTGGTGAGCTGACACAAAGTAATCACAAAGAAAACTTTTGAAACACACATGCAATCAATGTTTTCATGCACTGAGTCGGAAATCAGAAGTCAGGGTCCTAGTGTATGGATACGTCAGCCGCCGCACCAACACTGGAGTCCCTGGACTGATAACCACACTTAATAACCTTAACACTATTGCTTCACATAGAAGAAAGATCAGAGTCCTGAGTTCTGCGGTAGAACCGAACTCCTCTGATACCAATTTGTCACGACCCGTCCTCGGGACCCGTGCCGTGACTAACCCATGCCCGCCTTCCATAGGCTAGGGGCTGGCGACTAGCACCAAAGGCGTAAAACCCGATATAAGGAAAGGCATTGCCTTTATGTAAGAAAAGAATCACCACAGAGTAAGCAAGTATAATTAAACACTAAGTAAACTGTAAATCAAACGTGCTGAAAGTACAAGGGGCCTGAAATACAAGCCCAAAAGAAAGGTACAACTACAACTGAACATAAAGTACAACTCAAAAGACAACAGCTGAAAGGTGAAAAGCCACTCCTGGATCATCCTACGTCTTCCTACCTGAAGTGTAGGTACAGATATCCTCCTCAGCACTCCACGTCCGTCCGTCTCCTCCGGGTACCGACTCGTCGTGAAATCCACCTCCGGGCACTGGCTCGACGTGAGATCCTCCAGCGGGTACCATCCATCTCTACAAGCCTCAACCACGATCAGTGATGTCCATCGTCTGCAACCAACACAACGTAGTGCGGGTGAAGCCCATGTAGGGGTGAGTATATGATACTCAGGAGGGACCCCGAGACCCCCGAAGGTCTCCCTGAATCCACAAAGGATAAACCAAAATGAAAAGATACAATCATGAAGTATCATCCAACTCTACTTAGGTATATGCCCATACATATACCTAAGTCATCAAATCTAGTTCAGCTCCAACTCATGAGCTCAAGTACAATCCAGACCACTCAGGAAAGTGAAACTTAATCGACACAGAAAGTACGACCTAATCCACACATAAAAGCATAAACCAATCCACACAGGATATCAAGAAAATCACATAGAAGATAATGATTGGAAGTCCAGACTCAGCTCACACATGTATCCATTTACGAAGAGGGTGGAGATGATTAGATGTAGCCTCTGAATCATCTCCTCTGCCGAACCCATGCAGGATCCAAGTTTAGTAGTCTTCGCAGCCGAACCCACGGAGTATCCAAGTATAGTAGTCATCGTCGTGGAACCCACGGAGGATCCCAATACGGTATTCTAACCCACATAGTATCCCAATACAATAGTCGTCCTCGTCGAACCCACAGAGGATTCTAGTACGGTAGTCATCCTTGTCAAACACACGGAGGATCCCAGTACGGTAGTCGTCCATGTCGAACCCACGGAGGATACCAGTAGGGTAGTCATCCTCGTCGAACCCACAGAAGATCCCAGTTTGGTAGTCGTCCTCATCGAAATCACGGAGGATCCCAGTACGGTAGTCTTCCTCGTCGAACCCACAGAGGATCCTAGTACAATCATCGCCGTCGTCATAGTTGCAGCCAACTCTAGGGTTCCCGCACACAGCACTCTCTTTCTGGGAGGATCCGCTCCACGAGCCAAGGGGTCGATACATCAACTGTCACATAGACCTGATTTTATTTATCGCAAAGTTCCGTCTCGACAATAGGAACTCAACGCGACAGATGACATATCAATTGGACGCCCGGTGTAAGAGTTATTGGCTTTTTCGTTCCAGGGGCCCGGTTGGTTTTTAAGTCAAAACCAACCCGACCGTACTCTAACTTCTTCCAAACATCGAGAGGAGTAATCCAAAAGGTCCCTCTCACTAAGTGGAAACCAACATAGTCGACGACACGTCAATCGGACGTCCGGAGCTCAAGTTATAAGCGTTTTCGCTCGGAGGGCCCAGTTGGTTTCGTGTTCGAACCAACCCGGCTATACCGAAAGTTCTAAAAAACCTTTAGTTTAATATACCAAAGTGGTCATCTCGATCTAAGGATCCCAACGCAACTGACAGTGCATCGATCGAAGGTCTGTAGCCCAAGTTATGGGCCTTTGAATGAAGTTGTCCGATTTTAGGGGGTTTTGGGGCCGGACCGACCCAAACCGAGAGCACCTGGGTCAGCTCGAACCGGGTCGACCCGACCCGGGTCCGGGTCCAGCCCACTAGGGCGCGGCCTGGCCTGGATGGCGCGGCCCGGACCAGCTGACGCGGCCCGGCTAGGCGCGGGGACCCGGCCCAGCGCGGGCGGCTCAGCCCGTCGCAGCTGGTCCGGCCTTGCACGGGAACCGCGCACCACGTGAACGCGGAAAGGGGGGGGGGAGCCGCCACCCCCTTCGAACCGAACGGCATACCCCACAGGGTGTGCCCTACTATGCCTACAGGGGTTCAAACCCCGTATTTTTCCGGATCGAGCCGACCGTAACGGCTGACCAGTTGTGCTGCGCGGGACCCCGCGGTCCCGTACTCCATGCACCGATGGCCGGTGGTTCTGGCCACCCTACTAGTCTTCCGCCATGGCCAAAAGGTCACAGCTCTTGGTGCTCTGGAAGCCGGGGAGTCCGTCCTACCCTGTTGGTGACCGCCACAACCTTAGGTCGCGACCCATTGTTTATCCGGTGCAGCGCGATGGGGCCGCACCCCTCCGCTGCGGCTCGAGATTGGCCGCAGGTTCTTCGGCTTCGGCACGGCGCGATGGCGCCACGCTTCTTCGCCGCGGCCCAATCCATCCGCGGTTCTCTCGTTCCCTCGTGGTGCGATGGCACCACGTTTCCTTCGTTCCAAACCACGTAATATTCAACAAAAAAGGGGAGGAGGTTTGGCCGTGTTCGTGTGGTCCGACCTCCTCCCGTTATCTTGATAACAGGTGACTTAATTTTTGACGTTGAATGCCCAAATAAACACAGACTTAAATTCAAACCCCTACCTCGAAGAATGCATTCGTCGACATCGCGGTAGACGACATCGCGGTAGACCGAATCGCGGTAAACAACGTCGTGCTAGAAGGGCATCGTCCCATCAACATCAGGAAGGATGAAGCCAAGGGTGGCGTCGACGTTCTTCATTCTTTGTTGGAGGAAGAGAAAAGCTCTCCAAGTGCTGGGCGTCGTGCTTCGCTGCTAGCACTCCGCCGCTTGAAGAAGCCATCCAGAACTCCTCCCCCTAGCCTCCATTAAATAGGAATGGTGGGTTCTTCATTGGCACACAAGTCATAAATGGGGGATTTATGACATAGGGCCCCACCCAATTAATCCGTTGTGGAGGAACATTAAAAAGGGGAGGAAGGATCCTCATTAATTAAACACATTGGAATTTAATTAAAGAGAGGGGGGGAAGGTTCCTCATAAACTTGAGGGTTTGACATGAATTAAAGAGGGAGAGTGTGTGAGTTACAAATTAATGGGGGGGGGGGTTGCCAACTTTAAGAGAGGTTTGAGGAAATGGAAAAGGTGGGGCTCATGTGGGGTCCACCTCACTAATATCCAATCAAGAGGAGTTTGGATTTAGTGGGTTCCACCTCAACTTCCACACGTAGGTTATAATTACATAGAGTAGAAATAAAATCGCAGCAAGTATTTTATTTCACTCTTTAATTAAACCACTTCATTTTTAACAACACCTCCCGAGAAAACGCAACTCCAGTGAAAGTCTCCTTAAGCAAAAACCAGCGTTACGGTTTCATCGGTGCCCTCAGATTTCGATTCCGAGCACTGGTTCAAAAGTTAGAAAAACCCTGCTTGTTTGTTCACTAAATGTACATGAGCTAAACTTAAGAAATTGATTCTGGGCATACCGGGCCATGGAATCAGGTGCCGTTAGAAACTGCACACCTGTAAAATCCCAAAGAAGTTAAGAAAAAAATTTCTTGAAATTTCCAAGTCTTTATAATATTGACATGCAATAGTCTGTAGTCCGGTCAGGTTGATCATGCGACAATGTATGATCATGTCTGTTTTGATCATGAACAAGACCCCAGAGATTTCCTCCTCACTTAAGAGAATACATATGAGACAAGTTCGTTGATCATGCTCAAGACCTCTAACATTTCAACTTCATTCATGTGAAGCATCATCAGCATGTATTCTTCACCCATATGAAGACATCCAAGGCGTGATATTTGATTAGAAAGACACCCTTGGATGTGTCTTCCATGTTAGATTAGTGCCCCAACATTTTGGGTAGACAATAAAGACTTTCTCAGTAGATGGACAATATAAGTCAGTAAAATCCCTTATGAAATTCCCACTTTGTCTAACATATCTACTTGGACTCATGCCATATGGACCCCAACCAAGATCCTTCATCCGCATACTCCTTTTACATGGGAAGTGTTCTCGATGAGCTAGGGTTATGTACTCATCCGACCATACAAATAACATGCTCTCAGAAAGACCTATTATGGTTATCCCCATCACTCTTTAATCCATTAGTGGATAAAAGAATGAGAAGACCAATCGGGCATCCTCAATGTGTAAGCCCCGACCAATCGGCCAACCTTCAAATGTAATCCATGAACAATCAAAAAGTCTCAGTGGGTAACCCCCAACAACTGATATATTATAATATGTCTCCAACAATTAGGCAACCTTATAGTATAATCCCCAGTCAATTGGGAAGCCTCAATGTGTGAGCCCCACCTACCGATATCATATAATATTTCCTCGACCAATAGAGAATCAATATTTTTATAATCCCATAGAATTCATAAAACCTCGAGGATGGCCTAATGTCTCTGAGCGTGATCCCTTATCCTATAAATGGGTTAAGGTATAAGTGAACTATGAGAACCCTGATTGCCGTCATAACCAATATACATACGATTCATTCCTAGGGACCGAGCTCCAAACCATATCTTCCATGATATTGGAAACCATACCTCTCAAACTTATACTTTAATGTGTAATCCATGTATAAATGTGCTCACATGCAATGTGTCTAGTATACCACTACCTCTTATTTCTTACATTGAACATGGATAACATGATCTTAGAGAGTAGTGATGACTATACCAATATCATGGTGAGAATTCCCCTAGTGAGTAATCGCCTTTGGTGTGTAATCCTGAGTATATATCATCTCCACTCAAAGAGATATATTCTTCAAAAATCAATCCAAGGAAGTCTCATATGCATAATTCCCATCTAGGGCCTATATTTTCCTATCTCTCTTGACATAGACAACCATCACAATAACTATTTAGACTCTGATTACTATCTTAAATAGGATATGTAGGACACTTCACTAGGGTCCGAGCCCAATATTCACATCCTTATCGTATGATGTAAAACTAAATGGATGGGTCTAGTCATATGAAATTAAACTATGTCAAATGAACTATGTGGGTTTTGATTCTTGTTTTACAAGATATGTAGGATGCTTCATAGATGTTCAATCCCATATCCAAGACATAAATCGCCTCCCTGGATGGTAATAAACTCCAAAGTGCTCAAACATGGCCATATCCCAAAGCCTCATAACTAAATAGGAGAGTGATAGTGAACCTGTGATATTCACACTATTATTACTATCGATACATGTTCATAATAAATTCATTGAAATGAGGGTAACTAGTCCTGTATTGTAGGTTGGTAAGAATTTCATGAACATATATTAAATCTATAAGAAAGTCATAGAGTGGAAAATAATTCCCCCAAAAGGGTGTGATGAGCCCGACCACCCATCATCTTGACCAATGTGATTCCCCAAGATTCGTTGGGCCAGAAAAAACATATGGCCACCATCCTTTGGAGAGAATTTCTACACCCAACTATAGAAGGGAAACCATTGGAAGTATCTATGAAAAGTGACAATGGTAACCCGACAAGAAAAACACATTTCACATTTCAAAAAACTGACAAAACAAAAATGGTGAACGCAACATGAAATCCTTTAATGGTTCCATCCCTTTAATAGCTCAAAAAGGATAGATCACTCAATTCCCATCAGGCCAGTTTAATTTATTCTCATCACACAACAAAATGATGAACCCAAAATATTTCTTTTAACCACACCAAACCTTGTTTAAAAAGAAGAGACTGCCTTTTTTTACTATGAAATTTATTGATTGATCATGTACTCTTATATATGAAGTTTCACTGATAAGGTGTCATGTTTTCTTCTCTAGGATTTATAGATTCCTTGAAATAAAAATGACATCACCAAATATGAAAATTGATCCTAAGATCGTGGGGCAAGATACTTTGATCATGAATCCCCGACGTACATTGTCACCAACACACCACTTCTGTTATCGATTGGTGAACGTCTTGGGTCAATAATAACACATCAACGTCTCTATCATGACTTTGGAATCAACTCATGAAATTCTTTAGAGGTTGATCCCCTACTGGCCATCTTTTCTATGAAAGGTCACATGAGAGGAAATGACCCATGTTTCCACTTTCAACCTCTCTAGGAACCTATACCAAGAGAATAATAGTTCACACATTCCATACCTTAGGGATGTGAATGAGGATAATCAGTATGTTAACCCAATCACTCGATATCTTCTGAGGAATTCTCCCATCCATTCTTATCATCATCCTCAACATATGGTCGTGACTCTGTAACTAGCTGTAGAGGGAGTTGTGCCTACTTTAACTGACCATGTTGGGACACCCAACATGAGAGCCCTACAGGGGTATCCAAAAGATGTAGCTCCATATTAGGTTTATATACCTACTATATCTAGCCTATCTAAGGCCCAATAGTGTATCTTGACAGTGGTCCATAATCAATCCTAGGACATCACTAGCCAAAAGCCTTTGATTAAATCACAACTAGCCTTGGTGACAATGGAATCCAATAGAATTACCCAACCCATAGTGTTGGGGGAATTTTTACAATATTTCACTTTGGTATCATCTTCATCAGGGACACACACACCTCAAACAATATCATGGGTACCGACCCCCCAAAATTCATTTTGGGAACTGACCCCTCAAATAGTATATTGGGCATTGACCCATCAAATTATGTACTTTATCGAGGAGGATCATTTGCCTTATTCTGTGTCAGTCAATATGATGTCAGTTAGATATGAAGACTCATCATCAAATCCATATGATCATACTCTTAATGGATACAATCATAACATCCTGCAGTCATCTGAGTCACAATGGGTTGGCCTATCTTCTTGCCACTGGAACAAGAGAAAAAAGGCTCCTCAGTATCCAATATGCATCTATTGTAGTTATTACCAATCAAGTAGGTATCTTAGAATGTAAGTAAAATGAATCATATGGATAGTTTCAGAAATGGATTCAATCTCAGGGATCCACATTGGAACTCCCATCATCATCTCCTCACCCTAATACTGATTGATGAAAGGGTGTTTTCATGGATCTCATGAGCCAACCCCTTGAGGATGAAAATGAAATTGATACAGAAGAATAGATCACTCAACTCCAATAATAGAATAGAGATATCTAAGAGATAATTGTTGGAATACTCATGAGATCTCCATACAGGGATGATGTGCCCAGGTCATCTTATATATTCGCACAATACAGTGAAGTTCCCTAGCCCACAGGGCTAGGATATTTTTCATATTTATCATCCTATCATCAAGATAGATCCAAAAATTATTCAACCTCAACCTAGCCTACAGTGCTAGGGGAATTTCCATATTTCCCACTACCTCATTGAGGATATTATAGACCCCATATGATCTCATATGTCCCCCAAAAACCTCCAGGAGAGTCAGAATATTTTAATCAATGGTAAGAATTTGCATCATCTAATACCCCCAATGCATTAACACCTTCCCACAGACCAATAATGACCGAGGATCTATACCCTAAACTCTATATTCATCTATGCACTTGTGCAAATGGTGGAATAGATAACATGCAAGAGAAGAGTCCTAGTCACTCATCTCTTGAAGCCAGATACTGAAAAGTATATTCTTTCCAAGCCAAACATGTTCCCTGGTATTTTAACTATGCCATGAAGAATGGTTTAATAAAGTTCTTGGTGATTTGGAAGTGAAGGGAGGCAAGGTTGGTATGCCATGAAAATCATTTCTATAGAGACCCAAAGCTTGACGTACATGGACATTACATTACTTTTGAGGACTACTTAGTACATTACAAAAACACACTCACAAGGACGGTAATAGTTTTGTGTCTTTGGAAACTCTGAATATAATCTTATAATCGTGGTGAAAGATCTTCAACATCTCCCATAAAGATCTTTTTTTTTCTAAACCTAAATCCTTTCTTTATGTCCTGGGGAAAATAAAACATAAAATGGTGAGCTCAAATGCTCAGTAAGGGTAAACAAAAGAAATATCAATCACTTCATATTCATAATAACATATCTTTTGGAAATCTGAACATGCAAAAGAGATCATAATTTCATAACATGGGATAAATCATAGTAGTGAAATGTAATCCCAATAATCATAACTTAAAACATGAAACTTTGTGGCATACAAACATAATCATAGAGAATCATTTCTTATTAGTCAAGACTCATTGACAAGACTATCTTAGTGGACAAAGTCCCTTTCTGAACCGAGTTCACTCCTCGTTTCAGTCCTGTTTCACTGAACCGGTATAACCTACCGTTCCAGCCATGTCTATCTCATGAGATATAAAATCTTTACCCAATGAATTGGAGGGAGATATAGGTCCCACCCATCTCATAATGATACCATTATTATGTGTGCCACAAAATCATAAATCATACATCATTGAATAACCCATGTAATAAAAATGGGATTCTTAAACAACATGACATCATAAAACAATTCATATAAGATAAAGGAATTCATAAAAATAATTACATCACAACATAATAAAATAAATGTAATAATAGGGATATAAACAGAACCCTATATTATCATAGATGGAAAATAATTTTGATAAAACACTTGAACTCCATTCTTGAGGAAAATATCCTTTCTACTTCAAAAAAACACTTTTCCTTTCTTAACATGTGAAACAATTATAAACTAAAAGAAGTTGATTAAAAATAAACTTGATAACTTGTAAAGGAAGCTTCTTGGTAATAATATTTTAAAAATCCATTGATTCCGTATAAGTTAAAAAAAAACATTATTCTCGTACTTTTGTCGGAAAAGTTAAAAAGTACCTCGTACGGAAAACGACAAAAGATTCCTTTCATATCTCTTACTAAAAACTCACCGAAGGGTAAAATTAGATTTAAACAATTGTAGATGGATGGAAATAATATTACATAATGAGGAAACATGGTTGTGGATGATAAAATACACCCCATTAAATACCAAAGTATAAACAATCTCGGATAAAAATGAGATTGTGATATTTCCCTTACCTTAAGTCCGATTTGCTTTGTAAGTTTCCGAACCTCCTCTTTTTGACACGCCTTTTCTTAAACTCCACTTAAATAACTAAGGATGGTCTTTGAAGAAGACCAGGACCTCTATGATGATACTAGGGAAGTGGAGAAGATATTTTGGCAGGGGTTGGCCGATCTTGAAGGCTCAAAGTGGTGTTAGGAAGAGGGGGATGAGGTGCCCTTTTATAAGGGAGGAGAGGGGCACCTTTGGGAAAACTAAAAAAAATATTTTATTATAAAGTCATGTTCGATTTTAAATAGCTCCAAATTTATATATTTCTAATATAAGGTGGGGATGGGTCTAAATCCTCTCATACAATAGGATTTAGACAAGTTTAGGTTATTATTTTAACCTTATCAATTAGATTTAACTCTATGTTAAATAATTTAACTTTTACCGTGTCTTTTTGTTTTCTTACACTATATGGTTAATAAACATACTATATCAAGCCAAACGAACCCCAAGTTGTTTATTATTAATATATATAACTTTATCTAAGTCATTTGGCTGAACCTTAGATTTTTAGGAATAAAATAACAATTAATAATATAATATTTGTTTTAAAAACTAATATATTTCAATTTTGACACTATTTGGTACATGATTTTTATGAAATTCATAACAGAATGATATGTTCGAACCAAGTTACTTAAATCAACAATAACATGTCATATTAACCTAGAAAATTAGTGTAAGTCATAAAAATTCCCTAATTACATTTATTTGGGTATTTATAACATCAATTATGTCAATATTTCATTAATAAGATAATTACTTCATCATCGTTGTGTCATAAATAAATTATATTATTTAATGTCTAAAAATTACAAATAAAATACTATTATGTATGAAATAGTTTTAGCTTTCTGATGAGTATTTATAGTAGAATTTATCTTATGTATAACACCATATTAAAAATGATTTACTTATTAAACTTTGATTTTTAACTATTTAACCCTCCTTTAAATAAATTAATAATAAATGTCCTAATCTAATCCAAGTGGGCCTAAATGGTCATATTTTATTTCTAAGGTTGTTTTTGGTCGAATAACACTTGTCCAATAGAATTAGGACATGTGTAAGGGTAATAATAATATCATTTTTACCCTTAATTACCCTATTTACTTTTAACCGTGGTAAATAAAAGTAAAAAGTTACTATTCACCAAAAATTATTTTCATCTCATTGAACCAAATTTTTGTCCCTGATATTAACTGTGTCTCTCGGATATTCGAAATTCCACTCACAGAAGCGGTAAAATTAAGTTTTATGAAAAATTCAGTTTTTTTAACTACCACTGTGTTTTCACTATTCATCAAAAAATGAACGTTTCCAGAAAAATACAAAAAATTAGGCCTAAGCTATATTTGATATTATGAATTCAAAAATGACTTCTATTTTACCAAATTCAAAACATATCCGTTACATTAATTAATTTAAAAATTAATTCCCGTCGTCAAAACAAATAGCATGTTTTTGAGAGATAATAACTATCAAAAGATTGACACTTGTTTATGTCTGGTTTAAATGTGAAATTACATCCAATGACCAACATTGTATTAAATTGTAAAAATATATTCTAAATATACTTTAAAACCACTCAAATTAATAATTTATCACTATTAATTATTTCTTTTAAAAAGTTGTTTTTAATTAAAATTTAGTAATTTTCACTATTCATCAGAATATGAAAGTTATCCGAAAAGTACCAAAATTTCACCCTAAGCTAATTTTAATATTCCGAATCCAAAAATGAAGTCCATTTTGAAAAATAAAATTTACAATATTTCAAAAAGTGTTTATTACTATTCATAACGGCTAGTTTTAATAATATTTTAATAGCATATCGTTGTTTTGTGAAACTCGGTATTGCGTACTACACACGCTATCGAGGAAGGTCGCGATTGCGTGTAATGCAAGGCAAGTCAAGGATGCGTGTTGTACAAGCTCCTTTTGGTGTAGCGTACAACACAAGACATGAAATTAAAAAGAATATTTTTCATAAAATCTTGGGGTGTTACATTCTACCCCCCTTAAAAATGAATTTCTCCCTCGAAATTCGTCGGGGTTATAAATGGTTTACTATTCGAAAGTTTCTTTAATAGAAACACACATCGTAAAAAGTAATACCAAAACCAATCTTTAAAAACAAAAGTATGAAACACAACGGTAACCCAAATAAACTAATCATTGGGTTTCCACATAGGTGAAAATATGGATATGGAAGAGAAAGCTAACCATCATGTTCTGATGGAGAGTGGTAGAGAACATGGCTATGGAAAATCCAGAAATCACAAAGCCATAAATTTGTGATGATATAAGGTACCATCGGATTCATCAGATATAAGAGCACTAGGACAACATTTTTGGTTTTCAAGATCATTTCCCTAAAGTTGATGAAATTGGAATTAGAATAAATACTTTCATGATTTTGGTATAGTCTCACCATTTGTCGTTTTTTGTACAATTTACACTTCATCTCTTAAAGAAATGAAGTTGAATTTGTCATTCGTGATGTGTTAGCAGATCATGTGATAGAATGATGGGTCATTCCATCTGTCTCAAACAAAAGGTTAGAAATGTTATCAAAAAATACATAAGTCCATCTATAGTGAGATTAATCATATATGGTTCCTAAAATGGACTTATACTTCATATATCATACTTCTTAATATAATATAACTAGTTTCTACAAAACAGGGACTTCCTGTAGGCCAGTGGTAGGGGATAAAGGCTTGTCGCACTTCGGTTGTGGGTTTGATTCCCACAGCCTTGTCTGACGCGATGGGTTGTCACCCGTCCTGCAGGTTGTCCTTTTTCTAAAACTACATTACTATAACATCCCATCAATAATATCAAAAAAATTTCTATCCTTAAACAATACTAACTTATGTCCAACATAATCCATTCCAATCTTTAGGCTTATCTAAAATACTTTGGTCCAAGCTCATAGTATAAAGAAAATGATTACTTGAAATGTCATCAACCAAGCATGTGAATACCATCATTTATACCCCATATATCTTGTTGGTCACATTCCAATCATGTGAATACCTTAATCATTTATTTTCTTGAAAAATGAATACCCATTAAACCTTAGTGAAAACATGAATGCTGTCAAAAGTTAACTCTTACCACATACCAAAATCCAAAAATTCTATATACTCAAACCATGATATAACCTTCTCCTTATATCAGTCATGAGCTCATGAATACTATCAAACATTTAATTTTATCCTTATCCCTTCATTATGTGCATATCATCTACATTCCAAAAATACTGGTACCATTCATCACATACTTTCAAAACTTAAGGAAAGACAACAGTGTAACAATCCTTAGATTTCTCTTTATTCCATAGTACCATGAGATTACTTATACAACATTACACTTGATAAACATGTAATCATTCCACTACATTCTTAAACCATTGACTGAGCTTCAACAATTCTTTCATCTCACATATCATTTGTAATTTCTTCATCATCATCAACATAAATACTACCCATACGACCATACTGATTCTCTTCATGAGACTTTCCCTTAGGGAATTGGTTTTCATAATGCCCGTACATTCCACATTTAAAACATTTAACCATTGTTGATGTCGTAGCAATACCATTATCCTCATCCCTGGTGTTAACTAGACATTTTCCTTTGAACTTACTAGCTTTGTGTCCTTCTTTTCCACACCCAAAGCATCTTCCAATTCCTTTGAAACATTCTCCTTGATGCCTCTTCCCACATGATTTTCATAGGGGAAATTGAACTTTCTTTCCTCTATGATCATCATGAAACTCCATCTTTCTCTTATTAGCCGAGTCAGGAAACTTACCAAATTTTACTTTATTGATCATATTATGAGATTGATGATTCACCATAATAATGATGTTTGGACCTCCAAATCCCATTTCATTTGGTTTCTCATGAAGAATATCATTCCATTGTCCATCATATCCTCCATTATTGTGAATCATCTGGTTTCCAGCCATTTTCTAAAACCCAAAAAGAATAGTGTGAGAGACAAAAATCATAATAAAGGGGGAATATCTTCAATATCTAACATCTTTGGTTTAATCTAATATCATTACCATAGTTCTAGGACTATATCCTATACGTATACTTATCCTTAGGGACATCCCTAGACATACCGTAGAAATATCTCTAGGGATCTCACTAACGTTTTCGCATCCTAGTTTCCAAAGGTTAACTAAACCTTTCCTCTGATACCAACTATAGAGACCCGAAGCTTGACGTACATGGACATTACATTACTTTTGCGGAATACTTATTACATTACAAAAATACACACACAAGGACCGTAATAGTTTAGTGTCTTTGGAAACTCGGAATATAATCTTCTAATCGTGGTGAAAGATCTTCAACATCTCCCATAAAGATCTTTTTTTTCTAAACCTAAATCCTTTATTTTTTTGTCCTGGGGAAAAGAAAACATAAAAGGGTGAGCTCAAATGCTCAGTAAGGGTAAACAAAAGAAATATCAATCACGTCATATTCATAAGAACATATCTTTTGGAAATCTTAATCTGCAAAAGAGATCATAATTTCATAACATGGGATAAATCATAGTAGTGAAATGTAATCCCAATAATCATAACTTAAAACATGAAACTTTGTGTCATACACACATAATCATAGAGAATCATTTCTTATTAGTCAAGACTCATTTCCAAGAGTATCTTAGTGGACAAAGTCCCTTTCTGAACCGAGTTCACTCCTCGTTTCAGTCCTGTTTCACTGAACCGGTATAACCTACCGTTCCAGCCATGTCTATCTCATGAGATATAAAATATTTACCCAATGCATTGGAGGGAGATATAGGTCCCACCCATCTCATAATGATACCATTATTATGTGTGCCACAAAATCATAAATCATACATCATTGCATAACCCATGTAATAAAAAAGGGATTCTTAAACAACATGACATCATAAAACAATTCATATAAGATAAACGAATTCATAAAAATAATTCCATCACAACATAATCAAATAAATGTAATAATAGGGATATAAACTGAACCCTATATTATCTTAGATGAAAAATAATTTTGATAAAACACTTGAACTCCATTCTTGAGGAAAATATCCTTTCTACTTCAAAAAAACACTTTTCCTTTCTTAACATGTTAAACAATTATAAACTAAAAGAAGTTGATTAAAAATAAACTCGATAACTTGTAAAGGAAGCTTCTTGGAAATAAGGTTTTAAAAATCCATTCATGCCGTATAAGTTAAAAAAAATTCTTCTCATACTTTTGTCGAAAAAGTTAAAAAGTACCTCGTACGAAAAACAACAAAAGATTCCTTTCATATCTTTTACTAAAAACTCACAGAAGGGTAAAATTGGATTTAAACAACTGTAGATGGATAGAAATAATATTACATATTGAGGAAACATGGTTTTGGATGATAAAATACACCCCAGTAAATACCAAAGTATAAACAATCTCGGATAAAAATGAGATTGTGATATTTCCCTTACCTTAAGTCCGATTTTCTTCGTAAGTGTCCAAACCTCCTCTTTTTGACACGCCTTTTCTTAACCTCCACTTAAAGAACTAAGGATGGTCTTTGAAGAAGACCAGGACCTCTAGGATGATACTAGGGAAGTGGATAAGATATTTTGGCAGGGGTTGGCCGAGCGTGAAGGCTCAAAGTGGTGTGAGGAAGAGGGGGAGGAGGTGCCCTTTTATAAGGGAGTAGAGGGGCACCTTTGGGAAAACTAAAAATATTATTTTATTATAAAGTCATGTTTGGTTTTAAAGAGCTCCAAATTGATATATTTCGAAGATAAGGTGGGTATGGGTCGAAATACTCTCATCCAATAGGATTTAGACAAGTTTAGGTTATTATTTTAACCTTATCAATTAGATTTAACTCTAAGTTAAATAATATAACTTTTACCGTGTCTTTTTGTTTTCTTACACTATATGGTTAATAAACATACTATGTCAAGACAAACGAACCCCAAGTTGTTTATTATTAATTTATATAACCTTATCTAAGTCATTTGTCCGAACCTTAGATTTTTTAGGAATAAAATAATAATTAATAATATAATATTTGTTCTAAAAACTAATTTATGTCAATTTTGACACTATTTGGTACATGATTTTTATGAAATTCATAACAGAATTATAAGTTCGAACCAAGTTACTTAAATAAAAAATAACATGTCATATTAACCTATAAAATTATTGTAAGTCATAAAAAGTCTCGAATTACATTTATTTGGGTATTTATAACATCAATTATGTCAATATTTTATTAATAAGATAATTACTGCATCATCGTTGTGTCATAAATAAATTATATTATTTAATGTCTAAAAATTACAAATAATATACCATTATTTTGGAGATCGTTTTATATTTCTAATGAGTATTTATAGTCGAATTTATCTTATGTATAACACCATATTAAAAATGATTTACTTATTAAACTTTGATTTTTAACTATTTAAACCTCCTTTAAATAAATTAATAATAATGTCCTAATCTAATCTAAGTGGGCCTAAATGGTCATATTTTATTCCTAAGATTGTTTTTGGTCGAATAACTCTTGTCCAATAGAATTAGGACATGTGTAAGGGTAATAATAATATCATTTTTACCCTTAATTACCCTATTTACTTTTAATCGTGGTAAATAAAAGTAAAAAGTTACTATTCACCAAAAATTATTTTCATCTCATTGAACCACATTTTAGTCCTTTATATTAACTTTGTCTCTCAGATTTTCGAAATTCCACTCACAAAAGCGGTAAAAATTAAGTTTTATGAAAAATTCAGTTTTTTTAACTACCACTGTGGTTTCACTATTCATCAAAAAATGAACATTTCCAGAAAAATACAAAAAATTAGGCCTAAGATATATTTGATATTATGAATTCAAAAATGACGTCTATTTTACCAAATTCAAAACATATCAGTTACATTAATTAATTTAAAAATTAATTCCCGTCGTCAAAACAAATAGCGTGTTTTTGAGAGATAATAACTATCAAAAGATTGACACTTGTTTATGTCTGGTTTAAATGTGAAATTACATACAATGACCAACATTGTATTAAATTGTAAAAATATATTCTAAATATACTTTAAAACCACTAAAATTAATAATTTATCACTATTAATTATTTCTATTAAAAAGTTGTTATTAATTAAAATTTAGTAATTTTCACTATTCATTAGAATATGAAAGTTATCCGAAAAGTACCAAAATTTCACCCTAAGCTAATTTTAATATTCCGAATCCAAAAATGAAGTCCATTTTGAAAAATAAAATTTACAAAATTTCAAAAAGTGTTTATTACTATTCATAACGACTAGTTTTAATAATATTTTAATAGCATATCGTTGTTTAGTGAAACTCGGTATTGCGTACTACACACGCTATCGAGGAAGGTCGCGATTGCGTGTAATGCAAGGCAAGTCAAGGATGCGTGTTGTGCAAGCTCCTTTTGGTGTAGCGTACAACACAAGACATGAAATTAAAAAGAATATTTTTCATAAAATCTTGGGGTGTTACAATTTCCCCTACAATAAACATCTCAGTTACATGATAGATAATTAGTTTTCCTTAAAAGACTAGCTTCAAGTGAAGATAGACATGGGGATAGTGGAACCACCAACACCTAAATCTCCACTCCAGTCAACTGATCACTCTAAGCAGGGAGCACTGATTGTGGAATAGAGCATGAGTTACCTACCTACCGGGGATAAATGACCACCTTTCAATACAATATTGGACAAAACCTTTTCCTTCCCAACAAAGCATGACTGAAAATATTTTTACAATTTCGTGGAAAATGGTTTGATGAAGCTCCCAAAAATCAAGAAGATGAATGAGGTAGGATTGATAAGACATTATTATTATTTCCCCTACCATCAATGTATGAGGAACACAATAAAAAGATGCTTTTTATTCAAGGATTAGTTGGAGGAACATGTATATTTAGTCCTGATGGAGTTGAAAGATCTCGAAACTCATGCAATATAAATAAGATTTTTCCAACATCCTTTGGAAGATCCACTCTCCTAATAGGTTATTTAACCATCATCCTTAACACAATATATTAAACTACATGAATAATGTTATTACTGTAAGACATTAAACTGCATGGCCATCATCCTCACCCTAAGTTATTAAAATGTCTGGATCACATCCTAACGGCAAGATGTTAGACTTCATATGTTATGTTCTTTCTACACACCATTAAACTACATACTTATTCAACAAGTACATATGGATTGATTCTCATTTTAATGAGATATGTAGGGATTCCTATATTCTATATCCTGGACCATGCACCCATATTCACATCCTTACCACAAGATAAAAAACTGTACGTAACATGTCCCAGTCACAAGATAATAAACTGTGCTATATTTAAATATTTTGGAGACATCATCGACATCATATGGGAAATTCAGTATATCACATGGTGATAATTATCCCATCAAGACTTTCGGAGCCACATATGCTAAAGTATATTTCTACAAAAATGGGTGAAAACAACTGGTGGTGGATGATGATATACAGATTTCAGCTCCCAATGGCTTTGGTGATTTCTAATTTTAATCCATAGAGTATGATCAAAAGTTACTAGGTGTTCCCCATAATCTTGGTCGATGTATTATATCTAATTCCTGAGTTCTAAGCCCTTCATGTCCCTAGTATCTGCATCAAAGACTATCAGGTCTGACATCTCTCTATGATAAATCAAATAATAGGGGATGATAATGCCTCCTCTCATGGTCTCTATCACCCTGATAGTGATAGAGAATCCCCTAGATTTCCATCTTCACCTAAAAATTTCTCCACATGCTCATAAATGGGGGAAGGTGAGGATGATATCAAGAACACCCCACTAGTATTCGAGGATAGTGTCTCTACCACCATAGATGAGCTTAGGAAGATAAATATGGGAACAGAGGATGGACTACATCCAACACAATTTAGTGCCTCCATGGCCCTCAAAGAGGTTGACATGTACATCAAATTTATGAAGTGGAACAAATATGTTTTCACTTGTAACTACAAAAAAATTACCGGACTGAACCCAAATGTGGGGATGCACCATCCTAGACTACCCAATGAACATCGAGTCTTCAAGTAGGTATCTAGGAGGATGCAACCCTCTCATGTCACCATGTATTGGTGAGAGTTGTAAAATCTATAAAAGACAACTTCATAGGATAAATTTCAATACCCAAGAGGGATTTGCAACATCATCCCTGTTAAGATAGGATGCTGACTACCTGGAAGCCTTCGAAAGTATCAAGTAGTACCTACTTCCCCCACCAACCCTGATGGCTTCGGTGGAAAGGAGGGCACTCAAATTATATGTGTCCCCCATTGAACACTCACTAGGCACCCTCCTTGCACAAAATAATTATGTGGGGATTGAGAATAGTCTATATTACCTTTTTTAGACTATACTAGGTACTAAAACATGATACTATGAGGCCAAGAAGAACTAACTTGTGTTCATATTTGCGGTAAAAAAGATTAGGCATTACTTAAAAAACCACTAAGACTAATTATTCTCTTATACCGATCCTCTCAAGTGTATCCTTGGAAATCCAATGTTGACTAGGATCTTAGCCCCATCGGTGGTCATCCTTCAGTAATATGACATTTGGTTTGTGTCACATAAGTCAATGAAAGTAAAATCATTGGCTGATTTCCTTACAGCACATCCTACCCTAAAAAATACACTAGAAGATAACGAGCTTCCAGAAGAAGAGGTCTTATATGTCCATGACACTCCTCAGACATATGAGATGTATATTGACAGTGCTTCATAAATTCATATCAGAACAAGGATGGAAAACTCATGGTTTAATCAGGTTGGCTTAGGGATCATATTTGTCTCTAAAAAAAATTAGTTTTTACCAACCCTTTCTCACTACCCAAAGGATGCACAAAAAATAAGGAAGAATACAAAGCCCTAATCTCTGGCTTGGAACTAGCCATACAACTAAAAATATCCTATCTGAACATCAAAGGGGATTCCGAGTTAGTGATAAAGTTGTTCAGTGGTGAATATTCCATCAAAAAAATAAGAACTAGACCCTCTCCTCGGCTATTTCAGGGGATTTATGAAAATGTTACTTATTGATCCCACATTGCATCATGTTCCCCGATCACAGAATGTTCGCACTGACACATTGTCTAATAAAACCATCATATTGGACAATTGAGATTAGGAGGAGGCAATCTTCTATATCCACCATTGAAGAATGATATGGGCGACCACATCATCATATGTCTTATCACTCATACGAGATACATGGTGTTAAATAGTTAAAAATCCTCCTAGATACATGATTTTAAACTATAAAAATTCATCTTGGAAACAAGAAGTTAAACTGCATTACACCTCTCTTCCGATATCAAGACATTAAAATGCTAGACATCTCTCATCCCGGAAGCATGATGATAAACTGCACAACATATCTCATCCTAGAAATGAGACTCTATTCTATATAGAATCACTCATACTTATTGAAGGACATTAAAATCCAAAACCAATGTCCTTACCACATGACATAAAATTTCACGGATCCATGATATCTATCTCTATTCAAGTCGAGTCACCTACGTTCTTGCCGTATGAAATTAAACAGTATTGTTTTCTTGAACTACGTATGGATTGATTATAGTTTCTAATGAGATGTAGGTATTCCTTTATCCTATATCTAGGCCCATCCACTACACGATACAAAATTCCATTGTTGTACCCTCAACTGTAACTACATTTTATGGAAACCCTTTTTATTCCTTGTTTTTCTACACCAAGTATAGCTCATGTGAGCATAGGAATTATGGGAGGGGATTTCCCTTACAAGAAAAGAATAAAAAGTACACAATAAGTTCATTACTGTCCGGAATAAAAGACCATAAAAGGAATACCATGAGTCATTTCGGCCCAAAGTTAAACTGTACGGTCAATGTCCTTATCGCACGATGTTAAACTGCATTGTTCTTTAGATTTACGTGTGGTTTGATTCTCATTCTCAGGAGATAGGTAGTGACCACCAAACTTCCACCCTTAGGACCAATTGAAACATTTCAATTTATTCATGTTAGTTTTCTTTCATCCTCAATACATAATGTTGAACTGCACAGAACATCAAGAACTATGTGTAACTTGATTTTTATTGTTCATGAGATACGTAGCGATACCCAAACATCTATATTTGGTCCCAATGACCACATTTCCATTTATTAATGTATGTTTTACTTCATACTCCCCACATAACGTCAAAATACATGGAACATCAAGAACTATGTGTAATGTGATTCCTGTCATCACAGGATATGAAGTGATGCATGGATCTCTAATCTTGGGCCAGCTGCAGTGGTCAACAGATATAATTCCCACCTCTATATATGGGTCAAACCTATTTATAATATTTTATATTCACGATATATGTGTGACTTGATTTCTTCCCATGCTGTATTTGTAGTGAAACCTAAATTTCTAACTCTAGGACCAGTCATAAAAAATATATATAAAAATTCCCCCTCCATGCAGATGGGCTAGTCCTACATAGAAGATTTAATTTAGAACTATGTGTGGATTTATTATCATCCTCATGAGATATGTAGTGATTCTCAATTATCCATATTTGGGCCTAAAAACATCATTTCTACACTTTAACTTCAGTTCTTTTGTCCTTACCGCATGACGTTAAACTTCATGGAAGTACGTACTTACCGCATGATGTTAAAATTAATGAAAGTACATCCTTACCACATGAAGTTAAATAGTGTGGAAGTACATCCACACCACATGGAATTAAAGTACATTAAATCATGTCTTTACCAAATGATGTTAAACTACATGGAAGTATTTCCTTACCCCATGATGATAAAATGCATGGGAAATATCGTTAGCACATGATGTTAAACTGCATGAGAGTACGTCCTTGCTACATGATGATAAACTACAATAGAGAATTTCCTTACCGCATGATGTTAAATTACATGAAGGAAAATAAATCCGCAATACATAAAAATAAACTAGAAAAACCATCACTCATCATCATTCTGTATCAAAGGACCACAAGAGCCTTACCTTGGCCAACCAGAGAATGGGGTGAATCCATCATCTTTTTAAGCACCTCAATACATACACCACAATTAATATCTGAAGCATCCGGGTTTGTCAGAAATGTTTCACTTCCCTTGAAAAAGAAAATATATATCTCTACTTGACCATGTTTTTGATTTAGAAGGTCTTAGACTCACCAACTAGATACATATTGACTTATAATAAAGTACTTTATAATTCATGTGATCTTGGTGTCCCCACGGTGGAAATTAGCACCCCATTTTGTTTTAGGTTATCCTCAGAATGATTGTCCCATATCATTAATCATGACTTAAGAACCTTGATCCATGATTTACATCACATTTACATCTTTCTCAAAAGGATGTTGGAGTAAATTTTAACCTTGGGAATCCTAATTAGTATCTTGCGTAAATTCTACCATATTAGGTCCATAAGTTTCATGACCTTAAACTTCCCAAACATTGGTCTAAGTTGTATGACCTAAAACTCTTTCCTATAATGGTCCAAATCATAAGAATTGAAACTAGTAGTGAAAGAGACAAAGAAACTTTATAGGTTGAAAACCCATGAAGGGTAGCGTGAGGAAAAGTCTTGTCTTCTCTTTCTAAGAATTACATGTTTAGAGTTTAGGAATAAATTATTTCCTGGATAAATAAAGAATAAAGCTCATAATTTCTACTCCATATTCATATTAAAAGCCAAGCTATGATCGATGGACCCCCTGGTCCGTGAAAAAAGTTAGTGAAATGATTTTTCACATGTCCTCACTGCGATAATATGTTCGATAGGAGGTGGAAAAACTTTAAGGTGATCAAACCCTTCTTGGATATTCCATTTTCCTTAAATCACACATCATGATCTAAAACATCTAGGTCATTGGAAACCACTCATTTCTCTTGAAGAATAAAACATATCTCTATACATGGCCATGCTATTGATGCAGACTGGATTAGAACCACCAACCCAAGACATCTTGGCCTAACATAAAGGGCATTCTGATTCGTGTGAGCCTGGTGTCATCACTGTGTAACTTAGAACTCCATTGTGTTTTAAGATATCCCCGGTGTGACTATCCTATACCTTCCTCATGACTTAATAACTTTTTTACTATGATTTTCAATCTCTATATCAGACTATTCAAGTGGATCTGATATCCTTGACGTTGCATCACCATGTTTTGTACCCTTTATTAAGCCCAGAATGTGACCACTCGTTCTTGAACATTTTTATGGTCCACTCCTCATGATTTGAAACTGAAAGGATTAGGTCTCGAGCTATTCAATTAAAGATAAGTTACCCTAGGGTTCCAAAACAATTACTAGATAACCTTCCTTCCATACGCAACTTCATAGTCTATAAGTTTGAGTCTCCAAAATATTACATATCCCCTAGAAAGGAAAATAGATCTCTCAATTTGGCCATTCTACTGATATATAGGGGTTGAAAACCACTGACTATAGACATCTTGGCTTAGTATAAAGGGATTCTTAATCCTTATGAGCCTCAATGAAACCATGGTAGAACCTGATACGCTATAGTGTTAAGGGGAATACTCGAAATGTCTACCCCATTCAATATTACTTGGCTTGATCTTTTTTATTGTGAATTACATCACCCACATTACTACTATCCAGGTGAGCCTAACTTCCCTAGTATTTATCCCTCAACCATATTAACCCCATAAATATTCCATAATCCCTTTGAAAAGAGTATAGATCGTCTTTGCTTGGCCATGCTATCAATGCGTAAGGAATTTAACCAACCAACTAAAGGAACCTCCTCCTTCCATGAAAGGATATCCTATCCTAGTGAGCCTTGGAAACACCATGGCGTAACTCACCACCCTATTGTTTTTTCATTCATCCCAGGTCTTCAAGAACCTTGTTTCATATTGTCTAAGCTAGAAGGACTTAAACTGTAGTGATAACAAGGTCTAAGCTAAAAGACCTTAAATTACAACACATTGATGGTCTAGTTTTCCAGAACATAAAAAAATTAAGAGACATGATGCTTTCCCGGGGGAAACCAGATAAAGGAATCCTAGAAAAAAGATGAGTATTTGATCACTGGACAGACACTTTGTGTGATCCAAGAAATACTGAGAAACTGTAAAAGGGAAGAGGCATAGAAACTTGCCAGGATGAAAACCTATAAGGGGGATACCTGAGTAAAATCCAAGTCCATGCCCGCTAAGTCTTCTCCCATATTAATATTAGGAAAAAGTAAAAGAAAATAAAAATAAAAAAGATACAATGCTTGTGGGGCCCAATATATGGCATTATAAAAAAACCAGCTATGATCTCTAATTCCCTTAACTTAGAAAAATTCTATATAATTTAGAAAGGATATCATATCAAAATCATCCTTGTAAATAAAATGATCTCAAGATGACCAGAGTAGGTGCACCAATGAAGAATTTCATGTCAATGGGAATTCAAAAACATTTCTCTAAGAGTAACCTATTGAAAGTCTGGCACTCAACTCTAGGTGATCAGATCTATTTTGTAATTACACACAAATGATGAGAATCATGGATGATCTGATCAACATGTCCACTGATACATGGATCTCTACCTGAGATTTCATTATAAAATTGTGACATCCCCCATTCTACGTATGAGCTAGATTAACATAAGTACATTCATCATAAAGTTATTTATCTATGAACCTATATCTTTTATGCAAGAGTTTGATCTGCATAGTGATATATTTCAGAACCATGTGGGGATTGATTCCCATCCTCATTTGACATATAGATACATACAAGTGATTTACTTCGAACCCATCCCCAAGTTCAATTCCACCCAATCCCTCTTCCATTCCGGAATGCATATACTCTCCAATTTTAGGGTATCCATTCCCCAAGTCAATACTACTTGCCATATTTGATTCAGCCAACCAGTTGTGGCCAGATATATCATCTTTATAACACTTGAGAGTTACTCAGCCATACTCAAGACATATCCTCTCAAGAATTTCAATATCCTAAATCATCATATATTCACATATGCATGAAAGTAATCTACATTTTCCTTAAAATAAAATTCTATTCATTCTGATGAATCTCATTCTAAGGGGGGCATTTGGTTTTCATAGATATTTGTGAATCTTACTCTTGGTCATCAAAGATTTTATAATTTTGATGATTATGTGGAAATAAAATTTTTTTTTTCGTGGAATCCATGGATAATGGGCTTGGATATAGAGGATATCACTTTAGTAATCTTTTATTCTACTAATAATTTTATTCTTAATATTTTTTGGGGTTTTTTATCACTACCCTTAGCACCAATATTTGTGTATCATACACTTTTTCATCGAAGGTTTTGGAAGTTTTAATATTACATGGAAATAGAAATATAGTTTGCATGGAATCCTTGGATAATGGTCTTGGATATAGATGATATCACTTTAGGACTCTTGTATTCTACTATGAATTTTATTCTTAGAAGTTAAGGGTTTTTATTACTTCCCTTATCCAAAAAATAATGGATGTCCACCAGCCAGTAGGCCAATTTAACCATATAACCTTGTGGGACTAGAGGTTCACCACATCTATTGGGAGTCGGCCTAGGCCAGCCAGCAGACCAAAAGGTGCATAGAACCCGCAAGAGGAATACATGCCCATGTATATGAACCATGGTTCACGATCCCACATGCGCGCACATAGACTCGTTGGGTCGAGGACCGTGTGATGGGGGTGATGCGTATGGTATGGGTGCCAACCCAGTTTCTGTATTGCTTGAGTGAAAGATACATAATGGATTATATACTGGAGGGAAGAAGGTGCAAGATTTTTATGTGGGATGGGATGAATCAGATCTTGACCTTCCAATAATGCAAATTTGAACTCTTCCAATCCCTCAGAGTGAGATATCTCCATATTCAACCTCCCACTCATCTGTCACCCTCCCACAATGATGGTTCAATATGTAATATCGAATAAAATTGCATGATAACTTGACACTATTCATAATAGTCATCGTCATACCTTCACTAATATCTACGCGCGTTTGAGATAATCAATAGAATCCACTGTGAGATCCGAGAACAAACACCGGTAGCTTTTGTGGGAGCCCCCAATGTACTAAAAGTTGTTACATGATCATACTTTTATCATGCGGTCGAGGCAAATACATATGCTGACGACTTTTCAAACATTTTGGTGACCATGAAGCCCTTCTTCCTATGATGTATTTTCTGTCTAAATTAACTCAGATTTTTCTGGTTCATATGATATCCCGGAAGGTAGTTGATCCCATTACATGATCAATATTTGAACATGCGATCGAAGAAAAGATAAACGATGAAGGTATTGTAAGTAGTTCAGTGACCTTGAACCCATCCACCTTCTAGTGATTTTTTATTGGATTTAAATTCAATTTTTATGATCATGCAACATCGCGAATGGAGATCAAGAGCAGACGTAGACTATTGTGGTGGTGCCACTTGACCTTAATCCCATGTAAAGTGGCACTATCCTTGGCCTCCCATAGCCTATATGTACTGAGATCCAATCATCAAAAAGACATGTAAATGGAAAGGCTAAGGATCTCTGAAAAAGAAGGAATGGAGTAGAAACACCAGAGGAATACAAGGGTCAACACCACCTTATTAGATATCGTCTCCAAGTAATCGAAGAGAACCATCTCATGAGAAAATTTCATGGGATGTCTTCATAATAACCCATCATGCTATCTCTAGAAGATCATGTGATCACAAGATATAATAATGTCATCTGAATCCTTTTGTCTCGTGGAACATGCAAAAAATCCTGTAGATTACCATCTTTTTGTAGATAGATAATTTCACCTCAAAAGTCTTTGGAGGTCATGTTATTGTTGATGGGGTGTTGAGGTTTGGATGATCCCATCATACAGGTGTTCCTTGAGCAGACACCTCAACCCAAATATCAGTAGACATGCATGAACCCTCAGTTTTACGATTTTGGATCATGGTTTCAATAGAAGTGGCTTTAGTAGGGATTGGATCATTAGTCTATACACATGCATAGGAAGTACCGAGGATGTGAAATCCATGATTTAATGTGCACCTATAGTCCTAGATTGATATCCCCCCATGTGTATATGTGACGCTATCAAGAATTCTCTGCGCAAATCTATAGAATCCATCACGTGATCTTTTGTAGATCACATGATCATATCATGATCATGTGATCATTATATTCATAGGAGAAGGTTGGGAAAGCACCTCCTCACCAAAGGAGTTAAGAGGATGCACCTCGGGTCTCGCGATGAACTGCTACTTGGGATTACGATGAAGGCTTCAAAATGTGCATCCCATATGCCATGCACCCCTTGTAGTGTAATTCCATCCATCACCCATGAATGAAGTAGATTTTATATATATCCCCATGAATGATCACAACACCGTTTTTGATACCCCTTTAGGTTCATGCGATTTTCCTAAAGGATGGAGTTCCATATGACTCTCTGATGCGGACACCCCGAAGCTTGTGTATGGCCTCAACCTAGTAAAGAATTCATGAGGATACCCTCTTATGGACATTCATCCCTCTACATAGACTAATAATCACCCATGAAACATAAGTAAATATCCCTTTGGATATGAACTTGTGGTACTCAGATTAGCTTAGGATCCTAAAAATTTCAGCGAGACCCTACTGAATGAATGGTTTAAAGATTTTTGATCACAAGATTCCCTATGAAACTTGCAGTATCTTTAAGAAATTCAGACATGTCACTTTGATCACAAGACCACAATTGGATAACTAAAGTTGACCTCATAAAAGTTGGTTAACACGTCACCATTTTCATGCGATGATCCAAGGAAAAGACAAGTTTAACATATGAAAACCCATTGACATGCTTTCCTTGTCATGCAGAAAGCCTAGGGTGAATTCATATCAATCATAGAACTACCCCTGAGTTGTCTGACTTGTTCATGCAATTAAGTCTCAAATAATGCAATTTTTCATTTGAAGGAGTCATGGACATGTCATCATGACCAAGCAATCATCCATAGACATGTACATATTGACATGCAACTGTCTGAAGACAGGTCGGGTTGATCATGCGACAGTGTATGAACTTGTCTATTTTGATCATGTGCAAAACCCTAGACATGTATTCTTCAATTAGGTAAAGACATCTGAGACAAGTCAGTTTATCATGTGTGATATCCCTGGCATGCTAGCTTCAGTCATGATAAGCATATTCGACATCTCTACTTTTCTCATACGAAGACATCCAAGGCAAGATAGATGATCAGGAAGACACCCTTGGATGTGTCTTCCATGTCATATTGGTGCCCGAACATACCAGACAAACAATCAAGACTTTACCAGTATATGGTGAATACATGTCAAAAACATACCTTATGAAATGCTCACTTTGTCTGGCATACCTACTTGGACTCATTCCATGTGGACCCCGACCAAGAACCTTCAACTGCATATTCCTTTTACAAGGGAAGTGTCCCTGATGAGCTTGGTCCATGAACTCATCTAACCATGCCAATAGCATGACCTCAGATAGACCTCTCATAGTCATCACCATCTCTCTTTAATTCACAAAAGGATAAAAGAATGAGTAGATCAATCGTTCAGCCTCAGAGTGTAATCCTCAACTAGCCTCATAGTGTAAGACACATCCAATAAGGCAGTCTCAGTGCGTAATTCTCAAATACCAATATAATATAATATGTATCCACCAATACAGAAACCTTGGAGTATAATGCCTCATCAATTGGGTAGCCTTAGTGCACGAGCCCCAACTATAGATATCATATAATATGTCCCCGACCAATAGGGAATCCATCTTGCTATAAGCCTCTAGCATTCTTGAAACCTTGAATATGGCCATAATGTCTCCACGTGTGATCATCCACCTTATCCTATAAATGGGTTAAGGGATAAGTGAACTATAAGAACTCTAATTCTTCCCATAATTAGGATACATAGGGTTCCTTCTTAAACTTCAAGCTCCATACCATATCCTCTTTGAGATGGGAAACCATACATCTCAAAGAGAGACTTTAATGTGTAAGCCCCATATGATTATTCTCAAATGCAATGTGTCCGATCAACCGCTATCTCTTTTTTCTCACACTGATCATCGTTTAGCTGAGCTTAGAGACTAGTGATGATTGTACCAAAAATGTGGTGAGAATTCAACTAATTAGGAATCATCATTGGGATGTAAGCCAAATTACATCACATCTCTTCTAAAACATCTATATTCTGGAAAAATAAATCCATGGTGGTCTCATATGCAAAAGCCTCTCTTAGGGCCTCTAATGTTGTATCTGTCATGATATAAGACCCTATCACAAGAACTACATATACTCTAACTCCCAACTTAAACAAGATACATAGGATGCCTCACTGAGGTCCTAAATCAATATTCATGTCCTTATCATATGGTGTAAAACTAAATTGATGGGTCCAGTCATATGACATTAAACTATGTCAAAAAAACTACATGGGTTTTGATCATTATTTCACAAGATATGTACGATGCTTCATAGAGGTTCAATACCACCTCCAAGACACCAACCACCTCTCTGGACGACAATAAACTCCAGAGTGATCAAACATGGACATAACCCAAAGCATCATAACTATATAATAGAGTGATAGAGAACCCTTCCTATGCACACCATTGTTCCTATATACACATTTTATAATCAAGTTTTTGAGGGGTAACCAGTCCCAAATCAGGGTTTGGGAAAGATTTCATGAATATTTATTAAATCTATAATAGAGTCTTAGATTAGGAAACAGTGCCCCAAAAAGTGTATGATGATCCTGACCTCCCATCCTCTCGATCAATGCAAGTCCCCAATAGTCGATGGGCTTGAAAATCCAGATGACTTCCAGCCTTTGGAAAGTAGGTATGTACCCAACTACAGATGGGGGAACCATTGGGATTTTCTATAAAACGTGGAAATGGTAGCCTGATGAGTGAAACCCATATGATTCCTAAAAAACCTGTTGAAATAGGGATATATGGTTATTTATTTTTGGAAATAATTATTACATCTCAAATATTATGTGATGAGGGAATATAAATTATTGTTAGAATACTTTAATAATGATAACTATTATTGGGAGATAAATGATAAATTTATCTTGTAAGAATACATGATCAAATCATTCTGATTTTTAGGATATTTGTTGGACATTTGGTGTTATTATTAATTTTTTGAGATTGAGGTATTATTTTTTCATATGAATGATTATTCATATTGGGAATTATCGTACCTTGTGCTACCTATTTTGGTTTTGGTTAACGTATTAAAACTGGAAAAATAGATTTTTATTGTCTTATGGATTATGTGATTCCTTATAAGTTGATTTTAGTGCTTCAGGAATAAAAAATTTATCTTGAATACTCATCATTTGGAGAAAAATATATGATTGTGGTGGGAATTGATTATTGGATGAAACTATACATTTCAAGTAAGTATATTTCCATATGTTCTTAGTCTAGATGGTAAAATAATTCATAAAATCTTGGAAAAGGATCTTGAAATAACAAAATTATTCTATTACCTTCATTTTTTATGAATTTATGATCTTTTTAAAACCTCTTTGGTTTATGGTATTGTAGTCATTGAATTTCTCATAAAAATTATCTTTCATGTGATCAATGATCATTCTCACTATATATCACTAATTGGGATTTTTTTTATATTTACAAATATTCACTTCCCAATAATATTTTCCTATTTGGAAACCAAGTAGGTGTTATCCTAAATGACATTCGTACTTCCCTCTCTCCCTTTTCAAGAGGAAGTTTTATTAACCCTTTTTACGATGTGGGATTTCAAAAAAGATTTTTTAAAATTTCATCCTTTCATTACTAAGATTGATTTCAAAATTGTGATGATGAAATTTATTAAAGTGTTGTAAAAAATTAATAACCTGTTATTTTAAAAAAAATCTACATTTGATAGCCTACAAAATACACAACACCAAGCATAAACAAACCATGAAATGTTATTTAAATATGACTATTATAACCGAGTCGTTAAATTGAGGGTATGAATAGAAATAAATAAGTTTATATATATATACTTGTGTGTTTTAACCAATAAAAATGTATTTATTAATTCTTAATAAATAATCAATAAATTTTTAGTAAATCCATTTTATTCTTCAATTATATGTTTACATCAAAAATGATTTTTATTTATTTTTATGATAAATATTTAAATTAATATTTGAAACTTTTATAAATTTTATTTTATGATATAAATATAATTTTATAAATAATCATATCATAATTATATTTGGTTGAAATTTGGGTATTTTTCTGAAAATAAATATTTTTTAGTGGATAGTGAAGAATACTGATTTTTATTAAAAATGAATTTTATTTTAAAGTATTTACAAAGTGAAAATATATTTGTATTATTTCTATAATTTTTTAGTTCCTTTTGATTTAAAATAATCCAAATATGGGTTTTTAAATTAATTTTATCATTAATTTAGTATAAAGACATTTTATTTTTAAAGGGACATTTTTATGAAAAAATATTTTTCATTGTATTTTCTGATTTCATTTTAAATTAAATTCTTCTAATTTTATGTATTTAATTTTGAAAAATTGATTCCATATTTTTAATTATTATTTCAAAATTTTGGTAAATTTTCCCATTTATTCTTTGTCAATATTAATAGTTACCATATTAATTTTTTTTTGATAGAGGGTAAATCAGGTAATTAAGGGTTCAACATAATATGATAAGGACTATAAAATTCCACTTAAATTTGTATTAATTTTATTGTAAGATTATATACCATCCCTAATCTTCCAAGATTCAGTTTTATGGCCTTTTTTCATTTGTATGTGATTATAACCATTATAATATTTTATTTAAAGAAAACACAGAAATGTCACACTCTTATTTTTAATAACTATAATATTTTTAACATTGTGATAACCATAAGATATTACTAGTTATAAATATTATTCTTAAATATAAATGATCTATATTGATAATGTTAATTTATTTTCAATTTTTATTGAATAGATAGTTACACTAAATGATTACACAAAGCTAATGCATTAATTATTAAATAAATAGAAAAACCAAATAAATGATAAAAAATATATTAAAAGTAATATAATTTGAGATAAATAATGTGATACATGAATTTTATAGAATAATATAATCATTCAGGGATGGAATAAAATATGTTTTCTACTTTCATTGGCGTTATTGATGTTATTAAAGTCAGAGTAATAAATAGTTCAAAAAATTTACAATAATGATATTTTATAATAAAGAATATTTTATTAAATGATATAAAATTGATAAAAAATATTATATTATTTCCATTGATTAGTATATGTTTTATAATATCAATCATGGTCTATTTACAGTCCTTTTTTCCTTTATAGTATGTATAATGACCATTAGAGAGTAAAAAACCTTGTTGGGGTTAACGGGGGGGGGAGGGTTAAAGCAAAAAGATGGGGGTAAGAACATAGTACAAACATGTAAAAATTTAATTATATGATATTTGTTTGAATCATATTAATATTAGATTCAAATTATATAAATTTGGACATCAAAATTAGTTTATTTTCATTTAATATTTTAAGAAATTCAAAGAGTTCCCCTCCTCTCTCTTATAAAAGGAAATATCTTTTTCTCCTTACGTCACACTTAAAATCCAATATTTTTCACAATATCTACCCAAATAAATTCATAACATATATACCAACTTTATATAGGAATTAATTATGGTATAATACCAAACTTATTTTTCTTAAGGTTGTATGTAAATGAGGTTGTTCGAAGAAGAGACATCGTTCTTAACCGAGCGTTTCTATTTTATTTGTTCTTCCACCTCCCTCAAAATTTCATTAGATAGGATTATATAATAACATAGGTATATTTAATATAACTAAACGTTATTTTTTTAATTTAATAACCTATATATATCTCCAACAAATATCAAATGGGAATAGAATCCATTTTTCGGGTGTACAATGGACTACTGCCTCACAGATTGATATAATTCATTTTTCACCACCACCTCTCACAGTTAGTTAAAATGATGGATTATATATATATATATATGATATTTATGAAATATTTATAATTTTATAATGATAATATTACACCTATTTTATTACCATTTGATTCACTGAAAAAAAGGATAATTTCATTCGTGCGTATGTGTAGACTACCACCTTCACAAAGCGGTGTGATTCATTTTTATACGCTAAATCACATAGATGACATATATAAGTGTATTTCTAGAAAAAATATGATATTTATTACATTATTATCATTATATAAATATATAATTATAGTTACCTTCCTTTTATAATGATATTGGAAAAATGGAAACGTTACTGAAGGATGCGTATGACCTACCATCTTCATGATCGCAACATAGTTGATTTTTCATGACCATATTTACTGGTTGGATTTAAAATTATAATTAATGAATAAAAATTATAATTATTTTATGATTATTATTCTTGATGAATTTACCCTTGCTAAATCCATTTTCAAATTATGGACTGAATGTCCTCAAAACACCTGACATGGACTTTACTGATTATGTAACTAAATATTTCATTGTAATAAATGGGAAAAATTGTTTAAGGATTAGGGATTAATCTAAGAAATTTTTATTAATATATAAAATAAATAATATTAAACTATTATAAAAGTTTTTAAGAACATATATTAAAATCATGGAGTAGAGATAATGGATTTTTTCTCAATTTCTTTTCATTAAGGCATATTTAATTATTATACACAAAATTTATTTTATATTGTATTTATAATTACCCTTTCAATTTTATATAAAAAATAATTAACAATTCATGATATTTTTAGTTTTAATTTAAATTATTTTACCCAAAGTGATTTGACTTGAATGTTACCATGTGGTGAAGGGGTTTATTAACTCAATTTCCTTTTATTAGGGTATAAATCTTCTTCATTGACTTTATTATGAATTTATTAAATATAAACAGATCTCTGAATTTTTTTTCAATATATTTAAACTTGGTTTTTATGAATTTATATTTTTTACACATAATCTCTATATTTATTATTCCTCAATTCAATGATATGATCTTTGTAAGTGTTATTCATCTCAAATTTTATTTTCTTCCGATGTATGTTTATGATATACACCTATATAATTTTATGATTTGTATATACTTCCCCTTTTAAATGTTATATCATGAATATAATTTTTCATGATATTTAAAGTTTCATTTGAAGTTATTACTTCATTGGTAATAAAATTTAAAAGTTACCAAATTGGAAAAGGATTTATGTTACAATCTCTTTTCTTTTGAGGAATAATTATGTTCAAGGTACCTTTTGGGAGGAAATAACATGATCTTAGTTTCTTTAACCATATATATTTTATTTTCCAATGATTATGAATTTTTATACATGTTTAATTTTCATTTCCAACCTTATTTATTAATGAAAAATCAATAAAATTTTTTATATGTGATATTGATATTGTACCTTTTTTAGATCAGGAATATTTCTCTTCCATATTCATGTTTTCTAAAATATTTTCAAAAATTTTATTTTCTAAAAAAATTATTTTTTATAATCTATTTTATATGATATTTTACCTTATTTTTAAAGGTTTTAAAAATTAACTTTTTTTAATGTTTTCCAAATGGGTCACTCCTGACTCCTTTTACAAAATGTTTGAATTTTTTTATTTGTAACATTAACATTAAAGTATTTTCCCACAATTAGGACCATTTATTTCCTTGAAACATCCTTTATAAGTATCCAGGTTTATTTTAAAATAAAAATATTTTTATTATATTCTATGATTTTTTAGTTTTTAGAAGTGATTTTCAATGTGAAAATTATATTTTTATCAAGAATATTTTTAATGAAATATTAATTGTATTTATATTTATTAATTCCAAAAAACCTTGACATTATTTATGATCCACTAAAGGTATTTTTTATTGATACAATCCCCATTCTTTCTATGAATGTATTATGATCGTTTCCAATATATTTTCATGGAAGACGTTTCTTTTACATGGGTTAATCATGTTATGGAAGAATTAATGAATGTTTCTATGAGATTTATGATGATATAAAATATCTATATAATTTATTTATGTTATGGTTCTTGGGAATTATTTAATATGACGGGTGTTTCTGTTATTAACAAAGGAAGGGTGGTTCCTTTGTAAGCTTTAGATGGGTAGTTATGTTATAACCAATTATAGGTGGGTATATGATATACCTCCAATTCATTGGGTATGGAAGTCGACCATATATTTAATTAAATTTGTATAATTTAGTATAATAATGATATAAAAATGATTTCCCATGTTACCTACATTTTTTATATATGATTTCTATATATCTTTATAGAAATATTATTATTTCACAAGTCAAGTTAAGAAGTTTATATTTAAATAAAATAATTTTATACCTCTTATGGGTGAAAATATATGGGGTTTTAATGATTCCATGATCAAGATTAACATCACCTTGGTAATGATTATTGATTCTTATAAATCTTGTCCAATGGTAAACCATTATTCCATGTTTCATGATTGATGAACCAGGTATTGTTGGGAATGAATTCCATTATGTTATGCTCATGCACTATGTTTATGTCATCATACCTTTATGATCATCGTCTTCTCGCCAATTAATTTCAATTATTAATTCTTATGTTTACACTTAATGATCTTTTAATCTCACCCTTCTTATTTTTCCGTTCCCCCGGGTCATAAAGAATGAGGCCAAATGATTTGTTTTTAGAAAAATTTTATATGTGGATAATTTTATGGGATACGTTGAATGATTAATAAGGAATTTTAAAATCTAGGTAGAGTAGAAGAAATACTCCCATGAAGTCCTTAGTTTTTTTTGGTAATATTTTTCTATAATTCTCTAAAACTCTAAACATAAAATGCACTTCGGTATGTAAGTGATATAATATTTCAGTTTATTATTGTAAGGTTTGTATGAAAAAAAATTAGTTCACATATATTGGTATCCAAGATAGGAATGTAAATATGTTGTTTCTAGCGTCAGATTTAGGAGTGAGGGTTCATGAATTTTACACATAGGTTTGAAAAATCATCTATTTAATGGGGATCATGCTAGATGCATTTATATCTTTATTAGCATTGATGATTTACTAAAAGATTATCTTTTCTTAAATTTATGGATCTGTATTTTCACATTTGTTTTCAATTTTATAAAGGTCAATGGGGTAAAAATTTGTTGTTGAATGGATTGGGATTGAGTTTTAATTAGGGAGCTATTCTAAAAGTGTTTTGATTAAATCTAAAAGAGTTTTGAGGGATTTTTCACAATTTATTTCATATGCTGTGATACATGATGAAGTTGATAGTAGGTTTCTAAAATTATTTTAGAATATATCCAAAAAAAATTTTAATATGATTTCACAAGTTATAATATATGACATAATATAAGGTGACATGGTGCACGAGGCTTTCAGGATTTAGTGTAAGCGGTAGATTGAAGTAAATATTCCCTAAAGACATTATGCATGTGATTAATTTTCATTATGTAATATTAATGACTAGGGATATCATAAATCATTTAAACATGATACTATATTTTCCAAGCATTGGGTGTAATTGATTCATATTGTACGGTTCCATTGGCATATAGTCGAAGTGTATGACCTTTCATATCATAAGGTGTGGTATAAATTTTACTATATTCGATACTCATGGAATCCAAATGTTAAGTGTTAACATACAATTAAAATATCTTACCTGTTTAGTGATCATAAACTAGATATTTCATAATATGCAATAAATGTGAGATGAATTTATTCTAGCATTCTATAAATTATCCTAGAGTTATAAGCAATTGATGCATTCTCTCTTAATATAAAAGTCAATAAATGTATAGTCTATGATAATACTCAATGTATTTATAAATATATTACTACCATGAAATTTTGAGTGAGTAAGTCTATCTAAGACTTTCCAAAACTACACGACCCTTAGTTTTCTTCTCTTGTCTAATTTACATCATAAGGTACTATCACACCATAGAGGGTGGAGGATCCCACTCTAGAATTTAGAAACTTAGAAGTCTATGGATACATTTAGAGGATGGATTTATTTTTTCCTACCTTTAATTTGATCTTTATTAAGAATGGATGATGATTGTTTCTTTTACGATCAATGGTGTAAGGTACATGCACTATTTCTTCATTTCTTCATTTTCAATTAGCATGGTTTCAGTTTCTATCGTGGTTTGATCCATAGTTTTGGTTTCTTTATTTTTTTAAAATGCGTTTAATAAGATTTTTTAGATCAATTGAAACCCAAAACCTTCTTATATAAAATACTTTTGCATGAAAATGGTGGGGATAATGCCTTTAATGTTAGTAATTCCCCAAACGATTGCTTGTTTTCTCTTCTACAACACTTTAAAAAGTTTTTCATCTTATTAATTAATCAAGTGTTTATTAATGATCACCAGTAAGGTATCTCCATGTACCAATTATGAGTACTTAAATGTAATTAGAAACAACTTTATATCATGTTTTGGTAGCTTGAGAATTGAAGGGAACAATTATGAGAAGTAATATTTTAATAAGTGCTACGTCCACAACATATATTCAACTTCTGATTCATATTAAGAATTAATATCCACATTATTGATGTCTACCATTTCATAAATGAGTTGAATAATTTTTCTCTTTTCATCCTTATATAAAATAATTGTAACTCCCAGGTTAAAATGAGATAGTTGTATCATAATTGGAATGCTAGATGGCCTCAGACATGCCTCTTTGTATTTTTGAGGCTACTGACTACCAGTGAGGCCATGAACTATAAATTGGAGAGATTATTCCATCAACTTCATAACCAATTATAAAAAACAAATAAACTGTTGGGAAAAAATCCCTCAGGGTATCATTGAATCATTTTTGAGGTGATTGTGCATGTTGACAAAGTGGACATCTGTGTTGTGATTGTTGACAAAGCAAGCCATGACATACAAATTTGTTGAAAAAGGAGAATTAATGGTGGCATGTCGAGTTCAAGGGATGTGGTTAATGATTCATGTTTGATTCAAGAACGTTGACAAAGGAATGGATGATCTGGAGGTAGTACAAAAAGAGCAGATACAAGGTGGCGCCTTTTTCCAGTGTTTGCCAAATTTTTGGGCCTGAGAATCGACAAATGAAGAAAAGTGGTTTTTTGAAAAGGTAATTGTGCGCCGCGTATTTTAAAGAGAGGAATCTTGCATGCCTAATGTTTTTCAAGATTAGAACATCAAAATATGGCAAAGTGATAAGGGTCGTGCAAGTTTTGGGTTAGGTCGCGCAAGTGACTAGCGTGGCAGAGACAAGGGGCAGAGACTTGCGTACCGAGACTTGCGCGCAGAGGGGAGACTTGCACGCCGTCGCGCAGGGTGTCCAAATGACTATAAATTGAGGTCAACCCCTCCTCATTCGGTGCAGAGTTCAACACTTAGAATAATCAGATCTCTCTTTATGTAGGTGTGGTGGTCGTGCAAGTGGTGTGCGGTCGCGCAAGTAGAGGTTGTGTGCCAGGTGATTGTTGCACACCCAAGGTGGTCTGGGCGAGGAAAAAAGAGAGTCGCACAAGTTCTGAGTTGAAGAATGAAGTGTCGCACAAGTGGTTTGGTGACACTTGCATTCCATGTTTTTAAGAAGCGTGAAAGTAGTTGGTTGCACGCCAAAATTGGTTTGGGTGTAGAAGGGTGTGCATCGCGCAAGTTTGGAGTTGTAGAAGCTTGTGTCACGCAAGTGGTTGTGGTTGACCTACGTGCCAGTTTTGAATTGCACGCCGAGGCTTGCACACCAGCTTAGGGATGGGCGCCAAGTAAGGGTGATTCACGATAGTGATTCAGGGATGCATGGAAGCTGGAATATTCCCCGATACTTTTGGTGAAAAGTGAGATTCATCTACGGGTGAAAGTTGGACTTCAACAGAGCATCTACATACAACATAGGATGCATTCATTAGTGATAATAAAGAGTTCTACAGGTCTATAAACTATGAATGGATCCTTTCTAGAGCAGTGAGAAAAGGAAGAGGTAGAAGGTGATCCTCTCCACCGGTAGTGATCCAGAGAGAGAGAAACAGGGAGTGACCCTTTGGAAAGCAGCGAGCCGACCCTAAACTTTGTAAAGGAAGTGAGCCTGGGAATATAAGTGATCTAGCCTAAACCTTGTAAACAACAGTGTGCTTATAGTGTATTTGGTATATCAGCACATTGCCGGTGTATGCTCCTTGGATGTAGCCCAGTGAGGGTGAACCGAGTAAAAATTGCTATGTCTTGTGCATTCTTTACTTTATATTTATATTATGCAACGAGAAAGAGAGAGAAGTGTGTTTTGATTAACAGTGAAAAAAGATCAGAACGAGCTTTAATTTTAAATTATTCATACCCTAATTCACCCCCCTCTCAGTGTATTCATCCTTGTGGACCTAAAAACATCATCTATAGTATATAATCATGGTACACCAAATCAATAATACAACATACTATGACAAATGAATTTGCAGTCATATATCTAAACAATTCACCCAATAGGATAGTTATAGATGCAAAGAAAACCAAATAATAAAAACATGAGGATGTGATACAACCATCATCAGACCTCACTTCCATTCCATTTCCAAATCCCTAACAAGCTACACCATCTCGATCCACCAAACAAATTTGTGCTCTGACCTATATATTAGACATATGAACTATATTCAGGTTAGGGTTCCCATAAAAGGATTGATAATAAAATCTTAATATGGTCTCACCAAGTTACCCTAAAATAAAATATCATATACATGTGTATGAATGTGTAAAATAAATAATAGTTTATGACTGTACATAAGCATGAATGTTGGGTCATTGTGTCCTAAACAAGCCACCATCACACCCAACTCTGTTTGGCTTGGCCAACGTCGAAGAAGAATCCTCCGCATGATATTATTTTGATCCATACCAAAATTTTTATGGTAGGGTTTCATACCATGTCATAACTATTACCCTATCGCTCGGGTATGGGTATATACCAAACCTTAACCACATAATACTAAGTCTTGACCTCTACCTTCTCACTCAGGGTAGGGACCACATCCAAATCCTAGACCAATATAATCATCACATCACATTCCAAGATATCCCTATAGGATAAAATCCTCATGGATGACCCATCCACATTAGAAATATATGTTTAAACTATTTACATTTCCATCTCACCCTTAAGGGTATACACGAGATCCCTTAGACCCGGGCTAGTCTCTACTCATTGATACAACAACTCTAGCCCTAAGAGATGCAACCTAGGTTACCTAAAACTCATATAGACACCATGAATTACCCTGTAACTTTTATAAAATCAATCAATATTTTCACCCCATGGAGACATAGTCACCATAAGATTTCATTTTCTCAATGATCACAAGAACACTCACTTCAAACCCATGAAGTTCAACTTGAATTAATTCCTTCACATAGGGAACTATTGAACCTAAATTTTTTTAATCAAACTAAAATCCCCATTATAGAAATAATCTTTATACATAAAAATTCATATGATTTATTATTTTAGGAACCACATAACTCAAACACAGAGTTACCCATTTTTCTGCTCCACTCAACCTCTACCAAACTCATTCCATAACACACCAATGTTCAATCCCCTATCTCAAGAAAAAAAAATCCATCTAAATTAATTTAAAAAATTATTAATATTTTAACAATTAGTGATAATATTTGAAATTAATTAGAAAAATTATATAATGTGTCATAATCTCCTATAACTCACTATGTCAACTCCTCCTGCCCGAATCCTGACTACTGGTACATGAATGGCCCATAAAGCACCCATGATACCTCGATAAGAAAAATCCCTATCATCCTGCACCTAGATAATCACCAATTTAATCCAATTAACTTTAATTACCTAAATAATTTCTTTGGGTAAATTAACTCAATCAAAATAGTGAGTATAAGAATGTGTTCATCATCCCAGGACACCCTCAATCCACTACATGAAAATCCCCATCAATCAATGTGATTCAGTAATTATTTAATGGAATTTTCATAGAAACCATAATCCTCATCATAATATATAAGTGGTAAAAAAATAGAATGTAGAATTTATGAAGAAATGGAAAATCATACCTAATAGTTCAATAAAACAACCACCGAAAATGCCTCACATCAAAGGGGAAGATGGGGGGAAAGAGGGTGATGATGAAGAAAAGATGACCATCCATACATGGACACACAACCTAAAACTGAAAGGATACTGGACTGGGAAAGATGATCTTACCCATTATAAAAAAAACATGGTAGGATTCCAATTGTGTCATAACCCCCTTAGCTCAGGAAACAAATCCCTACCTCTGGGGTTACATTTTGGTGCGATCCAATGGGTCAGAGAACAACCCCAAACCTAGAACATAATCTTGAATGATGATTCCATCCACTATAATTTTTCTCAATGCCTTGGGGGATGGAATTTACTTGAGTGGACCATCATGGTGAAACCCCCCTCCTATGCAACCCTTTATGTCACAACACCCCTCCTTGGTAGTGTGATACATCTTCCCCTTAAATAGCATTTATAGTATAATGCTTGTGTTGTGGTGTAATGTCTTAACCTCAATAATCCCAATCATCATAGCCCCTTAGTCTACAACATGATTCCATCTACTATTTTTTTTAATATTACCTAGATGGTTTGTGGAATTATACCCTTCCTATAAAATGAAATCCTCTCAATTCATCTAATAATTTAATTGCACGCAACACATGCCATGATGTAATACTCATTGATTTTAATGTAATTTTTCATCTATTCTATAATAGGACCACTCTAACATTCTCTAATTCTCCCTTGATCACATGAGGAATCTCCAATCCCTTTAAAGCATCCAAAAACACGTCCTAGATACTTTCTAACTCTTAGAATCCAAATACAATTCTTAATTCTCAAAACATCCCCTACTTTAAGACTCAAAAATAAAATTTCCTCTAATTTTAAAAACCTGAATTGTTCTGGGTCCTTATGAACTCACCATTATAGGTCTTATTCTCCTATATAATTACTTAAAAACAACTCCTAACTTCTAATATATTAATTAAAACATGATACCACTCCTCGTTTTCATTTCTAAATTGAATCAAACAAAGTTCCATTGTCTAAACGTATAATAGGGATATACCAAATTTTCCCAAAAATAATAGTTTGATTATAGAAACATATTCACCATACTCATTATTATTCATCTCATTCAACATCCACCTTAAAAAATACAATTAATTGTAAAACACTTATCAACCCTCCTATGGATAACTTTTCCTAAAAATGGATGGACTCGCCTGCTGAAACACCATAAATATCTCGATCTTGATGTCTTAATTATTAGAGGCATCGTAGAGTCATCTCAACACCCAAATCAAAGAAAAAAACTAATTTTTTTTTTTATATAAGTTTAATCCTCAACTAACCCAATCAATTATCATGATCAAATATTAGAATTGACGTATCTCTTATCCAACTCACTCTGAGATCACACCCAATTATTTCTCGATTCCACCACCAATACGTAATCTCTATCTGACACTACATATAAATACCAGTATTTAATAAGAAACTAGATAAAAATTGTTCCACCAACACCTTGAAATTTCAGTTCCATATCAACCACCACCTTTCCATTTTACCACACTTGAAACCCTTCCAATATGAGGGTAACACACCATTGACTGATAAGATTATTCCCACTGTATGAGTATCCTTATGATCACCCCACCAAATCGAAGCAGTCATTATCTATGGTCCACTCTCTAAAAATTACTAAATATGGTGATTGTTCATGAAAAACCTGCTCATTCCTAAGCACCAACAAGAAACACCAATCGTCGCTCAAAACCGGGTTACTGGGAACATTATCTTGGATATTTACCAAAATTAACCCAAAAAAAGGATATCATACTCTAAAAAAAATGGTGTGTCTATGACATATGTATTCCATTACAGTCATCTCTGAGTACCAGCCTAGATAGGTCCCAATATCACAGGTTCTTTACACTCACTGATCCACACTCATACCATCTCTGAAAATGTATTTCAAGTCATATACTTATGTTCACTATATTGTAGTGCTCTGATCCATCACCAATGTAACCTATTTCCATAAATGTGACACCTACCAATCTCATAAAAACCTTATTCTACCATAATTGTGTGTGTTTTACTAATTACATTGGTTATAATATCATAATTGATCCATAAAAGTAACACATCATCCTTGATCACATTCCAAATGTGATCATTACGAAACTCCACTAAGGTTCCAAAACTCTATAACAAGAATTCCAGAACTGTGGTTCTCACTAACACACTATCAAAACTCCATCACTCAGTTTGAATTATAATTAAAATAATTCCCAGTGGACTAGTGCGTGACCCACTCCAATACTTCATAATAAAATAAGAACTCTGCATAACCAACACACAACAGCCTTTACGTACTAGGACCTTTATCGAAAAAATAGACCAACACTCACTCTCATCCTTCTAAGGATGATTGGTCCTTTAAATAACCCTATCCCACATTCTTAACCGCCATCCATCTCAATTCCATTCAATCAAAAATGGGTACATGCTCCTATATAACTCAATGACATATCTTAACTCATACTCCCATGAGTTATCTATCACCAGATCTCAGATCATCTTTTAAATTAACTAGCTATGCACCACCTAGTATGTCAAGACCCAAACCCAAAATTACAATTATTTCTTCCCTTCCAACTATCCTTAAAAATCTCATTCATACTAAGGCCCATCACACAATCACAAGCCACTCGACTATTTCTCCAAAGCCACAAGGCGTATAACCATGCTCTACCCATCCTTGACCGATCCATGTTAGATCACCTCTCACTACATGATCAAATGAAACACCAAAATCAAATAAGTTCGGGCATCCAATTGATCAAACCTTTTAAACTCAACTAGGATAACACAAGAAAACTATGTACTTGACATCTTAGAATCCCAAGGCATCCCATGAGAGTTCCTTTACCCTATAAAGGGTATAAAAATTCTTATGGAAACCAATGACCATATCAAACCACATATCATGCATACCACACCTATATCAAACCATCACCAAAGATTTTAATTTTTGAACCAACTGACTAAGGATTTTCATTCATCACCTAAACATATGAACTGCATAATTTCCATGATTTGATATCCCATGATACATCCTTGTAAAATGACATCAGAAAATAATGTGGTTTAGATGAGTATAATGCCTATAAATATTTATATAGGAAAATATTATATATGTTTCTATGAAACATTAATCAAATTAACCCTCTATCATCAATGAAATGAACCACACAAAAGAACACACATGTCAATTGAATCCTATGTGCCAAATATGATGCATGAAGCATGACTTATTGATATAATTGGATAATAACCATAGATATAATATCTAATAAAAATATCACACTGGAATAATTATATTAAATATATTAATGAAAAAAAAATATTCATATAACCCTAGTAACATGGACTTCCCAAAAAACAGGTGTCTAAAAATCTCCGGCCCAAGGTCCATCATAATATTTGACACTTTCCTATCATTATATAAAAGGTCACCAAATAATAAAAAAAACAAAAAAAATGATGCAACATTTTAGTTTATTGGAAAAAATAATTTAATAGTATCATAGTCGGAGCACCTTATGAAGTCAATCCCCCTATATATTATAGGCTATCAACTAGTGGTGAGGGCCTGAACCATTCATTAGGAAGTCTATTATTGTGATTTCATGACCAAAAATAAAAAATAAATAACCAAACATCATATGTATTAGATAATTAGAGTACATACAATCAATAGTATAACAAGTTATAACAAATGAATAGGTATTTATACAATCATAGATCCCAATATACCACCCACTAAACTAGTTATTGATACAAAGTAAACAATGTAATCAAACCACCAGAGGCTCTACTACCATTGTTTCGAACCGTTTCTATGGGAGGGGACCGACGCACCCGACTGTCGATCTTACAGAGGGCTGATCTCCACTCAATCGCTGAGGTCAGGTATATCGGTCTTCATTTCGAAATGCCCAACAATTACATATCCAACGATACATGGACCTGCTTTCCAAAGGCTTCGTTGGGTGATTTTCCCAGCAATGCTTAAGAACTCACATTGGTCGAGAGGATGGGAATTAGGGATCGTCTCACCCTTTTATGGGGGAATTATTGCAGGTTCTAGGACTCTCTTATATATTTAAGACATATTCATATGTTCGTGAATCTTTGGTTTATACCCAAGCATAGTATCCATGGATTACTCCTAGTTAGAAATGGTCACCTAAACGCAAGGATTCAAAATCATTTAGGCCTGAGGTTTACCATCCCTCATTGGATTAATGACTCTGAGGAGTTTGGACTCATTGAGACGACACTAATTTGAAGCCTCATAACTGGGAGCTCTAGAGTTTATTATCATCCAGGGGGGACAAATAATGACATGAGTGTTTGGATTGAACCTGTGATATGGGATTCTTATGTTTCCTCGTGAGAGGAATCAGAATCCACATAGTTCAGTAGTGCAGTTTAACGTCATGTGGGACGAAGGATCGGGGCTTACACTCCGAGGTGGCCTAATGAGATGGTGGATGGGTCTTACACTTTGAGTTATCCCATAGAGTTGGTGGATGGGGATTACACTCTGAGGGAGCCCAAAGAGTTGGTGAACTGACGTAAAGGGCTCGAAACGACCGGGTGGTAGGCTTAAAACTCACGGAGGCTTTCTATGTACCATGCCTTGACATGGATCAATGTCCTCGTAGTTCGTAGGATGGTGGGAATGAACCTCGTGGAGGCTTCATACGTATCATACCTTGACATGGATCAAAGTCCTCATAGTTCACATGATGGTTGGGGTCAGGGTCGGTGCTTATTCTAAGCCCATGTGAGTCATGTTCGGTGTGCGAAACAAGAGGCAGTAGAGACCTGACTATCACGTTGAAAATGGTGTGACTGTTGGAAGCGGAGTGGGGCTTACGCATGGAGCAGCCCAGAGAAATGGAGATTGGGACTTACTCCAGGATGGAGGCCCGATGGTGAAAAAGCCCAGAGGGAGAGGGAAAGGGTACCCCTGTGTCCATATCCCCTCTTGGTTATTGGCATGGGGGAAGTACGGAGGTGCATGGGTGCTACCTCCTACAAGAAAGGCTAGGGGATTACACCAAGGAGGCTACCCTGTCACTCTCAGAATGGGGGAGAATTACTCACCACTGGCGTTGAAAGGAAACAGAAGCGGGGTCCCCCAATCCTAGCAAGTGGAGAGGCAAAAAGGGGACTCTCGGGCTTGGATCCTGCACTACCGTGGGTATGTGAACCCAGGAGTGTTTTGGGAACCCGCTGAAGGGCCAAAGCAACCAATTTTCCCTCACCTACTATGGGTATGTGAACTCAAAACGACATGCTAATCCACCTGGAGATTGCATCATACGGATCTGGTGGCTTCGGTCGAGGCCTTGGCTCGAGGACGATGAATTGGCCAATGAGGGGGTTGCGAAGGATTAGGCCGGATTGGAAAGATTTTATCTGACTCGGGGAATGGGAACACCGATGGATTTGGTGGACCACATGGGTGTATGAGTGGTACCCTTTGCGTTCGGGGGTGCTACGCAGCTGGAGAGGTTGTCCACATACCAGGGTGGTACGCAGACTGATAGGCATCACGCATACCCAGGTGGTACATGACTTTGGGTTCGGCCCACGTACCAGGTTGGTAAGCGGCAGATTCCACGCGAGCAACGACAACTAGGGGCGACGCCGTTCGGGGGTTCGTCGGTCAGGGCTTCGCCCATGTAGGAGGGTGCTACATGGTATTTCAGATCGAAAAAGGGGCATAGAATCCTTGGTCCGCGGGGAGTACATCCACGGAGGATCCATCGCTCGCGGTCTTCTTTTTGTTTTTTATTTTAAATTTGCGGTTCACCAATTTGTTATTCGTTTTCGGATCCTTATTAATTCTCTTCCAGTTTCATACATGTTCTAGTTCGCGAATTGGAACTTCACTATTTGCAAAATCCTAAGCTCCTTCCTTCGAAATCCTTCCACCTGAGTTTGATCAAACCCTTTATTCTCCCCCTCGATATCCTTTTATAGAGTGGGGAATGAGATGTATATGTGGTCATGCGGCATCTTTTGTAGAGGTCCATGACCTGAAACCCGGTTTACGGATGACTTGGTCAATTCGCAACTTCATAGGGGCATTTAATGCACCTTCCCCGCCAACCAAACTAGATCGGGGAGTGCTTCACGGCCACGCAGGGCTCTACCTCTATTCCGCGAACGATGGAATATGTGGTCCATGCTGGTTGACGTGGTTCACGGTTGGGGCGGTTTGTGATGGTGGACCGGCCTGACGCCCGTCCTGCTTCGCGCCCACGGAGGGTCCTCGCCTCTATTCCGCGAATGACAGTGGTCCGCGGAGGGGGCCGGCTTGCTGAACCAGTTACATAGCATCAACATTGGATCGATATGCAGACCTGTTTGTATTTTTTAAACCATTGAGTATTATCCACATTTTTTCTCGATTCCTTGAGAGAAATTGGGTATAATCCTCTCTTGAATTAAGGGGATTCTCATTCTCCTTTGAGGATTTTTCAAGACCCTACAAATTCCCCCCATCGGAATGGGGTCTGATCGGAACGAAGAGGAGACTATTCCAATATAGAGTGGTCCTGAAATGTGGATTGTTTATGGTCGAGGGGTGGACCTGGTGGGGGAGCACGCCTATAAATACAGAGGCCCCTACTCTTTGTCTTTTACTGGATTTCTCACGAACACAGAGATCTTGCTTTTCATCTCTACGTGCTTGCTCCTTTGTGAAACTCCTCGTCTAAAAACCAGCTTCCATTTCCACTAACCACTCCTTGTTCACATCTACCTTCACCCACAGACCAATATCCCACCCGCAAACTAACAATTTTAATCAATTAAAAAGTAAGTTACAATGATCCGCGTTGGAAATCGCTATGCAGTTCTGATGGTCCGCGAACTGAAATCTTCCAGACATTAAAATTTTCTTACGTCTTCTGAACTTATTTAAATTCGGGATTGAGATTCCATGGAGAAGCCTGGATCGCGGTTTTCTAGCCAATGATCTGTGGGCCAGAGTACCGTAGACTTCTTTCGCGTAGGGTTGGTTCACGGGATGCAGCCATCACGAACTACCTTTTGAGGCCTACTCGTTGACCTCATCGTGAAGGCTCCTTGACAGAGTCCTTTGCCATATACTTGGTATTTTTGTCCAGATTTTATTATTCCGGACTAACCATTTGACTATTTTTTATAATGCAGGGAGAAAATATGGTTCCTCCTCAACCTGAACCTAGTCCTACTACGGAGCCTCTTCCAATTGGTCCAGGAAGATGTCTAGCTATGATTCATAGAGCTGAGGGTATAAAAGAGGACCCTAGCCATACAATCATTCCAGGAAATGGTGTTTTGAAGGACTTACTCTCCCCCAGACTTCTGTTCTATCCTCTAGTGAATCGTCTTCCGCTTTATGGTTTCGGCCTTCAAGACGACGTACCTATCCCCCCTGTCTTTTCTGGTCTTCCGTCCCCTTTCTTGGAAGTGTTGCAGAAGTACAGACAAGATAACCTTGCCCACTCAAGAGAGATGATCTCTGATTCCAATCCAAAAGACACTTTTATTTTGAGAGGCTCTATTTGGACCCAAAGTGATTGGTATACTCAGGACGTCTCCCATGAAATCTTCCTCAAGAGTTACCCCTCCTTGATCAACATTGCCCAAGTGGATCCTAATGCAGGATGGATTCCCAAGTTGGATCTTCGATCTGTTGGGATTTTCTCAAATGAATGGGCCTGGGCCTTCTGGGACTATTATCATTGCCGAGAATTTCCCAAGTTAGTGGAAGTGGTGAATCTATACTCCGCAGTGTGGGCTTCCCAGTATGCTATTTAACCAGTATCTTCGATCCTGCCTAACTTTCTCAGTCACTGGTGTTCAAGCACTAATACATTCCACCTTTACCGTGGTGAAGTTGGTATTAGTTTATGGGAAATCTACCAATTGGGAGGGCTTATGATCATTGGTGATATGTATGATTAATTTTTGCCTTCCCCTAATGCATGGGACAATGCCGAGCAGGTTCCTTCGTTGGAGAGGGATCTGCTGGTTATGGAGAAGCGATCATTGGGTCACCCCTTGTGTGCCCGTTATCTTATTCCCTATAGCACCTCAATAGGGTTATTTTTGAAGACCACTAGTCCTGTGCTGATGATCAAGCACCCCAGGACTCATCCTTCTCTACAATCATGAACTATCCCAGGTTCCTAATGTGCGGTTCTGGAGGTGGGCGACTACCTTTCATGGGGTTATGAGGTTCGCCCCTATGTGCTGCCTATGGTCAGGCTGGCAGGTCTTTTTACCATGTTTTTGTGCAGGTGGCTATTGACATATTGGGATATCAACCCGAGTGTCAGAGCTTGCACCCTGATGATGGTAGCTGAGCTAGAGGGAGGCTGCCTGGTGAATCTGGCCATGCCCACTTTGGCTCACATTTACGAATTACTGAGCGACATGCAGGAGGGTGGGTCACCCTATCGTCTGAGTGGGCCATTTCAATTTTTATATGGCTAGGTAGAAGATCATTGCTTCTATTATGAGTATCATAATAACATAGTCATCCCACTTCCTACCCTTCAACCTACCTTACTTGATATAGTTGGAGTTAATCTGATGTCCCTCAGCTCTGATGAAGTCGTCAAGCTTCTGAGTGACTTTTCCCAGTTCACTTTCACTCCCTAATCCAATTATTTATGTGTCATGGTTTACGACCACAAGGGGATCTTAGAAGAGAGTTCTTTCATGATTTTCCTACGGGATGGGTTTTTACCCTTGCAGATTGATGGGGTTTCTCTGTGTGAGTTGTACGCCCCGCATCATTTTTCTCAATAGTTTGGATGCATGAAACTCCAGGTTTCTCTTCCCCATCCTCGGGCCCAAGGACTACATCCAGCCACTCTCCATCAATGATGGTTGATGTTGATACGGGAGGGATATGTAACAAGCATTCCCTTTCCTAACATAGGAGCGGCAACCGACCTATCCTCAGAATATTAGAGAATGTGGATAAAGCATTATCCAGATGGGATATTGGGGAAGGCTATCCAGAAATTTCCCAAATCGAGGGTTACTGCGGCCGCTATGTTTACCACACCTTCCTCATCGGCTTTGAGGGAGGACCGACTAATGGCTCGCAGGTTGAAGCGGCTCAGGGAATCTTCCTCTTTCAACCCCTCTGTAGTCGAAGTTCAGACAGATCCAATTTTTTTGGATGTAAATGAGGATGACCCAGTGACTTCGGGTCCCCATGATGTAATTTCCAAAGATCCACCTGCTGATACTGGACATAGCAGCTCAACTCGCAAGCTCAAACTAGGGCTAGAGGCTTCTAACCCTCCAGTCCCGAAACCATCTTCTAGTGCACACCTGTCTGCGCTGGCTGCAATGCCAGACTACATTCCTATACTATCTAGCGACGAGACCAAGGACCCTCGTGTCATGGAAGACCACCGAGAAGTGCGATGGTGGGCCTGGCCCCGGATCCGTGAGATTGTTGCTGAAACTCCTCTAACTGAAATGGCGACTAAAACTGAAGCCCTTAGACAACTCTTCCTAGGTCTAGGATCTGGTGGGTTAGACTATCGAAAAATTCATTTTCTCACCTGCCATGTTTTCATCGCCCGTGGGGAGGCTGCCGCTAGTGAACAGAAACTTGCTCACCTTTCTATCTCTCATTGCGGGACCTGAGCCCTTGAGGAAGCTATGATGATGCTCCATCATCTGACAATAGTAGAGGTGATCTCTCAAGATCAGGTGACCGCCCTATCTACCAAGTTGGACGAATTCATAGCTCAAGCATCGATGCCGAGGGATCAGTTGTCATCTATAACTTGTAACCTTGAAGATACCAGGAAAGGGATCAACGATCTCCAAATAAAGGTGATGCATACTCGTTCGGTGGCCGAAGTTGAGGCCAGGGAGAAGGCCATGATGAAGCAAACTTGTAATAACCTGCACCACACGGTTTCCGATCTGATGGAGACAGCGATCCAGGCTCCTTTATGATCACTAAAGCTATTTGTGTACATTCTATTTTACCTCTTTTGCTGCAGAAAAGGATAGACTCTAGCTTGTGGACGTCCTCCTTTTTTTTAAAATGGAATACAATCTGTTGTCGATCTCCCCTTGCTATAAAATTTTATTGTTACTGGAAAAACTATTTCATAAATAACAACTCAGTGAATTAGAATTAATCATAAAATAGGAAAATGATAAAATAGAAACAAGCTCTAATTTTTGCCTGGACCATGGGATCCAGCGATCATAGTCTGACTATTCCTAAGGTTTTGTAGAAAAACCACACAAATTTTTTGTCTTTTCTGTTAATAACCTAATTTTGCATGGGCCAATTTGGTGTGGACCCAGCGGGTATGGCTAGGCTTTTGCTTAAGTTGCCCTTTTCGGGTTTTTTCCTAATGGGCATTGCGCCTCTTTTTGTGAGCGGTTTGATGTCCCGCCGACAAGACTGTCATTACTGATGTTTTAGGTCGAACAACTTTGACCAGATATGGTGGGGTGAGGGTACCAATGAGGTGTGGTTGATTAAAATATGTCTAAATACCCTTCATACGCACGTGGGGGGAACATGTTTAATATTTGAATGACATACAGGGTATGTCTCAAGGCATGGGAGCTATATTGGCGTGCAGAGGTAGGAAAAGCATCACCTAAGGAAGACTTTCCTTCGTTAGATGGGCCAAGGGCAATCAATATGCAGATCCACTAAGGGAATGGTATGTATAGTCGTGCAAAGGTGTCTTTAATTCAATGACTGTCCATTTCTGATGGCCTGAGGACTTCATGGAAGTTCAGCTTATAGAAACCACCATGGGTGGGTTGGAGAATATTAAAACTACCATGGGTGGCTCAGAAAGGGTGTGTGACGTCTGAAAGGGTTTGGTAATATCTGTATTAATCATGAGTGTGGATGAAGGGTCCCTATCCTACGCATTTAGTTAATGTAGAGGATAGTTGGAGCTTGGCGCACTTTAAAGTCATGCAACTGGGATATTCTTTAAAATGGAACTGCTTCTCCTTGTTCTCAGTAATCTCATCAGAGACATTCCAGCGTATTCAGGAAGTGTTGTGAAAGAGGTTGGTAAAATGTAGCTCAGAGGGTTCCCAAATCCCGGGGTGGATATGGGGGCTCAGAGGCCAAGAGGCGTACGGAGAGAGGCATTGCCTAAGGAAATATTTCCTTTGGTAGACGGGCCAGAGGAAATCAATATGCAGAGTCGCTGAAGGCATGATATGTATAGTAATGCAAAGGTGTCCTTAGTTCAATGATTGTATTCTCTTGATAGTAGATAAACTTCATGGAAGTTGAGATTAGGGACCACTAGGGTGGCTCACAAGGGGATAGCTCCTTCTGGGTACAAAGTGTGGTTTATGAGGGGATGGTTTCTGGATACCGGAGAAACAACTGGGCTAAATTTTCTGAGGATGGGTGAAGTCATCCCTTCTCACGCTGTTGTGAGACGGTTGTTTGTGCAGGTCTAGCCCGTGCACTAAGGGATAGAGGAAAACCTCCATTCCTGACTAAAACCATGACAGGTTCGACCATGCAGTTTAAAATCATGCGACAAGGACGAAGGGAATTTTAAATTTCGTGCAGTTTAACGTCAAGCGGAGAGGATGGGGAGAATTTTTGGAGATGCTTTGTAGTTTAACGTCATGAAGAGAGGACATGGATGTTGTGTAGTTTAACGTCATGCAGCGAGGATAGGGGAAATTTTTAAATCCATGAAAATTCTTGCAATTGGAGGCATTTCCCTGGATGTTTAATGCCTGGTCTTTGCAGTTTCATGCCAAGTGGCAAAGACACGTTCCTTTCAATCGTCATGCGGTAAGGAAGTAGTTTCAAAGGCCACTCTTGATTAGAATGTAACTAGGCTTGAACATCTCGGCATGTACAAGACGTGGAGAGGGGTTGGTGGTGTAAATCGTGGTTATGGGGATTCTTGGATCATGAGAGATGATATTGGGGCTCTGAGGCCGCTAAGTGTACGGGGCTAGGAAGAGTACCGCCCGAGGAAATCCTTCCTTTGGTAGATGGGCTAGGGGCTATCAATATGTAGAGCCGCTGTGGGTATGGTATGCATAGTCATGCAAAGGTATCCACAGTTTGATGACTTTCCACCTCCGATGGCCATGAATGATTACGAGGATCTGCGATTGTCTGGGCCACGAAGTCTGTCACGTGGTAGGGAAATATCTGGACATGTCGGGGATGTTAGTCCCTGGTTGCTGTTAAAACTCGAAGAGTTCACCACATTGATTTATCTTGCACATGGGGTATACCTTTACTCCATATAGTTTAATTTCGTGCGGTAAAGATGAAGTACTCTTAGTTTAACGGTTGTAGAGTTCGGACCATTGGGTGACTATTGATACAATCATCGGAGGGTGATTCAGTTAGGATGCTCTGGTATACTCTGAAAAAATGTGAGGGAATGAGGGTGTAAACTGTAACTCTAGGGTTTCCCAGATCAGGAGGTATGGTATGGGGGCTCTGAGGCCGGTAAGCATATGGGGCTAGGAAGAGTACCACCCGAGGAAATCTTTCCTTTAGTAGACGGGCCAGGGGCTATCAATATGCACTACCGCTGAGGGCATGGTATGCATAGTCATGTAAAGGTGTCCACGGGTCGATAAAATTCCACTTCCGATGGCCATGGATGATTATGAAAATCTGAGATTGCTCATAGTACAGAGTTCGACATATGGGGATAATGGTGTCAAAGAATACAAGAAACATCTTCCCCACAATTGCCTATCGATTCAAAGTAGCCTAGCCCTGACTTGATATTTGTAGATGCAGATCTTCATGTAAACCATGGGCGGATACATAGGCTAACCAGACAGGGATACCCTGGCAACGCTTGGATGTGAGAGGGGAACAAACCTGTAAACCACTACTCCATAATTTTTTGGATCGGGAGATATGATATGGGGGCCCTGAGGTCGGTAAGCGTACGAAGATAGGAAGAGTACCGCCCGAGGAAATATTTACTTTGGTAGACGGGCCAGGGGCCATCATTATGCAGAGCCGCTGGGGGCATGGTATGCATAGTCATTCAAAGGTGTCCAGAGGTCGATAAATTTCTACTTCTGATGGCCATGAATGATTATGAAGATCCGCAATTATCTGGGTCATGGAGTCTGATGCATTGAGAGGATGTATCCAAATGTGCAAGGTGTATTCCCATATAATTTCTCCATATATCTTGGGTGGGTCACGATGAAGTCCGTGCAATTTAATGTCATGCGGTGAGGATGAAGTCCATGCTGTTTTAACGTTGTGCGGTGAGGACGAAGTCCGTGCAGTTTTGACGTCGTGCGGTGAGGGCGAAGTCTGTGAAGTTTTAACATCATGCGGTGAGGACGAAGTTCGTGCAGTTTTAATGTTGTGCAGTGAGGACGAAGTCCGTGCAGTTTTAACATCGTACGGTGAGGACGAAGTCCGTGCAGTTTTAACGCCGTGTCATTAGGATGAAGTCCGTGTATTTTTAACGTCATGCGGTGAGGAAGAAGTCCATGCCGTTTTAACGTCGTGCAGTGAGGCCGAAGGTTAACTGGCGTGAAAAAAGGATTCCGTGCAGTTTAATGTTATGTGGTAAGGATGAGGGGTATATATCCCTGTGTTTTCTATTATCGGCGGCTGGGATAAGAGGTAAGATCCCGGTGTCCTACATATCCTGCGAGGGTAGGAATCAAGCCTCCCGTTGTTTGTTTGGGGAATACACCCCGTTCGGGTCTGGTTCATACGAAGGAAATGGGGTATTTTTATCTTTATTTGTGGTGGCTGGGCTAGGATGTGGAATTATGGCATCACTACGTATCCGGCGATGGTAGGAATCAAGCCGTACGTAGTTCTTTAGAAGATAATAAACCTCGTTCAGGTCTGGTCTATACACGGGGGAAAAGGTCATTTTCAATCATTCTTATCCATGCAGTTTAACGTCGTGCTGTAAGGACAAAGAATACACCTCGTGTAGGTATGGTACTTATACGGGGGGAAAAGGGGCATTTTTTTATTTCATTTTGGAGTGGCTGGGCCAGAATGGGGGATCATGGCATCACTACGTATCCTGCGAGGGAAGGAATCAATCCATACGTAGTTCTCTGAAAGGGATACACCCCGTGCAGGGCTGGTCCTACATGGGGGAAGATGAAATTTTCAATACTTTATATCTGTTCAGTTTAACATCGTGCGGTAATGACGAAGAATACACCCCATGCAGGGTTGGTCCGTACACAAGGGAAAAGGGCATTTTTGACTTTATTTGGGGATGGATGGGCCAGGATACAGAATCCTGGCATCGCTACGTATCCTGCAAGGGCAGGAATCAAGCCGAACGTAGTTATTTAGAAGGGATACACCATGTGCAGGGCTATATCATACACGAGGGAAGAGGGAATTTTTTTAACTTTATTCAGGGATGGCCGGGCCAGGATACAGAATCCTGACATCGCTATTTATCCTATGAAGGGAGGAATCAAGCCATACGTTGTTCTCTGAAATCCATGCAGTTTAACATCGTGTGGTGAGGAAAAAATACTCTTAGTTTAGGGTCATAGATTTTGGACAATTTGGGCTTGATAGTTTAATGTCTTGTAGCTCGGACGATAACTTCTTTTTGATTATGCGAAATACTTCTTCAGAAATCTCGCATTTGTAGGAGTGGTAGTGAATTTCCCATCCATGGAAATCAGGGAATATGCTCTGTTGGAGTAGACCTTGTGTATAACATATGGTCCCTCCCACTTGGGCTATAGATTTGGTGTCTTCCTTCCAGGTATCATTTGGGTCCGAAGGACCAAAACCAATTCTCCTTCCAAGAAAGACCGAAGTGAACCTTTTTATTGAAGGCTTGTGCGATCCGGTTCTGATATACCTCCAGATGGTGAAAAGTGTGGAACCGCTTCTCATATAGCTGTTCCAATTCACCTATCCATTTTTCTGATTTCTCATCATTGGATAACTGATCACTAATTGCAACATGGAGTGAGGGAAATTGGATCTCAATGGGCAGGACCACTTCTGTTCCGTACACTAATGATTATGGAGTAGCCCGAGTAGCGGTGCATATTGTGGTTTGATAATCCCACAATGCATGAATAAGTTTATCCGGCCATGATTTCTTGTCTTTGTCCACCTTTTTCTAGAGAATGTTTTAAAGGTTCTTGTTGAAAGCCTCTATCTGTCTGTTGGCCGCTGCATGGTAGCGGGATGAGTGGTTAGCCTTGATACCATATTCTCAGTACAGTTTCTCCAATTTAACTGAGCATAAGTTGGTGTCGTTGTCCATCAATATGTTATGAGGGATGCCAAATCTGGTGATGATATTGGTTTTCACAAATCTGACAATGTTTCTTGCCCTGACATCCTTGAGGGGTACAGATTCTACCCATTTGGAAAAGAAGTTAGTTGTTATGGGGATATACATCAGTTGTTTGGGCATGCTGGGAGGATATGTTCCCACGACGTCCATTCCCTATATGGAAAATGGACTGGAGGACTTAGCTTGATGAATTAACTCTCGGGGTTGGTGTATGAAGTTGGCATGAGTGACATTTTGTGGTAAAGTGCTCGCAATCTCATGCCACGGTGGGCCAATAGTTCCCAAGCCTTCAAACCTGATGGGAAAGCTTAGGCCCTGACTGGTGTTCTACACATACTCCGGTATGCACATCAGTCATGACGGCAGTAATTTCTTCTCCATCAATTAATATGAGGAGGACTTTGTCAAGGCCTCATATTTAGAGGACCTCTTGCTTACCCGTGTCGCCGTATAGGACAATGTTAATTGCCCTTCTCCGTATTTTCTCTCGTTCAACCCTGTCTGATGGAAGTTCTCCCCTTTGAAGGTAGTTTTCAACAGGGGTCATCCAACCGGTGGAAGGAGCATATTGATCGGGGACAGAACTGAATTCGTTAATTTCTTCCATCTTAGGATGAACAAACGGCAAGACTATTAAATGCTGAGAAATGTAGGTAATTACTTCATCCCAGTCTAGGTCATCTAGGGCTATGGATACATTAGCTAATGCATCATCCTGGGAATTCTGAGACCAGGGAATATAGTTCAATGTTAGTTCTGTGGAGAATTCCTCCATTAATCATCAGACATGGTCAAATAAGGGAATAAGATCCTCTTTTTTAATATCATAGTCACCATTTACTTGCTTGATGACCAGTTCCGAGCCACCTTTTACCTTAAGGTGTTGTACTTGTGCCTGGAGTGCGAGCTTCAGGCCTGCAATGAGGGCTTGATATTCCACCTTATTGTTCGTACATCCTTCTGATAGGAGGAAGGAATATGGCAAGACTGCCTTTTATAGGGACATGAGTATTATCCCCAAACCCACCTTGTTAAATTTGGGATCCTCCATCCTTTTCCCTGTCGGGCTTCGGGATGCGCCATCGAAGTACATTTCCCATGTTGGGAACTCCTCATGAACCGAGAATATGTCTTCATCAGTTAGCTTGACGTCCGGTGCGGTGGTCCCTATCGAGGGGTGCTCTTCCAGAAAATCTGCTAATGCTTGGCCTTTGATGGCTTTCTGAGGCACAAACTGGATGCCAAACTGTTGCAGGATGACTGCCTATCAGGATAGGCGCCCGATCACCATTGGGCAGCTGAGGATGTACTTGAGTGGGTTACTACGTTAGACCAAATGGACTTCATGATGCTATAGATAATGTGACAATTTTTTAACTATGAAGACCGAGTCCAAACATCTCTTCTTGATGTTTGAGTATCGAGTTTCAGCATCGATCATGGTTCAGCTGAGGTAATAGAGATTGTTTTCACTGCTGGTGTCATTTTTCTACGTGAGGAAGGCTCCCAGTGACCACTCTAGGGTCGTCACATATAGGATAAGGCGACTCCCTTCAACCGGGGTCATAAGAACCGGCGGGCTTAAGAGGTACTTATTTTGGCTGTCGAATTCCTCTTGGCACTCATCTTTCCATTGGTACATAACCCCCTTTTTCATTAACCTGGTGAAGGACAAACATTTTCACACTAGGTTGGCTATGAACCACCTAATGTAGTCCAGATGTCCTGGGAATCCTCTCAAATCAGTGAGATTTCGGGGAGGTGGCAGGCCAAGGATAACCTTTGTCTTTTCAGGGTCGACTTCAATGCCATGATGGCATACAACGAAGCCATGTAATTTCCCTGAGGTATGCCCGAAGGTGCATTTTAAGGGATTCATCTTCAGACTATGTTGTCGAAGTTTGTTGAATATGGGTTCAAGGTATTATAGGTGATATGAGCACTGTATTGATTTGACCACCAAGTCATCTACGTAGCATTCAACGAATCTTCCAAAAAATGGTTTAAAGACACAATGAATGGCGCGTTGATATGTGGTGCCAACACTCTTGAGACAAAATGGCATGACCCTGTAATAGAATACTCCTTGAGGGGCTCTGAAGGTAGTGGATTCTTCATCTTCTCGGGCCATCCAAATTTGATTATACCCAGAATAACCATCCATGTATGAGATATCCTCATACTCGGCCATTGCGTCGATTAATAACTTGGTAATCAAGACTGGGAAATCATCTTTCAGACACTGCCAATTGAGATCTCTAAAATCTATGTAGACACAGATTTGTCTGTTCTTTTCCTTGACGGGGACAATGTTGGCCAACCAGATGAGGTATTAGACCTCCCGAATGAAGCCCGCTTTAATCAACTTATCTACTTCAGCCTCTATCTTGGAAGCATGTGAGTGTTGTGTCCTTTAGGCGGCTTGTTTATAGCCCCGGTGGTCTTTTGGAAGACCTAAGTGGTGCATTGCCACTTCAGGATCGAGTCCCAGCATTTTTGTGTAATTCCATGAAAAAACATCCCGATGTAGCCTCAAGAAATAGGTATATAACTCATGATCCTTGGGAGACATGGTCATACTAATGAGAGTGGTCCTCGGGTCTTCCTTAGTACCCAGGTTTATTTATATGAGATCATCCATGGTAGTGGAGATACCTTCCTCAAATGCGGGAGGTGCATTCCTAAGATCTTCCTCCTCTTCTTCCCCCAAATTCTCCCCTTCTTGATCTGATGGGGGGAGAGTTTCTGGCATAGGCTCTTGGGGGTGCGAAGGTGAGGCATCATGAGCATCTCTTCTCAAATATTCATCCCTAAATTGAGTGTTATCGATCGTTTCCGCATTGTCATGCTCGACCGTTATAGCTGAAGTCATGAGGACATTTGAGTGTGTGTCTGGGCTTGAATTCCTGCTTTCAACATGATTGATGGGAAGCACATAGTCTCTGCTGAGCTACTCGAGGGGGTCATCCAGAACCATTTCTAGACCATTTGGAGTGGGGACCTAGTCAATACCATTGAGCGAAGGCTTATTTTTCTTCTGCTCATAAAACCCGTCGTCAATGTAGTGTGACTCAGAGAGCTTGAAATGGTTCTTGTGAGCATCCAATGTCCCACTATGTCCATTGACGCAATACTTGATACAATGGTGGTAGGATGAAGGAATAGCCATGGGATTTTGGAGCCATGAACTTCCAAGTAGGGAATTGAATGTTGTGTTCTTCCGGACCACCAGGAATTTCGAGTAGGCCACAAGGTTGCCAAAATGGGTTTTTAGCTTGATTTGTCCCATTGACTTCTGTTCACTATTTTCGTAACCCAACAGAGTTGTGGATGAGGGTACTAGGTAATCCTCACTGTAGCCCAACTTACGGAGTGTCCGTAGGGGAAGTAGGTTAACTCTAGAGCCGTTGTCAATAAAGATTTTCCGGATCTCAACATCATTTAGTGTGCCAGACACATATAGCAGTTTGATGTGTCCTTGTATGATGGAATCTTCATCCTGATCGGTGAAGGAGATCACCGCATTGCATTCAGTCAGGCCAATATCTGTCTGGTAAATCTCAGCGGTAGCTACCTCGGCTTGAAACTCCTAGGGGCTGAGCAAGGCTTCTATCAGGACCTCCCTGAGATCTGCTGACAAACTCAGGGCATCCAGGACTGACAGTTTGGCTGGTACCGACACCAGCTGTTTTAGGATATCGTATTTCTGCTCCAATGGCCGACGCTTCTCCATTGGCGGGAGATTTTTAGTAGGCAGCTTGGGATCTAGAGTATGTGACGAGGAGGGACTGGCTGTGGGGCCAGATGTGGATGGTGCTCCCACTTTCTAGGGGCTCGGCCCACCCGGTATGTTTGTGCCCACTAGGCGGATAGACACTTGTTCCTCCTTTGATGGGTACTGCAGAATGACGGGTCCAGAGTGGCCGCTTGTGGACGTGGAGGGATATTCTTTCTCATGGTGAGTCCGTTGAAGGGATCTCCCACAGGTTTCTGTGATATTAACAGTTTCAGCTGGGGTAAAACCATAGGGTTGGTTTTGGCCGCGACTGTGTCTCCCTTGGTATCCCCTGCTTCCGCGAATCCTCCTCCCAGCCCCTTGTGTCGGGAACTCAGGTTTGTAACCATACCCTTCATCATGGAATGATTCCATTAGATGGATGACGTTGATGGAACCAAAGATTATCTCCTCGTCGCATGACAGGTCAACCTGGTCGGTTGTCCCTGATGGTGCCGTTTGGTGGGTCGATGCCTGTGGCGCCAAGTTTGGGGGCATAAAATCCGACAGTGTCGGGGGTAACTTCATCTTCGTTGTGTATTGATCCTCTTGCGCTTGTCTCCCCCTATTTCGATTACACCAGGATGACCAGATCGTGGATGTTTGTCAGGCCGATATTGTTGGCTGTGCGGCATTAGCGGATGTTGGCGGCAATACCGGATGCCGTAGTTGAGCTCGGAGTATGCCCTGAGCTCGGTTGACAGTCTTCCGAGTCATCCAGTCATCAGATTTCTACCCCTTCTTTCTGGTGACTTCCTTCCACCCCTCCCCTTTGTCAGAGTCGATGGTAGAAATATACATCACATGTGCTGGGGGTGGTCCCAGCTCGACCTACCCGGAGTCTACCATCCTTTTCAGAAGATCTTTGAGGACGAAGCATTCCTGGATATTGTTCCCTAACATTTGATGGTTGGAAAAGTTATCTAGATTTTCATTTTAGCCAACTTCTTTAGGCTTACTTGGCTCTAGGAGGTGGATCAAGTTGCAATTCATGGCGGTGATGAAGTATCCGTGGACTTGGACCTCTCAGAACGAGTATGTTTTGTGTCTCTGTTCCTAGAAATGGTTCCGCTTCGATCCTCTTTGATCATCCTGCTTGTGCGGAGGTGACCGCTAATATATAGGGGGCCCTTGATGATTTGGTGGAGGCCTAGGTAGTGGAGCAGGTGCAGGGGATGGCTTGAGCGTGATAGAGGATGCTTGAGCTCTAACTGTTCTCTTTGTAGGAGCCTGTGAGGCTATTCGGGACTTCAGATTGGTCCGATGAAGGGAGTCTTGGATTCTCTGGGCAATGGTAGAGAGATTGCGGAAGCCATTGGTGCACTCCAGTGGTATGAGCAGCGTTCTCTTATCATCTTGAATGTTATCAATTCCTATGGACAACATCTCATCTTATGGCATTGGACTATTCAGAGAGTAGGTCAGACCCTTCCATCTGGCGATGAAATCTGAGACCCTCTCCTTCTCTCTCTGTTTTCAATTCATGAGGTCGCTGACCATTGTTTTAGGTATCATTGAGATGAAGTGGAATAGGAACTGTCACTGAAGGTCTCCCTAACTCTTTATAGATTGAGCAGGTAGATTCATATACCAGATGAAGGCAGATCCTTTCAAGGTCCGAACGAAGCAGCTATGTTTCACTGCTTCTTGTTATTCTATAGTTCCCATCATAGGGTCGCAATAAGATGCGTAGTACATCAAATGCTATTCCAGATCACCTAATCAATTAAAAATAGGGAATATAGGGCTCCCAAAATTGGTTGGAGGAGGCGTGTTACTCACCCAATCTGGGTAGGGCTTTCGCTCTGCCTGTATTGGAGCCCATCGACCTTTCATTTCTTCCAATTGAGCTGTCAGTGCCTCAATGGTACTGGTGAGTCCCTGGTTTACATCCTGTTGGGCCCGGTCTTGGGCAGGTGTAGCCGGAGGCATTACTGGAGGATCTGGGTAGACCGACACCAAGGGTGTATATGCCGTTTGTGACACCTTCAGAGGGTTCAGACGTACTCGCTCTGATTGCTTCCTGAGTGGAGGGAAGTCTTGGTATTCACCCGAATCCCTGTTCGGGTAGTTGGATGGACCGGGTGCCTTATTGGGTGGGGCAAACCTGGGTCTTTGAGGTGCACTTGCTGGGAGTGCAAGGTGCAGCTCTTAATGGGGAGCACTTTCAATAAGACGATTCCTCTAGAGTAGCTCGGCATTGAGCCGCCTCAATTCTTTGATTTCCTCTTCCTGTCGAGGGAATCTCTTTTCGAGCGTAACTGGATTGTTTTTATTGAGAGGAGGAGGAAGGTTAAGGGTAACCAGTACTTTGTTCTTATCCTTGTTGGATGCTCGTAGGGTTAGCTAGAAGGGCGGCCATATTTGGCCTGGCCCTCTGGTTCAAGGTGTGCACACCTGGTGGTTCGTTGTGAGTCACAGCCTGATCGGAATCATCGTCTCCCGATCCATCTAGATTTTCATCATCACTGGTGTCACCCGTGGTGTTAGCCTCTATGTAATTGATGGATGCATATCGCGGAGTATAGGAAATGTCATCTTCTAGATAGGAAGAGGATCTCCCGTGCCTTTTACTGGTCCTCCCCTTCCAGTCCTAAGATTTCTTTCGGACTCCTTGAATAAGGGTGGCGCGAAGAGTTCCTTGATACGACCTCACGGTATGCCTCCCCCTTTAAGGGGATGGTGATTCAAAAGACGTTATAGGGCAGGAACCTCCTCTTCTAACTGTCCTCCCTAGATAAGAGAATACTGATTCTCGTGGGGGAGGTTGTTGTTGAGGTGGTAAAAATGCCCCCATCCCTGAGGGATGGGGTTGGCTCTATTCCCTAGACGTTGAGTCTCTTCCCATTTTTATTAGTCTTATGGGGGAATGTTTTGTTAAAAATCCCCCCAGCCCTACAGGCTAGGGTTGACCTTGAATTTCCGCAGCGGCTATAGCTATCGCTACATGCCTGATCTTGTGTGCCCCCATTCGGGCGTGAACTGGATCTAATTCTGAGTTCACCTGTGAATCAATCTCCTATGGGGAGGCAAGCAATGACTGCTGATTGACCTCTCTTAGGAGAGAGGCCTATTGTATGCTTTAGGTGGCCTAATTTTGGAGTTTGTGAATGGATTATTCCTATCAGGCATTACGCTTCTGGGATGTACTCAAGGCTTGTCTTTGTTGGGTGTGTCACCTTTCGCGAATAGGGAGACCACTCCATTGTTATCTTGACACGGTGGAATTGCAATATATTACGCCGAACGGGTTCTTCTGGGCGGGGAGCGGAGTGAAATGTAGATCTTCATGTTCTTTTCATCCTCTGATATGGACTCTCGTCAGAGAATCACCAATTAGGTGGCGCAACTGGTGTAGTTCATGGAGGCAGGCTAACTCAATGTTTCCTTTTTACCTCTCAGGTCAAGGTTGCTACGCCGAAGGAAGAGATTCCAGGTCGATGTGATGCAAGATGTATCCTATTGGCTTGACATGGTATAAATACCCATTATATGGAAGGAAGCTTGATTTCAACTTGTGAAGGGTTGTCCATATATTGGAGTGGATTTCGTGCACACATTCTTCTGGAAACTTTCTGGGTATGTTGAATTGAGAGGTGGCTGTGGGCCAAAACATAACTGGTATATCATCTCTGGCAAATTTTTTCCTCAGGTGAAACATGTCGGCATACTCCTCCACTGGTGATTACTCTACCTGGTCATCTCAACTGAGATGCTCATCGATTGTGTGGTCAGAGGCATTGGGTCCGGTAGGTGTTGAATTATCATGTGGGCGATTCTGAGGTGGTTCAGAAGATGAATGTGGCCCCAGACCATCTCTTGATTGAAGAAGGGTGTTGTTGGATACCAACTAGGGATTTGAAATGCTTTATCCCATCCTTCTGAGTGCCTCGGAGTATGAAGGCTTTTCTGTGCTTGATTTGGCAGGGGGAGGACCTTCCTGTCGATATGATATGTCACTGTGGGGAGGACCTTCGCAATGGCGGACACAATGGTGAGGACTACCATTATAGATGCCGCAGGGAGAGAACCTACATGGTACAACAAGGGGAGGGCCTTCTCATTGATCGGCGTCTAGGCGTGGAGGGCCTCCGCTATCCGTGTTGTAATGGTGAGGGCTACCATTACTACTTGACGCCTCACTGCATAGAGGACTTTTGCAGTGCAAACCCTGGGAGGACCTCCAAGGCGTATTGCAGTGAGGGGAGGACCTTCTGGCTATGTAGCATTGTTACGGGGAGGGCCTTCGCAATAACTGCCATCATGGTGAGGATGACCATCATGGTTAGACATTCTATGTGTATCCCGGGGAGGACCCTTAGGACACACTGCGACAATGGGAGGACCTTCTTGTTGCTTGGGGCCATTGTTGAGAGGACCTTCGCAATGGCAGGCGTGGTGGCGAGGACTACCATCACAACTTCCAAAATGGCGAGGAATACCTTCACAACTACCATAGGGATAATATATGTGGGTTACACCCTAGGGAGGGCCTTTAGAATGCACCACAATGAGGGGAGGGCCTTCTCATTGCTTGATGTCTCTACGGGGAGGACCTCCGTTATCAGGGTGGCGAGGACTACCATCGTGATTTGATGCCCAGCTACGCGGAGTATCATTGCAATGTGACCCACGAGGAGGACCTTCAGGGCAGGCCATGACAAGGGGAGGGCCTTCTTGTCGTGATGAGACGTCACTGCAGGGAGGGCCTCCACAGTTGCGATTACGATAGCGAGGACTACTATCATAATATATGGTCCCACTGCACAGAGAGTGTTTGCAGTGTATACCCCGAGGAGGACCTTCAGGGTGGACCGCAACAAGTGGAGAGCCTTCTTGCTGCTCGATCTTCTGGTCACATGGAGGGCTTCCGTGACTTGCATCATTATAAAAGCTCTTGTGATCGGTTGTTATATGCCTGTGGGGGAGGCCCCCGTGGGTGCTCCGGAGAGCACCTTCAGAGCTGATGGTAGCAACATTGTGGGGAGGGCCTCCACAACTACTACTGCCACTCCCTTAATATGGTAATGGGTGAGTACGGTTTTGAGCATTCTATTTCTGCTTAGCGGCATTGGGAACAACAGCTTCCAGTAGAGCGGAGTCATGAACCCGCTCTTTATTTTTTGGCTGCCTTCGGCACATTCAGGGCGCCTTCTTGCGAGCAGCAGGGACCGTTTGCTGTTGATAACGACCTTCACCTTTGGGTCCATTTCTAATTGGATCCCATGATGCTTTCGGGATATGCCGATGAACATCTTGACTTTTAGCAGGGATATGTGCCTGCTCTTGAGCATCCACCATGATGGATGGGTGTTCCCCTATTGGACTGAGTGAAGCTGCTTGATCTGGTTGCCCTTGTATCACGGAATATGGACGATGACCCTCCTGGGTGAAAGTAGGGATGCAGATATTCTCCGAGGTGGCTATCTCATCTGTTAGATGAGTCAACTCAATTGGGGAGATTGGCTCAAGGGACTGAGTCCTTGCCGTTTCCAGTGATGCAATTACATTCTGGAAATTCTGTAAGATATGATCTGGGATTGATACGTGATCCTCCATCATTTCCATGATATGAAGAGAGACATATTTGGCTGGAACGGGTATGAAGGCCCATTTCAGTATCAGAGTAGGAATATCCTGCTCCGGTCCTCCAGTGGTTAGTGGGTACTGACAACTCTCCTATGTCAGGGTAGGTGAACGAATCTTCCCCTGTGCTAGGATACACCGGTTTATCTCTCCATTTTCTTCCACATCAGGATGGCAGACTTTACTTGCATCCATAGGGAGCTGGCCCTACATATGTTGGTTCCCCACCTTATCGAGTCAGTGGACATTGTTTGAAGGGAGGTGTTCCCGCCTATTAATTTCCACCACATATGTATGGTGAGCTTTTTTTATTGCCACCACATCGGGATGGTAGGCTTCAGGAGCATCTTCTAGGAGCTGGCCCTGTAGGTGCTTGGTCGCCACCACGTCTGGTTGGTGGGCATCACGACCCTAGGCCGGGAAAGGTTCATACCAGGTAGGTTCCGTCCTGTGTGAGTGACGGGCTTGATGGATCTTGACAGGGATGTGTGCCTGCTCATATGATGCTACCATGTCTGGATGGAGGGATTTGGATGAGTGTACAAGTGTATGTGCCTGCTTGCAATACATCTCTGTGATTGGGAAACGAAGATCCTCCTCAGGGACAAGGGTGATGACGGGTCCCTGGTTTTACGTTTTCTGCCCTCATCGGGTAGTCCGAGGGGTCAGAGCTTAGGGAGCGTGGTCCTGGATCCTCAGGGAAAAATCCTCCTTAACGTGAGGATATTGAGTCACGGGGTAACCATGATGATGTCTTCCGGATGATGCCTTAGAGCGGACCCCCCTTTTTGCAGGGATGAAGTCCTCAACATCGACCTCATCTACCTCCCTAAGATAAGGGAGGTATGCATTGTCTCATTCTGGGGATAGACTCTCGAAATGGTTTGAGACGGCAATAGGATCCGTCTGGATCTACTTCCGTGGTCGCTGCTGGGTAGGTGACCGATGGGTCTTGGTGGATTGGAGGGCGTGCATGGCTACCCCCAATGTCGGGAGAGTACCGTTTAAGTGGTACTCTCGGATCAATGCATCCAAAACCCAGCGTTGAAGACGCTGAGTTGGTGATGAGGTCCTTCGTTGGTGAGGATGTCCCGTCATTGTGTTGCTTGAAGCATGCACCAGCGAGTTCCTCCATGATGCCATTGGATCGAAGGGAGTTATGATTGGTGCCTGTAAACTATTTTAACAAATACAAACAACAAACCCGTCAAAGCAGGATCTCATGATCCCATGTGTAATTAATGACCTTTCTTGGCCCTACTTGTGAGTATATGGGGGAAAAAGTGATATTAGGTTAAATCCTTCATGCTTGGTTAAAGATTCACGTCGGGTTCACTATTTTTTGTTTCGAACCGTTTCTATGGGAGGGGACCAACGTGCCCGACTATTGATCTTATGGAGGGATGAGATCCGCTCAATTGCTATGGTCGCGTATATCGATCATTGTTTCGAAACGCCCAACAGTTCCATATCCAAAGATACGTGGACCTACATTCCAAAGGTAGGCCTTCGCTGGGTGATTTGGACAGCGATGCTTAAGAACTCACATTGGTCGAGAGGATGGGAAGTCGGGTTCATCTCACCCTTTGGGGGGGGGGGAATTATCGCCTGTTCTAGGACTCCCTTATAAATTTTAGATGTATTCATATGTTCCCGAATATTTGGTTAATACCCAAGCATAGTATCCACAGATTACTATTGGTTGGAAATGGTCAGCTAAACGTAGGGATTCAGAATCATTTAGGCCCGAGGTTTACCATCCCTCATTGGATTAATGACTCCGAGGAGTTTGGACTCATTGAGAAGACACTAATTTGAAGCCTCATAACTGGGAGCTCTGGAGTTTATCATCATCCAGAAGGGACAGATAATGACTTGAGCATTTGGATTGAAACCATGATACGACCTTCCTATGTATCCTCGTGATTGGAATCCAAATCCATGTAGTTCGGTAGTGCAGTTTAACGTCATGCGGAATGAAGGATCGGGGCTGACACTCTAAGGTGGCCCAATGAGATGGTGGATGGGGCTTAAACTCTGAGGCAGCCCATAGAGTTAGTGGATGGGGTTTACTCTCTGAGGCAGCCCATAGAGTTGGTGAATCGAAGTAAAGAGGTCAGAATAACCGGGTGGTGGGCTTGAACCTCAGGGAGTCTTCCAACGTACCATGCCTTGACATGGATCAAAGTCATCGTAGTTCACAGGATGGTGGGATTGAACATCTTCGAGTCTTCCTATGTATCATTCCTTGACATGGATCAAAGTCCTCGTAGTTTAGAGGATGGTGGGGGTCAGGGTCGGTGCTTACTCTAAGCCCACGTGAGCCATGCTCGGTGTGAGAAACAAGAGGCAGCAGAGACCTGACTATAACGTCATGAAAGGTGAGTCCATGGGAAGCGGAGTAGGGATTACGCATGGAGTGGCCCAGAGAAATGGAGACTGGGACTTACTGCAGGATGGAGGCCTAATGGTGACAAAGCCCAGAGGGAGAGGGAAAGGGTACCCCTATGTCAATCTCCCTTCTTGGTTCTTGGCACCAGGGAAGTACATAGGTGCTTGGGTGCTACCTCCTTCAAGAAAGGCTAGGGGCTTACACCAAGGAGGCTGCCCTGTCACTCTCAGAAGAGGGTAGAATTACTCACCACTGTCGTCGAAAGGAAATGCAAGCAGGGTCCCCCACTCCTAGCAAGTGGAGAGGCAGAAAGGGGACTCCCAGGCTTGGACCCTGCACTACCATGGGTATGTGAACCCAGGACAGTTTTGGGAACCCGCTCAAGGGCCGGAGCAAACCCTTTTCCCCCACCTACTGTGGGTATGTGAACTCAAAATGGCACGCTCATGCACCTAGATATTTCATCATACGGATCTGGTGGCTTCGGTAGAAGCCTTGGATCGAGGAAGATGAATAGGCCAATGATGAGGTTGCGAAGGATCAGGCCGGATTGGAAGGATTTTATCTCACTCGGGGAATGGGAACACTGAAGGAGTTGGCGGGCCACATGGGTGTATGACTAACGCCCTTTGTGTAGGGGGGTTCTACGTGGCTGGAGAGGCCGTCTGCGTACCAGGGTGGTACGCGGACTGATAGGCATCCTACGTACCAGGGTGGTACGTGGCTTCGGGTTCAGCCCGTGTACCAAGTTGGTATGTGGTGGAGTCCGCACGAGCCACAACGACTGGGGGAGATGCTGGTTGGGGGTTTGTCGGTCAGGGCTTCACCCACGTAGGAGGGTGCTACACGGTGCGTCAGATCGAAAAAGGGGCACAGACTCCTTGGTTCGCAGGGATTACGTCCATGGAGGATCCATGGCTCGCTGTCTTATTTATCTTTTTGTTTTAATTTTGTGGTTCACCAACTTGTTATGCGTTTTCGGTTCCTTATTAATCCACTTCCAATTTCATACCTGTTCTGGTTCGCGAATTGGAACTTCAGTGTTTGCGAAATCCTAAGCTCATTCCTATGAAATCGTTCCACCTGAGTCTGATCGATCCCCTTCTTCTACCCCTATATCTCCTTTAATAGAGTGGGAAAATAGATGTATCTATGGTCATGCATCACCTTTTGCAGAGGCCGATGACCGGAAACACGGTTTACGGATCACTTGGTCAATCCGCAACTTCATGGGGGGCATTGAATGCACCTTCCCTATGAACGAAACTATTTCGGGAGTGCTTCGCAGCCGCGCAGGGGTCTACCTCTGTTCCGCGAATGACTGTGTACGTGGTCCGTGTTGGTTGACACGATTCACAGTTGGGGCGGTTCGTGACGGTGGACCGACATGATGCCCATCTTGCTTCACGCCCATGGAGGATCCCCCCCTCTATTCTGCGAACGACAGCGGTCCGCGGAGAGGGGAGGCATGCGGAACTGGCCGCGTACCATCAACATTGGACCGGTACGTAGACCGGTTTGTATTTTTCCACCCGCTGAGTATTCTCCACATTTTTGACCAATTCCTTGATGGAAACTGGGTAGAATCATCTCTCGAATTAAGGGGATTCTCATTCTCCTTTGTGGATTTTTTAGGACCCTACAACCATCTATAAGACACACCTCCATCCCATATACAAAACGTTGATGTGATACTCTAGCTCAATCCACTATACTACTTACGTATCAACCTACAGACCAAAAAAAAGTTCTACATATGCACCTTGATTTCAATTTATGGTGTGATAAATAAATCATAGTAAGGACTTCATCATATACATGTGTATTCATGTGGAAAATAAATAAGAAGAAGAGGTTGTACAAAAGCATGTTCCCTGAGTCATCATGTTCTAACCAAGACACGGTGACACTTAAACCTACCTAGATCATCCAATTCCAAAAAAAGGAAGCCACCTCATGCTACAATACTGCCCCATACTAAAAGATTCAAGTTAGCGGTCATTCCATGTCATGACCACCACCATATCAGTCAGTGTAGGGTCTATACCAATCCTAATCTGTATTATATCAAGTCTTTACCTTTACCCTCTCACTCAATTTGTGGTCTTATAACCAAATCCTAGAACAATTACATCTCACTAAGTGTGGTCCATGTTAGTACCCTCTCACTCAAGGCATGGCTAATAATTACATAACGCCTTGAGATTTTATAATACAATTATGTTTGATATCATATATGACATGAAAAACTAAGAATATATGAGAATTTAATACACCAAAAATTTAGGATTTATTTTTTTTAAAATAAATTCAATATCTTTGATACCTTTCCTGACATGAAACTCTAGGTTTTAGCAAGCCATGATATACTATTAATATCATTATTTAAGCAAGGTCATTATAAAATTTCTATTGAGATTGAAATTATTAATGGTAATTACCACATTCTGAAAGAATAATAATTATGTTTTTATATGAATAAAATGTATTTATCAATAATTACTTAATTTTTGGTAATGATTTCATATACTTTGAAAAAAAAATTTCTTTAAAAAATGATTTTTCTTGGATTTAACGAATAAATAATAAAATTAATTTTTGACACATTTTGAAATTTAATTTTTTTAAAAAAATTAATTTTTTAAATCTATATGTCCAAATTATCTTATGTTTATTTTTTGTAATTTTTCTAAAAATATTATTTTTTTGATAAATAGTTAAAAATACTAGTTTTTATTGAAAATTGTCTTTTCGTTTGAAGAATTTATAAGGTTAAATTTTATTTTAATTTTGTTTAAAATTAAAATTAGTTAATATATATATATATATACTAATTCAGTTTATTTTTTTTAATGAATTTCATACTGAATTTTAATTTTAAAACATTGTATACTTATGAAAAGTTTCTCTTTGGAAACCCACCTTTTCTTCAAATCTGTGTGTTTAATTTTAAATTAAAAATTTCCCCTTATCTGAAATGAATTTGAAAAAATGGATTATATATTTCTAATAATAGTAATTAATATTATCTAATAAGGTAAAATTAATTTTTTAAAATAATTAATAATGAAAATCATAAAATGTAATTATTATGGTTAAAGTTAAACCATATTTACCAGGGGTTAAAATAAAAATATATGAGAAAAATGTCCTATAGAATTGTATAATTACTATTTTATATCAATATTTAGAACTAATATAATACATTTTAATATAATGAACCATTTTGGATGCATGGTTTATGAGGAAAACATGGGTATCACTTTTTCTCTTCAAAAAATTCAAATGTGTCATCTCCCCCACTTATAAACGGACACACCCTATTCTACCCTCTTAACACTTTCAAATACGTTAGGTTCATCCATGAAATATCCATATATATTCCTTAATTCCATTACCATTTATTTTAGACCTTATTTTTATTATAAAATCCTTCTAAGAAGTCTTCAGGTATAAACCTAAAGGGGATCTTCATAGAAGGCACAAATTTCCTACCATGTGTATTTGTTTTATTTATTCTACCACCTCCTTAAAATACTTTCAACAATGATAATATAATAAATAAATTATTTCATATATACTTATATTTTATTATGTTTATGTAGTAACCTATATCCATCTCCACTTCCATAAAATGGAAAACAAAACTGTCGATCATATGTACGGAGGACTACCGCCTCATAAACCAATGTAATTCGTTTTCCATTACCATATTTCAAGGATGGATATAGTTATGGATTTAGCATAATTATATTATATTTATGAGATTATTATATTTCTTAAATTATGATATCACATATACATTCTTACATTCCATTTTTTGGGGGGATACAATAACATATCTCTTGTGTATGCTGGACTACCTTCCCGTGAAGCATTGTGATTCGTTTTTCACTTACACATTATATTGTAATAATTAAAACTAAATTAAATGAATATATGTTATATTTATTAAATAATAATACTTTTGGAAATATAATATCACATATAACTTCTTACCTTCCAATCATTTGGAGAACAACAACATTACTCATGCGTACATGTGGACTACTGGTTCCACGTAGCTATTTGATTTTTTTCATATTATTTTTACATGGATGGTAATAATTATGGATATAATTAATATAAATTAGATATATATATAATAATTATTTTATAAATTAAAATTAAAATTTATTTTCCTTTCATTCCACATGTCAAGAAAATGGAAACAATGTTCATGCATACGTATGACAAACCATATTAATGAATGGTGCCAACCATTTTCTATCTTTAATTTTTTTGAATTACTATAAATAAATAAATATTGATATTTATATAATGTTTTCAATAATTTATATTATGTGACCATGAAAAAATTAAAAGGACCGAAAATACCAAATTAATAGATACATGAAAAACAAATCAATTATCACAAAAAATAGTGATTTTAACCAAGAATTGTTAATAAAAGTGTCATAAAAGACTATAATTAAATCCTATATGGTATGGAATTTATTAGTATGGTGATATAATATATTTATAATAAATATAATATTATTATATAGAAGTAAATTTTATCTGAGGTAAGGTTTTCTCATCTCACTTTTACTTCTATGAGACATATTCCGTATTCACAATTTAGTTATTTTATGTGGTGCATATATTTACCATTTGATGTTTTATATATTGAATCCTTTTATATATAGGGTATTTAAATTTTCATTATTTTTTTTATTTCATGGGTCCTATGATTGAAAATTTACCAAAGTGGTAAGCATTTATTTTACAATCTCATCATTAATCAGAATTATTAATGATAAAATTTATGATGATGAAATAAATGATCTATTGCTCAATAAACTCATTAATTTTATTTTAATATGATTATTCTTAAAATTTTCAAGTAATATTACCATTTTCCTATATTTCATTATTTAAAATTTTTAAAGAATGATTTTAATGAAGGTCAACATTATTTCTATTTGGTCAAAAATCTTTTTTCTTCCAAAACCATGTTTTCTAAAAGTATTTTAAGAAATATTTTTAAAGATAACAAAATGTTTTATTAAATACATTTTTATATATGTTTTACTTTTTAATGTTTTGTTTTAAAGTAATATTCTATTCATTTTTTGAAGAAGATACGTTTTACCCTTTTGCAATAGTGTGAGAATAATTTTTTCTTAAATTGTAAAACATGTATATAATTTCCCCCGATCATGTCCACTCAATATTTTAAAAAATATTTTACAGGTTTTCAATTTCATTTTCATTGAAGATTTTCAAAATTTTTTGTGAACGTTTTTTAAAGGTGATTTTAAAAGTGAAATGATTAGTTTCCTCATGAATTGTTTTTAGGATCTTTTCCTGGAATTTATATTCATAAATGACAAAAACCCTTATTATACTTATGATATTCAAGGGATATGTTATAATTACACCATCCTTTCATTTTCTCTAGATGTTTTATGCTACTTATGACTGGAGATGTACTACTTTGATACTATTTACTATAGTACTCACAATGTTTTATGATAATTTTTATTGATAGGGTAAAGTGTTAGTTTTTCAAATTATAGTTTTTATATATGAATTTTTATGTGGATTATGGTTCACCCATTTCATATGAGGAATTAACTGGACTTAGTAAGCGATGGATGGGGCATGATATAGTCCTTTGATGCGTCAATGGGTCTCATAATAAAAACTAGATCAGGTTTTTGGCCATGTCCTTTCCCATTTTGTAAGATGTCTTGGAATAAGGACCTGATATTATTGATGTCTTGGAAAAAGGCCTTGAAATAAGGTAAAGATGTATAGAATTATGAATTCAATGATTATGAAATCAGTTATTGATGTACATGTAATTAGTCGATTAGTTATAATATCCCTGGAAAAGTATAAAGATCATGTGATTATATATATGGTATTGTTTGATCATTATTTTTTACTTCAATATTATTATTCATGTTCAAGTTATTGATTAAATTTAATGTTCTTTATTTATCTAGCTTTCCATATTGATTATGCCTTATTTATTCATGATATCTTCCAATATACGCACACCCTTACTGAGAATATGAGCTCACTCCATTCTTTTTCTTATTTTCCTATGATGCCAGGAAATGTTTTATAATTGGTATGTTGGGATATTCTAAAGGTAATAATGATGTACTCAAATGAAATACTCTATTTAATTTTATATTTTCAATTGTAATATGATATTCAAGTGTGTATCTATTTTACCAAATATACTAAACTTGTTGGTACTTCAGGTTGTGATTCCTTATATTTTATCCCAATTTAATAAAGTAACCAAAAACATTGCGATTTTAGGTTCAGGGTCTTTACAGTTAGTATCATAAGAAGTTTTGTAGAAACCTTTGGAAATAGATTTAAAAAACATAGATTATGGAATATATCCCTATGAATTAATAAGTATAATTCTATGTATAGGATAACATCCTAAATTTTTTGTAAGGTAGATATTATATGGTATTCCTATAAATACATCCCTATATAGATACGATTAATGGATTTGGTTTTAGAACAGATGTACCTAGGGGTAATAACTCTGAAAAAGGCACATCAGGATTGACTCGATCATTACCGGGTATAAAAAATATGCCTTATTGCACACATGGTTTGAAACTCCTAGGGGATATTCTTGTGTTAATTTACATTTTATTTAAATCCCATTATTTGAGATTTTTTTTGATTTGAAAATTTTATCAAATAAAACATGTTTTTTATTATGATATTATCCATGTATATTTTTTTCCATTTATAATAAGTGTTTCATGAGCTTTGGTATTATATATTATGTTTATTAATATTATTACTTAATATAGTGTATTCCATTATTTATAAATAGTTCCTAATGGAAGGAATATAAACTTTATAAATTCACGCACTCTATATATGGATTCCCCTCTAGGGAAATATAATGAATCTAGAGTTCAAGATATAATGGGAACATATCAATTTAAAACAATATTGGGGAAACTGACTCAGGTTATCAGTAAAAACGTTTCCTGTATGGAGTAGCCTTATTATCCACCATGTGGTGTAATAATATTATACCACTTTATGTGTCAAAAATCCCCCATAATTTAATGGAAATAAAAATTCATTTGTAGCTGAACAAAGGATAATTTCCTTAGAGAAGATATTTCTTGATTTGGGAATCAATTAAAGTGATAAAGTTTCCATTTTAGTTTATCTTCGATTAGGATATGTGGATTTATAGTGGTAAATGATTAAAATTAATAAGAATTAATAATAAATAGAAATCATGGAATAGAAGTATTTTAAGGTACTCTTCTTGGAAAAGTATTTTCCTCATGAGCAACAGACAGATATGGAGAGACAATTCCCGAGTCTAAGACAAAAGGAAGATAATGTTTTTTATAAGTATGAATCCAAATTTATAAGGTTAGAAAGGAATTATATAGACTGTGTATATAATCTAAATATTATGATTAACGATTTTTTTGATGGGTTTAATCCAATTATTCAAAGGGAACCAGTCTCCCAAACTTTCTCATCATATAAGGATATAATATCATGTGGTATCAAAATAGAAAAATAATTATCAATTTATTATGTATTATAATGGAAAAAATAGAATAAGAGTATGAAAGAGAAAATAATAGATAAAGGGAAGAAGGAAAAGAAGGATTTTCCCCATGTGAAAATTGTGGAAAGAAACACTTTGGTACTTTCTTGAAGGGAATGCGAGTTTTCTAAAAGTACAGGGTAAAATACCACCATGTTCATGATTGTAAAGGAAAGAAATAAGTTTACAATGTTCAATTATTCAACTATAAGGAGAAATGACACTATGCAAACAAATTCCTCAAGAATCAAGGGAATATACCCCTATAAGAAGCTAAGAGGTCACAGTTAATATTATGCTATTACAATGGATGAAGTGGAATAAATAAAGTGATTTTGCATTTAGATGAAATAATTATGTCATTGAAATATTTTATCAATGATATTATCATTATAATAATCATAAAATATATAAGTATTCTAAAATAAAAAAATTTCCATAAGGATTTGAAGATATACGGTGAATGGAACTGATGACCAAGAAAAGTGATGTAGTGGAAAGTTGATATTTTTAGAAAACACATGTTTGAGGGAGGATAACCATTAATATTTGCCCAATGTTTAGATAATAATTATAAAACAATATTTATGGGATATTATTGGTCACTTTGAAATTGGTTATTGATTTAACTGTTTAAGTTATCTTTTCTGGGGTTTACTGCATTTTTTTAATTATGGAATAAATTCGATATTTTTATAATTTATTAATTTATTTTATTTAACTGTTTTTTTCATGTGATATTAAGATCTAAATTATTTTGTTTGTGGAATCTAATGTGATATTTATTTCGGAAATTTAGTGACCTTCCTTCTAAATTTTTGGACATTAAATTTGTATAGATGTATTCTGGATGAGTCTTAAGGTTAACTATTTATGAAATTCATTATGTTTAACTTTGGGGTATTTTTTTAGGATTTTGAAATTAATATATTATTGGATTACTCATGCTTACCATTTTGGTTTTGGATGATACCTAGAGACTAGATGAATGACTTTTCATTCTTTTTATGATCAACTAAGAGTTAATCATAGTTATTTTAGCATAAAAATTATTTTTGTATATTCATTTATTGTAGTACTAAATGAAGTGGTAATTGATCGAATCACAAGAAAAGATGAAATTGTTCTTATTAAATAGAAATACATCAATTAAGTGTATTTTCTAATGTTATCGGTCTAGATGGTAAAGGAATTCCTCAAAACTAGAAAAATAATATTGAAACAAAAATATTATCCTAGTATATTAATTTTTTATGAATGAATTGGTCTTTTAATTCATTTTAGATTTTTGAAATTTTGGTCATGAAATATTTTAGATCATTTAGTTTCTTGTGATCAATGATCTCTATCACTCTACATAATTAGTTATGTTTTTCTTCCATATCGACATATTTATTTCTAAAAAATATTTTCCTAATTAGAAACCAAGTTATGTGCTATTATAAATGAATTTCATACTTTCCTCTCTATCTTATCAAGTCTATTTATTATTATCCCTTTTTATGATGTGGGTTTTCAACCAGGGTTGTACTTATGATGACCAAAACTGAATAGTGAGGGTGTAATTTCTAAACGGGGGTAGAATGTGATGCCATAATATATTAAAATAATAAAATTATATTCGATAGCGTAAAGACACAAAAACATATATTATGGTATAATTTGACACCCCAATACTTTACAACATATTTTTTTAAATAAATTCAATTTCTTCAATAGCTTGTGTAATACGTAAAACGAGGTTTTAACAAATTTGGATATATATATAATATTATTATTTAAGAAATATCATTATAAATAAATAGTTAAAGTTTTTGTTATGAATATGAATAACCACATTTTGAAAAAAACTTTGTTTTTATATAAATAATATATATTTATAAATAAGTAAATAATATTTGGTAAAGTCTTTATATACTTTGAAAGTAATTTTTTCTCAAAAAATTAATTTTATTAATTGTTATGCACAAATAATAAAATTAATTTTTAAAATTTTTAAAAAAATTATTTGGAAAAATAAAATTCATTTTTTAAATCTAAATGTAAAATTAATCTTAGGATAAATTTTTAGGAATTTTCTGAAAAAATTAATTTTTCAATGAATAATAAAAAATACCTGTTTTTATTGAAAACTGTCCTTTTATTTCAATAATTCATAAGGTTCTATTTTGTTTTAAATGGTTTTAAAATTAAAATTAGTTCAATTATATTATTATTAATTAAATTTATATCATTATAATCAATTTAGTTATAAATTTTGAAATTAAAACTTTTTATACTTCTAAGAAAAATTTATTTGGAAACTCATTTTTTCACCACGTATGCGGGTTTAATTTAAATTCCACTTTTTTCAAATATTTGAATAGAATTTGTAAAAATAGATTCCATATTTATAATATAAATAATTAATATTATTTAAAAAGGTAAACTTAATTATTGAACATAATTAATAGGGAAAATAGTAAAAATTAATTAATGCGATTAAGGTTAAACCGGGTTTACCGGTGGTTAAACTAACAAGATATGGGTTTGAATGACCTCAAATTTTTTATAATTACTATTTATGGCCATATTTAGACCTCATATCATACATGGTTAGATAAGAACCCATTTTGGAGGCTTTTTTCATGATAAAAATGTATGTCACTTTTTATTTTAAAAAATTCCTAGTGTGTCCTCTCCACATCTTATAAAAGTCCACCTCCTCTACTCCCCTCTTCAAACTTCAAGAGACCTTTGTTTTGATAAAAAAACCAAATATATTCTTTAATTACATATAATCATCCTATAGTCACTATTTTTATGATTAAAACATTCTAAAAAGGCTTCAGGTATAAACCTAAAAGGGTTCTCTGAAAAAGAGGTAAAATTCTAAACATGCATATTTGTTTTATTTATTCTTACACCTACTTAAAATGTATTTAGACTATGATAATACAATAAAACCATTATCTAATATATAATTATATGTTTTTATGTTAATTTAATAACCTATATTCCTCTCTGCTTCCATCAAATTGAAAACTAAACCGTTGATTGTATGTACGGTGGACTACCACTTCACGAACCGATGTAATTTGTTTTCAATCATAACCTTTAAATGACAGATATAATGATGGATTTAACATTTTTATTTTATATTTATGATATTTATATACCTATTAAATTATAATATAACACATATCTTCTTACTTTACATTCCATGGGGGGATATGATAATGTCACTTTTGTGTATAGTGGACTACCACCTCACAATGCGATGTGATTTGTTTTTTTACTTACGGTTTACACAAAAGGTTTTAAGGATAAATTTAATTAATATAAGTTATATTTATTATCTATAAATACCTCTACAAATATAATATATCATATAAATTCTTACCTTTTAATCTGTTGTAAAACAATAACGTCGCTCGTAAGTATATGTGGACTACTGCCTCCACGCAGCGATGCAAAATGTTATTTTATTTTATTTTTACATAGAAGGTAATAAGGATGGATTTGGTTAATATGAATTATATATATAAAATAATAATTATTCTGTAAAGGTGAATTAATATTTTATTTCTTTTCTTTCCATCCATTTAGAAAATGGAAATAACTTTCATGTATACATACTGTCTACCGTATCCATTAATGGTGTAATGAATTTTATATATTTAAATTTTATGAATTATTGTGAATAAATATATAATTATATTTATATAATATTTTAAATTATTTATATGTTTTAACCATGAAAAATTTAAAGGAACTAAAAATACCAAATCGAAACATATATGAGAAATAAAGCAATTGTCATCCGAAACAATGCTTTTAACAAATAATTTTTAATAAACGGGTTATAAAAGATTATATGTAAATCATATATGGTATGAAATATTTGAGTATGCTTATTTAATATAAGTATAATAAATATATATTTATTATATATGAGGTACAAACATGTATTAATGGAATTATATCTGAGGTAAGGGTTTCTCATCTCACTTTTCCTTTCGTGAGACATATACCATATTCACCAATTAGTTATTTTATGTGTTATATATATTTATTATTTGATATGTAATATCATGAATCCATTTATATTCATGGTATAGAAACCTTAATTTAAATCTATTTCTTTTTTGGGTCATATGATTGAAATGTTACTAAAGTTATAAGGGTTTATTTTACAATCTCATCATTTCTCAAGATTGTTTTTTTTATTAAATTTACGATGATGAAATATTTTGACATATCTCTAATAAAACTCTTTTATTTTAATATACCATGGTTATTCCTAAAATTTATAATTAATAATACCATCTTCCTCTATTTTTTACATAAAATTATTGAGAAAATGAATTTAATAAAATCTAACATTGTTTCTATTCATTTCAAAATACTTTTTATTCAAAAAAAATGCTTTCTAAAAATGTTTTCCAAAATATTTTTAACATTATATAAATGATTTATTAAATAATTTTTTACCCATGTTTTAATTTTTACAAAATAGTTTGAATGGAGTCATTTTATCATTTTCCAAACAAGGTACGTTTTACCCTTTTTACGATAGTGTGAAAGGAATGTTTTTTTATATATAGGACATGTATGTAACATCCCACCTATATGTCAACTGAATGTTTTAAATATTATTTTAACTTTTTCCAAATTTATTTTCAAATAAATTTTTTTTGTGAACTTTTAGTTTTAATATTTTATTTTCAAAGTGCAAAGATTATTATCCACAATAATGTTTTTAAGGATCTTTTCATGAAAATTTTATTCATCAAATACAATGACCCTTATTATAATTATTCTCCATTGGAAGTATGATATAATGAAACCATCCTTATTATTTCTATGTATATTTTATAACAATTTTTATTGGAAATATATTATTTTGATACCATTATCCATATTACTCTATGGTTTATGATTATGTTTTTTTGATTGGAGAAAGTGTAAACATTTAATAAGCTTGTTTTTAATTAAAAATGTTTCTGTTTATTATGTTTCACCCCTTTCATGTGATGAATTAATTGGATATAGTAAGTGATTTTCAGGGCCTATTATGTCTTCTCCATGCATCTATAGGTTTCAGGAGACACACTAGATTTTATTTTTGGATGAATCCTTACACGTTCATGTTTGATGTGTTGGAGTGAGTCCTTGATGGTAAACATGTATTGGAACAAGGAATTGAAAACATGTTTTTAATGTCCATAATTATGAATTCCATCATTATTAAATATGTTATTAACTTCCATATCATTATTTGTTTTGTTAAAATATCCATGGAAAATTATCATGCTCATGTGATTTTGTTTATGGTATTATATGATCATTATTTATTTCTATAATATTATTCTTCATGTTAAAGTTATTAATTAAATGGAACGTGTTTCTATAATTTATCTTTCCATATTGATTATGCCTTTTTTTATTCATGATAGATTCCATTGCACGCATACCCTTACTAAGAATCTGAACTCACCCCTTTCCTATGTTTTATTTTCCCAGGATTCCTGGAAATTTTTTATGGTTGGAATACAGGGATATACTAAAGGGAATAATGGTGTACTCTAAGAAAATATAATGTTGTATTTTAGGTTTTCAACTATAATATGTGATTCAGGTATGTATATAGTATACTAAGACTAATGTACTACTCAGTCCTTCAGGATATGTATCCTTGTATCTTATGCCAATTCAATAAAGAAACCACCAACTCTAGGCTACTATGTTTGGGCTATTTACAAATTTAGTTTCATGTCACATCATGACCACAAACCTCTCTAGTAGGGTTAGATCTTAACATCTATCTTATACTAGTACCCTCCCACTTAGTGTGGTCCATAACAACTCCCTCTCACATGGAATGAGTTTTTTCATCCACATCTTGGACCAATACCTAGGTTGGTCCATGAAAACACCCTCTCACTCAAAGAAAGGCCAAGAATCTTCATCTTAGACCAATAATATATCATATAGGTTGGTTCATACTAGTATCCCCTCACTATGGGTGAGGCTAATCATCCACATCTTGGACTGATGCCTTATCAATAAGGGTTGTCTATGACATCACCCTCTCACTAATGGTGAGGCCCAACATCCAATCTCACCATCAAGAATACACATATCTAGGTGTACACACCTGAAAAAAGGCATGGAATCACAAAATCTCCAACTTTATTAACATGAATCACAAGGAAATTCTAAATCTCTTGACTATCCTCTCATACCAACAACACATCACATACCCAACTAGCCCTATGGACAAATCACCTCAAGCCCTACCTGACAACAAAAACACAATATTCCAAACCCATAGATAATCCCATATCCACCCATAGGTTCATCCACTAAGTCTCTACTACCCATCTCAGTCATTTATTTTTGATACTAACCTATATATTTGTAGCTCCCTGACCCATTTATCCACCTAAAAAGTGTTACAATCCATGTTTCACAGGGCCTTAAGCGCACCTCCTTATACTAAAAAGGCTTCCAACTAGTAGAAATAGTGCAAAGAGGTGATAGTAGGGAGACTATACCCTTTAGTGATGATATAATAATGGTCTAAATAGATATAGTAGTGGAAGAAAAGACCAAAAAGGCATTGGAATAGTAACCCACCCATAGAGGAATCATAGAAAAAGAAGCAGTAATAATAATCAACAAGTCAAATTAAACTATTTACAGAATTTAACATCACACAATACCATTTGTTGATACTAAAAAAAAATTAATACAATCCTATTCATAAAATACATTAAGATAAAGGATCACTAATGTAAAACCTCAATACATATATATAATAGCATGCTGATACAAAAGAAAACAAAATAGAACTCCAACTGAGGTAAGAACCAATAGTCCCTTTCCTTCAATCACATGTCAACTCAAGTACTAAGATCCTACTCTTGAACCTAAACCTTTACCTGAATTCAACCCCATCAAGTCTACATCCCTTCTAAAGGGTCTATGTAGGGTTAGAAAGAATCTCTGTGGGCCACCACCAACATTTTCATATCTTACATCTGCAATTTAGCATGAGTTTATAAAAAGGTAAATAAAAAATCACAACACACATGCATAATAATAACCTTCTCTCCTTGTGCTTAGCAGCCACAAGTGAGAGATCACTTGCTTCGACCAATGCTGGAATAATATAGTAGAGATGATCATTAGTCTAAGCTCAAGTCACCCCTTGATCTAAATCAGACCACATGAACCCTCAGGTTCCACCTCTAATAAAATTACATAGCACCTTCTTCCAACCAACACCTCTTGTCCAATAATATTCGTCCTCCTAAATACATTCCCCGATAATCAGTACCTAATCCCTTAGAATCCAATTCATAATAAACCCCATCATCTCAAATAACAACGTCTGAGTAATAGTGATACCTTCTCTAAAAAAATATCACCATCAAATCAGTATTCGACATCTCGAGTAATGAAGATGTTCTTCCTCCCAAATAGTTCTGGCCCAACAACCTCATGTACAAAAATCCTCATCCACCAACTAGAAGCCTCAACACAATCAATAAATGGCTCCTCACTATACCTAAGGATTTCTATGATAAGAAACTCTATCCATTTCCCAAAGTCGTAACTATCAGAAGCCTCTACCCACATGAGTTGTTAGTACCACCTCATAATATAAGTCCTATTATGTGAACATTACTCCAAACAACACATTGTCCCACACAGGTGAGTGGGAATCCCCAAATAAGAACCAAATTCACATCAACATGGAATCTATTTTCCCTATGACCATGTTTCTCAATCTGATGGTCAATACCATCAAACATCACACTAGCCTTACCCAAAACATAACGGCCCCAATACCTCAAATCAATGACAAATTGACCCAATCGATAATCAAAATCACCTAGATTCATTTTCTAATTCTCAATCATATCACCTCAAACCCGATGTCCAACACCATCCCAATCCTCATTCCAAGCCCATCCATTTCCATGGAACTCAAAAGCAATTTAATTAATAAAAAATTAATTTTAATATAAATAACACACCGGGCCTAACTTCCTAAGTTTTATCAATCCCCATACCATGTTTTTTCATGTAATCAATGGCTTGGGCATGCCTAGATACATCCTATATGGTTACAAAATTAATTTAAAGTCAAGTCATTAATTAATTTGGGTCTTTCTCGATCTACCCAATGGAGTGCTCAAATTCGAACCCTCAAAACAACTGAAAAATCACTAAAAAAGTGGAGCACCACCTACCTCATATTTTTAGATTATCATGTATTTAGAATTATCCTCTAACATGATCTGATCTAGAAGAAATTTTCATTTTAGATGAATGCCCTAAAAATAGGGTAAATTAGATCATGAATATTTAACACTCTATATGGAAAGAGAAATAGAGAAAATAGGAAAGGGTTTTCAAGGGCTTGTCAATATGGATCCAATGCCATAGACAGATGATGAAATGAAATATGGATAGAGGATTGAGATAAAAGTATAGTCGAGGAGAAAAGGATGATCTCTCCTTACTTTGTGTGTGGGTGGAGCGGGAAGAAAGGAGGAAAATGTATTTAATAGGAGGGTGGTAAAAATGGTAATTTTACACTTTTAATGGGACACATGGTTATCTCCCACAGTTTGGATAATTGTGTACTAACTGTGTGGATCCTACTACTTAAGGGCCAAGCCCCGCACAGTTAGCTCACACGATTTGGCCAAACTATTATGAGCCCAAGTGTAGGCACTAGTTAAGTAGAACTAAGCGTGCAACTTGATCATGGGGTTATCAAACTGTGCACAATACGTACATATTACTCTAATAAAAAATATAGAGATTCTCACATGGTCATGTACCCCTCAAGATCATTTTATCAAATCATGCTCAATGATTTTTTAGGGTGCACCGGTTCTCCTTGGAGGCCACACAGTTTGTCCAAACCATGCGCCTTAGTCCAAGCCCTTAGAAAACATGGTTTTTAGCCTCTAACAGACCTAAAACACAACATAACCCCCAAGAAACATACCAATCATTAGAAATCATCTAGAAAAAAGGTATTGGTTAAAAGTAAATCTCATAATTATGTTATGACAATAAAGAAGGTATTTGGTACACCCACGAAACTCAAAAAATCCAAACGAGTGAGAAATTTGATCCACTCCTAAAACCCAAGACATTAGAATCCCCCACCTTAATATTCCTCATCCTTAAGATATAAAATAATACTTTGAGATGGATCCAAACATACCCATCTCACTAAAATTAACCCGGACTACCCAAATTTAAAATTCACTGGTGAACTCCCTCAAGGTGCTCCCAACCTTAGGAGTTACCTAACCCAGTTGCATCTCAACCCAAAACCAGAATAAAACGTATGGCCCTTTGACCATGCCTAGACTCAAAAGTCCTCCCATGATGCATCATCACTATTGTACCTCATCAGGTGCTCTTGTATCATACCGAAAAACCATCATGTCCCACACCTCTATAAATGCATGCCCTATGTCAATGTCACCCATGACACCTATGTGTTCTCGCATCTCATCAGATTCAAAAATCAGTCATGATGCGTCGAGCCTAAAACAAGTCCAACATCACATTGATTCCCATATTACTATGCACATCAAGTATTCCTGCATCTCATTGATTCCCAGATTCCAACAAACCATATATAATCCATGCATCCAACGATTATCACATATAAATCCCATTTACACACACCTCATATATATATATATATAACACATATAAATCCATTTTTACCTACTAACTAGCATCTAGTTTTACCAAGAGTACATCCCATATACCCCATGCACCCAAAACGTAAATTCCACTAAAATGGCCATGCCAAAAGAAAAAAAAGGAACATGTCTACTCCTACGACATTCCAATAATCATAGCATTCTTCTCAACCTGGTCAGAACCTGAATTCTCCATTACATACACATATCCTGATGCTCGAAAGCTTGCAGCTTGACCTTCCTGTGGTGTTTCACTAGCCACTGGCCACTGACCCAAATTATGGGTCCCGCTATCTCTACCCTGACCTTCACATGTAGTTAAAACTTGATACCATCTTCTAGTACCTCCCCTGGTCTAATATCAAAACCCAGAGTCTCCCCAATCCCTGACTACTAGTTGTCCAAGAAGGATTCCAACTGAACCTCTTGAGATTAATGAATTGTCCACTTTCCCAACACTCCTTTAGAGGCCAGTCGAACTAAGTCCAAACATGTCCTGGCTACCCACAATAGTAGCACACCATAAATGACCCACTCCAAGTTGGTCTTCCTAAGACCTTGGCCTAACTGACCTACTGAAACTCCTCTCCAAATAACTTCCTTATATCTGAAGTCTCTCTACTGAAGTCACATGATGTTATCACCCGGCTCGAGTAGGACTGATCCATCATGTTTACCTCAGTTATGAGTGCCTAATTCACTAACTATGATAATGAGGATAACCTGAAGATGTCTAAATGCACCCAAATGGTGTTCCATAAACCATCCTTGAAATGCCAGACCCTAGAGGTGTTGTCGCCCACCATACTAGGTGTGAAACGTAAAGGACCCCGAAACAACCTAAGAAGGGAGGGTTGAATCATGGTGTCAAATTTTTCTTCAAAAGTTGCGGATATTATTCCCACATTGCAAGGAACCTGTTAAACCTGTCTAATGAGAGTGATCAAAAAATAATATAGAATCACATGAAAAGATCCAACACATCAATTTTATTTGGATCAAAAGTAAGGGCTAGTCTAAGGAGCATACTCCGACAGTGTTTCCACCATATCAAAATCCACTAATCTTCACTAGTTGTGGAGTATAATAGTTTAGGAATAATCACTCTTTACTAGGAACATTGCCTTTACAATTTTTTAGTGATATCTCACTGCATCCCTATGAACACTTCTATTGACTCCCCCATTCCCACAGTGTTGTGAAAGATCTACACACAGTTTATGGACATATACGTCCCTTCATTTTCAATGAATCACGCATCCTCAACTATAGATAGATGCTATGTTCAAGTCCTATTTTTACCAATAGATCTAATCCAATCTTTCTCGCACTATTATTTTGAAAACCATTCATCTATAAACTGACCTGCTCTACTTACCACCTCCACATACTGCCTCCTCAAACCAAGACCATATACTTCCTTAAAAAACTGCATCTGCATAATACTTCTTCTCTATAAACCAACTCCTCCTCCAGGAACTATCATCCCCAAACAATCATCCACCAACTTCCTTTCTCAAACCGTCTTTCACGATCCATTCTGGACTTCATCAAATTCTTCCTGGATTTCTAATCTCAGTGACCCACCTTAATGAAGGGATTAGTGATCATTATATAATAAAATAGATTTTCATAATCTGAAAAATTGGGATTTACCAAATCATTGATACGACACCACCTTTACCGTGTACCATGTAACTCCTGTGAACTATTATAATATACGCAGTCTGTGTATCACCACTCTTACTTCACGGAGGCTTAACACTTCCATGAAACAATATTTACCTCATTGTTTCCAATGATTATCCATCCTACATACTTCCAGTGTTCTATGAACCATTTTCCTCCCAAAAACCATTTTTCATTCTGCGAACCATTTCCCATATTCTGCCCACTTACCGTGGTTCATGGTCCACAAATCATCCTTCGCAATCCATGAACTATTTTTCATAGTCTACATAGTGTTCAATCTTATGCATAAATCCTTCCTTTTCCAAAACAATCTCCCGATTTTGATACCAGAAAATTTCAAAAACATTTGGAAACTACACCACCTTAAACAAATGCTTCAACCTATACTATAAGATAACTTGAATTGCAAACCACTTGATCTACAAAATGTGGATTGAAAAACAAAACACAAAACATACTTCATTTCTAGTAAATAATAGCCTTGGTTCCAACAATCACCCCCTTTAGGTTTGTTGGAAATCCATAAATAGATTTAATGAAGCATTATCTTAAACCTAATTAATGAGAAGCAACTCATCCAACTCTCTAAGTCTATATGAGAAATTCTAGGTGTAGAAAAAAATAGGGGAAGCATGAATTGGGTTCTCTTGAAAGCAACCAATTAATTGTTTTCTCCTTTATTATCGCCTCAAAAATTTCCCCCCCTTTGTAACTCATAATTCTCCCCCATTGTGACATTTGTGAATTACTCTATTATCTATCATCCTACCACTGTAAAAAAAATTCAAATTTCATCCCCCTCGTTTATACCATGAAACATTGAATTTATAAATTCTACCCCATTATAAAAAAACAAAATAATCCAATTTTGACTTATAGAGCTCCAAGAACACTCCCCTGGTTCATATCTCCCCTATAAACCTACAATAATTCAGTGAATAGATTAAAATAGTTAGCACAACTGGGGAGAGAGGAATATCCAAAACCTCCTCATACACTGGGAGGTGGTTGAACACCGAGGTTCAACTGATGTTTCTCAAACACATGTTCTGACAACGGCATGGTCAGTATGTCAGCCACTTGATCACCAGTTCCAACATGATCTATTTTAATCATGCCTTCCTCCACTTTTTCCTTTAATAAAGTTATATATGTTTTCTATTTGTTTCATACAAAAATGATGAAAAGGATTCTTCACAAGGTGAATTTCAATTTTTTTAACACAATGAACACCCATTGACTATTTCACCTCATCACCAATATTATTCAGATGTGGATTCATCCAAAGTAGTTGAGTTCAAGCCTCTATAGTGGATATATAGTCAACTTCAATAGTATTGAGAGAAGTGCTTTCCTGTTTCTTTCTCAAACATCCCAAACATTTCTTTAAGATAATGAATCCTCCACCACTTGTGGATTTTCTATCCACCACATCTCTAGCCTAGGAAACATCATAAAATACTGATAGTTTGTTAACTTTTCCCACAGTAAAGTATAATCTATACTTGTGAGTACCTTGAATGTACCTCACGATTCGTTTAACTCCTGCCATATGTTCTTCCTTTGGATTTCTTTGAAAGTGGGCAGCTAAGCATGTTGCAAATAAAATATTTGGACGTGTATTAGTTAATTATAGTAGGAATAAAATTATTCCATTTTATATTGTGGGATCTACAGAAGTCTCATCGTCATACTTTCCAAGTTTAGTTCCAACTGCAATCAAAGTCAACATTGGTTTGGATTCATGCATAATGAATTTTTTCAGCAAATATCTTTCATACTTTTCTTGTGAAATGACTGTGTATTATTTACTCTTAATCACTTGAATCCACATTAAGTATGCGAATTCACCAATCATAGAAATTTCAAATTCTAACTTCATGTGATTGACAAATTCATTAACATATCACTGTCTGCTTCCATAAAATATAATATCATCTACACACACCATAACCATGAACTGATCTTTATAATAATTATTCATATAGAGATTATTGTCCAATCCTCCTATTTTAAATTCAATATTCCTTATATAAGACTCCATTTGAGAGTACCATACTCATGGTGCCTATTTCATACCATATAGAGCCTTATTTAATATGAAAACCTTCATTTCATCATTACTAAGAAGATATCCCATTGGTTGTTCATTATAGACTTCTTCTTCAATAACACCATTTAAGAATGTTTTCTTGACATCCATTTGATACACTTTCTATCCTCTTTGAATTTCCATGGCAAGAAACAGTATGATTGACTCTAGACTATCCACTAGAGAAAATATTTCTTCAACATAAACACCTTCAATCTGCGCATAACCATTACACACTAGCCATGCGTTATTTATGATCACTTTTCTATGCTCATCAAATTTATTTTTGAAAATAAACATTGTACAAATCACAATTTAGTTTTCTAGTCTCTTAACTAGATCTCATGTTTGATACTTATCGATCTGATCCAAATCTTCATTCAAGGATTAAAACCAGGATTCATCCTTTGCAGCTTCTTGGAATGAGGATGGTTCCATAACTAATAGAAATGTATATTGTGCATTATTCTACATTATTCTTATCTATGTGGGATATTTCCAATCCCCAATAATGTTGGATTGATCAATTTCTACTTTTTGATATCTCTTGCGAGGTTTCGAAGAATTTTCTTCAGCCATGGTTTCCTCTTTTGATTCTTCTTTTGAGTCGACATTATGATGAATTTCTTGATTATTTTTCATAACTTCCACTACTTCTATATTTGGAATTGTTCCATGTCCACATTCTACTTCATCCTCTATCACATCAGCATATGAATTCTTTGAGGCATTTGTCGTCTTATCTTCAATGATATTCACATCACTACTTTCCATAAATTTTCCAAGATGTTTATTGAAACATTTATAAGATTTTATATTAATTGAATAATCATAGAATATTATTTTTTCTACAAAATCACAACAATTTTCTTTATTTACTTCTTTGTTTCAGATAAAACATTTACTTCCAAAAACATAAAAATACTTTAAAGGGGTATTACTACCATGCCACAACTCATATGGTGTCATTATTTCACCCATATAAATCCATGTTCAATTTTTAATATACACTAAAATTTTCACAACCTCTTTACAATAATGTCATGGGATACAACTCTCAATCAGCATAGTTCTAGCTATATTGTTCAACTATCGATTCTTGTGCTCAATAACTTTATTTTTTTGCGTGGTTCTCACAACAGCCACCTCATATTGTATTCCATGCTTCTCTAGTTAATTCTCAAACTCAGTAGATGTTTATTCCCCAATATTGATAGACCACAATACTTTTATTTTCTGTCCAGTATCATTTTCAGAAATTCAGAGATAAGTTTTCATGAAATCAATCACTTGTAATTTTCTTTGTATAACCATCATACAATCCAATATATTATAATCATCAATAAAAAACATAAATTACCTTTCTCCACGAGTTTTAGTAACATTTACCAGACCACATATGTATGTATGAATGAGATCAGAAAGATTTTATGCCCTTTTTTCATTGGTTGTTATGAACTGTAGACCTAGTTCTCTCGAATGCAAGCATCACAAGTCTTTTCCTATTCACACTTTAGATTACAGATATCCATGACTATATTCATCTTAGATATCTTTTCCATGTCTTGTTTATTTATGTAACCCAACCTTTGGTGCCACAAGTTGTTTTCTTTGTCAATTGTCATGTAGCAAATTTTCTCTTTACCATCAAGTGGATATAGTTTTCCATCTATTCAGTAACCTTTCATGATTGAATTCCTTATTCTTCCTTTTAAAGTGAACCCATTTTGATTGAATGTCACTATATGTCCCAATTCACAAAGTTGTATCGCAATTAGGTGATTGTGAGGCAACCCATCTACATAAAGAACTTCGGTCTTCTTCAACTCACCATTAGACAGTTCAGTACTTCTGCTGCCTTTGATCTTTAAAAAACCGTCGTTACTAAATCTTATAGTTCCATAAACCTTTTTCTTGGCATTAATTAATATATCTACATTTCATGTCATATGGGATGAGAATCCCCTATCAAGAATCCAATGGCTTCTGTTCTTTATAACTTTGAGGGATACTTCTATAGGGTTGAATTTTTCAATTTTCCCTTTTTACTTATATGAAATATTAGTTTGAGTGAAGGGTAAAGATGGATTTTCAAATATATTTTTTATGTGAACAGTTTAATCATACTCACACTCTTATTCAAGAGAAGAAAACCTATTTATAAGAGAAGAACCTTTTGGTTGGCAAGTATTGACTTGTCTATGAGTTCTGTATGAATTGTTCTTGCCATTCCACTACCTACAATCAACATCTTTATGAAAAAAGTTATAATAATGAAGACTTTATCCATAGTATCTGTTTCTTATATAAGAATTGGGATATTAAATTGTTCTCCTTTTTGGACTTCCTAACTCTTTCCCATTCAAATAGCTCCTTGCCTCTTCACAATGTGACATAGTATGGCCTAGATATCCATAGAATTGACATTTCACAAGTGAAAATGTCTTCAAACTTCTATTTCTCTTAATTTTATCTTCCTTAATAAGATAGTTTTCCTTCCTATCAACTCAAGAAAATCAAGGATAGTTTTCAGTTCTCCTTTCAGTCTGATTTGGGACATTCTTTATTTTCACTTCAGTTGTCTTTGCGATATTCCCAACTTTCAAATTACCTTTATTTTGTCTCTTTTTTTATTATAGTGTTTGATTTTTAACATCACAACTAATTCCAATGTTTCCCATGCATGTGTGTCTTTGATCATTCAGAACCATTCAACTCTATCAGAACCACACTTATCTCTCTCCTACAGTTCGACATTTGAGAACATTGAAAACTGAATTTTCTTATTTGTTTATTTTGAATTTGATTCACATTCAAATTTAATCCTAAAATTAATAACTTATTCATCAATCCCCTCAAAAGTTTTGTAATTCTCCCCTAGTCTGGATGTAAATCATTAATGGCATTTTCTTGTTCTTAAATTCTTAACTTCAGTTCAATAATATATTATGATCTTTCAAAAGTTGTTGAATGTTTCTTTACTACTTCCTCAATTCGATCAATTTTAGCTTTCAGTATATCAATATATGATGATGAAAACTCCACAACTGATCTCCACTTTTTACATCTCTTACATTTATTCTCAAGCAAAGTAAAAGAATCCTTAAGTTGCATCTTGACATTGGAATCAGTGGTCATCTGACTATCGACAGTGTTATCTCCTTATGGTTCTTACTTTTCAAAGGAAACCTTCATAGAAGCATGGGTTTTATATTTATATTTTGGTTATTCTTCCTAAAATAATTCATTATCATCATCTTATTATTCACAAAAAACCTATTTCTTTGTAATTTATTTCCAAATTTGAGGTCTCCCTTTTTGAAAAAACTTTTTTGATGCTTCTTTATAATTCCAACATTAATTTCTTCATTATCAAACTTTCTTGATCATTGAGAAGAAATGTTCCCCACTCTTCCACAATGAAAAAAGTCAGAGGTAACTTGCCTTCAAATTTACCTTTTCCCATTTGGAATTTCTTGTAAATGAGAGAAATAAGTTCATTTTTCTCATTATCTTCATCAACACTATCTCCTGCAATTTCTAGTTTTTTCATGGATTTGAATGCCCTTTTATTTTCGTACTCAAGTCATTACATATATAGGATTGACTGTCATTTCATAATCCACCAGACTACTCAAAAGATTGTCCAATGAAATTTTAGAGCGATCCATTTCCTCTAGGGATGAGAACTTTTCATTATAAAGTGGTGGAATACTTCTCAATATTTCCTAAAAAAATCAATATATTTGATTTCTTTACCAAGTCCTCATATTTATCCAGCAACTTCAATAATTCGATTAAAAAAGATATATGTACTTTTATCAGGATGAATCTTCAAATCATCAAACCTATTGTTTAAAACTTTTAGATTAACCTCTTTCACTTTATTTTCACCTTAATATATATTCTCCAGTTTTCCCATATAGGCTTTGCAGAAGTACAAACCATCACCTCTAAATATATTTGATCAGAAAGAGCTGTAGTGAGGGAATTGTGTGCTTTAGCATATAAATCAAGCATTTTATGTCTTTATTATTCATAGAAAAACTAGTTAAATCAGTGACATGTATTCCTTGGGTAGTGGAAAATAGGAATTGCATTCCAAGATATCATAGATGAGATATAGACCCATTCTTTTAGATCAGAAAGTTTCCTTCATCAAAGAGGGGGACTCCCCTAATATTTATTGTATTATACATATTATAAATTAAGGGCATATTTACCACCAGCATCATTTATGCTCTGATACCACTTGAAGGACCCCAGGAAACCTTGAGAGGGGATGGTTGAATCAGAGTGTCAAATTTTTCTTCAAAAGTGGAATATCTTGTTCCCATGTAGGTAGAAACCTGTTAAACCTATCTAATGAGAATGATCAGTAAACCAAAAATCACATGAAAATAGACAACATAGAAATATTACTTGGTTCACCACTAAGGTATAGTCTAAGGAGCATACGCCGACAACGTGTCATTCGTACCAAAATGCAAAAATCTTTACTAGTTTTGTAGTATAAAAGTTTAGAAATAGTCACTCTACTCCAGACACACTGCCATTAAAATGTTTTAGGGATAAATCACTGTGTCCCTATAAACACTTATATTGAATCCTCCTTTTTCATTGCGTTGGGAGGAACCAAACACAATTTATGGACATGTAGGTCCCTTAATTTTCATTGAAGAATGCATCCTCAACTGTAGATAGAATCTCTATTGAAGACTAGTTTTTACCCATAGATCTAATCAACTTTTCTATGCACCATTAATTGGTGAACCATTCCTCCGTAAATGACACTACTCAGTGTACCACCTTCATGCACTTCCTTCCCAAACTATGAATGCATGCTACCTTTAAAAACTATGTTAGTGGACTGCTTCTTCTCTACAGACCAACTGCTCCTCCACGATCTGTCCTCTATGAACCATCTTGGTGAACCATTTTCAAGGAACTTTATTCCATGAACCATTCTATACATCATCGAATTTTTCTTAGATTTATAATCTCAGTGCCCCACCTTAATTAAGGTATTAATGCTCCTTATATAGGAAAATAGGTCTGTATAATCCGCTAAACTGATATTTACCAAATTTTCGATACGGAACCAATATTACTACGTTCCATGCATCCCCCTTGAACCATTATACTCTACGTGGTCCGAGTACCACAAATAGTCCTTTACGGTGGCCAAAATCTTCCACAAACCAATCAACACCTCATTTTCTCCAATGAAAATCCATCCCTCTTACCTCCATCCTTCCAAAAACAATTTGCCTCCCCATAAACATTTTTCATTCAGCAAACTGTTTCCCATACATTGTCTACATAACGTGATTAATGGTCCACATACCATCCTTAGAAATCCACAAATAATTATTCATGGTCCATGTAGTGTTTACTCCTACATGGAAATCCTTCCATTTACAAAAACAAAATCCTAGTTTTGAGGCCCAAAAATTTCTTAAACACTGCAAAATTGCACCACTTTAAACACCTGCTTCAGCCTGTACTATAAGATCAATTGAATTTCATAACCCTTGATCAAAACAATGTGGATTGAAAAAAAAACATATACCATAATTCATTTTCATTAAAGAATAGCCTTGATTCTAACAAAACAAAACAATTCAGTGAATGTTTCTACATATCCCATGAAAAACATGCCACCCTACTGTAGAATAAAAAAATATCCAGATCTCTCCACCCTCAGCATCTCTAAAAATAAGTGCTCAAAAAACCTGAACTCAAAATCCTTTTAGGTTACCCCTCACATTTTCCGGCCTACAATTTCATGTCCCGCCAGCGCTTTTCTAGTCCTCTGAGCATGTTGGTCACTTGCTTCACCCTCTAGCCTAGGGGTGTATCAAGCTACTTAGAGATCATCTTAATCAACTCAGTCTTGTTATAAAACACTTATGTCCCTCCCTCACTCGAAAATAGTGGTGGGTGAAATGATTTGAACTCTTGAGTCGGGTGTGCCATCGAAGGCTCTACTCATTGAGCTCCCCTATTAATACCCTAGATGACACTAATCAGGCTCACTCTGAGTTGATCATCAAGAAATGAACCAAATACTAGGAAATCCATCGTCTTCCCTTAATATACCTTAGCCTATTCTTGATCCTACACCTACATCTCTTGCTCCTCCTAACCCTCCAGGGCCTTATCCCAACCTTCAGAGGTCTAAACCTGCACGTTCTCCTGAAACACCACATTATCGCCTTCCTGACACTCCATTCAGGCCCATCAAGATGGAATCCCATTAAATATCAAGATGATGGTAATACAACCCACAAAGAATATATATAATTTAGATAGGGAAATCAGAAACATGCAGTGAAAACTCACAACCCTTACTCCCCCCCATCGCAATCCTATCCCATGGCATTCGGCCTCTTGGCACCTTACCCTCCCATATCAGCACAAATTATCAAATATAAATTTAAAATCATGCCCCCTCACCTACCGAAATTAGAGTGAGGCATAAAGTATAAGCCTGATGTATCTAATTATGTTTCTTCCAAAGAGTATATATAAAGGAAAACACTAATTAGCCTCCTTTGTTGAAATTTTAAACAACTCACCCCATATTCCATGGGTCATACCAATCTTAACAATCCACACTAACTCAATCTGATGACCTCTTCACCCAACCTGGTGATCGACATCACCCCATATCATCATTCTCTTCCTCATCCTATAATATATAGGCCCATATATAAGTATTATATCACATATCATATATAACATACAATCACATGTAGATTTCATTGGGTCCACTTGTCTGGGTTGGTTGAGTAAAATGGCACCAAAGAGAGTCTAGAAAGGAACATGATTCTTATATTCCTTTGTTGACACTTTAAACAACCTGACCCCTCTTAGAACAATCCACAATTCCAATGAAAATCACATGAATTATATCAGGACACAAGCATATATATATTTAAACATCCTATGTGCCTAATTCGAGAGGAAAAATAAACAACCACCCCCTTCCATACCATGCCAAGTGTACACATCCTCCCTTTCCTTACCGATCCAGGGACCACATATCACAATAGATAATATCCACATACATGTGCCCCAATTAAGGTGCAAATCATATCAATTATAAAATGAACAAATTAGAATAGTAATTACCTCCCCGGGAAACATGGGTTTTCCCTCATCCATGGGGCTGAAGACACCCAAACATGAGCTCTAAAACTACCTCTGAACACATCATAATCTCTGATATACCATATAAAAAATAATAATACCCAAAAAGGTAATAGAAACTACTTTTGTACCATATGTAGCACCCCGACCCATTTTTCCACCACAAAAGTGCTACTGGTCGAGTTCCATAACACCTTAAGCACACCACCCTATATGCCAAAGGGTGCCGACTAGAATAAAGGGTATAAAAAGTTGATATTGGGTATATTGTACCATTTTGATGATATAATAATGGTATAATTAGATATGTTAATAGAAGAAAATACCAAACAAACCATGGACTATTAACCCACCCATGGCGGAAGAATAGAAGAAGTAGTAGTAATAATAATCAACAACTAAAATCAAACCATTTGAATAATTAAACGTCACAAAATACCATTTGTAGATACTAAATAAAAATTTAATTCAATCCATGTCATATAATACAATAAGTAGAAGGGTTTCCAATGGTCATCCTCAGTAGGTACATATAATAGCTTACTGATAAAAAAAAATAGAACTCCAGATGACTAATTAACTAATAGTCCCTTTCCTTCCATCCCAAGTCAACTCAATAGCTAAGATCTAGCTCTTGAGCTAGAACCTTCTCGAAATTGAAAAGTAATAATGTCTACACGCGTCTCTAAGGGACTGTGTAGGGTGAGAGAATGAATCTCAATAGGCCACCACCAACATGTGCATATCTTACATCTTTAATTTTGGAGGTGTATCTAAAAAGGTAAATAAAAGAGCTACACAAACATGCATAATAATAACCCTCTCCCCTTTTTCTCAACTACCACGTGGGAGAGATCACCTGGTTTGTCCAATTCTAGAATTCCTTAGTGGAGAGGATCTTTAGTCTAAGCCCAATTAATCCCCTAATGTAAATTATCCTAGGTTAACCCTCAAATTACACCTCAAATAAAATTATTAAAAACCTCGTGCCAATCAACTGATCATGTTGACCACAGCTAATTAGAAACCCCATCTACTCAAAGGATGACATATGAGGCATAGCGATACCTACCCTACAAAAAATAGCATTATTGACTTAGTAGCTCATATCCCCAAGAACGGTGATGTCCATCCTCCCAAATAGTCCCAGCCAAATTGCCTCAAGTACAGTGAACCTCATCCCCCAACTGACATCCTCAACATTGTCAATAAATGGCTCATAACCATCCCCGTGGCTCTCTATGGAAGGCACCTCAATCCATTTCCCGATGCTACAACTACTTAAGGCCTCTTCCCACATGAGTTGTCAATAGTACCTCCCCATTTGAGTCCTACTGTGTGCACACAACTCCAAATGGTGTATTGGCCAACACAGGTGAGTAGAAATAAATAAATAAGAACCTAATACACATATATATGCTACATAGTTTCCCTAATAACATGTTTCTCAATCTAATGGTCAATATCATCCACCATCACATGGGCCTCGACCATATCCTGATGGCTCTTCCGCCTCAAACTGATGACCAAGTCACCCAACTGGTGATCAACATCACCAAAATGAATCATTCAAACCCAGACTGATGATCATATCACCTAAAACCAGATGTAAAATTCCATATCAATCCTTTGGACATGCCCATTCAGTTCCTATGGAACTAACAACAGATTTAATTAATAAAAAATCAATTTAATATAAATAACATACCCGAGCCAACTGCCCAGTGCTCTCAAGACCCATACCTAGTTCAGACATAGAATAATTGTCTTGGGCTATCTAGATTCAACCCACATGGTCTCTCTATTAATTTCAAGGAAATTAGTTAACTAATTTGGGTTTTACTCAATCAACCCAATGGCGCACTCAAATATTCACCCGCAAAACAACCAAAAAATCACAAATAAATATAATCACCACCTACCTAATTTTGGTAAATTAACAAACATATGGTATTAGCCTCTAATTCTAGATAATTGAGAATAAATTGGATCTTTAGATGAACACCCTGAAAATAGGGTAAATTGGGTCGCATAGATTTAGAACTTCGTATGGAACGATAAAAGGAGAAAAGAGATTCAAGGGCTTAATGATACAAATCCAAAATTTCTAAAAGATAGACAAATAGAGTATAGATGGAGTATTAAGCTCAAATTCTAGTAGAGGGAAAAAGGAGGAGTTATCCTTGTTGCATGCACGGGTGAAGAAGGAGAAAGAAGGAAAATTGGTTTAATAGAAGGGGGGAGAAATATTAATTTCACACTTTTAATGGTATGCATGATTATATAACCTAGTTTGGATAACTATGAATCAACCACATATCTCCTACTTCTTAAGCTCCAAACCCACGCATTAAGATAAAATACTTTTCTTAAACCATGTTTAGCCCGTATGCAGCCACTGATTAAGTGGTACTAAGTTTTCAGCCTGTGTATGTCTTTCCCAAACCATGCAAAAGCTATGTAGATCCCTATGATAAAAAAATTAGAGGTCCTTACATGACTATTTTACCCATCATACATGGTTTACCAAACCATGCTTAGTTCATTTGGTGGGTGCACGTTTTCTTCTTGGAGGCCACATGGTTTTTCCACACCACACACCTCAGTCTATGCACATAGAAAACATGGATTTTATTTCTATGATGAAACCAAGACCCAGTTGAACCCCAAATACACTTATCAAACATTAAACTCATTTAAAATAAGGTCTTGGGTAAATGTAAAACATATAATTATGTTTTGATAATCAATAAAGAAGTTGGAACACCCACCAAACTCCAAAGTTCAAAACAATTGAGGAATTTTAACTTATCTAAAACCCTTGGGTGTTACAATATAGAACCCCATGGTGGTCAAACAGACTATAAGATCTACCTATCATATGCCTTATGTGGTTGGTCCACTCCCTTTCTAACTTCTTCATCACAACCTAGTCTCGATATCTAAGGATCATCCCAAGCTAACTCACACTAAGCCTCTTGGAAAACAAGTTCCAAACCATTAAGACATATCTCACAACACTCGTTTGAGTCTCATATCATATCTCTTTTAGGGGAGATCAAAATCCTAACACATCAAGGAAACCTTCCCTGAAACACCTCATATAGCTCTAGAGAAATTATATTGGTAATAAAACACACCAAGACATTTATCCACTCTAAAGATTATATTTTAAACCCTGTATGAGATGTATGGCCATCTCACCCATCATTTATAGGACCAATCCCCTTATTCCTACAACACTAGCCCCAACATGTCAAATATAAGATACTCACAGTTCATCCTAGCCTTGAGACTTACCCCATGCCTCTATTAAATTCAATTTGAATCTTTACCTCCTTTATATGTATACTCACAGAGAGATATTATTTCCTCAATGGTCACTGTAGCACTCGCTCTAAAACCAGCAGGCTCAACGCCACCCAATTCTTTCATTTAGAGTGCCCTTGATATCTAACCATTTTTACTCGAACCTAAATTCCCATGTAGTAATGCAGTATCATACATAAATATGTATATAGTTTAATATTATTGGGAACCCCTAAATGAATCATAGAGTAACCCCCTTTCCATGCTCTACTCATCTTACAACAAGCCTGCGCCAAGCCACACCATTGCTTGAGACCCTATATTAAGAAACACCATCTATCTAAATTAATTATAAAAAATTTATAATTAATTTAAAAAATATAATTGAAATAATTATAATTAATTAAAAATTTTATAAAATGAATCATAATTATCTAAAAAATCACTGAGTCTAATCAACCAATCGGAACCATGAAAAATAGAACACCCAACGTCTGTGACACTCCCTGAAACCTCCATGAGGAAAATGTGTATCATCTGACACATGAAAATTAAAAATTTAGAAGTTAAATTGACGAAAAAAATTGTAATTAACATAGTAATCAAATTTCATTTAAAACTATTTAATTCATTGAAAATACAACATTGTGCTAACTAATAATATCAGTGGAAAAAAGCATTCTAGATGCAAGGATAACAAAAGTGATGATTTTTGGGTCATTACTTCAAAGTGTCTCATTCAATACATCCTCAATTTTATTTCTTTTACTTGTTTTTAAGGAATTTATTTAACACCATTATTCAATTACACTATTTTATTCATTTATGTAGACACTTATATCACGTTGTTCAAATTTGTGATCACTTTTATACTAATACTCATGTTGTTTAGCATCAGTAGATGGAGATGTCATCATATTTTCCATAATCTTTAGAAATAAATTAAAATATGTTGAACTCTTTATTTTAATGATAAAAAATCATGATTCTAATGATATTAATAAATTTCATGTTTTCTATTAGCATTCCATTAATTTGAGATAGGAGATGAAATTTTCTAAGTATGATTCATTATAAATTATTACTAAGGAAGAGACACTATTGAGACAGACACCACCAACTTGAGTCATTATTATCCATGATTCACCGCTATCATGGAAATATCACTTGGTCTGAGATGCCATCAGATGAAATACCGCCATATATTTTTTAAATTATGAGACACCGTTTGGATGTCATGAAAATAGAACATAAATTTTGTTAAGTAAGAGATACCACCAAAATGAGACAGTGTTAGTCTAATACAACATATGAATGAGACACAGCCACACTAAGCCACCGCCAGGGTTTTGTTTACATAACCACTTTCATTGAAAGTTTTTTTAACAATTATATTTTTGAATTTAATTAAAATGTAATTTTAATTATTTTCTTTTAAATTTTTTGAAAAATGAATGGAATAGGATGTCATAAATGTTGTATGAGGAAATATAACATCTAGATGCAGTTGGATATTCTCCTTACTCCGACTATTAAGAATAGAAGTAGAATCCCCCATGAAATATAAACAAGAGGCTCCTAAATAAAACTGTTAGGAAGATGATAGATTAATATTAATGAACACTCTATTTGAGATAAAGATAAAAATTCAACATCTAAAACAACACTCAAATGAGGAATCCAAATCACATACTCATTAGCTGCTTTCCCCCAGTTAGGAACAAGAGTCCGTGACACTCTGTTTTTATAACGTTTTAAAGATACCCCAACTAAAGATTCATTGCATAATAAAATCAAGAGTCACAAGCTACATTGCAATAGACCGAACATTTCTAAAATATAGACTCGAGGATTTATCATTTTTATTTATTTATTTTTACATATTGAGCAGTGTGTGTTATACTCTATTTATATATGCAAATTCTCTCCTATGATGAATTAGAAGATACTGAAATATCTTCTCATCTTTTATTACTCATGTACTCTCACAAATAATATTGGTAGAGGTCCTTGTGTGGCCAGTTTATTTTTACTCCCATGTAAAACGGTGGAATAGGTCCTGTGTGATCGGGAATGTTTATAAACTATTGTAAAAACCTGTTCTAGGTGTGGATCAACTGGTTTATTTTATATAAACTTCCTGGTGGTGGGTGATCACCAAGTGGATAGGACTAAGTTTCAACTTGAGACTGAACCTCTTTAATTAAATCTTTTTATTGTGTGATTTAATTTTTTTACTTTATTTTTTTCTTGAAAACTAAAAATTGTTTTTACTATAAACAAACTATATACTTTCATAGTTAGTCATAATTTGTGTTTATATAGTATTTTGATCAAGTAAATTGATTTAAAAGGTTCTAAAAATATTATATATATTATTTATCTAAGACCTAATAAATCTATAGATAAATCCTTAGAAAGATTAAGATCTATATCATACTATATATTTTGATAAATTGGGATGTATTTAAATATTTTTGGGATTTTAAAATAGTCCATTTTGAATAGAAATTTTTATTTGGTATCAGATGGTTTTTGTTTCATTGGTATTAATGTTTTCAAAATTGTTTTAACTATAATTTTTGTTAGGATTTAAAGATCTTAAATTTTTGTTATTTCTAAATTTATATTATTTAAATGGATAATTGTCAAGAAGGTTCTGCTGAAAACTGAATTCCTTAATTTAATGGTAATAATTATTCTCAATAGAATATTAAGATGAAAATTCTTATATAAAAAATTGTTTTTGACATTTGGTATATTATAGAAGATGAATATGTTATTCCAGATACTACTATAAGTACATAAGATGATACAAAAATGTTAGCTTACAATAATAATTTTAAATCCATTAATTCCCTTTATTATTCACTAGGATATAAAGTGTTTAGTAGAATATCTTTCTGTAAAACTTATTATGATATTTGGGACACTTTTTCTATTTCCCATGAGGGAACTACTAATGTTACAAAGATGAGGCTTAATACTTATGCTTTTAAATATAATAAATTTAAAATAAGGCCTAATAAACCTATTTATGACATGTTCCTCTTGTTTAATGAAATTTTCAACATAATTAGCTCATTTGGAAAACCTATATGTCATACAAGGATCAAATCATGTGAATATTAAGATGTGTACATGAATGATGGATAAGCACATCAGTTTCAATTAGAGAATCATGCGACCTAAAAAAGATGCCAGTCTAAGAGTTGATTCTAAAGCTTATAATGTATGAAGAAGACTTAATGTTAGACTAGGAAGAAGATAAAGATCCTTAGAGAACATAATTATATTTCAATACTACTACATCCAAATATCCAAAAGAAAAAATAGAAAGAGAATGAGAAATTCCAAGCTGTAAATTTAAGTGATAATAAATATTCTTCAGGTAGTGATGAGGAGATAGATCACCTAGACAAAAGATTTAAGAAATTTTATAGGAGAAAATATTTATTCATAAAATCAAACTATAAAGGAAAATATGACTCCTAGGGAATATGGATGAAGGATGAAGATTCAAAAGAATTTGGGTGTTATGAATGTAAAAGTAAATTATATATAAAATCTAACTATCCAAACCTTATGTATAAAAATAAAATAGGGGAAAATGATATAAGATACAGAAAATCCTCTAAAGGCCACAGAGAGTTCTTATGATGATATATCTAGTGATTTGGATTGTTCTCCCGAAGATAAGATAGACATAGAAAATATGTGTTTTATGACAAATGTCAGTGAGGTATCTGTTTTAGCTACTATTTATAAAATTCATCATATGCATACCTATGTTAATTATAACATTGAACAAAATGATGATGAAAATATGAAAAATGAGGAATTATTTGAATATTGAAACATAGAATAAGTAACCTTTAATTAAATAAAGTACAAGTATAATATTCTAAAAAGAGATCATGCTCTAACTACAAATAGAAAATTTTAAGTGTCTATAGAAAAAAGAGAAAAATTATCAACCACTGAAATAGATTATTAATCCCAATATTTCAAATGAGAAATTAATGAAATATATAGAAAGGTTTACAAATGGTAGATAAAATCTTACCTAAATTTTTGGTAATCAAGTTTTAGCTAAGTATGTTACTAGAATTAGATATCAACTTGGAAAAAGGAAAATAACAATAATAACCTTATTTGCTAAATTTAAAACAGAGAGTTATTCTGTAAACTATTTTTATATGAGACCTAATAGATTATTTATTCCTAAAAATATACAATATATTTATAAGAAACCCATTGAGAAAATATTGGTACCCAAATCCTTGATTACAAACAATTCTGGACCCAAATTAATTTGGGAACCAAAATCATTTCTTGGTAAAAACTTTTTCTATAGGAAAACTGCTTGAAGACATCCAGTAGAAGTATATGGTACTTTTATAGTAGACATTCAAGAAATATTACAGGATATTATTCATGATTAAAGATACTTATTAATATTTATGGTGTCCATGTAACCTTTTGTGATAATGAAAAAGGAAATATCATCAACCTTGGCTAGATTGGTAACAAGAATTTAGATTTAATTTATAAAGTTTTATTTGTTGATTGTTTACAATATAATCTTATTAGAATTTATTAGTTATGTGATGATAGTTTTTATATCAAATTTTAGAATAATGTTTTATGTTTTTATTATTCAAAAAATGATTTATTTTTTTACTACTTTGAGAAATAATAATGTCTATTTTTTATTTAAATTATTTAGTTTCACAAAATGTTTCATGCTTAAGTTCCTTTCACAAAGAATAATTTATTTGGAATAGTATACTAAGTCATTGAAACATTTAATCACTTAAAAAGATAACTATAAAAGGGTTAGTTAGGGATCTACCTAAACTTTATTTCTCAACTGATATAGTATGTAACCCCTTTCAAAAAGGAAAACAACAAAAAGTTTCTTTCAAATTAAAAAAAAGTGTCAAATTCACATGCCCTTGAGTTGGGTCAGATGGATCTATTTATACAATATGAAGATTCAAGTATAAAAGGTAAGAAATATGTTTATATTCTCATAGATGGTTTAATTATATATACTTGGATATATTTTATATCTCACAAAAGTGAATCTTATTCATACTTTACCAAGTATTATATGTCTATTGAAAATCTTAGTGGACTTATGATTAATACATCAAGAAGTAACCGTGGCTGTGAGTTTGAAAATAAATATTTAGAACCATTTTTCTCAAAAAAATGGATGCACTCATAATTTATTTGATTCAAGGACCCCTTATCAAATTTGAATTTTAGAAAGGATAAATATAAGATTACAAGAGATAAACTAACCCATGTTGAATTAGTATGACCTACCTATCTATTTTTGGGCAGAAGGTGTCCACAAAACCTTCTATATCATCAATAAGGTTTTAATCAAACATATTTGTAAGAAGATTCCTTATGAATTGTAGAATAATAGAAAACCTAAGGAAAATTACATTATATTTTTTGTATGTAAAGTTTTTATTCTTAACAATAAGGATAGTTTGGACAAATTTTCATCCAAAATTGATGACGGAATTTTCCTTGGTTATTCAATCTCTAGAAATCCTATAGAGTTTTTAACAACAGTATGGAAATTATGGAAAAATATGTTCATGCCAAATTTGAAAATACATATCCACATGAACTTAATAACTCCTTATAAAACCTCAAGGAAGATTTTTGTTCTCAGAACTTAAATTCTAAACATTTAGACTCTACTTCAAAACATCTAAAAAAATCATCCAGTTCTGAATAATTTCTAGAACTTTCAGAACCTAAATATGTATAACCTAAAGGGACCGGTCCATCTTTTTCTTAAACTGTTACAACCATTAAGTACCATTATTTAGATGCTATTGTAGGAAAAATAAATAGAGTAACATAGACTAGATATTATCTAATAAATTAGGTTAAACATCATGATTTCTTGTCTCAGCTTCAACCGAATAACATCAAACAAGTAATTAGTGATGGATAATATATAATAGATACACAATAGGAATTGAATAAATTTGAAATAAACAATGTGTGGAAGCTTTTAGATAGATCCAAGTACACCTTGACTATTGGCACTAAATGGGTGTTTAAGAATAAGGATGATGAGTTCGGAACCACAGTTAGAAACAAGGCTAGACTTGTTACACAAGGTTATATTTAAGAAGAAGGAATAGACTATAAATAAACCTATTCACTAGTAGATAGAAATGAGTCCATAATAATCCTACTTGTTTATAAAACCCATATATATTTCATGCATTATCAAATGGATGTCAAATGTGAATTATTGAATTGTTTTATAGTTGAGTATGTTTTTATTGAACAAACCCCAAGTATTCAAAATCCTCATTTTTTGAATATAGTTTTTAAATTAACTAAAGCCTTATTTAGTTTAAAACTATCTCCTAGAGCTTGGTATGACGTGTTCAATTATTTTCTTATTTTAATAGGATTTTTCAACAAGAATAGTTGAACCTACTATTTTCATAAAATTAATTACAAAATATGTTTTATTAGTCTAAATATATGTTGATGATATTATTTTCATATCTTCAAGAAATTATTTATATACTGATTTTTCAAAAATGATGAAAAATGAGTTTGAAATGGTTTTAATGGGTGAAATAAAATTCTTTCTTGTATTTAAATATTTTCAAAACAAAGAAGGAATTATTTCAAATCAAAGTAAATATAAAAAATATATTTTTAAATTTTTTTTTGAGATAACACTAAGAGTATTGATACTCCTATTAGTACATCCTATAAATTGGATATTGATGATGTTGGGAAACTAATGGATCAAACCAGTTACAGAGGAATGATTGGAAGTCTTCTCTACTTGACTCATTGCCGACTATATATTATTTTTAGTATATATATGTGTGGTCATTTTTTGGTGAATCAAAAAGTGTCACATTTAAATGTTTTTAATTTTTTTTTCAAATAACTCATGTATAAAAAAATTTAGTATTGTTTTACCCTATAATACATGCATTTGATTTAGTGATTTATTCTGATACTGATTTTGGTGGAAGAAAGTTAGATAGAAAAAAACAACAAGAACGTGTCACTCTTTGGAAAAGTTTCTATTTTCATGGTGTAACAAGAAGAAAAATTTTGTACCATTATCAACTGTTGAAGCTGTATACATAGCTACTGGTAGTTACTGTGCACAAATTTTGTGGATGAAACACACATTACTAGACTATGGATACCAATTTGGACATGTCTCTATAAATTGTGACAACACAAGTCCTATTAAAATTTTCAAGAAACTTTTTTCACATTTTAGGATAAAGCACGTTGATATAATACAACACTTTTTGATTGATCATTTTCAAAAAGGGGATATCACTCTTGAGTTTATTGGAATAGAACTTTAATTGGAAAACATATTTAGTAGGCCTTTGAATTCTAGGAGAATGAAGTACATCAAACATGTGTTAGGAATGAAATTTTTTGGTGAAGTTTAATTTTTTATGACACACCATTGTGGTTGAAACACCTTTTTTGGGAAACGCTGTTGTGGTGACACACTATTGTGATTTACACACAATTATGGTGTGAAACCATTGTGGTTTACACACCATTATGGTGACATGCCATTGTAGTTGACACACCATTGTGGTGTCACATCACTAGGTTATCATACCGTTTGCTTGTCATGCTATTTTTATTTTATTCCATTTCAAAAAAAAATTATCAGTGATTTGAACCAACGGTTTTATGTTTTTATGGTCTATTTTCATAACCGAATACACATGTTTTTTGTAATTCAAATTTCAAATATTAAATATTATTTCTATTTTTAATATACTTAAATTACAAATGAAACCAAAAGAAATATATATCTATTTCCAACACACTTTGAGCTTAGTGCGATACTCTCGGGCCATGAGCTACCTCTCTTCTCCCAACCTTCAATCCTACAACATTTCTCTTAGCCTTCGATTGTTCAAAGAAAACCGATCTGCTTGCCAAAGATGAAGCACCCTTCTCATTCTTCTATAGTTTTGTCACGATCTTCTAAGAATCATAAGAAAGAACTGAGTCTACCTTCTTCTGTATCACCAGTTAATCATGATATTTCTAACAGAGCTGTAATAGCTAAAATGGATGTTGAATCGAACTGGTTGTTTTCTAACAAGTCTCTAGTACTCAAAGTACTCTATAACGAATTATGGTTATAGTGGTTCTTATCAAATAAGATACCCTTCTTATAACAACAATGGTCTTTCTTATACATTTAAACTTGATTTATTACCTAAAATTTCACTTAATACAACACGTAAGATTGAGAGGTATAGTTTATTTTGGGATTTGGAACATTACATGAAAACTTAAGACATAAAATGCAACATCTTTATTGACAACTCCTTTTACATGATCACAATATTCCTTCATACTTTGCATTTCAAGAGATAATATGAGGACATACATAAGAAAAGGGTGAGATATAAAGCCCATTAAGGGAGTGAAAAATATATAACATGAAGAATAGAATACATATTAGGAAATAAGTATATCAATAGAGAACAATAGAAACATGAACATAAAGGCATGATGTAGAATTATTATCATAACATGGAAATGTGGCAACAACCTAAAACACTATATCATTAACTTACAGGAATCAGGTAAACCCCTATCCCAACATGGTGGAAAAATCTCCTAAAAGGAATTAGGTATACACATATCCAAACATGACATATTATTATACTAAAAATTACCCAATGCATTGTAGCACTATCAGGGTGCACCCTTTATAATCATTTCAATCTCATGCTTAAGTGTGTCACACAAATCATATGACATGGACTCATTGAAAATCATCATTTATTATAAGATAAAAGAATGTGGAATAAATACAAGAAATTATATAATAAATAATCATATGTGAATAATGGTTAATACTCTTGATAGATAAATGTTCATGGTATTCGCTACACAATGATTTTGGAATGGAAAATCGTGGTCCAATTTCAGCAGCCTAATGATGTGACATAAAAATTCATAAAAATTGTTAATGAGAATGAAATGGGTCTCTAATAATATATAAATGAAATTTAATGTAAGTGTGTCATGTATATAGATGTACCAAAATGAGAAATTTGGATGTATAAGGCCTAACATAATAAAGAAACATGAAGAAAGAGAAGAAATGGAATAACTCTAATGAAATTTCAGCATGGTAATGGGTGTACATTGAACGGATTAATGAGAGAGAAATAGGTATCCCATCATAAAATAATAATAAGGTAAGTATGAGGTAGGTTCAAAAACATACCCCATCATTTCTAATTGAATATAAAATGGGGTAATAATATAAGGAAACTGGGATAAAAAAAGAGAAATGAAGGAAAGTGAGGATCCCTTGCAGAAATTCGATATGGTAACGGGTGAACATAAGAGTTCATAAGAGGTTTAAATGAGAGGAAAAGGGAACATAATAATTAATGAAAAAATTGGAAGTATGTAGGATATATAATAAAATGTTACAAAATAGTAATAAAATAAATTAAAAGACATAACATGAAAAGAATGCTTGATAAAAGAGGATGGTGAAAGATCTCTTAGTTGAGTCTGTGACTTCAAAAGATTGAAGAGGTTATTATTGAGATATTGGGGAACTTTGGGAGGATTATATAGAGGGGAGTAAAAATTAGGGACGTTATTAATGTATTTTTAGTGAATATAAGTGAGAGTTTGGGTGGGTTTATATAGGAAATGAGAGGGGAATTCTTTAATATTCCACAAACTTAGGTTTTGGAATCTATATAATTAAATCCTCAAAAAACACAAACCCTCCCACGGTTCTTCCCAAGTTTTTTTTTACCAAAAATGAATGGGAAAAATTATTTTATAAGGCCAATGTCTGAAAATATTAAAATATTAGCATTTCTTATATGGAGGTGAGTCACATTATTAAAGAAATGAATTTAAAATCATTTAATATATTCTACAATTTGGAGGATTCACTAAAAATTTATAAATTAAGTAAAATAAATATAAAATCACATTATTTTTAAAGTTAAAACATTTATTTGTTCTAATATACCATTTATGGTATTTATTAAATCACTATTGGGTAGTTAGGATTCCATAAAACACAATATATATTTTTATATTATTTAAATTTTACCAAAAAATTCGACTATCTCAGAAAATAATGAAAAATTTACCGTTGGATAATTTCGACATCCTGATTCTAAAAATAATATTCATTTTATCTAAATAATTTTCTATGTATTTAAATTTTCTCTTTAAAAATGAGAACCAATATTTATTGAACATTGACGGGTTTAGAGAAAAATAGTTTTTAAACCTTAATAAAAATTACATTTGACATCATAAAATTTATATAATCATTTATTATTAATAAAGTAAATTTGATATTAATATTTTATTGAAATTTTAATTATTTAAAAAAATAATTAATTTGTTAAAATAAATTCCTTAAAAAAGTACACGTTCTGTTTTCTCATATAAAAATATAACTCTTATCAAACTGATAACATAATATTTTACCAATAAGAAACTGATATAATCATCATTTATGAGAATCATTTTTATAATACTATATATAAAAACCATGATCTAAATATTTCTCAAAAGTACCATTTTTACCTGAAAAATCATTTTATCACATTCATCGTTTTTAAGAAAGACTATTCCCATAAAGGAATTTATATAATAGGAATTTTATTTATAAAAATGTATTACATAATAAGTAACTAAAACCTTATTACATAACCCCTTATAACACCTTCATAATATGCAATGGTAAGGTGTGTGATGGTGACGGACTCTTGGGATGGCATGAATAACATTGCATGCATGGTAATCTCAATTATCTTGAACTTCTACCATAGGTGATTTTTTTCAGGATTAATGTATTGAAGCTCATCTAGGGCTTGGTCAAGAGCAAATCCCAGTGACACTACCTCATTTCTGAACCCCAAAAAATGAGGTTTTTATGACCCGAGTCTACTAGATGAGGCTATCCTCTATGTTGTCTGTGTCGAAAGGATTTTTTTAAAAACGTATATTTATATCAGTTGCGTGATCACTATTCAATGACTATATTTTCAATGGTAATGATACTTAACGGTCATTTAAAACCCAAAAATAAAAAAGAGTGCATTTTTTTCTATATCCATAATACCTTAAAATAAATTTAATTTTATTTATAAATGATTGGGTCGTTACAACATTCCCCCCTTAAGAAATTTCACCCTCAAATTTTCCTTTTTCCCACTCAAAAACTAATAAGGGTAACTCTACCTCATCACTTACTCTGGTTCCCATGTAGCTTTTCAAACTTGTGGTTTTTCCACAACACCTTGACGAAGGGAATCATCTTATTTCATAGAACTTTTTCACCATGATATAAGATCTTCACTGACTTCTCTTCATAGGAGTGGTCATTATACAATGGAACTACATCTGGATTGAGTACATGTGATGGGTTAGGTATGAAATTTCTCAAGAGTGATACATTGAATACTTCATGTACATGAGACATGTTCGGTGGTAGTTCTATTCGATAGGCCACTAATCTGATGCAATTAAGGATCTCAAAAGGGATGATGTACCTTATAGTAAACTTTCTATTCTTCCAAAATCAAATCACACTCTTCCATGGATATATGAAGAGGAAATCTATATATCCAACATCAAACTCTAGGTCTCATCGATGGTTGTCAACATAGATCCTCTATCGACTCTGAGAAGCTTTGATGTGCTGTTGGATGGTCTTAACCTTCTCCACCATTTCATTGAACATTTATGGAACAATAAGTTTTCTCTCCCCAACTTCCTCCCAACAGGCCAGGGTTCTACACCTCTACCCATAACGGTATTTATATGGATCCATTTGAATGCTTGAGTGGAAACTATTGTTGTAAGAGAACTCAACCATAGGACTATTTTGATCCAATCCTCCTTTAAAGTCCATTGTGCATGCTCTCAATATGTCTTCAAGTGTTTAGATAGTCCACATTGTTTGGACATTAGTTTATGGATGATAATTCATACTGAAGTTCAACTCAGTATTCTGATCATGTTGGAGACACTTCTAGAACTTAGCGGCGAATCTTGTATCTCGATCAGATACAATCGATAGTGGTACACCATATATCCTTACCACTTCTTTGATGTATATTCTTTCCAGTTAATCCAATGATAAATCCTCCCGAATTACAATAAAACATGATGTCTTTTTAAGATGATCGACAACAACCCCATTATAATTGTTTGCTTTGGATGTATTCAGAAGTTTGATAACAAAGTCCATGGTGATGTTTTCCCATTACCATATTAGTATGGGTAATGGTTGATTCATCCCATTAGACTTATCCCTTCCAGCCTTCACTTGTTGTCATACCTGGGACATTGATGTATACTCATCGATCTACTTCTTCATGTTATCCCACCAATAATTTTCTCTAAGATCTTGATATATCATTGTGTTTCTCAGGTGAATAGAGAAATTTAAACTATATGCATCATCCAAAAGTTCTTTCATTAACTCTAGATTTTATGGAACACATAGTATTGACCAAAATCTCAAAATTCCTTTTTCATAAATATTGAACTTTTAGGATTTCCTTTTTCTAATAGTTTCTACTTTATTCTATATTCCAACATCACTTTTTTGAGCATCCTTTAACCTTTACAAAAGAGATGATTGAGAAAAATTTTGTAAAAGGATTGATGATGTTCCCTTATTTTTGATTCCCATGTCCATCTTCATCAAATCTAATAAGATTGGATAATTTTCAATTATCATTAATGGTATAATCGTTGGGCCCTGTCTACTTAGAGCATCTTCCACCTTGTTCACTTTCCCAGTGTGGTAATGGATTGAACAGTCATAATCCATGATGAGCTCTAACCATATTTATTGGCACATGTTCATCTCTTTCTTTGTGAATATATATTTGAGACTTTTTTGATCCATATATATTTCAAACTTTCCCCAAAGAGATAATTACACCATATTTTGAATTCATATATCATAACTACCAACTCCAGATCATACATGGGATAGTTTTTCTCATGAATTTTTGATTTCTGTGAATCATAGGCAATGAATTTGTCATTTTGCATCAACACACATCCCATGACCTTCTTCCAAGCATCACTGAATGCCACAAAAATTTTTCCACTTGTGGGTAGAGTAAGAACATGTGTAGTGATAATCCTCCTTTTCAACGCCTTGAAGCTCTTTTCGCATTCGTCATTGCAAGAAAACATGACTGAATTCAGAGTTACCTTGGTATGAGGGTTTGAAAATCATGATAAATTTCCCACAAATCGGCAATAATATCCAGCTAACCCATGTAGGCTACAAATATCCTTCAAAGATGTTGTAACCAACCATCCCTTAATTGCATTTGTCTTGGAGGGGTATCGAGATATCACATTTCCTGTCATGATGTGCTCTAATAATGATACTTCCTTACACCATAACTCAAACTTGTTCTACTTTTCATAGAGGTTTGCCTTTCAAAAGGTCTCTAGTATAGTGCTTAGATGCTCCTCATGATCCTCTTTGGTTTTGGAGTTTATTATAATATCTTCTATAAACACTACCACAAATGTTTCATGGTAATATCAAAAGGCTCAATTCATTAAGTCCATGTAGATTTCTGGAGAATTAGTGAGTTTCAAAGGCATTAATATTAATTCATAGTGCCTTTACATTGTACGAAAAGTAGTGTTGGGTATAACCTCCTTCTTCACCCTTACTTGGTAATATCCGGACCTCAGATTCACCTTCGATAAGTTTTATGCTCCACATAGATAATCGAACAAGTCATCAATTTGTGGAAAAGGATAATTGTTATTTATTATGATTTTTTTGAGATTACTATAATCAATGAAAAGCCTCATTTACCAATCCATCTTCTTGTTGAATAGGACTGATGCACCCCATGGTAAAGCACTTGGACATATAACCCTTTATCTAGATTCTCCTGTAGTTTTTTCTTTTGATCCAAAAGTTCCAAAATAACCATTCTATATAGAGTCTTAGATATTGGAAATTCTCTAGGTATAAGATCAATCTATAAGTCAACCAATCTTCTTGGAGGAAGAAAAGTAAATTACATGGGAAATATATTAGATAATTCCATTATAATATGAATGTCTTCAAGGATGGTTCCTTCCTTAGACTCAATCATCTAAGAAAGATAAACATGCTCATAGGGAAGTAATTTCCATTCTTGAGATAATGGTAATAAAGAATATTCATCATCCTCCTTGCACTTGTTCCAAATCGGGGGTCAATTCACCATATGAAGAGTGATTTCTCACTCGCTATAATTTATGTTCTCTCTATATAGGGAATGCAATAAATGCCAATAATTTCATCAAATTCCACAAAGGGAAGTTTGACGAGGTTCTCCATGAAGTTTAGTCCACAAATTGTGATAGGAGAGGAGTTATATTCATGGGATAAAATAATTTCCCTATTTTATATTCTCCCTGACATCTGTACTTCCATGATTTTTTGTGGTGTTTGGATTTTTCTACTAAACTTTCAGGATATAAAAGAATATGTAGAACTATGGATGATAAACCTACCTTTTAATTTTTTATTATGGTTCTACTTTAACCAATGTAGACATAAGGATGACTAATTTTAAACTATTAAACACATAATGGAGAATTCAATGAAATTAAAGGGATACCATATAAATTAAATTTATTTCATTAACTTATGAATTTATAGGCTTCAATAATTGTTATCCATGATCTATTTACTAAAATATATTCTTATGGGATTTTTTTCTCCCTTAATAGTGGTTCATACTACGATTATGAATTTATAAAATAATATCATCTTGAAGTGTCAAACCAAGAGTGCCACAAGGCCCATTGTTGTGCACCAGCACCCGTTCGAGTCTAGCTTGAAGCAGTGTTTTTGGGTTTTACCACTAGATACATCTCTTCTAGAGCCACCTCTACTAGTTCATATCTAGAGATAGATGTATTTTATTGATAAACCACTTACTCTATACTCACCAAAATTTAGGTATTATTTTCATATACTTATTATCTTCCCTAAGGATTTCACTAGGGTTTTCTAATCCTAATCCCAAAAATAACTAAACCTATCCTATGATTCCAACTATAACAACCCTGGTCTTTATTACACATTTAATCATGATTTATTACACAAAAACTCACGTTATACAAATAAAAATATTAATTGATCAAGTTAATTTGGGGATTAGGAACATTACATGACCACTTATGACATAAAATACAATATCATTATTGAAGACTTATTTTACATGACCACAACATTCCTTCGTACTTAGCATTGCATAGGACGACCTAAGGAAATAAATAAGAAACTGTGATCTATAAATACCAGTAAGGGAGTAAAAAAGTAATAACCCAAAGAATATAATACATGTTTGGAAATATTCACATCAATAGATCACAAGAGAAACATGAACATAAAGGCATGATTATCATAACATGGAAATGTGGAAACCACTTAACACACTACATCATTAACCTAAAGGAATCAAGAAAAACATTATCCCAACATGGTGGGAAAATTTCTTAAAATGAATCATGAAAACCCCTATCCCAATATAACGTATCATGATGCAAATTATTTCCCAATGCAATAGAGTGATATAAGGGCACACCCTTCCTAATAATTTCAATCTCATGCTTAAGTGTTCCACAAAGATCTTATAACATGGATTCATTCAACATCATCATCTATTCAATGATAAAGGAATGTGGAATAAATACCTGAAAGTCTATAATCAATAAGTATATGTTCATAAAATTGAATACCCTTGATTGTGAAATTGGTATGGTATTCACTACATGATGATTTTGGCATTGAAAATCAAAGTGCAATTTCTGTAGCCTAACAGCGTGACAAAAAATTCCTAAAAATGGTTGATGAGAGAGAAACGAGTAACTCATCATATATAATTGAAATGGAAATTAAGAGGTGTTATATAGATTCATGTCTGAACACAAGGAATTCGAAAATAGAAGGCGTAACATAATAAATAAACTTTAAGAAAGAGGAGAAATGGAATAACTATTATGAAATTTCAACATGGTAATGAGTGTACATGGAAGGGATTAATGAGAGAGAAAGAGGTATCCCATCATACAAACATAATAAGGGTAGTGTGGGGGATGTTAAAAAATAGACCCCATAATTTTTAATTGAAAATAAATGGGTGTAACAATATAAGGAAACAAGGATAAAAAAAGGGAAAGGAAAGTGAGGACCCCTTATGAAAACTCGGCATGGTAACAGGTGTACATAAGGGTTCTTAAGAGGGATAAATGAGAGTTAAAGGGGATTTAATAGTTTATAAGTAAAATGGGAAGTAAGGAGGATATTTAATAACATATCCCAAAATAGGAATAGAATAAATTGAAAGACATAACATGAAAATAATGCTTGATAAAAGAGGAGTGTGTAAGATACCTTACATGAGTGTGTAACCTCAAAAGCATTAAGAGGGGATTGTTGAGAGCTTGGGGTGCCTTTGGAGGATTATAGAGAGGGGATACAGAGTAGGGAAATGTTCCAATTATTTTGTGTGAAGATAAGTGAGATATTTGATGGGTTTATTTAGGAAATGAAAGAGGAATTCTTTAATATTTCACAAACATAGGTTTTGGAATCTATATAATTAAATATTAAATACGACAATCCTTCCCATGCTATTTGATCATGGTTTTTGAAAAATAGGAGGGGAAACATAATTTTATAAGGCCAATTTCCGAACATATTAAAATATTAGTTTTTCTTATGTGGAGGTGAGTCACATTATTAAATAAATGAATTTAAAATCATAAAATATATTTTACATTTTGGATGATTCACAAAGACTTTATAAAATAAGTCAAATAAATATAAAATTAGATTATTTTAATGTTTAAACATATATTTGGTCTAAGATCCATTTTATGGTATTTATTAAGTCACTATTAGGTCATTATGATGCCATGAAACACACTATATATTTATATATTATTTAATTTTTACACAAAAATTCGGCCGTCTTTGAAAATTATGAAAAATTAAGAATTAGATAATTTTAACCTCCTGATTCCAAAAATAATATTAATTTTATCTAAATAATTTTCTAAATATGTTAATTTTCACTTTTAAATTGGGAACCGACATTTATTGAAAATTGATGGGTTTTGACAGAAACAGTTTTGAAACCATAATAAAAATCACATTTGACTTCACAAAAATTATATACACATTTATTATTAATAAAATTAATTTTATAATAATATTTTATTTAAATATTAATTATTTCAAAAATTCAAAAATTCCGTAAAAAATTCTTTCAAAAAATACACTTTCTATTTTATCAAATAAAAATATAACTCTTATAAAACTGAATACCAAATTATTTACTGATAAAGATATAATATAATCATCATTTATAAAAATTATTTTTACATTATTATTAATAAAAAACTTTATGTATATATTTCTCAAAAGTACCATTTTTATCAGAAAAATCAATTTATCACATTCATCATTTTTTAAGTGAGATTTTTCCCATAAAGGAATTAATGGAATAAGACTTTTATTTATAAAAATTTAATACAAAATAAGTAACAAATACCTTGTTATATAACCCATTATAAAACTTTCATAAGACCTCAAGGTAAGGTGTGTGATGGTGATAGAATCATGGATCGGCTCAGATAACATCGCCTGGGTGGTAATCTCTATTAACTTGAACTTATCCCATAAGCGATTCCGTTAAAGTTTAACATGTTGAATCTTAGCATCAGATTGGTCAAGGGTGAATCTCAATTACACTACCTCCTTTTTGAACTCCAATAAATGATCTTCATATGGGCCGAGTCATCTGGATGAGGCCATCCTCTCCATGGTCTGCGTTGAAAGGTTTTTTATAAAAAACCATATATTTTTATTAGTTGTGTGATCACTATTCAAGAGCTATATTATAAATGGTAATGATACTTAATAGAAATTTGAACCCAAAAATAAAAAAGTGCATTTGTTCTAAATATCCATAAGACATTAAATAAAATTGAAATTTATTCACAAATTATTGGGTTGTTACTCTTCTACGCTACGCTGGTTTATGAATTCTATGAGCATGTAGAGTTTGTATTTGATCAAGATGGTGTTGATTGGGTTAGAAGTCATGTTAAAGGACACATAATATGTTTTTCATTGAAGAAATGGGATAAATGTATTTATTTACCCCATGATGTAAAATAAGAGTATTACCAAGTCTCCATTCCTAGAGTTAGTGAGTTGTTTATGTATGAAGAGGCCTTGTCAAAACGAACAGAAGATGGCATAACCAGATGACCTATTGCCTAAAATCTTGATGGGTAATGTATACTCATTATGTTATTGTAGCGCATGATATGCCTAAGAAAGGGTGATTTTGAAACTCTAAGGTAGAAATATTTTTATCTTGTATATATTAGAAAATAAGTTCATAAGATACTTTTATGTAGATATTTCATGGTGAACATGTATAAGATGATCAATCCATCCTCTAGATCCAATTCCTTAATACACCCATGTTCACTTCTCCCATGTTAAAGAATAAAGACCTAGTATTTGAGGATTAAGAGTCTATTATAGATTGTGGTGGTTTCTGTATTTCAAGAGATACTTGTTCAAGGATGATGATAATATGGAACCTCTGGAAGAGACAATGGGATGAATACTCTAATGATGAAAAAAATAAGTTATTAAAGGATAAATTGGAAAATATCCATCTATTGATGAGGGAAATGATCCAAACCTTTCTCCAAAATCTTCTCCCATTTCATTTGGATCTCCTATCCCACCTGAGAGACTTCCAAAAATAGAAAAGCTAGTTAAAAGTGATGAAGAGTAAATAAAAGTATAATGAGAGGTTGATCTAAATTAGTTCAAAATTAGATGATGATGGTGAGAATGGTGATGAAAAAGAGAAGAAGAAAATAGTGAAAATGGAAAGGAGGATGAAAGGGATGGAGATACTGAATGTGATGATGATTATGATGACTATGACCCTAATGGTGTAAGTGGCCGAATTAAAATATAGGAAGTGGAGATTCTTACAGACCTTCTTTCTTCACATGGTGAATCTTTAGAAAAACCATTTTGACTGGAGTTGTGGACCCTAAGCTAAAATAGAAAGATGCACGTATTGAGGTGGAGAAATACCCATAATTGGAAGTTTATTAAATGTGATAATGATGATGATGGATTTATAATGAGTTCAGATGGTAATGGTCAGACAGTTTCTAATTCTACCTTGTTTGAGCAGATGGGTGTTATTGATTTTGTGAAACAACATGTAGCTAAGTAAGACAAAATGGAGATGCCTTCTTCTGCTCATGGTAGTGGTGAACAAATTAGTGATTTTTCTACTGATTATCCTCAAGTTTACATCCAAATTGAAGTAAAATATATTGTGGTTGATCAAAAGGATGAAGCTTAGATGATAGTGGAACATCTTATTGATAATTAGTTAGAAGATAATCTTGCCATTGTTTGACACTCCTTAGATACACAAAGTTTAGATAGACAGAGAAGTCTTGAAGTGTCATTTGTACCTACTGGTGTTGTAACTCCTTCAACTACATCTATCTCAGTTGTCTTTCTTGATCGATGGGTAGATCCTATAGAAAAATAATGGAGGAATTTCTCCAGTGTTATTAGAAGTCCACCAAAGAATGGTGGACTAGAGGTTTTAAATAAAAGAGATCCAAAGGGATCTATGATATCTCAAGTATACTTTGATGGCCTATTAGTTAAATTTTATTCTTTTAGAAATCCTGCACTTGAACCTCCTCCCGCTCCTCCTTCTGTTTCAGTTGGTCTGGTCATAAGAAATGACTTGAATGTCTTTGGTGAAATGTTAATTTCAAATTTCAATGAGATTTTGAGAATTCAATCTCCTCTTCTAAACAAACATAGTGAAAAGGATTCCAGATATCCTTTTGCATTTGTAATCCAAAATATCCAACCAAAGATGATGTATCACATATAAGAAGTTGATATTAAGAATAAGAGGATTGGAAGTGAATTGACATCTTTCGAGCCTATGATTGAATAACTAATGTCAAAAATTTCTAGCTCCATGGATTAAATCCTAAAAATTATTGAGGATACATCTTTATATGCTTCTAGTCCATAGGTTCCAATAGTAGATGTTGATCAGTTCATAACAATTTTTTGAGAGGAAGTTACAGATGAATCTAATAGATTCTCTAGTGGAGAACATGTGATTCCTTCAAAAATTCTACGGATGTTTGAGAAAATTATTGATCATGACTACATGATGATCATATCTTAGGCTAAATATATAGATGATACTAAAGAAACCATTACCAAGTCTATCTAGTATTTTTTATCGATTATTTACACAAAGAATTATATGTTAGAAAACTTCATGTTCTTAGCTAAAAATTTAAGGATGCCTCCAGTTTCATAGGATTTTAAAGAGTATGTAAGGAAATGGAAAGAGATAGCTCTAGTGTTGAACCGATTTATGGAAGAGAAGGCTGATTTGTTCAGTGAAATATAACGAGGCTTCTAAATTATAATGGATTCTATAAATATGATGAATCCATTTCATCATTTCCATTTCCAAGAAGTTGTTTCTCGATAAGCAATTCATATTAGTCCTTAGATATCTCTCATATCATGAGTTCCTTGTGATCCTCTAGCACCTCTGCCTACTGAATTCCAATCATTATATATATATCATGCTCTAGCATTAAGATATATCTGGATGGTTGTTATTGTATAAGATTATCCTCAGGAAATAGTCGATCTATCATAAAATGTTCTAACTCTTCTACCTCGAGTTCCATCAGAATTGGATGACCCTTCTGCCTCAGATCAGGAGAAAGACAATGATAAGGGAAAAGCACCAATTAAATCCTCTTCTAAAACATAAAACTTTTCTTTTATTAGATTAGACTCTATGTCTTTGATGGGACTATATTTTTAATATCATTTTAAAAATCATTTTGTCTAATTTTCTATTTATTAGTCTATCTATTCTTTCTGGATTTACTCTTCTAATCTTTTCCTTTTGGATAATCCCAAAAAGAGGATAATTCTTACGAAATATTTTTTTGTTTTGTTTTGGAGAACTTTATAGTTTAAGAATCTTCTTATCATTTAAATTAATGTTTCTCTATTATCTTAGATATTATCTGTTTTTAATATTTCTATTTTTGATACCTAATACTTTCCTTTAGTACTTAATATTTTCATTCTTTTTCTTGGATACCATCTTCACATATTTTGAATGATGTGTCCTAATTTATAAAAATCTAGGATGGCCTTATTTTACATATATAATATTCATTGATTCCATGATTTGTGATCATTAAAAAGGGGGAGATTTTGGACCTCCTTTTTCTAATGATCATGAAATCATGATTCTAATGATATTAATAAATTTAAAGTTTTTTGTAAGTATTACATTAATGTGAGGAATGTGATGAAATTGTCTAATTATGACTCACTATCATTTACTACTAAGGACGACACACAGTTGAGACCCACACTGCAAACTTGAGTCACTATTGTTCATGACTCACCGCCAGCACGAAAATCTGGAAAAGTGTAAGATGCCATCAGATGACATACTGCCTGAGTTAAAATTGGTAAATTATGAGACACAATCAGGATGTTATGCCCCAAAAATGTAAATTTGGATAAGTACGAGATACTGCTGAGATGAGACACCATTATCCTAAGACACCATCTGCATGATACACCTCCAAACTAATCCACCTCCACTATTTTATTTTCTTAAAATATTTTATTTAATTTATTATAATTATTATATTATTGATGTCAATAAAAAATCTTATTTTAATTATTTTTTCTTAAATTTTTTATAGATCTTATTGAAGAGGACGTCAGACATGATGTATGATGAATCAAAATATCCGGATGCATATGGATATTCTCCCTACTACTGTTGTTAATAATAGAAGAAGAATCCATAATGAAATATACACAAGAGATGTATAAATAAAATTTTAAGGAAGATGAGAGTTTGAGCTTACTAAACACACTCTTTTAGGTGAATAGAAAAACCACAACAACCAAAAAAACTCGACTGAGGAAGCCAAAGAACATAGCCATTAGTTTTTTTCCTCTAGTCAAGAACAAGAGTCTACGATCCTCTATTTTTCTGAAGTTTTCAAGAGAACCTGACTCGATTAACTGTATAATTAAATCAAGAGTCACAACATTTTTTACAATAGACTGATCATTTTTAAACTCCACACAATTATATTTTTTAGTTTTGTTTATTTATTTTTATTTATTGAGTAGTGTGTGTTATAATCTATTTATATATGCACACTATTTCTTGTGTTGAACTGGAAGATACCTAGATATCTTCTCATATTTTCTTACTCCTATACTAAAAAGGATAATAGTGGTATAGGTCCTTGGGTATCCTGTTTATTTTTAATCCCATATAGAACTATAGAAGAGGAAACGTGTGACCTGGATGGTTTTTAGACTTTTGTAAAAACCCAATCCTATTTTTGTATCAACTTTTTTATTTTATATAAATTTCTTGGCGGTGGGTGATCACCAAGTGGAGGGGAATAAGTCTCAACTTTATATTGACCCTCTTGTATTCAATCATTCCATTGTTTACTTTAATTTTGTTTTACTTTTTTCTGCTTTAAAACTGGAAAAATACTATAAACAAAATATACACTTTGATAGTTTATCTTAATTTGTGATCATATATTATTTTGATCAAGTAAATTAATTTCAAAGGATATAATAATATTATATATTTTATTCATCTATGTCCTAATCAATATGTAGATAAATACTTAGAAATATTAATATTTATATCATACTACTATTTTTGATAAACTGGGTTGTATTTAAATATTTAAGGGATTTAAAAATATTCTTCTTTGAACATAAGTATTTATTAGGTACTCAATTCACCCCTATTAAGATACACACTCTGAACAACATAATAAATAATATATATATATATATATATTATATAACATATATATATATATAACACCTATAGAATATCAAACCTAATTATTTTGTTACTTTTTTTATTTAATAAATAATGTTTTTCCCTTATTCATGATCCAAATTCCATCTCTATGATTACCTATCACATAAAACACACCATATTCGTTGGGTTTAACATGAAATGATTTTGATGGTTCTTGTAAAGTATTAACCTCAACAGAATTATCACCTTCTTTATTAATTGATTTAGTTTTAAAAATAAAAACGGAGAATTTATTTTAGTATATAGTGCATACAATATATGTCATGTTTTTGATTATATTAATAAGGGCTTGTTTTTTTGCTTACTTAATAAAAATTTCTTTTATAAACACTTATATTTGTAAACAAATGCATGAAGATATGCACACACACAAATATATTCACACACACAAACAAGCACAAACTAAAATTCACAGACATATAATGATTTATTCACACACAAACACACATTTGTATTTTAATTAAAGAATATTGGATGAAATATATCACAAAATTAATGTTTAGATCAATTATAATGGTAAAAAACTAATCAATTATAGTGGAAATAGATCTCAATAGTAGTGATAATTTTATGAATTAAAAGGAATGGAAATCTACAATGGGAAAGTTAGATTACCGAAGAAGGTCGTCAAGGGAAAGGAAAAACTAAACGTAAGAAAAAATAATAATAGTGTTATTCATGATGGGTTTTAAAAAATATGAATACATTCATTAAAATTATACAAAAAATTATATCAAGAAAATAGATCTAAAAGGGGTGATACATGATTAAATATGATAAAAATAAAAATAGTATAGTGAATGAAGGATTTTATAAAAAGGTAATACATTTTTAAATTGTATATTGAAAAACATAGTGAAGGATTATAATGCCCAAACTTGGATAAAAACCTTGATATATGAGTTTAAGAAACCACATCTGTAACACCCCAAGATTTCATAGTGTGTTATTTCTTCAAAATAATTCAATAAATTGCACTACACGCAACACCGAGTTCAATCACACCATGACTTACAAAAAAATCCATTAAAAGAGGTCATGCATAGTATTAACTACATTTTAAACTTTATATAATCCTTATAATTTTAGAATCCATATCATGAGTTTCTTAGTCATAATGCAAGAAGAGATTCATTTTCAGTATTGCACTTTTATCAACTTTTAATAGTAAAAACTTCTTAAATACAATATTTTAAACTTTTTGACTAAATGGGGACATAAAAAAATTTAAAATGAAACATCCCAAGCTTCCACGGTACGCTTTCCTTTGAATTAAACAATAGCGTGTGTTGTACGCAACTTCAAGTTTTAACACACACCACAACCGATCAAACAAGCCATTATGAATAGTAATACCTAATTTTTAAAATTATCTATATTTTATATTTCAAAATGGACTTTATTTTTGGATTCGGAATATCTAATTTAGCCTAAGGTGAAATTTTGGTACTTTTCGGATAACTTTCATATTTTGATGAATAGTGAAAATTACTAAATTTTAATTAAAAACAACTTTTTTAATCAAAATAATTAATAGTGATAAATTATGAATTTGAGTGGTTTTAAAGTATATTTATAATATATTTTTACAATTTAATATAATGTTGTTCATTGGACATAATTTTACAATTAATCCAAACATAAACAAGTGTCAATCTTTTGATAGTTATTATCTCTTAAAAACACGCTTTTTGTTTTGACAGCGGGAATTAATTTTAAATTAATTTCTGCCACTTCTGTGTTTTGAATTTAGAAAAATGGATTCCATATTTGGAATCAGGATGTCCAAATTGTGTAAATATGTAACTTTTATTTTTAGACATTTTGAATAATTACTGCGGTAAATATTTTATTTACCATGGTTAAGGGTAAATCCGGTAAATAAGGGTTAAAAAAATAATATTATAATAATACTAAATTATCCTAAAACGTGTCTTAACCCTATTGGTTGATACATGGTCGACCATGGGCATCTTTGGGTTGATTTTGGGACCCCATGGATCCACTTGTAAGTGATAATGACACTTTATTTTAATTAAGTTAAAATGAATACAAAAATGACACATGCATATATCTTTTAGCAAAACAATTGTTACATAGGGTTATATATGTTGGCTTTTAGATTATAAATATTAATTAGAAAGATAAAAATATTTCCTACATAATGATAGTTTATTTATAATTTTTAGACATTAAATAATTTATTTTATTTAAGACACAATGATGATGCAGTAATTACTACAATAGTGAAAAATTAAAATAATTGATATTATAAATACCCAAATAAATATAATATGAAACTTTTAATGAATTAAACTAATTTTCTAGGATAATATGATATATTAGGATTGATTTAATTGACTTTGTTTGAAGTAATCAATCTGTTATGAGTTTCACAAAAATCAACCATTGAATAGTGTCAAGATTGACATAAAAGAGTTCTTAAAACAAATATTATATTATTAATTGATATTAAATTCCTAAAAATCTAAGGTTCGGCCAAGAGACTTTTATCATGATAGGTTCATCATTAATTGACCACTTGGGTGTCGCTTGGATGTATGTAGTAAGTTTAATAACCATATTATATAAAAATACAGAGAGACATTGTAAAAGTGAAACTCATTAACTTAGAGTTAATACTTAAAGATAAGGTTAATATAAGTACCCAAACCTGTCTAAATTATATTGGTTGAGTTTTTTTCGACCCATCCCCACCTTAACCTTTGAATAGTCAACTTTGGAGCCATTGGAAACCGAATATGAATTTATTATAAACTAATATCTCTAGCTTTTCCAAAGGTGCCCCTCACCCCTCTTATAAAAGGGCACTCCTCCTTCTCATTTATTCACACCTTCAAAGCCTTTTGGATCGGCCAAACTCTTCCCAAATACTCTCCCAACTTCCCTCACTACAACCTAGGGGCCTTAGTTTGATCAGAAAGCCAACCTAAGGAGCCCTTTTGATCAAATCAAAAGGAAGAACCCGGAGAAGATGTAATGATTTCACCACCCTTTTCTAAGTTCATTTCTTCTTCCACTTCTTCTTCCTTTGTTGTTACCATTCTAAAATAATAAATCCAGTATCATATATATACTGTGATGTTATTATAAATATGGTACAACCATATTCAGTATTCTATCCACCCTTTGAATAACATGTCACCATACGTGCGTACGTACGGCGTACCATCTCCACGTCGTGGTGTAATTGTTATTCAATATAATATTATTTGGATGGGTATAATAATGATGTGTAACTCATGTAAATAATAAATATAACATGTTAAGTATTCTGTATATATGATATACCATCCATTTATATATTATTTTAATATCAAACGAATGATATTGTCGCTCGTGCGTACGTACGGACTACCGTCTCCACGAACACGATGAGATTCATTCTCCATCGTATCCATTCAAGTATAATTATCATTTGATGATTTAAAAAATGATGTTTAAGGAGTTGATATCATTCTGGATATGAATAATATAAAACCTATCATTTACAAACATGTCTTACGTAACAAAACATATAAAAGAAAACAAGTAAGTTAACACCTGAAACAACGATAATACTAAGATATTATTATCAAATCAATATTAAAAGATCATATATGATATCATATTAATGTATATGATTATTGTATAATTTAATAAAAATTATTTCACCATTATACAGGAGGTTAACCTACCCCAACCAAGGAAAAGTACAAGTAAGGGATTTTCTTATCTCACTTTCAATTCCGTGAGATTTCCATTGTTCGCCACTAAATTATTGAAAGTGGTGTATTGTGTACTGCCATTTGATATATATTATCATGATTCTCTTTATATTCATTTTATTCTGGAAATTATTTGGTGGTTATTAACTTTTGTCCATACGACTCAGTTGATTAACGTGGTAAGGGGTTTTCATCTCACTCCTTATTTCCGTGAGACTCATGCCATATTGCCACCATCACCTTTTGTGTGGTGTATGTACTGCCCATAATTATATTCCTTGTGTAATACACTCTAATTTATGTGTATTTACATATTCATTGTATGATACCTCATTCATGGGTTGTATGTTTCATAAGTTACCAAATTGGTAAGGGTTATTTCACAATCTCTTCATTATCCGAGGTTGTTTATACGTAATAATCTACTGGGATCTCTTTATCATCCACATACATGTTTCTTAAAAATGAATTCCAAAACATTTTTACTATTTACTAGAATATGGATTAAAGTCATTTATACCCCTGTTTTACTTTTTATTAGAGGTTTATAAAGGAATCTTTTCGTTGTTTTCCAAACAAGGTGCTTTTTAACCTTTTAGACAAAATTAAGGTAAGAATGTTTTTTTTAACTTATACGGTGGGTGTGGCTATTTTCTGCCATTATAAAATCTTCGAAGCTTCCCTTACAAGATAATAAGAATATTTTAAAAAAAATGTTTTATTTCATAAATATAATACTTTTAAATGATTTCAAAATAGAAAGAGATATTTTTTCTAAAATAGTCTTTATTTCATCTATGTTAACATCCTTTGATGGATTTTAAGCTTATTTGAAGTTGATTTATTATGATACAAAACATCCATATTTTATTGAAGGTTTTGCGATATTTTTGACTGTGGATAAGTTATTCTTATGTCACTCATGGTTTTTGTTTAGAGTATTGACATTTCATAAGTTAATTGTAATCCGAATGTTTATGTTGTATTTCAACTTTTCATTCAGATGAATGTGTTAGACAAGTATGTTCCGGGTTGGGGACCGGTAAAAGTAAGCCCTCCGGTTTGGTCTCCAGTTATTAGAGGAACTTCGGTTTGGTCTCCGGTTATTAGAGGAACTCCGGGGTGGTGTCCGGTTATTAGAGGCACTCTGGGTTGGTGTCCGGTTATTAGAGGTACTCCGGGTTGGGTTCCGGTTACAGATAGCCCCAAGGTCTTGGGACGAGGCCTTGACAAAGAAATTAAAGTTCAGCATTATGCATTCCAACATTATTAAAGTGGTTATTGATTTTTTCATGTGATTATTCGATTAGTAGAATTTCCATGTGAATAAGTAAATGGCATTATTTTATTTTATTTATGCCATACCATGTTGAAAGTTCATGTTTGAAAGGCTTTTGTTTTAGTTATACATTGCCATAAATGTTTATTCTTATTTATGAAAGTTTCCGCTATATTGTTATCCTTACTGCGCATTTGAGCTCACCCCTTTTCTATGTTTTATTTTTCCCAGGAAGTGAAGAAGTAAATTATGAATGACCTGCAGGGATATTATGTGGGGATATGAGTGTGGATTATGGAGACATTATGTTGTAGTAGTAGTTTTTCATTTTATGATGTAATGTAAAACTTATGAATATATCTAGTGTTTCCAAGGATACTAAACCATTCGGTCTTTTGAGATTTGATCTTTCTTGTGATCATGCCAATGTTATGTAATAATGCACCGACTCTGGGTAACTAGGGTCAGGGCGTTACAACATCGCCTCTAGTATGCTTCTCAAATTTCAAAATCTGATAACTAGTACCAATGGATAAAAATAACATCATTGGGAAATTTTTCAACCACAAATGAAATAAGGTAACATATATAAAAATATAATATTTTTTCATTAGAAATCAAATCCAATAAATAAAAAAACATTAATGAGAAATTAAATCTATTAAAAAATCAAACAATGTATTTGGGAAAAGTAAATACAATATTACAAAGATAAATTCTTATCCTGCATGGATATTCTGAATCATATAACAAACCTATAACCAATCACCATCACATAACCCTTCAATAGTGGCCCCTATGGTCCATTACTAATGAAAAAATTAGTTTTTACCATTTCCCATATCATAATACAAAACATCTATATGCATATTGAGGTAGGCATATATGGGTGGCTATACAATACCTATTAGGATTTTCCTAAATGAATTCCATGAATTTCTATTCCTGGTCTCATTAAAATTATATAAGCTTTTGTATTTTCTTATAATCATTGAGCACTTTTCAAAACCATATTTTCATGTACCCATTTTATTAAAAAATAATACACCATATCAAATCCAACCCACTTGAGAGTTTCCAAAAAACTGGATAACCCTACGCTGTTCACGAAAAAAATAAACAAAACTAACATCAATATCACAACATAATATATGTATCATATATATATTTTATTATAAAAGTATTTATACTAAAAAATAAGAAAAAATAGTGCTTCACATACACCTATAATCATTATGTTACCTAAAATGAATTATTTTCCACTACTGTATTTACATTCATGGTTATTACTACCCATTCAATAGACCTTCTTGTATAGTTTAACAAAACAAAAATGGTCCCTAGCCTTTATTTTTCACTGATTCTTATTATCTATGTTAATTATACTTCCATCCATAACTTATCTACTATTTTAAAACATACTTCCCAAAAACCATTTTTATTTAAGAAAATGGTATCAAAATAAAATACATACAAAATGAGATTTTTAATCAAACATTTATTTAAAATAAAAATTGATATTTTAATAAATTCCATATCTTATGATATTCCATAAATATTACATTTAAAAAACCCATAATTTTAAAAAATAATTCTATTTTTCAAAATTAAATCTGATGATTAAAAATTTAAAAATCCAAGATTTACCTCAAAATAAACCATTTTTTACAAATAAAAAATTCTATGATTATAAAATAAATTTACAATAAACAATTATTTGATAATATTAAATTAATAATGTTAAATATATAATCACATTAATATAAAAATTAAATTATCACGACCATTATAAGGAAGAATATAAGAAAACTACCTTAGATAATTATTTTAAAAATACCCTAGATTTAGTTTCAACAATGATATTCTTGATCAGATACTTTAATTCCTAAAATTAAAAAATTGATATCATGATCCTACCATTCATAAAAAAATATAATACTCTTTTATTCATGATTCGATCATCCATGATAGAGTTTCGAAGTGAAGAAACGATATTGTAATATAGAGATAAAAGAACATAAGATAACGATGATACTTTACCCTTAATAAAATATTGGACGACACAAACCTTGATATAAAATCATCATTTAATAATATAAATCACTCAAAATTACCCTATACAAGTATTAAAACAGATCAAAGTTTTTTTAGGATTTTAATGGTGTTTAATAGAGGAAATTAAAGGTCTTAGAAAAATAATAATATATTTTTTGGGATGCATGATTTATGTAATCCCTCAATTTTTCTTGAGGTAAAACATATATGAATATAGGTACAATAAAAATGAAGAGGAAAGGGGGCACATAATATAATTTGGGAGTCCTAAATAAAAAACATAGAGACAAAATTCACAAAACAATATCACTATTTTCATCATAACCTAATAATTATCAAAATATTTAATATATTACCTTATTAAAACTTCTATCCATGTTCTAAAATTGAAAAATGGTGATCATTTTTGAAAAAATGTATCATAATTATCTAATTATCTATCCTCTTAAATGAATATTATCATTAAATTTAATTATATTTAAACTAAAATCTCTAATAAGGATCTTTCCCTAAATATGGAACCAATTCAAAAGAGAATTTTTAGAATCCCTAAAAGAGATAAATATTTTCAAATTTGTTTCTCTTCATCTTCATAAATATAAGTCTCAATGATCCCTTCCATAATTTTTTGTGAATATAAGAAATTAATTTTATCTCCCTTCTAATATTTAACCTTATAGGCATTCTTTTCACCACCCTTTAATATCTCTTAGCCTTCTATGCTTGGGAATTGTCCTTAAATTTTTTTCTTGGATAATATGACCACTAATAATTTTAGATGAGAATAAAATTTATGAGAATTCATATTATTTGGCTGAATAAGGGGGGATAAGTTATCAAATAAAAAATCATGGTTATAATTCCATTCCATTCCAAGGCATTTGAAAGAATATAAGATGAATAATCCATCCATGCATCGACATCATGGCCAAAATCCTAAATTTCTACCTGACCATCCATCAATCTTAAAACATTAACATCATAAGGGAAATATTAATCTTTTTATCTCAACTGTTTCATAAAAAAGGCTCCACTTATTCTCTAAATTTATGATTCTTCTTATTTTTACCCTCTTCTATCGTGCAAGACACACAAACTAGACCTAAAAATGTGGACACATAACTAACCATGTAAGGTTTTTTTCTTCATATTTGATCTCTATTTTCCCTTTCTCTTTCAAGATGTTATCTCACTTTTTTCTCACCATATTTGATCTTTATTTACATAATATTATAACACATATTAATCTTTACCCTCTTCAAGAATACATATTTTTTGAAAATGATGGAAAGTATCTATAAAATTTCCCACTTTTCAGAAATGAGAGCAATATATTATAATTTTTTATAATTTTATTTGATAGAATCAATTCTTACCACTATGGACCAATATCTAAAATTAATGCACCATTTATATTTTAAACTCTAGCCAAATTCATTCTCTAATTGGACATGGGAAAATCTTTATTTCTACATAAATTCTCAAGGAACCTTTAATATTATGAAAAATGTCCTTTGGTGGATCTTCTTAAAGTAGATTCATAGGGAGTATAATAAATACAAAACACGTAAGCTTGTTTGAAGATTAAAATATACCATGAGGAAATTATAACCACATTAATAATATCATTTAAAATATCTTAATATTATAATATAATCATCTAAAAAATCATTAGATTTCATAATTTTCTTTGAAAATAATAATAATATAATAATTATCCAACCTCAAAGTCAAACACTCTTGAGAAACCAATAATCTACATGGTATGTTTTAGTCCAAACGTACTGGGATGACAATTATTGAAGATGAATGAGATATGACCTAAATCCTTTATATATATTGTGTGTTTAATGATGTATCATGGTATATTATATGATGGTGTCTTATGGTATGACATACATGGTATAATAGGAATTTTTAATGTCTTTAGGTTTATTATCTAATATGATATAGATATATCATAATGATTCAACATGAGACAATCATATTGTATCATAGGCCATATGATAAATCACTATTAATTGTAATGTATTATTCATATTATGCCGATAATTAATGATGGTTACTAAATGTTAATAGATAATGTTTGAATCTCCCATCAACATAAGCTATCATTGATTAATCTAAACATTTTATAAGATGAAAAATTGGAATAATTAAGTGGTTGTGATTTGTAATATGTTTTATACAACATGAAATTTACTTATATGTTATATATCATATTAGTAAATGAATTTGTACATGGGTATAATCCCTAAGGTCCTTATAAGGCGGAATTACCCATTGTGATGGGTTGTTCATGACTGTTCCCACCTCCATCTGATTTTCCCATTGCTCACTTCTTCCATTTCTCTAATCCATTATGAGTTACTAGAATTCCATGAAATATATAGAGGATTCCATCCAAACATTAAGTTAATTAGTCGATCCTTGGATACACATCGGTGGGAATATTCCTTCAGCTATTCCTCATCAATCATCATCAAACTAATTTGGTGAAGGCAATAACATAAGTTATCATCGATGTAAGATACACAACGTTCTTCATTTTCTTTGTACATGGTTTCAGTTTTTCATACTTGGTGATCTTGGAAATGTTTTTTTATTATCATCTAATACCTTGAATTTGTATTTTTCAATCCCTAGAAACTCTTAAATGTAATCAAAACTTTTCAATTCTTCTTGGTTCTCAAAATCATGTTGAAAAATGAAGTGATACTATGTCGTATTGTATATTATTTTCACAATCATAATTAACAATTGGAATTTTACATCATGGGGGCATTATAATGTGATATCATATATAGAAATTGTTCACACCATAAAATATGAAGCATCATAACTAATAACATAGTTTGATTGAATTGGTTCAATAAATACTACAGTGTATGATAAGGGATATCGTCTGAGGAGATAACATCTAACCATGTATTAAAAATAGATCATCGTATCATATATATAATATACTAGATATTATAACATTTCACTTCTGTTGAGTGGATATTTTCCAATTAGTTTATTTTTTTATAATTACAATATCCCTATCTTTATTATTGTTTTATTATTATTGTTTCTACTTTTTGTTTTAATTTTATAATTATTTTAGAAGAAAATAATGATTTTTATTATCATATGAATTTATTTATTAGTTGTTTTAATTATTTATTATTTCAATATTATTCACTGTTATAAATGTTATGGTGTGTTATTAACTATTTTATTCCTTATTATTGGTTTATATTTCATTCTCATTATTATTATATTATTTAATTATTTATTAAGAAATTATTTTCCAGTTTTCTTACATTTTAACAGGAATGTTCTATTATTTATAACTAGTTATTTCAAATTGAAAAAAATTAGGAAACTAGAATTCATATTTTTTCTTTTAGGAATTATTTTTTCTTAAGCAATAAATATACCTATACATGGAGCTTAAGAAATTTATATTATGTATGGAATTTCATAAAGTAGAATATATTAAATATTCTAAATTTATTGAAAAATATTGTACATGAGATAAAAAACCATATGTTATGGAAAAGAATATAAGCACATAATCTTAAGCATGTATGAAATATTAAATATTAAAGATTTAACTAAATAGAAAAACTTGTGTATCATCAGAAGTTAAAAAATATCTTAAATATATAAATTTAATAAAGTATAGAATGTTATGTATTTTAAAAATATGATTTGTACAATTTTATCACTACGTGAAATATATTATGTATTGGTGAAGGGTATTACATATATTTTTATATTTCTTATGTATTAATAATATGATAGAGTAAAATATGTTACACAACCTCATTGAATATAAAAAATATATTATGATTCTTTAATTGATTGTGAAATTCATGTTATGCATTTTTTCAGAGTAAAAATAATATTATGTAATATATTACTCTTATGGATCAATATTATTTTCAAATTCATATAAGTGATGGAATCTATCGATTTAGATACATACTTTTACAAATTTTGTGTTCTGGAAGTTAAAGTGTATAAGTAAAGTGTTAAATGACTTTTTCATATAGATAAGTTGTTAAAAGGATTTATTTTAAAAACTCAGTAAAGCTTCCTTAAGAGTTAACTATTTTGTAAGATATTACATTCAGGTTACTTGAAATATTATTTACAAGTGTTTATTTGGATTTGGATTTTCAAATTCAAACGGTAAAATATTCAAAGCTATAGTTATACTACATGATTATATGGATTACTCTCGCTATTTAATAGTGATGATACTGGAGTATTTAATGATGTATTTAATGTTTGTTTAAATTATACTAATGAATTTGGTTTTTTAATTTGTTTATATTTATAGTCTATTTCATGAATTTAGGAATTCATCCCTTGTGAATATTATTATTGATAATTTTGATGAAGAATCATGGTTTATTCTTTAAAGTATACTATCTATTAGAGTTTTCTTATTTAAATTCATCCAAGCCTAGTAGTAAAGTATGGATATATGAATCATATAAATTATTCAATACATAATGTTCAATAAGTTGGAGATCCTGATCATTTACACTACATTTGTATGATTTCCCAATATTAAAATGTTCAAAATTATTTAAGGGAAGAAGCTTTCCTATTTTATACAAAATCACATCATTCTTTGGTTTCGTTTTTTTCATTCATTGGGTTATTATTCTATTAGTTTGTAATGTTTTTTTGGGGGAAATCCATGGGTTATACTATCCCTTAAAATTTATGCATTCTGGTTATTCTAAGTTGACTAAAAATTATAACTCAAGTTATTATTAAACCCATAAAGGAAAGGTTGTTTTTTCTCCACATCAGAAGGAATATAGTTTTATGGTTGTACTTTGAAATTATGGGTTGGTTCTACTCCCGTTAAAAGGATGGGTTTTTTACATAACCCAAAAAGGAAAAGTAATTAGGGTTTTCACCCTTATTTTGAAAAATGTGGGATTGTATATATTCTTCACTCTCCTTCAAAAGTGATGTACATAAAGTGGATTTCCATGCTATTGAGTTGTGGGTGTGAAGAGTAGATGTATGATCATTTAGATCCAAACCACTATAAAAACCTTGTGTTCTATCTCTTTTATTATTTTATCCACACACTTTACACACACTACACTTAATTGTTTATAATTTAATTGTTTATTATTATTATCCACTATATTCCTCAAAAACTTTTAGGTGACTCAGATTTATTTATTATTGAAAATTCACCCCCACCCTCTTTTCTTTTACATATCATTATTAGGAAAACTCAATTTGTATCATCTCTATACACATTAATAATTTAAATCTATTTATTTTACCCTGATACCTCTAAAATTGTTATCAAAGTAGGCCCCTATAAGTATTGTTGTTATATTTTGTTTCTAACCATATCATAGACATATCTATCTAAGTGAAATATATTTTATAGGGTTGTACTGCTCTAACAATGAGAATTTATTGAATCCTATTTTTCTACCACATTTCAATGGTATTAATTATTCTCATCGTATGATTCATATGGAATCTTATCTCAAGTGTTTTAAAATTTTATACTTTGATATTGTGAAAAATGCTTATGTTTTTTTCCAAAATTGATCTGGTTAATCTAAAAGGTTTAGATATTTTTTGTTATAATATTAATTTTTATGTTATTAATATTATTTATTATTTATTTGATGTAAATGTTTTTATTACATTTGTAGATGTTATACTACTCGTGATATTTGGAAACAACTTGACACAATTACATTTGAAGATGGAAAACTAGAGAATATTTTGTGCTTGATGAAATTAATAAACTTATATGTTATAATTTTAGTAATAATGGACATAATAAAATATAATTTCCATATAGGAAAAAAGAAAAGGATTATTGTTTTAATAAGAAGAAAGCTCTAGGAAGTTTGAATATAAATTTGAACAATTCAAATATTATGGGTTATGAGTGTATAAAGAAAGGAAACATTAAACCTAACTATATGATGTTGGAAAATTAAATAAGATACATGATGTATAAGAGGGATAAAATATATATGGCCATATATAATAGTTTTGTAAGTTCATATTCAAATGATCAAGTAGGAAGTGAAAATAAAACCAATATTACTTGGTTTATGGGTAAATATAGTAAGATTTATCTATCACTTTATCACTAATTTTATTTTTGTTATTTAGGTGAATATACATATAAATATAGATATGTATGTTTTATAAGAACCTTGGATGAATTAACTAATTCTGATTTTGATTCTGGTTATAAAACTAATTCTGAATATACAAAGCCTATTGTTAAAAACCAACAAAAGAATATTGATGAATTGTAATATAATGTTATTACTATTGGGGATGCTTTTATAAAATTAAATAATTAACATAAAACTATGATAAGAGATAAAACGGATATTTATTTTTATATATTTAAACATGGAGAAGAAAATTAAATACTGAAGAAATAGAATCAAATTATGAAAATACTACTTCCAAATTTTTTGGAAAAGAGTTTGATGATTTAGAAGTTGTTTGAAAGGAAAATGAAAAGATAACTATTTAATTATAATGATAGAATAAGAACATATGAATTTTTTTACAAGGAAGAGATATGTATGATAATATTATTTATATGAATATAATAAATAATAATAATAACAGACTACATTATGATGGTGCGCTAACTCAAGTGTATAGAAACCAAATTTTCAAAGATAGAATGGATGTAATAACATAACTTATTTTGTCAAATGTTTTAAATATGAATCTTTTGAACATTATACATATGATTATTCACTAAACTTTGTTCAATATCTTGGTTACAAAAGATATTTTTAATATAAATTGACTTCAAATATTAAATTGTTTAACCCTTATGTAGATAGGGTTTATATATATTCCGTTTAAAATTCTATTGGTCCCAAACCAGTACACATGTTGAGGTGATGTATTTGTTTTTTAGTAATCATTAATACCTTTTTATTTTTATAAAATGGTATTTTGTAATGAACTTTAATATGTTAGATTATTATTAATGCTAGTGATCATAATTTTATATTTTATTATTTGGTTTTCTATCTTTCAATTTGACTGTTGGTTATTTTTTAATTCATTTTATTTCTTTTAATAATTATTTTTATATCATAAAATTTTTTCCATGGATCTTTTTGGTATATGATTTTATATCAGAAAAATCTATAGGAGTTCATAACACTTTAATTAGATTATTATTTAGAAGAGAAAAGATTTGTATTGGGGGGGGGTATTTTCTATTTTAATTATTCTTTAAATCAATTAGTTTGTTATCTATATGATTGGATTTAGGAAGACTATTTCTTATCCATTTATTTTGAATCATGTTGGGATAAAATTAGCTTGCTCCTACATTATTATTTTATTATGTTGGTGTTCTATTGATGCTTTATTTTTTATCTTTGTGAGATAATGATATATTGATTTTTTATTATAGTGTGAGAAATATTTTTTTGTTTAATCTATCCATAATTGAGTGTAAAAAGTTATATATTTTGATGATGTATATTCTTATCATTCCACGATTTTTTCATGATTGTTTGATTTTGGGAGAGAACTATTTATTACCAATTGATTGATTAGTTTTATATTTTAATATAGGATAGTGTCTCTATTTTTTTGGTAGGGTTATTTCATTAGAGTGCATGATTTTTTCCTTATTTTACCTTTTTTATTATTACATGAGGGTGGGGGGATTTTTAGTTCATTATGAAGAATATGTTCATGTATTTTAATTATTAAAAGGGTTTTAATGATGAGTGTCACCTTGACACTTATTTTATGTCGTGATAGTAACAATATCTCTATATTTATTATTTTTTTATTATAATTTTTTCTATTTTATAGTTGAATATTACATTGATTGTAGAAAAAAATAATGACGTTTATTATCTTCAGATATTTTTTATAAGTTGTTTTTATTACTTATTATTTTAATTTATTTCACTATTATAACTATTATGATGTGATTTTTATTTTTTTTAATCATCATTTTTTATTTAATTTTCATTCTCATTATTATTATTTTAATTACATATTTATATGGGAAGTTATATCTATTTTTCTAAAATTTTATCATATTTTTTTGTCTAAAACTGATTCTTTCAAATTGAAAAGAATTTAGACACTAAAATTCATATTTTTTGTTGTGGGGATTATTTTTTCTTTAGTATAAATTATTATGTATCCTTAGAGATAAATAAACTGATAATATATATATAATTTTCAAAAAGTACAATATATTATGTATATATCAGATCTTTAAAAAAATAACTTATACATGATGAAAAATCATATGTTCTTAAAATTCAGCTAAGTTAAAAATCTTACGGATGTAGAAAATATTAAATATTGAGGATTTATCTAAATATAAAAATTTATGTGGTATCAAAAGGTGTAAAAATATTTTATATATGAAAATTTGATAAGGGAAATAATTTTATATATTTAAAAAATGTTTTATTTATTGTTTTTTCACTAAGTGAAATATCTTACTCCTTGATGAAGGATATTACATATTTTGATATATTTATTATGTATTTATAATCCTACAAAGTAAAGTATTTTACATATCTATATTGAACACCAAAATTATATTTCACATCTAATATGGATTATAAAATTAATGTAATGAATTTATTCAGAGTAAAAACTATATTATGTAAGATATTAATATTATTTAAGAGTATTTATAAAAATAATCTAAGTGTTGGAATATCATGATTTAGATATTTACATTTACATATTCAGTGTTTTTGATGTTAATGTTTGAAAGTAAATTGTTTAATGAATTTTATTTATGGATTGAATGTTATAGATATTGCTTTTACACGTTTAGTAAAATTGATTTAGAAGTTTACTATTTCATAAGTAATAACTTTATGTTGAAAGGAAAATTAATTACAACAATTTATTGGGATTTTTATTTTCAAATTTAAATGATTAGATATTCAAAGAGTAAATTATATCACATGATTATGAAAAATTTTCTTGGTGATTAATCGATATTATTAAGGGAGTATTTAAGGACATTTTTAATGTTTTTTAAATTATTATAATGAAATTATTTATACAGTATGTTTATCTTTGTAGGATATTATGTGAATTTAGGAAGTCATATCATGTGAATATTATCAATAGTAAATAAGATAGAGATTTTTGGAGTATGGTTTGAATGAAAATAATTGTTGGAGTTTTCCTATTTAAATAGGCAAAATCCTATTGGTGGAGAAAAGATATATTAAATATATAAACTATTCAATACTTAAAGTGCTAAAAGATTGAGATATTGATCATTTATTTCATGAAATCCTTCAACTAGTACCCCTCCTGGGATGGCAATGTAGAGTGTGGGATAACCCTTAATGCTCAGATCCAATAGGCCATCTGTTAGAGAGTAGCACTAAGGGTACATAATTCATATTAATGGAAATCATTACCCTCTTTATGTAAATTTAAGGAGTAAGAGATATGATGTGATCCGCTAATCAACTCCATGAAGAAATAAATAGTCCATACCAATATAATAATGTAATGTTATACATAATGGAAGGCAACTGGAAATATTCCAAAAGAAATCCTAGGTAGTGACCATGAAACTCCAACAGATCCTGAATAACTCTGTGATCTCGTAAATCCCAAATCAATTACAAACCAGATCTTATGGTCCTAAAAATAGTTTATATGTATGTAGGGTGATCATATTGGTAATTCCAGTATGATCCTCCCCACAACTACCCATGAAAAATGTGAAAAAACATACTAAATCCTTATAAACAAGAAATAAAAATAACTTATTAACTAATAAAGTAAAACTATATCCTATCCTTATTAAGTCTGAGTCACCAAGTAATGAATACAATTAATCATATCCTTATCAAAACATATATGTAAGAAAGGTACCTCCCTTACACTTCCCCATTGGCTTGTTTCTCTCATGCCCAAATACCAAACATCCTATGTAGTAATCCCTTCCATAATCCATTATTCACCTTATGAATACATGTCACATATCCTCTTGTATCCCATGAATCTCCTCACAACCTCAATTGATATAGGTAGTCATATTGGAATCCATAATATCCCATGTATCATGCATTTTACCTGAATACATTACAACCCATGCTTGTAAAACCACTGGAAGTCATAGCCACCATGAATGGATACAAGTGGTTATTATAATATTAAGTCATTATAGCCCATATATAAAATTATAGTGAAACTGAGATCTATCATACCCCATGTAAACACATACCCTATACCTTAAGACACTATATCTTGGATACACAAATACATCATGTAATTATTAAGGGAGGTCAGGGAGAGGGTGAAGCCAGACATCTGGTCCTTCACCAACCTAGATGTTGGGGAAAAAACCCACCAAAACATTTGGGTGTTTGTTTCCCTACTGATATGGGTGGTGAAGTGTGTGAAATCAGAAAAATATAAGAACAATATCACACACAGACACATTAAGGGAAACTACATATCTGTATACCCAACTACAACTATCATCGCACATGACACTCGATTACCACTACTAATTCCTATGATACCATACTTTACACACGCTCATAAGAAGAAAGATTCAACACCATCAACCATATTTATTCATTAATTATCAAATCAAAATTCACTCATTAAACCTACTTTAAAAATTATCGTTTAATCAATTCATTTCATTACATGACAACATGATTTACATCTCTTAGTCCAATTTCGAGTTTTCTATCCTATACCCTTAGGATAATTTCTTTCCAACCATCCCATAGTTTACATTATTTAACATATATTATTATTTTAATAATGAAAACCCATCCTATTAGTTCATTTTTGTTTTATTACAATTCCATAATCATGGTACTCTAGGAATCTTCATAAGACTACCACAAAGTGATGCAATCATGATGCAAAAACCTAACTACAACATGTGGTTAGAAATTACAAAAAGAAACCATCAAAAAAATATTCATAAAATAAACCATAAAAAATGATAAATCCCATATATAAACCCATACCTCTCAACTAACCAAAAATCCTCTTAGAATGACCTAGTAAAAAAGTAATCCTATATCTCAACTTGTACCATATATCCCATCATAAACCTCATTTGATAAAAAGTGTAACAAGAAATCCCCACTCTCAACATGATCCCCCTATCATGGATATATCAAACCCGACACATAAAACACCATAAGGATTTATCATTTTAGATAACACACACATGTAAAAAAAATATTTTAAGCATGGAAAATGCAATTGGTGACTAAAATTATGATTCCAAGCCATACACACCTCCAATAAAATAACTATGGGATTGATTAGCCCCACAAATATATATATAGAAAACAACCATTTAATTACTATATTAGAATTAACCAATTAATTGTTCATAGGTTTTATCAATAATAAAACTATGAAAAAAATTTATAATAAGCTAGTAATCAACCAATAACATGCTTCAAGAAATACTTACATATTCAATAGATTTCAGTGAATAATGGTAATCAATTTATATGAATCTTTCGTTATCCATTTCATCTTAGCCTAATTTTAATTGTTTAACAAATATCAAGAATATAAAAGATGATAAAAAATAATAATAACCATAAAAAATAGATATCACACTATATAGAAAATATAAAGAGGAATCATCAACAAAACATTACCACATGCGATTGCAAAATTCATTCCAATAAATACATTAATCTGGGTATTGTCATTATTTAACTCAATTACATAAATACATAAGTAACTAAATAATGATGATACAAAAATTTTACATAATAAAATAGAATTAATGAATCCTCTAACTCAACACAATCATTTAACGCTCTTCAAGAAAGAACGGAAAAACAAATGCCAATATCCAATCACTACTTCCACGATTTTCCCAACACTTACAAAGAAAATTTGTAATAACCTAACCCATTAGGGACTACCTATATAGTGGATGTTAGATATTTCATAACCCCAAGGACAACTCTAATAATCCATGTACTGGATACAAGCATCGAGAAGGCATAAATGAAATGAGATACCTTTTCCTAATGTACTGTTACACACACACCCATGACATATCTATACAATAATGTAGAGAAATAATAAATGAAAATAAATCTATAGTATAATAATTCATGAAAAAAATATAGGGAATAAATTTGAGTACCATAGTATAAACAAAGTAAAGAGGGAAAAATAATGTCCAGCCAGAAGAGAGGTCTCAAATTGACAAAAATAGAAATAGAAGAAAGCTGAGTGTTTCCAACTCTTGATCTCCAATCTCGACCATCAAATGCAATCAATGAAAATAGGTATCATTTTACTCTACTAAATGAATCTCCATTCTATCTGTCATTTCTATAAGACATGGCACATGCAATAAAAACACATATAGGTGTGAGTATATACATACCTAGTTAGATGCACTAATAGCCAATGAGGGAGTGATAGATAGATATAATAAATTTTATATGTCAGCCCAAAAAAAGAGGGAAACCAAACCTGATACATATATATGCTCATAAATAATCTTGGATGAGAGAGAAATGGGTTTTCTATCTCATATACCATCCAAAGTCGATGAGTCAGTATACAACTCCAAAATTACATCACTTATTCCCAATATCTAACACAATCTCACCTTAAATATGTGTTGATGGCCCACTTCTTATTACTATGATCCATAGTCGAGGGAGAAAAAATAATTATGGAGTAAACGTTCACCAATGGATCTCAATGATGGGGGAGTACCACTCTGTATATGGAGAACCTGAACCCAATGTAGGGTAGTAACATATTTATCTATATAAAGAGTATGTGTAATCCACTCCCTAGTGTGGATGGGGAGTACTAACCATGATATATCTCTAATAATCCAGACCAGTTTATTCCCATAATCAAGTGTCTCCTAAATCAGAATGATAATTATAATATCTCACATCATATCTCATAATCCACAACAAACACAACTCTCGCCATCTACATGGAAAATACTTAGTATAGAATACTCGCATGGAAAAATCCAAGTCTAAATGAAGGAGATATGTGAGGAATAATTTTTGGAGGGAAGTAAATGATGTGTAAGGGTTCCAAATGGTGTGTGACTCCACTTCATTTCCTCTATTTTTTCTCCTCTATAGATGGATTGGAATCCATTTCATAGTTCATGGCTTGTATAGGTGGTAAATTGTGTGTCTCAGACAGTCCGAGCCAGCCCGTGTCCTTCTAGTCATTCTAATGTACTTCAGGTCATGCCTATGTACATGGTTGTGCTTCTGTACTAGCACATGACCATATACTCTCGGGGTACAAGGCTTGTCATTTAACATGGAGTCATGGGTATGTTCTAATTAGAACATGGCTTGGCCACCAAGGGAGGTTCACATGACATGTGAGCCTATCCACAAGGTATGGGATCCATATGTATGCCTGGAACTCTAGCACCACATAAGGTTTACTACACAATATATCTTCTTCTAGAATACACACCATGTATTCAAGTTCATCACATGATGGATATATTGGTTTTCAAGAATCTCTCGATCCATCACCACCACCTTGATTTATGCTGTTTGACCACCCAGAACCGATGGAAAACACTTTTAGCCATTAATTCCTAGCCTCCAATGGCCAGAATCAGAATCTTCCGACCCAATTGAAGACTTAGTGCATACCATATCCTGTCATAATTTATGGATGGTTGTTCTAAAAAGTATATCCTATAATTCAACCTGACCCATAATCAAAACACCGATCTATTTATAATTCTCCAATTCACCATGAATCTGGGGTTTCAATCGCACTTAAACCCGCCCCAACAATGTTGAACTGTGACCCCATGCGGTAATGGTGAAGAACACGAAGAACAGGTGGGGGAAAAGGTGAAATCATCATTGGAAAGTCATTCTTGGAAAACATTCATAAATCAAGTATATATAGGGTGAGATTGTGAAAAATAAATAATAAATCAAATAAAATTAATTAATTCATATACCAAGGTCATACGAAGAATGTAAAACCTCAAAAAAAAGCAAATGAAAACCCGTCTTTTAACAATTTAATCAGGAGGTAAAAATCTGTCATTGAAAAGTCCTACCTTGATTGGGATCAATTGTTGGTGAATAATGCATTCTACAATGAAGGATAATTCCTTTTACGTTCCCTGTCTCTCAATACACCACAATTCGATTACCCATTATCCTTTTATGTGTTCTTCCAATGAATATAGCTCTGTATCCTCCTTTATAATATCATAAGGTTATACAAATATCTCTAGATAATTATTATAAGAGTATATTTAAAGAGTTTTTATGTTATTTTGTATAAAATAAAATAAATAAATTTAATTATTTATTTTAATTAAACGCACCACTAATGACTGCCTCAATCCATCGTCCGATGCTGACCAACCATTAGTCAATCTTAGGGTAAACCCTGCATTCTGGAATCAACTGTGATCTCCTATTTCCAATTCAAGACTCCATTCAGAATTTATTCCACTACATCATGAACATTTCATGTGGGTGATATTAATATATTTAATATTTTTATAATATCATTTCTAGGATCACATGGATTCATAATTTTATGTCATCTTAGTGCCTAGATCTGAAAATATTTCTTAATACATTTCAAAGTCTTACAAAAAAATAGGCTCACTGCTTTCATACCACCATTTTTTCACCCCAAAAAGAACATGTTAACCAAAAAGGTGGGGATATTGAGCCACATCTTGATCTCTCACTCCTAGGTTCTCTCTTAAATGCTAATGTGCTTCCATAAAACACCAACAAAAGGAATAATACACCCTCAAAGGATCCTCTCCTATCAATCCTTAATTTCCACTAGGTAATATGAAAAGGTGGATCCATCCTCAACATCCATCTCACCTAATCTATAATGTGTGTAGGATCATGGATGTATCTCGTCAGTTTTTATGCATGAAATATGTTAGGCACTCATTCCAACTATGGGGGAATGTATAGGTGATAAGAAACCATACCAACCGTCTATATGATCTTGAACAACCCAATGAACCTTAGTGGTAGCTTTCCTACCTGGACAAACCTCTATGATCCTCATCATAGGAAGACTCTCAGGAGAACGTGGTCTCCCAACCCAAACTACAAAGGCCTATGATGTTAATCTTTGTAAGATTTATATCACATAAGGGGTATCCTCATTTGATCATAGATCACTTGGAACTTCTCCAACATCTCATGCACCATCTCTGGCTCTACAAGAGATGTCTCACTAATCATGGTTCTAGATTAGGGTAACCTGTAGGGTCTTCTATGTATGGATTTGAAAGGTTTCATTCCTATAGTATAATTATAGCTTTTATTATTAGAAAACTATACTATTTGAAATTAAACCTCCCAACTTTGGCCAAATTCCAATACATAGGGCCTCAATATATTATCCAACACTTGGATAGTGTGCTCAGTCTTCCCCTCTATTAGGGGGTGAAATACTATTCATCCTCATTTAGATTCCAAAAGCCTCATGTAATCCTCTCCACAAAACATAACATAAATTTTGAACCACAATCAAATAAAATCATCAAAGATACCCCATGTAGTCAAAATATATCCCATAGATACAATTGTACCAAAATATCCTCCAAACTCTACTCCTTGATAGTAAGTTTGTGTTCTGACTTTGTAAGGTGGTAAAAAATCACCTAGATGGATTTTTGTCCTTTTATTGTCCTCATAATCCCCGTCATAAATTCCAATGATTTAGTATCACATTTTCAATATATAATATGAAGGGGCTGCATCAAATCTATCAGAACCTGGTCTCATCCTTCACTTGCTGACATGTGAGACACCAAGAGACACAATCGGAGACACCCAACATCATGCTAGACCACCAAAACTACTACTGAAGTTCCTTGTATATCTTTTACACTCCATTATTTTCAAAAAAGATATGTGTGATACTCTCTCACCACCACCTCTCACATCGTGACTGGGACCACCATTAATCCTCAGAAAAGAATTATTTTCTCCCCTAACCAGAGAATCCATCTGGTGAATCCTCTAAGGATATATAGTCATGAAGAACCTAATAGTCAATATCTCTTAACTAGGCGTCTCTCACAGAGTGAATAAGAGAAGGTTTCGACACTATAAAAATGATGAAAATCTCCACCACTCTTCTCTATTATAGTTAGCTACAAGGAAGCCAACTGATTCGATGCCTCCTCCACCAAGTGAGAACAAGACTTCCTATTAAGGGAACATGCCACCATGTTTCCATTACCCGGAGTATAGACTATCTCGAAGTCAAACTCCTATAGTTAATCCAACTAATACTTCTATATTAGATTCATATATTTCTATGTGATGATACACCTAATATTCTGATGGTCTTAGTAAACAATTATTCACTCTCCCAGAAGATAGTGTCTCCGCATTTTCAGAGTGATGAATACCATTTACAACTCTATTCGATGAGTAGAGTAGTTATTATTGTGACATATCAAATACCTCAACCCATATGAAACAACATTATATATCTACATCAACATGCATCCAAGCCTATATCCAGGGGCTTTACAAAACACTACATACTCTACACCTTCATTTAATACTCTCAATATAGGTGAACTAGTCAACCATAGTCTCAACTACTTGAAGGGTCTATAGTGATTCTCAGTATAAGTATACAGTTTCCCTTTCTATTTCATGGAAGTAAAAGGGGCTTCTAATCAATAAAATTCAATCATGAACATCTTGTAGTACCCTGTCAAGCCATGAAATATATGTACCTTATACATTCTCTTGGGTGGCTCCCAAACAAGAACTACATCAATCTTCACTAGATACGAAACTAATCCATGATAAAATATGACATGAACTATAAAATTAACCTCATGGATCCAAAATTGTCACTTCAAGAGCGTACTCTAATGCTATTTCTCACAAAAAAGGTCTAGGACCATCCTGAGATGATCTGCATTCTCCTCCTCTAATGCAGCGTAAATTAGTATGTCATCAATGAAGATGATCACAAATTAGTCCAAGTTTTACTTAAGATATATTTCATCAAATCCATAAACACAATGGGGGAATTCATTACACTAAAAGGATCAATATGAATTCATAGTGTTTGTAGCGACATCAAAATGTTGTTTTTGGGATATCAACCTCATGTACTTTTAATTGGTGGTATCCATACTTGAGATCAATCCTTGAGAAACAAATCTACCTTACAACTAGTAAAAGAGGTCATCAATACTCTGTTATGGGTATTTTTTCCTTAACATTAAATACTTCAGGAGGCGATAATCAACACAAATCCCTAATCTCTCATCCAACATTTTCATGAACAAAACTGGAACTTCCTAAGGAGACACACTAGGTCTGATAAATCCTTTATATCAAAGTTCCTCTAAGTGAATCCTCAGCTCCCAGAGATCTACATGGGGAATATAATATACCGTTAAAGATATTAGCTTGGTCCCAGAGTGAAAATCAATGAATAAGTACATCCCTCACCTTTGAGGTAGTGATTAAACATCCTTGGGGAAGACATCCATAATGTCCTCTATAAAAAATCCATAAGCCTGAAGAGACTATTGTACCAGGGGAAAAAATTTACAAATGATGGGTGATGGGTTGTAAATTACTTCTCACAAAACCCAATAATTTATCCATGAGATCACCCTCTAACAAAAATAAGAATATTTTCCCATTTTTTCAATGATTTATGAATCGTCTGTGATGACATTCAGTCTGGGCCTAGACCATAAACAACCAATCCATACCCAAGATGAGATGATAAGGCTTCATCTTGAATACAAAGAGGTCCCATGAAAAACTGAATAACCTAAGTGATATCTCACACTGCTGGAAGACAATTGATATAAAATAAGACATAACTGTTAGGATAAAGTCTCAATTTGAAGCTTTATCTATTTCACCAAAAATAAGGAGATTATATAATGACTCAAACTAGTGTCTACTAGTTCTGAGGAAAGAGTAGAATAAAAATATATCCTATCACAAATCATCTAACATGAAACCTCATCATAGCCTTCCATGGAGTACAACTACCCACAACCCAGACCACCATCTCTCTAAGCCTAACGTGGACCACCTGGTGGTGGTTATTTTAAGAGCTTATAGCGTCTTTCTCCCCCAACTGATCCTCTCTCTTGAGTGGCTCCCACTCCATTTCCATCACTGCCTCCCTAAGGGATACGCTAGACATGTTTGGGAGATTCTTGATCACAATGTTGTCTCTTCCATGTAGGTTCATCCAATATCTACCTATCTTACTCAATAAGATGGGTTGTAAAATTACAAGATATGTAACCTCACCTTCCACAAGCATAAAATCTCCCACATTCAGTCTAATAGAATCCTTAGAATGATACCTAATATTCATACCCACATGTATAACTCCTAGCATGATTATTCCTCCTCTATAGAAACATCGACATCCGATGACTACTAGATTCAATAGATAATTCAGCCACATTATGTCCAGAACTGGATCCAATATCCTGGTTTCCCTATTTTAGGAGGATCTTAGTTCTGAGATCCCACTATTGAATTGCAACATAGTTCGGTAGACAAAAGGAGACTATGATGGCCCAGATGTCTCTAAGGATCCCCTTCTGGGACATCCTTTCTCAGAAGAAGCAATCAAGCACTATATCTAAGGAGTATCATATAATGTTAGTGAACCTAATGACATACTCAGATACTATCATATCACCTTTCTATAGCTCAAGAAGATTCTAGATCCAAACTAAGCATAAGAATGAAGGGTAATACTTTTCATGAAACAACTAATAGAATTTTGACAATGAAAATGATGCCTCATCATGAGTCTTTGTCACAAGACTCCATTAGTGACCTACTTCTCCATGAAAAAGACTTCATTATAGTGAAATCATAAAATTTTTAGTGTCTGAACATGCTTAAATACTTGGCTCACTGACTCAAGACAATCCTCAAATTAATAAGGATTTGTCTTGTGGTGCAGCCTCAGTGGTCTCTAACGTTGGAACTAACATAGATTGTTAATATTGAACGCATCATCATCCTTCACCGATGATAATAACTACTTCTTGACAAGCATAGGTGCTTCTCTTTGGCCACCAGAATGAAACACCTCAATAGATAGACCTTGAATTAATGACTCATCGAAAATCAAATCTTATTTAGGATCCTGAATCAGTAACCTGGTTGTTTGACTTTGAGGAGTCATCTTGAAAGTAATCCAGATATAACATGATTAGATAAGAATATATTTGGAGAGGTTAATCAATTATGATAGTCAAAGGACTCAATCATATATGATGCATGAACCATTATATCCTGCAACTAATTTCTTGGTTTATCATGTTGACATGTTGGTAGTTAGATTCATTGTGTATGGATATGTCATCCACCTCACTAACACTGGGTTCCCTATCATAAAATCCTCACTTGAGAAAAATTGAAACCATTCTATTAAGTCCCAACCAATTCCTCATAATGGAAAATCTCTAAAAATAGTCCCAAGGAATGAACTGATCTGATACCACACTATAAAAACTCAACTCACCGAGGTTTTCCTTAATAGTAGAAGGCCAATCCGTCACAACCATAAGACATCCTCTAATTGGACAGAGGATGGTGACATGTTCCAAGAAGTCATAAATGAAATTGGATCTCTTTTGATAATGTACATGTATACGCACACCCAAGATGTCTCCATGTAACAGTGAAGAGGAATAATAAATGGCAGTGCATATAGAGTATAATCATGCATGAAATAACTCTATGGAATTCATCATAGTACCATAGAATGATCAAATTAAATAGGAAAAAATATATTCCCAACCAAAAGAGTGGTAAAAATCTAAAAAATAGAAAAATAAGAAATTTGAGTGTGTCCATCTCTTGATCTCCAATCCTGACCACTAAATGAGGTCAATACACCCAGGTATAACTATGATCCACCAAAGTCACTATCAATCTATTTGTTTTCTCCATAAGACACAACACATGAAGATAAAGCCCATATAGGGGTTAGTATATACATACCCATTATGATTCCAAGAGAACTAAATAAAAAGAAATTGAGAGATACAACAATGTAGTTAACCCAATATAAAGAAAGAGAGAAATTAAACAATATACATATATATACTCATAAAGAAACCCAAATGAGAAATAAAGGTGATATATATCTCATATCCCAACCAAAGTGGATGTGTTCTCCTATAGCTCTAAAATTCCATCACTGATGTCGAGAATCTAATGATGCCTCACCTTAAATATATGTAATGTGCCTGCTTCTTGCTACAATGCTCCACAACCGAGTGATCCAAAACACCCATGGATGACCTTCTCGTTGCCGGAGCTCGATAATGGGGGATTACCACTTTATAGATAGAGTAAATACATCCAACGTAGGGGAGTGATGTCTCTATCTGTATAAAGAGTATCAGGTACTTATTCCCTAGTGAAAAAAAAGAGTATTAACCCTAGAATCTCTTTGATGATCCTTCCATAGTTACTTCCATCTTCAATCATCACCTAAAGGTGCATAACCCTTAATTAATCTTGAATTGAATCTCTTAAGACATAATGAAGTCCGCCATCATGTTCTATATGGTAAAACACTTAGGATAGTCTACTCGTGGGCCAAAATATGTATCCAACCAAAGGATATACATGAGGAAGAAGTTATATAGGTAAGTACATGGCCTGTAAGGGGTCCACATGACATGTGGCGCCACCTCATTATCTAGACGTGTTCTCTTATGGTCATGGATTGTAATCAATTTCAAAGTACACAGAATTTTTCTGAAACTCGGGTCCCACCCGTGTCCTTCTGGATATGCCAATGTACTTTGGGTCATTCTTGTATACCTGGTTGTTCCCATGTACTAGCCCATACCCATTAAATCATGGAGTACATGATGTGCCTGTCCAAACATGGTCTTGGTAATGTTCTAGCTGGAACAAGACTTATCCCATGGTGAGGTCACTTGGCATGTGGACCCATCCACACAACATGTGGTCCATAAGTCTACCGGAATTCCTAGTGTCGCGCAAGGGATTATACATGGTGTGTGTTCTTCAAGACTAAACACCCTGAAGTCAGGTTTTCTATAGACTGAACTACCTAGTTTTCACACATCACCAAATCCACTCTCACCACCATGATTTCTACCATTTGACAACCTAGGATCGATGGAAAACACCTTCAGCCATCAATTTCTAACCTATGATGGCTAGAAATTAAAATTCATTCACTTTCTCAATGCTTCCACACATCATATATCCATCCCATTTCCTATAACTATTAATGGATCCCGAATCTATGAGGTATCACCCAGAACCGATCCCAGTCCATCCGAAAAGCACTAATCCATTCATCATTCTCCAAACTACCACAAATTTTTTGTTTCAATTTTTCTTGAACACACCCTAGTAATTTCTAACCGTGACACCAAGGGAAAATGGAGAAGAACATGAAGAACAGGTGAGGGAAAGACATAATAATAAGGGTTCAGTCATCGTTTCCAAGAATTCTTGGAAAAAAAATAATTAATTAGATATATCTAGGGTTATATCATGAAAAAGTAATAATAAATTGAATTAAAAAATTTAATTTTCATGCTTGGAACATGCAGAGGATGTGGAATTGACAAAAAAATAAAGAAGATGAAAACCCATGTTTTAACGACTTAATCAAGAGGGGAAGAAGCAAAATTTACAGGTAATACCTTTATTAGGATCAATATTTGGTGAAGAATGTGTTCTTCGGTGAAGGAGAAGTCTTGATGTGCTCACTACCTCTTGATTCACATCGATTTGATCACCCATTCTCCTCTAATACTATCCTCCAATAAAGAACAATATGTCTCCTCCTCTCTAATATCATTGTTTTATACGGATAACCCCGATGAATTGATATATGTGTAATGACCCCAAATTTTATTAATTAAAAATTCCATTCTTATATATATATATAAATATATGTCGTATACTATAAACCACATAAAATAACGTTGAGAACACAATACTAACTTTATAAAAAAATAATGAATGAAATAAAAAGTATTTATAGAAGTTAAGGACCCGATAACAATGAAATAGTATCTTGAGCCTTTGGAATAGTAATGTTACCCTTATGAATTGTAATATGACCAAATGAATGGTAACCACTCCCAAGAAAGTATAAATAAAATTTTGGAATCTTAAAAATGAAGGTATGATATAATTATATCATAGTATAAGTATGTAAATATTTTATAAAAATTTAATCAATTATTGGTATTTTTATAAGTCATAAATATTCAATTACAACTCTATGATTAATTTAATAATTTAAAAGAAAATTTATTTTCATAAAATTAATTCATAAATTAATATTTTTATGTCTTATGATTTTAAGTTAATTTTATGTAACCTTAATTAATTTTTCAAAGAGTTATAAAATTATTTATAAATTTAAAATCTATATTTTCCAAGTAAATGATGATTTGAATTAAAAATTAAAATTCCCATATTTAGAAATATTTTTTCACTAAAGTTATTTTATTTTTGAATTCTTTACATAAAAAAGTGTTTAGGCTGATGTTCTTCTATTTTTTCTGAAATACATGAATTTTTGGGAATAGTAAAATACAATAATTTACAGTATATATAAATTATAACTTAAATACATTATTACTTGAGTCATGTATGATTTAAGAACATTTTAGTTCTATCTCACATGATCTAATTAATTTATTTAGTCTCAAGAATCAACACTATTTCTTGTATTGAGAAAAATAATAAACTAATGAATTAAATAATGAGAAAACACCCCTCTCTTACCCTATAAATACCACCCCTCAACACTTATTCACCTCACACCTCTTAATCCTTGAGAATTGTCCAAATTAAGATAAAATAACCTCCGAATACCCTACCCAATGTCTAGGATCTTTTGGTCTTAACAAAACACCAAAACCAATTTCCTAAAGAGGTTCTCAAGATGCAGGAATAAAGAGGTAAAACCTTGTTCCATTTTCTTTCAATTTCATTTCAGGTTCTTTTATTTTATTATCTTCTCCTCAATTACCCTTTTAAAAGTGTCATTAAAACTCTATTATCATGCATATAATTTAATTTTATCATGTCAATGCAATAATTCATCATCCAATCTCTTCTCCCCTATCTTTTATTTTTAGAATGAAAATATTGGCTGTGAGGTGCCGATTTACCACCTTCGTGGACGACATGCTTTCATATTTAAATTAATCCTTCATGGATGGTCATGAAAACATATTTATGGTTGAACCAGATTAAATTATATGTGTTAAAATATATTTAATGTTTTTCAACTATTATATTTACAAGATATTTAATAATATAACAAAACTAGTTTGTGATGATTAAAAAATGATAAATTAATCTAAATGATTACCATTAATGATTTATCTAATGAATCATCCTAACTTCTGAAAAAATAGTATTTTTATATTATATAAGTTCATTAATAACATATTAGTTCATTTTTTACTACTATCCTCATTCTACGAGAATTTCCATACATGTATACATGTAAACAGATCATGAAAACCAAGGAAACTAAGGCTCCCGAAAGATGAAATTGAATCTCATAATCCATCAAAAGGGACATAAATGAACTTAATAAAATTATAATAAATAAAATACAAGTATAAATGGTTATAAATAAATTAATTAATGGATTTAATTTGACTTTTCAGGCTATTAAGATCATGTTCAAAATCATTTTGAGCATAAGAAAGGGATTCTACCGAAACCTCCATTTTTATTTCTGGTTACTATTTATCAATATTTACCCAAATATAATGATTAATGTTTTATTTAATTATCATATATTATGTGTGTATGTTTAAAAATAATTTTTCCAGACCATATCATCGTTATTTTATGGGTTTATATATGTTTTAATAAGGTTCCCTTCTCAATTCATTCCGAAAAGCAAACTCGATTTAAAGGAACTTCCCGATCTCTTATCTGATTTCAAGTGCACTCCGTAATATAATTTTAGAAACAATTATTTTTATAAAATTACTCATTTTATCATGAAAAACACTTTTATCAATCTTGGTTATATGCTATAAATTATTCCTTTTCCATTTTAAAGAACTTTGAAATTTTTTTCCCTAAACAGTACTAAAATGTTTTATTTGTAAAGTTTCTTAAACACTATTTTCACATTAGTTTAGAATAAATTATCATGTTATATGCCTATATTACCTTATAAATGTCAAGTTATGATTTAAATATATACTTTCATTAATACCACTATGATATTCCCTTTTGATATTCCTTTTGACATAATTATGATACCTAATTCTTTCCTTTGGTAACCCTTTTATTTAAGTTTGATTGCCTATGTATGATTATTTATGTGGAAAAAATATTCATGAACATGTTATGATGATTGAACCCAGAATGTTTTCCAATTCATTGGGTAATGTTTATTCTCTCGAGACCTTATGTTCAACGGTCTTTGTGGTTTTCCTTGACTCATGGTCTATGTGCAATGATCTTGGTGGTTAGCCTTGACTCGTTCTACTATATGTTCAATGAGCCTTGACTCATGATAAAGTCACATTTTATGTTGCTTCCAAAATAATATGATTCCATGATTATATGATCCCTATTATAAATGTTACTATTCTATATTTTTAATCATGTTCCATGCCTTTTTATATCATTATGTTATGCCTTCTAACCTATGTGATAAGCTTTATTTTAATGTTTATTCCCTTACTGTGATTTTTAGATCATCCTTTTGTTCATGTGATCCCTAGGTTATCCTATATAGATGTAAGGGATAAAAGGATGTTAGGATCTCATAAGGGATTATAAATAAATAAATGTTTTATTTATTCCCATATTTTCTATTTTATGAACGTAGTCTTCCAAATACAATAGAACTTACGATCCTTGGCTTGTAATTTGATTTTTAATTATGCATAAAATCGTTTAATAATATGTGTAAATGGATATGGTCACTATAGTTGGTTTTAGAGGAAGGTCTAGTTATTTTAGGAGATTAGTACTGAAGAACTTTATTAATATCCCTAGGGATAAGACTAAGTATGAGAAAACACACATAAAGTTTTTTAAGTATAGAGTAATTGGATTGTCAAGAAAATATCCCTACCTAGAGACTACAAGTGGCTAGGGTTTGGAACAAATGTAACATGAAGTTAAAAATCTAACAATGTATTTCAGGCCAGACTCGAGATAACCTGGTATATAAAAATAGGACTTTCTGTGCACCTAGTTTGACCCTCATAGAGGATATGCTTTTGTAAATTCAAATGCTCATTACAAAACATTATTAATAGAATAAAAAATGACCTTAAAAATATATGTTATAGAATTGATCATGGATAACCTAGATTGAAACCTAGGGAATCAAAAGATAGTACATACTATTATTTTACAAGTTTATCTATTTATGTTTAGATTTTCATTTTATTAATATTATTAGTTGAGTATTAAATCCCCCAAATTGTAGTTTATTTTTCTTAGTTAATGGTTGGGAATAGATGAACTCGTGCCAAAAATAAATATGATAGGAAATGTGATGATTTACCTAATGATATGCAAAATATGATGTGAATAGGTGATCAAAACATAATGACAGTACTTTCTCTACAAGATCAAGTTATGAATAATAACTTGAATCATGTGTAATTCCCTACTTCTCCATGTAAAGAGACAATTTTCATCGAATCCTTCATGCGAAAAGGCCTCCCATGTTTAGTGAATCTTTTTATCCCTTCTTCATGGAATAGTGTGATAAATATATTGAAAATATATTATTTTTCCTCAAGTGATCAAAAAATGAAACATTTGTGATGGTGGTCTGTCATTTTGATGGGGAATTTTATCAATGGTGGACACTGATAAAAAAATGAAGTCCAAGGAGGAAATTGATTCAATTGATTAGGAGGAATTCAATAAAATGTTTTCAGTAAATATTTTACCTGAACCCTCTGTATCAAGATCGAAATAGAGTTCCTAGAACTTATGATAATGTAATATGAGTATATTAGGGAATATGAAGAAAAATTTCCAAGGCTTGCAAGATACGCCTCCATATTATTCATGAACAACAAAATAAAGGTGGACCGATTATTTAGGAGACTAAAGCTGAGTTTATAAAAATAGGTAGGTATTCAATATTTTGATAATTATGAGAAGGTTTTTATTTGTTCCCTTAAGGTTTAAATATAGATTAGATACTCTCAATGGTGTCATGGGCCCAATAATAAAATATTAAAAATGGAGTCTAATATGGGTGGATCAGCAAATAAATCCCATGATGGAATGAATACAAAATATCCCACGTGTCAGAATTAGGGGAAGAAGCATCCTGGGAACTGTCTAAAGGGAACCATGAAATGCCTCTAATGTGGAAGAATGGGGCGTCTGGATAAGAACTGCCAAAGGGATATGAAGAATTATACTAATGTGGAGGAATAAATGAAGGATTAGTTTAACACTAATCATGTAGTGTAGTGTTTCAACTGCAAGGAACATGAGAATTTTTAAAACTAATTCCCTAATCCCAAGGTTTTTAGAGGAAATCAAAAATAACCTCTAAGGAAATAAAGAAGGGAATATGTTATCACTACTACTGATGTGGGGTTGGACAATTATGTGATGATAGGTATGCTGATTATTAATTAAATAATAGTTAACATACTATTTAATTTTGGTTCTACTCATTCATTCAAATCTTTCATGTTTTGTAGAACAATGTAAACACCACTTTAAAATATGGAGGTGTAGTTATTTGTGAGAATAGAGAATGGAGAAATTACAAAATCCAATGTTTATAAATCCTTCTCAATTAATTTTGTTGAAATTAACCTCCCATAAAATTCATTCACACTCCCTTTGGTAGATTTTGATGCTATACTGGGCATGGATTGGATATCTTTATACAAATCCAACATCAATTATCGGGAAAGGGATATCACTCTTCACATTCCGAAGCATCCTCCAATCATGTACAAGTGTAAGGAAGAGGATTAATCTCATTCAAAACCATAATCTCAAATGTGGATACTGTTGCCTTATGACAAAGCACATCTAGCTTAAATGATTGAGACAAAGGAGAAAATCAGGCTCAAAAGAAATGACCACTATCAGATATTAAATTGATGTATTCCCTGAAGAGTTTCATAGTCTTCCTCTCTATCAAGAGGTTGATTTTGTATTTGAGCTTATTCTTGGATCTCTACCTATATCAAAAACGCCATATTGAGTGGCCACCATTGAGTTAGAAGAACCAAATAAGCAATTACAGGAGAATATGGATAAGGGTTTTATATGCCTGATTGCTTCACCATATGGTGAACTAGTCATCTTCATCAAGAAGAAGGATGGATCAATGTGCCTCTACATTGATTATCAAGAGATCAATAAAATCACGATAAAGAACAAGTATCCCCTACCATAGATAACTAACTTGTTTGATCACCTATGTGGGGCCAATTATTTGTCTAAGGTGGACCTTATGTCAGGATATCACCAATTAAAGGTGAGGAAATAAAATGTTCCCAAGACTTATTTTGAATGAGGAATGGACACTATGAGTTTTTAATTTTTGGTAATCGTTATTGATGATATTTTGATATACTCCAAGAGTAAGGAGGAACATAAGGATAATTTGAATAATGTTTTCAAGTCTTTTTGAAGGGAGAAACTATAAGGAAAGTACAATTAATGTGAGTTATGGATGATGAATGTATCTTTTTTTGGGAATGTTATCACCAGAAAAAGATATCTGTTGACCCTTCCAAAACAAAGGAAATTGAAGTGTAGCCTAGGAAGACACCTGTAATGGAGATTCACATCTTTCTTCGTCATACTGAGAATTACCAACGATTTTTGAATAACTTATCACAATTTTCAAACCAAATAACCAAGATGACACAGATGGGAGTGAAGTTTTTCTAAATATAAGAATGTGGGTAAATATTTAAGGGGATGAAAAGGAGGCTTATCACTGCGCTAGTACTCACACTCCTAGAAAGTAGATAACTCTTTTTGATGTACATTGATGCTTAAAAAAGGTCTTAGGCTTTGTACTTATTAAAAATGATAATGTTATAGCCAATGCCTCAAGGCAGTTAAAAATCCATGAGAAAAATTACCCCATGTATGATCTAGAGTTAGCAGTTGTGATCTTTATATTGAAAATATGGATACATTATCTCAATGGGGAGAAGTGTGAAATATTTATTGATCACAAGAGTCTCAAATATATATTCACACAGAAAGAGCTTAATTTGTACCAGGGAATATGGTTAGAGATCATCAAGAATGATGAATAATCAATCCAATATAATCATAGTAAATCAAATGCGGTAGAAGATTATCTAAGTAGAGGATCATGTATCTTTATCAATGACTAGAATTGAGAAGGATCTAATCTTATGAGATCTACAATGGATGGACAAGTGAATCATTAAGGGAGGAACATCATCAATCCTTTCACAAATTATTTCTCAACCATCCCTTATAGAGAAAATAAAAGAAGCTCAATAAAATTATGTGGATATTTAGAAAAGGGTAGAAGCTATGAAAAATTGGAAATCCTCAGAGTCATAAATGGATGAGGAAGGAGTCATGAGATTTGGTGAATAATTTTGTGTACCATCTGATCCAGAGATAAAGAAGGAACTTCTGAATGACACACATAGATCAACATTCTCTATTCACCCTAGGAGCACAAATATGTATTGAGATCTTTGAGAGAAATACTGTTGGTACAATATGAATGTGGAGGTCATTGAATATACGTCAAAGTGTTTGGTATGTCCGCAAGTGAAGGCTAAAAGGAAAAAGCATTAGGGGATGATGCAACCACTTCCCATAGGAACATGGAAGTGGGAGAACATTTTCATTGAATTTTTCACTAAACTTCCAAGGAAATATAGAGGAAAAAATGATATACGAGTAATTGTGGATCATCTTAAAATGATAGCTCACATTATCACAATTTGAGAGGACTTATAAATCTATCAAATATCATGGATATATATCAAATAATTGGTAGGGATACACAGAGTACCATTATTTATTATATCTAATCCAGATCTGATATTTAGCTCCATGTTCTGGAAAAGTCTCTGACATGCTATGAACACTGAGTTGAACATCAGTATGTCCAATCATCCTAAAAATAATTGCTAATATGAGAAAACTATTTAGACAAATAAATACATGTTGAGATCATGTTCTATATAATTCAAAGGAGTACGGGACTAACATATTCCACTAACTAATTTCTCTTACAATAATAGTTTTTAGTCAAGAATCCAAATGGATCTATATGAAGCCCATTATGGGAAAAGATGTAGAACACCAGCATGTTAGGATGAAGTTAGTTAACGTAAGCTACTAGGACCTAAAATTCCTGAAGAAGTGGTGGAGAAGGTGAAATCCATTCAACAACACATCAATGCATCCCAAAGCCGACAAAATAACTATATAGAAAATTGTCTATGAGACCTAGAGTTTAAGGATATAGATATGGTATTCCTATGCATATCTTTATGGAAGAGGATCATGAGATTTGGGAGGAAAGTAAAGATAAGTCCCAGGTATATCAGGCCCTTCATGATTCTTGATCATTTCAGAGCTGTGTCCTATTGACTTGAACTTCCAGCTACCATGTCTAAATTACACGATGTATTCCACATATCCCTCTTAAGGAAGTACATACAAGATACTTCACATGTACTGAATTCATAGGTGTTATAGTTGGAGAATAATATTTCTTAAGAGGGGCATCTAGTGTACATCTTGGATCGTATAGACTCAAAAATACTACTCACCTGGTCAAATTACAATGGTGGAACCGTAAGTATGAAGATGAAACATGGGAACTGGAGGAAGTGATGAAGGAAAAGTACTCACACCTGTTTTCATCTTATGATGTAAAAAAGAATTTCATGGGCTATATTTCATAGGGGGGATGAATATAATGACCCAAAATTTTATCAATTAAAAATTTACTTCTTTTATATGTATATTTCACATACTATAAACCACATAAATTCACTTTGAGAAGACAATTCAAACATTATAGATAAATAATTAATGAAATAAAAAGTATTTCTAGATGTTAAGAAACTTATACCAATGAAATGGTAACTTGACCCTTTAGAACTATAATATTACCCTTATGAATAGTAATATGACCAAATGAATCGTAACATCATCCATGAAATTATAAATAAAATATAGGCATCTTAAAACCAAAGTTATGATATAATTATATCATAGTATAATTAAGTGAATATTTTAGAAATTACTAATTCAGTGTTAGTATTTTTATAAGTCATAAATATTTTATTAAACTTTTATGATTAATTTAACAATTTAAAAGAAAATTTATTTTCATAAATTATATTCCATAATTAATATTTTGTTTTCTTATGATTTTAATATAATTTTTTAGACCTTAATTAATTTTTCAAAGTGTTATAAAATCAGTTATAATTTTAAAATATGTATTTTACCAGTAAATGATGATTTTAATTTAATATTAAAATTCTCATATTTAAAAAATTAATTTCATAAAATTGATTTCATTTTTTAATTATACACACTGAAATATGGTTAGGTTGAATTTTTGGTATTTTTTCGTAATACATGAATTTTTTATGAATAATAAAATACAATAATTTACGGTATATATATATTATAAGTTAAATACACTATTATTTGAGTCATGGATGATGTAAGAACCATTGGTTATAAATAAAATTATCTAATTACCGTATTTAATCTCAATAATCAACAATATTTCTTGTCTTGGAAAAAATAATAAACTAATGAATTAAATAATGAGAAAACATCCCTCTCCTCAACTATAAATACAACTCCTCACTACCCGTTCTCCTCACACATATCGAGACATGAGACTTATAAAATTATAATAAAATCTCTTCCAAATACCTTATTCCTTGTCTACGAGATTATGGTCTTAACATAATACCAAAATCAAGCCCCAAAGTTCTCGAGATGAAGGAATCAAGAGGTTAAACCCTCTTCTGTTTTCTTTCAATGTCATTCCAAGTTCATTTCGTTTCTTATATTCTCCTCAATTCCCCTTGTCCAAGTGGTATGAAAACACCATTATATTATATATAATGTAATTTTATCATGTTTATGGAATAATTATTCTTCAAATCTCTTCTCCTCTCTCTTTTATTTTATGAATGAAAACATTGTCTTTGAGGTGCTGATTTACCACCTTCGTGGACGATGTACTTTCATATTTCTATTAAAACTTCAAGGATAGTCATGAAACCTTTATGTATGGTTTAAATAGATTATATTTTATGTTTTAAAACCTATTTTATGTAATGTAACGAGTATATATATATATATGATATTTAATAATATAACAAAACTAGTTTGTGATGATAAAAAAACATTAAATTAATCTAAATGATTATCATTAATGATTTATCTAATTAATCATCCTAAATTCTTGAAATAAATGTTATTTTAAAATTATATAAGTTCATTAATATCAAATAAGTTCATTTTTTTACAACTATCTTCATTTTACATGATTTTCTATACACATATACAAGTAAACTGATCTTGAAAACCAAGGAAACTGACGCTCCTGAATGATGAAATTGAATCTCATAACCCAACAAAAAGGAAATAAATGAACATAATAAAATTATAATAAATCACATACATGTATAAAATTTTCTTAATTAATTAATTAATATATTTTATTTTATTATTCATGAAATTAATATCTTGTTCAGAATCGTTTCAGTCATAAGGTAAGGGATTCTACCTGAACCTCTATTTTTCTTTCTAGTTACTCTTTCTCTCTCTTTACCTAGATATAACCAAATATAATGCTTCTTTATTTTTATTTACTTATCCTATATTTTGTGTGTATGTTTAAAAATCATTTATCCAGATCTTATCATCCTTATTTTATGGGGTTATGAAAGTTTCAATATGGTTTCCTTCTCAAATCTTTCCGAAAAGAAAACCTGATTCAAGGGAACTTCCTCATCTTGTACCCCTTTTCAAGTTCAATCCATAATCTAATTTGATAAACCATTATTTTTCTAAAATAACTCATTTTATAATTAAATAATAACATGGTTAAATTTTGGTATAATAAAATCAATTATTCCTTTTCCATTTTAACGAATCTTGAATGTTTTCCCTTAAACGTACTAAAATGTTTTGTTTCTAATGTTTCTAAAACACTTGTTTCACATTAGTTTAGATTCAGTTATCATGATATATGGCTTTATTACCTTTTTAATTTCCATGTATCATTCAAATCCATCCTTTTATGTAAACCACTATGATATTCCCTTTTGATATTCCTTTTTTACATAATTATGATACCTAATTCTTTCCATGAGTAACCCTTATGTTTCTGTTTGATTGCTTATGTATTATTATTCATGGTGAAAAAATATTCATGAATATGTTATTATGGGTGTGACCAAATAGAGCTCCAAATAATTGGGTTATTTTTAGTCTCAGGAGACATTATGTTAAACATTCTGGGTGGTTAGCCTTGACTCATGCTTCATATGAAACGGTCTTGTTGGTTAGCCTTGACTCATGCTCCTCTATGTGCAATGATCCTTAACTCATTTTAAAGTCATGTTTTATGGTTTTGAAACATTGATATTATCCCATAATTATATGATCCCATTATCCCATGTTCTATTTTTTATTATTCTATATTTTTAATGACATTAGATTCCTTTTAGTATATTTATTTTATGCCTTCTAACGCAGGTGTAAGCTTTATTCTCATGTTTCTTCACTTACTAGGATTTTTAGCTCATACCTTTGTTCATGTTACACCCAAGTTATCCTATGTAGATGTAAGGGATAAAATGAATTTGGGATATCATAATTGATGATAAATAAATAAATGTTTTATTTTGTCCCATGTTTCCAATTTTATGTACCTAGTCTTCCAAATACACTAGACATTTCGATCCTTGGATTGTAATTTTATTTTTAATTATGTTTCAAATAATGTAATGATATGTGTAAAAAGAAAAGGTCTCTATGATAAGTGGATATTAATAATGGTTTTAGGTTATGTAATTTAAAATTAAATAAATAAATTTAATTATTTATTTTAATTAAACGCACCACCAATGACTATCTCAACCGATCGTATGATGTTGACCATCCTTAGGTCATTCCTATTTTGAAACCCCACATTATCGACTCAACTGTGATATTATATTTCAGATCTAAGACTCTATTTGGTATGTATTCCACTATTTTTGTAGAAATACATGTACATAATATTAATATGTTTAATATTATATAATATCAATTACAAGCTCATCGGACTTTGTAGTCTTGTTTCTTCTTTGTGCCTAACTCTGAAAATATTCCTTAATATATTTCAATGCCTTATAAGGTAAAACAAATAGTCACTTCAACATCAACACACAAGGAACCATCCATTAGAAACCAGATAAAAAAATATGAAAGCTTTAGAGAAGAACAACCATGACAAGGGGAGAGAGAATGGAAGAGGGAAGAAGCATTATAGAAGAGATAAAAATCATATCAGATCACAAACATATCTATCTCTTGAATCCAATGGCTAAAGTATAGAAATGGGGTATTAATGTAATTGAATTTGGCCTTCGATTTACATTGGGTTTGAAAGATAAAGGTTTAAAATAAGATACTTTTAGAGCTGTCTCATATTTATAAAGGTTTTCATTTGATAGAACCACAGTTGAACCCTATGGACTACACCGCAACCTCTAGGGTTTTCACAAAAATTAAGATGAAGAATGTATTTTTATACCACAATGGTTTAAATAGAACCCCCCTACAGAATCCATAATGAAATATATATTATATCTTCCCCCATATCCTATTAACCTGGTTAGTAGAACAACACAACTAAGACACCATGCTACAATTACCGTTAAAAAGGTAGTGAAAAAAAACTAGACCTCTAGGGATCCACAACGCAACTACCATTCAAGAGGGAAACCTGAACCCCATAACCTATGGTGAAACTTAACTCTATGTCGTTACTACCCCTAGTACAACAGAATGGCCAAAATATACCATCCAAAGTCTATATATAGTAAAGACGAATCTAAGTCACAAGGTCCTCCTCTAAACTGCTCTACATCACATGACAAAAACAAATTCTACAAGAGGCCACATCTAGGTTGAACTATGACATAGCTTAAAAGATCACGTTGTAATAACCTTACTCTAGCTTAAAATTCATCTCAAAAACTCTTTTCCCCCTCCCTCCACTTGGAAACCTCCAACCACACAAGACACAAATGAAGGGATTAAATAAAAAACTAGGACCTTACATTAGATATCACTCAATCAATTATCATCATCGAGAATTCAAAACTAAACCTGAGAAGAAAATATAGGTGAAAAAATACCATACCATGAAGTACCTCTCAAGGATCTTGATATATAAAGAACACAACCCAAACATCACAGGAACAAGGAATATAAACATGGAACATCATCCATCAAGAATATCTTAAAAAATGGTTAAACATATAATCTCTATAGAAATGAATCAAACATAAAATAGCTCAAGATACAGAGTGCACATATATGAATCCCACTCCCCTGTACTCTAACACAAGACACTGTGTCACCATAATACATGAACAAAAGAAAAAACATGCTTCCATATCACCTTTTTGTGATGCTCCTGAATCTCAATAGGTCATTCATCGAAGGTTACATCATCTCAAACTCTCAAATCGCCCCAGTCAATGATGTGGGAATCATCATAAAGGTACTAGTGAATCTGTGACACATGGTGGAAATCATCAATCTTTCTCATCTATGAGGGCAGTGCAAACTAATACCCAACAACTCCAATATGTTACAATACCAAGAAAGTTATAAAAATCAGGGATAAATCTTACGCTTATGACTAAACTTTCACTTCGCATGATGAGGATATGACTTTAAGAACACATAATCTCCCACATTGAACTCCAAATGCATCCTCTTATGATAAGAATAGGACTTATGATGATTCTATATTGCCTTAATTTTCTCATGCATCAATTATACATTCTTTAACTTTTTATATACCAACTATGGTCAAATAATCATTGAATCCATGCCTATATCCAATATAATGGAGATTAGAAAGGTATACAATGACTCGTCCTAGTGGTGCCTATTCCACAACTTCCCAATCCCACCTCTAATAGGCTAGGGGCTGGTGACTTGCACTGAGTCGACATATCACAAATAAGGGAGGCATTTCCTATATACTTGTATGCACACACCCATATCCACGCCCAAAAAATATAGAAATGTAAAAACCACTAAGTAAACAATGCATGCTTACCAATATATCCCAGACAATAAAGTATGAAAGGAGAGTAAAGTCAAGTGAAACTAGACCAAATACAAGACCACCATAAAGAATTTTGTAACCACAAGTACAACCTATAAGAAAATGTACATGGACTTCTATCTATAGTTTTAGGAACAACCCTCAGTCTTCTTGATCTCACAAAGCACCATTTTTTCTTGGTCCACCTAGGACTCCATCAAAAGGTCGGTCATCTTCACAATACACAACACATGCAGGTAAATCCCGTATAGGGGTGAGTACAACAATACTCAATAAGACACCCTAAAACCAAAAAGCAATAAAACAAGGTAAAGTGTGGTCATATCTACACAACTATATGTCTATGGTACATATAAGAATATTTTGATATTATCAATCCATGACACGTATACTATAGGTAAGTCACAGCTACCACATACCAACAATAGGGATTCAGCTCAGAGATTTCATAAAGCACTCATCCTCGAGAACACACACCTGACTCTGATAGCACTAGTGACATCCATATAAGAAGAATTGTTCATTAGGAACCATCATGAGAGAGATACAATAACGAATATGAAGAGAGATATGATACAAAGATGAGGATCACAGTTAGGGCCATGGGGTGATACCAACAAATCAATATGGATTAAATCTTTATGTAGAGGATCTATGCCCTAAAATTTGGTCATCTTAAAATCAAAGACTCCACATAGGGAATAAAGAATGAATATAGGATCCCACTTTGGACCTCTTGGGGGATTCCACAACTCTATCTAGAAAGTACAGCTGAAGGGATATTAGTCCTATGAGTTGGAAATGATTTATACCTACCTTCATGGAAAATGATAAAGGGAACAAACCCTAACCAAACTTGTCCAAGATACAAAGGATAAGAGAATCAACCCTTGTACAAAGGGGGTACACGACATGTAGTAGGGACACATGTTGTGTCCCTTGACCCTGGGTACTGCCCATGTACAACAACTCATGTATTTTAGAACATTTTATGTAGAACATGTGTACACTACATATATAGGGAGTCACATATTACGTCCTTCCATTTGGGGTCCGTCCGTGTGCTCTAGTCGTGTCCTAATACATAGTGTCAACCTGTGTTACCTTTCCCTTATACCAGTACATGGGGTAGCCCTTGAATCTAGTTCAAGCCATGTCATGTGGTCGAGTACATGCCGTGTAGGTGACATGTGTACTCCACCTTGTGTCCATGTACATTCTATGTACATTCCAAGTGGTCCAACGATGAACACACGCCATGTAGTCAGAACTACACACTGCATGTTTTTTTTTAGAAATTCATCTTCTTCCTCTCAATCACCTCGTCCGATCTTCGACTTGTACTTCGGTTCTTGGTCTGCCTCGAAATACAAGATCGATGTTCATCTCCCCACTCTAACACCCAAACAATGGGTTTTGGGCCTTTAATTGGCTCGGAAAACTAATTAAATAAAATCTAATGCATTTCTACCAAAGTACAATTTCTCCCAAATTTATTTTATTTGTCCATATCTATCACTATCGCACCTCCATTAGGTTTTCCCGATGTCATATATTGAATTTCATATTATTGTTCCCTGAAATGAAGTCACAATGATCAATCATTCATTAACACGTTGAAAAATGAAAAACACACATAGAAATACCAGGGGAGAAAAGGCACAATGAATGAATCTGAGGATTGAATATTAGCTATTGTTCATTCTAGACTCGATCCACTCTTGTAAGAATGATCAAAAATAAAAACAATAATCAACCTCTATAAATTGTACAATTAAAGACCATATTTCAAATCAAAACCGAACCATGAATCAACTTTTTAATTGGTTGGTCTGCGTTCATCATTGAATCTTAGAACTGACAATGAAATCCAAAATAACACATCCAACCTATAAATTGGATCACTTTTTATTAAATATTGATTTCTACTGGCGAGATCTATCAAGAACGGTTTTTTTCAATCTTCGATCCATAGTTCCATCATTTCCCGCCAAGAGAAATCTCTAGTATTTCCTTTCCAGAGCCTCCTAGTAATTCCAAAGTTATGAGACTAACCCTAGATCCTTTTTTAAAGGTTTATTGAAAATAAAACTATCATCATGTCATTGCGTTGATGAAATAGAAAAAAATAAAATAAATATTTCAATTAATTTTTTCATTAAAAACGATTATGACATCTTTTTAAAATTGACCCAGGATGACCAAAGTGAGGTTGCACCTAAGGTAAAGCCACTTCTTATGACACAATGGTTCCATATAATTTATGATATATGCACCTGTTTAGATGTTATTCCATATTTTTAGGAAAACAACATGCACATGCTATTTAATATTTTAATATATTCCAAACATTTATTTCTAGCACACCGGGACTTGGAATGACATGCCATCTCGGCACATTGTCTCAAATATAATCCATATAATATTTAAAATAATAAATAGAAAATATGCGACATTATATTCTACACACCTTAGGGATTTTGGTCCCAAAAAATCCAAAATAAAGGTTCCTAAAAAAGATGTTTGTACTGCGCAAGAATCTAAACCTCTCACTCCCATGTGCTCACCCACAGATTCCCATGCTTCAATAGTACATGCACAAAATGGATCTCTCTCCCATGAAGGATCCACTCTCACTGATCCTTGATCTCCACTAGGTACTTAGTAAAAATCACTCCATCATCGATGTACAGCTCATTCCATTCGATGGCGTGTGATGGGTCATGCACGTACCTCCTCATTTGCGATACGTGGAAGATGTCTTATACCCAGTCGCACTATAGGGTTTGAGCTAAGAAATATGCCACATCACCAACTATATTTAGTATTTGAAAAGGGTCAATGGACCTCATAGATAACATTCCACCCCATCCAAATCTTCATTATCCACATTGAGGTGAAACCCATAGGAACATATGGTAAACTTCCTAGAACTCCAATGGCCCTATTATCATGTCAACATAAGACTTTTGAAGACACTGTGTTGTCTTCATCCACTACTTGATGATCTGCTCCTTCTCTGTAATAGATCATACTAACTTTTGGCCTATGAGTGCTAACACTCTTAGTTTAATCTAGCTAAGTGGTGACTTGTAGGGTCACCCATAAAAATGCCTTAATAGTGTCATACCAATGGTGGAATAGTATCTATTTTTTGTCCACAAACTCCACAAGTGGTTGGTGATCATTCTAACTATGGCCGCAGTTCAACATGAAATCTCACAGCATGTCCTCTGGGACCAGAATAGTCTACTCTATCTAGTAATCTGTCTATGGGGAAAACGTTGTACTGAAGCATATTTGGGTCACAAATGCCTCCTGTAATCCCTTCCACAACTGGGATGTAAAATAAGAATCACGATATGGAACTATCATTGATGTAACCCCATGGAGTTGAACAATCTCCTATACATAGGGGCATCCCAATATATCTATTGAACTCTTCTCTTGGATAGCTAGGAAGTGGACCGACTTTGGGAGTCATTCAATGATCAGCCAGATGGTGTCGTCTCCCCTGGATGTACATGGAAATATTTTCATGAATACCATCGATATATCATCCCACTTCCAATATGGCACCTCAAGGCATTGAGATAAACTAGCTGGAACCTGGTTCTTAGCCTTCACATGCTGAAAAGTAAGGTATCAAGAAACAAATTCTAAAACTCCTTTCCTTATCCCTGGTCACCAAAACTGAAATTGGAGGTCCTAGTACATATTCCTCGCACCTTTATGTACATCCAAGTCGTATGTATGAAACTCCCTAAAAACTTGTTCCTGTAATGTTACAGGTTCTACTATGTGTCCTATAAAAAGGACAATGTGCTTCCCACCTTGTGAATATTCATTTTCAGTATGCCACGTGGGTATCTGATCATGTAGGGTCTTGAAGTTGGTATCCCTAAGTTGTTCCTCAATGAACTATAAGAGTGGATGGGTAACAACCATAAACTGGAGGTAATCTGCTCCATCTACATCCATAAAGGATAACTATAATGTGACTAACTACACTGACACCTTATTCCGGAACTATGAACTATATCTTCTACTAAGGGAGGCTACAACCATGTTCCCCTTCCCAATAGTATAGATAATATAAAATTCATTTTCCTAGAGGAACTCTATAAATCTCCTCTATCTCAAGTTCTTATCCTTTTTAGAGAAGATATAATTGAGAATATTATGATCAATGTAGATGATAAACCACTCACCCATCAGGTAGTGTCTCCACATATTCAACATGAAGACTACTGTTGCTAACTCAAATCATGGTTGGAATAGCTCTGTTCATGCGGTACCAACTTGCGTGAACCATAAAAAATAACTACTTACCTTTAGATTAGGACACAACCAAGTTCGGTTCTTGATTCAATATAGAATACTACGTACTTAACACCCTATTCTAACAATATGAACATTGGAGAACTTTCCAAAATCTGTCTGAACTACTGAAAAGACTGCTGGAAGTTATCTATCCACATGAAAGGCAGTCTATTTCGAGTTAAATATGTCATAGTTGTTGATATCTCGGATAAATCAGGTATAAATATCTGATAATAGCCTGCTATCCTTGGGAAGCTCTGCACCTCTTTCATGTTCTTAAGTGGATCCCAGGCTAACACTACCTCAACCATGATTGAGTCCACTTCCACTCCATCCCTTGAGATAATGTGTCCTAGAATGTGGACCACCTAAATCTAAAACTGGCACTTTGAGAGTTGCCCTTAAAGCTGGTTCTATTGGAGTATGTCCAGAACCATCCTTAAGTGTCTCACGTGCTCCTCCTCAGACGTCAAGTACATGAGGATATCATCAATGAAGACTACTAGGAATCGGTCTAAGTAAGGCCGAAAGATCCGGTTCTTGAGTCCCATGAACACTGCTGGGGTGTTCATCATGCCAAATGAAATCATCGATTACTCATATTGATCAAAATGACATCTGAAAATTGTATTCGGTATATCCTTATCCCGTACACTCAATTGGTGATAGCCGGATCGAAGTTCAAGCTCTGAGAACCATTGTGCCCCTCTCAACTGATAAAAGAGTTCATAGATCATTGGTAGTTGATACTTTTTCTTCATTATCACTTGGTTCAAGAACTGGTATTCCACACACAACCTAAATATTATGTCTACCTTTCTGGAAAACAAAACTGGGGATACCCAGGGTGAAACACTAGCTCTCACGAAGCCCGTCCTCTGAAAGTCCTACAGCTACACCCTTAGCTCACAAAGAACTATGAGAGCCATCAAATATACTGGTGCATATATCAGTTTCATCCTGTGGTGTAAATCAATGATGAAGTCTATTAATGGGGAGGTTATCCTAAAACATCTTCTGGAAAGACATCCTCGTACTCCGCTGCCACTGCTAGAAATTGGAAACTCATAACATCTACTACACCAAGGGTAAGTCTTTCCAACTGATGATTAATCTACTAAACCCTCCTATGCATAAGTCTATCATGTTCTTTCTGGGTTTCCTTTTCACCAAAAAAAAGAAAAACCCCACTCCATCGTTGCGGGAACACCACACCCTTTACCTAAAACAATCGATCTGGTCATAGACTGTGGAAAACCAATATATACCAAGAATGACTTCATAATGCCTCAATACTGCCACCAAGAGGTTCCAACCAAAAATATCACCTCCAAGGGTCAGGTCACACTATCAGCACATATGTGTGATCTTTCAGTCTTCTTTAGTAGGTGACTCGAAGTGTAAGGGTCGAGCCAACGGTTTAACCAGAATCTCAGGGTCTCAAACAAGATATATGGTGAGAATGGAATTAATAGATCATATGCCTATCAATACTTCAACTAATGTTGAAGAGGCACAAATCATACCTCGAATCACTCTGAGATCCCTTGTGTCATATTCCGCAACCACATGCAGTTGTCCCCTCCCCTGTCATCCAGCTCCCTAAGCCAGGTGTGGAACTCTTATGGGGTATTGGTGGTAATTAGTCGAAATGTAAACAACCTCTTGCTACTCTCCCAAATCATCTTCCATGTACACCGCAATATGGATATGCGCACTCCTATTGTTTTCTGTACCTTGGTGGCATGTCCACAGTCTTCCTGGCAGTAGAAAAGTAGTTTGAACAATATCAAATGAGATGTCCCATGCTGTCAGATGAATAGCACTGCCTCTTCCTAGGTTGATTTTACCCACCCTGGGAGCCTTAAACTGCAAATCCTCTATCCTAGGACCTCCTCATATAATGTATCCCATGTCCATGTATCTGGGATTGACGTCATCTCCCTACATCTCAGGTCTCTACTCTTGCTCGTCCACTGCTGACTATCACATGTTTTATCTACTTAACCAAGAATCTTTCAACCACCAATGATCACTCAATAACCCCAACATAAGTCGGAATTCATATGGGGATAGTGATGTCTTAGATATATCTATACAGACCTCACTCAAAGGTCTAAGCCCTGAATTACTAATCTCTATCAATATCAATCGAGTGCCTGTAATGGTTGGTGAACCTCGATGAATAACCAGCCACTATCATGTTTCCCTGTTAGATCTAAAGAATCTCCTGTATATGCACATCCATCAACTTAACTATCGATAACTCCTCTCTAAAGTGAAGCTCAAACTCATTCCATGAAAGATTCACCTCATCATGATTCAGGATAGCCAAACTCCACCATCGCCCTGTTTATCCACAGTGAAGGCTCGCCACAAGAACCACCATCTAATCTATGGGTGTCTGGATTAGGTGGAAAACTAAGGTCACCACCTCAATCAAGTCCTCAGCTACATAAGGGCTGGGCTCACCTCAAAACCTAAGGGATCTCTATCTCTAAAATTTTTGTAGTGCACTCAAACTGTGATCCTCGCCTGCTGGTACTGTGGGCACCACGTGTTGCTCGGCAGGTGGCAGTATAGCTGGTGCACCACCTAGAGGTAGCATCTGGGGAACTGATCCTTGTATTAGAGCCTCATCACTATGTGGGTCATTCTCAGGATTAAGAAGCGGAATATAAGTTGGTATGAGTCACTGAGTCATCCTGTAAGAAGACATGATGTACCACGGTCAATGAGTGTATATGGAAAGCCAACTCAATAAAGATGATAAAACCACAACCCATTACAATGTGATGCATGTACTATTATTTTCACTGCAACCAGTTTTATCATGTACTGAGTTGAAAAATAGGTTATCAAAGTCCTGGTGTATGGATGTGTCAGCTGCACGCACTAACACGGGAGTCCCTAGCCTGAAATCTAAACTTGAAACACTTAACACTATTTCCCCAAACCAATATCACAGACACCCAGTCCTAAAGTATAATTGTCCATCTCTGATACCACTCTATCATGACCCATCTCATTGGGGCCCCTACTCTGACTCCCAAAGAATGCCTCCAATAGGCTAAGGGTTGGTGACTAGCACCAAGTAGGCATGTCACTAACATGGGAGGCATTGCCTATGTACCTGTACGCACACACCCATCTCCAAGCCCACAAAAATATGAAATTTAAAAACCACTAAGTAAATAATGCATGCATACCACTATATCCCAAAAAACACCTCTACCTTCATGATCTCAAAAATCGCCATCTTTTCCTAGTCCACCTAGGAATCCGTCAAAAGGTCTCTTATCTCCACAAGACATGACATGTATGGGAAAATACCCTATAGGGGTGAGTGTAACAATACTCAGTAGGACACCTTGAAACCACAATTTAATATAACAAAGGAAAGTGCAGTCATCTCTACACAAGTATATGTCTACAACACATATAAGAATACCTAGATATACTAAATCCAAGACATGCATACTATAGGGTTTTCATGACTACCACATACCAAAATTTGGGATTCATCTTGAAGATTCCATGAAGCACTCATCTAAGAGAACACATTCATGAGTCTGATATCACTGGTGATGTCTATCCAAGAAGTATTTATCATCAGGAATGATCATGAGAGAGATATACTAACAGATTTGAAGAGGGATATGATACATAGATGGTGATCAAATCTAGGGCCATGGGGTGATACCAACCACTTAATCTGGTTTAACCCACTATGTAGAGGATTGACGCCCTGTAAAGTTGTTCACATAAATACTAAGGACTCTACCTATGAAACAAAGAATGAATAGAGGATCCCATTCTAGGCATCTCGTGGGTTTCTACAACTCTATCCAAAAATTCATACTGAAGGGATCATAGTCCTATGAGTAGGAAATGATTCGTACCAAAATTCATGGAAAATGATAAAGGGAATAAAATCTAATGAATTTCTTCCAAAATACATAGGATAAGACAATCATGTCATGTAGAGAGGGGGTACGCGTTGTGTAGTAGGGACACACACCATGTCCCTTGAACTAGGGTACGTTCTGTGTATGACAACCAGTGTCTTTATAATATTTCATGTAGAAGATGGGTACACGACATGTAGAGGTAGTCACATTTCATTTCATTACATCTAGGGTCTTTTCGTGTGCTCTGGCTGTGTGCTAGTACATGGTTTCAACCCTTGTAACCTTTCCTGTATACCAGTACATGGGGTAGCCTCTCTATCTGGATCAGGCCATTCCATGTGGGGGAGTACACGTTGTGTAGGAAACCATTGTACCACACCCTGTGTCTATGTACTCTCCATGTCCACATCATCGCCGTTCCACCTTTGTCAGGTTGTCCCAATGCCGGATCATTGTGCTAATAAATAAAGGCACAAGGATTGATCATTCATGAATGTGTCAAAAATAACACATAGAAATACTGGGGGAGAAAATGCACAATTAACGAATCTGAGGAAAAAACCATAGTTGTTGTTCGTTCCTCCCTTGATCTATTCCCGTAATAATGATCAACAATCAATACAATAATCATACCCCATAAATCCAGTAATTAAACCCCATCTTGAAAAGCACGACAGATCAACCTGTTCGTTGGTTGGTTTGTGTTCATTGTTGAATCTAAGAATGAGGAAGGGAATTTGAAATAACACATCATACCTAGGAATTGTATTGATCTATATTGAATATTGATTTATCCTGATAAAAATCCTTCAAGAACATCATTCATCGTTTTTCGATCCACAACCCCGTTGTCGCCCACAGAGAGAAATCTTACGGGTTTTCTCTCTAGAGCCTCTAGGAAATTCTAGGGTATTAAGCCTAACCCTAGATCCCAACCTATTGTTTTATTTAAAATAAAACCATATTCATGTCACTATGTCAATGAAATAGAAAAGAATACAATAAATATTTTAATTTATTTTATTCATTAAAAATTACTGCGATAACATTTTACAACTGACCCGTGATGGCCAAAGATAGGTCGTGGCTATGGTAAACCCACTACTCTGAATGTAATAGTCCTCTCATATTTCTGATCTGGGCACCCATTTAAATGTTATTATACATTTTTAGGAAAATTGCGTTCATGTTATATTTAATATTTTAATATATTTCAAAAATTTATTATGGGGTAATTGGGTCTTGGAACCTCAAGCGATCTCAATGTCTGTTCTTTAGTAAAATCCATATATTATTTAAAAAATATTACATGGAAAATCTGGGAAATTAAAATGTAGGTCATAAAACACCTCAAAAAGAACCATAACCATAGTGGGGTGATAAGTGTTATTATAAACAAACTTCACAAAGGTTGGTTTCCTCCCCTACAAACCTCAAAAATCTAGAATACCCATGAAAAATATTTTTTCTAGAGCCTAGATAGTTTTCTCTATATAACCATCTGTCTGTGCGTAAAAATTTGTACTCAGGCAGAATTTTGATCCAAAATAACACAAAATCCTCTTGAAATTGTTGAGACTTCTCCAAAACCTATAGGTAAAGTGGGTATCCTGGTCATAAATGATCATTTTTAGAACCCCATGAAGCCTATCTACCTTTTATTGATACATCCTTGATAAAACCTCTATTAAGATTGAATCCTTAATCTCTAAGAAGTGAGATGATATCAGAAAATAGTTCAAGATCACCCATATAGAACCACATATTCCATAATCATAAGGGAAACTAATGATAAAATCCATCAAGATGCACTACCACTTCCATAGAGAAATATCATGTGGCCGAATCACCTCACCAAGAACATGGCTCTCAGCCTCCACCATCTAGAAAACCAAACATTGAGAGACAAAATCTATAACAGATCTCTTCATACGGGGTCACCAATACTGAATTCGGAAGGCATAATACATCCTAGCCGCACAAAGATGTGAATTTAAAGGAAAAATGTGGAACTCACCTAGTACCACATCTTTCATCATAAAAGGAATGCAGATCATCCCCTAAAACAATATCAGATGTAGACCATCCTTAGACCATACTTTAGAAGAACCGTGATAAATTACATGATATTGTAATACCTACACCTTGTAATCCATTATCCATGACTCCTCTACCTATTACACTAATGATGACTAATAAATAATTTCATAAATACACCCTCTACCATTAAAATATCTCATATTAAGGTGCATTATATACTGCTCTTCCATCCCTCTATAAGAGTCTATAGACTTATGCACAACACCACCACATGACTTACTACACAATACATCAGCCACAACATTCCCTTTCCTTAGTGCATAAAAAATATTTAATGTCATAATACTATAATAATTCTATCCATCGTTACTACCATAAAGTCAAGTGACAATTGAAAAATACATACCTCAGGCCCTTGTGATCCATGAAGGCCAAAAAGTGTTTTTTGATGTGGTAATGTTGTCACAACTTCATAGAAAACACAACTGCAACAAGGTCAAGATCATGAATGGAATAGTTAAATTCATGATTTCATAACTACCAATACCTATAAGTGGTAAATTCCCTTTTATATATTAGAACACATCCCAAGCTAATACATGAAGCATCTAAATAAATCTCAAATGCAACATCCTCCTCCGGTAAGTGAAGAACTTGAGAACTGGCAAGATTCTCCTTCAAATACTCAAAAGACGCCTGGAACTAGTAATTCCACATGAAAACCTAATCTTTTCTTGTCAAATATGACATTGGAGTCACAATTCATGATAATTCAGATACAAAAATTCTATAATAATCAGTAAGACTAAGAAAACAGGCACCTACACAACACTTTTGGAGCTACCCAAGAAAAACTTATAGAAATATTTGGAGGATCCTTGACTGATTTTTGTTAATACACCAAATTACCCAAGAAACAAAACTCATAGGTCCAAAACTCACACTTCAAACAACTTCTAAAACATCTACTAGCATGGAAGAACTCAAAAAATTGTTTATAGATGCATTACGTACTCCTCCTAAGACACAGAAATAACAAGAATTTAATCGATAAATACAACTAATAATTGATAAATTAAACTCATGAAACATTGAATTCATAAGTACTATGAACATTATGGGAGAATTCATAACACTGAATTATATTTTAACAAACTCAGAATTCCTATAACTATAACTAAAACAGTCTTTTGAATTTCCTCATCCTTCACCTACATCTGATGATATCCCAACCACATATAAATTTTCTAGAAACAACTATCACCCTTCATTGAATTTAATAGATCTCCAATATTTTTAATAGGATAGTGGTTCTTTATTTTAACGTACTTCAATTGATGATAATCTATAAACAAACACAAAATATTATCTACATTCTTTATAAAAAGATTCATAGAACCCCAAGGAAACACACTAGGATGAATGAATCCTATCTATAGAAGATCATAAATCTAAATTTCTAGCTCTCACAACTTAGAAGGCTCTATCCTATATAGGTACATAATTATCAGGGTGAAAAAAAGTTGAATCTCTATCCCAAAAATCAATCTCACATTAAGGGGGTAGGCTCTCAACCTCTTCATGAAATAAATTTGAGTACTACTCCACTACTCTTAGAAACACCACTAGTTGATCCTCCACTAAATTCAATATTAGATCATCCATCAAGGAAGTTAAGGACCGAACAAACCTCTGGACCTTTCAAGGGGATAGCTCACCAAAAAACACTAACTTCTCTTAATCATCATTATAGAATAAAATGGGCCTCCTAAAGTAATCCACAATTTCCTACACTAAATATAGAAAACCTAGACTGAGGATGATACTGTATGTTTATAACCGTAATATAGTAAATCTCTCAAAGAGTGATGCTAAACTAGCATCAAATAATAGTATCTACACACATCATATAAACTAGATCAAACTTCAATGTCAATTGTTAATTATAAGGTCACTAGAAGCCTCTCTACCTCAAGTATTAAAGCATGGACTAGGAAAAGTGAAATGAAGAGGTGCATAGCTCCTAAATCAAACAAGGTATACACCCAAGTAAAATATAATCATATAATTCCTTACGTGACATCTAGATTACCCAGTACTAGAAAATATAAGGAATTCATCTAATTAAAAAATCTCCATGGCCTCTCCAACCTAGATAGAGACTACCTCCACAGTAATTATTAGTTCATTATCCCTCAGGATGACGGTTATCATGTGACTATCCTATGCCCTCCTAATCACTTATCTATTGGTAAAAACCTAGAGCTCTATATTGTTTATTTTTTCTCAATGGATACTCTTACAATGTTTGAGTCTAAATAGGTTTTTCATCTCCATACTGACTTTTGAGGAAGGTTTGTCACCCATGTTTCTGATGAACAAAACCTCTACAAGGAAAACAAATGATACCCAATCTATTGACAAGAGTCTAATAATTTATAACCCCAAGGAAACATGATCAATAAGTTGTGAAGCCACTTACTACTGTCTAAATATTTTGATAACCAAAGAACTAATAACTTATAGCCCTAGATGTTCTCTTTTGAGAGTCTCTATAACTTCCCTCCTATGATGATCTAGTATTGGTTTGAAACCTCTCGAAAAATCCTACCTTCACTAGTGCCTAGAGATATATCATCAACATGAATAGAGTGACCTAGAAATAGATTTCTAGATGAATCCTACTCAAAATTCCTTTCCCCAACCTCCTCATATAGAAAAAGGATTAAAGCATAATGTTGAAGGTTCTTATACTACATATTGAACTCCATCACATTGTAATTTCCGTGGTGGAGAGTAATAATATCCTGTCAATAAAACACCTTTACTGTAGAAGAAAGAAACACTTCTTGAAATTGATCAAATAAATTCTTCCATGTAACACCATACTCCTCATGATCCCAAAGAAATAAGTACCATGACCACAAAACTTCCCCACATGATATAATTATATGAAAAAAACATAATGCTTCTTTATATAATGAACCAAAATGAAGGCAATATTCACATCATCTAACCAAAGCATGGTCTCCTAATGTTAAATAGAGCCCTAATACTTCTATTGTCCATAATTCTAAAACTCTCAATGTTTCCTTCTCCATGTTTTTTCATCCTCCTCAACTATGTGGTGTTATATTGCACATCCTACTAAATTTCATCATTGATAACTCAACAGGGACATCGATCTGAATTCATTCCTACAAAAGAATAAATTTTAAGGATATATAAACCCAAAATATAGAATATTTAAGCTTAATTAATTAATTCAGTATTAACCTAATTTTAATTTTCTACCCAATTAAAATATAGGGACAAACAATCATGATACATGATCCTTACCTATGTCTCTTACCCCATAAGAAGCAACAGCTGACTTAGCATGTTTTGTAAACATGAAGTACATTATGTCAGTTCATTGGGGGCCCTAAATACCCATGTAATATTCAGTATACCTTACTTACATTACATACTAAGTCCAAATGATATTGGTTCTCTTCTAATTGATGCAATCAAGACCAGTTTCTATCTTCAAACTTCATCCTATCTCTCAACATGTAGCTCTGATACTACTCTATCAAAACCCCCCTCCATGGGTACCCCTATGATCTAGAAATTAAGATATGGAGATGTCCCATGAATCATGTCTAAAATTGTCTATGGGTTTACTACTAGCTTAAAGGGTATATAATCTAAACAAATGTGATGCATTTCCCTCTTTATATAAATTTAATGAATAAGAGATAATATGGGACCCACCAATCATGTTCGTGCATTAATAAATAAAATTTATAATATATGAATGTAATTTCATTCATAATATAATATAACTATAAGGATTCCAAAATAAAACCAAGGTTGCGACCTTGAAAATCCAATAACACTTTAACAACTCTGTGAGCTAAGGATACAAAGCTTGATCACCCACCGGTTCTCATATCCCTAAAAATAGTTTATATATATGTAGGGTGAAAATAAAGGTATTCTTATTATGATCCTCCCCATAAACTCGCATGAAATATGTTAAATAATCATACTAAATCCCAGTAAATAAGTAATGAACCCATCTTGTTACAAAATAAGTTAAAAATATATCCTCTTCTCACTAAATATTTATCCCAAAAGTAATGATACAAGTAAGCATATCCATATCAAAAATATATATTTAAGAATGGTACCATAGTTCCACTTACCAATTGGTTTGTCTCTCTAACACCCAAATTCTAAAAATCATGTTCTAAAATCCCCTCCCTAAGTCATCATGCACCTAATTCATGCATATAATGCCTCATCCTGCATGTCACGACCTGTCCCAGAGGGACCCATGATGTGACTCCCCAAACCCACTTACAATAGGCCCGGGGATAGTTACTAGTGCCGAGAAGGAATATTACATACATGAGAGACCTTAGCCTAAGTACCTGTATGAAAGCACCCATATCAAAGCCTATGAAAATGATAAACTATATATAAAATGAATAGACATGCATGCATACATCTAATCCTATAACCAGAGTATGAAAAAAAGTAAAATAAATTAAATAGGACCATATAAAATCCCACCACAATGAGTCTGAAACACAAGTCCATCCTCAAAGTAATTAAAGATCATACGTTCAAAAAATAGCAGGAACACACCTTGATCTGTCTGGTCTCCCTGAGCACCATTTGGTCCTAGTCCATCCAGGACTCTGTCAAAAGCTTGATTTTCTACACAAGACATGTCATGTTTGGGAAAAACTAGTATAGGGGTGAATATAACAATACTCATTAGGAGACCCCAAAACCACACTACATAAAATAAAAGAAATATAGTTTTCTCTAATCAGGTTTATGTATAAAACACATATAACAAAAATATTTATATATACTCTACAAATACACACATTCTAGAGGTAATTTCCAACTATAGTATATTGGCCCAGGATTCCAGCTTGAAGATTTCACAAAGAACTCATCCGGGTGAACACACTCTTGAGTCCGATAGCACTAATGGAATACGTTTGAGAGGTACTTCTCATTGAGTCTCTTCCTGAGAAGAGAATGCTGATATCCCTAAGAAAATATGATAAACAGACGGGGATCACTTCCAAGTAATGGGGTGATACCAACAACTCAATCTAGATTAACTCACTAAGTATAGGATCAACACCCGTATATTGTGGGTCAAAATGATACCAAGAACTCCACCTATGCCACAAATATGGATAGATGATATCACTATGGGCCTCTTATTTGTATTCCAATAACTCTATCTAATAATTCTTACTGAAGGTATCATAGTCCCAAGAGGATGAGACCATTCCATACCAACTATAAGTGAGTATATAAGGGGAATGAAACCTAACAAAACTTGTCTAAGTTTCGAAGGATAAGAGATCCAAGCCATGTTTAAAAGATTACGCAACAAGTAGTATGGGTCACGCGTCATGTCCCTTCACCATAGGTCCTGCCCGAGTAAATGGATCATGCCATCTAGTAGTGTCTGTATAGTACTACAAGGCATGTAGGCTGTCCATGTAGTCTATCCATGTTCCGGCACATAGCTCCAACCCATGTATGTTTTCCTATGTAATGTTATATGACTTAGCCCATGTAAAAGTACATGTATTAGCCCATTTACTTGGTCCAGGATGTGTCCACGTGGGGGAGTACACGGTGTGCTCCAACCCATGTAGTCCACCCATGTCCATGTACTTTCTGAAGTACATGCCGAGTCACCTGGGAGTGACCACATGTTGTGCGATAGGGCTCACATTCCATACGATACTTAATTTTCTCCCAAAACCCTATCCCACACAAGGGGGCACCGTGAAGCATGTAGATTTGACTTACACGCTATGTAGCATAGGATTTTCTAATATCCCAAATCTAGATTTTTCAGTCCTCCTTTTTTCAACCTTTAATCCAACATCTACATTGTAGGAGAACCATGAAATAGGTTCTGACTAACCTCACCATTAAGGATCTACACCTTTTGACCCTTCAATTTTTTCATAAATCGTAATTATGTTTTGTTCTTCATTTCCCACCGTAGAATGTCAAAGAACACAAAATCAGGTATCTATAATCCTCTTATTCATCATCTCTTCCACTTTTACACCACCATCATGTCATATTGATCCCGAATCTATGATTTTCGATCATTGTGCAATGAAATTAGTGTTAAATGATCAATTGATCGAGATTTGTCGAGTCACATACCAAATGAAAAATTCCCATGAAAAACAATGAACATGGGGATAAAGCACAAGAAAATATTGGAAGAAAGAACCTCAATTGATGTTAATTTTGATATCGATCTTTTTCCATTAATACAAAAATTGAAATATTCAAATAAAAAATATAGTTCTTCCATCAAAATCCCAAAAATAATCTCATATAGATAGATGATCGAATCCTGGATCAATATGTTCGTTAATTGATTCGTTTTCATCATATAAATAAATAGCAAGGAAGAATAAAATCAAAACACATGAACTTCCCCAATTTAGATCAATTGCGGATGAAGAAAAAGTTGTGTCATTTTTGTTGGGAAGATTCTTCGAATATGATGAGTGTCAATCATTAATCTACGATCTTATCATTATTCAATAGAGATAATTCTAAAATATTCTCTCCAAGGGATCTCTAAATATTCCAAGGTCATAGATATAACACTGGTATTTATTCATAATAGTATATTTAGAAAATGACAACTGTTACTTCAACACATTTGGAATAAAATAATTTTGTTTAATTATTTTTTTAGTTTCTTCACCTGTGATTAGTTTTCAACAAACAACCAACAACGAGTAATGTTAAGTCGCATCTAGGGTAAAACCCACATTCTGAACTCAACGGTACCCTTGTATTTTTGATCCAGACAACTCTTTAGTAGTTACTCCAATATTTCATGAAAACTGTGCATGCGTGATATTTAATATATTTAAAACATTTATTCCAGGAACCAAAGTCCTTAGAATCATACATCATCTTAGTTCCTAGTCTCGAAAATAATCCATATAATATCCAAAAATAATACACATAAAATACGAGATATTACACTACATCCCATGTAGTTCATCACAACCACATATGATCCAAGTAGTAATTTTATAATCCATTAGAGCTCATGTGTAACGTACCGGTTCTGGAAGCCACCCAGAGGTTCCCCATACTCTTTTGGTCACATGGCCTCATGCGCATTTCCCCAAATACTGGAGGTTGCCGACTAACAGTGAGGGCCATGAGTGTGATAGTGGGAAAACTATGCCCTAATTGGATGAGTAACATGGATGAAGTAAACAATAAGACAATAGAGGAAGTAGTAATAATCCATGAAAAAGTAAATAGTGTAAGACTAGAAATAATAAACTGGAGCACACATACATATGAATGATGCATGATAGATATGTCTTGGAAAGCAGCCAAACAAATCACAATGATGAAATAAAAAATAGTAATAAACCAAAGCCCAAAAGAAAAAAGATAAACACCTCCTCAATATCACAATCCTATGCTTGGTCCCATGCTCTTCAGCTTCACAACAATCAAGTACCTGAAGTAGAAGGGTGCTTCCCCTTATCTATACTTGAACAATAAATTTTATTTGGGCCCAAAATCATGGTCCAAACAGGTTGTGAGACTAAATCCCTATAGGAAACCACCACAAGATTTATGCCTAACAGTCAGTGAATATATGGTAGGTAATAAGTAAAAGTAAGCAGTAAAAAGGAAGTACTCAGTAGAAAAAAATCCATAGTTTCAATGGAATCAATTTCTTATATCAAACAACAGCTAATCAAGGTAGGTAACCCTGAGGGTAGTACTCTCATCCTAACCCCTCTGGTTCAACCTAAACAAGGATAGATATTCCCAAGAATCTCTGAGGAAGAAGTAACCATTAATTCACCCTATAGTCATGTATGATTAAAAGACTCTCTGAGGAAGCACTCACTGTCAATTCCCCCTAGAGTCATGTGTGATTCAAAGACTTTCTAAGAAATCACTCATCGTAAATTACCTCTATAGTCTATCAACTGTAAGTACATGAACTCTGAGGAAGCAATCAATGTGAATTCCTCTTGTGGCCTCGTAATGTATCTATAGACCCTCAGATAGAGCACTACACCGTGATAATTATAACGAACACTCTGGGAAATCCCTCAGCATCAATTTCCCCTATGGTCCCACTACAAAAGGTTCTCACAACCCAATGTAAAGAAAACATGCACAAATGATGAAAAAAACCATAGTGAACCCCTAGAACTACTTGGATAACAATATACATCATATCAGCATGTCAGATAAGATAAAACACTATATCCTACAATATTAGGCATGGAAAACAAATAACAGCCAAAAAGGTAGAACTAGAACAAATGGTCAAAAGTAGCAACAAGGGAAAAACTTCCAAGGCATAAAAATTAACCCCAATCATATTAAATAAACCTCTACTCAAGCATACAAGAATAGTGGGAAATTAACAAGTCTAAGAACATAAATTTGAAAAACCCCGTTCAAGGGTTTTGGGAAATTTTGCACATAAAACTCAAAGACTATCTATGGAAAGGCATAAACCACCTACCTCGGTGTTGGGAGATCACTACATGTGAACCTCAATCCTTGAATCGCCCAAGAACATGGTAGATCTAAAAAAACACCTAAAATGTTCAACGAAGGATAACTTAAGAAAAGGGAGAATCAGGAAACGATGATCAAGCAGAAAGAACAGATTACCCTTGCGGGCCCAATGCAATCGGCGATAGTTGATTCAGAGTACAGGTGCACGATTGGGGGATGGAGGAAAGATCGTCGTCGTACAGGTTCTCTCGGTTGACCCAGACCTAGAAGAATGAGGTTCTATCTGTCAGACACGACCCCAGTACGTTTAATGAAAAAAATAAAGTACACAGCATATAATTTCTAAGTAAATGGAATGTACTTCCCGTTACCGAGCCCTACATTAGGCAGCCTCCAGGTCACCCACATGGTCGTGTGTATGACCGCTACATGTCCAACACACATCTACCCACAGTAACCAAGAACACGACGTGTACTCATAAAGTATATGACTTGTACTTCAAAAATTTATAGAAACTCCTATTTTTCTAAAAAAACTACTAGAAAAGGAAAACATACCTGAAAATAAAATATGAGTTCCTAAAAACATCCCCCATAATGAAATTTATCGCCGAATTTCCCTATAAAGTGGGTGTATAAGAAGAAATGAAAAAAAAAACTCTGGCCACTGTGATCGTACATCAACCTCCCTCTCCCAAGTCTTGTCCTGCACTTTCTCGTGCTGCCATAACCCTCGTACCAAAGTAACAGATTGGCCATAGAGAACCTTCGTACTTCGATGAATAATGTGGATAGGAAGCTCCTTGAAAGGGGAATCCACCTCTTACTCAACCTCCATGGGTTGAAGAACATGAGATGGGTCTGAGAAGTAATGTCAGAGCTGAGAAACATAGAAGACGTCAGGCATAGCTCGGTACCTCTGAGGTAACTACAACCGATAGACAACTAGCCCAAATCTCTCCAACACCTAAAAGGGCCCGATGTACCTCAGCGAAAGCTTACCCTACCTCCTAATACTTATGTGTCCCAACCTCAGTGTGACACATAAGAAAAATTAATCTCCGACCTCGAACTCTAGAGGTCATCTCTGTCGATTAACATAAGACTTCTGTCGACACTGTGTAGTAGCCATCCTATTCTGAACCAACTCTATCTTCTCTATGGTCTCCTGGACAAGATGAGGTCCCGACATAGCTACCTCTCCTACCTGCAGCCAACATATTGTTGATTGGAATGACCTACTGTACAATGCCTCATAAGGTGCCATCTGAATAGTTGCTTCTAAACTATTGTTGTAGGAAAACTACACAAGAGGTATGTGGTTTTCCCAAGGACCTCCAAAATCCAAAATGCATACTCGAAGCATGTCCTCAAGAACCTGAATCGTATGCTCGGATTGGCCATCTGTTTGGGGATGGTAAGTTTTACTCAAAAGTATGTGTGTACCCAAATCCTTCAGAAGCCCCTTCTAGACCCGAGATGTAAAACAAGTGTCCCTCTCTGAAACAATGAAGTGCATAAATCCATATAGACGTACAATCTCACAGATGTACAACTATGCCATATCATCAACACTAAAGGTCTCCTTGATCAGGAAGAAGTGATAATCCTTCGTGAGTTTTTCAATAACAACCCATACTACATCATTCCCTTCAACCTCATAAAACCTTTAATGAAGTCCATCGTGACATCATTCCACTTCCACTGGAGAATAGGTAACTGCAGCAAAAGCCCACCTGGTCACTGATGCTCTGCCTTCACCTACTGATTGGTGGAACACCTCATGAGAAAACCAGAAACATCTCTCTTCATACCTAGCCACTAATAATGATGGTGTAGGATATGATACATCTTGGTGAAACCAAGATGAACTTCCCAAACTGAGGAATGAAAGTCCCGCATCAGCTCCTCGCGTATATCTGCTGGCACCCATATGCACCCCTTGAAACACAAGATCTGATCCTTGCTTATGGTCCCTCCCGGAATATGGTCCTCATCTTATACACCTTCCCATTGGACTAGGCCTTCAGAATATGATAGTTTCCTCATTCTAACTCAATCAAGAATAGTAGAGGTAATAGCTGCAGAAGAAAGTAACGTCTACCATTTTCTATCATGCATCTCCAAATGCATATCAGAGAACTGAGCCATAAGATGACACTCACTACTGGACTCCTCAACTACTTGTATCTGAGTCCTCCTTCTCAGTGCATCAGCCACAACGTTGCCTTTCCTAGGTATGTAGCAATCTTGAAGTCAAAAGACTAAAGGTACTCAAACCACTTAGGTTGCCTCAAATTCAGGTCACGCCAAGTGAAGAAGTACTTGATAATTTTGTGGTCAATGAAGACCACAAAATGCTCTACCAGTAGAAAATGTCTCCAATAGCATAAGGCATGAACAACTTCCACCAAATCTAGATCTTGCATCAGGTAATTCCTCTCATGTGGCCTCAACTGCCGAGATCCAAAAGAAAACGACTCCTTATGTCTGCATAAGTATAGCTCCTAGCTCAATACCTGAAGTATCACAATAAACTATATAGATCTTGACCGGTTTTGGAAGAAAAATTATCGGTACCGAAGCCAACCTCGCTTATAGCTCTTGAAAGGCTAACTCACAAGAATCTGACCACAAGAACTTTTCATCCTTCTTAGTCAGACTCGTCAGTGGTACTGCTAAGCATGGAAAGTCCTGTATGAAGCATCTATAGTATGAAACCAGCCCTTGAGAACTCTTTAGCTCAAAGAAATTCTTTGTCTGCTCCCATAAAACTACTTCTCTCACTTTCTCTGGGCTGACTGATACTCCTGTCTTTGAGATAACATGACCCAAGAAGTGAATCTGGTCCATCAAAAAGTGTAATTTTGAGAGCTTATCATATAACTGATGCTCTCTTAGTGTACTTAGAATGTTCTCAAGTTGGGTATCATGCTCGCGTCGAGTGTGAGAGTACACCAATATATCATCCATGAAGACAACCATGAAGGAATCTAAGTATGGTTGGAACACTTGGTTCATCTATTCCATGAAAACTGCAGGTGCATTCGTGAGACCGAACAACATAACCACATACTCATATAGACCATACCTACTCCAAAAGGTTGTGAGAGGTATATCAGATGGCCTAACGTGCAACTAATGGTAACCAAATCTCATGTTAATCTACGAGAACAACTAGGATCCTCATAGATGATCAAAGAGATCATCAATCCTCGGTAAGGGATATTTGTTCTTGACAGTCAACTGGTTTAGCTTCTGATAATCCACACAAATCCTGAGGGTACAATCTGCCTTCTTCGCAAACAATATAGGTGAACCCCATGTAGAAGTACTGGTTCAAATGAAACCCTTTGCCTGCAACTCCACCAACTGCTTCTTGAGCTCCTGTAACTTTGATGTAGCCATCCTATATGGAGGAATGGTCACCTGTGCCACTCATAGAACAAGATTAATAGAAAAGTCTACCTCTCTCTCTGGAGGAAAACTAGGAAAGTCATCTTGAAAGACGTCCCTAAAATGATCCACCACTGCTAGAAAGTCTAACTGGGAAGTCCCCTGGTCAACGAGATATAGAATAGGAATCTGGTCTGTAAATCCTCCCAACCCATGATGATCGGGTCCTGCTCTGCTCCCCTGGACATCTCATTTTCCCTTATGAAGAAATGATCTACCTTCTGGTGATGTGAAACTCACCCTAAGGTGATTACAGTCAACGAATGCCTGGAAGAGAACTAACCAGACCATTCCAAGAATGAAATCATAGCCTCTCATCTCTAGGGCATGAATATCTCAAAAGTTGTGACACCCACCAACTTCTAGAGGGAACTCCTTGCATTGTCACACACTAGCCGTTCTAGTCCCCAATGGAGTGTCTAACATCAAGATATCAGCAGAAGAAAAGGTGCAGAGCCCAAGGCCCTCCACAATAACAAAAAATAAAATGTTATGGGAAGCCCCTGTATTGAAAAGAGAAGAAGCTAAAACTGAGGCAACTAAGTTCTTACCTCGATCTGCAGAGAGTTTGAGATCCTACTCCTGGTGGGTCTGCTCCACTACAAAAGTCTAACCTGTATCGTGGCTCTGTGACCCTGCCTGACCACTCTAAGCCGATCCACCCTACTGTCGCTGAAAGCCTGGAGACTAGCTACCATGACCACGACCTCCACCTTGGCCCGAATGGCCGGAAGAACACCAGTTCCCAGAATGATGAGAAACTGGTGGTGCTGCTCCCGAATGATGAGTCATAGAAGAACACATGTCCCAAACTGCTGGTGATAAGATATGATAGAAGCGCTGAAGGTGACCCATCTTGCCACATGATCGGAACTCCACTAAGTCTCTCAGTCAAGGTTTCCTCATATGTCCAAACTTCCCATACTGGTAGCATACCACCTGGAAACCTGAAGGTATATTTCTCAACTCGAATCTACACGTGTAGTCTTCCTAGGATGCTTCCTACTATCTGTTGGTGAAGCACTAACTCTGGATGCTGAACCACCCTAGCCCATAGATCTAGAATCCCTCAGATTACATTCAATGATCAATGCATGGTTGACTATAGAAGATATAGAAGTCAACCAGAAGATGTTCACTTGAGCCTGAATGTCATGCCTGGAACCATCCTCAAGCTTCCTTACTAGAAACATCCCATCTCCCCCTAGAAAGGGTTTAATGCATTTTAGATTGGTGAAGCGAAAGGAATACTCCATAACAGAAAGAGTTCTCTACTCCAGACTCATAAACTCTTGAGCTCCATCGCTCTCAAATTCTCCAGATAGAAGTAATCATTGAAGGTACGCTGAAAATCATCCCACACCATAACCTGCTGGCTCCCCAGCAATGATATCACATCCCACCATCTCTTGGTGAAATCTTGAAGAATATATGTAGCGAGCTTGAATCTTCTCTACGGAGGCATCTCCAGATGTAGGAAGATCATCAGCATGGCTTCAAGCCAGGACTCTGCAGCCTGGGGTCCTCCATCCCCTAAGAAGGTGAGAGGATGCTACTACTGAAAGTCCCACGTCAATTATCCCATCGTCGGGGAATAAGGAGGTGCTACCTGAAAGGTATGCATTATCCGCATAAATCCCTCTCTAAACTATACATCACCACCTATGTTATGTATAACAGATGTATCCAAGACTGGCACGAGAGAAGGATTTGCTAGAAGTCCCTGATTAGCCGTGTCCGGTGTCTGATCACCGCCTTGCAACTGGCGTATAATCGAAGGACGTCTCAGTGGAATGACTCTGCAATGTCAAACACACACCTTAAATCAAGATTATCAAGGATTGAAAACTAGAAGTGTAAAAGGGGAACATGAGAAAGAAAGATTTCATGTTTAATAAAACACTGATACAAGGTGTGTATATCCACTATATGGCGTGTACTTGAATTCTCTTCCCCTGCCCAAGTTATCTTACATGGATACACCACATGGTTCTCCTTGAACAAGACTACACAGCGTGTTTGTGCCAGACCTATTGTGTACTAGACAAGCTTCACCGACCCGTGTTGTTAATGACATGGCCAGATGCATGGATCACACTACACGACGTGCTCCAGATGGAAATGACATGCACTTGACGAGATTCAATCGACCTATGTTGTTAGCTACACGGCCGGATACCTAGGTTACAGTAGACAACATGTTCTATCTTGACACGATGTGTAACTCATAAATGTTATCCATATATGTCATTATTCACACGGGTGGACACGGGGTCAACACAACATGACATGTCAACCGCTACACGACGTGTTCCCCTAAGGATTTCCCCATCCCATGTCTCTTCCCACACAATCAGTGACACATTTAGAGACTAAAACGCATGTACATACGGTACATGACATGTACTTTAAAAAATTTCTTCCCGAACAGAAGAACACATGGCATGTACTCAAAACTACAGGGCATGTATTCTGAGTTTTTTGGACAGTAAGCCTCAGAAACTACTCCGGAAATCATAAAAACTCTAAAACAAACCTTTATGTGCCAAATTCCGATATTTGAGGGCCCATACTCCTCACAAATCAAATCTTGACATCTTATACATGTTATAAACAAAGATAACAGTGTAATGATCCACCAAATTCTGGTCCATGAGGTCCCATAACACTTTAAGAACCAAAGTTTGGCTTTCATTCAAACAAAACCTTACACAATCAATGGTAAAAAATAGGTATTCTATCAAGGAATATATCACAACAACTTACATATGTAGCACATTTTCTATCACAACAACATGAAATCACTAATGAACCCTAAATGGCATGGAAAAAATGCCTGACATGTGATTTCTAGAAAGTACCTATATGATGCATGAGATGGAATACCCTCATCTCATCCGGTTGGAATAGAAATAGAACCTCAATAACATCAAAAATAATAGCACCAAACATGTGAATCACCCAACGGTGAAAATAAAATAAACTGTAAAATTGCAAAACCAGAAAAAATTGCAATAAACGAGATAGATTGGTTTTTCCCTATACACGGATTAGCTACTCCCAAGCACAAATTATTACCAAGTACCTATTCCATCCTATCCCTGACTATAGGCTCTAAATAGTAAGTGAAGAAGAAAATAAACCCTATGATACCACTTTGTAACGTCCTAGTTCTAGAAGCCGCCCAGAGGTGCCCCGTACCCAGTTGGTCACATGGCCCATAGCACATTTCCCCAAACTTCAGAGGCTTCCGACTAGAAGCGAGGGCATTGAGTGTGATAGTGAGTAATCTATGCACCCATTGGTAGAGTAACATAGAAAAAGAAATCAAAAATACAATAGTGTAAGAAGTAATAATCCATGAAAAAGTAAACATCAGAAGAATGGAAATAATAAACTGGAGAACCTATATATATGAATGATGCAAGATACATATTTCTAGGAAAGAATCCAAACAAATCAAAATACTGGAATAAAAAACAATACTAAACCAAAGCACAAAATAAAACTGATGAAAAACTCCTCAGCATCGAAAGCCTAAGCTTTGTCCCATGCTCTCTAGATCCACAACGATCAAGTACCTCAAGTAGAAGGGTTCTTGCCCTTATCTATACCTACAACAATATAATTTGTTTGGGCCCAAAAGAATGGCCCAAATAGGGTGTGAGAATAAATCCCAGTTGGCAACCACCACAAGATCTGTGCCTAAGAGTCAGTAAATATATGGTAGGTAACAAGTAAAAGGAATTAGTAACAAGGAAGTAGTTTGTAGTAAAAAATCCATAGTTTCAATGAAATCAGTTTCATATATCCAACAATAGATAATCAAAGTAGGTAAAACTCTATGTAGTACTCTCAGCCTAACCCCACCAGTTCTACCAAAACATGGATAGATATTCCCAAGACTCTCTGAGGAAGCACTCACCATCAATTCCCCCTATAGTCATGTGTGATTCAAAGACTCTCTAAGGAAGCTCTCATTGTAAATTCACTCTATAGTCTTTCTGTGGTAACTACAGGCGCTTTGAGGAATCACTCAACGTCAATTCCTCCTATGGCCTCGTAATGTATCTATAGACCCTTTGAGGGAGAAATCAACTTCAATCCCCCATACGGGCTTGTATCGTCATAATTATAACAGACACTCTGGGGAAGCCCTCAGCATCAATTTCCCCTATGGTCCCAGTACAACAGGTTCCCACAACCCCATGTAAAGAAAACATGCACAAATGATGAACAATAGTCAAAGTGAACCCCAAAGACTAATTGGCTAACAATCTACAGAATATCAGCATGTCAGTTAAGATAAACCACTCCACCCAACAATACTACACATGAAAAACAAATAGTATCCTAAAAGGAAGAACTAGACTGAACGGTCCAAATGAGCAGTGAGGGAAAATACTCCAAGGCCTAGCAATTAACCCCATTCATATTAAATCAACCTGTACTAAAGCATAAAATCATAACAGGGAATTAACAAGTCTAAGAATGTAAATACGAAAAACCTCGTTCAAGGGTTTTGGGAAATTTTGCACATCAAACTCAAAGACTATCTATCGAAAGGCACAAACCACATACCTCGTTGGTGGGAGATTGCTATACGTGAACCTCAATCCTTGAATCACCCAATAACACGGTAGATATACAAAAACACCTAAAACATTCAACAGAGGATAACTTGAGAAAGAGGATAAATCAGGAAATGAAGCTCAAGCAGAATGAAGAGATTACTGTTCCGGTACCAACACAATTGATGGCAGTTGATTCAGAATAAAGGTGCATGATCGAGGGCTCAGGGAATGATCATCACCGTATAGGTTCTCTCAGGTGAAACATACCTAGAAGAAGGAGGTTTTTTCCGTCAGACATGACCCCAATATGTTTAATGAAAAAAATAAAGTACACGGTGTGTAATTTAGAAGTAAACAGCGTGTACTTTACTTTACCAAGTGCGACTTTAGGCATCCTATAGGTCACCCACATGGCCATGTGCACGACCGCTACATGGCCAGCACACAGCTACCCACGGTAACTAAGTACATGGCGTGTACTTCGAAAATTTCCAAAAACTCCTATTTTTCTCAAACATGAACAGAAAAGGAAAACATACCTGAATAAAAGATTTAGGTTCTTACATCATGTATCATGAATTATACCTCAAGCCAGTAAAACCCATTCATATACCCCCATGGGAAGTTGTATCCAATATGACCAGATACAAGTAAGGGTTATAACCATATATTGTTATAATCCCCATATACAAGTATAGTAAAACTATGTTCTACCATAGCCCATGTAGAGACGTACCCTATACCTTAATCCATTATATGAAAAATATTACAACAAATAATGAAACGCCAATGTGAGAGCGGCGGAGAGGGAGAAGTCATCCATTTCCCCCCACCAACCTGGGTATTATGGAAAACACCCCCACCCCTACCAAACATCTGGGTGTTAGTTTGCCCACCGACTCAGATTTTTAAGCATATAAAATCATAAAATATAAGAAAAATATCACGAACAACCATAGTAAGTGAAACTACCTAGTCTTATACTCAATTGCATCTACCATTCCATGTGACACTTGGCTACCACCGCTATGGACTTGGAGACTATATTTCACAAAAATCTCAAAAGAAACAAGTTTCAACATCCTCAACCAATTTCATTCAGTAATTATAAAATTACTATTCATTAATTATACCTTCATTAAAAATTCTAGTTTAATGAATTAATTTCATCACAAGAAAATATTCTTTATAACTCCTATTCTAATTTCTTTTTTTCTATCCCATTATCCTGGGAGAATTTATTTCCAACCATCCAATGGTTTCTATTATTAAATATATATTATTATAGTCATATAAAAAATTCATCCCATGAGTTCGTTGTTATTTTATTTCTACTCCATAGTCCAAGTACTCTATGAATCATCATAAGCTACCATAAGGAGAAGCACTCGTAGGTTGATTATAAATCACAACAAACAACCATAAAAAAACTCAGCATCACAACTACCATAAAACAAGATGAGCAAGCATATATCTAAAATCTCACACCTAAACTATCAAAAAAGACTCATTTAAAAAACTAGAAATAATGACTTACCCTCAACTTATACTACCTATATAGGCCATAAAAAACCAAACACATCAAACAAAGCAAGGATCTATCACCCCAGATCACACATATAAAACAAAAAAAAAATATTTTCAATACAGAAAACCAAAGGGGAAATAAGGCCATAATTATAAGTTATACATGATTTCAATAAAACAAACACAATATCACTCAACTAAAAACATTTATCCCCAACAAATTATATTTTCATTAACAAATTTGAATGAACTGATTCATTGTATATAGGTTTTAGAAATAAATAACCTATCAACATTATCTGTCACTAGATAGTAATAAACCATGAGAAATATTCAAAATATACATTCATATTAAAAGGATTTCATTGAAGAAAAGTAGTAAATTTACATGCCTATTTAATTACCCATTTCACATTAGCTATCTTTATGTTGTTTAACCAATTTTGATCAATTCTACCATGATCAAAAACAATAATAACCCCATAAAATACAAATATAACTATCTAGAAAATATCAAGTGGAATCATCAATTAAAAATACACATGTGATCATACAATCCTTTCCAATTGATTCTTTAATATGGTTATTATATTTTTTGGGTTAATTCCATCATTAAAAAAGTAATTAAGGCATGATAATCCCAAAATTTTACATAATAAAATAGAAGTAACGAATCCACTACCTCAACATGATCATCCAATGTTATCTGAGCTAGAATGGAATAAAAACACCAATATTAAATCACTACTTCCATATGAACACAAGGATTATTAAAAACATCATCCTATAAGGAACCATACATCAATCACTAGTGGAAACCCCATGAAATATCAAGAGATAAATAACTATGATAAGGTGATAGATAAAGAGAGAGAGAGAGGGAAACCACTGAAAAAGATATAAAACTCACCCCAGATAAAAAAAAATTGATCTCTAGAATCAAAGGGACAGAGATTTGAAAAGAGGTATTAAAGACTCTAAAAGAGACCTTCGAGGCCACCTAGGGTTCAATATAGAATGGATGATAATAAGATAATTTGAGAGGATTTCCAAATTTATATAAATTTTTATTTAACAAAACAACAACAAAACCCCGTAGACTATGCCAGAACCTTTAGGGTTTTAAAAAAACTATGAAACATGACATCAGTAGACACCACAATGGTTCGAATCTAAGTCCCCTATAGAATCCACAAAAAAATCTATGCTATATCTTTCCACATATCCTATGATACTGGAAGCACCCTGACATAGCTAAGACACCATGATACAGTGACCATTTATAAGTAATAGAGAAGAAAACCTAACCTTCAAGGCTCTAAGGTGAATCTATTCCTCAGGAGGTGGAGATAATGAATCCCATCCCGAAGCCCTTTGATGTGACCTACTCTATGTTTTAGCTACCGACAAAATAGTAGAACCACCAAAATATACCCTTTCAAACCTCCATGCCACAACTTCCAAGCGATGACACTAGTTCCACCACCAAACCAAATCATGTCGTAAGATAAATAACCTACCATAACGGGACATCTCTAGGCTGCCCCACACAGAAACCTTAAAGATCATGTCATAATAACCTTTATATGGCTTGAAATTCATATCAAAACCACTTCCACCCTTCCACCATCCTACTAGACCCCTCTAACCACCCAAAACACAAAAGAAGGATTGAGGTAAAAACTGATATATTACAATTTACGATTACTTTACTTGATTTCCCATGCTTTGAATGTTCAACATTTGTGAAGGGTTAAAGTTTTCATGCTTTCTATACTAGAAACGACCATTGATATCATTACTTGGTTTCATTGTTTTTATCATTCATTGGGTTATTGTTTTCTTATATTGTAATTTTTATTTTTGGTGGCATGTTCCTAGGTTATACCATCCTTTAAAAGGTAGACATTTTTGTTATACTAACTCGAAAAAAAATCATGACACATGCTTTGTCTAAACCTACAAAAAGAAAGGTTTATTTCCCTTTAACATTAAAAGGAATATAGGTTTAGGGTTTCACCTTGAAAGAATGGGTTTGGTCTACTCTCTTTAAAAGGTTGTGTTTTTTATATACCCAAAAAAGACAAGGGATTTAGTTTTTGAACTCCATGTTAAAAAAGGTGGGATTATAAAGTTCTTTCACTCTCATTCGAAATTGATATACATCTAATGGATGTCCCTGATCTTGAGTTGAGAGTGTGAAGATTAAACATATAGTCATTTATATAAAAAGCACTATAAAATCCTTATGTTCTATACCTTTTATTATTTTTATTACACATTACATTCATTGTACTTAATTTTTTATGTTTGAATTGTTTAATATTATTATCCACCATATTCATCATTACCTTTTATTGACTCTAATTTATTTAGGATTGTCAATACACCCCCAATATTGTCTTTTCTATCTCTCTATATGGGATAAACAACATCTCATATGTAAAAGGTTATATCATAGACATAATTTATCTATTTTAAAACATGATATAAAATAAGGCCTTCCACACCTTGTGATTTTATGTATATAATAAAATACTATATATATGAAATTTTATCTATTTCTTATTTTCAATTATAAATTGAATAATATAATATGTAGTTTGATTATAAATTATTGAAAAATGTATTTTGGGAAATTAATTGAATTTATAATTTTTTATAAAATAATTAATTATAAATAAATTATAATTGATTAATTAAATTTTTATGAAACATTTATTAAATAAATATGAAATAAATATTAATTATTCATATTAATTACTTTTTTATATTATGTAGGATGACTTATAATTTGGATATAAAATTTTTATATGGAAATTATAATCATAATTTATAGCATGTTTATAAATTAAAAATTATGGAATAATATAGAGGTGGTTATATTTAAGATTATGAATTATTCATAATATTTAATTTCAAATTTTCCAATTAAAAAATATCTTATTTGAGAAGATTATTTAAACCATATAAAAAGCGGTTTTATAGTTGATATGATCAAGGTTTAAATAATAAATTTGTGATATTTTGGATGTTTATATAATATATATGAATATTTAATATATATAGAAATTTAATATTTAAGATATCACATATTTTAGTGAATTTAATATAATGAATAAATTTAAATATGAATGAGTTCATGTTGGAAATAAATATGAAGTGTTTATGTTTATTTAATTATGGAATGTTTATAATGCATGGCTAAATTATATAGTGTTTATATTTCCCTTATTTATGAATTATTTATAATTTGTTTTATTGTTTAGATATATGAATTATTCATTTAAGTAGTTTTATTCATAGATTTATTCATGAATATTATTATCATATTATGAAAGGATTTGTGAATCAGTTTAAATTGTTAAACTACTTCTATAAATTGTTATACATGCATATAAGGAATTACATAACATGTATAATAATTGATTTAGTTTTCTTCTACCTTGGAATTGGATTATACTATGTTATGATCTTTTATTTAATTTTTTTTATAGTTTTTACCTATTAAGTGTTAAAATTATGATGGAATTGAGGAATATCTTGAGTAATGTAACCTTTGATAAAGAGACTTTAAGCCAAACTGCTCACTTTCCTAGAGGATTTTTCCTTGTCTAGAAAAGTGGGGATTGGATACTCGTAGATCAAAAAATTAGTCTTGTGGGTATTTTTGATTTCATATGATTCTAAGAATTTACATAGAATGGTCTCATGAACCTTATGCTTAAGATGCAATTGATTATGTGTGAACATAGCTAGCTTTAAATTTGAGTTTGTAACACCGACTATGATTTATATAAGGGGTTCCACATAATTATGGTTTGAACATATTAATTTGGTGGAAGGAATAATATTAAAAAATAAATCATTAGAATCATGTATATATGTAATGGTGATATCTTGTGAAAATATGGTGAGATTAATTCCTATTTAAAATACTAAGTGTCAGATTCCTTCTATAGAGACTGATTTTCTAGACCTCGAATATTTAATTGGGTAGTTTCATTCTAAATTTTGGTGATCATAGATTGTATTGAATAAGAAAATAAGAAATGAGTGGACTGAATAGGATTAGTTTCCCTTCCTTGTCATTTTCATTGAGCCACCCATAGTTGTGAATCCCTTTAGAAGGATATAAGATAAATAATATTGAGTTTATCCATATGATGTATTGGGAAAAGAGTTCACTACTTACCCATTAAAGAGTCATATATGATATGATTAAAATCAATATCTAATTAAATAACTATGTGGGGAGATAAAAAATAAATTGGACTCATTGCTTATTGAAATATATACCTTTTCCCAATAATGGATATGAGTTTTTTTAAAAGAATGGGTTCATCATTTTATTGGGGTAACATTGAATAAAATTCCTTATTAAATGAATGTAAAAAATTATACTCATATTATAAACGATTATATTGTAGATAAAATTCATTATCGGTGTTGAATTTTACTTTGAGATCAATCTTATATAAAAGAGAAACTTTTGTAAGAAGCTTCTTAAACTAGTATACAAACTTAAGAATTGTTCTTAATCAAGAGAGAAAAATTATATATGATAGAAGAATCCTTTACTAAGTAACCAACTATTAAATTTATTCAAAAAGTGAATCTCTATTTTTATGATAATCATAGATGAATTTACTTAAGGTTTCAAATCAATTAGATGCAATATTACTGAAATAACATAAGTATCTTCTCATATATTTAATATGATATAGTATGTTTATGACTTGGAGAGACTAGAGGTTACCTTTAAGACTTGATCTTTTTATGGAATTCATTTTGGAATCATTGATGGGAATTTTTCAATAATGAGAATAAATTAAAAAACAATTATCCAATATTCTTAAAGTGTTAAGAATAAATGAACTGGGCATGAGATTTATAGGTTTTGTTTCTATAATGATAGTATAAGTTGGAAAAAGTTCAAACCAAAAGAAGAAATATTAGTTGGAAAGTCTAATAATGTTTCTTTGAGAATATAGTTAAATTTTATTGAAATTTAAAATGTTTTGATATGAAAGAGTGGCTTGTTTCCATTTAATGGAAATGTCTCGATTACGTGAATGAGTTTTAGAGCCTCTGTTGAATGTGCACATCAAGTATCAGTTTTATAGACGCAATTATTTTATTTTGAAGGTTATATGATACCAAATATATGTTTTATAATTTTTAAAATTTTAATGAGTTCAAAATCAAGGTAGTAATTGAATTAGCATATAGTTGGTATTAAAATGATGAAGAAAAAGGGTTGTTAAATCATGTAATTGTATGAAAAGGAATGTATCATTCTCAGATAAATCGAAATAAATTATATGGGTTTTTATATTATTTAAATTTTACGATAAGAGAAGTTTTTTTACAACGAGTTTTAATGAATGATATAGGATAACATTTCAATACACATGGTCTATGATTAATCAAAATCTATAATATTCTTGAATATAACATAAGTATAAAAGGAATTTTATTCGGGATAAAAGAGTTTATTTGAAATATTTGTTAAAATATGAGTGATATGATACCGCTACCCATAAATGGTATATTTTAAAGAATAAAATATTATTTTTTGAAAAATGGTCCAAACATATAATACCATTTTTGATATGGAAAAAATTTATTATTTTTTTAATATTATCACTAATGGAAATACATGTTGTTTCCTGTACATAAAAGAGTTTTTGTATCTCAAAATGATATTCTGAAGAGAATATAGTTTCTAAGAGACAAGTGGGAGTATATTTTTACTTATAAAGGTTCAGTGTTTAATGAATAAAGGATTATATTTTTCAAAATACAAAGTTAATGTCACTACGTATCCTAAATTAGTTTAACATTTTCTGGTAAAAATAATCATTAATGTTAAATTTATATTTGTTACAAAGATGATCTTAAGGAAAATGTTTGATGGAAATGTTCTAATAATAATTTTTATGATGAACTTAAAAGGCATTCAAAGTAGACAACATACGTTATTAACTTCATAATATTTAATTTTTCAATGTTAAGGAGTTTGAATACATGTTTGAGGAGTTGAACATTGGAAATATGTGTTTTAAGTATCACTATTATTCAAACATTCTTTCTTCATAGATGTAACTCACTAGAGAGTTTAGTGGGTGGATTTTTTTATATGTTCATTTAGATATGTAATAATAATTACATAGATATGTAAGGTGTTTAAAAAAACCCTAAAAGTTAAGAAAATATAATGATTCTATGGTGATCTATCATATGGGACATGATTAAAATGATGCTTATGTATAGTTTTGTAAGTATTTTTAAAAGTGGTTAAGAATATAAAATGTATCATGTTATATAAAATGATAGACTCAAATTTATCATTCTTTCATGTTTGTTTTATATATATTATGAAGTGAACAGATAATTGATCTCATAAATTAAAATTTGAGTTATTGGAAACTGATGTTATTTATGTAGTATTATAGGTTGTGATGAAATGTTAACATTCGAGTTGGAAGTATTTCATAAAGAGATATAAAATATTAACATTAGGCATAAAAAGAGTTGTGTTCATTGGATGACCTACCAAGTATGCCACATAGAGTGGAATACACTATGTCTTTTGTATACTATGGGTTCATGTTTCGTTTTTATATTCCCTTAGTAAGATAGGTTGGAAAGATATGTAATGCCCCAACCCTAGTTTCCTGGAGCCAATGTATTATTTAATTACATTGGCATGATTACAAGGAATTAAATCTTGAAGTATTGGGTAGTTTAGTAGTTTTGGAAAACTGGATACATATATAAGTTCAACATTACAACTTGAAATGAAATAAATTATATAAATTCCACTGGAAACATCCACAACTCCTAGATTATCCCTACAATTCATTCATAATTTACTTCATCGCATCCTGGAAAAAATAAAACATAATAATGGGGTGATATCACATGCTAATTAATGGTAATCAATACCATGTAATATATCATAAACATAAACATTAGGTATGGTGAATAAAATAAAAACATACCTTTAAAAAATAAACTTGAGTATAACATGGAAGGAATAAGAGTTGAATAAATAATGCCATAATAAAACATAACCATGAGTATTATACTAATTGAATAAACATATGGACTATCAAATAATAGTTCCATAATGAAGTAAATCAATAGTGATGGATATCTAAAACACACCTTTAAAAATTCATGCAAAGAATCTATTATTGTCACCACTATATGCCAAAATCTATTATTGTCAAGGCTTCATTCTAAGAATCTATTTAATGGGTAGGGACTCAGCTAAAACCATATCTAGTTTGTCTCATGAGACCTAAATATGAATTTAGGGGCTATAGAGGGCCCCACCCATAAATTACTAAGTCCAATAAATTCCTCATATGAAAATGATGATACATAGACAACACAAAACATTCATATTGAAAGACTGGCATACGAAATGTGAATACTTTAACTATAACCCATGAATGGTATAACATTATCACATCCACATTCAAAGAGATCATAAAACCTTAAAAAAACATATTTTATATGATTTCACAAGATATAATCCCCAATGAATTACAATATTCAATAAAGTATGTTGACATAGACGATGATACTTTTAAATGATACAATTGAAAAGTTCATGTGGAAATATTCTTTAAACTTTCCAATGTGTCTCATACCATTTTGAAACATTCATATCATAATACCTTGGAATATCAAAAGAATAAGGATACTATTTATATTAAATATCAAAGGGTAGTAAATAAATCACATGCACGTAATAAGTGGTGAACAGGTCATATATCTCATAAATGTTAATGTGAGACGGGAAAAAAGCTTTTTTACTTTGGAAAGAAGAGTTCTTTTGGAAAACCATTTTTATTTGTAATAAAATTATATTGTAAACATTTATACCCTAGAAAATATAATTTAAGGACATATAAATTATATTTTATTCAAAAATTATGACCCACTGAGGTGAAATCACGTGAAAAAGAGTTTTTAAGAAACTTTAGAAATAAACAATTTATTTTGGTTTAAAGAAAATATTAAAGATATTTTAAAGAAAAAATACATGTATATTTTAATAAAACCATATAATAATAAAGATAGTTCTCGACGATAAAATGGTTTATTTTATGAAAATAATGTTTGATTAAAATAGATTTTGGAGTGCACTTGAAAACGGATAGAAATTTGAGAATTTATCTTTAATAGGGCTTGTTTTTTGAGAAGAACTGGTAAGAGAACCATTTTAAAAGATGTATATCCCTATAAAATAAGGATGATATAATTTTTATATATCATTTTGGAACATATAAATACAATTTATTATAAATATACTAAAAATAAATAAGCATTAAATTTGTGTAATGGTAGATAAAGAGTATCACGAAAGAAAAATTAGGGTTCGTGTAGAATCCCTTACCAGTTTTTAATCAATTGAATCATATAATCCCAAATTAATAATAATAAAATTAACAATTTAATACCATTATAATAAATAGATTCATGATATGATATACCAGTGGGAAATATAAATATACCATGCAAAAGAAATTGTGTTGAATAGGGAATACCTCACTAAAATGGAAGTGATATGAGAAAAGACTTACCTTATGTCTGAATGTATTATGCTCTTGACCATAATGTGTTATATAATTAAATTAAATCCATTAATTAATTAATTCATAATATTATAAACATATACTTTATTCATTATAGTTTTTAAGTTCATTTATGTCCTTATTGATAAGTTATAAGATTGAATTATGTCGTTCCAATGTGTTTGTCTTCTTGGTTTTCACAATCCATTTTATTGTATATAAGTAATGAATTTCATGTGGAATAGATATAATTCTCCATAATTGATTGTATATGATACTAATTAACATTAATGAAATTAAAGTTTCATATAATTCCATTGGTTATATTGTATGAGGATGATTTATTAGATGAAACATTAATGGAGATCATTTCGATGATATTTCAATTATTATGAACACATTTTGTCGTATGAATTAATATTATGTATATATGATAGTTAAAGAATATTAAATAGGTAATAATACATATATTATAGTTTTTTTAAACCATAAATATGTTTTTATGACCATACTTGACGGATAAATTGAAGAACGATGGTTCCTCGTCCCTGAAGGTTGTAAATCGGCAGCTCGGGAACAATGATTTCGTTTAAAAAAAATAGAGAAAGGAGATTGATAATTTATGTTCCATTAACATGATATAATTATAGTATATAGATGATACTAGAGTTATCATAATAATTTGGATAGATTAGAGGAGTAGATAATAATAAAATAATAAACTTACAAGAAATTAAATGGAAAAGGAAGTCGATTTTACCTCTTGAGTACTCCCCATTGAGAAACTCCTTAAGGGAAGGGGTTTTTGAATTTTGAAAAAACCCAGAGATCTTGGGAGTGGGGAGGGACTACATTAGAGTATTTGGTAATAAATTTGAGAAACTTCAAAGCTTATAGGTGTGAAGAGAAGAGGGAGCGAGGGGTGGTTATTATAATGGGGAGGAGGATATTTCCATTATTTTAATCATTATTTTATTATTTTAGTTCAAGACTATGAAATATCTTAATTATTGTGAATAAAAACATTAATAAGTGAATGTGAGTCTGAATTAATGACCGTTTACATCATCCATGACCAAAGCATGATGCATAAATTCATTTATTTAGCATGTTTCGTAAATTACCAAATTTCACTATTCACAAAAAATTCTAGTAAATCAGAAAAATCCCAATAATTAATACTAACCATTTTTTAATGTATAGAATTAAAAGGTGCTCCCCATTTTATCAAAAAAAAATTTATGTAATTAAAATTTAATTTTTAAATAAAATCATTATTTACTTGATAAATACAGATTTTAAATTCAAAACTTATTTTATAATACTTTCAAAAAATAGCTGAGGTCTCATAAAATTATCCTATAATCATTAGAAAACAAAATAAGTATCTTGGAATACATTTTATGAAATCTAATTTTATTATTTTATAAATTTAAAATTGAAATTTAAAATTTATTTCTCACAAAAATAACAATACTTAATTATTAATTTTTAAAATATTAACTCACATTCATATGGTGCCTATATTTTATTTATACTTACATGAGTGAGGTTACTATTCATAACGGTACACTATTATTTATAAGTGTATGTTACAATTTATAAGGGTAAGTAACTATTCAACAGAAATATGAGTTGATCCTATCAGACTCTAAATATCTTAATGATCATAAAAATTAATATTAGTTTTTCAAAATTCAAATCATAGTAGAGGATAAATTATGTTCATTAGCTAGGTTATAACAAAGTACTGTTTCATAGAGAGTCAACGTTTCATGCATTCAATTTTAAATTTATTTGTAAATTCTTGGGGTGCTAAAAGATACCTAGCATGAAGGCCTTAATACTTTGATAAATTTCATACATAAGCCTTGATAATTTTCTATTTAGGGGGTGTTTTGGTATTTCTTTGATTATTTTGTTGGTTAAGGCTAGACTAAGATGTTATTCTTCCTCTCGTAAGATGTGTATGAAATTTGGGCCATTGATTGAGATATACTGAATCAGGGTATGACCATACGTAGATAAGATATGTGATATTCTTATCTATTATTTCAGGGGTGTGTGGTGTGATCATCTTATTAGATGAATGACATGTGATGTATTCTTTGACCGGATTAGTCTATACTCAGAGAATCAATAACATCTGAGTAACTATACGTGATTGGAATACTCCATTTCTTGTAGTTTCTCAATGTCCTGTACAAAGAAATCATATGAAAATGAATTATTTTATATGATATAGCTGGTGTAAATGGGTATAAAGATACATGTGTTTGATGGAGATCACTCCAAATACTTTTATAGCTTGAGTTGAAGTAATGCTTTGTTAGAGTAATCTCTTAGCGTGAATTTATTGATGGAGAAATACATATTTTTTTCAAAACTATAAAGGCCCATGGGGTCTCACTTTGTGGTTGAGTATATGGGGATTGAGTTTTACAAAACATAGTGAGTTACTCTAAAAGTGTTTTAGAGTTTATCCAAATGGAGTTTTGGATGGATATTCACATGGTATTGCACATGACGTGATACATAGTGAATTTTATGGTATCATTCCAATAGTTTTCTAGAAGTTACTAAAAGGAGTTTTAGTTATTGTTTCTCAAGTTATTGTATTTGATATTAATAGGTGAAATCACACGAAGTCTTTTAGGCTTTAGTGTAAGTGGGATATTGAAGGAGGCATAACCTAAATCCACCTTACTTATGATGTCTTTAGGGCTATATTGTATTGCACATTAGGATGATGTCATATGGTATGACATCCATGGTATAAATAGTTTTTGGAATGTATTTGGGTATTTTTTTTAATATGATATGGAGATATCATAATTCTTATGCATGAGTCAAACATATTGTACGATAGGCCATATCATAAGGCATTGTGAATCGTAATGTATGATTCATATTATGCCTAAAATTGATGATGGAAACCTAATGTTAATAGTTAACATTTAAATATTATCCACATAAGCTATCGTTGATTAATATAAATGTTTCATAAGATGAGACGTTGGGAGAATGAAGTGGTCGAGGGTCATATGGAGTTGTAACCAACATGTTATTTACTCACATGTTATATAATATATGAGTAAATGCATCTGAAACCAGGAAGCATCCACGAGTGCTATATAAAGAGGAATTACCCATTTTTATGGGTTATTCGAGCATGTTCCTTCCTCCTATTGATTTTTCCATTGCACTTTTATTCCTTATCCCTTATATATTGTGAGAAACTAACATACCATGGAAGATATGGAGGATCCCACCCAAACATTGGGCGATTCAGTTGATTTGTGTATACAACCTAGTGGGAAGATTCCTTTGGAAACTCCTCAGGGATATTAATCAAACCATAGTGGTGAATGTAGTAGTATATTCTATCATCAGTGTAAGGTATGAGACGTTTTTCATTGTCTTTATACACAGTTTTGCTTTTTCATAGCATGATGATTTGGGGAATGAGTATTACGTTGTCTTCCACTACTTTAAACAAGTGTGGTTCGATCCTTAGAAACCCTTCATATGATATCAATCAATGAAAACCTAAAATATAAAGCATAACTCCCAATTTCACCCTTAGGGAATTCCACCACAAAGGATACCTTATGCCTCAAAAAATGGGGGGGGGGGAATTTACAAGACATTAATTATTCATTCATCTTAACAAAAAAATGAAAAAGTGGTCCTTTCTGTTAGATCATCTCATCCATAATGACCATGCTTGAAAGGGAAGTTTGAAGGTGGTGACAACATTCAGTGAGGACTACTTCAACCTTTGCACACACACATACTCACATGTATGTGTGTGGGTGTAATTAGAATATGTATATATCGACACATACATGTGTGTGAATATTTAAATATTTATAAAAAATCAGATATATTAAATATTTATATTTATATGTGTGTGTACACACATTTCCATATATTCAACATTTAATCAGTTACATAATAATATAAAATTTTAATTATATATAAATATTTTTTTCATATATATGTCACACACACACCCATTTAGAAGAATGTATGTATGCACATTATATATTTATAAAAATATATCAATATCAATATATCAATAAACGAATATATGGTAATTCTATGAGAATAAAAATGCAACTAATGTTTTGATTATAAATAAATATATTTTAATATGAATATCAATACATACAAACACCCACATTTTCAAAAATTTAAACATACATACATATAAATAAGTAAATAAATAAACACAAACCCAAATATTCATCTGTATATTATTTATTCACTAAAATATTAATCAAAACATTTAATTATATATATATATATAAATACTTAATTATATATATATATTAATTTAAATATACATAAAAATATTAATATTTAAATAGACACACAAATGTTCATGCATACACAAAATATGGTATGGGCCCAACGAAAGATGAAGTTTGGTCTTTGGGCCAAATTTTTGAAGCCTTGAGACCCAATTTTATTTATTATTTGCATTGGTAAACCCTTAATACCTGGTATCTGTTGGAGATCAAAAACATGATGATAGTCAAGCTTACTCTCAGCATCTCTAGGGTTCTCAATTCCCTAATTGTCAATTATGGCTCTTCTACCCTGAACCCCGCCACTAGAGGAAGGCAGCTTAGAACATGTTCCTTGGCTATAAGAAGAGGTTTGGCTCATGGTTTCACTCTGTTCACAAATCTAGAAACTTTTCCCATTTTCCCCGGTATCTTGATTTTTCTAGAGCTTCCAGTGATTATTGATGTTTTTCCATTGTTGTAAATGTCATCGTTAGAATTTTTTGAAGCATTGGTGTAACTATATTTATCACTGGTGTATTGGTTTGGGCATTAGGGGCCAATTTCTGATGTTTTAGACAACCATGTCAAGGATAAGAACATGTCATAATCAGGTTGATTGATCCCTCACATATACTGCTACGCCTCTCAAATGAAGTGGATATAGCTAAAGACTTGTCCAGACCTTCGTGTTCGATTGGTTTGTTCTAGTTTTATCTTCTTAGGTGGTCCTTAAATTTTTACATGAAGTATGATCCACCTAACTTAGGTATTGGGATGATACTTTCAGGTTTTCCAATTCCATTTCAGATCGCCACCATTCTTAATCATATGGGAAACATGATTGGTCAGTTCATCTATTCCAATCGAAGAAAAAGTACCACTTTGTCTCAAATAATCACCCCAATTTGTGTTGAAATTGAATGTGACCAAGAATCTTGTTATCCTTGAGTCTTGGATTGATCAGTTATTGGTTTATCATTGTGTCATGTATTGATTATTCATTGTCTAGCAAGATAAAACATATGTTCTTAATGCAGACAACTCAAGGTTTGGTTTGGCTGGAATATCAACCGGGGAAAATGAAGATCCTGAATAGACCAGAACAAAAAACAGTACTTGAAAGAATGATCATTTGTCTCCTATCAACGGCTCATGGTTACAGAGCTCTGGTAATGTGTACAACAACACTCGGGCCGAATCCTCGACGATGATACTTTTTAATAATTGATTTTTTAATTGATTGTATGTAGATTGGGTGGGGTGGGCAGGGGGGTTGTTTGCAGATATTAATTTAAATTATTGAATGATTTAAATATTTAATAAATATTGGGATGATTTCATTATTATGGTGTTTATCTTTTTATATCCTTGAACTTTGCTTTATATTGCATTAAATTAACAGCCACTTCACAAGATGGTGTTGATCGCAATTCTCAAGTGTTAATGCTTTAATCCAAGCCTTTACTTAACTAGGGATATAATATCAATCAGTACTTGAATTTGGTAGTTTATTTATGGTACCAATAATCCATTCAATTCAAACTTTGAACAAAATATGTCATTAATCCATGACATGTTAAGTGCAACATACACAATATTAAATTAAAGAATTCTCATCAAGAAAAAGCTCTCAATCGATTAACATTTCTAAATTTTGAATCAACCCAATGAATGATTTACATATCCATTTAAATAATTATTAATATATTTTATTAATTTTATCATGATTAATTAAGAAGAAAAGAATAATAATGGGATAAGAAAAGAGTAGTGTGATGAACACACACTCACACAAACAGTGAAAGGAATAAAATACTGACTTTAGATTGAATGAGAAATAAAAATAAGGGAAGGGGATTGACCTGTATAAAAACTATTTTAATACCATTAATATTATTTAGGATAAATTGGATGATAATAATAGATGAATAAGAAGAAACATGCATTAAAATTCTATTGAAATGAAAACAGACATACCTGATTACAAATAAGAACACAAAAGAATATGAAAACAAAGAGAGGAGGAAGGGTATCCCAAGTGAAAACATGAGTTTGTAAGATCCTCCCAAGATTTTTTAAGGATTTTTAAGTGCCACTGTATGATCCTCTCTTTTGAAATTCCAACCTATTTCAAGGAGATGAGGGGGATGTATTTATAGCCCAATGTTTTGGGTTGTTTGCATTCCAAAAATACCCATCCACTTGCATTGCCAATATGATATTTAATACAGCTGAATCATGATAAATCATATACTAAGATGTTGTATATATTAAAATTTTTAGTTGACTCTCAAAATTTGGTGGAATTTTGACTTATGGAGCCAAAGGTATGGAGGTATTAATAAACAAGGTTAAACTGTCCATTTCTGTCCATGATTTTTCAATGGCTGAAATGTGAATGGATTTTTGAATAGTTATATTCCTCAAAATCCAAATGATTTCTTCAAAAAAGTGGGCCACATATATTTACTCTTTCAAAATGAAAAATCAATTCTCTAGTGGATATGTATATCATGATAAAAGTCAATTTTTGTGTGCTAATTTCATTTCCCAGACAGAATGGTGGGCTGTATTTTAATTCTTCATTTCGGCTCTATGTTATTAAAGTTGGGCCATGTAATTTTTATCCTTGAATCCTTCATTTGTAAACTAAACTTTGGAGGATAATAAATTAATTTGGAGTTCTGGATCGAGTCTAGTAATTCAATCTTCATTTCTGGTCTTCTTTTATCACAAATTCTTTGTGCCTTCTTGTGTGGCTCATATCACCCTTAAAAATGAATAATTGGCCTAAGTTCCCTTCTAATTAAATGTTTTATATTTAATTTTGAAGTCTAAAAAACAAGAACGATTCAATTTTGATAATTAGGGTAATATTTATAATTAAAATAGTAAAATGACTCAATTGTAATACTTCAAATAATGATAAAAATTTATATTTAATATTAACACATGAGTATCTTACACCACTTATTCACTTTTGCATGAAATTTACTAAAGGGAGTATACAAAAAGTTATGAAAATATTAATAACATAAACTCCCCCACACTTAGTCTTGTACATGTCCTCATGTGATACAAATATAAAAATATAACAAAATCATTCTCACTTGTTAACAAAAATTAAAATTTGGTTATCCCCACTCATGGGTGGTTTATACTATTTCAGTCATCCATTTTAAATTCCACCTCTAATTATTATAGAATCAATGTTACAAAAACAACTACTTTTTCATGATCAAATTTAGAAATGGAAAATGTGGGCACTCAAAAATCACTCCCCTCAAGATGTTAAAATTCATTTATAGAGGTTCACTCTTTCACCAACCAAAAGTGAAAATATTACTGTTTGAAAAGCTCTCAGCAGCCATTCCCTATCCTAAAGTGCACTATAATCAGGAGTTATTTTTAATGGAATTTCTATGGATATGGGATGGTAGGAATTCCATATTCAAATGAGTAAAAAGAGGTGTAAAACACCAACATGGAAAAAGTAATGCACAATATTTTTGAAATAAAATAGGGAGGGAAATAAAAACCCATATTTACAAGGGCATGATTGTGTGAATAAATACACAATGGTGGAAGAAAATTTGAAGGGATTGAGAATATATAATATTTACAAAACACAAAACTTCTCCCAATTAAATAATTGTTCTATTTTTCATTTTTCAAAAGTTGATCTTGGAACAGATCTCACACTCATCTCCCAACCCATGTTTGATTTCTTCATGACACTAAGTGTAATAGTTATAACAAGATCAAAGGTTGAGGAAGAGTGATTTTTAACCCCCCAAATACACAACACATTATTATTTTTGTTTTGTTTTTGATATTTTTTCATCAATTTTTAACAGTTTTCAGTAATAACTGAACAAGATAAAAGTATATACCTTCCCAAACACAACCCATTCCTTTTCAGTGATAGGGTATTGATATTGAGTTTCATCCACTATTTTTGAGGCATAATAGATGACATGAGGAATATTTCCTCTTCTTTGACCTAGAACAGCCCCAACGACTCTATCAGAATCATCACACATCATCTCAAAGTGTAAAGACCGATTTGGGGGTTGGATTATCAGGGAACATGTAAGAGAAGTTTTGAGTTCAAAGAAGGATCTCTTTAAATCCTCATCGAAATGGAAAGTGACATCATTTTGGAGAAACCGAGGAAGTGGGAGGGAAATCCTTCTGATGTTATAGATGAATATCTGATTGTGAGTATAGAGTTTTTGGACCTTTGAGTTGAATTTCCTTCTCTTGTATGCTTTAATATGATAAGGGTATTTTTTGAACCTCATAAGAATTGAAATGGCCAAATATCCTCCCATTACCCTTACATTAATCCTTCTTTTGAAATCCCATATGAGAATATGAAAAACTTTTGTTTGGTATCCACATTACAAGCCCAATACCTTATCCCACCCAAAATCTACATGTATTTTCATTGCATAAATTCTTTAAATTTAAGTGTGGGGGGAATGGATTTCACTTTGGGTATCATTTTTTGATTTCACCATGTTATCATATTCTTGAGGGAAAGCTTCCATTTCAATGAGGGATAGAGGTTTTCATTCAGTGGGGTTTGGGAGTGTATATATTTTTATCTTGTTATATTTTTACCGAAATGTGTTCCAAAGAAATGATGAAAAAAATCAAAAAAAAAATGAAAAAAAAACACAAGAAAAGAGTTAGACTTACGTACCATCCTGTTTTGAAATTTTTTCCAACAATTTAGGGGATTCGAAGATATGTTTTCATCTAATAAATTTTTTATATTCATCATGAATTTGAATAAATAATCTTGTGTCAAAACCAACAAATTTTTAATGCTCAATTTGTGATTTGGAAAATTATTTTCCCCAACCATGAGGAATAACATTATCTTTCATGCCAAGGCCTCCTAAGGCCATCTTTTAATCATGTGTTATTTCACTCCCAATTGTGAGTCTTGAGATTGTGGACCTTCGATTTGAATTTCCTATTTTGGTGTGAATTAATATAATAGAGGCATTTTCTAAACCTCATTAGAATAAAAATTCCTAAATAGCCTCCCATTACCCTTACATTAATATTTCTTTTGAAAGCCCATATGAGCCTATAAAAACCTTTTCTTGGATAGACGCATTACAAGACCATTACCTTATCCCAACCAATATCTACATAGATATTCATTGCATATTTTTTTAAAATTTAAGTGTGGGGGAATGGATTTCATTTTGGGTACTGTTTGTTGATTTCACCATGTTATCATATGCTTGAGAGAATACATCCATTTCAGTGTGGGGGAGAGGTTGTCCTTAAGTTGGGTGTAAGAATTTATATATTTTTATCTTGTTTAATTGTTATTAAAAAGTTTTAAAAAAATAAAACGAAGTTGAAAAGTGATTCGAAACACTAATTTTTGGAAGAAAATAGACTTTGGAAAACTGAGGCTGACATGGTAATAAGAAAATGTGTCGATGAAGAATAACATTCCTCCATCTTATAATTTTTTCACTCACTTCCTAGATGTGACCAATTTGGACAAAAAAATGACCTCCCAAAAGTTCCTAGTCTCTAGATTCTTCTTCCCTTCACTCATCAAGGACTCACATGAGTTCTTTCAGTCATGTCCCTCTTGCCAAAAGTTTGGCACAATTTCCAAACGAAATGAAATGCACCAAAATCCTTTAATATTCTATCAGATCTTTGATGTTTGGGGAATATATTTCATGAGAACATTCCACCCTTAAAATGGATTCTGATACATTATTCTAGTGGTCAATTATGTTTTTTAGGAGGGTAGTGGAAAAACCCACTAGAAAGAATGATTAAAATACTGTTAGCGAGTTACTAAAACCAGACATCTTCCACAGATTTGGCACTCACCGTGCCTTGATAAGTGACTTAGGAACCCATTTTTGTAACAGAACCATGCAATAACTTTTAAAAAATAACGGGGTTTTACATAAATATTCAACTGCATATCACCCCCAAACAAATGGCATGGATGAACTTTATAATAGAGAAGTGAAAAGAGTGATAGAGATAATTGTAAAACCCACCATAAAAGAATAGCCTGAAATACTTGGTGACACACTTTGGTTTTATCAAACTACCTATAAAACACCCATTGGGATTTCACCTTTTAGGATATTTTTTGGTAAAGCATGTCATTTTCCAGTTGAAATCCAACATAAGTCATTTTGGGGTGTGAAAACTTGTAATATTGATTTTGAAAAATCTGGTGAAGAAAGATTGTTGCAATTGGATGAACTGGAGGATCATGGACTAGATTTCTATGAGAATTCCATTCTCTATTAAGAAAAGGACAAGGTAATCTAGGAAAAACACATCTTGTGATAGGTATTTCCAGAAGGTTAAAATGTACTGCTTTTCAATTTATAATTTTGTCTTACCTAGGTAAGCTTAATTCCCATTGGGAATGTCCTTTTATTATTACTAATGTTTATCCATTTGGGGTAGTGAAAGTCCAATAATCCTCTTCCAAAAGTACATTCACGGTTAATGGACATCATTTACAGCATCAACATGAGAGGAAAAACATCCCGAGAACAAAATAAACATCCATCCAATCCACACTAGACCCACCACTGAATGGAGATGGAAACCCACCAAATCCAAACCCGAGGAACCTCTTTCCATTTAACTCCCTCTTTATCTCTTCTTACTCCTTCTCTATCCCTCCCTATTTTTTATTCTTCCTCTATTTTTCATTTTTATCACTTTCATAATAAATTTTTTTATTTATCTTTTTCTCCATTGTGTCGGTGTGTATTTTAAAAAATAAAAATAAAAATAAATAAATAAATAAATAAATAAAACAAAAGAAAAGAGTCATACTTACTCACCATCCAGGTTTGAAATTTTGTCCAACCATTTTGGTGTGTCAAAAGACATGTTTTCACCTAAATTTTTATTTATTTTCATCATGTATTTGGATAAAGAATCTTGTGTCAAAACCAACAAATTTTGAATGCTCAATTTTTGATTTATAAAATAATTTTCCCCAACAGTGAGGAACAACATTATCTTTAATGCCGAGGCCACCTATGGCCATCTTTTTAACATGTGTGTTTTCACCCCTGATTGTGAGTCTAGAGTTTGTGGACCTTCGAGTTGAATTTTTTACTTTGGGGTGCATTAATATGATAGAGTCATTTTTTCATCCACATGAGAATAAAAATGGCCAAATAGCCTCACATTTCCATTACATTTATTTTTCTTTTTAAAGCCCATATAATCCTATGAAAACCTTTTTTTATAACCACATTAAAATCCCAATACCTTATCCCACCCTTCTTATGTACAACTTTAATTGGAATAACCCATTCATTATCAGAAATTGGGTAGATAATACCATCTTGAAGAAGCTTGGTGATATCTTCCCTAACTACCTCATGTATGGGCGGATTGAGTCATCTTTTTCACCTTTCAACTATTCAAGGTTCCGGTGCTCTGCTAATGTGTATAGCAGTACTCGGGTCGAATCCTCGTTGATGATACTTTTTAATAGTTGATTGTATTTTGATTTGGGGGGGGGGGGTTGAGAGCTTAATTGAAATGATAGATTGATTTGACAATTTAGTAAATATTGGGGTGAGTTCATTATTAGAGAGTTAGTCTTGTGATATCATTGAACTTTCCTTTATATTGCCTTAAATTAACTACCACTTCACTAGATGACGTTGATCGAAATTCCCAAGTGTTAAAGACTTAATTCAAGCCTTAAATTAACTAGGGTTTTAATCTCAATTGGTACATGATAGTGGTAGTGTATTTATTGTTATAATTATAAAATGAATCCATACGTTAAACAAAATATGTCATTAATCCATGACATGTTAAGTCCAACATACACAATGCTAAATTGAAGAATACTAATAGAGAAAAAGCTCTCAATCGCTTAACATCTCTAAATTTTGACTCACAACAAAGAAATATTTACCCATCCATTGAAATTTCTATTAATATAGTTTATTATGTTTATGATGAAGAATTAAGAAGAAAAGAAAAATAAAGGGATAAGAAAAGAGTGGTGCGTCGAACACACACACACAAACAGTGAAGGGAATTAAATACAGACATTAGATTGAATGAGGAAGAAAAAGAAGGGAAGGGGATTCATCTATATTTTAACTAATTTAAGACCATTTATATTATTTAAAAAAAGTTTTATTAGAATAATAGATTAAGAAGAAGAAACATGCAATACAATTCTATTGGAATGAAAATAGACTTACACGATTACAAATAAGAAGAACACAAAAGAACATGAAAACAAAGAGAGGAGGAAAGGTATATTAAGTGAAAACTTGTGTATAGATGGTCATAACAAGACATTTTCAAGGATTTGGTCGTTCCAATGTATTATCATATCTTCTGATATGCTGACCTCTTTCAAGGAGAGGAGGGGGTGTATTTATAGCTAAATGTTGTGGGTTGTTTGCATTCCAAAACTGTGCATTCCCTAGCATCAACAATTGGATATTTTTTAAAGCTGAATCGGGAGAAATATTATTAATAGAATATATATATTATTTTTTTCAGTAAATTCCTAAAATTTGGAGGCATTTGGACTTAAGTAGCCAATATTATAGAGGTTTTAAAAAATAATGTTAAACTGTCCATTTCTATCCATGCATTTTCAATGGATGAAATATGAAGGAATGTTTTAATAGGAAGATGCCTTAAAATATGAATTATTTATTCAAAAATGTCCGACACATATATCTCATAATACAAACTACAAAATCTCAGCTCGAATGGATAAGTTGATAATGAAAAAAGTTAATTTTGGTGTGCTGATTTCATTTCCCAGTCTGAATGGTGGGCATGATTACAAAGCTTAATTTGGGCCCCTTGTTATTAATGTTTGGACCGGGAATTTTTATCCATGACTCCTTGAATTTTCCCCATAACATTAAATGATAATATTTAAATTTTAACTTCTGTAATTAGCCTTGTACTTCAATATTCATAATTGGTCTAGTTTCATCACAAATTCTTTGGGCCTTCTTGTGTGGTCCATATCACCCTTTATATGGCAGAATTGGCCCAAGATCCATTATAATTAAATGTTTTATATTGAATGGGGAAGCATGATAAAATAAGAAAAATGAAATTTGGATAAGTAGGGTGAGAGGTATAATTAAAATATTAAACTGAAACAATTGGACTACTTCAAATAATGCTCAAAAATTATATTTAATATTAACACATGAGTATCTCACACCACTTATGTACTTTTTCAAGAAATTATCTAAAGGGAGTATAAAAACGTTATGAAAATATTAATAACATCATTAGTTAATGTCAATTTGGCAACCAAAAACCTGATAAAATATTAATTAATGACAAAAAAGATTATGAATATTTAAATAAAATGCGATTCCACCCTGGTCTAAAATGTGGGAGGTCTTAATTGGAATTAATGGTCTGTTTTGGTCCTTGGTTATCATTGCCCCTACCAACTGAAAACAAAGAGGATAAACCCGACAGGAATGTTAATTAAATTGTGATAGAAGATACCTAGAATGGGGGTTCTGAAGCATGTAATAGTCTCTTAATGTCTGAATCTATGTTGGGGTCCAAAACTATTGTTCATTCTGAAGAAGCGCAGGAAATTTAGTGCTTGGATCCTATCTTCTGAAAGGTGTCGAGAAGTGATCCTACTAAACTTACGATAAATATGGAGATTGATAAAATTAATTTTAAATAATTGTGTGTGTGTATATATATACACACATATCTATAACTACACACATATATTGAATTCCAATTCAATTTTTTTTATAAATTTATTTTAAATTTTAAATTTCATTGTCTAATTTTAATTCTAATTTTACCATGGATTTTTTTATTTTAAATATTTAAATTATGTATGTGTTCATGTGTCCATACATCCATCCATCCTTTTTTGGGGATTAAAAGAAAAACTACTCATATATGTTCATTAATAAAACCATTCTAAACATCCCCACACTTTATCAGTATATATATATATAAATAAGATTTATGAAACAATAATTAGTACATTCATAAAAACATCTATAAATCCATAATTGAAATCTTAATAACCATTATTTTTTATATGAAATCCTATTTATTAATATTTAGGTTTCATATCTAATTATAATGGATAGTACAAAACACATGCACCTCATAATGAAAACCAACACTACTTTATTACATTATCATTATGTAAGAAGAATGAATACAACTCATAAAATTAAAAATATTACATTGAGATGATTAAAAAATTAAAACAAATATATAATAAAAGTAGAGTTATAAAATACATATGGTCATGGTCATCTAGAAATACCACATCACCTATAAAAAAATAAAACATTATAAATATTAACGGAATTTGTAAAAGATACTATAAACTTTATGAAAACTATGTAAATGATGAATGAATGAAAGTAGAGGCATTTATAGGAAGTATAAATATAATATGGTCATTATTTTATTATTATAAGAATAGTAAGAATATTTTTTGAATAGTAATTCATCAAATTAATAATAAAATAACTAATTAAAATACCAATATATGAACATCAAAATTTCAAAAATGAATATTTAAAGTAATGACAAAATGTTTTAATCCATTTATAGTAATTATTTGTTACTATGCTTTATTTATATTAATAAAATACTAGTATTCAAAATTTCACATAAACATTGAATTTATCTAATTTAGAAATTTATTTTGATAAAATGGGTTTCAAATTTGGAATTAGTATGTAAATATAATTCAAGAATAAATTTTAACAATTTTATTGAGTGAATATTTTTGATAAATAGTAAAATTAATTATGAGATATATGTAATAATATTTTTAATATAAAAAAAATATTTTTTATCATGAAATTTATATGAAAATGTTATATTCGATTCCTAAAATTAATAATAAATTTATCCAGTGTATAACCGTATTTCTAAAAATTTGAAAAATGTCTTTATAATAAAAAATAAGAATGATATATTATGGGTATTTTAAGGAATTTATTTATAATATATTGAAATATATTTTTAGAAAATAAAATTGATATTTTAAATCAAGATGTTGAAATTATATTAGGGTGAAATATTGATATTTCTTTATAAAATTTTATAAAATATATAAATAAATGGGAAAATACAATGTAATAATGGTTTAATAATTCCATCATCATGATAAAACATTATACATGTTGATCTAAATAGTTGAGTTTTTATAACAGGGTGTGTAAAACTATTCTTACTCATAACAAAAACACTATTTCATGTATTGGTCATTAATTTATTTTAATGTTAATATCTAAACCCAAAATACTCATTCCCTTCATGTATAAATATTTTCTGTAACCCCAATGAAAAACCACTTCCAAAACACTTCTCATCACCCAAGATTTACCCAATTCTCTTTATCCAGATCCTTATAGCCCTATAAGGAAAATAAATTCTAGAGGTGTTTTTAAAATTGGCTAGCATTTTAAATCACCGTGAATTAATTCATGACATTTTCTCAAACTGTCATGGTTTATAAAGTCGAATATTAATTAGCGATGATCTAGTGGGACCGCTGAAAATCTATAATTGATTGATATTTCAAAATAGCTATGATATTTAAATGTGGTGGTTTTAACTATGATATTGTTATAATATTTGGTGGTGGTCAAAAATGCCATGATAATGAATTTTAGGGTTTAATCATGAAATCCATTATTTTATCTAGCCATGTAACATGATAATGAAAAACGAATTACATCGTTTCAGGGAGATGGTATTCTGCAAGTGTGACGTTTCCATTTTCCAATGGATGAGTGGGTAAGAAGGTAGATATTATATTATATTTCTATGAAAATAATTATTCCATAAATATCATATATATCCATTATATTCATCTTGATAACCAACCATGTTTGGACACTCTAATTTATGCATAATTTTCAAAATCAAATTCCATTATTTTTAGAGTTTAATTGATTATTTGTTCCTAATTATTTAGTTTTATAAATTATTTTTTGGTTAATTTATATTTTAAAAGCGTTTTTGGAAAATAAAGGAAAAATAACTTATTTTTAGGAATTTTGAAGTGTTTTTATAAAAGAAAAAATGTCTGTTGTTAAAGGGAAAAGTGTTTGAATGGCCAAGGGATTGGAAACCAGGCTATAGAAACCTTATCCTTAAACACACATTATTTCATAATAATTTACATACTTTTCAAAAAATATAAGCCGAGCATCTAGAGGTCTAGTGGCTTTAGAAAAGTAGACATTCAATTACATCATTTAAAACATAAAAATGCCATCATCATTTAAACTCCACATAGTTCTCCTAACATTGATAGATCTTGAAATTTTGTATGGAATATTATGGGTAAAATACATAAGGGAAATGGTGAGCTAGAAATTCTAGTAAGGGAAAAAAACATGATAATAATACATAACATGAGAGTCAAGAGACGTAACATGATATTATAAAGAGGAAAAACATAAACATAGAGACATGACCCATGAAAATAATTTCATAAGATCATAAACATGTTACAACATCATAAAATATGATATCATAAACATAACTCAAGTTTCACTCTCAAAATAATCACCATAATGTGGACAAAGCCCCATAGTAGATTGAGTTCACTCTCTAATCCCTTACATAAGATCTCATGAGTTATGAATTTTTACCCAATATATTGGAGGACTAAATAATCTTGTGCTAACTTGTTAGATAAATGAAAATCATACACGTACATTCCACATGAGGAAAATAACCCCTATATAAATCATAATTAGGATCAAACTCATGAGAAGGAAGTGTGTTTCAGAATTATGATTCAAGCCACAACTAAAGGCTATATCATAAGGATTCCCAAGAGAAGAAAGAATTAAATCATTTGGATGTTCATATTTGAAAATGAAACGTAGGTCTTGATCATTGAGTTTCAATATAGAGATCCCATGAGAAGGTTCCTGGAGAAGAACGAATAAAAAACACACCACTTTGGTGAGGCTTTTTGGAATAAGTAAAATATTTTATTAAAGAAGGAATGAATTTATTCTTTTTCATAAAACTAGAATTGAACCAAGAGGTTTTCTTATAAAATAATAAGGGTTTTTAAAAGTTATTAATCATTAAAAACCCTTTTATGGGTGTTATTCTAGATGTGAGACAAGAAATAGAAAAGTTTTTTTAAATTGGGTTTACTTAAACGTGGGAATTTCAAAGGGAACTAAAAACATCATAACCCCAAAAATAAAAGGGATATTTATCTTTTTATATATGTAAGGGAAATATATACAAAAAACAGAATAGGTACATGAGAAAAATGATCAGAGAATGTAGGTGGGTTTGAATGATCATGATGCCTAGGGTGAGGTACCCTGGTGCAGAGAGATTCCTACCAAGTCAAATTTTTTGGATTGGTATGTAAGGAATATTGCTCTCCCCACCGAGGAGAACATTAAATGACTGGAAGTCATCACATCTTTACGATGTAGCTACTATAAGGAATCAAAAGTGAAAAAATTACAATAAAACTGGGTTTATATAGTGCTAAAGTTTAACAGTGCTAGCTAAAAATGATATTAAAGACCTCCTTTGTCAGTGCTAAAAAAAGTTCTGTTAAAGGGGGTCTTTAATAATGTTTTTAATGATATTAAAGGGGTATTTAAGAGTGCTAAAAAAGCGTTGTTAAAGGGGGTTCTTTATCAACATTTTTTACAAGCGCTGATAAAAGCATACTTGAAAAAATATATTTCATTTAAAATAATATATAAATATATAAGTATATTTATATTGATATAAATATAATATATATATTTTGAAATTTGTGTAAGATAAGGTTAATAGGCATTTACACTTAATTTATAAGATTTTTACTGAAAATTAATTATATAATAACTAAAAAAATATTTTCTATTAATAATTTTCTTATTATTACCAAGTAATAGTCATTTAATATCAATTTGAAGATAAAAAAATCAAACAAATAATAAAGGATCTAAAATAAGTTTAAAATGCAATTCAAACATCAAACTACCACAAGTTTTGATTCGGGTGTCTGTTTGGGCTCTACCACATATCAAATCAAAGTCTAAAGTGAGATCTACATGCTGGAGACATAAGGACACCTTATGTCATATTTTTCAAAGAAACAAAATGCTCATAAGGCCTTCAGAATTGTGTTTTTAGTCAGCGTACCCCGATTTTTTAACTTTTGATGAATTTTATGCCTCGTTTATGGGGTTTTCCCCTTTTTTGGTGGGGGAAGAATTTAGTCATAGAGATTTCATTCATATTCATATTATGGTTTTTAAATTTTATCATTTTTCATAACGTAATTTTATTTATAATCAAATATATAATAATATGTATATATCTTTTATATATTCACATATTAAAATTTAATTTTATAAATAAATAATTAAACATATTTACATATAAAATATATTTATTAATATATAAACATATATATAAACATATATATATATAAATATATGGATAAAATATGTGATGAAATATATATAAATATATAGATATATGATAAAATGTAAAACAAAATAGTACAATGGTGTGGTAAAGGTGTTGGTGTATATGCTTGACGCATAGGGTTCGAAACTCACTAGAGGTAGGGGCATGAAAGGGAGGCTAGGATTATCTAAAGTGCTGATAAAGGTGTGGGGGTTGGGAAGTTTTGATAAATGGGGGTGTGCGGGGCATGATTTTTTTAATATACCCTTTATCAACAGTGCATTTAGTAGTGATTTTTTAACACTATTAAAAGATTCGGGATTTTAAATGCGTTTTGATTATCATAGATTTTTTAGCACTGGTAAATGCCTTTTTAGAACTTTTAAAGACTAATTTCTAATTAGTGAAACTACATGTCACTTATTTATTGAAATTTATTGGGCTTTGTTGGGTTGGAACACGTTAGACAGCTTCACAAGTATTTATTCTCAAGTGATTTCAAGCCAGCCGTTTATTAACTTGTGGTTTCTGGGTATAGGTGCTGTCAGATTAGAGAAAAAAGAAATAGCCATTATACTAAATGTGGGTTGATAGGGCATATGGAAAACACAGAACGAAGTGTGGAATAATGGCATATCTAGATCGATCATGGGAATTATCCTCAAAATTAAAAGTATACTAATTGATCTCATCAACCTCTAAAAGGATTGAATGACTGATCCTTCCCTCATGATGTTGCATACTTTTTGTACAGACCGAAATATTCATATCAGAGAGCATGGCCTTTGGGTTTGATGGAACCCCCACAAGTTGGGTTTGAAAGTGATCACATATGGCTCGTTCCAATTGGGGATCATGTGGTGGTGGGGGTAATGTAAGGGCCTAAATCCTTGTGTATCGAACCATTGTATACTACTGAGGCTTATGAAGCTTAGAAGAGGTTCAGAGGTAGTCCAGAGGGACTTGGTTGCTGAGAACTGGGAGTAGGGAACTTTCACAGTCTGAACGTGGGTTTCATGGCATGTAAGATAATTTCACATCGTTAAAGTGAGATTCACGTTGTGTAATATTTTAGGGTTTGAAAAATAAAATAAAATCAAAAGATGATGGTTTTTTCATTATAAACCGACCTTGGGGAATTACACAATGTGAAAAGTATACTAATTGAAACCATCATGATCTAATATGATTAAACAACTGCTACTTCCTTGAGGATGATGCACACTATTAGTACATACCCCAATTTTCAAATCAGAGAGTGCGGTCATTGGGTTTGATGGCACCCCCACCAGCTGAGTTTGAAAATGAACACAGATGGATCATGCCAATTTGGGATCATGTGGGGGGGGGGGGATGATGTAAGGGCCCAAATCCATGTGTATCGAACTTTTTAATATTCTTGAAGCTTATAGAGCTTAGAGGAGAATCAGAGGAAGTCTGGAGGGACTTAGGTGTTGAGATGTGGGATCAGGGAACTTTCACGGTGTGAAAGTGGGTTTCATGTCATGTAGAATAATTTCAAGATGTTAAAGTCAGATTCACATCATGTAATATTTTAGCGTTTGAAAAATAAAATTAAATCGAAAGAAGATAGTTTTTTATCAGAAACCGACCTCATGGAATTACACGACTTAAAAGGGAATTACACTTTGTTTAATCCCCCAATACTATAATGTTTTAAAACATTACAGACACTTGGGTTGTCAAACCCGATGACTGCTGCTTCCCTCCCTCTTCTCCCAAGTGACCTGACAATCCCCTATTTGGTTTTTTGGAGATCCCTTGGATGGGAATCGATATCGCGCATCCATATTCGATCTGTAGTGACCTGACTTGATCCAATGTGTGTTTTTCTTTTGTTTTCCAACAGTTTCTCCCCATTTTGATCTCATTTCCTCTCATATCTTCTCGACATGCTATGGTTTTAACTTAACCATGGTTCTAATGGGGATTTTATTTGTTGTTGTTGTTGGTGGGGTGGAGCCACAACATCTTTAGATGGATGAAGTTCTTGCAGGAGAGGTAATCATAGATCTGTTGCGTGGTCTGTTCTTTTGCAAAGAATATCAACGAACTTTTTGAGGTACGGAATTTGTTTCTCCTCTATTTATTCAAATGAAATCGTATTGTTTTCATGATTTATCCCCTTAGATCAAAACTAAATTTAATTAATAATTATTTGAAGTAGATTTAAGAATTAATATTGATTGCATAGTGATGCTTTTTCTTTTATCGTGATAATGGGTTGCCTCTTTATTTTATAGATAGTGTGATATCTATGCCTTGATTGATTTATAATGTCGTTCTTAATGGATATTAGAAAAGAACCTAATGCTTGAATTAATTTATAATTAATTGGCTAAAAGGTAAATAAGAATGTTTAATGAATCTGGTTTTCATTGTTATAATTTGATGTTAATCAAATTGATGCAAGTATGCATGTTTAATTGAATTGGTTAATGAAACTGAATCATGATTATTATTATTGATAAAATAATTAAAGGCATATTAAATAAATTGTATAATTACTTGTTTAATAAACTTTTTATAGATTGAGATAAGTTTTTGTTTTGGTTTCCCGTAGTTGGACCATATGAATAAGGAATCAGTTAATTCAAGATGGAATAATGATTCAGTTGTGTGGTAAAAGTTAATTCTTTTGTAGTGATCGAGTTGCCTGTTTATTTGTAAAGGCCATGTGCCTTGTGTTTTATAATAGTGAGAGATCATTGTGTATGAAGGATGAATGTTTTACATTGGGGATGAGAGCCCATTTCTATGTTTTTTTCCTGATGCTTATGACGTGACGTGAACCTATGATGGCTTATCCTGGAGGGCACTTGTGGTATGTGGGGTAGGGAGCCCTAGATGTGACGTGAACATGAGATTAATGAGTATAAGGACCTGGACTTATAACATACATAATCATGAATTTAGTCAAGAAAACACTTCCTTTTACACTGAGGGTCTTTTCAAGATTAGATCTTTATAGAATTGGGACAATACATTCCTAACATTACACATTATTATAGAGTGGATACCATAAAAACAGTTTCCATTTTTTTCAAAATATAAAACATTAAAAGATAAACATGACTCCTTGAAAATTATTCAACATTTAACATGGATTCCTTCTTTGTATTAAACATCCATTAACCGGTGAAAATCATTTAAAAACATGGCATGAGCACAAAATCTCAGCAAGGAATGGAAAATAAGGGAAGAGCCCATTAGTCCGTGAATACTCGTAACATATGAAAGCATTTTCAAAAGAGATGCTTGTTACCCATATATATATACTTTGTGTAACATGATATTTAAAAAAGATCCACAAAAAAATTGAGAACAAAAATATAATAATAAAGGTATCTTTGGGTATTACATACATAATCTTGTAACCATCTCGACTTCCATATAATTTGTAACCCTCACGGCTACCTTACAATTTGTGTAACCATCGTAGTTACACTTGGAGTAACCATATGGCCAAATTCCAACTTACATATACCCAATGAATTAGAGGGAAATATTGGTCCCAACCTTCATCATAAACAATTCCCAATAACTAGACCATAATCATACAACATGAATAATATCATAAAAACATTACTTTTGAACTTTGCAAAACAGAATTTTATAAGAGGATTTTAAAAGGAAAGTCTATTATAAATATCATATAATTGAATTGAAACATAATAGAGTGGATGGAATATTAATGAAGACTATAAATAATCATAATTCAACATAATATAAGCAAAACCCATCACACAAACAATTTTAATAGCACATAAATAATACAGTAGAAGGTTAACCCAAAGAATGGAAATCGGGTTAAGAATTCCCTTACCTCGGAGTTGTCTTACATAAAAATTGTTTAAAATTCATGTATAATGGATAAAATTGTGTTATTAGTATTTTAAAGAAATATTTTCATGTTTATAAAATATTATATTATCATTTCATAACACCATTTCACCCTTTAATTGTCAGTATTTTGCTCCTTGCACTATTTTTGTGTGAGTTCTTTACATAATTTCCATGATGGGTTCATGGTGGATGTTTTTCTTGATTGGAAGTGAAACTACATAATTAGAATGGAGTAGTATTTAAATATATCCAGTTACCAAAATTATACCATTTATCATTTTTAATTCTTACATGAGGATGATTCATATGTTAAAACATTAATGATGTTCGTTTAGATCATTTTAGTGGTTCTTTGATAATAATGAACTCATTTTGTTTTATAAGTTAAAACCATGTGTACAAAAGAATTCATGAACCATTGATGAGACATAATACATATATTAAAACCTGGTTCAAACATAAAAATGGTTTAATGACATGACTTGAAAGAATTAATGAAAATTGAAATCACATCGTCTACGATGTCGGTAATTCGACACATCATGGACAATGTTTTTAATTCCTTGAACAAGTGGGGGAAGAGACGAAGAATGATGATGAATTTCAAATGAACACAAGAATATCCATAATATAAATGATTATTGAGATTTTATGCCACTTGGTTAAGAGTGGGAGAGGAAAGAAGAAAAAAATAAAGGAATCTTGAAATAAAAGAAAACTTGAGAAATTTCTCATGAAGATTCGACAGCCTAACGACGTCTCTTAAAATTTCATAAAAATAGTTTGATGAGAGAAAGGGGATATCTCATAAATATTACATAATATGGACAATAACGGGGATATTTAATGAAATATACTAACATAATTCAATGGAAAATGAACAAATTAACATAAAATAAAAGAAATGAATGAGATTAAAAGAGGATGTTTACCTCTTGATCTCTTCTCTTTGAGATCCTTATTAACGGCTTCAGTTTTTGTCTTTTGGTGAGACCAGCAGCTCTAGGACATGGGGAAGTTCCTTGGGAGGAGTATTGGGTAGAACGTAGGCATGAATCAAGGTTTGAGGGGCATGGTAAGAAGAGGGGAGTGAGGGTGGTATTTATAGTGGAGGAGAGGGGCTATTTTCTATTATTTTAATCATTATTATAATCTTTTTGCCAAATATTATGAATAGTATTAGTTCATGTGACCTAAAATAGTAATAAAGGAATGTGATTTCAAACCAAGTGGCCTTTAATCACTTATGATGTCATTAATAGTGTATTTTACTGATAATTTGATTATACTGTATTTTATTGTATTTCACTATTCATCGAAAAAACAAGAATTTTAGAAAAATACCAAAAATTTACCTTAACCATTTTTTGATGTGTAGAATTCAAAAATGAAGTCCATTTTTTGAAAATAAATTTCGAAAAATTTTTAATTTAATTTTTAAAGAAAGGCATGCTTAATTAAAAAATTATCAATACTAATTATATAACAACTTCTATATCACGATGAAAAATTAACCCAGATGTCACTATCATAAGGTCTTAAGAAAATAAAATAATAATAAAATTTTCTATTTATTAGGGTCGTATTACTATTCAAATTACTATTTGTAAGGGTATGTTACTATTCAGAAAAAAACCAAGTTGGTTTCATCAGACTCCAAATAACATATTGATGACAATTTTTGATGATAGTTTCTGCAAATTCAAAACATAGAAGTTAAAAAATTATGTTTAAAGGCTAGTTATAAATATCTTCGTAAAACAAAGTTCCATGCATTTCTATTTATTTTTTGAAAAACATGGGGTGTAACATTATACCCATCTTCAAGAAATTGCGTCCTCTCAATTTTATTTACTTATTAAACAACTTAGGGTACTTTTCCCTCATAGAATTTTCTGACTCCCATGTTGCTTCTTCAACCATGTGGTTTCTGCACAAAAACTTTACCTGGTGGATTACCTTATTTTGAATTACCTATTCTCTTCGATCAAGAATCTGAACTTGTTTATCTCTATAAGAAAGGTTCTTTTCCAGCTGAACTGCTTTTGGGATGAAGACATGTGATGAATCTATCACATACTTCCTCAACATCAAAACATGAAAGACATTGTGTACCTGAAACAAACTCCGAGGAAAATATACATGGTATGAAACTATTCCAACTTTCTCCATGATTTCAAAAGGACCGATGAACTGTGGACTTAGATTCCCTTTCTTACCAATTCACATCACACTTTTCCAAGGAGAGATTTTAAGGGAAACATGGTCACCTACCTCGAAAGAGAAGTCTATTCTTATGTTATCTGCATAAATTTTCTTCCTGCTCCGACCTGTCCAAATGTGTCTTTTTATCATCGTCACATTCTCAACCACTTCTTCTACTAATTCAGGGCCCATCAACTTTCTTTCACCGACTTCATCCCAAAACTCTAGAGTCTGACACCACTTCTCATACAAGGCCTCAAACGGTGCCATCTGAATAATAGAATGAAAACTATTATTATAAGAATACTCAAATCAAGAAAGATATTGATCCCAACATCCCTCGTAGTCCATTGTACATGCTCTAAGAATATTTTCCAATGTCTAAATAGTTCGTTCTGACTGCCTATCTGATTGAAGAAGAAAAGCTGTATTGAAATTTAACTCTGTTCCCAACGACTTCTGAAGTCCCTTCCCAATGTTAGAAGTGAACCTGAGATCCTGGTCAGATACAATTGAAAGAAGAACTCCATGTAACCTGAAAATTTGCTTGAGGTAAAATTGAGAAAGATGATCCAATTAAATTGTCTCTCGAATAGAAAAAAATGTGCAGATTTTGTCAACCGATCAACAATAACCCAATTCGTATTGTTAGCTTTAGAAGTCTTTGGTAGTCCCACCACAAAGTCTAGGGATACATTCTCCCATTTCCACTCTGGCACTGGAAAAGGCTGAAGCATCCCCTTCGGTAACTGCCACTTTACATTATCCTGTTGACATGTCAAACATCTCATGGAAAAATCAACAATATCTCTTTTCATTCCATCCCACCAATAATACTCCCGAATGTCTCTATACATCTTAGTACTTCCAGGATGAACTGAAAATGGAGAAATATGAGCTTCACAGAACAATTTTTTCTTCGACTGGGAATCACAAGACACAAACAACCTTTTACCAAATCTCAAAACACAATCTTTATCAAGGTTAAATTCAAGAAACATATCCATTTTAACCAATTATACGTTTTTCTACAGCTCACTTTCTTCTTTCTACGCTTTCTTAATTCTGCCTGATAATGATGAATGCACTGAAACCTAAAACAAAATAGATGCATTCTCTACACCAACAACTTCTAAGCCAAAATTCATCAAATCATTAATCAAAGGATCATGTTCCAAACATAACATGGTTAATTATGCATGATGTTTCCAACTCAAGGAATCTATCACTTTGTTTTCTTTTCCAGGATGGTAATTGATCGTGCAATCATAATCCTTTATCAGTTCAATCCATATTTTCAGCCTCATGTTTAATTCCTTCTGAGTGAATATATACTTCAGACTTTTATGGTCAGTATATATTTGACATTTGGTTCCGTATAAATAATGCCTCCAAATTTTTAGAGAAAAAACCACAGCTCCAAATACCAAATCATGTGTGGGATAATTTATCTCATGAGGTTTAAGTTGTCTTGAAGCATATGCAATTACCTTAGCATTCTACATAAAAAAAACCAAGTCCCATCAAAGAAGCATCACTATAGATGACAAACTCACCATTTCAGGAAGGCAATGCCAAAACTGAAGCATTCACCAATCTCTTCTTCACTTCCTAAAAACAAACATCACATTCTTCTGTCCGAAAAAATTTATCCCCTTTCCGTGTTAACTTAGTTATCAGGCTAGATAACTGAGCAAAGTCCTTAAGAAAATGTTAGTAATAATCTCGTAATCTAATAAAACGATGAATCTCTGTAACATTTGTGGGTCATGTCCTTTCATCAACCACTTTTGTTTTTGCAGGATCAACTATTATTCCACCCTTATTTGCAATTTTCCAATGAAATGAAATCTGTTGCAACCAAAAATCACACTTGCATAATTTTCCATACATTTTCTTTTATTTTAACGTTTGTAAAATATCCCTTAGATGTTTTTCATGCTCCTATTTACTTTTAGGAAAAACTATAATGTCATCAATAAATACAACAAAAAACTTATCCATGAACTCATGAAATAATCTATTCATAAGATTCATGAATATAGTAGGTGAATTAGTTAATCTAAATGGCATAACAACAAATTCATAATGCCCATATCTTGTATGAAATGTTGTTTTTGGGATTTCATCCTCCTTCACCTTCAGCTGATGGTGTCTAGATCTCAATTCAATCTTGGAATCATTCTGAGCTCACTGGAGCTGATCAAACAAGTCATAGATATGAGGCAAAGGATTATTGTTTTTAACAATGATGTTATTCCAAGCTCTATAATAAATGCAAAGTCTCATGGAACCATCTTTGTTTTTAACAAACAAAACATGGGCTCCCCATGGTGAAGTGCTTGGACGAATGAAAACTTTTTCAAGAAAATCCTGCAACTGATTTTTCAATTCATGAAGTTCTATTGGATCCATACGATATCGGGGTTTTGAAATAGGCTTAGCATCAGGAACTAAGTCAATTGTGAATTAAACTTCCCCACCAGGTTTGATATCGGGTAACTCATCAGGAAATACATCAGGGTATTCATTTACCATTGGCACATCATTAATCTGTATAGTTCCCTTGCTTTCAACAATATATGAAAGATAAATTTTATTTCCATCTTTCAATAGTTTCTCAGATTCTTGATATGTTATCAATTGTATGGGTTCATTCTTGTATACACACTGAAACTCTTTCTGAAAAACAACTTCTTTAGCTCGACAATAAATTTTAGCATGATAATCAGAAAGAAAATCCATTCCCAGAATAAAATTAAACTTGAATAAGGGTAAAACAACAAGGTTTGTAGGTAAATTCTTTCCAAAAACCACAATAGAAAGGTTCTTATAATTCCTCTTTACTATAACATTTCCCCCATATTATTTTAACAAAAATTTCTGGTTTCTTTTGTTGAGGTAATATTTCCAATTTACCAGAAAATTTCTCATAGATGAAGGAATGTGTAGACACCGTATCAAACAAAACTTTAGAAAAATCTTCGTGAACAAACAAAGTACCTGATACAGATTCATTGGATGGCCTAACATCTACAGACGTAGTCGCAAAGGATCTCACTACACCTTTCTTCTTGTAGTCTAGCTTCTTTGAATCATTCAGATCTCTCTTTGTGTAGACATTTGCATAATGACCCATTTCACCACATTTAAAACACTTTATAGTCTTCTTATCAAGATTAGTCTTAGGATCATTTTCATTTAAATCTCGGGCCATATATCCGAACTTACCACATTTAAAATACTTTCCAATTTTTCTAAGACATTACCTTGGGTGTTTCTTTCCACACTTTTCACAATCTAGAAATTGGATTTTCTTACAATCATATTTCTTTGGATGATTGTTACCCATTTCTATACATCTGGACCTCTTCTTCTCATTATTTCCAAAATGCACATGTTCATCAGAAAACTCAATCTCTACCCTCTCAGCACATCAGAGAAGTTTCTCATAACTTTTGAATTCATGGAAGTCCAACGCCGTTCGATACCTTGGCTTCAATCCTGAGTAAAATCGGTTGATTTTTCTATCAAGATCCAGAATAATATTTGGATCATACCTCACTAGTCAAGTGAAATTTTCTTCATACATGTCCACTGAATCCTCCTTCATCTGCTTCAATTCAAGTAATTTCTTCTCCATTCTAAGTCGCATCTCCTTATGAAAAATATTTTTCAAGGAAAAGACTTTTAAATTCATCCCACTCTAAGGCATCAAAATCCTATCTACCCCTGATATTCCTTACTATTAACCACCACTGATCAACTTCCCCTTACAAATGATAAATGGAAAGTATTACCTTTTTATTGTCTGAATATCCCATAACATCGAATATCTTTTCACTGGATTTGATCCATCCTTCAAATGCTACTGGGTCATAAGATACACTGAAAGAAGGGGGGTGTTGTCTCATAAAATGTTCCACTATTGTCATGTTCTGTTGTGGTTCCTATGGTTGTTCTCGATCATGGATTCCACCACCATTTATTTCCTATGTTAGCTGATTCATTACTATCAAAAACTGCAAGGTTCCAATCCCTACCATTCCAGGCACAAGATCTAGAAGGATGTCATTCTATCGGTGCCTCTCTTCATCAGCATCCATGTTCCTTATCTAGGAAACCATTTTGAAAAAACATATCTTAGATGAATCAACATGGTAATATTTTAATTCTATATCATTTAAAATTAACCATAGAGTGAAATTCATTTATGTTATTCTATTAACATCAGCCTAACCCCTAATATAATCTAAACTGTCCTCTGATACAAACTATAAGGACCTGGCCTTATAACATACATAATCTTGAATTTAGTAAAAAAAACACTTCCTTTTACATTGACGATCTTTTCAATTTTAGATCATTAGAGAATATGGACAATACATTCATAACATTACACATTATTAAAGAGTGGATACCATAAAAAAAGTATCCATTTTTTTAAATTATAAATCATTAAAATTTAAACATGACTCCTAGAAAATTATTAAAAATATAAAATGGATTCCATCATTGTCTTAAACAACCATTAACCTGTGAAAAGTATTTAAAAATTTGGGATGATCACAAAATCTAAGTAAGGGATTGAAAAGAAGGAAAGCGAACATTAGTCCGTGAATACTCGTAACGTATGAAAGCATTTTCAAAAGACATGCTTGTCACCCATATATACTTACTTTTTGTAACATGATATTTACAAAAGATCTATACAAAACATGATAAAATAAATATAATCTTAAAGTTATCTTAGGTAATTACTTATATAATATTTTAACACTCTCGTCTTCCTTATAAATTATAACCCTCACTGCTACCTTATAATTTATATAACCATCACAGTTACACATGGAGAAACCATATGTATGACCTCAGACATACTCATACCCAATGAATTATAGGGAAAGATAGGTCCCACCATTCATCATAAAAAATTGTCAACAACTAGTACATAATCATACAACATGAAAAATATCATAAAAACATTACTTTTGAACCTTGTAAAACAGATTTTTAAAAGAGGATTTTAAAAGGAAAGTCTAGTATAAATATTATATAATAGAAGTGAAACTTAATAGAGTGGATGGAATATGTAAAAACACTGTAAATACAAATAATTCATAATAATATAATCAAAACCCATCACACAAAAAATTTTAATAACACATAAATAACGAAGTAGAAGGTTAACCCAAAGAATGGAAATTGGGTTATGAATTCCCTTACATCGAGTTTGTATTACTTAAAACATGTTTAAAATTTTTGTATAGTGGTTAAAAGAGTGTTATTAGTATTTTAAAGAAACATTTTCATGTTTATAACATCTTATATTATCATTTCATAACATCATTTCACCCTTTAATTGTTAGTATTTTGTTCCTTGAACTATTTTTGGATGAGTTCTTTACATAATTATCATGATTGGTTCATGGGGGATGTTCTTGTCGATTAGAAGTGAAACTCCATAATTGTTATGGTGTAGCATTTAAATATATCCATTAACATAAATTATACAATTTATCATTTTGAATTATTACCTGAGGATGATTCATAATTTAAAACATTAGTGATGTTCGTTTAGATCATTTTAGTGGTTCTTTGATAATAACGACTTCATTTTGTTTTATAAATTAAAACCATGTGTAAAAAAGAATTCCAGAACCATTTATGAGACATAATACATATATTATAACCTATTTCATCCATAAAAATGGTTTTATGACCAAACTTGAAGGAATTAATGCAAATTGAAATCACATCGTCCATGATGTCGGTAATTCGACACATCACGGATAATGTTTTTAATTCATTGAACAAGTGGCAGAAGAGAAGAAGATTGATGATGAATTTCCCATGAACATGAGAAAATCAAGAATATACAAGAGTATAGATCTTTTATGCCTCTTGGTTATGAGGGGGTGAGGAAAGAAGAAGAAAATAAATAAATATTGAAATAAAAGAAAACTTGAGAAATTTCTCGTGAAAATTCGACAGCCTAACGACGTCTCTTAATATTTCATAAAAACGGTTTGATGAGAGAAAGGGGATATCTCATCAATATTACATAATATGGACAGTAATGGGGGATATTTAATGAAATATCCCAACATAAGGCAAAGGAATGCGAAGAAAATAACATAAAATGAAAGAAAATAATGAAAATAAAAGAGGATGTTTACCTCTTGATCTCTTCTCCTTGAGATCCTTCTTAAGGGATTCAGTTTTGGTCTTTTGGTGAGACCAGTAGCTCAAGTACGTGGGGAAGAGACTTGGGAGGAGTATTGGGCATAACATAGGCATGTATTAAGGCTTGAGAGGGGTGGGAAGAAGAGGGGAGTGAGGGTGGTATTTATAGTGGAGGAGAGGAGGCAATTTTCATTTTTTAGTCATTATTATAGTATTGTTGGCCAAGATTTTGAATAGTCTAAGTTCATGTGACCTAAAATAGTAATAATGGCATGTGAGTTCAGAAAAAGTGTCCTTTCATCACTTATGTTGTCATAAATAGTGTATTTTAATGATAATTTGATTATACGGTATTTTATCGTATTTCACTATTCATAAAAAAACAAGAATTTTAGAAAAATCCCAAAAATTTACCTTAAACATTTTTTGAAATGTTTAATTAAATAATGAAGTATATTTTTTGAAAATAAATTTCTAAATATTATTAATTTAATTTTTAAATAAAATCATACTTAATTCAAAAATTAACAATTCTAATTCTATAACAAATTATATATCATGATGAAAAATTAACCAAGATGTTATTATCTTAAAGACTTAAGAAAATAAAATAATTATAAAATTTACTATTCATTATGGTCATATTACTATTCATATTACTATTCATAAGGATATGTTACTATTCACAAAAAAACAAGTTGGTTTCATCAGACTTCCAATAACATACTGAACACAATTGTAGATGATAGTTTCTGGAAATCCAAAACATATAAGTTGAACAATTATGTTTTAAGGAAAGTTATAAATATCTAATAAAAACAAAGTTCCATGCATTTCTATTTATTTTTAGAAAAACTTGGAGTTTTACACTCAGCTTGGAGGCATGTTGTGGTATATGGGATAGGGAGGCTCGAATGTGATGTAATCCTGAGATGGATGAGCCTCGAGGGATTTTGTGGTATGTGGGGTAGGGAGGTTTGGTTTTTGTGACAGCAGTTGACGCCTGGAGTGGCGATATGCATTGATATATGCATATGGGTGTGGGGGAGGACATCAGAGATAAAGAAATGGGTTGAAGTTAGGCTTACCCATTGTTATGAAAGCTGGATGCTTATTGAATCTATTGTTTGTTTATCTTTATTACTTTCCCCACTACTTGAGACAGATAGTTGCGTTTGGTTACTCTCTTTCCACAGGAGGTGAAGAAACATGGCATATTCCACGTTCTTTCCGTGTTTATTTCCTCATGGTTGGACTGGTTTACTCTCCTTCTATAGGTGGAAAAGGCTCGATGAGTAGTTTATCCACTCACTTACCCTTATGTTTGGGGAGTTTATAATGTTTTCCTAGAGAAACTAGTGATATGGAAAGTATTTTTGTTAAATAAGTGAATAAATGTTTAACCCTTGGGGTTAGAGTTGCTGGGATACAATGTTGCGGTTGAAATTCTGAGAAGTCGTGGACTTGGTTTGGTTATTCCTGGAGGGGCATGGATCTCTATTGAAATTGTAATGTGATTTGATGTGGAAATGATAATGGTTAATTAATGGTTAAGAATTAATTAACGTAAAGTTAAACTAATAAAAAGGATAAATTAATTTAATGAAACTCTTTAAATGGTTGTGTGCTTATAGGATATATAGACTTAGCAGTGCCAGTTGGGTGTCTGAGAGACGTTAGATGCAGTTGAGTCTGAAAATAGGTTTTCTCCATAGTGTTGTTGTAAGCTATATTATTTCCTGTACATTTTAAGTTTCTATACACTACTCCACCATGTCGGTTAGGGAAACTGACACCCCAAAAATTCTAAGTCCTGGAGAGGGGGGTGTTTTCACCAACATTCCAGTGGGAGGATTGATGAATGACTACCCCCATTGGCCATGCTCTCTTCTCTTGGTAGTTACTTATTCCGGTATGCATAACGGTTAGTTTTTCCAATATATGTGTGTAGAGGGAAGTAATGGATTGTGGTTATTTTACACAAATATATTCTGGATATAGATTCCTAATGACTACTATAGGTATAACATGTATAGGTTTTGCTGGATTGAGTATCCTTACATGGTGTATGCGAAATGATGTCTTAAGGTATAATACATGACATAAGATATATGTTATGAAAGCTATGATGGCTCCCAAAAACTATATGGTTACTTTTGGTTATGTGGATGGGGTGATGTGTTGCAGGAGGTGCTTATTGTGGTGCTTTGATAAGGTGTCTACAGGCTAACCTATTTGGAGAGAGACTCTTAGGACATGTGATGTTGGGTAGAGTGACAAACCAGTGGGAATGTAGTACCGATACACCCTTGATATTTTTTATTATATTCATTGCTATTTTATGTGATACTTGGTCATAGTAGTCATGGTGAGGCTGAGAACTTAGTATACCCATTTTGGTGGGAAGTTAGTTTCATTAGTTGATTACTATGCTTTATCTTGATTTCTTTACTATTGCACAAGAGGCTATTTGGAGGATCCTACTTAGAATACTGTTATACTCACCCTATGTATAAATAAATAGTTTTTAGGTCAATTGGAGTCGGTTGGAGATCAGGATGGTTACTACTAGATTGGGGTTGTACAAGAGCTGTTTGGGTTTCATGGTCACTGCCATCTTTACTTTCATTTGGAACATGCAGTTTTCTCTTTTAGTTGTAGTGGTTTTTGCATGAAATTGCATTTATGTACTTCAATTTTCTTTTATATTTTAGTCTAATCTAGATTTTTTTGTTTTATATCTTATCTCTCACTTCTTTATGTGTTTCTCTTTGATTGTAATGTCTCATATCTGCATGTTTATTATACCCTTGGTGCTAGTTGCCAACCCGGGGCCTACTGGAGGTGGGACTCAGGGGTCATTATATATCTTCTCCCATTGTCAGACCAGAATGGGTACACTTTGTGGGGATTGGGTCATGACAGAGTGGTATTAGAGGTCATGTTGAGGGATAAGATGATATTTTGGAGTTAGGCACAAACGAGGTTGCATGGGTTGGTTGGGCAATGGTGCCAGCTATGTTTTGTAGGCACTGTAAACATGAGAGAATTACTGAGACACAGATATTTAGGGCTCCATGTGATATGATGCACAAACCTTTAAGCTTATAGTGACTACTAAATGAAGTGATGCTGGTTTTAGGGTAGAGTCCTAGTAAATGATCATGCATCATTCTTTTTTACACCCATGTTTGAACGGGGAAACCTTGGAATATGTTAACCTAAAATGAATAAAATAAAATAATTAATTAATGTTAATCTCTTCTATATTTCAGGTTTAGGATCTATACCTATTTATTCTTTTGTAGTTTTGACTCTAGGTTAACTTCCTCGTATGGTTCACGCAGAAGACGTTCAATAGGTTGTTCCTGCAGATCACCACACACCTTTTAACCTTTAATATAGTCAATATTCTTTCTAATAACATTCCAAATACTCTTCTCCCTGTCTGATATATACTTCTATAAAAAAAGATCAATTCTATGTTGTTTAAGGAGTCCTTCAAAGAAGTGATATTCAAGAGGTAACTTTCTCAAATCATCTCTTTTAATTTCATTTCTTCTTCAATCTACTCCCCACCTCTTTAATCCATATAATCATAATAAATCCAGTATCATGTATATAATTTTTTTTCAAATTTAATATCTTTTTTCCACCCATTTTCTCATCTTCTATTTTACAAATAAATGAAGCTCTTGTCCAAATTATGGCGGTTTATCATCCCCATGGATAATAGTTTTTTCCCTTTACCGAATTTAATCCTAGTAATAAAAAAATTATTATGATTAAATAATATTTTAACATGTATATTATAACTTTATTTATGTTTTTAAACTATTATATATACATAATATTAAACAATAAATCAAAAATAGTTCACGATGATCGGATAACCTCTAAAATAGACTAAACATTTATCATTAACATTTTATCACTTGAATCATACTCATATAAGAAAAAAATGATATATGGGACTATTTACACTTATGGAATTGAATTAATACCATATAATTTCACTTCTATAGAATTATTCCCATTTTAAAGGATTTTGATAAATATACACAAGTAAACATACCATGAAACCATAAAAACGCATGCTCTCGGAATGAAAAAAATTGAACTTTATAACTCATAAAGATAGCCATAAATGTAATTTTTAAAATTATAATATATAAAATACATGTATTATAGGTTATTAATTAAATAATTAATTTAAATAATTTTATTATATATGATATTAAGTGAAATTTCACAATACTTTCGGACATAAGGTAATGGATCTCTCTAAACCACCATTTTTTCCATTGGTTTATGATTTATTTGTTTTTTTATTCATATATAATTATCCTAAATTATTTTCATATTCTCTAAAATGTGTATATATATCATATAATCTTTATTTTTTTGGAGAAATACATGTTTTAAAATATTCCATTCTCAATTTCTCTTCAATAAGTAAGCCTCATTAAATGGAACATCTTAGATTCTTACCCATGTTCAAATACATTCGACAAACTATTTTAATCCCCAAATATTTTTCTAGAATAAATAATTTTATCATGAATTTTTTTTAGTTCGTCTTTGGTTTTATATAAAAAATTATTCCTTTTATCTCTTTAAGGACTCTTGAATATTTACCCTTAAACCACAACAAAGTGGCACATTTCTAAAGTTTCATAAATACTATTTTTCATGTATTTAAATTAGTTGGAAATTAATATTCACGATATATTATTATTTCTAATTTATTATTTATTAAAAAATATTTAGATCCACTCTCTTATGGATACCATTATTATACACCATTTGGTTATGCCATCTGACATCATTACAATGCATATTTAATTCCATGGGTTATTATTATTTTTATACTTTATGTTTCATTTCTTATTGTTCCATACATTTTAATGAAAATATTTTGATATGTGTTCCTAGATAGTGATCCAATGCATTGGGTAATGTTTTAGTGTCTTGAGACATCATGTATGGGATTAAAGAGTAAACCTAATTCATTATGGGACATTTTCCACCATGTGATATAGTATTGGTAGTTATCCTTGACTCATGTTTATGTCATGTTATATGTTTCTTCAACATTAAAATATTTCCAAGATCATATTATTCCATGTTATATATGTTATTCTACTATAAGTTTATTCATGATCGAGGCCTTTTATATTATCATGTTATTTATTATAACTCAGGTTTTATGATTTCATTCCCATGTTTATTACATTACTAGAATTTTTAGCTCATCTCTTTTTTATAAGGGTTCCCCAGGTTATCCTATGTATTAATAGGATCTCAAGTGGATTTGAGAGATCCTTAAAGTGATTAAATAAAGGATTTTTTAGTTTCATGTGTTATTACCTTGTTCATATTCGTCTAAAGACACTATAATATTCAATCCTTATTTTTAAAAACAGATTATCTTCAGGTAACATTATGTGTAAAAGTCTAGGGTCACTATAAAAAAAGTTTTCTATGATCATTTCAATGGTCAAAGAATTTGGTAAATCTCAATTAACTCTTTGTTTATCATTTTATTCTTTTAAATTCAGCTGAAATTTCAGTTTTATATTATATAATATTACTTGATTCACCAAAGGTTACTTATCATTCTAATTATCATTTTGTAACTAATTCAAGGAATATATTCAATCCTTATTAAGACTCATCTCTTTAAATCCCATGTTATATTCAAGTATCATAATTTAATAATCCTTATAAATCATATAGTTTTTAAATAATTCAAAACACTATCCATGTTTTCAAGGCATCATGAACTATGATGTGGAAAATCTTCCTTTCGTTCATGTAAACAACCCCTTTATACTTACACAACATTGCAAACTATTTTATATTGTACTCTCAACATGAATTACAATTGATCAAATTCTCAGTGTGATATTTAGATCACCAAACACCAACTTTTAATCATATAAGTAAATTATTCAATTCATAATTTAATTCATCCTGATATTTATTATAATATTCATGTATCAGCAAGTTCTAAATTTTACCATGTACATGAATCAGAAACTCCATCTAGCCAAATGACTTGTATTTAACATCGAATAACTCATATGAAGATTCTAAATTACACATACATAGGTGCAATGACTTATGTATAACTATGGAATAACTCATACACTGGGTCTAATGACTCATACATAGTCACAATGATACTTATGAAAATATTGATGATTATCACATAGATGAAAAGTGAATCATACGTAGGTAAAAAATACTATTAGGATAGACTAAAAAAGGTGCTTATATATGGTAAATGACTCAAATGAAAATTACAAATTTTTTATAGTATCAGTATCCCAATACTGAAAATGACTCAGATGCACATGAATTTTCTTAAATAGAACCATTAAAAATATTTATAGATTATTCAAAAATCATATAAGAGTTCTATAAATCCTTCTCTATATCTTATCAATCAATTAAAATTAACATAAAATTCTATCCAAATAATCTCTCTCTATTGGATAGTCTTCCAACATTTTTTTTTGACAATTTTCTTATTAAGAAAGACATCCACTATGCAGCCATCCCTAACATGGATGTTTTTTTTCGTAACATCATTTTCTTTTATTTATCAAATATATTAAATAGAAAATATCTTTAACATCTCATAACACTCTATATTTCATAAGATAATGTATAAAACACTTTTATATTTTGTACATGTCTTCGAATTTAAGAATAAATCACCAATAATCATCACATGTTAAGTAGTATTGTTTAAAAATAAAATATCATCCTATAAAGTGTCTAACATCTTGTATATAGAACATAAATATAAATACAAATATTCATAAATAAGTCATAAAATCTATTAAATAAATATAAATTAAAATGTGGGATCCCTAAGAGCACTTGAAAGTTCCAGGGTATAGTGAATGCATTAGGTGGAGGCCATATTTTTGGGTTTTCATCAACATCAATGGATAAATATAAATATTTTGATGCATGTACCACTAATTTTCATATATAGGAATATTCACATTTATTTTATAATTATTTTATGTATATAAATACTTTGACTGTATTATTCTTCTTGATCAACTTTCTATCACTTCTCTTACTGCATTGTCATTATGATAGGGATTCCAATTTATAATCCATTTATATATACTCCGACATTTCCTAAAAATATATAAATACTGTTCTGGATATATTAGGTGCTAGAGTAGAATAATCATGTGATTCACATCACTCATTATTGATGAAAATGAGGATCTCTCGATTTATATCTCAGTTCTTGATAAGAGAGAACGAGGTAATTCTCTCCCTGTATTGAGATAAAATTTATAGCATTATCAATGAATAATTTCAAAAATGATATATTTTAGATTATAAAGTTAGGTATAGATAAAGAAAATTTTATGATGTCCCTTATCATTTTATTTAATCTAATTAATTCCCCATTTAAAATATAACAATAATATTATTATTATATACCATGAAACATTTTTAATCTAATATATTTTCATAAAAAAATAATTTAATATTTATTTAATGGAATTAAATAAATCATTTTTATTGGATAATTAAATTGAAACCACATTCTTCGAAAACATTTATCTGACCATAAATAATAAAAAATATTCATTCGATAAAATAAAATAAATATTATATTCACTCAATGATAGAGAAAATATTTTCAATTAATTTATATTGAATATCATTGTTTTAAACCCACAAAATTGTTCCTCTAAGATGAATTTTTTCATTTTTTCGATAATGGTGTTATTTTGAGCTGAATAGTAAAAATTGGCCATTTTGGATTTTTAACAGTTTTAAATTATTTCGGTAGTTTGGCCATAACATTATCTACACTGATCCAAATTAAAAATTTCGTTCTTTTCCAGATTCTACACATCCAGGGATTCATTTAATATATTTGGACTAAAATCTGAATCTGCCATATGGAAGCTCAAAAGAAGCTCACAAGTTGGCTCAAGAAAACTGTTTTCAGTTCCGCCTAGTTTTGATGTGGGATCCATAACTCATCCACTGTGGCCCCAGAGCTTGTGAAATTCGGTGGGTGGACGCGAAAGGGGTTTTGGGGCATCTTTTATTAAGGAAGAACCGAGTGAATTTGCCGGTTATGGGGTCATTAAAGCACCCTAATCCGGAGGATTTTGTTTTGGAGAGTCTGACTGGACAGAATAAATTCTCATAGTAAAACGGACATAACTCTCGGAATACTTGTCCAAATCTGCTAGAATTTTGAGGGGACACGTCCAAGGTCATTGTGAACAACATTAAATAAGGGATAAACGCGTGAAGATGTCATTTAATGGGGCTAAAACGCGTCGACATTCGGGGGAAGCATTCTGGCTATAAAAGGAGGAGAGCTCCACCCTCTCAAAGCATCCATTCTCCACCCCATTCCTTCTGGGACACCAAGAAGCAGAACTTTTCAGCTTTCTCTTTTACTTATTTTATGTTTCATAGTTCTCTAATGCCTTCTTCTTCCCCATTCAACTTGATTACCCTTACCAAGGTGGGGTAAACTTTTGAAGTGATTGGGGAAGGGTTGGTTTTCTACATTGTAATGCTTGAGTTCTTGAACGCAATTGAATAAATTTCTTTCTTCTTCAAAGTTGTTTTCAATTTATAATAGAAGATTTTATTATCAAGTTCGATCGTTCTTGAATATTAATTCCGTTAATTATTTTTGCCTTGGTAAAATAATCAATATCTCCCTCCACTAATTTTTGGTTTATATATGATGGAATAAACCAGGAATTAGTGGTGAAGTACTCGACGATCGTTAGTACGTATAAAAGGTGTAGTGAATGTTCTTGATTGTTTGGGACAAACAAAACCCGATCGGGTATTGCCCATTTAAATTAAGGATATTCAATACAACTATTTTACAAATGGAAGGAGAGTTGACCAACCCAAGATCTTGGTATGTTTTTCTCTCACAATAATAATTTCACCAAGGAAGTGAAAGGAAACGATTATGGAAACTCACTTTAATCAACAAAGAAGAAGAGGTTTGAATTAAATTGAACAAGGATAACATTAAAATTAGGAAACCGACCCTGACCTAATCACCCTTTTAAATATCATAGTTTTTCAATCATTTTAATTTCAAATTTCATTTCAAAAACAAAACATTTTTTACCCTCGTTTTAAAGTGACAACTCGTTTTGTGTGCACTCCTCTTCATGAGTCATCCTAGGTAAACCACTTAACTACATTTTAACTTAAGAAATAATTGTTTTTCCACGCCCTATGACAGGCGTGTGTCAAACTTGGCGCCGTTTCCGGGGAGGCTCAACACTTTCACACACCGTTATTCATTAAAAAAAACAAAAAAAATCATAAATTTCAAAATCTAAAAAAAACTTTTTGTTCATGTTGTATTTCAATGGTGATTATTTTGCATGGACTGACCAATCTCAGGTGCCAGAAAATGTTTGCAATGAAATTGATGCTCAATTTCATAGGATTAGTGATAATGTTCAAAAATTGGAGAGCCAAATTTAATGGATTGCTGAATATGTACGCACATCCCAAGAGAAATCCAAACCTGAGCCTGAACCTGAACCAGAACGAGTGGTGGAAGAGATTTCACCGATCACATTTTATATTAATGAACCTGAGGCAGGTGAGAAAGAAATTCTAAAGGAACTTATCACATCATCCCGCACTCAACCATTGCTCAAGGAGGTCCCAGAAGTACACATTCCAACTGATGTAATGATGGGAGGTCAACATTTTTTCGAAGAATCTTGGAATAACATTGTCGAAGATAACATGAAACATGATCTTCCCATGCTTGATATTGAACAATCAGTACCTTTTGACCTCACTATTTCTTTGGAAGATGAAGAAGAAGATGCACCTACTGAGATGGAGTTTCCAATGGTCCTATTAGATGAAATCAATTTCCAAGCTGACTTACTTGAAAGGGAAGATTTCTTTATTGATTCGTCCTGTTTTAATTTTATTCAAACTGAATTGTTTTCTGACTTCTCCATTCCTGATATTTCAGTTACAACACAAATGTATCAGGCCTTGGATGATATGAAAGATACCACTGAAGTAGTGGTGATCATGGAAGAAGATCTGGAGAAGGTGGCAGTGGTGCGACTACCTCCTCAACAAAAATTTGTATACCATATAGAGGAGGACACCACCAAAGTTAACAGGGAGCACCCTTATCTTTTATTCCCTCCCACTTCGAACCTCAAATTTATTCTTTATTCATTCTCAGTGGTTGATAACATTCTTATCTTATTTGGGTTTCTCTACTTTCAGTGTTTAATCCTGGACATCGGGAAAACTCATATGTGGTGGTTCATCTCAAAGAAACAACACCCACCTTCTGATCGGGGATCTGCGAAAAATCCCCGCTTCATTAACTTGGTGTCGTTGCCAGGGAGGTAGTGCCACAAACTAATTTTAAATATTTGACTTTTTTCAATTTAAAAAAAAATCTTTTTCCATGTTGTTTTCAAATGATTATTTCTTTAATTCATGGAACAATTACCCACCAGTGAGAGAACCAATTATTGAATCACCTTGTTCTATAGATTATAAAGTTTCTTTCTTGGCTAAAAAAATTCGGGGAGCTCGAATCCAAATCATCACAGAGGATGAATTCAAGGATCTCATTGAAAACCTTAAAGAGAACCTCGAATACCCAGTGTTTGAGGGATTGGCCAGAGAATTAATTAAACTTCAGGATTATTTTATGGAATTTTATCAAGACATAATCAATTTACAACACCAAGAAGAAGAAGTTCACAAGGATATTGAATCCCAATTTGAAAGAATTAGTCAAACAGTTCAAAACATAGAGACCTCAATATAGTGTATTGTGGAACAAGTACATGCATCCCAGGATCAACAACAAATGGAGCCCGAACAAGAACCATAACCCGAAAAATTGATGGGAGAAGTATCCCCACAAATCCTTCAAGTTGAAGAACCCATGGAAGCATTGATGAAATTAAAAGAAGATCCATTGAACCCATATCAATCAATGTTGGATGAGATTGATGAAGAAGATTTAGCAATTGAAATACATATGGGAGATAAAAAAGATCAGGATAACTTCTGGAATGAGTGTGAGGAACTTTTTGAGCCAACTATTCCTCATAATGTATATGATTCAACAAAATTGAAGGAAGAAGCCAACAAATCAGTGAAATTTGAAGAGAAGATAGAGGAGTCTGAATACCTACCTCTATCTAGGGAAATTCAACATCAAGAAGCACCTCCCATTGAAGAACCAATTAAAGCCAAACAAGATCAGGGAGTCAATATTTTCATAAACTCATTATCTTTGGATTTTTTTGAAACTAAATTGAGTATTTAATCCCCTTCTTTTAATTTTTCAGATTCAGCCAACACATGTATTTCCTTGGAGGAAGAAGATGAAAAAGAAAAGTCATCCATGGAGGAAAATCTAGAGCTCCCCAAACCTATTGAACAAATAATGGAGGGAGTACAAGATAAGTTCAAAGTGGATTTTCTAGAGGAAAATGAGACACAAGATACTTAATTTGAAAGGGAAAAATTTGATATTGATTCTTCAGGCTTTAATTTTTTTCAAATAGAGTTAAACTCTGACATTCCATTTGATTTTTCCCCAGATGTATCATCCCTTCAGCAACCACTGGAGAATAAAGAAGATGTTGTTCATGCGGAACCCAAGAAAGAGGAGGACTCATTCATTGTCCTAACCCCACCATGCATGTTTTATCTCATTATAATGAGGGTGGACTTGGTGAATTTTATCAATGGAGTCCTCAAGAAAAAGTAAGAAGTTCATCCTGGAAGGAAATGTTTTTGATGGTTCATGAGAAAGAAACCTCACCCACCATCAGATTGGGGATAACTTATTAGAACTGCCCCTCTGGAGGCAGTCAAAACCCTAGGCCCACTTAGGGGATTATACCAAGATTTATCCTTTTTTTTCTTATTCAATTTTTGTTTTCATTTCTTTTAAAAAATTTCTTATGTTATGTTATTTACTTTTTTAGGTTTTCAAAGAGAAACACTTAGGAGTCAAACTCAACGTTGCATTGCTAATAAGTCAGGTTGTACCTCTCTTTCACACTTTCTTGCTGTTGTGATTCAATCAGAAATCTACTTACATGTTAAATCCACTTGAATGCATCGAGGACACTACATCAGTTCAGTGTGGGGGAGGGAACCTTTGTAGTATAGGATTTTTATTTGATGTTTGTTTTCAAAAATAAAAATAAAAAATTGTGTTTTTTCAAATTTTTGTGTATTTATTTTTCAATATTTGGTGTGTTTATAAAACTTTTGAGCTAAAATGATTATCAATACCATTTTTGAAACCCATGTCAATGAGTAAACCAGTTTATTTCATGAAACTGATCTTAAATGAATGCTGAAATAACTTTGTTTCAAGTTTAAATCTTTTGGAAATTCATGAAAAGTACACTGATTTTTGAATCTCATGCCATATTTCACTGTCTATATCTTTGAAATAACTTTCCTGCGAGGCTTCTAAACTATTTTTTTCATATTCTTTTCATTCACCTCATTTCTTGAGATAACCAGACCATGCTTGCTTTAACTAGAATTGGATTTATTCATTTCAAAACTTGAGGGTTGTGGTATGTGTGTTTTAAATGATTGAGGCATTTATTTTGTTTGAAGCCCCCTTTTCAAAATAATCCTTTTCATTATGGACCACCTTTACATTTATCCTTCATTGTAGACCCTAGTAGCCATGAATTGCCTGTTAGGTTAGCCACATTACAAGCCAATTTTCCCTATCATACCTACACTGGAAGTAAAATTGCATGATCTAGTTGAACTTAAGTGTGGGGGAAGATGTCTTGTGGTGTACTACCTCATTTGGTTATACTTTGGGTGGAAAATAAATTGTGGAAGAGATGTGTGTGATGCTGAAAAATTATTCTGATGAAAGTTGTGCCTTTTCTGGAGCTTTTATGACAAGAGAAGCTGTTCCTTTCTAGAGCTTCCAATGTAAAAAGAAAGTTGTGCCTATCTGGAGCATTAAAAAAAATTATGTTTGAAAAGATTGAAATGTTTGCTGCTGAGCTGATCGAATGACGATGGAGACTATTTTCAACAAATGGTAAGTGAAGGAGAACATATTTGAGTGAAAACTAGAATCTTGCAATTTTGCTTCAATAAGAGCTAAGCCTTCCATTTTGGGCCTCAGAACTTTTAACATCTAAATCCTACCAACCGGAACCCACAAAACAACCCTGAAAAGTCCTCATGAGAAACACATGTCTTTGACTCACATCGGGTTGAGAAATAGGAATTTATCAAACCTATGGTGATTCTTGTGTGAGTTTGGATGAGAAAAGCCTTGTTCAACCTTTACATTTGTGAGATGAGAGAAAATTCATGTGAGGTAGGTGTTTTGTGTGCATGGGACAAGAAATGAAGTGGAAATATATTAAAATCTTAAATAGAGAACTTGAAATAACAGTTTTTGAGGAGTCATGATATCTTTTGGTTTCTTGAAATTGGTTTGATTGATCTCATTGATATGTGTTTTGGATTTGATTTGATTTTTACTTATCCAGGAGTCCAAGAGCTAAGTGTGGGGGAATTAATAGAGAAAATATTTTCAATTAATTTATATTTAATATCATTGTTTTAAACCCACAAAATTTTTCCTCTAAGATTAATTGTTTCATTTTTTTTGATAATGGTGTTATTTTGAGCTGAATATTAAAAATTGGCCATTTTGGATTTTTAACACTTTTAAATTATTTCAGTAGTTTGGACATAACATTATATACACTGATCCAAATTGAAAATTTCTTTCTTTTCCAGATTCTACACATCTAGGGATTAATTTAATATATTTTGACTAAAATCTGAATCGGCCATATGGAAGCTCAAAATAAGCTCACGGTTTGGCTCAAGAAAACTGTTTTTAGTTCTGTCTAGTTTTGATGTGGGATCCATAACTCATCCACTGTGGGCCCAGAGCTTGTGCAATTCGGTGGTTGGACGCGAAAGGGGTTTTGGAGCATCTTTTATGAAGGATGCACCGAGTTAATTGGCCATTTATGGGGTCATTAAAGCACCCTAATCCGGAGGATTTCGTTTTGGAGACTCTGACTGGACAGAATAAATTCTCATAGTAAAAGGGCCATAACTCTCGGAATACATGTCCAAATCCGCTGGAATTTTGAGGGGACACGTGCAAGGGCATTATGAACAACATTAAAGAAGCGCTCAATGCGTGAAGATGTCATTTAATGGGGCTACAACGTGTCGACATTCGGGGGAAGCATTCTGGCTATAAAAGGAGGAGAGCTCCACCCTCTCAAAGCATCCATTCTCCACCCCATTCCTTCTAGGACACCAAGAAGGAGAACTTTTCAGCATTCTCTTTTATTTATTTTCTTTTTCATAGTTTTCTAATGCCTTATTCTTCCCCATTCAACTAGATTACCCTTACCAAGGTGGGGTAAACTTTTTGAGTGATTAGGGAAGGGTTGGTTTTCTACATTGTAATGCTTGAGTTCTTGGATGCAATTGAATAAATTTCATTCTTCTTCAAAGTTGTTTTCAATTTATAATAGCGGATTTTATTATCAAGTTCGATAGTTCTTGAATATTAATTCCGTTAATTATTTTTTCCTTGGTAAAATAATCAATATCCCCCTCCACTAATTTTTGGTTTATATACGATGGAATAAACCAGGAATTAGTGGCGAAGTACTCGACGATCGTCAGTACATGTAAAAGGTGTAGTGAATGTTCTTGATTGTTTGGGATAACCAAAACCCTATCGGGTATTGCCCAGTTAAATTAAGGATATTCAATACAACTATTTTACACATGGAAGGAGAGTTGACCAAACCAAGATCTTAGTAAGGTTTTCTCTCACAATAATAATTTCACCAAGGAAGTGAAAGGAAACGATTGTGGAAACTCACTTTAATCAACAAAGAAGAAGAGGTTTGAATTAAATTGAACAAGGATAACATTACAATTAGGAAACCGACCCTGACCTAATCACCCTTTTAAATATCATAGTTTTTCAATCATTTTAATTTCAAATTTCATTTAAAAACCAAAACATTTTTTTACCCTCGTTTTAAAGTGACAACTCGTTTTGTGTGCACTCCTCTTCAGGAGACATCCTAGGTCAACCACTTAACTACATTTTAACTTAGGAAATAATTGTTTTGCCACTCCCTACGACAGGCGTGTGTCACTCAACATGAAAATAAATACTTATTTTAATATTAGCACAACTCAAATAAGATATTTATTTTATCTTATTCATTAAACTTGTGAATAAATACATATTATATTTAATATCTTTAGAATAATTAACCAAGAGATCAAATTCAATTCCAATATTCTAAACACGAATATCTTGTGATTGAATTTTAATGATCAAATTTTACTTGAATAAATATTATTCCACATGTTAGGAATAAAATTATTCATAAAATTACATTCAGTGGAATTTTTTGAGATTTTGGATACACTTAATGTATAACCCTCTTGGTCCCTTTTTCAATGGAAATGAGTAGAACTTATTTAAAGTCCAATATTAGTTTCTAGGAACATGTCATGGAACCCATAATGAAATAAGTGAGTTTAGAATCTATAAAAACCTTCCTACAAATGACAGCATATAATACAATCCATTTTTCAATTGACGTATCATCAAGTAGGATGTATACTTATTCCATAACCCTATATCATTGATTTATCATTCTTTGAATTTTAGAAATGAATATGTTTATAAACTACCATGTCCATGGATTGTTTTTCATATATTTTTATTTCAATCAAAGGTTCATTTGTATATTTATATATTAATATAGTTTGGGAAAATAATTTATCAACCATTCAATTAATTCCACATCACTTTTGACACAACCGATACATTCTACATTAAGAAAAGTCAATTTTTGTATTGTTTTCATCCACACATCAAGGTATGCAATGCATAATACACATTAATAATGATTTAAATTATAAGTTCCAATACACATATTCATAGATAGGGATATCAAATTACACTCCAAACATGTGGAAGTTATGTTGATGTGTCTTTCCTCATGACTTCCATTCATGGATACCACCAGGAATGATCTTTATGAGAAGAAGTATCAATGATTATGAGCCCTCAGTGCTTGATGCTAAAAAATCATCAATATACTTTGAGACATATTTATCTGGACCATAAGAAATATTTATATAATAATATTTCCATATAATTTCTATGTTCTCATTATATCAGGGAACTAATATAATTTTTTTGAGGTGATATATATTCTAAGAACATTATCTCATTAATATTGTATAGACGAATAATAATTATATGAAAAGATATTTATATTCTAGTAATTAAAAGTATAAAATCAATTGGTTATAGGTCCCTAACTACAACATTACTCTTGAATTTTACTATTTTATTTAGGAATTTCCTATATTTTTTGTATTTTTTCCTTAAGGTTCATATAAAATACCTTCTAAATAACTTATTTAGTTTTCCTATATTTTATAAAAATATGCATGTTTTCTTTCCCTAGGAAGAATTCATAGAAACCTATAATGATTTTGGTAAAGCCTTTGTTTTCAATACCCCTCTTTTACTTCTTTAGTGTTGTTTCATCTTATATTAATAAAATATACAATTTTATTTATTTATTCTACCCTTGAATATAAGAATTAATGTTTTCCCTTAATTTTTAGGAACCTCCTTGTTTATTCATCAAAAAATAATTTATTATATTTTTATGAAACACATTATTTTCTTATGGGTTTACATCATGATTATACTATATGTATATTTAATTTTAATATTACGTGCACGATTCTGAGTATATTATGATGCGATGAGTGGGACCAAAAATTATATATTCTTATAATTAATTGGGTAAATTTTTATATCTCATGAGATCATTATGAATAGACATGATGCATTAAGCTTGGTAAAAACTCATATGCACGAGCATGATGAAATTATCTTTTTCCATAATGTTTTTATGTCTTGGTAGTAATCGTTAACCTATGTTTATGGTGTTTCATTTTTATAAATGTCACACATATTAGGTCCCCTTGAAATGATTTCCATATCATTATAATGATGGTCTTATTGTTATAATATAATGAGGATGATTACATTCACCTGTGTATTCATATTGATATAGGTGTCATGTTCCTCCCCTTACCAGGATTTTATCAAAAAATTTATTTGATATTTGTCCCCAAGTGATTACATGAACTAATATTATAATTAAAGATAATAGTATAAATATACTAAAGAATTTAAATAAATTTTAATATTTTATATGTATTCAGGTTGTGTGAACCAAATTATCCCAAGACACTAAAACTATTTACTTTGGTAGTACTATTATGTATATTTGTTTTATAAATGATTTAATAGTCATGTATGAAATGTAAGAGTATATATAGTTGATATTACAACAAGTTTTAGTTAATTTGGTAATTTGTTTATTAATGAAAACCTATGTTAAACTTAAGGATTTCATATGTTATTATCTTAGTAATAACATAGTCACTCGAATAAGATAGTTATCCAATCATTACCTCCTTTTGTTTTACTCTAATATTTTCTATTTTTTAAATTCCATGAATTGGGAAAAACAATGACAATAACTCATGTGATGAAAAATATAATGATTGAATAAATTAAATTCATAATTCAATGGGAGTTCAAGTTCACAACATCATGGAAATACTTAACAACTTGTCCTTAGTTATGAATAATGAACTAAACCATGTGGAATGTTTGCCTTTACTCAAGAGAGAGAAATTGACAGTTTCATCATTCAACGGATAACACCCACCATAATTTTGTGGATCTTCCCGTCCATCAATGTTTAGTTAATTTGGTAATTAGGTTATTAAAGACAACCTATGTTAAACTTAGTTATTTAATATTTTAAGATCTTTGTACTAACTTAGTCTCTCGAATAATATATTTATCAAATATTTATTGTCTTATGTATTACTCTAATCATTATTATTTTTTAAAATTATATGAATTTGGATAAAAAAGACAATAAATTATGTAATGAACAATATTATGATTGTCTATATTAAATTCCTAATTAAATTTGAGGTTGAGTACAAAACCTCATGGAAGTTTCTAAAAAATTAACCCTAGTTATGAATAATAAACTAAACTGGGTTTAATGTTATCCTTCATTAAAGAGAGAGAAATTAACTATTTAATTCTTCAAGTGATAACACCCACCGTAATATAGTGAATACTCCCACCCGATTGTTATAAAAATCAATCCAATTCATTAAAAATATATTTTGCATTAATTATTTTTACAAGAATGAAAAATTACGCATTATTTCAACTATTTAGAAGGAGGAGTTGTTTAATGGTTGACATTGATCAATATTCCAAATGAAATTGAAAATTTTAAAAAAATATAATGGGAATTATTTAATATATTTTTTAAAATTATTTACTTCAAACTCTTCATAGTATGATGAAGAGAGAATTATTAACCTCAAGACAAAGGATAGTGAATTTGTTTATGATATACATGGAAAAGTTCACAATTATGGAAAGTTAATACATTGGTTTTGTTATAAACCATGATGAAAATATATATATTCATTAGTAGTTTAAAACCACATATCAAAAAATATTTAGATTTATGAGACATTGTGAGTTATAAAGAAGTTGTTTAGCATGATCTAAAATTGTAGAGTTTATGGAATGGTATCATTCTAATGGATAAAAAAACTGATGGAGTTGCATAATGAGGGATAAAATGATAAAAAAATTCAAGAAGATCTAACATCCCATATATGAAGTATGTGTTAAAAATAACCATATAAATTACCTCAAAGGAATGAGGAAATTATTTATGTGTGGAAAGTGGTGGAATGAAATTCTAGAATATCATAGGGATGTCAATAAAAAAATTAATATGAATAAGTAATGAAAGGAGTTTCTTAATTCACCGCCTATGGAACAATGCATCAATTTCAAATAACTTATCAAATATATAATATATTGCATAAAATTTGGGTTTTTGAGAGTTATCTATGTTAAAAAATATAATCTATTAGAGAAAATGAAGGCTTACACTGTATCCACCACAAAGGCGGGAAAAAAAATAAAATGTTGATAGGTAGAATTACTATTCACTGATGGATGATGAATGTTTTATTTTATTTCATATTAATTTATTTCTTGATACCCTTCATGATTTATAGAAATATTGACTCATATCCTTGAAATATTTAAGTAGATATATCTATAAAAATACCTAGTGGGGAAATTATTGAAACCGAAGTGTTGGACTCATCCTCTATTATTGTTTGTGTCAATAATATTCTTGTAATTGTCATTGTTATTCCTTAAGTAAAATTTCATGATAGAAAATTAATTTATTAGATATCATTATATAGATCATATATCAAAATTTAGGAAAAGGATATCTCTTTAAATATCCCAAATCATCACATGCTCCTTTAAAAGTGAATGAAAGATTATGAATCTACTTTAGTGAACTATTCAAAGGTATAGGTATTTATAATAAATTAATAAAAATATATTTCTCAAATGGATGAGACAAAGGAAAACATAAACCTCATATACATTTAAATTGTAAGGTAATATACTTATATATTCTTAAAATATTTCATGGACTTCCCCTATGTCATGAAGTTAACTTATCAAGATAACTTATACCTAATGTGACCCCTATATCAAAGATTTCTTATAGAATGGACTGAATATAATTTGAGATGTTAAAGAAGAAATTTAAAGATCATTTATATAATGTTTTTATACTACATAGTGCATCACCTTCGAGTGAAATAAATATCTTTTTCAAAAATAATGATAGATCAAAAAAAGTTTCATTGATTATCCTGAGCTTAAAAAGACCATCGTAAATTAAAAGTATCAACTACTATAGATTAAGGAATGATTAATTTAACATAAAGAAGCTTAATTCTTCTTGAAATTATATCTTTTTTTAGAGATATCATTAATTTACGGTGAATAGAGAATACATTAAATTTATATATTTCTTTATAAGATATGGAATATATGTGATTATAATTATGAAATTTTTACTTTTAAATGAACCAAAAATATTCATATATTTGATTAATAGTGTAAAAAAATTGATTTTCAAGGTTTATTTTGTTTTCTTTCTCTTAAAAATTATGACTTGTAGTTGATTTTTTGATTTTTAGGGGTGTTATTGGTGCCTTGTAGATAGAAAATCAAGGGGTTTTCCATGGTTGGGATTGAACTTCTATAGTATGTAGGGGATCCCTATATAAATCTAAGAGTTATGACATTGTGTGGTCTTGCCAATTTTTTAGTTTATGGAATAGGTTATTATAATTAAATAATGATGTTTTCCACACCAAGATACATATAATTTTATCATTAATCCTTAAGCTACACCACAATGTGTCTTATTGAGGTATCATGCACTCTAGGATTAAGTATTTCATTACGATGTGAAGACCTGAGTCATGTCGCAATTGGTGACTTGAGTATCTTGGTGTTGTTCTAAAGTGGGGAACTATTTAAAGACATATATAGACTTTCCATAGTCGGGCCCCTGAATAGGGAAGTTATGTCATTTCCAATCGAATTCATGCCGTAATGACAACGTTACCCATCTTTCTTAATTTTTTTGTTAAATTATTAAAAAGGGGAAAACTTAATAAAATCCTCACCCCTGTACCATCCCCTAAATTATATGCATACCCATATGTGGTTCCTCATTACTTTTTTAAGCCCACCCTCCCTCTTTTATTAGAATTTCGATGTGATTTAATTACTCCCACCCCCATTTAACTATTGTAAAAGCAAGGAAGATGTGACTTGGTTTTCCCTTACTATTTCTCCTTCCTCCATGTCAAATACCTAATTTATATGGAGATTTTTTTGAGTTATTAAACTCTATGGGATTAAACTTGGATTGTATGACATTTCCTGGTAATTGGGCTTCTAGTAGTTTTAGGTAGAAAGTCCTTACCACGTTTCAATATTCATATATGATTATATGGTTGGTCATGAAATCGAGTGTGTATGTATGCATGATATTATTCAACTAAGAGTATTAAAGTGTACAGGTGTGACACTACATAATAATAATATATATTTATATATATATATATTAATTAAATATAATTATTCATTACTTTTCATGATTATTACACACACTGATACCACAAATGTTCAGTCTCATTGAATATTTGTTATATAACCATTTTATTGATAATAATACTTCAAAATCTCTTAAAAATTATCCACACATGATTTCATACTAGACTTATATCTATATATGAGTTCCTGGGGAGGAGGAACAACAATAAATGGTTGTTCTCAAATAATGAGTAATGGAAAAAAGAACATCAATGAGTTAGTGAGGATTTATCATTAGATCATAGGCATGTTAGAAAACAAAAACTTGGGAGAAATTACTAATAAATGAAATAAGATTATAGAATCAAAATAAGTGATCATAAATCATGATAAATTGGTTATAGATCTTATAATAGGATCATTGAACCATCAAAGGACTGTCATGAGAGCATGACATGTACTATGACATAGGGGTATGAAATCACAAGACAATAATGTTGAGCCATGGAAACATAACTTAGGAAGGAGGGAAAATTATAATCATAAGAAATCATAACACTATAATCATAGATAAAAAATTAATATTCACTCATAAAACTGTAATATATATCTAATTATATCATGTCCTTGCAAAACTTTATGAACTTAGATAATTGAAACATGTTTAAATAAAAAATGTACACATAGCTACCAACATCACATCTACACATGACTTAATAATATCATGAGATATTAAATTTTAACTAATGAATTGGAAGGATATTAAAATAAATTCCAAAGAATAACATAATTATAAACCATATATATGTGTTCCACATTAAAGAATTAGACATTATTTCTTGAAAAACCCAAGAAAATGAAATCGGTTTTATATCACTTTTGTAAGGTATTTTATAAGAAGTAATTAAGAATTGGTTAAAAATGACACCCAAAATCCAACCACTAAAAATAAACATATGATAAGAATATTTATAATTTGATACAATAAACATAATTATAATGATGATAGATATTTTATATTTATAGATGAAAATGAAAATGAAATTATGAAAAGATTGGTGTTTCTATTTTGGTAACATTTTCAAAAAAATAAATCTTTAAGACACTTTTGAAATTCTTTTCAAATGATAAAAATAAATAATTTTAAAACATTATTTAAAAAATCAAAATTCCAATAATTTAACTTTTAAATTTAAAGACTAAAAATTAGAATAATTGTGATGTAAAAGTTACAAACTCGTATAGAATTTGAAAGAATTTATTATTTATTTTTTTAATTTTTTTAAAAACATATCACATCGATGAAAGTGACAAAAGAATTAATTCAAAAAGAAATTAAATATAGATATAAAATTATATATATATATATATAATTAATATTTTAATTCCAAAATAATATGTTAAGCAAGAACATGGTCATGGAAGAGAAATTTCCAACTAAGAGGATGATAATTTTTCTTAAAAAATATAATATTTTAAAAAGTAAGACATATATTAAAGAAGAATATTTAAAAACAACTAATTTCTCATGAGATAAATGGAATATAATATATAAGATATATAGGGTTGGTAATATTTCAAAATTTAATTAACATAGTAAAAAAAGAACAGTTATGACTCTAAGAAATGAGATTAAGTCAAGAAAACCCCTTATGAATTTTATAATGTTTGAATAAAAAAAATGAATGAGATAAATTGAAATAGAATTGTAAATACCATGAATATTATAAAAATTATGATATAATATTTCATTGGGGTAGTATATAAATTATATAAAAGAAAATTTATTCATAATAAGAAACATGCATTAAGAAAAGAAAACAGATAAGAAAAACACTTCTAAATTTGGTAAAATTTGAATCTAAAGATAATGAAAGACTGAAATTTAAGGGAAAAATTAAATAAATTTAATTATATATTATTTATTATAAATTTTTTTTTTTAAAATATTAAAACCATATATTGAAAAATTTATGCATAATAAAAAACATGCATTAATGAAAAGAAATTGATATGAAAACCCTTACAATAGATTCTTCCTTGGTATAACACCTTCTAATGTACTATATCCTTAATTAAGGTTTATTATACATATATTATAGAATTTAATTTATATATATTATAATTAATATTATTTTATTATTTTTTATTAACCATTTTTAAAATTTTCATTGTTAAAATCTATATTCGGTGGTTAATTTCTATGTTTGTTCTATGATTATTTCAGTAAATTTCTTTCATCCATTGATCCATGATCATATTTTCGGGACCTCTAGAATGGTTATATAGATTATATAGATGTGTTTGATATATTTATATAGATCCATGATAGTTTTATGTATGTTTCAGTGATGTTTTAAAATGAACAGTTAAAAAATATCCTTTTTGTGAATATTAAATTAGTTAAAAGAATTGATTTTATTGGTGAATATATTTAATCTTATTAATATTATATAATTATAAAAATATATTAACTTCATCAATATTCTCACATATTACTAGTATTTATTTTTTCTTAATTATTCATGATGGAAATGTTACAACATCATTCACGTAGGTTGAAAAACAAACCTAAATAAGACATTTTTTATAATGAAATAATTATTAAAATATATTATTTTATAATTATAAAATCAATACTATAAGAAAATAGTTAGTTAAATTACATTTTAATAAATTGATAAATTAGGTTTAATAAAATATAGATGAAGAAGATAAATAAAATATATATTAAATTGATGATGACACTTATACTAAGAAGTTATATATTCTATTAAAGACTCCCTTGGAAATAAAGGATTTGGTATTCATTACTGTAGAGTCTAAATATTATTTAGGTTCCTCTGAGAGGGAGGGGTGAATCAGTGGTATATTAATTTAACAATTTCTATTTCAATTTATCCTCTTGAAATTGTTATGTTTTTTTAAATCCACTCAATATTACCTCTAAATCTCACCTCATTATAAGTTTTAATAATATAAAGAGCATCACACAATAATTACAAGGTTAAACTAAAAGGAATACTCCTTACAATGTTAGTTATACCTGTTACTTGGGTTATCCTCTATCTCCAACCCATCTTCTATAACACATAATCTGCAGTGCATTATATGATTCCAGAGTCCACTGGAAAAAGCTACAACACTTTAATAGGGGTGATCCACATCTAGAATTATCATCAACCTTTAGGATATCAATTTTACTTTACAATCCCACATGGTCAAGTTTTATCAGGTAAAATTATTCAAGGTCTCCAACAATTACATGTTGTAGCTCTGTTGTTCGTGAAACTCTTCTCAGATCTTGAATGATCTGATTATCTCAGTCTTAGAATACCCAAGTACACAAGTTTCTTCTTCTTTAACATATCCAAGCATAAAACTATTTCTATCTTTGATACAAATATGTATTTGTATTCTCAAAATTATATTTCATGGGTATTATTTCATATAGCACTATTGAAATACCTGAAGGTTTTGGGGTTTTTTTATTTGTTCACATGACATTCCATGATGATAGGTAGTGTTTCATTAATTTAAATTAAGTAATGGATTTGGATTATCTTCATTATTCACATGGTTATTATCCTTTACGACTCAAAAGTCATGAATGAAACTAATTTAAAATGCCCAAAATATTTTTTCCAACTTTTTTCTTCACATGACAACAAAACACTACAGTTCATTTGAATTCAAATACCTATGGCTTCAAATTTCATCATGCAGACTTGTTAGAACCCACAATATAAATTACTTAGAATTTATAATTTCACATGCATAAATATTGCATGAACTAGATTCCTAGATGTACCTTTTTTTTATTTTATCATTCAATGTATATACCTGAAAGTGAAACAACATGTATATCACATTATATCAAGCATACCTGTGCATTAATGTAAAATTTCTTTCATCATAAGAGTGAAATTAATAAAAGGAGACATCATAGAGAGGTTTCTTATGTTTATTCATGGAGTATTAATAAATATTGTATACAATTTCTAATTTAGACTCACCTAGATCCAAGAAGGTAGGTTGATTTGATCGTGGAAGCATCTTGGTTTGAACATAAGAGAAGTTCGAGACCATGGATGTCAATTTATTATTTGAAAACACTATAATCCATCAACAAGAGTTTAGAGACAATGATCTTGGAAGCTCAAATGGTTTATATTAACTATATATGATGTCTTTCATACTATACATATTTTATTAAGAATATAAACAATAACTAATTTCTTTATATTCCACATCGGTTCTCCACATGTTCGAGCACTCCATTATAAGCTATTCAGTTCCTTCAATGGACCGATGTCAGTGTCATAGGGTTTTTTCCTAGAACTAAACCTCACACAAGAGCTTCCATGATCTATGACTCCCTATGTAGTCCCACCTTCCCACCTACATGTGCACATCTATGCATGCCTTTTCACCTCTCCATTCACACCTTCCAGCCTATATAGGCACTCTAATCCTCGTTTCCATGCGAGAAACTCATGATTAATATCCCTTATGGATTACCTTAGTCTAACAATATGGTACATCTAGCTGTCCATTTTAGTTTATGTGGTTGGCCATATTTTCAATAAACTCTATAAAATAGCTATTAAAATCTTTAATAATTAATTCTGTTCCTACTCAAAAATAATTAGGCATATGTGCAGCCTTATCAAATATTGATCATAAAAATAATTATTTTTTAATGGAATTTAAATGTAAATATCTAAATCATAATATAAACTCATGAAATAATAAGAATATTTCGTGGCCTTCCTGAAAAATATTCTCCACCTAATTAAGGGACGAATTCAAATGTTTAAAACACTTTGAAATTCTTCTAATTTATTTTTCAAATGTCTTAGACATTAATAAAAATTAAAAATTCATCAAAATTTCCATGGATAACTACTAATGAATAACATACTATACCATTAAATTAATCCATAAGAATTCTCAATGCATTATAACTTTACATATTAACTCATTGACATAAAATAAAACACTTGGGATCAATAGTCACCCCTTTATATTTTTTTTCAATATCAACACACATCATAAAAGTTAATATATCAAATGAAATGTATAACTAAATATCTTATCAATTTCTCAAAACATATTCTCCTCCCTAATATGGTTGTTTTTTCATCACTTCTATGTGAGCTATGATGTCCCATGATTCACTTATAAAAGAGCCTCAAGTTAATCAACTCTATGTCTACGTGGTCTTACCTGGTGTATAAAATAAGATATATATAACCATGGTTATATAATCTTTCCATAAATTACCATGGATGTGAAATGATGCAAAAAAATTAACAATTATCAAGATAAGGGATATTAATATCATAATTACATGATACTATGAACACTTTAATGAACACATCCAAAATTTTAGGTGCATAATAATAATCCCCCCTCCGTCTCATCCTTTCATCAATAAATCACCCCCATTAATAAATATTGTTAATATAATTAAGAAATAGGGATGATAGTATGATTTGAATACCTCAAACTCTATTATTACCAAACTATCTAAAAAAATCTAGATTTAAATGAAAATTGGCATCCACATTTCTTATATTTTATTCCCATTAAGGATTGTACTCAGCTATTTATCTTCGTGGTAGTTCGGAAACTCCTTGACAGTTTATTTATTCTTTTTTTTATAGAAATTATGGACCTAAAATTCTCATTAAATTCCTTAATTGTTAAATCAAAACACATAAAATAATAAGAAATACAGAGGGACCTCTGAATTTCACATAAGTAACTCAAGGGCTATGATATTCCCCTTAATATAGGATATTATTTTCTACTAATGATTGTATGGGAAGATTTATTTGGCTCTTATTTTTTTGTTTTGAGTATCATCAATTTTACTATTTTCTTTATTACATTGAACTTATTTTTTGTGTGGAATCATCTTCAAAATTCCTTCCATGTTCTTCATTGCTGGAACAACCTCTTGTTTTTTTTTCTAAATTTGATTTATTTTCCTCCAAGAGAGATATTGTTACTGATTGGATTTTGGTTCTTGGCACACCCATTTTGAAGGATAATTTGGATAATCCAAAACATTGAACTTAGTTTCCATATCGATAGGAATATTTTTGAACAATAAATCTTATTGTATGTCATATGAGTAGAGTGTATCTATATGGATTATTTACCCTACCATGTATACCTACAATTTCAAAACCTTTCCATATAAAAAATCATAGAACAAATGTAACATTTACCATAAGATTTATACCTCATTTAGTCTCTTCATGATTGAGATACTATCCTTAATGGATTTATTCTAACATATTTGGGATTATTGTATTTGAAATATATACTCATTATATTCCCAAATCTTCTATTATAAAATCACATTGGTTCATTCATATTTTTTAGAAACCAAATTTCATATTTTTCATTAAACAACACTTTACTTCCATATTTTAGATTTGGATTCTTATATGTTTCAACACAATTTGATATATATTTTTAAGTGATATTCATATTCTATTTAGATGTGTTCATCCTCCCCTAAAGGTTTCTTATTTTAATATCTTTCTATTTTAACTGAGCATCCCTAGCCTTCATATTTTATGTAGCATACATACCTAAATGTCACATTTAATCATGTTGGGTTTTGAGAGGTATGATTTTATCCTAAAACTCATTCTACATGGCCATTTGATTTAAAATATATTGAGAAAGATATTTAATCATATCACTTTACCGATTCATATTATTTCTTTTTACCATTATACTGTGATTTAGGGCCACTTATTCTATCATCAATTATACATTCTCCGAGGAAAAATATTTTACGATAAAATAGAAAAATTCATGTATGATTATAAATTGGTTTTACTTGTCATTGCATAAAAATTAGTTGATAGAAAAAACTTGATGTTGTGGCATCTTCATCATAAGAATCGCATCACTTTTTTCTCCAAGAGAGAGTTTCAAATTTCACATCCTTTTCTACATGATGGTTAGAATTAAAGAAAACATTTGGATCATATTTTACCTTGGATAGAGAACACAAATCCAAGGATTACTTCTTCTTGTTCTTATTCTTGTAAAAGTAAAAGATATTGATTTCAACTCTAAACCATTTATTATTTACTTTACCATTTTTTAAATTTCTTTAAATAAGGATCATTATCTCATTAATATCCCTATCAGATATCATCTTCAAAACATCTTGGATATTTGAGGGAAACCTCACCTATGATACCAATTGTAGAGTATAAGGATTAGTTTGGTTTCAATGATAGGGGATGGATCAGTGGTACACTTGTTTTAAAAAATTTAGTTAAATTTAAAATCATGAATTTATTAAGGTTATTAGTCCAGTTAATATTTTCTCTCCCTAACACCTTTTATGCAATTGTAATAATATAAAGATAGTAGAAATAATTAATTACATGGTTTTGAAGAAATTCCCACTCCTTACCATGTTTTTATACCATTCAACATAGATTATACACTATATACAACACACATTTTATATTTCATAATCAACTATACTCTCTTAGATTCTATATTCTACTTGAAAAAGATACAATAATTTAATAGGGATGATCCCCAATTAGTAAGATATTCAACCATATATGAATGTCTTTCCCTATGATTATACAATATTAGGTTTACTCATGTAAAACTCATCAAGGTCTTTAATAACTACATATAGATGGTTTTTTGTCTTTAACACTCTTCTCATATTTTGAATGATCTGATTCCATTAATATTTAAATAGTCAACCACATAAGTTTCTTCTTCTCCAAAATATCCAAATATAAACTCTTTCTTTATTTGATAAAAAGCTATATCAGTCCTCTAATAATTATATTTCAGAATAGATATATGATTTATCATGATTTTATACTAACATTATTCATCACCTTCATTCAAAAATTTATCCATAAGAAAAACAATACTGTGCATGTGGCATCTCATTTATTCCATAATTTACACATGTCATAATAAATACATTTTTTATAAATTTAAATATAAATACCCATAGGGTGTTGGGTATTATATTTCCTCATTTTAAATACATGATAATATGTGGCTGTTATTCTTGAATATAATTTCAAATACCCATGGGTTTTAGGTTTTCCTTAATTTTTTACACGATATGCCATCATGACAGGTAGTGTTGCCTTTATTTTAAATAACCAAAAAATTCATGTTCTCTTCATTAATTTTGTAAATATTAGAATGAATGGATCAAAATCCATACATGAAAATCATTTAAATTGATAAAAATATTTTGGACAACCAATTTATTCATGTTGTAACAAAAAAACATCTCATTCAAATTCAAATACCTATGGATTCACATTTCATAATGCAACCTCTTTATCACCCGTAATATGTATGAATTAATTTTTTTAATTTCATATTAATTAATATCTCATGAAATATGTTATTTGATGTGAAATTTTATTATTTTCTAATTTTATGTATATACATATAAGTGGAACTGCACATTTATCCCATTTTTTTGAACATACAGCAATGCAAATCATTATACAATTTTTTGTAGATTGTTCTTCATTACAGGTGAAATCATGGATTGGGATATTCTATTCATACCTGGAAGTTACATTAATATAATATAAAATGTTTGATTTAGAATCAACTTGATCATATGATGTTGATGGATTTGTCAAGGAAGCATATCTATTCAAACATTAAATATAGTCGAGATCTTGGACGTCAAGTGCTGGTTTGAGCAATCCTAGAAACCCTTGATGAGTGATTGCAGAAATTATGCTCAAAATATCAGATGAATCATATTAGCTGGATCATATGGATTTCATTCTATAAATTTTTTTAAATGGATTAATAATAACTCCTCACCCTTTGTCCCACATTGGTTTTCCATGCAGTCAAGTGCTCCTTTATAATCTATTCTATTCCTTCAATAGCTCAATGCGGGTAGTCTGGGGTCTACTCTAAAGACCAATCCTCACACATGGGAATCCATGATCTATGTCTCCCTACACAATCCCATTTACCCTCATATTGTGCATACCCATGTGCTCTTTTGTGCCTCCATGTGCTCTTTTGTGCCTCCATGTGCATTCCTTCCGATGGAGGCTCTCTCACCCATTCTACTATGAGATATACTCATGATGTCTCTCCATTGTGATTGATATTGTGCCCAAAACAATGTATATCAAGCTAGACCATGTGGTTTGTGTGATTTTTCATATTCTTAAAAAAATATATAAAGGATTTAGAAAAATATTGAAAAATTAATTCTATGATTTCTAAAAATAATTTTGCATATGGGAAGCCTTCTGAAAAGCACATAATGAAAAATAATAATAATTTTTGCATGGACTTCCATAATATATACCCAACTCATCATATCTCCTCATTAAATAATATTAATGTTGCATGGACTTATTGAAAACTATTATTCACCCAATTAATGGATGGATTCACTTTTTACACACATTGTGTAATTCATTAAATTTTATTTATGCATGTCCTAAGTATTGGGAATAGTTCAATAGTCACTATCTTTTCTCGTATAATTTCTCAATCATGGAATCCAATTCCATTAAATCATTCCATACCAATTCACCAAGTCTCATTGCAAAACATATTGACTCATTTAAAACAAATTCAACACTTGAGATTAATTATTATTGTGTTCAGAAGCTCCCAAATATGGGATAAAAGGATTAGGTATAGAATATGTGAATGGACTCATGAGAAAGCTAAAGGATTATTACTGTTTGATATAGGTGAAATGAGTGGGTATTTATAAGAGTGGTGAGTGGAATCACATGGAACTAATAACTCAATATTTTATAATTCCATTGTCTCAAGTGATCCCTCATCCCATAGTTCCATATTATACCCTTAATACTCTATTAAAATATTTAGTAGAAATATTAGTTAAAGTGACAAAAATTGGTATAAATTTTCCATTATTTTATATATATGATGTCATATTTACCATTTTCACCACATTTCAATTTTCTTCCATATTTTATTTTTTTACCAAATATTACCAAATTTCATATCTTAAATAATTTGAAAATCCTGATTCGAAATATTGAATCCTTTTAATTAATAAAATTAAAATAAAAAAATATATCGCATTAAATTTTTTTCCCCGAAAATATATTTTTATACATTAAATTATTTTATTTTTATCTTGTAACATTTAAATAATAATTAAGAGAGTAAATGAATATAATGTACCAACATTGATTAATTTTATTTAACAACATAAAAAATCCCCACCACGTAGAAAAAAAATTCTTTGAAAATAGTTATTTGTAACTTTAAAGGGAATTAATTATTTATCTACTAAACATTCAAGAAAATTTTTTAATTAATTAATAATAAAATATTTCTTTGAATAAATAAATTTAATTTAAACAATTATTTTTATGTAATAATGGATGCTGTATAAAAATAATTTCCTCAAAATAAAAGATATTTTCAATAATAAATTAGTAACTCCCAGAATTATTTAATTTATGTTTGATGTACCCAAAAACATCATTAATTTAAATAATTTTCAACGTATAGAATTTATGAATATAATATTTGCCACTACTAACCACTATGGTTTAGTTAGTTGATATTCTGATCTCAGTCCAAGTGATACCAAAGTGCTTAAATTACTCAATTGTTAAACACAAGGCTTTACAAATTTAAAAAATTGAACAAACTTTTAAAATAAGAATTTAAATAAATATAAAAAAATTAAGGATAAATAAATGTAAGAGATCAATTTAAAAGGATTATTTCACAAAATATTGTTTATCACTTTTTCCATTAATGGGTTCAATTAATTTCTTGCAAGACTGTTATAAGATTACTAATATCTCTACAGTCAACCCCATTAATTTTACGTATGTTAATATAATTTTCATGGATGGGGAAATAAAACAACACAAGTGAAATATGATCAATATAAAAATTAGAAGACAAATAAAAACTACCACTTATAATTTAATTCACTCAATCACCTTGGAGTTATACCCTTAATATATATTTTGGTTTAAAACCTATTAATAATTGGGATAAAATTAAGGTTCATAGAAATTCCTAATTAAAATGTTTACTCCTGAATAAAATTGAAAAAATAATCCAAGAAATAATTATTATACTCTTTATCCTCACCACTTATGTTCCTATACAATAATAGTTGAGAAAAAATATCACATGATTGACCTCATTATCTTTTGAAATGAGTGGGGAATATTAAATGAAACAAAACCAAATTTACATGAATTAAGAATAATAAGAGAATACAGAACCACAATATAAGAGTATAAAATCCTTAAAATTCCCCTTAAATTCAACTAACATAACCAACTTATAGACGTTTTACTAATCACAACATTATAATGTGCATCACGGCGTGGGAAAATAAAAAATAAGATTAAATATTTATCTAATCTCCAAAATGGTTTCACCATGGTGTTTTAATCATCATTGAAGTGTGATATTCCTATATTATTCTTTAAAATCCAAATCATAAAAATATCGTAGTGTAAACCCCCCAAAAATTCAGCCAATATATTAGCTTATTTTATTTATGTAAGTTACATTATGTTGTGAAAAGGGAACCTACTATAGCATTATTCTTAAGAATTTACCCGTCTCTCTATTTTTAACAGCTCACAATATAGTGACTATCGACCACAATGTGGCCTCATAAGGATCCTATAAGTTTTTCTTGTGTTGTGAACCAATTTTTTCATAAACAAATCCATCATTACACAATGATTTCTTAAAATTATTCCCTTATAGATCCAAAATTCTAATCCATTATATCCTCCTATACTAGTTAATTTGATGCATATCTACCAAATTGATCTTTCACAAATTTATTTTGGAACAAATACCTTTTTCCTAGAAAAAATCATCCTCATATGCACCATGATAAAATATTAAAATATTATGTACAAAAATATTTTCCTTGATCTAATCATACAAATATAACATTAAGTCTAACTTAATCATCCATAGTTTGATTTCCTAACTTATTTTAATGTAAAATAATTTTGATGTGAAATAAGTGAGCTTCACTATGAATCATTATTATCAATTAATATGTATTCAAACATATCACTATGATATCATTAATACCCTAGATTTAATATAGTTTTTCCTTGTTTATTAAAAATATTGATATAGGTTCAACTAATCATTCTATACAAATACACGTTTAAGTGTGAAAACTCTACCATTCCTATAGTTTATTTATAAAGTATCCACTTACTCTTTATATCACAAATATTACAAATATAATCAAGAATAAATAATATTATAAAGTATGAAGTCCATTAATCAATTAAAACCGTGATGTAAATATATACAGAATTAAAAGGTATAAAAATACCCCACACTTGAACTTTTTCTTACATGTAAAAAAATATCTTAATATAGATTCCAAAAAACAAACTCTCAACAACAGGAATACAAAAAAAATTAATGTCAATAAAGCAATGAGATAACTAAAAAATTAAATTTAATCATATTCATACTGCATATATATCCAATCATCCCTCGTTGTTGAATTCACACTCTAATTCCTCATTCCATCCATTATTTATTCTCATCCTTCCATTAAACATCCATTCACATGTGGTGTTTTAATTTTCTTGAATCTTTTAACTTAATACTCAAGAATAGTGAAAAAATGTGGTTATTATCAACCTCAAGTTCATACACTCTATCCCTAATCATACAAAATTTATCATTCTAAAATTTATAGAAACAAAACCATATTTTTCAAGAATAATTTTTCGAAGGAGTTTAAATAAAACTAAGGGAAAATATGGGTGGTTTATGATGGAAGGATTGAAAATATTGTCTTGAAAAGGGGAAGAAATATTTAAGGATAATGAATTACAATATATTTAATATCATTTAATAAAATTAATCCTTCACTCGTTTGAAATTCATAGAATCCAATCCACATTATCTTCTCTCCATGAATCTTTCCATTGAAATAAAAGAAAAATGATTAAATTTTCTTCTAAAATTATAGAGGAATAACATAAGTAAAATTAATATCATATTTTAATAAAGTTTCAAAAAACCAATTGAAAATTAATAGCTTCCCTAAAATTTAATTATCATCAAGAAATTCCATATATCATCAATTTCCCTCATAAAAATCAATATAAAAATCAGAAAATAATATTTAAGAATATAGGTTGAGAAGTATAAAATGAATTGTAATGTGGTTTCCTATAAAAAAATTCATGGATAATACATGCTTAAAAGAGTTAAATTTTAATGTAGTTCCAAATGTAATGAAATATAAAAAAAATCTCTATCATACTAATATGGTTTGAAATCTCTTTATGCTTTTATCATATTAAAGTGCATGTTATAGTAGTTGTTACTGTGATACATTTTCTGAAAAAGAGCGTATTTGAAAGAATAAACTGAAAAGTTATAAGATAAATCTCATAAGTGGGTTTAAAAAATATTGGGTATTCACTCCTTACATGAATTCTATGTAATTATTAAATCAATAAAATCTTTCTAAAATTAAAATCAGATGAAAAATTAAATTAAGTAATCATTTCATAGTTTAACAAAAAATGATAAAATAATTAATCCTTATTGAAATCCTATTGAATATTTTACTTTTATATACATGGTTCTTATGAATTTATCAATTAAATAGAAATTATACAATATAAAAGGTTTCATAGATAATTGATAACATGAAAAAAATCAACTGCATTCAAGATCCCTCCCCCACACTTAATATAAAATAATATCATCATTATTTAAATTCAAGGTGATAGAGATGAAAATAAATATGTACTATGAATGAAGTTGAGGAAAGGAACAAAATATAAGATATAAGTAGAAAAATCCGCTATTTTAAACAATATTCCTTCATTGATACATTATTTGGGTTGGATTATTTCTTATTTTTAGGCATTGGTGAATGTTTGATTTGTGTATTGAATGTGTGAAAAAACACATTAAAAACTTATCTTTAAGGAATATAAGTAGATAATATCATGAAGAAGAGTTTCTAAAAAAATTGTTTTATTCTTGTAAAATATTATAATAAAGAGGGTTATAAACCTCATAAAAGATAACTATTCCTGAAAATAATTAAAAATAATCAACAAAATAAAGGGTCATGATATAAAAAATAGGGTAAAGAGAAAAATACTAAGACTCTATGGGTCTCTCCCTTATATTCGAACAAGACTCAACCTCCTCTAGTGTAGCATTAAGTATTAACAAGGCAAAAGTATCTTGAATAAAACTGACTGAATCCACTAAATTTGTAGTTATCCATAATATTGTGATGACAACCACGGTGAATTGCCACAACTACTGGGTATGCGATAAAAACCTGGAAATATGTAACACCCCAACCATAGAAGCCCGTTGCCAGTGCATTATTTTATTACACTTGCATGATTAAAAGGATTGAAATCCCGAATGACCATTCAGTTTAACCAAATTTGAACGGTATATTATATACATGATACCCATAATTCATTGGGAAAACAAAATAAAACATGATACACAATAAACTGGAATGATATTCATCTATGAATGCTTATTCAAATATTTATTCTTGATAACATGGGGAAAGAAAAATAGTAAGGGTGGGCTCAAATGCTCAGTAAGGTTAAGTAAAGTGGACGAAAAAATGAATCAATAGAAATAAATTATCATGAAAAGGTGAATAACTCACCACACATGCCATTAAAATTACAAGATAAGGCAATATCCATTTGGAAAGGTAATAAGCTGAAAATTATTCCATCTAAGTCAATAAACTAACATTGAAATGTATCCATAGATATGTCGACATAAAATCTTAGGGGTGAATAATAATAGAATATAAATGAAGGAAACCCATTCTTTTTGGATGTCATGTCTGAGGCACATGACAATCAATTAACGTCAAGACCATTCACAAGACGATTTAAACTATAGAATGAAACTTGTTTAATTTGGCCAACTAATTTGTCTAATGAGAACATGTCGATGCATCAATAAGCTATAAAATGTACAAGATCCACTCGTAAATACCATGCCATATAATTTCTCATATCAAATGAACTTAATATTAACCTGAATCCTGCATACAAGGTGCAATAACAAGTTTTTAAATTATAAAATCATTCAAACGTTTGTTATGTTTGTGTATTCATTTTCAAATTGAAATTGACTCTAATGATGTTAATTTTATAAATTGATGAATAATCGAAATAATTTGACTCTGAAATAAATTTAAAATATAATTTCACACTAATAATTATTTAAATGATAAGTCTATTATTAACTAAATTTTATTAATTTTTAATATTTATCAAAAATTGAAGTTTCTCAAAAAAATCCACAAAATTCACCTTTTATAAATTTTAACCATTTAAATTCAAAAATGATTTTTTGTAATTTTTCATTAAGTATCAGAATTTAGTTTTAAAATTGGTGCACTATTAAAAGTTGACAAAAATTAGTCATGCATGTAACATAAGCTAATTCAGTGTTGTTTGTAACATAAGCTGAAATTTGTGAATAAATAATTCAAAAAAAATTATATTTATTCTAAAAGGAAAATATTGTAATTTCTTAGGGTGTTATATTCTATTAACCTTAATTAAATCACATTCTAACAATTTTAACTTGATCTTGGTAATTAAGTAACTGATATTTTAAAACACCATTGTTAAAAAATGCATATTGTAAATAGTGTTAATAACACATATTCTGAATAAGAGAGAAAGGAAAATACAATGGTCAGGTAACTTGGTTCCCTAGTAGGAGTACATATGTGGGAAATGGAAACAGGGATACGAATGAAAAATCTAACAATCAAGTTCTGATGGAGAGTGCTAGAGAACATGTTTAGCTAAGAGTTGTATACCAGAAAACCATAATCCATAGGTGTGAATAAAGGCCCTAGATATCATCATAAATTATGATAATAAGACAACATTTTTGGCTTCAATATCCTTTTTACTAGAGCAGAGGAATTATTTCACCCTCTAATAATATAATTAAATATACTTTTTAATGAATTTATATAAGTAAAATATTATCCTTTGGTTATGTGTTGAATTTTTTGTACTTCATCATAAAGATAAAAATTCTTCATATAGTGATGTAATATATCAATCTCTAAAATCAGATCCAAAGTTCAACATAAACCTTTTCATAAATTGTTAAATATTCAAAAATATTTTGATCCAACACTTTGTTACGAAGGTCACTGAATTTCCAAAATGAACTTATCATTAGCATTTAATCAACATGAAGGAGATCTAAATTTTCAAATTCTAAAAATATGTATATATTCATGATGTCACCTCTTGATATATGGTAATAACTCAAATGACAATAAAACCACATTTGAAACATGAATTATTAGTTATCTCTTATGTAAGACACATGTTATTGGATATATAACTTAAATATAAAAGTATTGTAAACTCCATCAATGATAGTATATACCACTTGTCGATAAGTCATTAATAATATCCAAGGTTGTCGACACTTATCCAAATATATCATTTATTCATCATTATCTCAACATTAGAAATATATTAATGGTTCTATTTCCCTTAATCATGTGTTTTTAAAAAAAATTATCTTTCTACTGAATAACTTTTCTTGGTACCAATCAACATATGATCTAAAATTCTTAAAGAAAAATTACTATAGTAAAATCCTCATATATTACATATCTCTAATAACTAATATACTGCTGATAAAATATTTAAATTAAATAATTCTAGAATAGGTATATTAATTACTACAGTTCATTTATGGAAGCAACAAAACTTGATCATTATCTAATAGAATAATTTGGAAAATATTCCTTTGATTCTTATGACATTGATTCACATGCTATCACATCTCCTTGTAGTCGAATCATTATACACTAGAAAACTATATCTTACACTTATAATCATGAACATTGTTTCCTTTTATCCACACTTATAACAAACTCAGATTCCCTTCAAGCATGTACTCTAGTATTTCTTTCCACAATTATCACATGTCTGAAAATCCTTTTTTGACTTCATCTTATTGGAATCATTCCCTTTTCATGAAGCTCAGATAGCCTCTTCTTGTCTTGGTTTCCATAAAAGACATATGAATTGGTAAATTATTTACCCATGACATCGTTAAATGATACTATATCCTCGTATGATAGAAATGTGTGGGAGACTGTTTCCCTTTGAAGTATTGGCTTAAGACCATGAATTATTTGATCATTCTTACTATTTGGATCACTTGCATCAGTGAGTTTCACAGTACTTCTATTAGGATCCATTTCTAAAAAAATGGAATATACTATTTTCACTCCTAAAATTATAAACATTGTTTACCTCTAAATATGGTGTAGCACTTAAACAAAAATTTATACATCATAAATATTAGAATCGTAAAAAAGAAAATTGATAGGGGGAAATTTTTTTCTTTTAAATCCTCCATAATGGTAGGTAATGAAAATGTTAACAATCCAAAGCATATCCCCCAGGAGTGTCAAACCAAGTGAATAGTAAGCATCATTTTTTTGTACTAGGTTTCCTCAAGTCAGGTTCGAAACTTCTTGTTAAAGTTGTTACTCTTATGTACATTTGTGTCAGAACCATATCAACTTGAAGTATCAAGATAGGGATGTATTAATAGTAATACCCACATAATATCTACCTTAAAAAAACTATATGATGTTATTGTATACCTATTCTAAACGTCTATAGTAGGGTTATGTTCCCTAAGTTAGGTATTCAAAATCTAGTTTCCAAGGGTGTTCCTAAACTTCCTTTGATATCAACTGTAATGCTCTGACCACATAATCCTGGAGTCGGTGCATTATTTTATTACATTGGAATGATTACAAAGAATAAAATCTCAAAGGACTCTATTGTTTAGTAGTCATGGAAATCCAGATTACAAACATGATTCCCATAATACATTTGGAAAACAAAACAAAACATGCCACACAATAATCTAAAATTAACTTCATCCATGAACACTTATTCAAACATTTATTCTTCATAACATGGGGAAAGAACCATAATAAGGGTGAGCTCAAATTCCCAGTAAGTGTAAGTAAATGGGAATAAATAATGAATCAATAAAAATAAATTAATATGTAAAGGTAAATAATGGACAACACATTCTATTAAAATAACTAGATAATGCAATATCCATATAGAATGTTAAGAAAATAAAACTCATTCCATTTAAATCAATAAACTTAGATGGAAATGTATATATATATATGTCAATGAAAAATATCATGGATGAATAAAAACTAAATCTAAATTATGGAAATTATTTATTTATAGATGTCATGTATTTGGCACATTAAAACCTATTACTGTCAAGACCATTCATAAGTTGGTTTAAAACTATTTATAGAAACCTATTTAATTTGGCACACTAATTTATCTCATGAGAACCTGTTGATGCATCAAAGATCTATATAAATTATGGGCTCCACCCATCAATACAATTCCAATTAATTCCTCATATAAAATAATCAAAATATATAATATGCCTTATCAAATATTTTTATTGAATAAAGAATACGGTTTCATCGATAACTCATCTGTTAATAAAATTACTATTAATGTTAACAACGTATGTAAAATGATATGTATTTTATGTAATAATAATATCCATTGTATGAGAATATGGATATTAAATTAAATTTCCAATGAAAAATGATTATATTAATGATATTGTTTTAAGATAATAATAAAAATCACAAAAGGAAGTGAGATTGCAAAGATAATCATCAAGAACAATCTTGAAGAGAATAATTTTTAAGCATTCCAAAGTGTCCCATACCTCATTGAAATATTTGAATCATAATATCCAGAAATGAATTAAATTAAATGAAAATTATAATATCATTATAATAAGTTTAATCATGATAAATTAAGAAAAATTCAGTATATATACCAAATAAAAGTGGAATGGCGCATGATAATGAATAAGTCGCAATGAAATATAAATTGAGATGAAATTACCTTAACTTAACCTTCCTTTTGTTGTGTGGTCTTTATCCACATGTATAGTGGTTTAAAATATGTTAATAAATTATATAATAACCATACTCATGTTTATAATATAATATATTAACTTCTCAAAATATTTTATTACCTGTTTATTAACACTCATTCATTAATTTCACTATTTCTGGTGTTAATTGCCCTGTTTTCTCAAGTAAGTTTCAACTTATTACTTGTTATTCAAAATAATTAGATCATGGTTTCATCATCTATATAATAAAAATCATGACATAATTATCATATATATTCATTATATATGTATTTATATTTTTCCATAATATTTGGATATTAGAAATGAAGTACACCATACATGGAAATGTTAGGTCGTATGTATGCATGAACACTATTTTCATTTCATTTCTATATTAAAAGAATGAAAACTAAATGTAAAATATGTATATTATATTTCTAGTATCATATATATATATATATGTTACATAGGTTTATTAACACCATCCTTTAAATATTCCATGTATGTCATGAACGAGTCATATCACTTTAAAGGGGTGGTAGTCCACACTTACTCAAACAAAATTATCATATTTACACAACTTGGAAAGAATAAAGGTATATTCTAGAAAAAAAATTAAAGAAGTATGTAGACATTATAAATAACATATATATCATATATAAATAGTTTTTCCATCATAATGTCCACCATGATAGATGGTAAGGGAAAAATAAACAATCATTGTTTCTTGAGACAATATTTCACCGTACATAGAAACCATATGTTCGTTACCAATTAGATGGAAGTTCGTGTAAGTATAGGTAAGAATATTTACATAAAAAAATAGTATATTGATGATTCTGGTTTTTTTATATAAACATATAATCATGATATTGGATTGGGTGGAGAATGGAAATAAAACAAGGGATCTTGAGAGAAGATGTTACCTCTTAATCGAGTAACTCCTTTTTGTTTGCACCAATGGGATTAAACAGATTTCTTTATTCACAAATGGATGCTTCTAAGAGAATGTGGGGGATGTAAGGAGATTATTTTGTTAGGTATTTTCTGAACCTATGTGGTTTGAGAGGTGTAATATAGTGGGAGGAGAGGAAGATTTTTAAAGGAGAGGGGGAATGACACTTGTAAATACCAAAAGGTATTCATTAATGGGATGTCTAACATACCTAAAGTACCTTAAAAATGTAAAAAAATGGATTAAATGAGAATAATGGATTAGAAAAACCTCATCCACACAAAAATATGTGGATTTTAATAATTTGGATCCTCAATTTCTATGATTCCTAAAATTTATCCTTTTGGTTTTCATTAAAGCATATTTTTTTCTAACCTAAGTAATTTAAACATTAAGACTAAAATAAAGTGAGATTTATTGGATAATATAGATAAAATTAATGATTTATATGATATCTAATTTCCTAAATTAATGTCACGAACCAGCCTGGGATGTCATCTGACCTGATACTTGACCCAGTCTGAGACATGACTTGAAGGGCATTCTCAATCCCCACGAAGTGGAAAATAGTGTCGGGAATCAAAAATATAGGTGGGAATGATTTAATCTCAAAATATAAAAAACCAAAATCGACATAAAAAGAACTGAACAAGCCATGAGATATAAAAAATGAACATAAATAATTACACATCTGGTCAAGGTACAAAGTTACAACTAACCAAGCAGAAAAAAATACTAAACTGAAAACCAAATCATGCTACCATGATCTTAGTGTGAAATATTGGAAACCTACAACCACAAGACCAAACCTTCTCCAACATTGTGTAGATAAACTTTGAACCTAAAAAAGTATATGAATATGAAAAATATCTCGGCCCTACCAACACTGAGTGGTATAGTTAGGGTGTGAGCTAGACAGATCAGTGGGAAACCACCAAAGAATCCAAATATTTCCTTTCCCAAAACAATATATTTACCCTAGTTTGAAATAAAAATATAAAAATAGGGTTTTTACATTTTATAAAAGAAATACTGATCTCCCAATTTATAGTCCAACTCATGCAACATGTCATTTCAAAAATGAGTTTCCATTTTATAACCAGAATCCATAACGATGAAAAACGAGGCTATGAAAAAAAGAAACATTTAAAGAGGGTACTGTGTAAAACTAATAAAATAGAAAGTAAATAAGAAATATAAGTAATAAAAACCAAGAGTGATCCTAAAAATCACTAGAATACCCTTGGACGTACTAGGTTCAGAACTATCTTCCAGAATATGCAAAAGCCCCTAAGTCAATAAACAATTGGATTCTCTATCATAACCTCACTAGTGGAACAACCCTCATGGCCTGTCTACAACTCCAAGAGGGTACCAAACCATCTAATTAGGGTCAGTAATATACCATCACTCGATCATCTAAAAGATGCCTAATAAACCATGGTGGTTGTAAAGCTGTGTTAGTAGGTGGAAAACACACATGGGACTCAATTTACCTGTCGTCACTATAATTGCATACCTCAAACACGGACATAAATAAACGATAACCCATTAAGGGAAATCCCAAATATAGAGGTTCCCCCATATAGATATACATACATTTCATATCATACGAGGGTGAAAACGGGTATTGTCATAACATATAATCATTCAAATCCTTTCATAAAACATTATAAGTTTCCAATCAGGCACACAAACTTTTTAAACCCCAATGCATTCCATGTTTAAAACAAACCATATCATAGATATTCATAATTCCAAACAGGCCTTTCATAATTTCACACTCAAGTACATTTACCAAGAACATTTTCAAAATCCCCATTTTTGGTAACAAAATATAACTTGTAAAACATACCAAACGTCCCCTTAATCCAAACATTTACCAAATCACACATACACAAAGATCCAAAAGGAAAAAACCTCTTAGATTACATTTTAAATATTTTTAGAAATCAAATAAGTGATCCACAATCATTTTAAAGATAAACACTATTTTAGAAACCAAGATTTAAAGAGAAAACCGTTTTCAAGTACCATATTCATTTTTGGACATAGCCATGTGTGTACCTAGTGCAACCATGCATGTGGCAACATCCAATGGAACACTTAACATCCAAGACAAAACTTGAGAATTATTTTTTGTAGAGCCACCATTTTCTTTAAAACCACTTACAACAACCCATATCATTTAGAGAACACAAACCATCTCATTGAAGCCCAAAAGCCCTTTCAAAAATATTTTATTATAATGAAAAAACTACATCATTACCAAATAATGAAAAACCAATTTAAAAAATAAATAATAATCATCAAAACATCATAAGGGCCAAAATTTTCATAAAATTCTCCAGTTTCAGTTTAAGGGAACAATGACATTTCAACAAACACCGTTGGTGACAAAAACCTAGGTTTTATACACAAAAAACATTAAGAACCTGTTTTTAACTTCTTAAATAAACGAGAAACCACAATTTACATATATCCATATGTATAATAGAGGTAAGAAAAATATTTAAAAATTAATGGAATACACATAAGAACCCATGGATTGTTTCGTAAAGGAGGAAACCAGAAACACGTACCTCAAACACGTGTGGATGGAATAAAACTCCAAGGAGAATAATAACCAAGGTTCATGAACAGTAATCATTACCTCGCTATAATAAAACACTAAAAAATTATCCAACCCTATCTGTAGGGTTAAGCTAAGAATAAATCCCCCAAATAAAACCCTATAAACCTAGAGGGAAGAAGAAAAAATGGAAGAAAATGGCAAAAACCCCTAAAATATTACCTTAGATCCAAGGGAGATGCACCGAAGAGGGAGAAGAGCCAAAAGAGAAGGGGTTATTGGACCCCTTGGTTTTCCAAAAAAAATTTAAGAGAGGTGATCGAATTGGGGTTAAAGGGAGGAGAGAGGGAAAAAATGGAACCATGTTTTTGATGACTTGGCACGTTTACATGGTTTTCCAAACCATGCGGTAACAGTGCAGACTCATCTGTCCATGGATGAAAAGGTGAGTAACTACCTGGGACCTACCACAAAACCATGAAAATTAGAGAAAGTTGGTTATATCTGAACATGAACCCACCACATGACTAGGTTACACAGTTTCTACCAACCATATGATACCCATGCACCACATGGAAGGCCTGCCCAAACTTTTAAAATCTCAAAAAATTTCGATCAGGACTCAAACCCAAACCATGAAAAAAGACCTGAGACTAGTTAAAGGATAAATAAAAAGATGTTTTTGGGGTTGGGGTGTAATAATTCTCCTTACCATAGACACTTTCTACCCCAAAAATGTAACCAAGCCGATTTATTAACAAAACTCGAGTCCAAGCCGAGACAAAAATGGGGAAACTGTGAATCTCGAGATGAAAATTCTCTCCACAGGTCACACCTGACAGATTCAAGAATAAACCGAGTCCTCAATATTGAGGGAAGGACATGAGAGGGTTATCCCCACCATAAGAATTCCCCTATCACGGAAAACTCAAAACCTAATTTCACCCCCCTGAGGGGGGGGGGGGGGGCGGCATGGGAACACTCAACCAAAATCTTCCCGACCTATGCACACTAACCAATAAACAACCTTACCACAACTAAAAACTAAGGAACTATTAATTCTGAACTATATAAACTCTCTCAGCATGAGAAAAACAACTCCACAATTAGGACCAAATAAGAAAACCTACTATGAAACAAGATAGAATACGAGGATGCCAGGACGGGGAAACTTCCTATAAAGACCAACAACCCTCTAGACATGGGAAAACAACACCACTACTAGAATTAAAAATTATCCACACTGGCCATATTCTCAAAACCAGGGAGAATCCACAAGAAAATTCGTACAAAAACTCAAAAATGCACTGAACCTACTATTAATCACATTTATACAACCCAATTTTTTTTTAAAACTACCACCATTGATACCAAAACAAAAAAAAATCCGAAAGGAAAATATTCCCCCATAAGAAAATTTTCCTTAAGGTAAAAGAATAATTTAGAGGGACCACAAGAAGGATAAAAAAACCTCCTATATTGAAATAGACCATGTCAATCACACTATTACAATAAATGATGAACAAAAAATAACCATAATAACAGATATTAGGAAATATAATACTAGTTCAAGGCTTCATATACTCCAGGAAAACCCTTAATGTGCACGAGCTTAACCCTATGACCTGTGGCTTGAGCTCTGATGGTTGAAGCATCTCGTGCCTCATAATATGGAATTAGCATCCCCCGTTCCCATATCCTTCCACTCGATGATTCAAACCACCACAACGATAGTACATTTCTAGAGGAATGTAACATGACGGCTTAAAATGCTCAGTCTGACCACACTGATGGCACATATGCAAAAAATTGGTGAATTAAGGTCCAAAACCAATAATGATAACTTCTTAGAGATAGGTTCCTCTGAAATATACCCCTCACTAGATAGGGAAACCTTAGGAACAATGAGAGGTACCAGATTGCCAACTGTCTATACTCTGTAAACCAACTCATCCAGATCCACCTCTTCTACTAGCTTCCGAAGACAAAAGTCCTTGGGTTAGAGGAACCACTCCTTACTATCTGGATGAAGACCTCAAAAAAATAAAGAAGCTAGTTATTTAATTTGGTCATCATTAACTCCATTCGACCAGTAGCCCTACTGAACATCCCAAAGCACTTCTGAATTTCTTAACGCCACTTCCTCAGGTATGAACCTTGGAGGAAGGTGGCCCTAGGTATTTCCCATGCCACCACAAATAAAAAATGATGATGAGACTTCCAACCACCAATAGTCCAAAACTAGACCCTCAAACATACCAAAGATGACACAAACTTTAACAACTTGAAGAGTTCCCAACAACTTGAAGACACACTCTGCTTCCTTCAAACCACTTGACTTCCTCTAATGGAACTCTATCACTTCGAAGAATAGGTGTCACCCAAAAATAATTGGAAATTGAGAATGAATCACTGGAAACTTTAGTGTCCTTTCCCGGTGGAATACTTTGAAAAACATGAGGAACATAAAACCAAAATTGTAATCAAGACAAAACACAATTGAAAAGATCACCTCGATCTGAGGAAAATGACCCAAAAGTGAAAAATGCTAACACAACCCAAATACACTTTTCCAAAGACACCATTTTTCATTTAAATTCCAAAAATTCCTTATCCCAAGGCCATTTTTTAAATACTTAAGGCACTTTCCACAAGTCTAATATTCACTCCTCAAAGAAAAACCAATTTCCAAACCATTTCTATTTTAAAAAATAACCATGGCATCCTATTAATCATCAAGTGTGTGCCCATCCATTTCCATCCTCATTTTATACGAACAATTTCTCCCCCACACTTTTCATACATACCCACACACATGTGATCCTCCATAAGGAATACCAAGGTTCACATCCTTACTTTACTCATTAAAACCCAAGAATTTATTAACTTTTATACCCAAAAGAATTCAAATTTTAGAACTCACTTTACCAATTTAAAGCCAATTTAGAGAAAAAATGTCATTTCAATGTCCAATTTCATTTTCAAAAGTACACTTACACCAACCAAAATGAAACAAAACAAAGCATACAAAGAACTATTTGAATGAGGAAATATTAGTTATGCCTAACTTGGTGAAATGGTAGTGATTCATTCCCAATGTAATAATCAAAAACTATGAGGAACTTAAAACATGCCCTTGGACTCCACATGGGTCATTACTCCATGTGAGGTCATGATGTGACACATTCTCACCTCCATTGTCATTCCTCAATGCAAAAACAAAATAAAAAGACTCAAATCATGGAAAATCCCTATAAACTCAAGGTTTAGAATGAATAAGGGTTCATTATGCCCTTCCCACATGAACCTCCTATGTTTCAACAGTCCGAATTTACATATAACAGACACACCAATAAACCAGAACTTCCTATGATACCATTTGGTTAGAAACCAGCCTAGAATGTCTTCTGACCCAACACATGACCTGGACTGAGACATCACCTGAAGGGCTTTACCAATTACCATGGGCTGGCAGCTAGTGTTGGGCATCAAACATAGAAGTGGGAATGATTTAATCCCAAAATTAAAAACTAGGATTGACATAAAAGTAACAAAACAAGCCACACGAGCTAAAAATGAACATAAATAATTAGACAGCTGATCCAGGTAGAAATTTACAACTTATCAGGCAGAAAAAATACAAAAATAAAAATGAAATCACACTACCACGTTCTTTGTGTGATCTCTTGGTCACCTCCAACCACAAAACAAACATAATACAACCTTGATCAGATGAACCAATAACCTGAACAAGAATATGAACCGGAAAAATAGCTCGGTCCTACCGACACCGAGTGTTATAGGAATTTTGTGAGCTCTAAAACTCAGTAGGCAACCACCAATGAATCCAAATATTTCATTCCCAAAATACTATATTCATACTAGTTTGAAATAAAATTATAAAAATAAGTTTTTCACATTTCACTAAAACAATACTAATTTCCAATTTTACAATCCAAATCACACCACATGTCATTTCAAAAATCGGTTTCCATTATATTATTAGAATCCGCAATAAGAAAACTAGGGTTGTGATAAAAATAAACAGATAAATATTTCAGACTGGAAAACTAATACAGTAGAAATTAAATAATAAATATAAGTAATATTAACCATTGGTGATCGTAAACATCCCTAGAAGACCCCTGGATGTACTAGGTTCAGAACCACCTATCAGTTTATGGTGAAACCACTAAGTCAATAACTAAATTCCTACTCTATCCTAGCCTCACCGGTGGCACAACCCCCATGTCTTTTCTACAACTCTAGGAGGGTACCATCTGGTCTAATCGGGGCAAGTAAACCACTATCACTCAATCACTTAAAGACGCCCAGGAACCCATGGTGGTTGTAAAACTATGTTAGTAGGATGCCAATACACACATGACCCAACATACCTACTGTTATTGTTTATGCCTATCCGAAACATGGACACCAATATATGATAGTCCATAAAGGTGATTCCCTAATATAATGGTTCCCCCATATAGATATACATACATTTCATATCACCCGAAGGTTCCAACCGAGCCTTTATTATATATAAACATTCAAATCATTTCATAAAACATTTTGGGTTTCCAACTGAGCACTCACACTTTCCAAACCACAATACATTCCATGTTTAATTGAAAACATCTCTTAATGATGCATAATTCCAATCAGGCATTTAATCTTTGCACACTCAAGTACATTTACAGGAACATTTTCTAAATCCCCATTTTTTATAAAAACATATAAATTATAAAACATTCCAAACAACCCCTTAAGCCAAATAGTTACCAAATCACCCACACACCATGTTCTAAAAGGGAAATACTATAATATTCCCTTTTAAATCATTTTTAGAAATCAAATATGAGAACCAAATTCATTTGAAAACTAAATTCCAATTTATAAACTGATATTTAAAGAGAAAACCATTTTTCAAGTACCAAATTCATTGGAGGACACATCCATGTGTAAACCTAGTGCACCCATGGATGTTCTAACATCCAATGGCACACCTAAAATCCAATACAACACTTAAAAACCATTTTTTCAAAGTCACCATCCCCATTAAAAACACTTCAAAGAACCCAAATCATTTAGAGAACACAAAAAATCACATTGAATCCCGAAAATTATTTTTAAAACATTTTAATATAGTTACCAAACTATATCATTTCCATATAATACAAACTCAAGTTCACAAAAAAATAATCATAACAACCAAATCATAATGTCTAATAATTTTATAATTTTTCCCAATTTCTCTTTAAGCAAACATTGACAATTCAACAAACACCTTAGGTGCCATAAACATAGGTATTATACACAAACCACTTTAAGAGTATATTTTTAAAAAGTTGAATTAATGAATAACCACCATTTAAATTTAGAATTAGGTAAAATAGAGGTGATAAAAACATTAAAAATTAATGGAAAACACACAAGCACCCACATATTGTTATAGAAAGTAAAATGTTAGAAACACCTGCCTCAAACATATGAATATGGAATAAAACTTCAAGGATACACAGAACTAAAGATCACAAGAGATACACATTCCATAACCATAATAAACACTAAAAAATTAGTCAACCCTAACCCTAGGGTTTTTCCAGGAAAAAATTCCCAAAATAAAACCCTAGAAACCAAAAGGGATGAAGAATGAGGGAAGAAAATGGAAAAAACACTAAAATATTACCTTAGATACGAAGGATATAAACCAAGGAGGGAAGATAGACATAGGATATGGAGACTTGGGACCCCTTGGTTCACCAAAAATGATGGATATGAGAGTAGATAAATTTTGTTTTAAAGGGAGCAGAGAGGGAAAAAGGGAAGCCATATTTTTAATGACTTGACACGTCTACATGGATTGGCAGCACGATTAGAGAAACCACGTGGACCCCATTATCCACAGAAGAAATAGTGCATGATTACCTAGGACCTACCACAAAACTGTGCGATTGGTTCAGTATAAACCTGCACCTTATGCACGATTGGGCCGTACGGTTTCTACTAACCGTGTTGTGCCCGTGTGCCACCTTGAAAACATAAGCAAAATTTTAAGACATAAAAAATTTAAAACAGGACTCAAACCAAATCCTTAACCAAAATGCAAAGGACTAATAAAAGGATAAAATTATGGAGTTATAGAGTTCAGGGTGTTACAATTAAAATCCCATTTTTTTAGAAATTAATTTTAAAACAAGCGCATGTGACGAGCTAAAATACTCCTTAATCCCCGACCGAGTTAACAACATCTTTTCAATCTATGCGTTAATATGTTAATTATAATAGATCAATAGATCCATTAATAGACCATATATAATATAAATTAACACTTAAAATTCACTTGAAAATATATATAACTTTTATTAATATGAAATCATTTAATAAAATATTATTTATAGTAATATAACAACAATGTCAATTCTGGAATTATTTATTTAATTTCAATATTGAAATATCAATATAATTTTATAAATAAAATATATTATGTCCAAAGACGTTTAAAATTAAATTTTTATCTAAAAAAATGAATACATATAATAATTCAGTCAATTAACTTCAATTTTAATATTTATAGTATCATTTATTTAAGTTAATTGTTAACTAAATAATCATTATGTAAGAATTTCTTAAGAATTTTAAGTAACTAAATCATCTATAAAAATTAATGATAAATTATTATGATAACATTAACCCATTTATCTTTCCAAAATAATATGTATTACATAATTTATGTTGTTTTGTACATATCTCAAGGTTTCATAAATTGTAAAAGTAAGGAAAGTTCCCTTTTTGTCTTTTTCCTCAATTAATCTTTTATATAGGGAAATTCCATTTAATAATAAACTAATAAACCATAAAATTCACAATAATTGGGGATATGGTTTAATTATTGGAATCCAATGGATGTTGGAAAAGTGTACAAGTCATTATGGTCCTTAAGATTATGTTTTAGTCCCTTATTAAGTATAATTTTTCATTAATCACTATAATTAATTTTAATCACTTCAAAAAACTTTTTTTGTTGTCAAAAATCATGTTTATATTACTATATTAAAATATAATACATATTAAAACTGTGTATGTTTTATTTTAAAAATTGAAATCACATTAGTGAAAAATTTAAGATTAACGCTAATCCCACAAACAGGGTGAAATAAGTGGTTTTTAATAGAGAAAAATGTTGAAATGTTAAGTTTTTATATTAAATTTCAAAGTGAAATTTATTATGATGAACATAATTTTATAAAAAGATGTATAATTGATATAATTTGTCTCTAAAAACAATTTATAATATAATTTAACACTAAACATTATTTAAATGAAAAGTATGATATTAACTAAATTGCGGTAATTGTTACTATTCATAAAAAAATAAAGTTTGTAAAAAAATTAACCCTAATCTCATTTAGACCTTCTAAATTAAAAAATTATGTTTATTTTGAAAAATAATATTTATAAAAGTGTCAAAATTTTGGTTTTAAAATAGCAGCATTATTAAAAGGTGAAAAAACTCAGTTATGCATGTAACACAAGCTAATTCAGTGTTGTGTGTAGAGTAAGTTTTACATTGTGTATAAATAATGATAAATAATTATATTTATTATAAAATGAAAATATTTTAATGTCTTGGTGTGTTACATTCTCCCGACCTTAATTTAATTCCATCCATGTATTTTAAAAATGATCTTGGTAATCAAGGGATTGATATTTGAAAATAATATTGCTGAAAAAACCACATATTAAATAGTATTAATAACATTTATTCTTAATAAGAGATAAATGAACATAAAATGGTCATGTAACTAGGTTGCCTAGTAGTTGAACATAAGTGGGAAATGGAAACATGGATACATAAGAATAATTTAACAATCAAGTTCTCATGGAGAGTGATAGTGAAAATGTTCTGCTGAAAATTGTAGACCACAAAACTACAATCCATAGGTGTAAATAAAGGCCCACGATATCATAAAAAATGATGACAGTAGGACAATTTTTTTGGTTTCAAGATAAATTTTCTTGGAGTTAAGGAATATTTTTACTCTCTAATAATATAATTAGAAATACTTATTGATAAATTTATATAAATAAAATCTTATACTTTGGGAAAGACTTGAATTATTTCTACATCATCTCATAGAATAAGATTCATTATATAATGAAATAATATATCAATCTTTAAAACCATATAAAAAGTTCAACATATAGCATTTCATAAATGGTTAACTTTTCCAAAATATTTGTATCCAGCACTTTGTGAGGATGGTCATTGAATTTCCATAATAAACTTATCATTTTCCTTTAATCAACATGAATCAACACTAAATTTTCACTTTTTAAATATGTGAATACATTCATCATAAATCTTATTTATATATGGAAATAACTCAAATCACCAAAAAAATAATTATAAACATGAATTCTTCCCTATCCCTTTTGTAAGACACGTGTTATTGGATATATTCCTTGAATCAAAAAGTGTTGTAAACTCCATCAGATAACATACACAACTTGTCAAAAAGTCATTAATAAGTTCCCAGGTTGTCAACACTTATCCAAATAAATAATTTCATAATCATTATCTCAACATCAAGAATATATTAAAGGTTGTATTTCCAATAATCATTTTTTTGATAATTTTAACTTTCTACTGAATCAATTTTCCTAGTACTATTTGGCATATGATCTTAAATCCATAAAGAAAAATAACTACAATAAAATCCTCATATATTCCATAATTATTATAACCAATATATTGCTAATAAAATATTTATATGATATAATTCATGAATTGGTATATTATTCATTACACTTTATCTACATTTTTAGGATAATTTTATCATTATCCAATAACATCATTTGGGGTATATTCTTTTGGAGCTTGGGACATTTGTTCATATAGTGTCTCATAAATTTGAAATTTCAGAATTAAATGGTGGATCAATTTTTCTTAATCTTTCAATCATGGGAATGGTGTCCTTTTTCTCCAAACATATAACAAAATATCATTTCCATAAGAAAGTGATGGAGTGTTTCCTTCCACAATTATCACATGTCCGAAAATCATTATTTTCCTTCATATTCTTTGACTCGTTCCCTTTTTCATCGTGCTCAGATGGCCTCTCCTTATCTTGGTTTTTTTGAAGACATTGGACTTTTTTAATTATTTACCCATTTCGTTTTCACATGATACTATGTCATTATATGATGAGAATTCTTGGGAGAATATTTCAAATTGAAATATAGTCACAAAACTATTAAATATTTTATCCTTCTTACTCTTCGGATTACATGCCTCGTTGAGGTTCACATTCCATCTACTAGGATATATTTATGAACAATAGAATATACTATATTATATCCTAAAATTATGAAAATTATAAAACTCTAAATATGTTATTAAACATAATATAAATTTATACATCGTAAATCTTAGAATCCTAAACTTTGGTTACATCATGGAAATATTTACTTTTAAATCCTTCAAAATGGTAGGTAAGGAAAATAGAAACTATCAAAAGAATATCATTTAAGATTTTCAAACTAGGTGCAGGGTAAGGACCATTTTTATGTACCATGTTAGCCCAAGTCCATCTCAGAACACCTTGTCAAAGTTGTTACTCCTAGGTACAATTATTCCTGAACCATGTCCACTTGTTGTATCCAGACATGGATGTATTTATCGGAATACCCACATAATTTTGACCTTATAAAAATTCTTGGATGTTCTTCTATACATTTTCTCAAAGTATAACTTAGGGTTATATTCCCTAATCTATGTATTCTATATCTAGTATCTAGGGTTGTTTCTAAACTTCCTTTGATACCAACTGTAATGCCCCCACCCCAAAATCCCAGAGCTAGTGCATTATTTTATTACATTGGAATGATTTCTAAGAATCAAATATGGAAGGATCATTTAGTTTAGAAGTATTGAAAATCCATATTGAATATATGATACCAATAATACATTTGGAAAACAAAAAATATGCTACACAATAAACTCAAATAAATTTCATCCATGACTGCTTATTCAATGATTTCTTCATCATAATATGGGAAAGAAACGTAATAAGGGTAATCTCAAAAGATCCGTAATGGTAATTAAATTTGAAGAAATAATGAATGAATAGAAATAAATTATCATGGAAAGGTAAATAACTAAAAACAGATGCCATTAAAATAACTAGATAAGTAAATATCCATATGGAAATGTAAGGAACTGATACTCATACCATCTAAATCAATAAACTGAAATTAAAATGTATCCATATATATGTCGACAAAAAATCTCATAGATGAATAATAATTGAATCTAAAAAAGGGAAATTATTTATTTATAGATGTAATATTAGTGGCACAAGAAAAACTATTACCATCAAGAAAACTCACAAGACAGTTTAAAACTATGAATAGAAACCCATTTTATTTGGCCAACTAATTTGCCTCATGAAAACCTGTCGATGCATCGAGGAGCTCTATAAATTCCAAGATACACCTATCAATACCATTCCATATCATTCCTCGTATCTAATAATCAAAATAAGTAATATGTTTGATCAAATATCCATGTTGAATTAGGAATTCAGTTTCACTAATAATTCCTTAGTTAATCAAATAATTGTCAAAGTGAACACCATATGTAAAATGATATACAGTTTTGGTAATACTAATATCCATTGTATAAGAATATGAATATTCAAGTAAAATTATAATAAAAATGATATAGAAAATAGATTTTTTCAAGATAATATTAACAATCAGAAAAGGAAGTGATATTGTAAAATAATAATTAAGAATAATATTGGGGATAATAATATTTAAACATTCCAATGTGTCCCATACCACTTTGAAACATTTTAATCATAATCTCCAGAAAGGAATGAAATTAAATGAAACATATAATATCATTAAAAAATTGGATTCCTAATATAACAAGAAAAAGGAATTATATACACCAAATAAATTTGAATTGGGTAATTGTAACGAATAAGTCTCAATTAAATGTAAAATTGAGACGAAATTCCCTTACCTTAACCTTCCTTTTGTTGTTAGGTATTTATCCTCATGTATAATGGTTTAAAATATGTTAATAACTTATAAAATAATCATAATAATGTTTAGAATATTATATATTAACTTCTAATAATATTTTATCACCCATTTATTATCACTCTTTCATGAATTTCACTATTTCAGGTGTTAATTGCCCAGTTTTCTCGAGTAAGTTTTAACATGTTACATGTTGTTATCATTAATTATATCATGGTTTCATATTCTTCAGAATATAAATCATGACTTAATTATCATATATATTTAGTATTATGTATTTATACGAGTCAATAATATTTCAATATTAGAAATGAAGTGCACCATTCAAGGAGACGGTAGGCCATACGTACGCATGAACGTTAATTTCATTTCATAATTGTATTAAAAGAATGAAAAATAAAGGATACATATGTATATTATAGTTATAGTATCATATATATGTTATATAGGTTACATATGTTTATTAACACTATCCTTTACATGTTCCATGTATGGCTTGGACGAGTCATATCGCTTTGAGGGGCCAGTAGTCCACACTTCCTTAAAATGAAATTATCGTATTTAAACAATTGGGAAAGCGTAAAAGTATGTTATAAATAAAAATTATAGAAGAATAATGAGATTATAAATATCATATATATCCTTTTTAGATATATTTTCTATCATAATGTCTACCATGATAGGTGGTAAGGGAAAAATAAACAATCATCGTTTTGCAAGGCAGTAGTTCATTGTACACAGAAACAATATGTTCGTTTACTATTAGAAGAAGGAGTGTGTAATTGTAGGTCAAAAAAATTACATAAAAATATCCCAGTATTTTTAGGATACTGTTGTTTTTATATAAACATATAATAAATATATTTATGGGGTGTATAATGGAAATGAAACGAGAGATCTTGAGAGAAGGTGTTACCTCTTAATCGGGTAACTTCTTTTGGTTTTACACAAAGGGATTCTTCATATTGATTTATTCCAAAATTTAGGCTCATGTTATATGGTTAGAGATTTTGGGATACTAATTTGGCAGGGTTTGTCCGACCCTATGTGGTTTGATATTTGTAATTAAGTGGGAGGAGAGGCGACTTTTTATAGTGGAGGGGCAGTGGCACTCTTGTAAATACCAAATGGTATTCATTAATGGAAGGTATAACTTAACTAAAGCGCCTAAAAATGAAAAAATAATGTATTAAAGGATTATAATGGTCGATAAATGCCTTATCCAAAAAAAAATATGCTCATTTTAATAATTTGGTTCCTTAACTTCTATGATTCCCCAATTTTATTATTTTGAATTTTATTAAAGCACCTTGTTTTCTAACCAAAGTAATTAAACCATTAAGAATAAAATAATGTTAAATTTATTGGATAATATATGTCCAATTAATTGTTAATATTAAATATAATTTATAAAATTAAAATTCAATTTATTTTGGAATTTAATTTTAAAACAAGCGCTTGTGATGCACTAAAATACCGCTTAATCCAAGACCGTGTTAACAACATCTTTACAGTCTATGGGTCAATATGTTAATTCTAAAATATATATTGATCCATTAATAGATGATATATAATATATATTAACACTTAAAAATAAATTGGCAGAATATATAATTTTTATTAATTTCAAATCATTTAATAAAATATTATTAATTGTAAAATAACAATAATGTCAATTTTGATATTATTTATTTAATTTCGAATTTAAAATATCAATCTAATATTTGAATTAAAATATATTATGTTTACAGATTTATAAAATGAAATATTATTATAAATAAATAAATAAATACAATGTTTCAATCAATTAACATCAATTTTAATATGTATAGTTTAATTTATTTTAGTTAATTATATACTAAATAATCATTATGTGGGGTTCTTAAGCATTTTAGGTAACTTAATCTTCTCGAAAAATTCCTCATTAATTTTTATTATAACATTAACCCATTTATATATTCATTATAATTTTTATAACTTAAATTATTATGTTTTTTACATATCTCAAAGTTTCATAAATATTGAAGATAAGGAAAGTTCCATTTTTGTCTTTTTCCTCACATAACCTTTTATATAGTGTACTTCCTTTTAATAATGTCTCAAAAAATAATAAAATTAAATACAAGAGGGTATATGGTCTAATTATTTAAAGCCAATGGACTTTTGATAAGTTTCCAAGTCATTTTGGTCTTTAAGATTATGTTTTAGTCTCTTTTTAAGTCTTATTTTACCTTAATCACTGTAATTAATTTTAATCACTTCCACTAATATTTTTCTATCAAAAATATAGTTGATCTTATTATACCACAAAAATCAAACAGAATAAAAACATGTATGTCTGATTTAAAAAATTAAAATCACAAAAGTCTGAAAATTAAGATTAACTTTAATCAAGAAGGTGAGGCGAAGTAACAGGTTTTTAAAGTAGAAAAATGTTCAAACATTAGTTATGTTTTTATATTCAATTTCAAAGTGAAATTGATTACGATGAACTTAATTATATATATAAATGTATAATTTATCTAATTTGACTTTAAAAAATTAAAAATATAATTAACACTAATAATTTTTTAAATTAAAGGTCTATTTTAACTAAATTGCAGAAATTTTTATTATTCATAAAAAATGATGTTTTTTTGAAAAATCCAAAAAAATAATCCGAATATAATTTTGACCTACTAAATTCAAAAATGTTGTTTATCTTGACCAATAATATTTTTAAAAGGGTAAAATTTTATTTTTAAAATAGACATGCCATTAAAAGGTGAAAAAACTTGGTCATGTGTGTAAAACAAGCTAATTTAGTGTTGTGTGTAGTGAAAGTTTAACTTTGTGTACAAAGCATTATAACAAATAAATTATATTTATTCTAAAAGGAAAATTTTTTAATATATTGGGGTGTTACAAAATATCAATGGGATTTGTGGCTGTATGTAGTATCTGTGTTGAGGGCGTGACATGGATATATGCTATGGATGTGAAAATAATTTATCTCTATAACGTTTTAGAAATTTTTTAATGATACTCCTTTTTAGTATACTCAATTAGTATTGAAATGACTATTGAATAAATAGTCGGGTCATTTTATGATTAATGAAATATCAGTAGTGGGTGTGTCTTTCCCATATCTTGGGAACCAAGTATCTCCCTAATTGATAGGGTTGGTGAATGGAGAATTGATAGATCAATAAAGGGAACACACTATATATTCCTATTGGCCAAGATATTTCCCTTTCTATGGGATAATAGATCAAACACATAAATAACCTCTAAATATGTAAGATATCCCATGATATCATGGGGTATAATATTGAAGGGATGATGTTGTATCCTATAAGTATGCACTATCATGGATGGATCAATATGGATGACTGAAGTAGGTGGTCGAGAAGGATCATACTAAAGAGTAGAGGGAACCCAGAGGGTTTCTTTTAGAGTTGTTATGGTAGTGGAGAAGGGAGTGGTGTAAGGGAATGTGGTGGAACAAAGTGTCTAGAGTGGAAAACCTAGGACCAAGAATAGAGTGCGCTAATTCCAGATGATATATTTTAGGTAATCATTGAAATACTAATTCCTCATTTCCTAAGATATTTAGTGAAGTTATTCTGAATCAGGCACAATGGGTACCCTTCCTCATGGTACCAGGGTTGATCAGGAAGTAGAGGCATCATAGGAATGGAACTCAATGACCTTTTCATTCTTTATGGTACGAGAATACTCCTCTATCCACTCATACCATTTTCAATTGCTATAAAACATGCCCATCATTGCCAATAATGTGAGGCCTATAACTTTCAACATCCCTAAAGAAGACATGGGAAATGCGGATTAAAAAATTATTAGATAATTTACCTGATATGGGAGAAAATTTCTACCTGTAATTATACATCTGGGCTACTTTATTTTCCAATAATAATAGAGTTTCAATTGGCTGAACATTTTTATGGTTGACCACTGTATATAAATGGTGGAGAGGATGAGAACATCTAACTATTTCATTACACATTATGACTCTACTTTTCCAACAATGCATGAGTGAGGGAACTATTATAGATACTTAAGAGGTCACAATTCATTTGATTGCTCTATATATTTATAGTTTCATTCATACTTTTCATATCTATATAATTAGTCATCCAATGTTGATGAGAATTATTTATATTACGCTCTAGTATGAGATGAACATAATTTGAGTTACCCATAAATATTGTGCTATAAATTTCTAAACCAACTCCAAATTGTTTGAAAGTAAGGATTCAAAATTTCTAGCATTTTTTAAAACATGACATACTCCAAACTAATTTATAAGGAAGATAAAAAAACCACAATCATGTCCCCACAATTCTTCAACCCTATTATGAAGAATGTGTACCAAATACCTACCTCTTAAAGCCTCCAAAACATGCTTAGTCATATACATATGATCCATGACGTAATTTTCAAGTTTCTTTTTTATATGAATAACCCTCATTTGTATCTTTATTATCCTCTATAGTGATTTTAATTAGAAAAATACAACCGAGGATGATGGTGCTACTAGGTAGATTCCCCCCTTGTAGATAATTAAGGGGTTAGTTGGTCCTATTGGATCATGTTTGAGGTAGGAGATAGAGATAATGTTGTGTCAGGTGAGGGATGGAATATGTCTGGTGTATGTTATAGGTTCCATGGGTTTCATATAGTTTTTTATTATTATAGGTATATTCTATGGTATTTGGTTGGTGGGAATTTAGGTCGGTTTTTCTCTTCCCATGGGTAGTTTCACATGTAAAACATCATGGGGTGATCTCATGGTATAAAGCCTTCTTCATGAAAAATATATTTTATAATATTTTACACTCTTTGAAGAATTGATGCATGATTCAATATTTTCATCTAGTGAGAAATTTTTTATTTCTTGAATAAAGTCTCATAAGTTTTGATTATATAATGGGATTCATTTCTATGACATGAATCTTGTTAGAAAGTTATTTCTTACAGTGTGAAGCCTATGGATGCCACATGAATTGTTTACTTTAATTGAAATTCCTCTCTTCATGATGTTTTGGCTTGGGATCTATGGTCATAGTGTAAGGAAGAGTACCCTAGTGTGTATATTTTGTTAAAATTCTCAACTAATCCAAAATTAAGTGAGAAATATAAAAAAATAAATATTCCTCTGTATCCTCTAAATCATCACATCATTTAAATTTTAGAGATATAAATACCATTGAATTTTTTGTCATATTTAAGAGAGTAAATTAATACCTCTCAAAACGTTTCCATGATAATATTTAATCATTGGCTGTTAATGTTAGATGAAGGTCTATGATATCATTGAATCTTAATGGCTCCATGTTCAAATGTTTTCAGTATTTTGAAGGGTATCAACTAATGATACTATTATTTATCTAGAAATTATAGAAAATGGGAATCAAATAGAAGAACCTTGTCTCCAGGTTTACATATTCTTTTTGATTTATTTGTTGGCACACCACTTCTTAGTATTCTTCTTATAGATATTTTCATTCTCATAATCATCCCTATAAAACTCTTCCATCTGATCTATCTATGAAAACATTTTCAACCTAGATTATTGTAAGTCCATTTTGATTTTGTTATATCCCAAAATTTTATCTAGATCCAATGGTAATTTCATGGTTTTACGTATATGATCTCTAATGGATAAGTACAAATTAGTTTTTTGAAGTCAATCTAGTACACCCATGAAAAATAATCTATCTTCTTATTTAAATTCCACTATATTAAACTCATCATTTTATCCAATATTTTATTAATACCCTAATTGCGTAATTTCACAATCACTCTATTGTTTTTATGAAAATGGTATCTAGTGTTTTATAATAATCCATATCTTCATATAGTTACCTCAATAAGTGATTGTGGAAGCATGAACCCGATCACTAATGGGAAATTGAGGAATTTCAAACAAATAAAATATATATTTTCTTAAAATTTGGTCACCAGATTGGATGTATATTTCAAATTGGCATCTGTTTCTACCCATTTTGACACATAATCTACACAAAATATAATCAATGTGTTATTAAAAGTGACTAGAATGGGTATCATAAAATTGATCCCCCATAGGTCTAAAACTTGATTTTTGAGAATTAGGTGGTGTGGCATTTCTTTATTCTCCATAAAATTTCTTTTTATTTAGCATTAATCACAGCTTTTAAGAACACTATCAGGTATTTATATATAGTATTAAAAAAGAATATATTTTTAAAGATCTTGGATATTGATTTATAATATCTTTGTTTTTCATTGGTAAGTAATGAATGAAAAAAATTAAGAATTATATTCACCTCAACATCAAGAATGCATCATGGAATTAATCCATCACCAATTCTTAAAAAATTAAATTGTCATCCTTGAAATAATGTGTTTTATTGGATTTTTTTTTGATATGTATAGTGTAGATATGGTTTACCATTTACTAAATAGTTTTCAATGTTGAAAAACTATGGAAGATCATGTAATTGTACATATAAAATATTATTATCTCATTACTAATAATCACTATCAATTTCCTCATATTATTCCATATTATTTAATTATTACCTTGAAATTGAACATCAAATTTTTTTATCAATATTTTTATTTGATAAAAATGTAAAATTCAGGGAGAAAAAATTCCACAAAATCTTCCATTTAGTCACATCCTTTTTATTCTATAAGTAAATCAAAGTGATATGATTAGGGTAGAAAATTACCTCGAATGGTACTAATTATTGTATAAACATTTGAAAATAAAAGGTCACTAATAAATTTTTCTTCTCCTTGGTAGTGTCGTTGATTTTCAATTTATTGAAATTGTGAATTTTTTGTAATCTTAAAAAACTCCCTATCATGTGATTATTTATTTAGGAATTACCTCATTATCTATATTCTTGACCATGTTCAAGAATCCCTTATTTGGAATGAACTGAAATAGACTCACCCATCCATTGTTTAAATTTGAAAAGATAATACCTACTTTTTGGAGCTTAATAACGTCCCTTTTGACCACCTCCATCATTGGTGGTATAATTATTTTTTGAGGTTGATGACTTATTTTGTTTCCTTTTGAAGGAGATGTATTTTAAATCCATTATGAATGTGATTCATTTTGGATAAATCATATTATACAATTTGGGATATTATAAATCATATAAACATGATACTATTTTTAGAAAATAATAATGTATAATTGTACCATACCTTAAGGCACTATCATCATGAAGTGGTAGTGTACAACTTTCAATATCATAAGGAATGATATAAATTCCAGGTTCTTTAATACTAATGGTGAGTGGATGTTAAGTGTTAACATTATAGTTAATCTTCTACATGTTTTACTATCATTAACTGGTCATTTCCTAAGATACACTACTACAAAAACGGCCTATATCATCACTAAAAAAGGGCTTTAACAGTGCTAAAAAAGCATTGTAAAGCTCAGCGCTAATATAGGAGGGGGGGGTCCCTTTTATCACCGCTCCTAAAAGCGCTGATAAAGGTCAAAAAAATTTAAAAAATCACAAAAATTTAAAATAATGTAGGGACTGCTTTTATTAGCGCTTCACACCCCCATTTATCAGCGCTATGAGGTCTCTCGCGTGCAGCCCTTCCCGCACATCCTCATACGCACGCACTCCATTCGCTTCCACTCGAACTTGAACCCGGGACCTCCTCCCTTTCGTAGCTGCACCGTTACCATTAATCCATTTCGTTTTGTTCTCTGTTTATTGATATATATATATATAGTTATATTTATTCATATATTGATATAGATTCATATTAATAAAAATATATTTATTCATTTATTAGTTTATATATATTAATACATATATTAATATATTTATATATATATTTTTAGTTATAATTTTTTATAAGTATATTTATTTGTATATTAATATATACATATAAGATTATTTTTAAATACATTTATGAAAAATTATGTTTTTTATGTGGGTTTATAAATAAATAAATACATACATACATACATACATAGATATATACAACACACATACATAGATATATACAACACACAGACACACAGAGAGACACACACACACACAAAAACACATTTATATTTACAAATAAATATATATATGTGTGTATTTTAAAAGACATAGAATGTACATATAAGATTAATTTTAAATACATTTATGAAAAAATATGTTTTTGATGTGTGTTTATAAGTAAGAAAATAAATACATACATACATATATACATATATACAACACAAAGACACACACATAGACACCCACACACACAGACACATATATATTTACGAATAAATACATATATATGTCTATTTGAAAAGCCATAAAATGTTAAAACGACCATAAATTATAATATAGAATTCTGTTTCAACTCCACAACTAGGCAAATTGAATAAAATGAAACATTCTTCGATATGATGTGTGGTACAGGCCTAACGGACATCTGGATCAGAAGTTATACATGTATGAATGTTAAAAAATCGGGGTATCCTGACTAAAAACTCAGTTTTGGAGGACTTATAGGCCTTTGTTGGGATCAAAAAATGTGACAAAGGAATTTCCTAGGTCACCAGTGCGTAGAGCTCATCGCAGGATTCGATTTGATATGTTGTAGAGCTCAAACAGACACCCAAATCAAAAGTTATGGCCGTTTGAAGTTTGAGTTACATTTTCAACGTATTTTAGATCTTTTATTAATTATTTTTGATTTTTTGTGTCCCCAAATTGTTATTAAATGATTTTTAATCTATAATAATTAGAAAATTATTGATTAATAATATATTTTTAAAATATTTTGAATCTATTTTCACTAAATTTATTATATATTAAATGTAATAGTCTATTTATACGTATCTATAACATATTTAAAAAATATATATTGTATTTATATCAATATAAATATACATATATAAAAAAATATTATTTTTCATGATTTTTTTTTGAAACTCAACATTTATCAGCTCTCGGGAAAAGTGCAGATAAATCCCCCTTTATCAGCGCTACTAAAAGAAGCGCTGATAAAAGGGTCCCCTTTATCAGTGCTAAAAAATCACTGATAAAGGCCCCCCTTTATGAGCACCTTTTTTGAGCACTGATAAAGGGGTAACGCTTCCCTTGCAAGTTTTTGGCATAGTGATAAAATAGATTGGAGATGAATTCATTAAATAATTGCATGAATTGGATGAGATATACAGCTAATGCATGCATTAAATCATAACATACGAGTTAATTAATATATTTTTAAGTAGAATTATTGATGGATTTATAAAGATCTTAATAATGTGTAATAGTGTGTTAGAAAGTCTCTCTAGGCCTCAACCAAAACTCCATTACTCATAGCTTTCTTCTCATGTCACCTTTACACCGTAAGGAGCTAGCACACTATAGAGGGTAGAGAATCTTTCTCGAACAATGGATGATTTAGTGGCCTATAGATACCTCTGAAGGAGGGATTCCTTCAAGATACCTATTTCTGATCTTCATCAAGAGTAAATGAATATTTTTGTTCTCATGATAAATGATGTTTGGTGAACATATTATTTGATCATTTCGTTATTTATAGGACGCATGGATATAGTTTCTAGCATAGTTTGAACTTGGGTTTGGGTTTCTTTGTTTTATTATTCTATGTTTAATAAGATTTTTTAGATCCAACAAAACCCATTAGTTGTACCAGAGCCTTACCACTCCTTTAGATTCATCAAATCATGTTTACAGATGAAGTTTTTTGAAGTCTTATAGCTTTCTGTATTCATAGAAAACAATATGATATGTTTTTTAGGAAGCTTGAGTCCAAACATTAAATATGGTATATTCCATGGAAAGTTCATCCTAGATGGATTCATTATCTTTTTTAACTAGTCATATTGACTTAGTTGTCTCACATAAATAGAGGGAAGCTAATCAGGTTTTTGATGCCCTATAAAATATAGTGATTATAGAGATGACCTCAATTTGGTCTTTTTAGATCCTATAACTTTTCACACCCCTAGCGGAAGAAGATATGTGGTGTGATATTCATTATTTTCTTAATAAATCCCCTTATAATGGCTGAGCTGTTTTCTCTTAAATATTGACTAATAAATTTTAGGTTCGGGCTTGAACCTTTTAGAGTACAATATGGTATATCATAATTATAGAATTGGTAAAAACCTTAGTTTTGTATTAGTAATAACATATGACAACAAATTTCATATATAATGGTTACAAAAACGAGGCATCCTATCACATTTAAGATATTGATGTGTTATCTTTAAATACAATATGGTATTGTAGGATATAATAGAACTATAAGTCATAAAATTCAATTCATAGAACTTAAACTATTTTAGAACTGCTGTCTATATATCATTTTATATTATTTACATTGGATTGTTATATATGATTCATACAATATCTATGATTCAAGTTACATTATTAAATATGATTGAAAACTAAAATTATACACTCATTTAATTCCAATTATGAATTGAATTATATTAATTATTAATTATCTATAAATAATGATAAAAGGTATTTTGGGGATATTTATTAATTTGTAAAGTGTTTATAATTAGTTAAATAAATGTTTATGAATAGTTTATTAACAAGTATTCCATAATATTATGTTTTAATATTTAAATAAATTTTTCTAAATTATATTTCTTGACTTGTGAATTTTGAAATAAAGTGTCTATTTAAGAATAAAAATGAAAATTTATAAATTATCTATAAATTACTAATTAAAGATAAATATAAAATTTTTTTTATTTTTAAATTATAATTAATATGTATTTTTGAAATTAATGACATTATATAGGATATTATTTTAACCAATCTAAAAGTTGTTTTTATGATTGATTTGATCAGGTTTTAAATAATGTTAAGTATGTGATAGTTTGATTATAAAACTTGTTTAAATAACAGAAATTGGAATTTCAATTTTTTATGATTCATAAAATATCATATATTTAAATAAAATTACATATAATGAATAATATGTAAAGGTTCATATTATGAAATTAATATAAAATTTATATATTCATGATTATAAAGTATCCATAATTAGTTTCTAAATTCTAAAGTTTTTACGAATAGAATTTTTTAATGAGTTATTTATAAATGTTTATTTCTTGTTTAAATATATAATTTTCACTTATTTTAAATATTAGTACATTGGTTGTTATTCATTGATATAATTTTTTGATATTGTGAATATGCGTATTCTTTAGTTTAAATTGTTAAAAATTTTCTTAGTTATCAAACCTGTATATAAGGAGTTATATGCTACGTATGATAATGGATTTAGTTTTTCATCTACCATAATATTGGTTTATAATTAAAGTTATTATATTGAAGGTAGTTATTTAATATAGTTTATACATATTGGGTATTAGAGTTATGATGAAATATAATCTCTCTTGAGTAAAATATCCTTGGGTAGAGAGAATTTGGTTCAAACTTCCAACTAGAACGAAGGAATATTCCTCATTTTAAAATGGTGCGGGTTGGCTAACTATAGCTCTGAGCTTACTCATCTTGCATTTCAAATTTCATATAATTATTATCCTTTACATGAAATGTTCATTCAACTTATACATTTTATGAATTTTTAATTGTGTAAATATGTTTGGATTCTATTTTTTGAAGAGTAACAAAAACTATGTAATGTATAAAGAGTTACACATCAATATGGTTTGAACATATTGGTTTGGAAGATAGAATAAGATTTTGAACTAAATCACTTGAATCATGCATATATAATTAGTATGACATTAAATGATATGGTGAGATTAAATCCATTTCAAAATGATAATTGTTAAATTCCTTACAATGTGGCCCTCTTATGACCTCGAATCATTTAGAATGGGTGGCCCTACCAGTTATATGGCAATAAATTATCTTGTGTTAGGAAAGAAAGTAATATGATGATCCTAATGGATAGGTTCCTTATTATTGTTATTCTATTTGGGTTTCAATTAAATGGGAAACCCTAATGGTTAGGTAACCATAGTAATATAGTTTAGGTTATCCATTTAAGGGATTGGGTAAATATTTACCCACTCAATTATCCATGATTTATATATGATATAATTGAAAATAGTTTACTAATACATATAGTCAATGATTATTTATGTGATACCTCATATAAGTCAAGATAAATTTGGATCTTTTCCCAATAATGGATATAATGTGTATAAAATAAAACAACATTTTAGTTGGACAATGTCATGAACCAACCCTGATACCCTGGTAACTCGATAACTAATCCAACCCTAACATAGCTCGAAGGGCATTCAATATCCCCACAGGTCGACTACTAGCACCTGGAATCACAAAACATGCAAGTGGGAATGATTTTTCCAACAAAAATGAAGAAGAAAAGAAACAATATATTATGCATGACCAAAGAAACTACAATGGGAGTATTTTACCGGAATACAAAGAAGCAAAAAATCCAAAGTACTATGATGGGAAAACAACCCCAAGGTCCCTAAAGACACAACATACCAAGAGAAAATCTCAACAATTGGATCCAACTCCAAGAGATCCCTTCTCTTTGCTTGAAACTTGAATAAGAAATTCCAAAAAAACTTGAAGGAAAAAAGGAGGATGTGAGCCTATTCCCAGTTGGACACCACAAAAGATTCCATAATAGATTTCAAATATAGATTATCCAAAAAAACATTCAATTTTCAAGTAAACGGGTTTGGAAATTCAAAATAATATTTAATCAAAACATGATATAAAATTTTAAATGATGGAAATAAATATTTTATGAAATGATATTACAAATGATAAAATATGTCTAAAACAATGGTTTTTGTAAAACATTTGTATAAAATAGTTTATATAAATTAAGAAGGCATGTAAGCAGTTCAAACAAACATTGGCATACATTTATATCTTAAATAAAAATAAACAAGTAACCAACATGGTTATATACCAAAAGGTACGATTGTATAAACCAACTATTGGATTTCAAACTCTCTATATGAATTCACCAAAATGTGTATACACACACGTCCCTTTGACACTATCCAAAGGAGACTTTTCCTAAACCCGTCAGAGATGTGACCCTCCACAAGTATGTTTTAGAATGTTGTCCTAGCATAGGGTGTATCCAAATAACTCAATAACTTCCAAAGGCTTACTTTCGCTCTTACATGATGTGTAAACCGTGTTAAGATAGCTTACAAATACTATCAATCCCATTCTTACATTTCAAGAGTGCCAATTCTTTTCTACTTAAAACTAAAACATTTTTTATTCAAAAACAAGCTTTTCACAAGATAAAACCATTGGGTTTATATAAAATCATTTTAGGCCATTTTTAAGTGTTTTAAATCCAGTCAAAACCATTTCCATCATTACACATTTTACACCCCCTATTAAATTCAACAATTTAATTGAAACCATTTCCACCAAATCCATAATTTAAATTAAACAATTTAAATTAGCCAATTTTTATAGACACACAAAAATAAATGGAATTGGGGGTTTTCCAAATTTCTATTCCAAAACCATTTCAAAAATAACGATTCACTAGAATCAGGTATTTAACAATTTAACTGAAATTAAATTTGGGGAATTTAATTTAATTCAAAAATTGAAATAAATCAAGAAATACAAGGAAAATCAATTTATATAATCAGAAAAAACCATCTACCTCAAGGTCATTAATGTCCACAGTAATGATTAACCCCTATGTGGTTCAATACCCCTCAGTGTGACTGAATTATCATAATCATCAACACACCAATGTTCGATGTTTGTCAAGGGTTCCTAGAACCAATACCAGTTATTTTATTTCAAAATAAAATATGTTATGTGATGATAGTTTCTCGCTCCGAAATAATTTTCCAATTGACGATTAAAATATTACATGTGATAATATTTTATCTCCTTTGGGTAATTTTCAAATTACCATTTTATAATTATAATAATTATCCTTTAAAAATTAATTTAATTATCCTTTGATAATTTTGATAATCTTGTTTTGTGATAATTACCTATCAATTATCTTTTAACAAAAGTAAATAATTATATTCTAATAAGTATTCCTTACAAATCACCATTTTGAAATTATCTTTTGATAATTTATTATAATTATTGATTGATAATTATATAAAATTTTTCCTTCAATTTTATATAAGACATGTCATTGTCCTTTGATTAACAAAACCAGATATCATTTTAACAATATTAATAATTAAACATTGATGATCTTGAAGTTATGGTCCGATAATTATATTAATTATTCTTTGATGAATTATTGAAATAATCCTTTATTTTAACAAAATTATGTTCTCAAAATAAATTATCGATGCAATTATCATCGGATAATTATTTATAATTATCTCAGTTAATTATTCACATATTTCTCAACAATTTCATGAAACAAAATTTTGTTTATAATAATTGGATATTCCATATAATTATTAATTGGTAATTAGAGTTTTATCATATTATTATTGAACCAATTTATTTGTAAGTATCATTGGATAATTTGGGTAATTATCCTTTTGATAATTTGTTTATAAATTATCCCAAATAAATCTAGTTTTTATCATTTATTTTTAATTACAGAATTTTTCTTGATTTCGTGATGAAAGAATAAATTAAATACTTAAAACAAAACAAAAAATCAAACCTACATTCTTTATGTCTTGTGCGGGTAAGTCATGAACCACATAGATCTGAATCCAAATATTGGAAAACGAGGGGCTCCTTCACTGTTTATATGCAAGGAATTCTCTAGGTTATTTGTACTCGACTATATTCCCCATGAACAAGATCAATATGTATGGTTATTAGGAAAACCCCATGTGTCATGTTCATAAATTCATGAATTTAAAAACCCGATTTCTAAATGTTATTCAGTCTAGAAATTAATACGGAGTTGTTTGATTTACACTTAAGAAGGCGTTACTGATTTTTAATCGATTCAAAACACATTAAAATGGAGGTTTCAAAAACCTTTAGTTTTCATCAATGGAGAAAGTGGCGTTAGAAAAACGAGTTCCATCATGGTTTTTGTTTAGATGAATAGTGAAATATATTTATTTTATTAATTAAATTAAAATAATATAATTAATCATTTAATATAATTATTAAAAACCTAAAATAATTAGGGACCCGACCAAACGCTCTTCACGTATAAATTTTATACCCTTTCTAGGGTAAACACCCCATTCCAGACACAACAATGATCTAGGATTTCTCAAACGATGAACCATTTGAAAGATATTAACGATTTAATATTCAAAAAAGGAATAATTATTTAATAAGAAAGATGTTTTTATCAAGATCGTTCTATCCGAACATTTGAGGATTGTAAATGTTATAACCTTTCTTGGTTAAACACCATGTCCCAGACCTATTAAAGGTCTAAGATTCCTAATCCAACACACGATTTTGATGTTATTAAATTATTTTGAATAAATTTACCAAGCATAAAATAACAAATTTAATATTATTATTTTGACTTTGTCAAGGATTTTGCAGACCACATTAACTCATACTTACACATATTTTTACTCATAAAATTTTTAATTTAATATTCAAGAGTATTAATATGGAGTTTTACATTTTTGTGATTCATTTAACAAAAAACACAACTTTTCAATGATAAATTATTTTTTTCACACTTAATATATTAATATAACACAAGAGGGATTAGGAATTCTTGAAAAAGTAATAGGATGTTACAACCTCCCCACCATAGGAACTTTCTATCCCTAGAAAGCTTATGAAAAATCCTTCGTATAAAAAAGATGAGGCCTACCTCCCTTTTCCATGTCTCTTGGGAATTAGAAAAAAGCTTCCATAGTACATAGACTAGAGGTATATTCCTCCCACAAAGTACCCTGGTCTCAAAATCAAAAACCCTCACAGTTGTTCAGTCACAGATAAATCTGGTTCAATATCAAGATCACTCCATATCAAGACGTGAAATGGATCAGAAAGATACATTCATAGCTAGGATACATTAATCATGTTATGTTTCAACTTCAGCGGTGGTGGTGGAGCTAAATGGTAAGAAAAATTCCATACCTGATAAAAGACATTGAAAGGTTTCACAAAACGAGGAGAAAAGTACTCTTTCCTCGCAAGACATCGATGATCTAACCAGGGTGAAACCTTTTAGAAAATCTGGACACCAACATAGAAATCCAAAGGTCTATGATGACGATCAAAATAAAACTTGTATCGGCTTTGTGATGTCGACATTCCCTGACAAATCAACTAGATCTTAACTATCGTCTCTTAGACCAATCTTCGTCCAACCAAGTAGGTTTCACCTATCTCTAAACAACACAAAGATTATTTATAAGGAAGGTCATACAATACCACAAAAGGAGACATTTTGATCACATACAGATAACTATTGTTATAAGAAAACTCTACCTCTCTTACCTTGTGGTAAACTAGAGAGGTTAGAAAAAACATTATGGGAAACATAACATAAACTGAAGGGAGATAACCACTCATTGAATATCACAGCAGATAAAAAACACTTATATCACTTTTCCCAACTCTAGATAAGAGGGTCCAGCTCTGCATGACCTTTGGTCCTATTCTCTTAGAAAGATAAGAGGCACAAAGCTAGGTATACTAAGGTAGACCTCTTGAAGATAATATTCACTCCTAGATTTTATGGTAATGAGCCAATACATCCCGAATAAGATGTCAAAATATTTTAGGTCGAGAACTAGAAAACTCCAAGAAACCTACGCATCTGATAGAGAGAAGAAACAAGAATAACTACAAAAACCCTTCTCTCTATTTATACAAAGGGGTATAGTAATATCCTTTTCCCTAGATAGTTTCTCCATAGGAAGGTAAAGCAGTCTAATGATACAGGTTGAAATAAATGAATGAGATACACTAGTATAAAATAAAGTAGTTACTAAATATAAATAAATAGTTACGGTGCCTCTTATGGTCACTAAATCCACATTATCTTCCTCTAGAGACTCTTCTAGTGCGTGAAGTAGCATCATTCCAGATGTCTATAGATAGAACCCTTTTTCACATGAAACATTTGATTGCCTCACAGTTTTAGGATGAGATGATGATTCTATTTTATCGTTCGGTGTGGAAATTTGTGGTAGAAATTAAGCAAGTTATATAAAGATCCTCAAGAGCTACATTTCATGGGTACCTCAATGAAAACCCTCTTGGAATGTCCCAGTTTTCCACAATTATAGAAAATAAAAGAACATCCACCAGGAGTTGTAGGAGGTATAGAATGACTCTGCTATCGAGAGCTGTCATGAGAATCATCATGATTTTGTTTTCCTTTAAATGAACCAGCACTGCCATTGGGAGAAAAAGAAACTCTCGATAACCCTGACTTCCCAGCCAGGACCATCTCGACCATCATTGTTCTATCCAGCACATCTACATTAGTGGAAATATTTTTCTAGAAAACCTGATAATGGATATCTAATCAAAGTATCAACTCAAATTTTCAAGTCTTCCTATTCTCATCAGATAAAATACCAGGATCAATTTTCACCAACTCATAAAATCGATTTGAGTACTCAGTCACGGTTCTGTTGGCCAAATCAAGCTTGAAATACTTCACATCCTTTACCAACACCATTGATTCTGGATAGAACTGGTTAGTGAAATGAACCTGGGAGTCTTTCCCCTCTAAACCCTCATGTTTTCCAGCTAACACCATTGGGTCCCACCATCTCATGCTAGGTCCTCCTAGCGTGTAGGTGGAATACTTTACCTTGATCGCATCATGTGTCACAGAGAACCAAAAAAATGTTCAATATTTATCAACCATTCCTATTAATTTTGAGGGTCAGTAGAGCCTTTGAAAATTGGTGACTTCTGGTGTAGGAACTCTTGAATCTTTTTTGAGAACATCCCTACGAGGATCCACAACTAGAGCCTGAACAGAAACATGGGTTGGTGCCTATACCAAAGCATGGATAGTGAAAACAATCACCACAACCAGAATCAGATCTACAACAAGGCTCACTTTATAAGATTTAGCAGCAACCACATTCTAGAAATGATTCATATGTCTTCCTGGAGGAACGATTCAACAAAACATCTGCTAATTAGAACAACACTCAAATTGAGTAATGGGTAAAACTATTCCCAACAAAATAAATAAACAATATTTAGATTCCACTCTATCCAAATCAAAACAGGGAAAAGACTATAACTAATCCATAAGACGTCTTTCCCTAACCACCCATGGAGACTTAAGGTATATTGTGGTGAGAGATGGCTAGGTACTCAATCACGACTACCACCTATTTCCCAACACGATTTCACAAAAGTATACTATCTTCAAGACAAAGGAAGAATCTCCCTATGATACCATTTTTTCACAAACCAACCAAGATACCCTGGTAACCTGATAACTGATCCAACCCCGAAATATCCCAAAGGGAATTCCCAATCCCCACGGGTCAACAACTAGCACCTGGCATCACACAACATGCAAGTGGAAACGATTTTTCCACCAATAACACAGAATAAAAGAAACAAGACAGCATTCATAAGAAAAGAAACCCCATTGGGTGCAATGTTCCAGAATACAAAGAGGCACAAAATCCAAAGTAATAAGATGGGAAAACAACCCCAAGGTCGCTATGGACACAACTCATCAGGGCCAATGCTCGACTGCTGGATCCAACTCCAAGAGATTATGTACCTATGCTCGAACCTACAAGAAGAAAGTCTAAAAACACCAGAAGGAAAAATTATGGTGTGAGCCTAAGCCCAGTATGATACCACCAAAGATTCCATAACAAATGCCAAATATAGATTATCCAAATAAAAACGTTCAATTTTAAAATAAAGAGGTTTGGAAATTCAAAATCATATTTAATCAAAACATGTTATACACTTTCAAATGATGTAAATAAATATTTTAAGCAATGATTTTATAGATGATGGAATATTTATAAAATAATTGATTATATAAAACATTCATATAAAAAAGTTTATATAAATTTAGGTGGCATGTAATTAGTTCAAAAAAACATTGGATTGTATTTATATCTCGAATATATATAAGCAAGCGAGCAACATGGTCATCTGCCAAAAGGTATGATAGTATTAATCAGCTATAGGATTCCACAATCCTTATGTGAACTTAGAAAAATGTGTATACACGCATCCCAATGACATTGGCCACTAATCACCAATCCATCGAGTATGTGACCCACCACAATTATATTTTAGAACATTGTTGTGGCGTAGAGTGTATCCAAATAACTCATTAACTACCAAAGGCATGCATGTGGTCTTACATGATGGGTGAAATATTTTAAGATTGCTTAAAAATATGATCAATCCCATTACTCCATTTCAAATGTTCCAATTTATTTCTATTTAAAAATAAAAAAAGGTTTTATTAAGAAACATTCATTTTTACAAGATAAAACCACTGGGTTTATATCAAATCATTTTAATCCATTTCCCCCAGTATGAAATATTTTCAAAACCATTTCCATCATTACACAATTTTCATCCAAATTAAAATCAACAGTTTCATTGAAAGAATTTCCATCAAATCCAAAATTTAAATTATAAAATTTAAATCATCCAATTTCTATAAACACACCCATTTGGATGGAATTGAGGTCCTTCCAAATTTCTATTCCAAATCCACTTCAAATACCATGATTCACTGGAAACAATTTTTTTCAAATTAATTGAAATAAATTTTAAGCAATTGATTTGAAATCAAAAAATTGAAATAAATCATGCCATAAAAGGATAGTCAGTTTGGATAATAGGAAAAAAACCACCTACATAAAGGTTGTTGATGTCAGCAGTAATGATAAACCACCCTGTGTGGTTCAATACCCCTCTGGGTGATTGAATTATTGTCAGCATCAAAACACCAATGTTCGACATTTGTCAAGGGTTAGTAGAACCAATACCAGTTCTGTTATTTCATAATAAAATTTAATATTTGACAATAGTTTCTCCCCCTAAATAATTTTCCAATTACAGATTAAAATATTAAAAGTGATAATATTTTATCTCCCTTGGATAATTTTCAAATTATCATTTTATAATTATAATTATTATCCTTTGACAATTAACATAATTATCCTTTGACAATTTAGATAATATTTTCATGTGATAATTACCTTACAATTATCTTTTAACAAAAGTAAATAATTATATATTAATTATAATTCCTTAAAAATAATCATTTTGTAATTATTTTATGATAATTTATTATAATTATCCCTTGATAATTGTTTAGAATTATTCTGTAAATTTTAAATAAACCTTGTCATTTTCCTTTGATAAACCAAATTAATTATCATTTTAATAATATTTATAATTAAACATTGATAGTCTCGATGTTATCTCCTGATATGTACTCTAATTATCCTTTGATAACATATTGAAATTATCCTTTATTTTAACAAAATTATGTCCTCAAAATTAATTATCGAGGTAATTATTGTCAAATAATTATGTATAATTATCTGAGTTAATTATTCACATATTTTTCCACAATTTTTCAAAACCAAATTTCAATAATAATTATTGGATATTCCACATAATTACTAATTGGAAATTTAAATTTCACCAAATTATTATTCAATTTTTTTTGTATGTTTCATTGGATAATTTAGGAAATTATCCATTTGATAATTTGTTTATAAATTATCCTTGTTAAATCTCATTTTTATCATTAATTTTAAAGCCCACTATTCTTTTAGATTTCCTGATGAAATAATAAAAGAAAGAAATTAAATAAAACAAAAAATAAAACCAACCTTCTTCATGTCTTGTGTAGGGAAGTCATGCACCACCTGGATCTGAATCCAAAGAAGGAAAAATGAGGGCCTCCTTCACTGTTTATACCCAAAGAACACCCAAGGTTATTGGAAATCGACTATATTCATTATAAATATAAATGATTTGTTTGGTTATAAGGAAACCCCTTGTGGCGTGTTCTTAAATTCATGAATTTAAAAACCTGATTTCAAACCATTATTCATTTTAGAAATTAATAAAGAGTTATTGATTTCCACTTAGGAAGGCATTACTGATTTTTAGTTGATTTAAAATGAATTAAAATTGAGTTTTCAAAACCTTCAGGTTTTATAAATGGAGGAAGTTATGTTAAAAAAGGAGTTCTAACATGGTTTTTAGGAAGATGAATAGTAAAAACTGTTTATTTTAAAAATTAAATTAAATTAATATAATTAACCGTTTAATGTAAATATTATAAACATAAAATAATTAGAGACCCAACCAAATGTTCTTTGCGTATATAATTTATACCATGTCTAGGGTAATCACCCCATTATGGACACAAAATGGGTCTCTGATTTATCAAACAATGGACCATTTGATAGATAGTAAAGATTTAATATTCAAAAACAGAATAATTATTTAATAAAAAGATATTTTTATCATGAGCTGGCCATCCGAACGTCAGATGATTGCAAATGGTATACCCTTTCTATGGAAAAAACGACATCCAATACCTAAAATAGGTCTATGATTCCTCATTCAACACACAGTTTTGGAGTTATACAATTATTTTGAATAAATTTACTATGCCTAAAATTATATATTTAATATTATTATTCTGACTTTTTTGAGGCTTTTTCAGACCTCATAAACTCATAATTAATCAGAGTTTAGCTCATAAAATATTTAATTTAATATTCCAGATTGTTAATTGGGAATTTTACCATTCCGTGATGCATTTAACAAAGAAACATAACTTTTCATTAATAAATAACTTTTTCACACTTTATATATTAAAACAACACAAGAGTTATTAGGAATACCTAAAAAATTAATGGTACATTACAGATACCACTTAATAAATAATATTATTAAATTTCAATAAAACATGATACTCATCTAATAAAACCTTTTTTATTGATAAATTACACTAAGCTAATTAATTTTTTCTTTGAGACCAATCCACGAGAAGTAGAATCTTAATGTATGAAACGCTTTATAATGGTAACTTATGAAGGGTTCTTAAAGAGACATTCTATGTGTTAGAGAAATATCTTCATGATTAAACAAGTGTTGAACATGTTCAATTGGTGAATCCAGATGCTTATGAGTAGAATATAATGATTCAATTATAGTTTCAAATGCATTAGATGAATGAAGACTAAATGAGTTTCAGTATCTGGTCATATACTCAATATTATTGGGTATAGTGACCTTGTGAGACTAGAGGTTTTCTTATGGATTATTTTGGTTAAGGAATTAATCATTTTATTTTTCATGGAAATGTTTTAACAATTTAAATGATTTTAAAAACTGTTTACCCAATATTCTCAAAGTGTTGAGAATAGATGAACTATGCATATAATATATAGCTTGTTATACTATATTAATTGTACAAGTGGGTAATGTTTCAAACCAAAAGAAGAAAAGTTAGTTGGAAAGTCCAAAAATGATTCTTAAAATATCCATACAAGGTCATCCAAAGCAAATGGATTATCCTGTAAAAATAAGTACTGATTCCATTATATATAATTTTTTGAGATACATGAATGGGTTTTGGAAAGTCCAGGTAATGACCATGTTAGGTATCCATGTTGAAGAAATTCATTATTTAATTTTGAATGGTATATAATACCAAATTTGTATTTTATAAGTTTTTTAACTATATAGGAGTTATTAATCTAGATAATATTTGATAGATCATGTAGTTTTTATTCAAATGATCAAACCAATATTTTCTATGTTAAATGATTGAATATATCATGATCATATGGATCCAATAAAAAATGGGTAAATTTATTTCATTTCACTTATATCATAATATAACTTTTTTTAATAAATATTTTTCATGAAAAATGAGATAAGAAATTCAATACACATGTTTTATAACTCATTAGATTCTATGAAATGTTTTTGAAAAGGAGAAAAATATAAGCTTGTTTTACCCTGGACAAATAATTTATCCATATGTTTGTTTAAATTTAAGGGAAAATGTTCCATTGATCCATCAGTGGTATATTTTAAGAAATAAAGTCTTGTTTTTTGATAAAATTTATCAAAACACATAGAATAACATATATAATATGGAAAAGGGGGTTTAATTTCTGAATATTGCTAATAAAAAAATTAGTATTATTTTATAACACAAAGGAGTTTTGTATAATATCATGATATTTTGAAGAGAATATAGAGTGTAAAAGGATATTGAGGGATTCTTTGAAATTTATAGACTCAAATTTAACAATTAAATGTTTATTCTATAAAAAATACAAATTTAGTTTCATTCAATATCCTATAGTAATTTTATAGAATGGTGGTAAAGAGGAATGAAAAGATTTATCTTTACTTATCATAAAAAAGTGAATATCACTTTATCCTGAAGGATTTGAATGTATGTTTGTACAATGATAATCTAAATATTTACATTACTTAACAAAATATTTTATTTAAAATTTTTGATATAAAGGGTATTAAGAATTATAATGAAGTACTTGGTGGAAAATAGAAGTTAACACTATAACATTTGATGTTGTGGAGTTAAGAAGTTTAGATTTATTTATGAAGTTGATCATTTTTGATATGATTCCTAAATATCAATATTATTAAAACTTTAATTATTCATATATGTTACTCCATAAATATTTCAGTGGGAGAGTTTTATTGGGCATTCACATAGATATGTTGTAGTAATTACATATATATGTAATAATATAAAAAAAACCTTAGGAAGTACACCAAACATAAGAATGATCTAGTATTTTATCGTATATTATGTATTAGAAAGACTCTTATGTTTGGGTTTGTAAACTATTTTTAAAACAGTTTTAATAATATTTATTTTTTCATATAAAAAGAAATTTCATATATATCATTCCTTCATATTAGATGTATATATTCATATATTGATATATATTTCATAAAGTGTAAAAATAATTATCCTCTCAAAGTATGAATTGGAGTTTTATCTAAATGATATTCATCAAGAATTATTATAGGTTATGATTAAATGTTAATGTTAGTGTGAGTAAGATTATTTTATAAAGATATATAATATGCTCATGAGGAAAAATATGGGTTTTATGCATCGGATGACCCACGAAGTATATGAGATGGAGTGTCTTAAACTAATTTATTTGTTATTCTAGGGATGCATATAACATATTTGGATTCCCCACTATCTTATATTAGTGTGATACCTTTTAAGAGAACCTTATTACAGTGATACCATTTTATCACAATCCATGAGGCTTATCTTATTAGGGGTGGTTGGGTATGTTTCTAATCATATCGTCCATTGGAGCACAACCAAGATGGTATTTTTTATCTCATATGAAGAGTATGAAATTCAAATCCTCAACTAATATATAATGAGGAGTGTCTAGTTTCACTTATGTAGTGTATATAATTTTCTTATCTATTCAAATGAAGGACATGTGATGTACTCATCCATAATGATGAATGAGATCTGATATATTCATCAACTTGGAAAGTCTATAAAAGAGAATAGATAAATTGTGAGTTTTCTATATGGGACCGACATACTCTATGTCCCTTGATCACTGGATGCCTTTGATAATGGGAATTTATGAGAATGGACACTAGAAAGTGATGAAAATGGTGTACAAAGCTTTTGAGATACATGTTTTTTATGGAGATCACACCAAATCCATTTGTATATTTGGTAGCCTTGATGCTTTTATAGTGGGTATTTCATTCATACCTTTATGGAACTATAGATTCATATTTAATTTATATTATATAAAGTCCAATAGGGTCACAAATTGTGTTTGACTGAATGTAGATTGTGTTTAACTCAAAGAGATTTTATAAAAGTGTTTTACAGTAAATATAAAAGTGATTTAGAAGGGGTTTCACAAGGTATTTAATATTAAGTGACACACAATAAAGTTGAAGATAGATTCTTAAAAGTGTTTTGGAATATATATATAAGAGTTTTGAATATTATTTTATAATTTATTGTATATTACATAATATAAGGTGAAATGGGATGTAAGTCTTTTATAATTCTATGTATGTAGGATATTAAAGAAGATATGCCCTGAATCCATTATGAATGTAATGAATTTTGTTTACATCATATTGTACGTATAGGAATATTATATAGCTTATAAAAATATAATATTTTTTTTATCTAAGCATGATTTATGATATGGACATATTTTAAGGGTCCATTACCATTTATTCATAGTGTATGTATTTCTATATCGTGTGGTGTGGCTTATATACAAATGTCTTCGATACTCATGGTGGCCAAATGATATGTGTTAAAAATATAGAGATTATACAACATCTTTATCCATAATTAACTATCCATTTAATAATATCAAACTTATGGGGGATGGATTTATTCAAAAAATTTATAAATTATCTAAGATTTATAGGCGATGCATGAATTAGATCATAACATACAAGTGAACACATGTATTATTAAGGTTCATCCACAAGATTTTTATAAAGAGTATAATACCATGTGATATTGTGTGATTCATTTTATATATTACATAGAAAAAACTCCCTAACCTATAGCTTTCTTCTCCTATCATGATTACATCCCAAGGAATCATAATATCAAATAGGATAGAGGATCCCACTGGAGCATTCAGAATTTCAGAAGTCTAAGGATAATTCCATATTAGGGTTGTTTTTTGGATTCCTATACTCTAATAATCATTAATTATTAATTATAATTTTATATTTTGTGATCAATGGTGTAATATACCTACACTATTTCTCAGTTTCTTTACTTTGAGTGAGCATGGTTTTAGTTTCTATCATGGTCTGTTCTTAGGTTTGGATTTCTTTATTTTTTCCATTATTTTTAACAAGAGTTTTTATCTATAATAAAATCCAATACCTTATTCTAGAAATAATTTGTTTTGTAAAAATAGTTGGGCTAAGGCATTTGATATAAAAAATTTCCAAAAATATTTATATTTTTCTGTTCTAGAACACTTGCAACAGTTTTTCTTATCATTCCTCTATCATGTTTTCATAAAATTATTATCGATAAGGTATCCAAATATCCTAATAATTAATTCCTAAATGAACTAAGTAGTATATTTTTCTCACGTTTGGTGTATTAATAATTGAAGGGACCAATAATGAGAATAAATCCCTTAATAAGTTGTCTATACACTACATAGTTTCAACTCCTTATCTTCTTTAGAATTAATATCCAACTTATTGTTTTCTACGATTTAATTAATGAGTGACATAATTTTTTCCTCTTACTAATCATAAAAAATAATGGTAACACCCTAGTTAAAATAACCTAACATTATCATAGCCGGAGTACCACAATGACTCAAGAATGCATCCCCATATACCAAAGGTTGTCAACTAGTAGTGAGGGATTTTACAAAAAATTAGAGATAATATACCCTAAATTTTATAACCAAAAGTGATAAACAAATAAATAATAATATATAGAAAATGATCATAGTATATTAGTTAGATAAAACAACATGATATAAAAGATGAATTCACAGTCATACAACCATACATCCAAACTAACTACCCACCAGGATAGTTATAGACACAAAGTAAACCCTAAAATAAAAAAAAATTTCTGCTACTACTATACCCAATACTCACCTATATTATATATCCAAAACCCTGATAAATCACTCCATCTTGATCTACTACACAATCTCTTCTCTGAATTGTATTCTATATATAAATTTTTACACACAACTGGGTGACCATATAATGTGTGAGAAAAAATCTTAATAGGGTCTCACTAAGTTCTTAAAATACATGGAATCATATAAATGTGTGTGGATATGAAAAATAAATATTATGAAATGAATTCACAAAATCATGTATGTATGGTCATCGTGTCCTAACCAGACAAATTCACCACCTGACTCTTCCTGGATCAACTATCTTTGAAAAACATTCCACCTTATGCTACAATCACAACCCTTACCCAAATATATTGGGTAGGGTGGCATACCATGTTACAACTATTACCCTATCACATTGGTTATATCTATGTAATACCTTAACTACATCATAACAAGTCTCTACCTCTACTATCTGACTCAAGGTAGGTCCCAAAACCAAATCATAAACCAATACAATAAGAACATTACATTCCATGATAGTATCACCAGATAATCCCCTCATACCAAATTAAACCATATAAGCACGATATCCCAAATCCAATGATATTTCAATATCTTTCATAAGGTAATCCACTAGGTCCTCTAGGCCTTCTTCAGTATCTAATCATCAATACCAACTTGCAACCCCATCACTGGGAGATGAAACATAGTCTAGCCAAAACTCATCTTGGCACCATGACTTACCTTAGTCCTCTCATTAACTCAATTAGTATCTTGAACCCATGGAGACATAGTCACTGGTTGATTTCATTTTCTCAATGATCAGTAGATCAATCACATCTAACAAAGTGACATCAACATCACATAATATCTTCACTAGGGAATTTTCAGTCCCTAACCATTTTTACTCTATCTCAAATTCCCCTATAAGAAATCACTATCAAACAATAAAATTTTTAGGATATAGTATTTTACAAACCATTTACTGAAAATGTTGAGTTACCCCCTTTCCATGCTATAATCATCCTCTTCCAGTACTGTTCCTAAAAATGATAATTCTTGAGCCCCTATATCAAGCCACAAATCCATATAAATTAATTAAAAAAATATATAATTAATTTAATAATTAATTATAATAGTTATAATCAATTAAAAAAATTATCCATTGTAGTGTATTCATTTAAAGACTTGACAAGTTGACTCTTCCCACAAGAACTATTCCCAATGGAACACTCATTGTCTAACACACTCCTAATACCACCATGAGAAAAATACATATCATCCCACACCCATTTGCTCACTAATTTAATCAAACTAAATTTAAATACCTAAATAATTTACATAGGGTACCTAACTCAAATGGAATAGTGAATATTGACATGCTTTTATCATCCCAAGACATCCTCAACCCACTAAACAAAAAATAACCATAAATTAGGATGATTCAACAATGATATTGTGGAATTTTCATAAAAATCCAAACCCACATCATAATAAATTAGTGGTAAACCAAGAAAAGTAATAACGGAAGAATAAAGGAAAAATTATACAAAAAAAATTATGAAAAAATACCACCATGAAAACCCCATATAAAATGGCAATAATGGGGTGAATAAGAGAGTTGAGGCAGAAGGAAGCGATTTTCCCCATTCTTTTCATTTTTTATTAGTATGCCTTAAGCAGGTATTTAAATCAAAGAATCTTTATTGGTAATATATAGCCTTTTCAGAGCATAGGTGCGTATACTGGCCTATCAAATATTATTTTTTCAGATGATATAGTGTTTTTTGTGAATGGTAATAGTATATACCTATGGGTATTTAACAAAATTATACCAGAGTATTGAAAATAGAGTGTCCAATAAATTATTTGTGATAAAAGAAATGTTTTCTCCCTTTTTTATTCTCCTCCAGATGTTCCACTCGGATTGAATATTTCTGGGGTATCCATAGAAAAATCATTCCCAAGGAGTATCTAGGAGCTCTTTCCTCACATGAGAGGATATATATCCATCACTATTATGGAATATTTGAAAATATTTCTAATCAAATTAATAATTAAATGAATTATTTTATCTCGTTTATTGGGTAAATCACTTTGGTTAATAACATTTTTTCCTCCAATCCCATTCATATGATATTGGAATGAAAGGAACCCAAAATTATGATCAAGATGATTTAAAATCACTTGTTTTCATTTATTTGGGATTCAAAATCTAATAAAAGATGTCATTGTGCCTCTTTTGGTAGGATATCCATGTCCGAGGATGAAGTTGGTATCAATATCAGGTATGTGTTAGCTATTGTGCACATCATATAATCCTTTTTGGATTTGGAAGCCAGGGAAGGTTGAAGTCTTATGGGAAGATTCATCAAAAAGAAGTATCGGATGGTATTGAGGCATTGAATTTGAAGGTTTGCTATCTTCTAGAATTATATTCAGGTTCACATTCTAGACATTCAAGTAAAATTTCATTAGATCATTTCTCGAATAGATATTGCCTTCTGGAGTCAAAATTGATCAAGTGATCTACTTGGATTTTCAGTGTACTTAGTACCAGATGTATCTTTCATGAAATCTAGCTCAAATGAATTGTTTTTCAATGAAATTATCAACTATAATTAATATTTCATTTCACAATATATCCACGTGAATTATGAATGTGATTTATGTGTATTCATGTCTTCTATTTATGGTGTTTTTATGCTAAAGCCTATCGTAGTGTGGTTCATGTCACCTCTAATCATGACGCATGGGGATCTACTCTTTTTCTAAAATAAATTCCTACTAAATAAAACTTTTTTGATTGGAGGACAAGGAAATTATCTCTACCCATGGATGATTAGATCAAGCAAAAGTGTTTCTATCTAGTTTCAAAGTGCACATGTTGTAGGAACCCCCAAAAAGAATCAATTTTTTATTTTTTGAAGGAGACTAGGATACCTATGTATAAGGAATGTTCATTATTTTTTATAATCTCGCCCACCTAAAATATATCATTGATTAATTCCTTCATCTATGGTTTAATGTTATCATTGGTTAATGTCCTGAAAGAAAGGTGAAGGTTCTCATTTTGATGGATGGATGTAGCTGTTTATGGGAAGCTAGGAAAAGATCACGTGGTGAGGGGGTCATCACTTCGTGTAGGTATCTAGTTTCTAGAACAAATTTTCAAGTGGTTGAATTGATGAATGTTTTTAAAATATTGTAATTGGATCATTCAATCAAGAGATTCATGCATGTCATCATTTCTTTTACCAGAAGTAAAGGTGTGTCTTCCTAAGGTCATCAGATCCATTAGATCCCTCCTTCTAGTGGTTTTAAGATAAATGTTGATGGATCATATTGTTATAGTTATATACATGGAGGTGGTATTTTTCCTAATGGTGGTGGCTCAGTCATATATTCTTTTATCACCTCTTATGGTCTTTGTGATTCCCTGATGGTGGAGGTCTATTCTATGTGTGATGTGTTTAAGATGTATAGTAACAACAATATCAGTTTATCATTTGTGGAGACAGACTTAGTGATCATATTTATTTCTATAATGGGGAGGATCGTAGTTCCTTGATCTATTGTTTAGAACATTTTTATATATACAAAAATTATTAATTATGATACTATTATACTTCATACTTGGTGCGAAGGGAACTAGACAGTGGATTGTTTGGCCTCATGGGTCATCTCAGAGAGTTATTGTATTTTTTTACTAGTTTTAGAACTCTTACTATTGGATTAATTTCCATTGTGAGAGATGATTTCCTTGGGAGTCAATATTTTTGGACCCTTTATCATTTTAACAGTACTCCCATTAACCAATAAAATTTGTAATTTGGAAGTTGAGGGTGATGATCTGGCCAAAATTATCATCCACATATGGACAGACAATCTAAAATTGAAAAGTGACCAACCTTTAAAATATGATCCCAGCCTTAATAAAAAAACTAAATAAGTGGCCTATGGATGCATGAAACCATTGGGTCGCAATTTATAGCCTTACCTATAGAGTTCTATTATGGTGTAACCTAATGGGTCACAATACAATCCCCACCCTAGAAGTGAACCCAAAACCCCGAGGACACCCATTGTGATGATTCCCAATACCTTGGATCATAAACTCAACCGTTGTGTCCCTTCATGGTGAAACCATCCTCCTAAAAACCCTTCATAGAATAGTAGTATTTTTTGTTAGTGTGAAACATCTTCCCCCAAAACAACATTTATTGTATAACCCTTTTATTTCAGTGTGATGTTTTTCAATTAAGATTCCCTCTAATTATATCCCTATAGGCTACAAAATGATTTTGTCCAACACAATAATTTTTAATCATACATTAAGGGTTTTTATAATGATTCCATTAATTATTATAGAAACCCTATCAATTTCTCTAAAAAAATTAATTGCATGACACACAGACATTTCCACAACACCTCATGATTGTTGTGTGATGTTTCATCTACTGTATATTTAGTAACAAGGACACCATAAACCTACTCCTCTTCACTCTAAATATAATATAACTCCTCATTTACATTAGTAAATTGAATCAAACATGATTCAACTATATTAACAAGAAATAGTGAAACAAAAAATTTTACCATAAAGCCTTTTTTATTCTATAAACACATTATTCATACTTGATATGATGCACCTAATTTAGTTTCCACTTAACCACATACAATTAAATAAAAAATTAATAATTAACCATATTATGGATACCTTTTCCTAAAAATTATTTGTCTCACCCATCGATGTTCTGTCACATCATCTGATCAAGATTCCTTCATTCTTGGAGGAATTGTAATGTCTTCCTAACACCCACATCGAAGTTGAAACCTAAAATCAATGTGTTTTAGTAGTTGGATCCTTAACTAACCCAATCCACCATCATTATCTACTATGATAACTAATACATCTATGATCCAAATCACTATAATATCAAACCCAATTCCATATTGAGTCCACCAATGATACACAAACTCTATCTTACATAACATCAAAATCAAATAAGCTGGTATTTAATAAAAAAACTACATAAAATTATTTCCACCCACACTCTAAAATCCATATTCTATATCAACCAAAACATTATTTTTCATTGCACCCACATCCCTTCCAACATGAGGGCCTCACATATTAGACTTATAAGATGCTTCCCATAATAGAAGTAACTTTATGATCACCCACTAAACAAAAACAGTTGATCTCTAAGTCCCACACTCCAAATATTACTAAAAATATTGACCACTCCTGACCAACCTTCTGAAACACAAGCATAAAAAAGAAACCCCAATCATTTCCCAAAACTGGGTTACCAAGAATTCCATCTTGGATATTTTCCAAAAATCAGATACAAATAGGGTCACATAATCCAATAACCAATAATGCACTCCATTCTATATAGCTTTCGTTACACTTATCTCTGAGTACCGACCTTGATAGGTCCCAAACTCACATTTCTGTCTCTCTCTCTAAGCCATGATCATATCAAATCAGAAAACCTATTTAAAGGTATATTCTTAGGTCTACCAACCATAATGATACAATATATTACTAATGCCAAATCTAAAAATAGATGTGACACCTCATAATATCATAAAAACCATTTTCCACCATACCCATAGGTGTTTCACCAATTACAATTGTTCTTATCTAATAACTAAATAAGAAAAGACACACCTCATCCCTGATCACCCTCCAAGGTAATAAATAGTAATGTCATATTAAATGAATACTCATATTTTGGACAAGGGTGTATGAAATAAGATAATAATTTATACTATAATAAGAATATACCCATTCTTATGCACAATTATTGAAGTAATTCATCCTCAATCATAAACTAAAATCAAGAAAAATATGATCATAAAATAAAATTTTGGGGATATTTTATACGAATTAAACCCAAAGAATTATAAAACCATTTAAATACATATGAAATGATAAAATACTTTAAATAAAACTCCATATTGAAATAATAAAGGAAAAAAATAGAATCACAATTCAGAAAAAATGGGTTCACATAAAAAAAGAGAATCCTGCAATAATAAAATAGTGTACTTGAAACTACCCTCACAAAATAAAATCACTTATGGAAACCAAAATTACCATATCATTGAAAACTAAATTGTGATAAATTATTGGAAGGAATCAATTTATATATATTTCTTCATCACAATAAATGTTTTATACAATTTGGTAGATAACAAACAACAGGTAACATGGATTAAAATATCATCGGAGAGTAAGCAATAGTGAAGTTAAAATTGAATCTACTGTTAAAAAAAAAATTGGTCATTAGAATATGTTAATAACATCAACCAGTGAATAGAATTTTTGAGGAAATTTAATTCACCTAAGTATGTTTTATAGGAAAAAAATTGAAACTGTTATAACACTCATATTAATGTTTTTGAAAACCTATTATATCACAATAAAATGAAATGCTATTTTTTAATAGAAAATATTTTATAGTGAAAAATAAAACCACTTAAATGAATAAATGAAACTTTTAACCCATTAAATTAATATAAAATGTATAAAAAGAAACAAAATACACTAATTTTTTGGATCATCAACCAATCATTTCAATAATAAAACTATAATAAAAAATCATTAAAACATGGAAGTTTGATACAAAGAAATGGAATTGAAAAAATGTATTTGATTGCTATAAGAATACATTTGAGAACCTATACCAGCCATATTAGATTTGGTACCAATATAAAATAAATCCTGGTCTATGATAATATATAATATCTACTCCAAATGAACATGCATGTAATACTAAAAATTTAGGGAAGTAAAGAGATCATAAGTGTTTTTCACATTTTGAGAGAAGTATATTTCATTTTAAAATAAAGTATTATTTAGTATAATAAAATCTAATGTCCAATCTACTTAGGGGTTTTATGGTAACCCAAATCATTTATAGATATTATTACATGATAATTAAAAATAAATATCTATTACTACAAAACAAGTTTCATAAAATCCCAATTCATTTGAAAAAAATAGGTTCATATTACATCAAAAGGAAATTAAAACATAGAATTGTTATTTTGTTCTCCATAGTGAGCTCCTAAAATACATAGGTACTTATAAAAATAAATAGGATAAAATGGGGAATACATAAATAATGGGGTGATTTAAAAATAATATTATAAGAATTTACATGATTGGGAAACATAACATGACAATTAATGGTATAACATGATATCATAAAAGAGAAGGCTCATGAGTAAATCCATGGAAACATATCATAAAGAAAATGGTATCATAAGTTCAAGTCATAATAGGAAATGTGTAAATAAAATATAACATGACATAAATATGAGTTAAGGATAACTTCTTCGATAATATCACATGGGAGACAATATCTCCTAATGGATGAGGTTTACTCCTTATTCTCACACACAACATCTCATAAGACTAAATATTTACCCAATGCATTAGAGACATATATGGGAACAACCATAATAACATGTTCATGATATATGTTTTCCACATAAATTAAATAAATCACAATTTAGTACATTATAATTTTCAATGGAAACAAAATGGGTTGCATAATCTTGCCTCATATCATAATCAATGAATTTTCATAATGAAGGCATTTGAGGAATGGCCATAAGGATTATATTACCCCATAAAAGGAAGTGAGAATAAGATAGGTATATATGTGACTGAAATATTTACACAAAATACAATCATTACATAACATTAAATAGAGAGATAAATAGAGTTAGAGATAGAATGTTCACAACCAGAAGGAAAGGGTGATTTAGAGATATCCCTTACCTAGGTCAAATTTTTCAAGTACATTTTTTTATCTTCCTAAATAATAATCATTTGTTAATTATTTAATTTCTAAACAAACTTTTTAAATTTTATTACTCCTTTTATTATTATTCTTACCAAGTCATATTCAATTACTTATCCAATGAACTTCACATCGGTCATTTTAATAATAAACAACCAATATGTCCAAAATCATATTGGTAAGTTGACTAAGGTCAAAGAGAATATTAATTCATCATATATAGAATGGTAAAAAAATAAATAATTATAATTTTTATACATAAATTATAATTTTAAAACAACAAAATATTTTTATATGAAAAATGAATTACAGCACAATCATGGAGACGATAGGTTGTACATACACATTAGTATTGTTTCCATTTTTTGATGATCATGATAGAAGGAAGGTAAATGTTATTTTTTATTTTTAGGATTATAATTCTATAATAAATATTATATTATTTATTTAAATACCCTTACACATACAATCCATGTTATGCATTAATAAAAATGAATCTCATCGCTTCGTGAGGTGGTTGTCCGTCATACACACAAACGATGTTATCATTGATTCAATTGATGATAAGGTAAGAAAGTATATGTTAAATTAAATTTAAAAAATATTTAATAATTCATTAATATCATATATAAACATAAAATTATTCATTATTAACTTTCATTTAATGAGTAATTAAAAAAATCACATCACTTTGCGAGGCCATAATCCACGGTTCCCACGAGTGATATTGTCATATTCTCAACGGAATGGAATTTAATAAGGTATAAATGATATTGTAATTATAAAAGTATAATTATATCATAATTATAATATATAAATACTATATAAATCATTATATCCATCCATGATAAGTGGTGACAGAAAATAAATTATATCAGTTTGTGAGGCGGTAGTCTTCCGTACACATGATCAATAATCTTGTTTCCCATTTTAGAGAGGAGGAGATGGTTTTAGTTCATGAAATTAAAAAAACATCTAATTATTTTTAATATACTATGTTTATTCTATAATAATGTTTTAATAACATTTTTAGTAGGATTATTAAAAAATAAAATAAAAAACTCAATTAAGGATGTTACATCTTCTTCAAATAATTTCTTTTGGTTTAAAATAAATTTTTTCCAACATTGGATTTATTAATAAAATAAGGATTATTGGATTAAGGTAGGTAATTGGGTAAGTTATTTGGGAAGGTGTAGTCCAAACTATTGGGTATTGGAATTGTGTAAAATAGAATAGAGTGGTGTTTTTTTATAAGTAGAGGAGAGCACACACATGAATTTTGTGAAAAGAAAGAATTCCACCAACATTTTTATCATGCCAAAAGGATCCCAAATATACCATTTTATATAAATAGAATATATAAAGTATAAATATGATTTAAAATAGTAATTATTCATGTTTTTGGGTCATTTATAACTCCTATATATTTTGTTTTACCCTCGGTAAAACATTTTTTTCCTTCACTGCGTTAAATAATTTTAACTATTTTCACTATTCATTATTGTAAAAACATAAGTTGAAATTATTATATAATATAAATTAAGATGATTCAAAATATTTAATAAATTTTTCAAAATTTAAATCATTGAATTTATGGATTTTAATTTTATATTAAACCCATATACGTGTAAAAAACAATTCTCCAGAAGAAAAACTTTCAAAAGATGAAAAAACATTATATAAAAAATAAATTTGAAATAGATTAAAAGAAAAAACTTTAGATTAATTAATTTATAATTTAAATAATTTTACTTTTAAAACCACATTAAAATAAAATGGGGCTTGTAAAATATTTAAAAGAAAAGGATGTTTTTAATAAAAATTAGTATTTTTTCATTATTAATCAAAAAATGAAAATTTCATAAAACACCAAAAAAATCACCCTAAGATATTTTGATATGATAATATAAAAAATAAAGATAATTTTTTTAAATAAATTTTATAAAATTATTAAAAGTTAATTTTAAATTGGGAATTGAAAGTGCGACTATGTCACCTTTGAGAAAAGTTAATTTAGTTAGTCCTATTCATACCATCTAACTTAATCGCTAGTTTATAATGGCCATGTTGAAATAATAGCATTTAAATTGAGTATCTTGTATCATTTAATCACGGTGTTGTGTGTTTAAAAAACTATAAAATTTATTTAATTTATTTCATTTATTTTAATAGAAATATATAGTAATGTCTTGAGGTGTTACATTATTCCCCCTTTAAATAATTTCTCCCTCAAATTTTTTTTATTACAGACTAATGTGTAAATAGGCGAGGAAACTTCTACTTTATCACCTCTTCCAATTCCCAAGTTACTTCCTAAAACTTATAGTTTTTCCAAAAAAAAATTGAAAAGGGGAGTTGTCTTGTTTCGTAGAACATTGTCTCAATGTTACATCATCTCAACTATATGTGCCTCATTTTAATGTTATTTTTTTTCAATGGTTCCATATCTAGATTCAGCACTTACGACGGGTCTGGTATGTACTTCCTGAAGAGGGATACATAGAACACATCATGTACTTGAGATAGGTTAGGTGGGAGTGATGGTCAATAGTCCACCACTCTGATGTGACCAAGGATATCAAAGGGGGTGATGTAATTATTACTAATATTTCCCATCTTCTTGAACCTCAATAATTTCTTCCATTGTGAGATATGAAATAACACCTTATCTATGACCTTAAATTCTAGATCTCATCAATGATTATATATATAGATATACTATTTATTTTTAATTAATTTCATGTGATCTTGAATGGTTTGGAAATTTTTTTCATCTCTTGGGAAAGATCAGTACACATGAACTTCCTCTATCCAACATCATCCCAAATTATAAAAGTTTGAAACTGCTACCCATATAGATCCTCGTAAGGTTCCATTTGAATTCCATAATGGAATCTATTGTTAAACGAGTACTCTAATGGGGGAAGGTGATGATCTATACATCCTTGTAAATCCATCGAACAAGACCTTAAAATATTCTCTAGATATTGTATGATTATCTTAAATTGACCATTTATATTAGGGTGATAAGTAGAGATAAAATTGAGTTCTGTAACCAATGCTTGTTAAAAGATTCTATAGATCCTTGAGGTAAAACTTAGATGTCATTCATATATAATAGGGAGTGGAACTCCATGATATCTTACCACTTCTCTTGTTTTTGTCCTAGTACATTGGAAAATAGAGAAATAATCCTTTATATTAATAAAATCTGTTGACTTTGTAAGACGATCTACTACCACCCAGATGTTGTTATTACCTTTATGTGTCCTAGGGATTCATTAAAATAAATCCACAATTATGTTTTCTAATTTATATAATGGTATGGGAAATATTTGTATCATACACTTGTAAATATTTTTGTAGACTTTACTTATTGTGATTGTAAGCATCGAGATTAAAATTCCACAATATCCCTCTTCATGTTATCCCTCTAAATGTTTTCCTTCTGATCTCTATAAATAATAGTGCTTCCTAGATGAATGGAGGAGGTTGATCTATATACAATCCATAAGGTGCTTATTCAGCTCTAAATTTTTTGGAACACATATCTTGGTTTTAAACCTTATAAATCAAACTTCATAAAAGTTTAACTTCAGAATATTCACTACCTTTTTATATATAACCTCATCATATTTCTAGGCCCCCTTGGTACTCTCAAAAATGGATGGTTGAAAATTTATTTGAGAAAGGAAGGATGAAGATATTTTTATTAATTATATATCCATCATTTTCAAATATAAAATTATTGTATCCTTCTCATCTCTCATCATTGTTAAAATTTACAGATCTTTTCTACTTAGATAATCTTCCACCTTATTTGCATTCCCAGGATGGTAATGGATTGATAAGTAATAGTCCTTGATTATCTCTATCAATTATCATTGGTTCAAGTTTACATCCTTTTATGTCAATATATATTATAAGATCTTGTGATCTGTATTTATTTCACACTTCTCCCCTTAAAGATAATGTCTCTAGGTATTAAATGCCAAAATAACTACTTCTAACTCTAGGTTATGCAGGGGAAAGTTCTAACAATGAAAATTAAAATACCTTGATCCGTATGATATCACTTTATTATTATACATTAGTACACAACCCAAACCATTGTTTTAAAAATCTCTATAAAATAATAAAAGTTCCCCACTTGAGGGTAGTGTATGAACTGGTGTAGTGATAAGACACTTTTTGAAATCCATAAATCTATTTTCTCATTCACTAGTCCATAATATTTTTTTCTCTTGTGTCAGATTAGTTATTTCATTTTAAAATCATGAAATGTTTTTAGAAAATCATCAATAATACCCAGATAATCCATGTAAACTATGGTTCTACATTACAGATGTTGGTCTAGGATAGTCCTTAATTTTATTTATCATTGAAGGGTCCATATATATCCCTTTTTTGGTGATAATATTCCCCAAGAATTATACCTAATTCATCCAAAATTCACATATATTTTATTTTTCATATTTATTATACTTTCTAAAATCCCTTAACACAGTATTAAAAGGTTCCGAATACCCCTTAATCTTGGAGTATATCAAAATATCATATTATTAGACTACCAAATTTTTTTATAGTAATTCATAAAGATGTTATTTTTTAATTCCATAAAGACTGCTAGAACATTAGTTAGTCTAAATCATATCACTATGAACTCATAGTGTCAATACCTTGTTAGAAAGGTAGTTTTTAGAATATATTATTTCTTAACCCTTAACTGATGATATCCTAAACGGAGGTCGACCATCGAGAAATATTAATCTATATATAGTTGGTTAGACAAGTTTTATATATTTATAATGGGATAATTGTTCTTTATCATTATTTTTTGAGGTCATGATAATCATTATAGATGTTAATTTTCTCTTCCAATTAAATTATGGAAATTCCGTAAGGTGTCTTGTATTTGGTACAGTGATAGGTATAAGTTTGATTGAGAATTCAACCTCTCAATTAAGAAGAAGACCGAAAATCTCTTTAGGGAATACATTAGTACAATCCCTCATAATGGTAAGGTCTTAAATGAATATTATATCCTTTTTCTCAATCTTTTAGGTTAGATATTATTACTCATAATGTAATAATAAAAATTATTTAATAAAATATTCCAGGGGATATTCATTCTCCTCTTTAATCTTGTATAAAATCAAAGCGTGACATGGTTTGTGGAGAGTGATATCCCTCTCTGAAAAATTGATGTTATATTTATAGAATGATAACTGTTCCATTCCCAAAATAGAATTTAAATCTAAAAAAGGAATTAATATAACATTTTCTAGAAGATTAGGTCTACAAAAAATGAACGGGGAGGAGTTATATACTTTATATGAATCCATAACATTTTTTTCTATTCTAAAAAATAGATCAACCTAATGTTTTTAGGTGGTTTTTGAACAATTATACTAAAATAAAAAAATATAAAATAATATGTAGAACCAAAATATAAAAGTATGTTCTCTATTCTAGTATGAATAACTAGCGTACCTTTCTCCAAGTCATTATTGGAATCCACCTTATCCTTATTTATAGCATATTCTCTTCCTTGATGCCTTGGAGGTTATTGTTAATGATTTTCTCTAAAAACTCTCTATTGAAGTCATTTTATTTTTTAATACTCTTGTTATTTATTGTTAAAATATTGTATTATAGGCTCAATTTTTAACTAAACCTTCTTTTCTTATTCCACATTAGTGAGTTTCTTCATTTCCCTATAGAAATGAATAGCCTAATGCACCTATATACCACATGTGAAGCATCTTCTGGATCCCCTTAGATTGTTTCCAGGATGCTTCTTTAGACACTTTTGACAAGTTGATGTTGGGTTTTCACTCCTTTATTAGATTTATCTTTTTATGGAATTGAAGGAAACTACCATTTATTATTTTTTGTCTATAGTCTCCCGAGACCACAAAGTGTAATAGATCTCCATCTCAACTTTGAAATAATAATGGACAATATATTTATAACTATAAAAGTCTCAAATCAATAAATCTTTTTATAGACTCAACATTAAACCACTAAAGAAATGGTACATTTTACTTTTGGTGATGATAACAAAGATGAAGTCGTACCATGAATTCCTTGTGAAGTTTTACTCATACTCATTGATAGACCCTTCTTTCATTTACATCAGACTAAGTAACTCCATCCAAACATTAATATAGGGAGTTTAAAGAAAATATTATTGAAAGGTATTTAATTTGTGTATTCTCATTGAATGTAATCAATATCCTCTTTGGAATTTGTTTTCATGAATATTTTCCCCCCCACTAATATGCTTCTCCCTTATTATGATAGACGACCAAAAAATATTTCTCTTTCTCTAGGCATTAGATCACTGAGAATATATTCTCAATGAAGTTAATCCATTATTTATTGACGAGGGAATATAAAGATACACTAATGTTAGGAGGCATTTCTCAAATAAAATACTAGACTAAAACTTGACCATTTGTAGGAGGAGTAGGGTGTTCCACATGATTGATGTGACTTTTCCTAACATGAGGAAAAAATTAATTTATGTCATTAATAATGGTTTGTAAATAGTTTTTGAATTTCCAAAGCATATCCCCCTAGAGTGTAAAACTATGCATGCAACAAAGAATATTTTTGTGCACCAGGTGATGATCAAGTTTAACTCAATGCATCGTATTGGGGAAATTATCGCTTATTGCCTCAGTGTTATAGCCACATATACATATTGAATCTATACATGGATTTATTTGTTTTAAAATAACATTCTCTATACTTTACCAAGATTTTAGGATATTTTCCTATACATAGAGTTATACTTAGAGTTATCTTTATAATTTTCCCTAGGGTTCTCACTAAAGTCCTCTCATCCTAGTTAGAAAGGATAACTAATCTTTTTCCATGATACCAACTTTGGAGTTATAAACCTTTTACAGAAATTATTTCATGATTATTAGACATAAACATATATTAATACAACAAAAGGATCATAAAGTCCTAGTTTCTTTGAAAAACTAGGTTAATATTACATAAAAATTAACTTAAAACATGTAATCCATATATTATTATCCACATTGAGATCCTAAAATACATTTGAGATTCTAAAACTAAATAGGATAACTTCGGTAATACATAAAGAAAGGGTTGAGCTAAAAATCTCAGTAAGGGAATAAACAAGATAAGTAAACTTCACATGAGAGTCAAAGTTATAACATGATATCATAAAAGAGTAGGATAATGATTAAATGGATGGATACATATTATAAATAAAAAGGTATCATAAGATCATGGAATAATATGAAATGCGGGAAAACATATAACATTACATAAAAATGAGTCAAGGCTAACTGCCTGGACAATATCATACGGTGTAAAAAACTCCCAAAATGGATTAGGTTTACTACCTAATCCAATATAAGAATCCATATGAGACTCAATATTTACCTAATGAAATAGAGGACTATATGGGTGCATACAATATTAAATGTTTATGATATATGTGTGAAACATAAATTAAATCAATCATAAAGAATACCCTAATAATTACCCATTAAAAGAAAATATGTTGAATAATCTTTCTCCATATCATAATCAACAGAAATTTTATAATGAACACATTTGAGAAATGGTCTTAAGGCAATTATTACCCAATAAATTTAAGGGAGTATAAGATATATATATATATATATGTGTGTGTGTGTGATACATATATATATATAATTTATAACAATTCCAAATAATTAAATATAGATATAAAGTAAATTAGTTAGAGATAGTTCATAACCTGGAGGAAAGGGTGGTTTAGAGAGATCTCTTACCTCCAGCCTAAATTGGCACGTGTGTTATATATCTTTCTGAATAGTAACCTTTTGTGAATTTTTTTACTTTATTAAGATCTATTTTAATTTTTATTATTTATATTATTTTAATTTTTACCATGTAATGTTCAATTACTTATCCAATTAATCACTATTCGGATGTTTTAACGAAAATGTCTCATATGTCCAAAATCACATTGGAATGTTGACTAAGGTTGAAGATATTATATATTCATAATATATTGAATTTTAAATATGAAATAATTATCATTTTTTATAGATAAATTAATCTTTTTTAACTGACCATTAATTATGGTTATGAAAAATGATCTACGTTACAATCATGGAGATGATAGATCGTACGTAAGCATGAGTAACATTTTAATTTTTCAAAGATCATGATGGATGGAAAGTATGTTTTATTTTAAATTTCCAAATGATAATTCTATAATAAATATAATATTATTTATTTAAATAACCATACACATACCATCCATCTAATGTAGTAATAAAAAAAATCACATCCCTTTGTGAGGCAGTAGTTCGTCGTACACCTGAATGACGTTATATTTTTTCAAAGGATGAAAATGTAAGAAATCATATGATTTATTAATTTTATATAATGTTTAATATTAAACTAATATAATTTATAAATATAAAATTATTAATTATAAAATAACCTATAATGTTTATGTGAAATACAAATCACATCGCTTCTTGAGGCGGTAGTCCACCGTATACACGAGTGACATTATCATATTTTTTATGGAATATAATGTAAGAAGGTTTATATGATATTATAAATATAAAATTATAATTATATCATAAATATCATATATAAAAATTATGTAAATCATTATTTTCATCATTGATAATTTTTTATAGAGAACTAATTACGTCAGTTCACGAGGTGGAAGTCTGTCATACAAATGATCAATAGTCTCATTTCCCAATTTAGGTAGGAGGATATGGATTTAGGTCATGACAATTACATAAAAAATATCAGTGTATATATGATAATAAGGTTATCATATCAAGATGGTTTAGCAATATTTTAAGGATGTGGAATAAGAAATAAAATAAAACACTCGGTTACAGACGTTTCCTCCTCCTTGAAAAACTTCTTTTGGTTTATACAAAAATCCTTCATAGGTTGCATTTATGACCCAAGTAAGGCTTATAGAACGAGGGGAGAGAAGTAGGGAAGTTATTTAGGTTATATTTGGTTTATCCAATGGGTTTTGAAAGTGTGGAAAGGAGAAGATAGGGTGTGGACATTAAGAAGTGGGAGAGAGGACTCACATGGGATTTCATAAAATAAACAACTCCACCCATGTTTTTCAAAAGGAAAAAAGGATAAATAATTTTTTTAATATTTTCAATATTCATTATTTTAAAAAATTATTCAGGCCTTTTTAGATAATATAAATTATTTTTATTATAAATATTTAAACCAAATTTTCAAAATTCAACTCATAAAATTTACAAATATCATTTTAAAATTAAACACACAAACGTGTTGAAATAAAAGTTTTTCGAAAATAAAAAATTTAAAATGATAAAAAAAGTTTTATATAAAAATTAAATATGAAATTTATTATAATGACCTAATAAGGATTAAATAATATATAATTTTAATAATTTTATAATTAAAACCACACTAAAAAAATGGGTCGTGTAAATTATTTATAAAAAAGATATTTTTAATAAAAATCAATAATCTTCACTATTCATTAAAAACGAATCTTTTGATAAAAATCCTAAAAATTAACCATAATATAATTTATATATTATTATTTTAAAATAGTAGTTAATTTCTTAGAATTTATTTTTAAAAATTATTAAAAAATATTTTTAAATTATATATTCAAAGCGTGACTAATTCGCCATTTAAAAATAATAATACATTTTTGAAAACATTTTTTTTATTTCAAATTGATATTTTTTTTATAATTATTAAATAATAAATTAATTTATTTTATACATGTGTGAACCATATAATTTGTTATAATTTATTTATTTCTATTTATACTCTCCAACTTGACTAGGTTAAAATGAAAATGTATAAATAATAATATTTTAATAGAGTATTTCATTTCATTTAAACTCTTTGTTTTGTGAATCAAAAAATATTAACTAGATTTAATTTATTAAAAAATAAATATATTTTATAGTCTTGGTATGTTATAATTTTTTAGGTGGGTTTTTAAATTATTATAAAATCACTCATTATGAAAAAACATCAAACAATAGAAAATATATAATTCTAGTAGTAATGATACATTTGGATGCCTTAAATAATTATTATGGTTACATGAAACATATATAGAATATCCTAGTGATAAAATGTTGGTTTTTGAAAATAAAATAGGTTAACATGTTTTTATTAGTGTTTTAGTGTCTTTAATATTTTGATAAATGAGGATCTACATGTAGATGATTGGGAAAAATCCTTCGATTATGTTTAAATGTGAAATTTTTGTGAGATTATAAGAGAAAGGACCTTCATGTGGGGGAAATTTACTAAAGGGAATAAAAGATAAATCATTATCTTCTATTCCCCCTATGCCTTTTCATGGGATATAGTAGCTTCTGAAATTAAAAACAAACTCTATATTTGAAAAAAATACAAATATTTGAAAGAAGAAAGTACAATTATGTTACAATTTATATATTCAAAATATATATAAGATTACAAATGTTCAGAATATATATAAGAATATAAATATTCAAACTATATATATACATATATATATATGATAAAAAAATATCAAAATACATATTTCATGATATATATTAACAATATATACACACACACAAACATTTTACACATAAAAACATGTTAGCGAAACCATGAATGTTAGTCATGTTCTTATCCTCCCAAAATGATTCCCCCAACCTTCAACTCTAGAATTTAATAATTTTTAATAACCCACTTTTTTATAATCCTAAAATAAAAATAATGAATTATGAGAGTATATATGGGTAAGGATTAGGCTTTTTTAATGTCACTTATTGAAAAATAGTTGTAACACTGGTCAGATGAGTGATTCTCTGAAAATATTTCAATATTTCCTTTTGGAAAAGTATCTTTTATCATATTTATTTAAAATTATTACATTAAAAAATTATATTTTCATTTTTATATTAAATGTGATCCCTATAGTGACATGTAACACTTCTCAGGATCATACGGAGTATCATAGCATCCCAAATTCCCAAAAATCCACCATGAAGGTGAAATTGGGTAGACACAAAATAATGATCACAAAAACCTTAACATGAAGAAATATCTATTCTGTTTGGATGATGCGATATGAAGAGTTCAAATAGTTATTATTATTTTACATTTCATGGAAGAGGTAGAGTATTTTTAATCCAATGATCCAATATTTTTTTGATAAATAGAATATTTCAAGGAGCTATTGGGTTATGAAGTAGCAAAAAACTAATAAAAAATGTTTTACCAAAACAAGAATAATATTCCAAGAACATAACACTTGTGACAATGTATATATGTAAAAAGGGTGATTGTTTTATCTATGACTATAAACATACACTTAGTCTACGTTTGAAAAAAAATTTGGAAAGTGTTGGGGACTCTTCAATACACAGGCAATCGATGATTGTAAAGAATATAAAATCTTAGATAGACAAAAAATAGTAGTTATTCAAGTACATATAATGAGATAATAACATATAAACCCAATTGAATATATAACTACTCAGATCAATCATAGTATTTTATTAATAACAAAACTGGTTGAATTTATAAATAATATTAAAATAATTGTTTTGAAGGAAAATATATACCTGCATGAATTGCTTACATTACTTTATAAATATTTGAACTAATTGAATAATAAATAACAAAAATTAGGTATTTTTGAAACATGTATTGTTTATAAATAATAAACATATTTTTTGTCACAAACCAACCCAAAAACCCCAATAAACTGTTACCTGAGATAGAACTAGGATGACCTAAAGGGCATTATCGATCCCCGTATACTAGTGACTATCACCTGGGATTCATTTAAATTTAAAGGGTCTGATTTTCCCTAAGAAGAAGTAATAAACATATAACTATAGAATATAAATAAAGGAATAATTTATATTCTGACACTCTATAAGAATAAAAGTACCACAAGAAGAAAGATAAAGAAAAACCAAAAAGGTAAATCAACCAAAAGATGAAACAACATACATCAAGGTAAAAGCTCAGAATATTCATGTAAATAGTGAATTATATCCCCACCACTCACCACCATCACCCAAGGTACCTTTCATAAAACACACCATCCACCTTTAAGTGGAACGTTTCTATTTTTTGTACTTGGAATAACATAATCTAGAAACACCTGAAGGTAATTGTAGAGTGGGAAAAAAATAGCTGTGTAAGATTATTTAAAATATTCTGTAAGTAATTCCAAGAAAAATAAACCATTTATGATTCAATTTGAATTAATATATATCATGTAAAATCATTTCACATTTTCTATCAAACATACATTTAACAATGGTTTATGAATAGTATATCAAAAATAGGCTTAAATGAAATTTTTTATAAAATGGGAAGTACATGAATAAAACAGGTTTATAATCACCATCATGTAATAATAAAATAAAAAAATCACTATGTTCATATGACCTGAGATTAGTCATTTCATGACTGTAGGATCCTTTATCGAATCCCTTAATCATCATGGATCAATGTCTGTTCACACGAACCTATGGCTAAGGGAATAAGGATAGAATCTATCAATAATCCATTGTATAAAGGGATGCCTAAATTGGTTTAGTTATATTTATAATCATCATTACATGTATATCGAGTTAGATACCTAACATGCTTCCCCTAAACACCCACTAACAACATAGGCTCACATGTGTTTCAATCAACCAATAAATTAATCAAGGATAATTATTTCAATTTAATTCATCATTTACAAGTCAAATTTATAATTTCTTGTTTCAAAATGCCATGTAAATTTCAAAAATAGATCATAGGTTTTTATAAAATTCATTATATTCAAAGCCATATTTCATTTAAATACATTTTAAAGAATTAATATTAAATAATTTCATCAAATAATCTATCATTTCATACCATCTTTTATCAAAATACACTAAATTTATAAAATTATTTAAAAAGGGTGTTCTTCCATAAAACAATGTCCTTTCCAAACTAGACATAAAATCAAATCAATAAAAGTAAATAAACTAAAAATATGTTTCAATCAATGTGGTTTAGTGAAAAACCTTATGGAACCACCAACTTTTAATCACATGATCAATTGAACACATGAATCTTGAATCCACAATAGAGTTTTGAAGGTGAATAAGATCAAATAATACTACCTAGAATCTCAATTCATAAAATTATGGTTTAGATCCATAAAAAATAAGGATAAATAAATATTAATGAATGAGAGATGATAAGATCGGATGTATCCAAATAAATTGTAGAACACACACCAAATATGGATCAAATGCATCCACCAACACTTTAATTTGAGAGGAAAGGATTTGGAGGCGCTAAAATACTCTCTTGAGAGCCTAAAAATTCCAAATGATCAAAGTATGCTTAAGTTGGGAGAATATTAGAATATAAAACGGGTGTCCTATATTTTAATTATAACTTTAGGGGTATTAAAAACATACTTTAATGGTTTTCTAGGTTAGGATGCACAATTAGTACTAACTATATACCGAAATGTGAACCCTTACTAGGATTCTATAGGGTGTCACATGGTTGGAACACATTGTTAGAAAAACCGTCTTCTAATCATGTGTTACCTCCTAAGATAGTGTAAAAGAGTGAATTATTTATCCACATGGTTTGGAAACCTTTCTCCAACCATGTTATCCACCTCTATTCCAGGATTCATGATTTTGTGGGGTTGACACATGGCTTGAAGTAACCATGCTATGCCCTACAATGCCTTAAGATAAAGCACATGGTTTTATAGTGTGAACTAAAAGGTTTTCTTTAACTGTTTTCCAACCATTCATGACCCCAAAGCCTCCAATTTTCTCAAAAAAATCTCCAAAAAAACCTAAACAAATGTCCAAGATAAGTATCATAAAAAGGTTCCTGAAGTACAAGAAAGATGGTAACAGAATGTTACAATTTCCCCACCATAAATTATTTCTTCCCACAAAAATCACATTAAGAAAATCTATATTATAGAGATAATAAAATTTCTATCTCATTAACAGCTCATACTCCCATTTATCATGTGAATCAGAACCATGGTTTCAAAGAACATGAACTAGAGGTATAGACTTTGCACTAAGAACCCTCATCTTAGAATCAACGATCCAAACCAGCTACTTAATCATAGATAATTTTGGTTCCACATCAAGGTAATCAAATATTAAAACATGATATGGGGTAAAGAGGGACTTTATAAGGCCTGATACATGAAAAAAAAATTATGATTCATTTTCAACCAAAGTGAAAAGACAAATAGTAATCAACCTTTCCAATTTTCTCAACAACCTCAAATGGCCCTATGGATCATGTTTCAAAATTTTCCCACTTTCCCATCCTTTGGTGACCCAACCAAGGTGATACTCTTGAAAACACTAGGTCTCTAGCTGAAAAATCCTAATGGTTCCAAAATAGAGTCAACATAGGATATATTCCGGCTTTGATCCATCACCATCCTAAAAAACTAAATATTTGATGTTGTATCTTATACCAAATTGGACCCACCAAGGGATGCTTCACCAGCCTATAACCAACACAATAAGAATTTATATGTCTATCCATATATGGCATTAAAGGTCTCAATCCTAATAAATATATTATAATTATTATGACAGAAAAAATAAACCAATCTTTAGTGACAATCCCAAACCCCTCCGCAATCTGTAATGAATGCACCAAGCATGTCTTAAACAATTTATATATCTCATTATGTGTATACATTCATATAAGTATTATATTCCATGATCAATATTAAATGGGTTCCCATCACCTCTTTGATATCTCTCAAAAAATGAGAAGCGAACTTGGGATACCTATCAGAACATATAATGGATGGAACTCAGTGCAATCTAAATATCTTCTAAACATATATTATTACAAAGTCCTCAATTTTTATTGTTTCATGAATGGGGATAATGTGAGATGATCTGTTCAATTTACAGATCATTTCCCACATCATATTCTTCCCTTGAGGGGTACATGAAAATACAACCTTGAAATCCATCAAAATATAATCCCACTTCCAAGTCAATAATGGAAGGGGATAAATAAAACCTAAAGGTCTATGGTAATTGGATATGACCATATAAAAAAAATAATGACAAATAAAATGATCAATTTAATGCATCATACTTGTCCACCATAATCATTAGAATATATCATAGAACATCTTCATGGTAACAGGGTGTACCACAAATTGAGAACTATATAAATATCACATCATATCATTTATCTTAAGGTTTGACATACTGGTTCTAAAATCATAGGATACCATAAGAAGATAAGGACCACTCACAAATGGTATCTCCATCATGAAGAGAGTCCCTAATGACCCAAAATTCATCATTAAGTTGTTACTCTTGAAGAATCATCTCAAGATGAGAGGAGGTCATCCAGACCCTTGTCAATATCAACTCAGTATCTTCCTCCCGAACTCCCAAATGAATACTAGAAAATAGAGATCTTAAGTTCTAATCTTATGATTTTTCCTTCACAACCTGGGTTATAAGTTTCATACTCAATAAATTAGAAATTACATTTCCCTAATCATTATATAAGAAATATGTAAATCAAAATATTTTAGGTACTCCATAGATCACAACTTCCAGAGATTCAAATATTTTTATGAGACGATATAACTCAGACATTTATAATCTAAATAAATAGAGAAACTTTCTCTAAAAAAGAAATTCCTAAATCTCTTTAGGTAATGCATAAAAAATATGAGTTTGAGATCATGGGTAGTATATTTATTCTCATGTGGCCTTATTAGTTGAAAATCATTGGCCACCACACTATTATCCTATATGATGACCCAACCCATACTTGAACCCAATGCGTCATAATATACTACATAGCTTTGGAAAGATTCTAGAACAGTAATCACTAGTGAGAAATTAAAAAATAATTTCTTTTTATTAAAAAAATCATGACACATCAAATCCCATAAGAACTTCTGTTCCTTTTGTGTGAGAGTGGACATAAGTGAAATCAACTATGACAAATATTTGATAAACCATTGGAAAAACCCCATTAATCCCAAGAATCTATGAATCTTGAAAAAATTATACGGTTATTCCCATATATTATCAAAATTAACCTTTTTAGGATTGATTGAAATACGATGTTCAGAGACCACATGTCCCATGAAATTCACTTTCTAACTACTTAATTTACATTTTTATAGCATGGAAAAAACCAGCGATCTCTGAAAATTTCAAAGACTACTCTCAAATGATGAAAATGAGCATCCTAAATTTTAGAGTAAACCAAGATGTCAACCCAAAATACAACCATGAACAAATTGATATACTCATGGAAGATCAGGTATATCATCCCCATAAAACTATATGATAATTTTGTAAACTAAAATTCATAACAAGTTACATTAAATAACTATACCAACTCTTGGAGGTAGACTTTGAGATGATAGATTCTATAATTCTCAGCTGGTGATGACAAAGAAAGTTCAATCTTCAAAAAACAGTTTATACCTTTTAATTATTCAAAAAACATCAATCCAATGTATCTAATATTTGTCCTTTACATTTACTCTATTGTATTTTTTTATAATAAATGAAAAGGAAACATGTTACATCATATTTCTTTCTAAAAATAATGGGAACTCCCCAAGGTTACACACTCAAAAAAATGAAGACTTTATCTAACAAGTCATCAAATTTATCCTTTAACTTCTTCATTCTAGTTGGTTCCATATTTTATAATGAATAGAGATAGGCTGGGTACCGAGGACCAAATCAATAGATAACTCTACCTACCTTATTAGTGTAAACCAAGAGAAGTCAGATGGAAACATCACAAGAAACTCAATGATCACTGAAGGTAGATCACCACTCAAATATTCTCTAAAAAAGGTGTTCTATGTCTACTCAACTTCAGGTACCATTCCCCATGGAAAGAACAACACACCCTATCAGGGGAAGTGAAGGAGACCCAATGAAGATAATAGTAAATCTAGTATTTTTGAGAAATAAGCCAATCTATCCCAAGAAAGACATCCAATGGTTTCATTTCAATAACCAGAAGATATAGGTGAGATTTATCTATGATTAATTAAAGGCACAAGAAGGTAATTAGAGACCGTTATCTCTATTCATGTTGAGAGGTGTAAAAATATGAATCACATAAGAAATAAGATACACCTTAAGGTTTAGAAAATTCATAATATGATTGAATAAAAATGAATGAGATGAACCAAAATCAAATAAAGCAGTTACTAATGATGTGGCAATATTTATGGTCCCTCTCACTATCATTGGATCTACATTATCTTAATTTAGAGAATCTTTCACCATGTAAAGAAGTGATATTTTTTATTATTATATATGGAACCCCTTATCTGTTGAGTCACATAATAAAAACACAATACCATTAGGTGTTTATGTTCCAATTCAATTTATTGAGGCATAAAATACATGAAATAAATCTTTAATGTTGCCTTAGAAACCATAAAAACCACAATACATTGGTGCGTCATCAAAAACTCACATCAAATTCCTAGTATTTCCACTTTGAATAGAATTAAATTGAAATCAACTAGACAACGTCTAAGTTCTGGATGATTACATTAATCAAGATACACAATGAGACTCATCAATATTACTATTTTATTTTTAATAATTAATAGAAATTTCCCTTGGATTTAGAGAAGATACCATCAATCCTAACTTACTAGCCAGGTCAAGCTCAAGCTTCAACGCTCTATCCAGTACGTTCGCCTATGTAGTGATCTCTACATGGAAGCTTGGGATTGAATATATGGTTGGAGACCCATCTCAAATATTCAAACCTTTAGTTTATCATTTTTCACCACCTCTGGAGAAAACTAATCTAGTCCAACAATTTGTTCTGACACCAAGTCATGGTCTTGTCACCCTATTGAATGTTTAGAAAATCACTAGATTTCACCAAAAACATCAACTCTAGATATAAATTTTTTATGAAAATATTTCTAAATCCTTTCCCCTAAAATTTTTATCGGTTATTTAATATGGTCGTCGAATCCAACCACCTTCTTCTAGGATCTTCAAGCTTAAATGTAAAACATTTCACCATTATCTTATTAGAAACTAAGAAGGACTTAAAATGAAGCTCCCTTTTTTTAACCAATCCTCCACCTCTTGAGGTTCATTTGAGAATAAGAAAGAATGTGGTTCTCATAAATGACACTCATATGCCTGATCTCTAGTTTCATCCCTTGAAAGCATCACCATTGGATCCTGGACCAGAATTGGTGTGGATACCTATCCTGAAACATGGAAAATATGAAAAACTATAACAAAGTTTTTTTGATCAAAATGATGATTTGATTTTCATGGTTCATTTCTAGATCACTCCTTAGGTCTATTCAAATATCCTCTTTGGTGTATGGTACTACAAAACATGAACCAGAAACATAAGAAAATTAGTAACGATTCATAGATCGTCAACTCGATCAAGAGATACAGGGATATTAATTCCACCCAAAAGAATTCAATTTTTATTAGGGATTTCAATTTTATCAGATCAGGTTTGGGAAAAGACTAGAATCATGTCAATTTTTTCCTCAAGGAAACTTTTCCCAAACACCCATGGTGACCCAATGCTCACTAAGATGTGGAAAAGATAGGTACTTCCTCATTATCCACCCCTTAACTCCCAAAATTCATTCTTCTTATATACTAGGACATCCAATATTGCATAACAAAATAGAAAAAAGAAACTAAAACAACCACTAATAGCATTTTGTCTTTAACTGACCAAAATACCCTGGTGCACTGATACCTATTCCAATACTGACACGAACCAAAGGGCATTCCCAGTACCCATGGGATGGAAACTAGAACCTGGTAAATATTCAAAGTTATAGGGAATGATATTTCCCTAAAAATTAACAATAAATATATAACAGTGGAAGATAAAACAAGGAATAGTCACTATTACAACACTTCTTAAAGATATAAGTACAACAATTGGACAGATAAAAAACCAATAAGTATACATCGTAGAAAATACTTACGAATATCCATCAATGTAAAAACCCAGAATCACCATGTAACTAGTGGATAAAATCTCCACAAGTCACTGCCATCACCCAAGGTCCCATGAATCAAACACACTGGCCACATCTAAGTGGTGGTAACATAAAAATATTTTTATTGAATATTTTAATATGAAATACATTTAAAAAAAATTAATTGATTTGTATTTTTGTAATTAAGTTTTTTTAGAAATTCATAGAAGTATATAATGTTTGACTAAAAATAAGCAAAAGGGGACGAATTCAAAATGATGAATATAGTTCACACTGTGATGTGAAGTGGCATGATTTTACATCAGAATATTGAATCTAAAATTCAAAACATGAATTGAAGATGTAGAAGACATGAACAATATATACAAAGACAGTTTGACATCATTACTAACATTTATAATATATGATTTATGATATAGAAAAAGTGGGTGTGTCATTCATGATCTAAACTTGACTTATATTGAGTGAAGAAGATTATGAAATTTAGAGATAAGATATTAACATTGTAAATATTCTATTAATTATGTAAAAGTAGATAAAATTAGAATGTTTTTCATCAATGAATTCATGATGTAAATCACTATTTATGCCATAAATTAGTTTTATTGGACCAAAATGGAGAATCATTGATGTAAACAAGTAACAATATTTTTGTTCACCCCATTATGACCCATTTATGATGTAATAAATGGTTCTGTAGGTTTTAATTTATCCATATAAATAGAGGGACATGGGGATGATATGGAGATTATAGAATCTAAGGATCCACCACTATTCTATTAGGGTTTTAATATTTATATCTTTATTTTTGTAATTTGTTTCAAATATCTTTTTTAATGTAATGAAATACCATATTTTCATAAAAGTGTTATTCTATATACATATTTATCTCTCTTTCACCATATTTCTCTTTATCTCTTCCATTTCTCCATCAAAATCTTCTATAATTTGAGATGTCAAATTACTTACCTGAGGATTGCCTTTGAGAGAGGTTTCTCGACGTTCCAAAATTATTACACATTAATTATTTCAATGTTTTGGTTTAATTTTTGGTGAATGATAGAGAAGTCCTCGAGTGCATAAATCATCAACCATGACATGAATCTCGAATTCATCCATATTTTATAACAAGAGGAGGATAAATTTAGTCTTCCAAAGAGGTTTTCTAGGCATGCTAAAAATACCGCTCAAGGTAGGGAATATAAATTCATGAATGTATGGATGAATTGTAAAATTTAATTGAATCAGTAATAATTAATAATTAGGGAACCTGAATAACCAAATCCTAGGAAAAATACCAATATTAATTAGCATCATTCTGTATTAAATCTATATTTAATTTAATAATTTCATTAAATTATTTTCAAAAAAACAAAACCATCATTTTTATTAAATAAATAAAAACACAAAAATAAGATTATCAGGTGAATTTGGAATAAGGATTGATTGAATAAAAGGATCTTTAAGTGAGATAACCTTGGTCTACCATTTTTCATCATTAGGAAAATAAATTTTCTTTTTATACCACTCTTCGAAAAGCATTCTAGGAACATTAAATCATCTAGGAACTATGATAATACAATCTATAAATTCTTTAAGGAAATAGTATGGTGTGATAAAAAAACCCAAAATGATTCACCAAAATGTTCCATAAGAAATTACAATAAAAATAACCTATTTATACCTCAACCTAAATTAATATAAGGAATAGAAAATCATTTAAATTTTTTAATAAAAAATAATTTTAAAAAAGGTAGATGGTTAGTATATAAAAAATAGGTTTAATGTAACATTTTCATAAAACAATAAGTACGTGAATAAAGTTCTAAATTTTGTGGAATGTAATAATGAAATTAAACAAACAAATATGGTCATATACCTTGATATTAGTTATTTCATTTCTATAGGATCCTTTTATTACTCCTTCAATCATCGCACCTCAATGCGTGTTCACAAATCCCCATGGATTTGGAAATCCAGATAGAATAAGTCAACACGCCATTGGGGAAGGTGCATTAAAACATAGTTCAGTAAGAGTTTTCATCTGCAATACATTATTTAGTAGTCCAATTCCTATCATTATTTCCATAAGAATTAATTAAAAACCCATGATCACATGTGATTCAATAAATAAATAAATAAATCAATAAATAAATCAATTAATTACAAGAAATTACATAAATCCAACACATCATTTACAAGTGAATTCACAATTTCACACTTTGACATTCCATTTAAATTTAAAAGCCAAATATTAAGTTTTCATCGTGTCCCATCCTTTCAAAACAATCTTTCATTTAAAAACATTTTCAATAATCAAAACCAAATCATTTAATCAATTCATCTTTAATTTCATTCTATCTTAGGTCAAAATTCAGAAAATTTATCTCGGGCCTCGAAAGAAGTGTTTTCTTTAAAAAAATCCTTGCATTATAAAAATAAAATGTCAAATAAACTCAGTTTAAGGAAATTAGTTGAAAATAAATTTCAATTAAAGAAATCATACATTGTTTCAATTGTAAGGAAAAAATATTATGGAACCACATACCATAAATCACATAATCAGTCAAACTCTAGAATAAAAAATCACTAAAATAGATTCAAAGGTTAGGAAGATTATATTACAATTCCTAGAATCACTATTCATCAAATCATAGTTTAGATCCATAAAAAACATAAGGATCCCTTACTCTCAAAGGAGATAAGTGAATATATTAGGATTCCAAATTAGGGAGATAAAAATTAAGAGATAGGGATCAAACACATCCACTATCACTTCAATCCAAGATGAAAGGGGTTAGAGGAGCCAAAATTCTCTCTTGATAGCCTTAAAAATAAAAAGGGTTGAAGTAGGGTTGAGTGGTAGGAGATTATAATATAAAATTTAAGGGATGGGTTTCTAAATATTAATTACAATTTCCAAGGGATTTAAAATCTAATCATATGGTTTACTAGGTCAGAACACATGGTTTTTACTAACCGTATGCCGAACCCATAACCCTTACTGAGATTTGGGAGGGTGTTTTATGGTTGGAAAATATTGTTTGGAAAAAGGGTTCTAAATGTGCTTTCTATACTAGGACACCAGAAAAGGGTGTGCATTCTGGCAACACAGTTTTGAAATTATGTTCCAACCATGTTATGCAATACTATGCTAAGATAAATAGTTTTGGTGGGAGGCTTCAATGTTTGATCTAACTTTGTCCCACCCTCTAGTCCATCAAGAAAATGAACACCGTTTTATATAACGAAACACACTAGTTTACCTAACTATGTGATAACTATGAAAAACCCCAAAACCCTCTATTTTTTCAAAATGTCGCCAAAAAGAACCTAAACAAAGGCAAAAACTGAAGAATATGAAAAAACAGTCAAGAGGTACATGAAATATTGCAAAAAGATGATACATTAATAGTTTCTGATTGATTCTCGATCTCAAAATCATATAATGATTCAAACTTTTATTGACTATTAATACTTAAAAGAATTTAAGAACTTACCATATATGAAAATAAGTTTATAGATAATAAGTGTTTTTTCTGTTACTGAAAAAATTATTAAATAAGTAGAAATATGATTTTTTTCAACATCACACACTTCCATAAAAACAATTATCATATGTGATATGTGTTGTAGTTAGTTATCCATGATTACTATGAAATAGTACTTAGAGAGATGGAATTATTATAGTAGTTCCCGGTGTTTTTATTAAAATTTTAATCTATAAGTAATATCAATACAATTCTAAGGTGGATATGATCAGAATGTAAAAGAAAATACAAAAAATAAATAATCATAATTACTATAAATTTATATAAATATAAAATTTTAAGAATGATATTTATGAAAATGTTATTGGGAATAAATTCCCATAGTAATGATAATATATCAGAGAATATTATTTTCTGATTAATTGAAAAAGAAAATAGAAAATTATTACATTTTATTACTTTTATGTAAAGGGAGAATGTAAAATTAATCCAACCTAAAAATAACATGAAACAACACATAAAAAATATTTGAAAACTATTAAATATAAAAATATCATTTCATTATTCTAGATTATAATATGATTTCATAGTAAAAGTCCATGGGAAAATTACAATCAATGAAAAATAAAAATAAACATTAAATAATTTATCCTGATAATGTTTCCACTATGAACACATGATAAAAATTAATTAATTAATTTATAAAAGACTAAAAACATTGAAAGGATTATAAATTTACAACAAATAATAAATAAAATGAAAATTATAGAATGGTCATAAAAAATATAATCTTATCCCTTAAAAAACAACCTATAATAATTATTCAAGAATATAATAAAACCTAATCTGCTTTAAAAACATTCTCTCTATTTTAAATTAAATTTCATAATATTAGCAATCATGGTAATTGAAAAAAATTGTACAGAATTATAAAACATGATATCTAAAAAATTAAAATTTCATACTGTGAAAAACAAATTCTATAATATGGTTTAGTGTAAAAAATAACTATTAAAAAGATTTATAAAACCACCAATAATTCATGAAAAATATCATATACCAAAAGATAATTCATTTATTCACTAGATTTATTGTCTTTTTTAACATTAAAATTTTAATTGTACTTTTTGAAAACTATATAATAACTTAACAAAAAAATAATGAGTGTCTTATTCACTGAACTCATTAAAAATTGGTTATATCCTGAACCGTCCCATGTCATCCCCAAACAGGACAACCCCGAGTGGCACAAATATGGTGTGAGAATAAAATGTATCTTTAGTTAAAAATCCCATAGTCTAGACATGTCCTTTACCAAAATAGTTTATGGATACTGGTTTGAAAATACAGTTATAAAAATATATTTTAATTATTTAAATATCCAAGAAAATATTTTCCAAAATTTCCTTTTGAAAACATAACATTACTTCCTTTTAAAATAGTTTTACATTTCAAATCCAAATTTTGAAAACCAAATCCAAGAAAAGAACTACAACCAAGGTAAATTTATAATTAGGGGAAAAAATAACAGAAATTATCAAGGAATAACCAAATATGAATTCTCAAATAAAAGGAATCACCACAAGTAAAAATAGGTACATGTAACTAGGATAAGAAATCACAGTTCCCAAAAAACAGTACCAGAACATATTGTGTACATAGTCACATGGTATCCTAAATATCTAAAGAGGAGACCCTAAACATAATCTGTTTAAAACCATTAATTAGTGTAGGATTAAATCCATAGTCTATCACTGACCTCGCTTATCTATAATGGTGTTACTATTATCTCAACCTACTCTATCCATTTTTCTACCAGGGGTTATAATCCATTTAATCGAGACTAAGAAACAATAATCTCTTGAACCTTTAGATAATTTCTAGGATCCAATGATTATATTATAATGGAGTGCGAGGAGGTCATCAAATGCTTGATATTAACCAATTATGATGTGAAATCCTTATCCACTCCCTAAAAACTTCCATTTGAAGACCGTATCATTATAGAGGACCTACATAGGGGATCCCGTGATGCAGCAAAGATTTCACAAGTGACAACCAGGCATACACATACTGATAATTCATAGTCACTTTCTAGAAAAACATGTTATAGTACCAACTAGTCCTGAGTATATGAGATTTATCAATATATTTCAAAACAGAAATCTAAAGGTACCAGGTGGCCCTTATCATTTTAAATCCGAAACCATTTTTAGAAAATAACCTTTCTTTCAAAATCAATTTCCCTAAAACAAGAAAATTCTCTAAACACATTCTGAAAGTGAAAAATTGGCCCCAAGACAAAACATAGAAAACACACATTGAAACCTAATTTTATGATAAATTTAGAAAGCAATAAAAAATTTAGAAACATTTATAAATTGAGAATTTATTTGATGAAAACAAGGTTTTATAAAATTGAAATTCTATGTAATATACTATTTATTTTCATGCACACGTCTATTTATACAGTCAATGCACATGGGGACATGAACATATTACACCAACATATATATGGGCATCCATATGAATGTAAAATGTTCTATAACAGAATAAAAAGAAGCATCGCCTCAATTGATAAGAGATATCACATAATCACTGAACCACAAAGAGGACAAAATTCTATATAAAAAAAATTCCATATGAGTCCAATTTTATTAAACCCCAATAATGAAAAAATAATTTTACACCACACAAATTCATTTAAAAGTACACTTGGAATTTTATCAAATAACTTTCATACATATATATAAAATACATATAGGCATAACCATTTAAACCCATTAATAACCCTTTTTCATCAAACAAATAGCTATAAAAGATCTATAAAAATCAATCTTAACAGACCAAAATCTGGTACAAAAAAATAAAAATTAAATTATGAGAACTCAATAATCACATGGTATGTTACAAAAAGGAAGTTGATGGAAACACCTACCTTAACAGTGTGTGAACACAACCAGACCTTTGGGAGAGGGAAGAAAATGGCTCAAGAAACAAACAAAACACACTAATATCATAAGAAACAATACACATAAGCTAACCCTCACTCTAGGGTTTAGCCAATATAGAAACTAGTCATGGGAGAATAAGGAAAAAAGGGAGGATAAGGATAAGAGACGGGAATCATTGAAAAATCCAAGAAAACATACCTAGAATCAAAGAATATTGAAACAATGAGGGGGATCCAAGGATGTAGGGGTTTGGAATCCACATCATCTGCTAATGTGAAATATGGTAGGATAGGGGTTGAATGAACTTTTATTTTTGAAGAAAAAAATGAAAAAAATAATGTTTTGGGGAACCTGAGAAAGTCACGCATTTGGGAAGAATGGTTTATTAAATTGTGTGCCTACCATGATCAATATAATGGAAAACACCAAAGCCTCAAACTATTTATCCACATGATTTATAAACCATGTTACAACCATAAAAAATTACTCTTCTATGTTTGAAGATACCTTCTCATGATTTCTACACTATATACCCTAACCATGCGCATGTTGTGTGCAAGGTCTCGGGCACCCTATGAGAGCCACCCAGTTACTCGTAATACCAAAATGGTTTGGGAAAAATAGTGATCTAATAATTCAAGAAAAAATATAAAAGAAAAATTGAATTTGAAACACCCCTTTGAATAGAGGGTTATATGGTTTCCCTCCAAACAATGTACACTAATTGTGAACACATCCTAAATAAGAAAAAAATACGAAATACAAAAATTTCACTAGGTATTTGAACCCAAAACCAATACAGACATCACGAAATAAGAAATAAATAAAATAATAAGGAAAAATAGGGTTTAGGATTGATAATTATCCCCACTAAAAAAATTTATACCATAGAAAGTCACCAGGATTGAAATGATAACAAAACTGAAAATCTTAAACTCAAAAAGAAATAAAATCCATAATGAAACGTTCAATAAAATTTTAAAATCAAACAAAACCACCAATGTAGGTGTTACCACTGTCTCTACAAGTCACACCTGCTAGGATCATGGGAAAACAACAAAGAGACCAATATTGGGTATCCCCACCATTTAAAAATCACCTGGCATGTTTGACTGACTCAGGAAAACAGTCAATGACAATAACTTGGAATGATAATCAATGAGATGATCAACCTATAAGAAAATAAATTCTGAACCATAGAAAGTCAGATTAGTAACTATAATAAACCATGATCTATAATTTCTATAAGACACATCTATCTACAAATTGGCACAATACATTGAATCACCCAAGAAACACATAGATCAAGGAAGAGCATGAAACACAATGAGAAATAAAAAATGAACAAAATCAATATAAGGTAACATAAAAATCTCATATAGGAAGGGATAAAAAGATATAAAACTATCTGGGACTTGTTTTCCTTTTAGTAAGGTCTCATCCTATAGAACTATTAAAGATATACCAGCTGACCATACTGATAGAAGACCTTCAGAGCATTACAGAAAGATAGCTTAGAGTTCTTAAACTAATGAAAATAGAATAAAATGAGAACATGGTACTTATGATAAGAATAAAAAACATAAAATTAAGTATTTAGTGGAATAAGTTCCTTAATTTTCAACTCCTAGCCATATAGGGAACCTTTACGAGCACTGGAAGAAACTGAGATTTCAACCACCAGGCTACCCTCAGGAAAACAACTCATCTAGAAATTACTCTTCCACCAACTTCTTGAATAAGACATTGATATATTAAAGAACTCAATATAAGATATATAGGTGAAGATAACATAAAATTATATTATATTTCAAAATATCTTTTGAAACTACTTATAAAGAAAATATAACTATCTCCTTGAAGTTGCCAACATAATCCTTCATCGTATATTTAACTTTCCAAATACCCATGAGCTCTACAACTTTATTCATATTAATTTAATTAGGTATAAACCATCTAATTATATTGGCCTTAAATATATACCAATACATGCCTTTATATGATAATGATGGGGAGATCACCTTTCATTAGTCCAAACCAGGTCCCTTGAAATTACCTAAAACAATTGAAAAATTTAAGGCTTTAGATGTTTTCAAGTCCTTAAAGACACTTTAAATTTCATCAAGCCACTCTAATGCCTCCTTCAAACCATGATCACTTTGAGAAACAAGAAACGATCAAGAATAAATCAACTCTACCACTCCACTATGAGTCTAGGTAGAGTCAACAACCATAAGAGACTCTGTTGAAACCTTTATGAACTTTATGAGTAGCATACTATAAATAACACGAAGACAAAAAGAAAATCAATATTGAATAATAAATCAACCAAAAAATTAACCAAGATACCATGCTTAGGAACCAAAACATCATAAAAAATAAAATACCCTTTTAAAGGCTACCATTCCCATTTGAAATTCAAAAACCATTTCACTTCAAACCCATTTAAAATACAAAATAGATTTAAAAATATAAATTCCCATATCAATCCCTCTTGAAATAAAATTATTCTAGATTACCTGATATTAAAATCACAAGACACCACCTTCAATTCCCCTTTCAAACCACAAATCCCATTAAAAAGAAACCCCCTTTTGCATGAAAACCATTTCCAAATTTCATTTTCATTTCAAAATATAACCATGCCAATAGAAATAAAAACAATAGTATCAATCAAATAAAATCATCATAAATATTGAAATAGTGGTCAAACATGACTCATCCACATAGTTTAACAGACCTTGTGCTAAGTGTGGTCCAACCATTGAAAGTATATTAAACTGTGCACTTGGGATTCACATGGTTCGCTACACCATGTGAACTCATCATGTGACACTATATCACTTCCAATATCATCCCCCGTAACACAAAATAAAATTGAACCAAAAAATAGGCAAAAACATAAAACCAAAATTAATGTGAAAGACTCAAAACCCAACTATCCCTGTTAATTCTAGTATCATCGTGAGTGGTAGTGACCCATACCCTACCCATGACTAGCCTCCAATGGCCCAATGATCCTATATCTAGTTTACATAACATCCCAAATAATAAATGGTATCTCTGATACCATGTTTTTAGGAACAATCCATGATTATCCCTAAATCGAACACTTAAACTAGTCCATGATATTTCTAGAAGGGATTCCTCAATCCCCATGGACTAATGACAAGAGTAAGGGAATAAAAAATAAATATTTGAATATTATTTTACCTCAATAATCATAAATATACATAAAAATGATAAAACAAAGATAATAATAAAACAAATCACTAATCACAAATAAAAATAATGACAGTAGAACTAAACCATCATCTGAATATGATATACCAAAAACAGAAACTAAAACCTCTATCACCTCAAGATTTTTTATTTTTAAAAAAATTAATTTATTCTTTTTGATTTTTTTGATTTACACACAACAGTAATTTTATCTTGAGTTATAGAAAACATTGATTTTAACATGAATTAAATGAAATCTCGAGATTATCTCTCATTACATAAAACATAGAGTTTAAAAGAAATATGACATATTATTAAAATATTATCCTGATAGTTTTCAGCATTAAACTAGAATAGAGGTTATGAATAAGATTAACTAAACTATGAAAATATGGTTTACACTTGTATATAAAATGAATTATTTTGTGAAAAATTAATTATAAATGAAAATAAAAACCTTTTGAAAATAAAAGGATATCTTTCTCTAAAAAACTATTTGTATGTGCACAAGTGTGTTCTGCATAAAAAAATTAAAAAAATCAATTTTTGTTAATTAATTTAATAAAAAAATTTATATTATTTATTCAAAATTTTTTTTAACATTCATCTTATGTGATTTCTAGACATGGAATTATAATAAATCCAATTTTAGCTCAAAATTCTATTTTTCAATGAGAAATTTTTTCATCTTTTTTTAACTTATAATAAAATTAATTTTTGTAAAATTTTTCAAATAAAATTGATAAAATATAATTCATTTTTAAAATTATAATTTTGAATTATCTCATGCTTAATTTTTTGATTTTTCTAAAAATGTTCATTTTTTATGAATAGTGAAAAATACTAAATATTAATTGAAAACTACCTTTTTGTTTAAATTATTTATAATATTTAACTATATTTTTAATTGTATTTATAGTAAAATTAGTTCAATTTTATATCAATTAATCCAATATAGACAATTTAAATCAATTTCATATTGAATTTTTATATGAAAACATTTCAATCATTTGAATGTTTTTTCTTTTAAAACACTCTTTCTAATTGATTATATGAGATTAATTTTAAAATACAATTTTCCACTAATGTGATAGGAATTTGGAAAAATGGATTCCATATTTTTAATGATAATAATTTATAATTTCTAATAATGTCATCGTAGTTTTTGCCAAACTAAATGGTGAATATAGTAAAAGATAATTACTACGATAATGGTAAAAATCGGATTACCAGGGGTTAAAAAAATAAAATGGTAACAATGACCTATAAACTTGTCTAAAAACTATTTTATGGTCATATTTATACCATTGTACCTCTAATGTTTTGTAATGGAATATTTTTTACCCTTATAACATATAAAAACATGGTATCACTTATTCCATTTCAAGAATACCAAGTGTATCCTATCCCCACTTATAAAAGGACACCCCATATACTATCTTATTCACACCTTAAAACTATTTGATTTAAAAAATACCTACCCAAATCACTTTAAAACATATCACCTATCATCCAAGATTCCTTATTTTTGATATAAATCCAACATCTGAATGATTTAGTGCTAGCCTAAGGTGGATACCTGAAAACGAGGTAATGTTCTTCAATGAGAGTCTTTATTTTGTATCTTTCTCCACATTCTTAAATTATTTTTAAAACATTATTATACAGTAAAATTATTATATTATATATAATTTTATCTTTTAACAATTTTATTACATAGAGCCTTCTACACTTTCATAAAATGGGTTAGAAAATCATCATTTGTGTGTACAAGGGACTACTGCCTTGCGCACCAATGTCATTGGTTTTTCCATTACCACTTTTAGTTGTTGTACATAATGAAATATTTATTATTTATATATGATAATTATGATATTATTATTTTTAAAAATTATTATTTTACACATACCTTTATACTTTCCATTTTTGGGAATATGATAACATCGCTCATGTGTACGACAAACTACCGCCTCGTGAAGCATTGTAATTAGTACACACTTAATATGGAAGGTGATAAGGGTATAGTTAATCATTATATTTAATATAAATGAAATAATTATTATATTAATGAGATATTTATAGTTCTTAAAAATAATATATCTCATTTTATTTATTACATTTTCACTTAAAGAAAGATGATAACGTCGCTCGTGTATCTATGGACTACCGCCTTCATAAAGTGATGTCCCTCTCTTATCATCACCACACCCCATATATGATATGTATAAATATATTAAAAGAAATAATATATTTTTAATATATTATTGTCAATATTTAATGATAAAATATTACTTTCCTCCTTTCCATAATGATCATTGAAAAAATTGGAAACGTAACTCATGCATACATACAAAATACCTTCACTATGATCGTAACATAATTCATTTCTCAAATCCATATTTCATTTTCGGTATTAAAATTATATTTTATGGATAAATATTATAATTATGTAAAAATTATTATTCAATAATTTATTGAATCGTGATGAAAGTAAGAGGACCAAAAATAAAAAAAACATATATGAAGAACTAATAAATTATTACACGAAACACATTAACATAGAATTGTTAATAAATGGCTAATAAAATGAGCAAAAAAATAATATGTGTTATGATATATATAATTTTGGTTACATAATAAAATTATAATTAAAATATATTTATCTTATAGGAGGTTCAAATTAGTGTTACGGAAGGGAATATTTAAGCTCTGTGATTTCTGTCTCATTTTTACTTTCTATGAGACAAATTCCATATTCACTAAATACATATTTTATGTAGTGTATATGATACACTTGAATGTATTTAATTATTATCCAAAATTAAATTAGTATTATTTAAATATCTATTTTAGGATATCTCTTTCATTTGGCTTATATTTCAAAATTTACCAAATTAGTGAGGGATTTTTTCTCAAGTTTCCTTCTTTGAGATGTATGTTATGTTATGCACCAATATTATTTCAAAATGTGTATATAAAACCCTTTTTAAATTTAATATAATGAATATATTCATCCCCAATATATTTTATGTTTCAGTTTATGTTATTGCTTCATGGTTATTAGGATTCAATGCTACCAAAGTGGTAAAGGTTTTATCTTACAATCTCATCATTTATCAAAACTGTTTATGATTATGTCTCTAAATTTGAAACAACATGTTATACCAATCAATAATTCCCATTAATATTATTATACTATTGTAATATTATGATATCATCAAGTAATGGTGCAATTTTTCACTCTTCAATACTTAAAATAATTAATAATTTATTTAATAAAATCCCACTTTATTGATCTCTTTATCTGGGAATCTATTTTATTCTAAAACCATTTTTTCTAAAAAAGTTTTCAAAATTATTTTATTATATATTGTGTTTTATAAAATATTTTTTTACCCATGTTATACTTTTTATAATTTTTTTGAAATTAATCATCATCTCGTTTTCCAATCAATGTCCATTTAAATTTTAATGAAAATGTAAAAGGAATCATTGTTTTTAACATGAACAGAATGCACAAGATTTACCACTATCATGAATGCTCAACATTTTCAAGATTCCCTAAAAAAATTCAATGTTATTTATAAAGGAAATTAATTCATACTTTTGGTCAATTTATTTATATTTTAATTAAATTATTTAAAAAGGAAATTAATTTGAAAATATTTTATGTTTTTCAAAATGAGTCTCAAATTGGAAAGAAAGTTTTCCTGAAGAAATGTTTTAAATGTTCGATAAAAATAATTTTCTATATAAAAATTCATCAGTTTTTGTTACTAATGACTTACTAGGTATAGAATCCAAGGATTCCATTCTTGTTAGTTCTCTAAATGTTTTTATGTTTATGATGAATGTTTTTTTAGGACACTCGTTTTTCTTTCATGGGTTACACCATGAGGAAATGCTTATGAAAACCACTTCTTTTCACTAGTTATTCTATAATGAAATGATTATGAAACCTATATATTTTTTATAGGTTATGATGTGATGAAATGTTTATGATACCTATTTCATTTCATGGGTTATGAAATGATGGATGTTTATGATCTTTTGGAACACATATATATAATTTAATTATGCGATTTGTTGGACCTATATATACCTGCAACGAATTCGGTAAAGATTTATATCTCATGAGATAGATAGGAAAGGAACGAGGAGTGATATAAATTCCATAAGACGGGGAAAGAATGAGGAGAGAACGTAGTTTAGTAATTCAAGGCTGGAATAGGTAGTGAATGTATTTCAGTAAGAGAGGATTGGAATGGGTAATGAACCTAGTTTAGTAAGATATGTTTGGAATATAGAGCGAACTTGGTTCAGTAAGGGAATTTTATGTTATGACGGGCCTTTAAGTTATCCATAAATAATAAGTAAATGGTTTTATATTCTTATGTGTATACCAAATATTTTATGACTTATGAAAATGTTATTTTTAGGGATCTTATTCTTTTATTCCTTCATGATTAATGTCTTTTAAACATCCAATATTTATTCCATGACTCAATTTTTTGATCATTGATATACATGGTATAGTTTTTAAATTTTATTCTCATGTTATTATACCATTTTCCTCATGTTATTCTTATGTATCTCCTTTAATTAACTTTATTGAGCATATAATCTCACCCTTTATTGTGTTTCTTTTCTATAGGTTTGGAAGAAAGGTTTTTAGTTGGAGTATTAAAGGGGACGCTATTTATGAAAGACATAAAATATATTTAACAAATAAAGAATATTATGTTCCATGTTTCAAAATTCACTAAAATATTATGGTCCTTATGTGTGTGTTTTTATAATGTAATGAATAGTAATATAAAAATATATAATATCCATGTAATAAAACCTTGTTCTGCAATAGTTTTTATCAATTGAACGGTTTATGTATCCATTGAAAACAATGATGAGTAAAATTTAGTAAAATACCAAGGGATATTTATTAGTATATATTTATATATGTTTATAAGGATAAGTATAAAGATCAATCAATTTTTAGTAAAAATTCATTGAATTTTAGTTAAAGATAGAGTGAGTAGTTTTCAAGAAATTAGATCCCAATTTGGATACTACACATAGATGTGGATCTAACACTAATGTACCTAGAGGAAATTACCCCAAAAACATAGTATTGATCTTCAATCGATCAGGAATAGGTTCATGGAAACATGCCTTACAACACACCTAGTTTGAAACTCTTGCGGGATATGCTTTTTAAATTATAAAACTCTTTATGAAACATTATGTAGGATTTAAATAAAAATATGACTATGAATGACCTCAGATAAACTGAAGGTGTCATAGATTAAATAAGGTGTCATTATTTAGATATCCTATAAGTAATCTTTCATGATTATATGGTTTTTCAAGATGATTAGTATTGATCACACTATTCTTCTTTGGTTCAATTCAATGGGGTGAACGTGAAAGAACTGGGTTGACATTGAATGTGACAGATAGTTTGCTAATGAGAAGATAAATGGGATGATTAATGAAGTAAAGTATATTTTTTTATTCCATAATTAGTCATCATGGAACATCAAAAACAATATCCACCATATCCAAATCACAGAATCACTAAATAAGATAAAAATATAGTTTACTGAGAGTTTGTATAATAGAGATGGAGGAAGAAATATTTAGTTTCATATATTCCAGAAATGTGTGAAGAAGAAGTAAGTAAATTTATTGAATGAAAATAGAAAGTGCTTTAAATATATAAGGTAATGTAATAAATTCTAATAATATTGAAATGTGACTAATTTTATGGTTAATGAAAAAGGGGAAAATAGGAAGTGAACTAATACACCACCTATAATCAAGTGTTTTAAGTGATTTTTTGGGCATTATATGAATTGATTTCCTTAGGGGAAATCTCATGAAGAGAATAAGTAAGGTTGCCCAAGTAATTTTTTATAGATGATGGTGAAATGACTAAAAATGACATAGGAAATAAATTGGTATTAATGAATAATATAATGAAGAGTAGTTAATATTTTGAGAAGTATGTGGTATGATTGAAGTATTTTGGATTGGGATTCAAGAATTATTAAATATATAAGGATTGACCTGTATAAGTATTTTATTAAGTATTGATTGGGTATGTTGAATGATGCTGATGACCAACAAAATAATTTTAATAGTATGGTCATATTTTATTGAAAACACATTATTAAGGGAAGTTAACCAATAATATATTCCTAATGTTGAGGAAAGAATGCTTAGTTTGGAGAATGAAATGTTAGATTAAAATAATGTAAATTGGATCGTACTGATTAACTCATCATAGGTTAATGATTTGTTAAAAATGTGGTATATTCTACCATGTATGGAGTTTACATCATTTTTATATTTAAGGAATATAGCATATTGTTATTTTTCTATGTAAAGAATGAAGACTAATTTATCATTTAAATATATATTTTATGGTATTTCAGTCTATTACCTTGTTTTAAGAGTATAAATGATGAAGGTATTCACATTTTTGGTATGTGACAATGAAGAGATACTTTGTGATATATGGGGGATCAATATTACTTTTATTTTTAGAAATGTATTCACCTTCTTTATCTTGTTTTGGATTTAAAACATTCATAAGGTTTATAAGGTTATCCTTTTATGAAAGGGTTTTTGTTGAATTTGGACTGAAGTTTTAGATATTAATGTATTACTTCACAATATGAATATTTATCCACATTGGATAACCCATGAAAACCATATTATTATGATAATAAATAATTAAATAAATAATGAGTTATAATTCTATTTTTTGGATCTTATGACCCATTAGAACCTCAAGAATAACAAATTCACATTCATTTCATTGAGTAATATATTATTTTAAAATTAATGAAGGAATAACCAATGTATGATATTGTGGTTATAAAATAAAATGAAATCAAGAAAGTATATCTTCTGGTGAAAATTCATTAACTTTTAGAAAAGGATTTTGGAATAAAATGTGTTCATGTTATCATCATTTTTTATGTTATCAATGATATTTTCAAACCTATTTGTTTATGGTATTGTGGTAGTTAACATTCTCTACATAACCCACTTTCTTTTGATCAATGATCTTTATCGTTCTCTACAGTTATTTATGGATTTATTCTATGTCTATGTTTTCACTTCCCACATATGTTCTCCCTTTTAGAAACATAGTAGGTGTAATTCTAAATGAATCACACACATCAATTTCAATTTTTCAAGAGTATTTTTCAGCAAACCTATCTATGATGTGGGTATCTATGAAGTAATTTTAAAATGTTAAACCTTTGATGACTGAGATGAATTCCAAGGGAGTAATTCATTTTAAGGGTTGTAAAATCTAACACCCTAAGATTTTATGATTTTTTTCAAATTAATTTATTATTTTTAGTAGTTTTATTTACACACAAAACTAATTCAATCATGAGTTACACACAACATTGAGTTTAGCTTGAGTTATATGAAATACTATGTTTATCCTACATTACATGCAACACTGAGTTTAAATGAAACATGGAATATTATTAAAATATTATTATGATAGTTTCCACCTAGGTGTTGGAATGGAGTTGAAGAATAATATCAACAAAATTTTTATAATATTATTTCCACGTTTATATAAAATTAATTATTTTTTGATAAATTAATTAGAAATTAATATGAAACCCCTTTTGATAATAAAATGAAGTCTTTCTCCAAAAAATAAATTTTATATGCACAAGTGTTTGTAATATAAATAAATTAACCAAATAAATTTTGGTTAATGTTTTTAATTAAATTTATATATAATATATTCAACCAAATTTTTAAAATTCATATTATTATTTTTATATAAATTAAATAAGAATAAATCTAATTTTAAAATTAAAACAATATTTTTTTCCAAAAAGTAGTTTCGTCACATTTTTTTGAATCTTTAATAAAATAATTTTTTTTACAGTTCTAGAAAATTGATTTTATAAAATAAAAAATAAAAATTATCTCATAATTTTAAGATTATCCTATGGTTTTTTCTGAGAAGTTTTATTTTTTGATGAATGGGGAAAAATACTTATTTTTAATAGAAATATGCATTTTTAATTAAATTAATTATCATGATAAATTATATTTTTATTTATTTTTAAAGTAAAATTAGTTTTAATTTATAAATATTAATCCAAATTAGTTTATTTAAATCAATTTCATATTGAATTTTTATATAAAAAAATTTCAAATATTTGAAGTTATTCTCTTTAAAGTCCCACTTGGTCGTTGCGTATGCGGGGTTATTTTCAAACTAAAAATTTCCAATTATGTGAAATGAATTTGAAAAGGTGGATTCTATATTTTTTCTCATAATAATATATATTTTTTAATTCTTTCAACTTTATTTTTAAGTGAAATTAAAAGTTAATTCTGTAAGAATTAATTATTACAGTTAAGGTAAAAATGGGTTACCAGGTGGTTGAACTAAAAAGATAAAGATAAAAATGACATATAAACTTGTATAAAAACTATTTTCTGGACATATATATACCATTAGACCTATAAGTTTCTATAATAGACAAATAAGGACCATTTTGACATATGAATAATGTGGGGGCACGTATTTCATTTCAAAAATACTTATAGTGTTCTATCCCCCACATATAAAGGACCAACCCATCTCATATCTTATTTACACCATAAAACCTATTTGTATAGGAAAATATATACCCAAATAACTTCACAAATTCCCTCATATAATCCTATAATCCTTAGTTTTAATATAAATAAAACCTTAGAATTATTTAGTTCAAACCAAAGGAGGATACCCAAACAAAGGGTAATGTTCTTCAATGAGCATCTTTATTTTGTTTCAATCTCCAACTAATTTAATTTTTTAAAATACACTGTTAAAATATTCACAAAATATTTTATATACTGAGATATTTTCATAATAATTTCTTAACCTCCAACATTCTCCAATTCCATAAAATGGGTGACGAAATCAGCATTCGTGTGTACGAAAGATTACCGCCTCGCGGAATGATATCATTCATTTTTCCATTAACACCAATAACGGTTGGTAATAATGATTACTTTTTTATATATATTATAATTATGAAATTATTATCCCTTATTAATTATTATATCATATATACCTTTATGATTTCCATTTTCTGGGAATACTTTAGGATCTCTCATGAGTACGACGGACTACTACCTCACAAAAGGATGTGATTTATTCACGCTTTACATAAAAGATGATATGGGTAAATATAATGATTATATGTCCTATAAATGAAATAATTATTATATTCATGAAATATTCATCACCCAAAAAAGATAATATATATCATTTTTTCCTTATATTTTCACTCAATGAAAGATGATAATGCCACTTGTGTACGTGTGGACCACTGTCGTCACAAAGTGACGTGACTCACTTTCCATCACCACACAAAATGTATAATATGTAGAAATATATTTAGATTTATAATATATTTTTATAATATTATAATCATTATATAAATTTAATATATTACATACCTCTTATTTACATAATTCTTATTGAAAAAATGGAAATGTTATTCTTGTGTATATACGACCTACCATCTCAATGATTGTAGCACAATTTATTTCAAAATAAATTATTTCATGATTAGTAATAAAATAATATATTTTTATAAATAATATAGTAATATTATTATTTTTATTTTTATGGAAGTTATGTAATCTTGATCATATTAAGATGACAGAAAATAAAAAATCAAAATATATACGAAAAACTAAGCTGTTATTACCCGAAACCTGAGATTAACATAGAACTGTTAGTAAATGGGTAATAAAATGGATTACAGAAATGATATATGATATGATATATATAATTATGTTTATTTAATAAATTTATAATAAACATTTATTTATTTTACAGGAGGTTTGAACGAGTGAGAATGAATTACATAAATCATACAAGTTTCTTTTATGTGGTGTTTATACAAAGCATGAAAGTATATTATGATTAATATATATAACAACATTACTATTTGAATGACTATTAGAGGATATCTTTTTCATGGGTTTTATAGTTCAAAAGTTACCAAATCGGTAAGGGTTTTTGTCTCAATTTTCCTTCTTCTAGACATACATTATATAATGAACCTATATTTTATCACGAGGTTTATATAAATACCCTTTCACTTGTAATATAATGAATTTATTAATCATAATGATATTTTAGTTTTCATTTTATGTAATTCCTTCATGGTATTTATGATTCAATTTTATCAAATTGGTAAAGGGTTTATGTTACAATCTCATCATTTATAGGGATTGTTTATGATTATGTTTTCAAAACGTAAACCACATAATTTATCAATAAATAAATCTCATGAATTTTGTTGTCCTCTTTTAATTCATAACATCATCAAGTAATAGTACTATTTTTACACTTTTATTACTTAATATAAATAATAAATTATGCTTTTAAGAAAATAAGCCTTTATTACTCTCTCCAGATGGGAATCTATTTTCTTACAATACCATGTTTTCTAAAAATGTTTTAAAAATGTCTTTTTACACTTTTTTGACATTGAATATAAATTTTTAACCATGTTTGAATGTTTTAAAAAAATGAATTTACAGTAATCTATCTCATTTTTCAAATAATACATATTTGGGTTTTACTGAAAATATGAAAAGACACTTTGTTTTTTACAAGAATGACATGCATAGTATTTCCTTCCATCATGACTGATCGATTATTTCAAGATTCCCAAAAAATTTATCTAAATTCATTTCAAAGAAAATGCTTTCCTTAATGTTTGGGAAATTTTTTATATTATAAATAAATTATTTGAAAAGGATATTATTTTTAATTGTTTTAAGTTTTTAAACATTATTTTCAATGTTAAAAGGATATTTTCATCCTGAACTATTTTAAATGATCAGTAAAAATCATTTTAAATATAATATTTCATCTGTTAATGTTACTTATGCCTTACTGGGTATATAATCCAAGGACACCATTATTTTTTTTTTCCAAATGATTTATCTTTATGATGAAAAGTTGTTTATGAAATATATTTATATTTTATGGGTTACACCTTGAACAAATTATTATGAACCCCATTTTTCCTAGGTTATTCTTTGATTAAAGGATTATGAAATATCTATTTTCAATTGGTTATGATATGATGAAATGTTTATGATACCGACTTCATTTCATGGGTTATGATATGAAGATGGTTTATGATTTTGTGGAACATATATGCCTGATTTAATTATGTAATGTTTGGGAACTATATATACCTCTAATACATTGGGTAATTATTTATAAATCATTATATAGACTAGACTAGAATTGTGAGTGAACATGGTTGTATAAGACAGATCTAGAATAAATGGTGAACTCGGTTCAGTAAACTGGGGTAGAATGGGGAGTGAACCTAGATTAGTAAGACAAGGATAGAATGGGGAGTTAACCTTGTTCCATTAGATAGGGCTGGAATGTGGAGTGAACCTTATTTAGTAAGGAAATTTTTCCACTAAGAGGCATGCCTTGACCACTTCACACAACTATCCATGTGAAGACCCTCTCATTAGAAAGTACTTACGTAGGGGTTCCCATCGCAAAATAAAATTTCATAGGTTCTAATTGGTCATAAAAATATTGATAATTTAAAATCACTTTCTAGAGAAACAAGTGAAATACCAACTCAACCTAATTATATCATATTTCTCCATCATTTTCTAGGTAGACATCCAAAGGTACCAAGCATGCCTTTGTGTTTGAAATCCAAAACAATTTCTATAAAAAACATCTTTATTTAAAAATGTATTTCCATTTACCAAGGAATTTTTCTAAACACATTCCCAAGGTTCCAAATGGGCCTCCAAGATAAGCCATAGAAAACAAATATTGAAACCGCATTTAGGAAACATTTGGAAACAAAAAAACTATTTGGAATCATTTAGAAATTGAAAGTTTAATTGATGAAAATAGGTTTTAGAGAAAGTAATTTCAATTGAATTTTACATTTATATGCATGCACATGACTATTTTAGTATCCCATAAATATATTTATTTTTAGATATCCAACATTCATATGTATGAACATCCATACGAATCTCAATGTTTTAATTTAAGAATAAAAAAGAGCCATCACCTTGAATCACAAGACATATACCAAAAATAGTTTAAAAATCTATTCAAATAACAATTACACTTTCCATTCAATTTCATCAAAAACCAACATGGGAAACACAATTTTAAAACAAAAAAATCAATTTAAAAGGTCATATATAATTTCAAAAATACCTTTTATATATATACATTAGATACATATTGGCATAACTATGGAAATCTATTGAAAACCACTTTTCATCGAGACTGGTTGAAAATTGTTTTTTATTATTATGGAAACACTTTTGAGGAAAAAGTGTGAAACAAAACATGGATTCACCACTTCACCACTTCACCACTTCAACAATTCACCACATCACCACTTCACCACTTCTCCAATTCACCACAAAAATCTATACAAGGCTTCACAATAAACAAAATTCAAGCATAAGGGATGAACAATCCATTCAAGCATTCAAACTAAAATAATTTCATTGATCGATCTGAAATCATCAAGAGAAGGATGAGGTACCACAAACCAAGGTAAAATATTAAAAAAACTAGACATGCCATATAATTTGACTCCTAGAATTTCTATTGGTGCAACCGTCAACACCAACCCAAATCCACAAGCCTAGTGGTGGACTCTAGTCAGAGTTCTCCAAAACCCTCTAGCAATGTGAGATGACCCAAACAGAACATCCAGAAAGGGAGATGAAGAAACCAAAGTGTAGAATACTAGGCCATAAAAATGATGCACCCTTCTCTATAGACACTACAGTGAAAAAAAATCCAATCAATACTCCACAGAGCAAAAATCAATTGAAAACACTCAAAAACCGTCACGAGAAGAAAATACAGAACCATAAAATGTAGATCAACGAGCCAAACTCTATATAACACAAGAAAATAATAGAAACAGCACGTCGAAGTCCACATAGGGGGTAGGATCGCCTCACTGAACCCGTAATCCACCCTTTGGTAGGGGAACCAACACGAAATAGAGAAGGGCCACCTAGCATTGTCGGCACTGCAAGCCATAGTTAAAAATGCACACATCCAAAACCTATAACCGTAGTTAAAATATCAAAAAAGAAGAAAACATCACAGATGAGATGACCTCCCAAATTCCATATCAGTAAAAACCTATCGTAAAAATACCACAGAACCCACCGCTTCCTTTAAAACCATACACGAAGGCTAGATCCTCCCAGCACACCCACAAACGACACAAAACACAACTACGACCCCCTAAAAACAATATATGGAACACAAATACTAGACCAACATCATGAATCCATAGGAAACCCTAGCCATCTTGAAGTAATGGGATCGAAGAGGCCAGTAAATGATGAAGTTTTCCAAGGGGAACGAGCCTGCATTATGTCTTCACTGGAAGAGACCGTTCTCCAAGACAGATTCAAACAAAAAGCACATAAGAGGGATTTGTATCCGACCTGATGTGGTGGAGGAGAAGGTGACATGGGGAAACCATAGTGTCTTGCTAGGACCCTTACGGGATCATCCTGGATAATCTCATTGAGGCACTAACATCGAGGATCAAGAAAAATACATATTATCAACCCATAAGAATGAATAACATAATAAAAATTTATTTAAGAATGATAAAAAATCTAATGGTATGGTCTGGAAAGGAAATAGAGAGAAACACCTACCTCAATTTGGTAAGCATTTAAAGAAACATTTGGTAGAGTGAAGAACACGGCCCAGGAAAATATCATACACCATAACATTAAAAGAAACAACCCACATAATCCAAACACCACATTAGGTTTCATCTAAGAAAAAACCAAGATATGAAAGAGAAATAAAAGAATATAAGAGTAGTAGAAGAGTGTGTAATTCATCCAAAATCCAATGAAAATTATCTTAAATCAAATAAGTATATTAAAACAAGGAGGGTGATAAAAGGGAAAAAGGGATTTGGAAGCCCTATCATGTACCAAGGTTGAATGGAATAAAAGAGGGTTCAAATAACATTATATTTATAGAGATAAAATGAGAAAATGAATTTTAAAGAAACCTTGGATAGTCTCATGGCCAGGAAATATATTTCAGAAACCTGTGTGATAACTATATTAACCCTAAACAAATACACACAAACCTCATAATGGTTGGATACATAGTTTGGAAATGTTGCGCCATCCATGAAAAACTCCTTTTCCAAGTCTTTAGATACCCCAATTTTCTTACCACATGGTTTACCCAAACCACGTGCAAGCCATGTTACAGGTCTCAGAAACCCCAAGATATCCAAAACATTACTTTTAAGACCTACATGGTTTAGAAAAAAACCATGTGATAACCATGAAAGACACACCATGAAAGAAAAAAATGGACGAAAAACCCCCTTCTATAAAATGGTCACATGGTTTCTCCACAAATTGTGTATATTAACAATGAAAAAAGATAAGAATAGACGAAAAATTGTACAGCTCAAAAATTTCACAAGGGATTAAACCCAAAAACTAACAAATAGATCAAGAACTAATAAATAAATAAAAAGGAAAACTCAGGTGAGTGTGTGACAATTTGTGCACTTATAATATTTGATAATTATTTTAAAAATAAGATGCGTTAGTTCTTTTACTTAAAATAAGAATAAATAAGTTATTGAAAAATATTTAATCGATTTGAAACACTTATAAAAAACACATAAAATTAGTGATAATTTATATTAGAATTTTTTATGAAGTTATATCAAATAAACCCCAACAAGATAAAAACCATCCATTATTTCCATGAAACTTTAATATACATATAATATCTAGGTGATATCTATACAATGGAAATTTGGGTATGATGAGATTAGAAAATATAATACAAAAAAAGAATTATAATCACCACTATAAACTTATATAAATTTAAAAATGGAATAATATGAAATATAACCAGGTTCTACTTGTAAAATATTATAATCTTGTATAAAGAGTGGAAAATTCAAATTATACACCAATAAAAAAATAGGGTTTTAAAATGTAATTATTGTAGGTATAGAAGCTTAATATTGTTTTTTAATTATTGAAATATAAGTTATTATCTTACTAAACACGTAATAGAAAAAAAATAAAAGTTTGTTTATAAGAGAGATTGGGGGAAATATAAATTCATAAATAGAAATATGGTTACAGTGGACGATTGGGGGAAACAAAAATAGGCATCATGATAACAATATTCATGTCCATCCACATGCATAAAAAACACTCTATTATGTGAAACAAGATTTGTTATGCATATTAAATTCAATATAAGAGAAAGAGGAACAGATTTTAAAAGAGGAATTTTAAAATGAATAATTTTTCTATGGCTGATAGAATGAGGTTAGTGAGAAATCACAAGGGGAGAAGGTTCACAAGGTTAGGGTTGGGTTTGACATACAAATTTATGTGGTTTGGTGTTTACATTGGAATAGAAGGTTCATAAGAAGGTTGGGTAGCCGCGTCCATGTTGAAGTATAACAGCAAGGTTGGGTGGCCTTGTCAAAGGATGAGTATCATAAGAGGTAGCGTGGATGTATCGAAGCCAAGCCAGAGAAATGTCGGAGGATGAGGATTTAATGATGTTGTGAAGGCCATGTCTGATCGATGTCACTAGGGAGGTGGGGTGGCCACATCAGAGCCATATTGGAGAAGGAGGATCGTAGAGAGGTTGGGTGGCCATATCAGAGGAGGCATGTAGTGATATGTGATATCATGAGGGTAGGTTTGGGTCAAGCAAGAAATAGGGGAGTGGGGTGTCCTACTATCCTAGGATATAAAATGCATGTGGAAATATATTAGATTTAATCTTAGTTTTTATATCCCTTAACTATAGATATAATTTATTTCATTTTTTTAATATGAATAACATTCAATTGGTACTGCTAAAACAATTAATAGAATCGTTTTTTATTTAGAAATGTTTATATATATATGTTTATATTAACTTTTTATGTGATATGCAGTCATATTTCTAGAAAATTGAGATTAATGATGATAAAATATATTTTATATGAACAATTAGTTAATTATAATTTAATTAGTAAATATTAAGAAATATGAATGAGAATGTTAAAATTCTTAAAAATAAATTTTCATATAAAATTGTTTTTCATTATATCATCCTTTTTATTTAAAATAAAAATTTATACAATTTGGAATTTTTTTAAGAAATTAACATTATTTTTGAATTCATCAAAGTAATATTTTATTTATAAATTTTTAGGGACTTTTCTAAAAAATGATTCTTAGGTGAAAATAATATTTTTACAATTTGCATTAGTTTTATGATATTATTAGTATATAATTTGGAATTATAAATTAGTGAAACATTTTTCTATGAACAATTATGTATTTTATATTTGAATTTATAATTTTAAAAATCTTGGATTAAATTTATAAACTCATATTTGATATTTTAGAACATAAGTATCATTATCTCATTTTGTTTTAATATATCATAATTTTTTATTCAAAAAATAATTTAATAACTTTCCTATATTGAATAAAATTAAATGGAATTTTTTTTTTTGAATAATTGGGCCCAAATTATCTAGTACATACCACATTATGTTTAGGAATAAAGATTAAGTTACCTTGGGAAAAACTTATTTACGAAGTAAAAGTGAAAATGGTTAAAGTAATAATTCCTGGTGAAGGGATTGAAACATGAAAAAATCATGTCTATAATTTAGTGTATCTGGTTTTAACAAACTTATATTTTATCCACTATAATTTATTATTTTTGGAGCTACTTTACATGTTTTTCATGTATTCCTTTATATTAATTTGAAATATTTTAAAACATGTATTTCCCAACTCTTATAAAAGGGGTCTCTCACTACCCTTTAATGTAAGTCCTAAACATATGGTTTCCCCATAAAACCCTACCTTTTTTTACTTAACCTATAATACTCTTTCACTCTCTCTATATCATGGTCATAAGATATTTTCATATTCCATCCATTTCCAAGAGATCTTCCAAGGAAATCACTATGTGTTCAACATGAGTTATCATTTTTACTTAAACTATTTATTTTCTATTTTATTTTTGCATTGTAATTTTAAAATACCTATGTAATGAAATAATTATTGTTTATATTCTGAATTTTATTATACTTTTTTTATAATCATTAACAACCTTCTAATTTTTCTTTTATTAAAAATAAAACATTAATTCATGTATCGTGCGGACTACAACACCCATGATGCAACATGTTTTGTTTTACTTCACCTAATTTCAATGCTGGAATAAAAAGAGAATTTAATAAATTATTATGACATTTATATAATCTTTTATTATTCAATACTAAACCATATTACTCTTTTATCATATTCTATGCAAATTGGATTCTTCAACCATGCATACATGTGGACTGCTGCCTCCAAAGAATGATTAATCTCCATTTTTATTTTAATAAATTAATTAAATGTATTGTAATGAGGACATTATTAAATTATAAATATGATTTTTATTTTATAATTCAGGTTCTAATAAGAAATATTTGATAACCAGATAAAGATATAATCAACGAATGATTTTCAATAATTCAATCGTTTAAAAAGAGCATACAAAGAGGGAAATTATATTTTACTTCTAAGTAATGGAATTATATAAATTATATCATACATAAACTTATATATAATTATGATATATCAAACTATTAAAAACAAAATATAATCATTATGTTTCTTTTATAATGATATTATATCCAAAATACCTTATAATCTTCCACTAAAAAAGGTGGGTTCATGTTTTAGTTAGTTTGACCACCTACATGAAAAATACTATGAAATTATAAAATATATTAATATGATAAATTATTTTATAGTATAATATGATAGAGATATTTAATTTTTTTTACTGGGAATATTTTTTCAGCATTTAACCCATTAATTAAAAAATCAATTTTTTTCATTAAGAATCACAAAAAAATTACTGTCATCAATTTTATCCTCATGGATTGTAACAAAAAATGACATGAAATGAAATTATATATTTAAAATATATCATTTAAAATATATTATAGTACCTTATATAATCTAATAATGATGTAATTTTGAAAAATAATACATACCAACACCACTTTTATGAAACTAGTTCAATGTGATAAAGACTGCTTACACCCGGTGTAAAAAATAGAAAAAAGATAACTAATATATATGCATCAATGGATTAACAATTATTAGTATAAATGGTTATATTTATGAATAATTTTATTTTTTATTTATTTATTTAACTTAATATAATCATTTATGATTTTTTGTGCAGGTACAAAATGAATTAGGATAGAGGTAAGGGTTTTCATCTCAAATTTCTCTTCTTTGAGACATGTTTGGTATTAGGCACCAAATTTAATTTATGTGGTGTATATAATTCCTATGTATATATCACATCAGGATTTATCTTTTAATTATGGTATTTTAATTTCAATTAAATCCCTATATTTTCATGGGTTTTTATTAAAATGTTACTCAACTTCCAATGATTTTCTTGGTCACAGTTATGGTTCATTAAGACATGCTACATGTTATGAACCGTGTTTCCTTTGTGTTTCATTCTATTGATTTACTATCGTAATAATGTTTTATTATTTATTTCCTCATAATTGATTGGATAAAATAATCCAAATAAATTTCTTTTCTTTATATGCCATTTCATTCAAGTCTTACCCCAATCTTAAGAGTTTTTGGTAGCTCTACTTTCATTCATTGAGTTACGATTACTCACAAGAACTTATTTTATATAAGTTGGGTATATTCATAACTTTTATTATATTATGTAGTATTCTAAATTTTTTTATATTTTTACCACATAAAACATTTTCCAAATGTTTCATGATTCCCATAGAATATTTCCCATAAGGAATTATGATAACTCAAATCTCTTTTCTTTTAATTATAATTTTTATTCTTGAACATTGATTTTATATTATTTGTTTATCCCAAAATAATATTTTTTTATGATATTTTATCATCATATTTGTGAAAATTATGTTTTAAGAAAAATTACTATTTTAGTTTCCTTCTTACAGTGTGATTTTTGAATGAAGGTATTTTAAAAACAACAAAAAATGGGTTTCCTTTCACTATCATATGTTCTGTCTCCCTCTCCACATTTCTCCAACATAAAATTTATGTCCTTTGATCGCTCAATAATTGGATATTAGTTCTAAAATTATTATTTTCGAAATCTTTCTTGCCACCTTTTCATAAGTTATCTTTCAAATAAACACGAATTTTTATATTTTATGTCAATGTTAAAAATGCCTTCTAATTTTTTTAAGTTTTGTATTCCATTTACATTGTCATTTTCAAAAGTACATACCCTAAGAGGGTTTAAATTTAATGATTTATACTTTAATATATATATTTATCATTTAAGGTATTAAAATCATGGTATCAAACAATTATATTATTGATGACTTCTTTTGTGATACCATTCAATGTATTTTTTTTGTGAATGGGATTTTCATTTATGTCAACACCCAACTATGATTCAATTGATTCACTAGGGCTATATTATCTTTAAACCATCCAACATATTATTCTAAATGATTTATAGTTATGTTATCCCTTTTATTGACTCTAGTAAAATTATTGGATATTTTTTATGTTTTTATACCAATATAGATTTTTATAGGAATGTTGTGTATGTATTGTTTAACCATTCACCTTCTTCCTCCAAAAGGGTTATTATTATATTATCCTATTTTCTAACATGGATAAAAATATTGAAATTCTATATTATTATTAAATAAAAATTTAGTTTTATTATATATTGACATTATATATTCTTTTTAAAATTTACATAAATGTTTTTATTCAACTAGAGGTTCTTTAGGGAATAACATGGATTTTTTTTGAATTTTATGGATAATGAAATGGAATGAAACAAGGGATGGATGGGGACTAAAATTATATGGGCCCTCAATGAATCAACACATATTATGAGATAATAGAGCTTCTATTTTTTGTATACTGCTCTCCATATTAGTATAGTGTCTTGTTACAAGGCCTTGAAAACATTTTTTTTATGTTTAGCATTATATATTGCATCAGTATGAGATTAATAGTATTGATATCTATGATTTAATTTATTGAAATGGTTATATTATTGTCTCAGTTTTATTTTACTATAAAATTATTTATATTATCTATTTATAATATATTATATATGTCATGCTTATATTTTTTACTTCTTCAGTTATATATTTCCCTTACTAAGTGTTTGATCTCACCCCTTTCTAATATTTTCATTCCACTGGTTATAAATGAAATTTAGTACATGTGATATATTTAAAACTATAGAATATGTGTAAGAATATATGTTATATTTTGATGACTTCTTATGGATTATTTAGTTATTATATAGTGTAACAAATATCCATTAGTCAAGAAAGATATGATTTTTTTCTTGATTTTGTTTTTTTATAATTTTCTAAAACACCAAACATAATTTTTTTCTAATATCTATAATTAATTATTTTATTTACGTAATGTAATTATGTGGTATCTATTTATGATAATTTATAGTTCTTATCCGAACCAATATGTAACGTATGTGTTTATGTGCATCAGATTGAGAAGTGCGAGGTTGAGGTTTCAGATTATCTCACTAAAGGTTTTATAAAAGTTCTAAAATCGAAATATGATTATCTTTTTTAAAAAATATCTTCTAATTATATAATTATCTATCCCCTTACATGAAGGTTCTCATTAAATTAATTATATTTAAGCTAAAAACTCTAATAATAATATTATCCTTATTATGGAACTAGTGAAATGAAATTTTTAGAATACCTAAATAATAAATAAATATTTTCTAATTTTTTCTCCTCATATTCATAAATATAAATCTTAATTTCTCTTTAATAGTTTTTTTGTGAATATATGAACACAATCATATCTCCATTATGATATTTTACCATATAGTCATTTTTTCACCGCCCTTTAATATCCAATTATCCTTCTATGCTTGGTAAAATTCCTTGAATGTTTCTCATGGACAATTTGACTATTAATAATTTAAGATTAGAATAAAATTTATGACAATTCATCTTCTTTGACTGAACAAAGGTGAATAATTTATAAATTTTAAAATATTTGTTAGCGTTCCTTTTAATTATAAGGCATCAAAAAACATATATTATTAATTATCCATCCATGAATTATCCTCCTAACCTAAAACAATAGTTTTTACTTCACCATCCATCAATCATAAAACATCACCATTATAAGTGGAATCCAAATTTTCCTAATCAACTCAATCATAAAAATGCTCCACCTATTATCTTAATTTATTATTCTTATTTTTTATACCATCTTTTAGTATGTAGAAAAAAAACAAGACCAATGGAAAAATATTTATGTGTGACTAACCATGTTAGTATTTTTATTTATTATTGATCTCTATTTAACATTTGTCTTTAAAGATACCATGTTAATTTCTCTCTCACTATAATTGAACTTTCATTACCTGATATTATGACCCTTATTAATATGTATCCACTTCCAAAATAAAAATTCTATGATAATGAGGGTGTGTATCTATAATGTTTCCCACATTTCAGTAATGAGAGAAATATATTAGAACTTTTCATGACAAACTTTATTAAAGAAACAATTATTACCACTATTGATTAATATCTAAAATTGAATCACCAATGAGATTTAAAACTCCATACAAATTCATAGCATCGATGGAAATGAAAAACTATTTATCTCTATAGAAATTATTAAGGGTATTTTAATATTTTGGAAATGTAATTTAGTAGATCTTACTAATGTATATTAATAGAGAGTCTAAAAAATGAAAAACAAATAGTCATGTTTGGTTATTAAAACTTATCATGGGGAAATTATGACAACATTAATAATATCCTTTAAAATATATGAATATTAAAATTTCATCAGCCCAATCATCTTTAGATTTCGTTATTCTCTTTTTTTGACTGAAAATTAAATTTTTATTATTCAAACACTTTTAAATAAAAATTGTGAAACCATCGGTTAAAGCATAAAAAGAGACACATAGGCATTAAAAGACTGTTTCATTCACCCATATTAAACCTCCATAAATAACATCCAAGACATACTTCATTATTCTCTGTGAAATAAATAATAACACAATAATTATCCAAAACCAAGTCAAAACTCTTGAGAAACCAATATTATACAAGGCATGTTTTATTCTAACCAAACTAGGATGAATTTTTTTGAGGATTATGTAGATATAACCTAAATCTTTTATAAATATTCTATTTTAAAGGCTATATAAAAGTATATGATAATATGATTTCAAAGGGTATGAAATTTACGGTATAAATTAATTTTTAATGTATTTATATACATCATCTAAAATTATATAAATGTATCATGATGCTTCTATGTGAGCCAAACACATAGTATGATTGTCCAAATTATAAAACCTTATCAATAATAAGGTATGCTTCATATTTTTCCTATAAATAATAATGGAAAAAAATTTAATACTTAGTGTTTGAATATCCATTCAACATAAGTTATGAATGATTAATCTAAAAAAATCATAATATAAAATAATAGTATAATTAAGTATTTGATATTTTTAAGAAGTTCTATCCAACATGACACTTACTCGTATGTCATTTAATATATGGGAAATTTTATACATACTTGAGGAGAATCCCCAAGGATAATATAAGTAGGAATTCCCAATTTTGATGGGGGGTTTTAAATCTTATTCCTACCTATTTATGATTTTCACATTACTTTATTCTTCTATCTCCCTTAGAGATCATGAGTTACAAGCATAACATAGAAGATTTTGAGGATCCCACCCACACATTGGGTGATTTAGTGAATCTAAGGATACACACAGGGGGAAAGAGTCTTTCAGATATTCTACATTGGTATTTACCAAACTACTAAGTTTAATGAAGTGAAAGAGGATATCATTAGTGTAAGTTAAACTATGTCCTTTATTTTTCTTTTGCCATCATTTTTGTTTTTCACAGCATAGTTATATTGGAAATGTTATTTATATTGTCATATGTTACCTTTAAAAGTATTATTTGATCCCTATAAATGCTATAGTGGTATGAAATCATTTCAATTATTTCTGATTATCAAAATAATATAGTAAAAATGAAGAAATAATATGTCATATTTTACTTTATATTCATAATCATAAGAATCTATTTGAATTATATTTAATGGGTGGTCTTATGAAGATATATCATAAATTGTGATATTTTTATTCCATATGATATGAGATATACTAGGAAACAACAATGTTTCATTAGTTTGGTTTTAGAAATATTTTGGTGTATGATAGGGAATATCATATGGGTTGATAACATAGAACCGCTTATAAAAAACAGAGCTTCATATCATATATATGATATACTCGATATCATAAATTATGAAATATATTGAGTGGAACCTTTCCACTTAGTTTATTTTTTGATAATTAAATGATACAACTTTTTGTAACAATTTTATTATTATTATTATTATTATTATTTGTTTTAATATTACACTTATTGTATAAAAATTGAATGATGTTTATTATTATTATAATTTATTTATTACTTGTTTTCATTTTTTATTATTTCTCCGTTATTCACTATTATGACTATTATGGTGTGTTATTCACTATTTTATTAATTGTTATTGATTTATAATTCAATTGTGCTATTGGTATATTATTTATTTAATTATATTGATATTTATTTCTTGTGTTATCACAATTTATCTTGAAGGTTTTTTGTTTAGATTTAGTTCATTCATATTGAAAAGAATATGGAAAGTAGAATTCATATTTTTAATTTCAAGAATTATTTTTTATTAACTAGAAAAAATTACTTATACATAGATGAAAGGAAATTTTTATTATATATGAAATTTTCACAAAGTATAATATCATAAATAAATTGATGTTTCTGAAAAATAAATCGTATGGTTTGAAAAACCTTATGTTCTTGAAAATGATTTAAGTGTATTATTTTACACATGCAGAAAAAATTACATATTAAGGATTCAACAATGGAGACAAAATTACATATCATCATAAGTTAAAAATATCTTAAGTATAGAAATTTGGTAAAGAAAATAATTTTATATAATTGGAAAATATGTTATGTATTTTTTTTTCTAGCAAGTGAAATATATTATACACTGGTGAAAGATATTACATATGGTGTTACATATCTTACGTATTGATAATATGATAGAGTAAAATATGTTAGATAGATATTTTTAATCTAAAAAATATTCTATCCATATTTAATGGATTCTAAAATTTATGTTTTGAAATTATTCATATTAGAAATTATATTACAAAAGATAATGCTATTATGGATTAGAAGTATTTGAGAATTATTCTAAGACTTGTACCTTTTAAACTGTTCTATTTAATTTTATGTATTCAGTTTTTTGGGAGTTAATGTTTGGAAGTAAAGTATTGAATTCCTTTTAGATATATATTATATGTTAAACAGATTACTTTTACACATTCATTAAAGGTTATTTAGTAGTTAACTATGTTAGAAAATATTAATTTCAAGTCTTATAAACAATTATTTACAGAATTTTATTTGGATTTTTTATTTTAAAAATAAAATTGTTGGATATTATAAAAGGTGTAGATATCCCATAATTATGGGGATTATTGTCACCATTTAATATTAACGATAATGGTTATTTCATTATGTCATTAGTTTTTGTTTAAATAATGATAATGAGTTTATTTGGACATGGTATTTTTCATATTTACAAAATATTTTGTGAATTTAGAAATTCATCCCATGTAAATATTATCAATTATTATTATATTGAAGAATCATAGAGTATGTTAAAAATTAAACTATATATTGGAGTTTTCTTATTTAAACTGGTCAAAGGCTAGTATTGAATATAAAATATATACACGACATAAATTATTCAATACTTATTATTCTATATGGTTGATATCCTGATCATTTACACTGTCATTACTAGACTTCACTATCATATATTATTCAAAACATGTAAATGGATTAAGATTTCCGATTTCATATTCAAGAAACCACCACCATCATCAATCCACATTTTCATTATTTTTATTATTCATTGGGTTATTTTTTTTGTTTTATTTTTTATTTTTCGGTGGATTCCCATGGGTTATAACATCCCATAAAAGTTATGTATTTTGGTTATGATAACTTGACCAAAAAGTATAAACCAATTTCTCTTTGAACCCATAAAAGGAATGGGGTTTTTTCTTCACTTAAATAGAATATAGGTTTAGGGATGAACATTGAATGTCTCGGTTGGGTCTTCTCCCAATAAAATGATTTTTTCCCTGAACCCACAAAAGAAAAGGAATTGGGATTTCATTCTCTATATTGAAAAATTATGCTTTTTAAAGAGTTTTCACTCTCCATAATAAGTGATATACATCTACTATAATCCCATTCTATTGGGATGAAATTATAAAGTGTATATATATAATCATTTGTATCCAAACATCTATAAAATTTTTGTATTTATCCAATTATTTTTCTATTCACAGTATTCACATACATCATGACTAATTATTTATAATCTAATTGTTTAATATTATTATCCACCATATTACTCATAAAATTATAAGTGACTATGATTTATTTAATATTGAAAATTAAACTCTTATTTTCTTTTCCATCTCTTCATCTCAGGAAAAAAATTGGTATAAATGGAATACAATTTAAGAATTTATCTCCATTGTTTTTACCATGATATCTCTATGATGATTATCAAACAAGTTCATTTTAAGGATTATTGTTATATTTTGTTGATAACCATATCATATAATTAATAGTCTATGTAAGATATGTTTTATATAGAATTATTACTTAAATAATGAAAATTTCATGAATCCTCTATTGCCACCACACTTCTATGGTAGTATGTATTCTCAGTGGAAGATTCTTATGGAAGCTCATATGAAGAGTATTGAAATTTTATTATTGGATATTGTGATAAATTATTATGTTTTCCATAAGTATGACTTAGTTAATCTAAATGTTTTAGATGATACATGATATGAGATTAGTTTTTAAGATATGAATATTATTTATTGTTGTTTTTATATAAATGTCTTTTTATTATATTTGTTGATTCTATATTGCCATTGAGATTTGGAAACACCTTGGCAGAATGAAATTTTTGGAAGGAAAAATAGAGATTTTTTTATTAATAAAATAAAATTATATTTTACAGTTTTAGTAATCCTAGGAAATGAAAATAAAATGAAAAAATAGAAAAAAAGGAGAATAGTTCAAATTAAAATAATGATAAAGTTAGTTTAAGTATAATATTGAATCATAAAAATATCATATGTTTTGGGTGAAAAAATGAAGGACACGTCAAACCTAATTTAATGCGGTTGAAAAATAAAATAAGAGACATATTGTTTAAAAATAAATAGATATACCTGGCTATATAGAATAGTTCTGAAAGTTCATATTCAAGTGATCAAGTAGGAAGTGAAAATAGGAATGTAATAATTGTTTTATTTATAAATATAATAAGATTTATTTATCATTTTTTGACTCATTTTCATTTTTTGATTTGGGTAAGTATGTAAAGAAATTCGTAAATATATGTTTGATGGGAAGTTTTGATTAATAATGTAGTTATGATTCTGATTTTGATTCTAATAAAAAAAATTAATACACTAATACTTGTGTAAAAATGCATAAAATGAAGTTTAATGAGTTGAAAGATAATGTTGTTACATTAGAATATTCCTATATAAAAGAAAATAAGGGCAAAAAATATGACAAAATATAAAATAGGATATTGATTTTGATATTTTAAAACTCATAGAAGAAAATGAAACTGGAAGAAAGAGAAAAAAAAAGAAAACAAATCGATCCTTCTCTTATATCTTGAAACGTGTTTGATGATTTAGAAGATATTAAAAAGGAAAATGATAAGATAAATGCTGAAGTATAATGTTTAAATGGAAAATTTTCAAAAAAACAAGGAAGAGATATATATGATAAGATGATTTCTTTGAATATGATGTATCAAAAATAAGAGTAGACTCGTTTATGGTGGGATTTTACCTCAAATTTATAGAATTTGATTTTTTTTCAAAGTTAAATTGGAAAGAATTTCATAATTTATTGTATTAATTTTTTTAAATATGAATATTTTGGACATTATTCACATAATTATTCATTACTATTTTTCAATCTCTTATTCATACGAAATATTTTTTATATAAACATAATTTTAAGATTTTATTATTTATTTTAATCTTGGTTTCTTAAAGATTCTTTTTCAAATCATATTGGATCAAAATCGGTCAATATGTCAAGTTGTTGTATTTATTATTTATCAAGTATCTGTATCACTGTAGTTTTTATATAAGGTATTCTAGCATAAACTTTAATATTTTATATTGTTATTATGCCTAGTGAGGATGGGTTTATGTTTTATTATATGTTTATCTTTCAAAACTTAACTATTACTTATTTTTTAATTCATTTTATATATTTTTATAGATATTTAAATATTTTAACATTTATTTCCATGGAATCTTTTAGTAAATACATTTATATAGGAAATGTTCAAAAGAATTTACATCACATTCATTTTATTTTTATCCATGAAATGGAATCCTAGAATGATAGGGTTATTTACTTTTTTAATTATTACTCAAATCTATTGGTTTATCATTTATATTCATGAGTTTATGAATATTTTTTTATTATATATTTATTCTGAATCACATTACACTAAAATATTATTTCTCATTCATTGTTATTTTAGCATGTTGGGGTTCTATCAATTCTTTATTGTTTTCCTTGTGGGAGAATTATATGTAATATCTTTTTATTAAATCTTGTGCATGATTTTTTTTGTTTAATCAATTTATAATTGATTACAACAAGTTATGTAATTTAATGATGTATATTTTGTGTATGTATTGTTTTATATCATAATTTTCTAATTTAGGGAGAGAAATTTATATTACATATTTCATGGTTAGTTTTATCTTTTTATATAATAGAGTTTGTTTTATATTCAGGGAGGGTTATTACTTTACATTAAATGAAAATTTTTATCCCGATTTTATATTTTTTATTATTATGGTAGGAGGGATTTGTAGTCATTCTGAATAATGTGTTTAGGATTTGTAATTATAAAAAAAATGGGATAATGTTGAGTATCACCTTGACACTATGTTCAAGTTTTTATAATTACAACATCTCTCAATTTATTATTATTTTGTTATAATAGTTTCTATTTTATGGTTGAATATTACATTTATTTTTCTAAAAAATAATGATGTTTATTATCATAAAATTATATTCATTAATTTTTATTATGGTTTATTATTGAAAGCTTGTTCACTTGTATAAGTGTTGTTATTTTTTTCATTGTTTCATTCATTAATTTGGGTTTATATTTCAGACTTAGTTTTAGTATTTTCTTTATTTATTTTTTCTGGAAGTTATTTATATTGTTATACCATTTTATCATGAATATTTCGTGTTTTAAACTAGATTTCTTGAATTAAAATGAAACTATAAACTAGAATTCATTATTTTTGATGTAGGAATAATTTTTTAATAAGTAAACAAACTAGTGTATCATTTGAGATGAAAGAATTTATTTTATATATATAATTATCATGAATGACAACATATTTTATATACTTCAGTTTTGCAAAAATATCTTACATGGGATCAAGACCCCAAAATTCTATAAAATCGAATAATAGTAGAATATTACCCATGAAAAAAATTACATATTGAGTATTCATCTAAGGATAAAAACTTATGTGGCATCAAAATTTGGAAAAATATATTACAGATAGAAATTCATTAAAGGAAAGAATGTTATATAATTAGAGAATATATCAATTACTGTTTTTTTCACTAATAAAAATATATTAAACCTTGATTAAGGATATTACTTATGTTTCTATGTTTCTTATGTATAAACAATGTGATAAAGTAAAATATGTTGCACATCACTATTAAGTACAAAAATTATATTATAAATCTTATATGGATTCTGAAGTTTATGGTATGTATTTCTTTGAAGTAAAAATTATATTTCTATGATATTACTCTTAGTTATCAAGAGTATTTAAAAAAAATCATCTATGTGTTTGAATCTCTCTATTCAAATATTTTCCTTTACATATTCAATGTTCCCAAAGTTAAAGTGTGAAAGTAAATTTTTGAATGAGTTCAATGTATGGGTTAGATGTTAAGAATATTACTTTTATAAATTTAGTATTTTTCTGAATGATAAATGTTTTGAAAGTATATAATTTACACTATATGAAATATTATTTACAACTATTCATTTGGATTTGGATTTTAAAATTAAAATGGTTAGATATTTGAATATTCATTTATATTAAATGATTATGAGTTTTTTTCTTTGTGATTAATATAGATGATTAAGGGGATATTTAATAATGTTTTAATGTTTTTTAAATTGTTCAAACATGTTTATTTGTAGAGGGTTTTTATCGTTATAGGATATTGCATGAATTTTAGAAGTCATACCTTTTGAATATTGTCATTGGTAAATATGATGGATAATTGTGGATTATGGTTTAAAGGAAACTAACCCGAATATTTTTCCTATTTAAAGAATCAAAATCCTAGCAATGAAGAAATGAGAAATTCATGATATAGTGTATTCATTATATAAAGTAATATATTCTTGTGACTTTGATCATTTATGTCACGATCACCATCTATTGGTATCACCTCGAGGATGATAATGAATTGAGGGAGATAGCCCATGAATCCTGCCTCCAATAGGACACCCGTTGGATATTAGTATTGAGGGTATATAATTCATACAAATGGAAAACATTACCCTCTTTATTTAAATTTATGTTATCAGAGATATTCTTAGTTCCACCAATAATATCTATGCATAAATAATGAATCGATTATAATAGAAGAATTTAATTTCATATATAGAGAAAATAAACTAGAAATATTCCAAAATAAATCCATGGTAGTGACTATGAAACTCCAACAACTATGTAATAACTCCATGATCTAGTAACACCCAACTCAATCACCAAACTTCACCTATATCCATAACAATTATTTTATAAATACATTGGGTGAGAATATAAGTAAACCTAGTGGAATCCTCCCCAGAACCTATCATTCACAATATTAAACAATTATACTAAATCCCAGTGAATATGAAATAAAACAAATTCAATACCAAAGCATGTAGAACTATATCCCGTCTTTATCTATACCCACCCACCAAGTCGTGAATAAAATTAATCATACCCCTACCAAAAGATATCTGTAAGAAAGGAACATCACTTCTTCTTCCCCACTAGCTTATCTCTCTCTCCCACAAATTCTAGTCATTATATATTCTAATCCCTTCCATATGTTATCCTTCACCTTATTAATACATATTAAATCTAATTTATATCCCATTAAATTCACAACAACCTCATCTGATATAATTATTAATCTTGGAAGCTATCGTAGCCCATTTATTAAGCATTATACCTCTATCCATGATAACCCATGCATTTATACTATTTCTAAGTCTTATACACCATGACTAAATAAAATTTGAGTCTATAATATAAGCAACCATTTCTCATATATACAAGTATTTTAAAACTAAGATCCATCATATCCTATGTAGACACATACCCTATAACTTAATCCATAATTTTTCTGAATACACCTATACAACATTAAAAGAAGAAGTGAGAGCAGCTAAGTGGGAGAATTCAGACATCTGGTCCCTCACTATGTTTAATGTTGAATAAAATGGGCCAAAAACATTTGGGTGTCATTTCCAATACAGTCTTAGGAGGTGAAGAGTATGAAATTAGAAAATATAATAATATCAAACACAACCATAATTAGGTCAAATGCCTATCCTTAGTCTCAACTACAACTATCATCCTACATGACACTAGAGTGCCACTTCTAAGGGCTAGGAGACTATATTTTACAGAAGCTCACATGATGAAATATTCAACAGCATAAAGTATCTTCATTCAGTAATTATCAAATTAAAATTAATTCATTAAACCTCCATTAAAATTATGTTTTAATCACTTCATTTCATTACATGGAATCATGATTTATAACTAACATTTTATTTTCCAGTTTTATGTTCCATGTTTCTAGGAAATTTTTATCTAACTATCACATGGTTTATATTATTTAGCATATAATATCACGGTTATAACTAACACCCAACCCATGATTTTATTTTTGATTTATTACAATTATATAATTCAGGTTCTCTTGGACTCATCCTAAGACATCTCATAGATATACAATCACATTTTATAATCCCAACTTTAGTAGGTAGTTAGAAATAAAAAGAAACAATAATCATACAATATATCCATCAATGAAAACATCAAACATTATTAGAAATCTTAGCTCCCAACCCACACCCCTAAACTAACAAAAAATACTCATAGAATAGACCATCAAATAAGTAATAACCACTCTCAAGCTGCACCATCTATACCATCATAAACATTATCTGAGAAAGGTAGTAACAAGAAAGATTCATTCTCAACTTGTACAAACTATACAAAACATACCAAGAAAACACATAAAACATAGTATGGATCTTTAATTTTTTTGAAAACCTACATGGGAAAAAAGTATTTTCATCATGGAAAACACAAGCAGGACCTAAGGCCATAATTACGAGGAATACATTTCTTTAATCAAAAAAACAGGGGCTCTCTCATCCCCAAATATATATATATATGTAGAAAACAACCTAATAATTACCATATTTGAATTAAATGATTCATTATGAATATGTTTAGAAGTAATAAACCTATCAACAACAACAATTAGTAGATTATAATCAAACATCAATATGCGTCATGTAATACATTCATATTCAATAGATTTTAAGGAAGAAGGATAATCAATTATCATGCATGTTTCATTACCCATTTCATATTAGACATATTTACATTGTTTTAGTAATTTCAAGTACATAAAACGTGTTCAAAAACAAAAATAAACTAAATAAATAGACACCACACTATCTATAATATATAAATATGAACCATCAACATAAAATTACTACATGTGATACAGAATACCATTACAATTCATTCTTTAATCATTTTATTATATTTATTTAGGTCCATTCCATCATTATACAAGAATCTAATGCATGATATTCCAAAAATTTCACATAGAAAATGTTAAATAATGTGTATGTTGACGCACCTTTCCATCACAGAGTCTAAAGGAATGAAAAGAGAAATGTCTTGAACCCAAAGTGATCCATCCTTTGAAGAAACATAAAAAATTAACAAAGAAATAAACCAAGTTTAAAATGAACTTGGGTCACGCAAGTTTCACTAAGGTCACGCAAGTGTACTTACGCGCCGCCTAGTGGTCGCGCAGGTGACGTGCGCAGCCTCTTTGAAATTCACCCAGGGTCTTCTCTAGCCTATATATACCCCTATGGGCCCCCCCATTTCAAGGAAGAAAAATTCCAGAACTTTAGATTTAAGCTCCCAGTGCCTTAGTCTCTTCTCAAAGCTTCCGAACACTTCTAAGGTAATTTATTACCTTGAACGGGAGATCTAAAGAGGGGGAGGAAGTCCTATATGTTGAAACTCATCAACACTTGCGTGCCTGAGTGGCCAACCCTTAAGGGAAATTGCTACACTTGCGCGCAGCTTTCCTCCTTCACCAGAACTTGCGTGCCACCCTTCTGGAATCCCCTAGAGATAGTACTAAGGGCTTGAGCCAAATCTCTCCCAAGTATTACCCCAAGGGTCAAAAGTAGTGCTTGTACATATGTGTCGAACAGGTATACCTGCGCGGCCAGCACTTGTGTTCCCACGCAGAACATGCGCGCCCACCAGGAATTGCACACCCCTTTTTTTTGGTGCCCCTCCTAGTTATTCCACCTATCTTATAACTATCCACATATCCTCTTCAAGATTAATCCCTCAGAACTCCCTTTAAAGCCATTTATGGCATGATTTCCTTGTTGGATTCCTTATTTGAAATGAATTCTGTGGAACATCTCTCAAAACCTTGTGATTTACATATCATTATATCACCAAGGTTAAGGATTTCATTCATTTTTAACCTCATCCTTTAAGATAAGATAATCCTTAATGTGGGCCTCCTTTTCTAGAGTAATCCCCAGTTTAAGTTCTCATTAATGTTGGTGTCCTATTTAGGATTAAGCCCCGAGTTCCCTAACCTGGGCCTCCTCTTCAAGAATAAGACCCAGTTTTAAAATCCCTTTATTTTGGGCATCCTCCTCATGAGTAATCCCCAGTCTCAAAGTTCCCAAAATTTGGGCATCCTCCTCAAGAGTAAGCCCCAACCATAATTCCCTTAACCTGGGCTTCCATTTCAAAAATAAGCCCTAGTTTCAAATCTACAAATTTGGGAATCCTCTTTATGACAAATCCCCAGGTCCCTTAATTCTAAAATTCCCTTATCCTGGGCCTCCTCTTCAGGAGTAAGCCTAAATTTTCAAATCCCTTTAACCTGGGCCTCCTCCTTAGGAGTAAGCCCCAATCATAATTTCTCTTAACCAGTCTGAATCTACTTTTTCATCTGGACTTCCTTCTTAGGAGTAAATCCCAATCATAAGTCCCCTTCTAACTTGGGAATCTTCCTCAGAAGTAAGCATAAAGTTAGAGTATCCAAATCTCCATAAAGTACATATACCTTTATGGACCTTATTCCTGGACTTATTCTTTGAAATAAGTCCCGATCTCTATCAATTTGTGCAATCATATCCACATAAGCCCCACATCATTTTCTATGATTGCATCTTTCATGGCACAATTGTCTGGTTTTACCAATACCTCTTTTTTCTCACACTGAACATGACTCATGTGAGCTTAGAGTGTAAAAGTAATTATGAAATCTTTCTTTTAGCCATAAATCATACATAAACATCATACTCCCTTTCTCTAACTATGTGGCTTCAAATTCATTTTTTAAATAAATGATACGTAGGTAGCCCATCTGCGGGTACGATCCCAACTCTAAAATAATCTATGTCCTTATGAATGACAATAAACTTCAAGTGCCCCACTGAGTGGCTTTAAAACTAGTATGGTCATCATAATGACCAAGTGACTTTTATATAATGTATTAAAGGATACCATTGACTAATAATCTCTAACAATTACAGATGATTATCTATCGATGAAGAACCTCGAATACATATAAAAGATTCTCTAAATTTCTTACATATAAATCATTGATTGAAAGATATAAAGGAAGGATCATTTTATACTTGGTAATTTAATAAGGATTCACAAATATAACTTAAATCTATAAAGAGAGTCCCAGAGTAAACAATAATTCCCCTAAAAATGTGTGATGAGTCTGACCTCCCATCCTCTCGACCAATGAAAATTTCTAAGCCTCATCGGTCCACAACTAATGAGCTCTTACCTTTGGAAAGTAGGTCCAAATGGATATGGAATCATTGGATGTTTCCGGTTCTACGAAAAAACCCGTTAGAAACCGATTGGAATGTTTGAACCTTAAATCAAAGAGGTCATCCCCAATTCCAGAGGAAAAAAAAATGGTGAACCCGACGTGAATCCTTAACTAAGTTAAAATGATGTTTTACTTATTTGTTAGGCCCCTATTTAAAACTCAATGAGAGGGTCAACAAAACAATCAATAACATATGTGCTTATCCGAAAGATGTAGTGTCTGAGCTTATCTTGATTATGTCTGTTATATCAAATAGGCGTTCTTTTCCAAGATCTTCTGTATTAGCAAAATGGCTTCTCTTAAGTTCACACCAGTGAATACGTCTGCTGTGAATACTTCTACTGCGAATGTCACTGCTACTACTCCTGCTGGATCGTCATCCACTCTGAGCAAGAACTCACCTACACAACATCTTAAATGTTGGGTACCAAACGTTCTGGTTAAGGAGTATCATCAAAATGGTAATATTCCGACTCTGGAGGCCGCTCGACAAGCCCTCTAAGTCAATAATTCACCCTGGTCGTCCGGACAGCGATGACGAGTGACCAAGAAGCAGGTGGTGCCAACCACCGTTTTCAACCGTATTAGTTCACTATCCCTGGAATGCAATCACCAGTCCCTCCCATATTTTGGGGAGGTGAATGAGCAGGTCCCTCAGGGCCTTAATTCAAGGAGACTTGAGTCCTTCCCGAGGAATCCCATCAACAATCGCCACCAGAATCATACGGTAGTGCACCCTCAACATGATGAGGGTATCGACTCCAAGCGTTCGGCTCAGGTTCCCCGAACCCGAGCAGGCAAGACGAACCACCAAAGGCAAAATCTGGTCAACAGTGAGTAGGTTCTCATCTCTGCCATCTCTGGAGAAGTACAGCAACCTAACTTGGTGGCAAGCAACATGTGGGCACATACACCCGTCCGTTTTAATTCTGCTGTTCAGCAGACTCGTCTGGCAGCAGCACGACAATCCCGCTAGGAAATTCCAGTGGAGTACTATAGATAAGAACATACACCTGTTTATAAATCATCAGCTAGTCAGCAGGCTCATCTGACAACATACGATGAAGCCTGCCAACCAAATGTTTTGACAACTGGTAAACATGCACATACACCTGCTTACACTCATCAATCCTGCAAGCAGCCTCGTCTGTTAGTATTGAAGGACGCTCGTCAACCATGTTCGGTAGAGTAAAATCAGCAGGAACATACACCTACTATTATTGATCAATCATACCAACAGTATCGTTTTCTAGCACTCTGAGAAGTCAGTCGGAAAGCCCCGTCGACAAACAGGAGGCAGACTGAACTCTCTACCCCCACACTTGAGTACTGTCAGGATTCACTGATAGGAAAAGGAGGAAAAGAGTAGGAACATACACCTACTACAATCATGGAATGGACGTATATCTTCGTTCTGGCAGCTGAAGTCACCAAGCACATTTTTTCAATGGTGAAAGAGCAGAAGCAAATCCCTGCTCATATCCTGGATGCCTGCCAGGATATTATAACAGCTTTAGTAGCATCTCAGGGAAAGACAAATAATTTTATTCCTACCAGAGGAGTGACACATCAACAGTTCACTCCGGAACAGACACACACATCTATTCCAATCCAAGAGGGTTGTGGGGCGTACTCCCCCATATCATACGGACAACCAAATCAGGCACATACACCTGGTTTGAGTGAATATAATCAGCCTAACCTAATTATTTCTCCTTAGCAGGCACATACACCTACCAAATTGAGTAAGAAGGCGTCTAAAGAGAAGACCCACCCAGTACAGTCAAGAAATCAAGGGCCCATCTGTGATAAGGCCTTACTCGATGCTGGAGTTCATGAAGCCCTCAGACAATTATCTGTTGGAATTCAAGATTCTACTCTCTCAGTTGCCAATAATGGGAGCATTAATTCCAAAGGTCTTCATCAGACACTTACTCATGAAGGCTTGCTTCATGACAGTTCGGTCGATCTCAAAGTTTCATCTTCAAATGAGAGATACAATAACCCTCTATGTGTCCAGAAGATCAAGGGTCAAGAGGTATCATATTTTTCTCTAACCCATCATGGTGGTCCTCCCCATGATGCTGAATATAGCTACGAAAGTCCTCTCCACAGTAGTAATTCGCATTGCCAGGAAAATTCTGTAGAAGACAATGCAGTGACGAGAAATCCCTCTTATCTTGAGGAACTTGTAAAAGTGAATCCCGTCAAGTCTGATGCTTTACCATCGGCAAGTGAAATAATTTTTCAAATAGATGAAAGCCTGGAGTGTAGGTCATTCTCCGAACCACCCCTGGGTCATTCATCTTCTTGTTTGATCAGTGGACTCTCTACCAATATTTTTGAATCTAATGAAGAAACAAGAAAGAACCAACTCTAGTCTAATCAGGTAAGGGACTCTTCATTTAATGATATAGATGAAATGATGAACATGAGAAAACAAATAGAGAAGGGTGAAGTTCCAGTCATGTTTTGGCCTTTTGCTGACTCTCAATATGACATTCCAAAGATGTTGACGGAAGATGGGATTCATTATATTTGTCTCAACATATGGAAAACTATTTGTCAGTTGAAAAAAAGTAGTATCTTATGATGAATATGAAAATCATTTTACGGTAATAAAAGGGTTACAATGCCAAATTGACTTGGAATCTCTATCATTCTCTCGATATCCGGAGGCTGAAAAACTGCAGAGATCCCTTCAGCGTTCATGCCTTGGCGCACTAAGAAATTTTTTCCAGTTAATTGCCAATGCCCCATCTGGTATTCATTTCAGAGGATGGGGTTTTCATGGAGTACTAAATTTCACTACGCTCTCCAATTAACAAAGACCACCAAAGGTGGTTTTATGCAATGTTATCTCCCACAATTGGCCACATTTGGCTGGTTTTGTGCAAAATCAAAGGCTTTCCCAAGAACAGGCCTCAACTAGTTCTTCTCAAAGTCAAGAATATAGAGAACAAGTTGTTGAATTACTCATGCATCAAGCGAATGAGAATATTGAACATTCCTCTCATATAGATCAAACACATCATCAAGTGACAGAAGTGTCAGAAATCATCCAACGGTCTTTTGAGACGGGTGATAAAAGTGGGTGTCGATTGATGCATCCAGCTATTTTCCTGACTAAGGTCCACAAGATCAAGAGAGATTTCAAGAAAGTCCCAGATATAGCATCTCAAGAGACACCCAGCTTGCCAGACTGGGGACTCTTTTAACCAAACCCTTAGAATCAACAAATAGGATTCGAGGAGTTGAGCCGGAACAGCAGGAACAACCCCAGTCCACCAGACTGGGGATGTTTTCATATCCTCAATCCCTCCCTCAGAGAAAGTCAATCTTCTATCTATTTAGGAAGAATCCCCAAGAAGAACGAAGAGCCAAATTATCAGGAGATTCTCTCCAAATTACGGTTTTCCAAGAAGTTCCTGAGGGATCAAATTAATAAAAGGCAATGTCTCATCAGGGACATGGAAGAAGACAATATCGCAGAAATGCTGATAGAAGGGTTGCAATGCATTATGCATCAATTGATGTCGTTAATGTCGTTGTTTCTGATCCACCAGACGAGACTCACTCAGAAGGATCAGATGAAGAGGTTCCTACTCAAGAATTTGTATGCACAGACACAAATCAAGAAGGTGTGTGTACACAAAATCAAAGGCTTACCCAAAATCTGGGCGTTCCTTCAAGTAACCCACATCCCCCTCTCCGAATGGGATCTAAGAAGGGGAAAGGAAAGAATCAGGTTGCATACTCTTCCACTGGAGATGGCCAATCTCTCTCATTAGAGCAATTATTTTCACAACAAGAGGAAGAAATGAAGGAATTGAGGAGGATGAATGCAGAACTACATCTGGGTAGTTTTCCTCCTAAGCGTGCTAGAGTCATTCAGCCAAAAAAAATTATTATGGCTACTGAGATGGATCAAGAATATCCTTTTTATTAGCACACCCTTATAGGTCTAATCTGACGGGTCAAGTGCAACAACAATCGGCAGTGCCTCCATCAGTTGTAGTACCATCTTCCACATCTGTCAAAGCTCTAGTCATTGCACCTGTTCATGTCCAAGCTCAACTAGATGTTTCTCAAAAGTTAATAACTACTATTGAGTAATTAACAGCTCGGTTGGAAGCTATGGAGGGAAGGCATACTCAAATTAAAACAGAAAATTGAGCTTACCCGGACTGGGTTGATGGAATCCCCCCCCCAAATCAAATTTTTCAAGTACCACATTCCCAATTTTTAATGGTTCAGGAGACCCAGAGAAACACTTAACACATTTTTTTCTCGTTGTGATCCTATAATGGGAACCCTTCATCAACAAGAAGCAGTTAAGCTCAGGTGTTTTTTACAGTCATTATAAGGGCCTGCCTTTGTTTGGTACACAAGCTTGCAATCCCATTCAATTACCAGATGGGAGGATCTTCGCCGAAAATTCCTTCTTCAGTTCAGTTAAACGTTTCCAAAGAAAACAGTATTTGATGATACAAATTTTAATCAAAGGGAGAATGAAAGGGTCTCAGATTTCATTGCTCGCTGGAAGGGATTAACATATTCCCTGAGCTTAGCACTCCCTCAAGAAGAATTGTTGCCAATATGTGTGGTAAATTTGCATGATGATTTACAGACGCCGTTGATCCCTGTGAAATACACAAGAGTGTTTCAAGACCTTACATAAATTTCTCAATAGATTGAAGATTCTATTATAAAGGCTAAGGATAAAACTCGTGTAATTCCATCATCTCTAGGAAGGAGAATGGGTAAAGCAGAGACTGCTACAGTCATGCATAACAAGAACCTGCACCTACTTCTACTTCAAAACCATCATCTTGTCGAAGGGCTCCACCTCCTGAGCGTCAACAACAGAGGCCTTTTCGTCAAGACGATCAAATAGATAAAATACGGAAACAGTTTGATGAGTTGATGAGCAAAGTTTATTCTTTCCTAAATGAACAAGTTCTTGGTTACTTCATTTCGGCCTTGGATAATAATTTGGTTCAACTGCCGAGGCCCAAGAGGCCAAACATGGAAGGAGATGAAGATCGTCCCAATTATTGCAACTTTCATCAGATATCGGGGCATCCCATTCAGGAGTGTTTTGTCTTCAAGGACCTCCTACAAAAAATGGTCGACTCAGGACAAGTCAAACTGAATGGTTCTTCAACTCAGGTAGCATGTGTTACTGCTATAGCTCCAAAGGAAGAAGGTGAGTGGAAAGAAGTCAAGATCAAAAATGCAAAAAAATATGATGATTGGATGGTCAGAAAGGAAATCAACCGAACTCATGCTATTTTTCAAACACAATTATAGAAACCAATTATGTCTTCTGCCATGAATGCCACAGCAAAAACCTCTTCATCAGAGGGAAAATCCTCAAAGAAACGACATGATTCAAATAAAGAAGAAGAATCAGAAGAAGATAAGTATGTGTCAAAGCCCAAGTTGTCTTTGACTCTAGCAGATTTTATGCCATCTACTTCAAAGACATGGGCACCATCCCATTAAATGGAACAACCTAAATGGGATAGTCAGGCAAAGTCTTCATCGGATGAAGAGTTAATCTTTGGTTATGTTAATATGATTCACTTAACAGATCCTTAATCCAATCATAGTTTCGAATTCGATGAACCTGGGTTACCCGTATCAAACAGAGGAATCAGAAGAAGTTCCAGAGGCTCAGGGTATAGGGGAAGACATGGATCTTCTAGATTCCACTATTCCAATTCTACCCCTTCTAGAACTGTGTATGCGGCAGAAACTCATGGTAGATCCCTTCAACGAGCTCAACAAGAACAAGCAATTTCTTCCACACAAGGCAGATTCAGTCCAGGCACAGTTATTCTGGAGGATCGGTTGGAGGTTCCACCTTCTTCCTCTCAGTAAGTAAATAGACTTATTTGGTCTAATATTCCAAATCCAGGAGTATTACCAACTCCTACCCCGATACAAGATGCATCAACTTCCAAAGCATCAACTTGCAAGGAACCTACAAAACCACATCTTATTGTTGGGAAATGCAGACCTTTGGAACAAAATTTTTATTTATTGAAAAACATGGCCCATGTACCGGCCAACTTATCAATTCTGGATGCTTTGAATTTGTCAAAAGATCTTCAGGAGGCACTCATCGAGGCTTAGTCAAGTCCTCGGGAGTTTGAAACTAAAATTGTTGTAGCTGAAGTCTACCATGTAGAGAATAATCCTATGGAATTCCATGCAGTGATAACTTTCACAGATGAAGATGAAGATAATGTTGTGCATGGGTATATTAGACCTTTGTATTTATCTGGAAAAGTCAATGGTGTAGACATCCTAAGAGCTTTCATTGATAATGGTTCAGGAGTCAACCTCATGCCCATTCGTACACTTCGTCGATTGGGCCTCAAGGAATCTGATTTATCTCTTTCTACTATGATGTTATAAGGATATGATAAAAATGAACAAGAACCACTGGGTGAGATTACACTCAGAACTCATTTTGGAGATCTTTTATCTATTTCAGATTTCATGGTTGTTGATCAAGACTCATCCTTCAACGTCTTTCTTGGAAGACCCTGGCTACATCAACATGTGGCTATCACTTCATCATACCATCAGTGTCTCAATTATTGTTTCGATGGTTATGTTGGGACATTGTAAGGTGATAAGGCCCCATTCAAGACATGTGAGTCTCAATACATTGAGGCGGAATTCTATCACATAAAGGGAAAGGAGAGATCCACAACAAGAGAGATTACAAAAGTTAATGCTCCATATGGTTTGAAAAAGATTCCAGTAAACCCATTAGCACATGTGAGTACATATTATGTATTTCCCATCAGTAAAAATAACAGGATAGGCCCAAATCAAAATACTCTTATGGAAACCTCCATAATTTCAATTATGGCAATTAATCTAGATAGCATGGGATAAATTGGTGATTCACCAAGCAATGATGAAAGCTCAAATGGAGATGTCTTCATATCATCTGTTGAAATCTAGAAAGTCTATAATTCACCACCCAGGCCAGACGAAGTTATAGAAATGTAATAGGAGAACGATGACATCGATTCTCAATCCATCGTCTCCTCTTTATTACCCAAATAAGACCCTTCATCATCAATCAGGTCGGAAATGGAAACTTCTTCTTCAAGATGTGAAAATTTTAGTGTGTCTTATGATCGTGAAAATTATTCTTCATCATCTAATATGCAAGTAGAGATAGAAGAAATAACACCTATTGAAGAAGAAGAGGAAGATCTCAGGGTTTCTCCTCCAGCATTTGAAGAGGGTATCTCAACCACTGTGGATAAACTCAAAGAGATAAATCTAGGTACAAAAGAAGATCCACTCCCCACTTTAATTAGTGTGGCTATGACTCTTGAAGAGAAAGAGATGTATATATTCTTTTCTAATGAAAAATCGAGATATATTTTCTTGGAACTATACATAAATTCTGGGGCTTGATCCTAATGTTTCCACTCATCATTTGGGTTTTCCAGAAGAACATCGAGGATTCAAACAAGCTGCTAGAAGAACACACCCAACTTATGATTCCTAAATTGAAGCTGAAGTGGATAAGCTTATCAAAGCTAACTTTGTCAAAGAAGTTAAATATTCCAAGTGGTTGGCTAATATTGTCCCTGTGAAGAAAAAGAATGGAAAAATTAGATTTTGCATTGACATCAGAGATCTTAATCGGTATTGTTCTAAGGAATATTTTCCAGTTCCGATTACAGAACTTTTAATTGATGCAACAGCTGGCTATGAAGCACTTTCCTTCATGGATGGATATTCCAGATATAATCAAATCCGAATCGATCTAGAAGATGAAGAATCTACAGCCTTCAAATCCCCTCAGGTTTTGTTTTACTATCGGGTAATGCCCTTTGGCTTAAAGAATGCTGGCACAACATATCAGCGTGCAATGCATCGTATCTTCAAACCCTTTTTTGGGAAGTTCGTTGAATCTTACATGGACGATTTTGTGGTCAAATCCAGGAAACGTTCTAATCAATTGGCTAATTTGGAAGTCATATTCCACAAACTTTGGCAACATAATTTGAAGATGAACCACTTAAAATGTTCTTTTGGGGTAACCTCAGGGAAATTTCACACATTGTTGTACACCATCGTGGTATCTAAGTCGATCCTGAGAATAAAAAGTCAATCCTTGCTATGTCACCTCCTCGAAATTTGAATGAATTGAGAAGACTTCAAAGTCACTTATCCTATATTCGGTGTTTCATTGCCAATATAGCAGGAAAAAGCTTACCCTTCACCAAATTGATGAAGAAGGGAGTTACTTACCAATGGACCGAAGAATGTTAAGAATCATTCGATATTATCACGAAGTATCTCTTGAGTCCACCGATATTAATGCCACCTGTTGAAGGAAGGACACTTATCCTTTACATGACTGCCTTAGAGCGGTCATTGGGTTCCTTTCTTGCTCAGAAGAATGATGCTGGGAATGAAAACAACCTCTACTATCTCAGTCGGACTATGCATGATGTAGAAACCCAGTATTCAAGTATTGATAAGTGCTTCCTGACATTAAATTTGTAGTTAAAATGTTGAGACACTACCTGCAACATCATGAGGTCCAATTGGTATCTCGCAATAACCCGCTCAAATTCATCCTTTGTCGTCCAATGCTTATAAGATGTCTGGAAAGGTGGGAAGTTATTTTTCAGTAGTTCGACATTCAGTATGTGTCTCCAAAGGAAATAAAGTAAAACACGATCTGGCTGATTTGCTTGCTGAACATCCTTCAGTAGAAGATATATCTTCATATATTGAACTCCCTGATGAGGAAGTCTTCTCTATTCAAGTTAGTCTTCAGAAATAAGAAATGTACTTTGATGGTGCTTCCAGAAGTCCAACAGGAAGGAAAATAGAAGATCCTAAATTCAACAAGGTTGGGTTAGGAGTTGTTCTTATTTACCCAGAAAAGGAAGTGTTACCTTATTCCTTCTTATTGTGGGAAGTTGGTACCAACAATGAAGTAGAATACCAAGCCCTCATCACAGGATTAGAGTTGGTGCTTCGAGCACATGTGAATCACCTAAGGGTGAAAGGTGATTCAGACCTAGTAATCAAACAAGTCAACGGGGATTATGCCATCAGAAAAGAAGAACTAATCCCTTTGTATGATTTCTTCAGAGAATTAATGGCAGAATTCCCTTTGGAACCGGAATTTTCTTATATCATGTAGTCACAAAATGCTCAAGCCGATGCACTGGAAAATATAGCCACAACTCTGGAAGATCCAAATCAGGATGAGACAACCATCAGTATTTCCCACCATCATACAATTTCACCTTATGTTCATATCCTAATAGAGGAAATCAATGAAATTAGTCCCATTACTGAACCATATGGTCATACTATAGGATGGATGACACCTATCATGAAGTATCTTCAAAATGGAATACTTCCACCTGATAGAGTCAGGAAAGAAGAAGTCTAGAGATGTGTGGTCAATTTTACTCTTTATGATAGACCAGATCACCTAGAGAAAATTCTATACAAGCGTGGTTTTGATGGAGTTCTCTTTAGATAGATTGATGGTGAAGAGACAATGACTGTCATGAAAGAAGTACATGCATGAGTCTGTGGTGCCCACCCGTCTGGACACAGAGTTTCTGATCCAATTCGAAGGCTTGGATACTTTTGGCCTTCAATGATACAAGATTGTGTTGATTTCACAAAGAAGTTTCATTTATGCCAGGTAAATTCCAACTTCATTCATCAACCCCCAGAGTTTCTTCATACAACTAAATACTTGTGTCCATTTGGCACATGAGGAATGGATGTGGTGGGACCTTATCCTTCAGCTACAGCCAAGTAGTTTATGTATATTCTTACTGCTACTAACTTCATTTCCAAATGGGAAGAGGCAATACCTCTCAAAGAAGTTAGTTCTAAAATCATTGTTAGCTTCATCAAGTCTAATATCATTACCAGATTTGGTGTCCCTCGTACCATATTGATGGAAAATGGCACCAACTTTTGTTCATCCAAGATGAAGAACTTGTATCAAGAATATAACACCAAATCCAACCATTCATCTCGGTATCATGCAGTGTCCAATGTCACATAGAAGCCTTCAACAAGACTCTATCAAATATACTACAAAAGATGGTGGATAAGGACAAGAGGTCATGGCCTGGTAAAGTCTTTCATGCTTTATGGGCTTATCAGACCACCACCCGCACTGCAATGCGGTCAACTCCATATTCACTAATATATGGAACGGAAGCAGTCTTGCCTATTGAAGTTCAATTACCTTCTCTCAGAGTAGCCATTTGTGATCAGTCATTTACAGATGAACAATCTCAAAAGTGATTGAATTAATTGGAACAGTTAGATGAGAAAAGATTATGCACCCAGCACCACATGGAAGTCTATCAGAATCGAATAACACGAGCTTTCAACAAAAAAGTTCATCTTCTTTCATTTGTTCAGGGAGAATTGGTATTGGTTCTCAGAACTCTAATGATACCAGGAAAGAAACCTCCCAAGATTGAATAACAATGGGAAGGACCTTACTCAATATATAACTTCTATTCCAATGGAGCTTATTCTTTAATATCAATGGATGGAGAACTCACTACTGGAAAACTAACCTTTACCAACGGTTTGGAACCGTTGGTATAGGCCTCCAAACCGTTGGTATAGCCTATACCAACGGTTTGGAGAACCGTAGCCAAGTAAGCCGTTGCGATAGGTCTATACCAACGGTTTTCAAAAAACCGTTGGTATAGACCTATACCAACGGTAATGGAACCGTTGGTATATAAATTCCATAAAATAAAACATCCGCTGGGATTTGATCCCAGGACCCCTCGTTTATAATCGAACGACTTAACCACTAACCTAACATCACTTTGTAAACATAATTTCATAAATATATATATGTATTATCATAATTATTTAAAAATTTTATTTATATAATGTTCTTGGTTAGAAGGCCTGGAAAAAAATTGAAGAATCTATCCCAACGGTTTTCCAAACTGTTGGGATAGGTTAGGGTGGGTTGAACATCTCCTTTCTTTCCCAACGGTTTTGATGAACCGTTGGGAAAGGGGAGGGAAAGAGGACCCTTTCCCAACGGTTTTGGTGAACCGTTGGGAAAGAGGACCCTTTCCCAACGGTTTTGATGAACCGTTGGGAAAGGGGAGGGAAAAGGGACCCTTTCCCAACGGTTTTGGTGAACCATTGGGAAAGGGGAGGGAAAGAGGGACCCTTTCCCAACGGTTTTGGTGAACCGTTGGGAAAGGGGAGGGAAAGAGGGACCCTATCCCAACGGTTTTGGTGAACCGTTGGGAAAGGGGAGCTATACCAACGGTTTTTACAAACCGTTGGTATATAAGTGTTGGGAAAGATCATCTTTCCAGTAGTGACTCATCACTACTCCAACCAATGCGAGATTTCTGACGAAATATTTTTTATGAAAACAAAATACACCCAGGGTCCTTGCATACGACTTTAAACTATTGGCCCTTACATCCAACATGACGTTAAACTGTGACGTCCAACAAGATGTTAATCTGTGACATCCTAACTACATGACGCTAAACTGCACAGAAGTCTATTTATATCGTCCTATACGGCGTTAAACTATACAGTAACTATCTATGCGTATGACCTTAAACTATTCACACTTTTGTCCAACATGACGCTAAACAGTATCATCCCCTTTTCATCCAACATGATGTTAAACTATGAAAAAGTCCCTAATACGTCCAACATGACGTTCAATTGTGTCCTCTTTTTTCTTTACTGCATGACATTAAACTACACAGTCCCCCTTTTCGTCCAACATGACGTTAAACTATATTTTCCCCATCATCCTAACTACATGACGTTAAACTGTATTTTGTCCCTACTACATGAAACTAAACTATATAGCACCAATAGTCCTAACTACAAGAATTTAAACTTCATAGTCCCTTCATATGTCCTACATGACATTAAACTGTGCATCGTTAAGGTTGTTGTTACCTCTTGTTTCTCACACTGAGTATGTCTCATGTGAGTTTAGAGAAAACTTCAACCATAACACCCTCTCTGGGACACTAACCATGCGTAAGTCCCAACACCATTTTTTTGGGTCGTTGTCCCCAAGAAAAACATGATCACTAATTCATTCTTAAATTGAACTACGCGGAATTTGATCCTGGCCTTTTAGGATGGGCACGTTTGCAACCTCCCGAGGATCAATCCCAAAACCAATCTCTTCACATCGGTTCAACTCCATCTCATATGATGTTGATTCATGAAACCACCCCCAGAATCAATATCTTTTCATTGGTTCACCTTCGTCCTTACTATACGACGTTAAACTGTACAACACTTTTGTCATGTACGACAATAAACTACAACATTCTTTGATACCCTCACCTGGGATGGAATCATTATTTATATTGATTTCCAATCATGTTACATTTCAGAGACTATGTGCATACATGGCAATGCCCGAACCTTTTATCTTGGGTCAAACCATCATTGCACTAAAGTCCCTTTTCACCCTTCACATGTAAACACCAAATCTATACAGAGGGTATTTCTAGAACTACGTGGGATTGATTCCCATCCTTATGGGATACGTAGGAACGTTCGAGTGTCCCTCAAATACATCCCCATGTCTTTGGGCCTAACCCCAAATTCCACATTCAGTCCCATGGATGAAAAGTCCCCATAAAAACACAGACTGTGTATTTCTTATAATGGTCTGAGCTCTATGACCCTAAACTAAAATATCCCATACTTTCATCCCACACGATGTTAAGCTATATTTCAAGAACTATGTAAGGCTAGATTCCCATCCTTATGGGATACGTATTGAAGTCCAATATTTCAATTCAGGACCCAGTCACAATGTGATTATGGTTAACATTGATCTATGTATCTTTACATACATGGAACAATACCCTTTTTTAATGTGTCATAATACTAACCTTAAATATTTTCAGATCTTCATAACCCTTTTCGTGACTTCTAATCAAAAAATTTCCAAAATTCTGAGAATTATTTTGCCTGACCATGCAGTATGTGCCCTTAGGCGGCCTTGCATAAACAGTCTACATAACAGACCTGTCAGCCAAAAGATGCTATTATTTGACTATGCAGCCAATTCCATTAGGTGGCCCTGTATTATTCAAACCCCTAACGGGTTTGTTAAATATTGGTAACTTCATTCCTGGAAAGAAAACCTCTTTTGTCCTTATTGGTCTTAATGACAATATGTAGGGATCCACAAAAATAGCCATCCTTAACATATTTTTCCCTTGTTCTTTTCTTGATCTGAATGTATTCAAGTATATGGTTTATATTTTCCTTCCCTACGATTGGGTCAGACCTTCGTAGGAGTAACATTCATCAAGTTTTTAGACAATCTTGTTTCGAAATATCTTCTCCATATTCAAGTACCTCTCTCCATACAGAAAACTATATGATTTGGAAAATTTGAATCCCCATAAACTTTCACTGGCTTTTTAGAAGTAGAAAAGTAAATTTCTGAGAGTTGTTTTTTCTGACTATGCAGCACATGCCCTTAGATGGCCTTGCATAAGTAGTCTAAATAACATACCTCTCAGCCAAAAGATGTTATTATTTGACTTTCCAGCCAATTCCCTTAGGTGGACCTGCATAATTCAACCCTCTAACGGGTTTGTTAAATAATGGTAACTTCATTCTTGAGAACTACATCTTCTAATGATTTTTATCCCTTTTTCATATCATTCCTCAGATTCAAAATTTCTTAAGTCATAGTTTAGATTTTTTCCCTCATACTTATGTGTGGTAATATGTTTCCAAATGAATTATTAAGGAATTGAGTCAATTTTAATTCATTCGGTCAAAGATATTTCAACCATAAACATTATCCTTTTTATGTATGACATGCATGACTTTAAAATTCCCACAAAATACAAGGGAAATCTGAATAAAAGTCAAGTTTCAGCTCACTAAACATACATTTTGTATGATTTAGGTAATATTGATCAATTAAAAGATTCAAAGTTTGTAGGGTTATTTATAATAATCCTAGTAAAAATCAAAGTAAGCTTACTAGGCCCATTGTCTTAGGTAAAAAATTAATGCAGGTAGCAGGAAAATACATGCACAAATGATTGAAGATGAAAGTGTTCTTTCCATTTGATGCACAAAAGTTAGAAGGACATCCACAGACTCGCGTCTCTTCTCTTTTCTAAAAAATTACAAGAGGCTATCAACATAAGTCTTCATTTTATGTACAGCATCCCGAGCTTTATCAGCAGCCACTTAAAGCTCATGCACTCGACCAACTTCACTCTTTTCAGCCTGATAGAGAGATTTCTTGGCATCCATGATGGCATTCATTCCATTTGTTTGAGCTCCCTCTAATGAATTATTGAGTTGGTCATGTTACCCAGTAACAACATTTAACTGTTGTTGAAGGTGTATCTGCTGGACGACTTTATCTTTGATCTTATGCTTTAGCTCATTCATCTTGGTAGCATAGTCAGCCTCAGCTCAGGATATCGTATCCTCAAATTCACTGATGTTGGCTGACAGCTTCACCCTGGTCAGATCTTCATGGCACTTTTGCTCATGCACCCTCCTTAAGATGACCTGTTTCACCATGGCATGGATTTTTTCATTTCCAAAACCACCAAGTACCAATATAAAAAATAGGGATGATAGGTGGGGAATCTTCAATGACAGATCCTCTAGAGGCACTTCAGATATGATTTTCCATATGTTCTGCCATGCCTTGCGTCGTCAAAAATGGAATGCCTTTTGATCTTCTAGGTCTGACTCAGCATCACTGTCACATGGGGGAATGTAATATGGGATTAATGCACTTATGGAAGTTCCCTATTCTGCTCCTTCCCCCTGACATGTGCTTCTTCACTTTCAATTCCCATTGGGGCAGAGGCTGAAGCTTCACCTCCAGATCTAACTGCTGAGATTGATGGCCCTGCATAATCAATTGAAATCTTTGGTTAGTTTCAATTGATAACAAAAGTTAATTGGCTATCTTGAAAATTAAGTATAGTCACAAATATTTTTATCCCTTATCCAATGGTAGATCAGTAACTTGAGAAGGCTCCTCCCCATCTTTCATAGCTTCAATAGTATTTTCCGGGTGAGTTTCAGGATGCTCTAAGGGGTTCACCTCTACTTGCGCTAATGCCTCTGCAATAGTTGGTTTTTCTATACGCCCTTCAGGCATTGATAGTTCAGCAGTTTTCCCAGATAGAGCTGCATATTTTAACCGATCATGATTAGACATGTAATAAGAAGTTATTTTTTATAGGACTAAGGATAACACTCATGTCCATAATCTTCAAAATTACATTGTAATTTAACATGATTTATAAAATCTTCAAAAGATGTGCCAAGTTCCATCATTTCATCTAATGTTATTTCAGAATCCTAGTTAATCTCACCAGTGGGAGAATTTTATGTGTCCTCTTGGTGACCTTCATCCTGCGGTCCCCGACCCTGGACAACATCTTTAGATAAAATTGCAGCATCAGTTGCAATAGCCTCCAAAATCTCTAATGCAGTGGTTGATCCTGAAGTATCACAAAATGGAAGTTAGTTGTTGTTTCATTCAACATTTTATGAAGCATTTTTAACTTACCAGAAGCAGTTTCTTCTCTTCTTGCAACAGCAGTAGGAGGGATACTGGGAACAGAATTTGGCTCTCCTCCAGGAGCAGCCAAGTCAGCCTGAACTTGTGATTGTTCACTAGTACCCTCTGTGGTCTTCAAAGGAGGGTCAGTCCTCTCCCTCATTGGAGAAATCAATGAAGACCCTGTAATCCCATGGAAAATGGGCAATCTTTTCATGGTTTCAGACTCTTGATTACCAAAAGTACTTAACACTACTGATGAAGCGTTTAGCTGTGGAATTCCTCCTTCGTTGCTTTTGCTTCCTTGGATTTTTGGGAGTGTCGGTAGTCTCCATTATTGGTACTTGAATTGTAGAATGGAAATCCATTTCCAGCAACTCATCCATGGCCTGGTGTCCTTGAGATATCTCGCCCGACTCGCGAGGAGATTCAGCAGCAGCCCCGATGGTGGTACCACTAGGGCTATACTGTGGGAAAGGAATCTCATTAATTCCTTTCTTTGCAAGCTGCAGTATGAAGAAAATAATTTCCTTGAGTAAACAAATATTTGACTGAAATAAAATTGTAATGAAAATGAAGAAATAAAACATTCATCTTCAGGAGCCACGTAATTGTGCCACTCCTCATCTCTGGAAGCATTAGTCCCCTCAGCGGCACCATGATCTATCATTTCCTTCACCCACTTGGTGACAGGAATGGAATCGTCAGTGGAATATATGAGAATTTCTAGCTCTCCAATGTAAGTGCACGCTTCATCGGGGTTATTCTTGAAAGGGATATCTGTAGAAGTCAGAAGGTTCCCTATTCCAGGGAGGTGTAGTCCCACACATAAATCCAGCCAAGCAGTTTCAACACCATAGTATAAACTCTGCCAGGTCTGAACAGCCTCTGGTCATAGATATTCCATACGTCTACCAGAAGGCTATGAGTAAGGTCCTACAATCTTGTACTTCAGTTTCTTCCCAGCTCATACAACTAATGATAAAGAATAAGAAAATAAGACTTGTTTCTCTATAAAGAAATGGTGATTAAATTTCCACAATGAATTAACACACCAGGAGTTGATGGGGTGGGTCTTCTGATTCTGACCGTAGGATTATATCGGCTATGAGGCCGCTTTGCTGCTTGTTGTGCCTCATCATCCCCATCTTGGGAATCCGGTGAGCCAGTACTAGATGAGGAATCCGGTGAATCAGCTTTAGGTGGGGAATCATCACCTTCATGAGGAAGGGTTTCTTTCTCTACAATCCTCTTCCTTTTCCCCACCTGATAAACTGGGTGATTTAGCACCCCTTTAGGGTATGATGCTATCCAGTGCTCGGCATACCATGTAGTAAAATTATGTTCCGCTTTTTCTTCTCGTATCTCAAACACTGCCCCGGTCTTCTACTTAGATGTCAGCAACCATAATTGTCGGGCAACCATCAGATGTTTCTCTAACCTGACATGCATAGTGGGAGATATAGCAGTCTGCTGCAAACACATGAATTAATGTGAAAATATATATGAAGCATAGGCCTCACATATAATCTCTCCGTCAATCCTTGTGACTAGAACACCATCTCTGCAGGCCAGTATGTATGCCCTCAAATCCAGGCTGGCTGTTCCATCATCGACAAATCTCCCGGTTGGAGGATTTCCATAAGGAAAGAAGTTTAATTCCTTATACATACTCAGCCTCACCTTCATGTCATAAGAATTGAGGGATAATTGAAAAATTCCAGAGAATGCCTGTACTGATGGCCTGAAAGAACATCCAGGTATTTGTACTCTATTCTGTACATTATACGTCATGATGTGAGTGGAGCTCCATCCCCACAGAACATGGAATGGTCCCAATATTATCAAAGGAGATATACCCATAAATAAATGGAGTAATCTCCTGTGAATCTTTTATAAAATGGGGGTAGCCAACCAAACCATTTTCCCCTCATCCAACTTGGCCGCAATAACAATGGTCCTTGGCCTGATGCCTCCCTTTGAGTCCTTGAATGGCAGATGATAAACGCTGAGCCACAAGGCCAAAAAGCCCGCCAGACAGGTTTTATTTGGGATCCTCTGATTCACCTCATATCACCACTTCTCAAATTCTCCTACATTCAGAGTTGGAAAGAATGTTCTAGGAGCACCCCTCTTCTCTGTTTTGGGGAGGTGGTAAGACAAGTGGGCTTCTCCTTTTTCTTGGATCCCTTCTCCTTCGATCTCTTCTCCTTCAACTCCTTCTCCTACTTCTCGATAAGAAACATATTAGTCCACTCCTCTGGATGAACATCCCTTCTAGAATGGGTCAAGGGGGTCTCTGAACTCTTGATCTTGGAGAATATTTTACTTAATTCCCAAGCTAAATCTGGAGTCTTCTCCAAATCATTCCAAGTAACCTTGAGAGGGATGAATTCATCATACATATCACCCAAAATTGGATCCCCTGAGATCTTGTGGACATCCCACAGACTGATGCCTACTTATCCCTGAGTCTGATGGAAAGAATTGATTTCTAGGCTCCAATGGGTGAGTATCTCCGACGTGAAGTTATCATGCATGTAAACATATGTTTTCCCAACCCAGATAGCTTCGTATATCACAACTCCTTTTAAATCCTCGACAAACTCTACAAAAGTTTTTCGCACCCAGTATGCCCACATCCAAGTTGGATTCACACCTCCTCCAGGAAGAACGTCCCAACTTCTCTTCCAGCCTTTGGATTCATCCATCTGAGAGTTTCAGAAAATTGAGTGATAACAATGTGCTTTCAGCTCAAGCTTATGAGGTTTTAGATCAGGCGTACAAGGGCTATGATGAATCATATGGGCCTTCTCCACTGTTCCAGCATTTATAAATACTCCTCCACATGAGATATTTGCTGATGCAAAATTGGTGTAGTTCTGAAACCAAGAAATTGGGAGATAGTTCTTTGCCTCTGGAATGGTATCTTCTCATAGATGACCATATCCATACAAAGGCAGATAAATGCTCTGGGGGAAGTCATGATGATACTTCTTCAAATACTTAGCCAAATATGGGAGAGTTCTGTCGCAGACGGTATAATAATCATGGCCAACGATGCTCATCATATCATCAAGTCACTTGCATGCCAGTTCATTAGGAATTCCGATTCTCTTGGGAGCCTTTGATTCTGCAAATATTTTGAATAATTAACTCTTAAGTAAGTTGATTTTTCATAAAATTTTGAAGGATTTTGAAAAAAATTTCTAAGGCATTAAGGCGCGCAAGTCTAATTTTGGTGCACAAGTATGGATGTGTCGCGCATGTTTTTGCCGCACAAGTATCACCGTGAAAGTCCTTTTACCTATAAAGCGGCACTATAGTAGTAAAACAGAGGAAAACAAGTAACTTGGGCGACAGAACCAACTTGCACGACAAGAGCTCGAAATCTTGAAATTCCGTGCTTTTCTCGAGGAATGATATCCTATATATAGGCCAGGCCACACCCCTGCGCGCCTAAACCCTTGAGTGCCAATTCCTGCGCACTCATCACTTGTGTGCCGACCTCTGCACGCTAAACACCTGCGCGCCACATTACCTTTGGTTTTCTTCTTTTCCTCAGAGTCACATCATCAGTTATTTTAGATCCAACTCTGAGGCGATACTTTTGTTGACGCTCCTTTCCGTCACAGAGTCTAAAGGAATGAAAAGAGAAATATCTTGAACTCAAAGTGATCCATCCTTTGAATAAACATCAAAAATTAACAAAGGAATGAACCAAGATTCAAATGAACTTCGGTCGCACAAGTTTCACTAAGGTCACGCAAGTGTACCTACATGCCACCCAGTTGTCACGCAGGTGACATGCATGCCATCTTTGAAATTCTCCCAGGGTCTTCTCCAGCCTATAAATACCCATGTGGGCCCCCCATTTAGAAGACAAAAAATTCCAGAACTTCAAATTTAAGCTCTCGGCGCCCTAGTCTCTTCTCAAAGCTTTCGAGCACTTATAAGGTAATTTCTTACCTAGAACGGAAGATCTAAAGAGGGGGAGGTGGCATAAGTGTTGAAACTCATCAACACTTGCGTGCCTGAGTGGCCAACCCTTATGGGAAATGGCTACACTTGCATGCCACTTTGCTCCTTCACCATAACTTGCGTGCCATCCTTCTAGAAGCCCGTAGGGATAGTACTAAGGGCTTGAGCCAAGTCTCGCACAAGTATTACCCCAAGGGTCAAAAGTCGTGCAAGTACCTATGTGCTGCGCAGGTATACCTGCGCAGACATCACTTGCGCACCCACGCAGAACTTCCGCACTCACCAGGACTTGCGCACCCCTTTCTTTTTGGGTGCCCCTCTGGCTTATTCCACCTCTCCTATACCTATCCACCTATCCTCTTCAAGATTAAGCCCTCATAACTCTCTTCAAATCCATTTTTGGAATTATTTCCTTGTTGGATTCCTTATCTGAAAGGAATTCTAAGGAACATCTCCCAATACTTAGTGATTTACATATCTTTATATCACCAAGGTTAGAGATTTAATTCATTTTAACCTCATCCTTTAAGATAATAGAATCCTTAATGTGGGCCTCCTTTTCAAGAGTAAGCACCGGTTTAAGTTCTCATTAATGTGGGCATCCTCCTTTGGAGTAAGCCCTGAGTTCCCTAACCTGGGCCTCCTCTTCAGGAATAAGCCTCAGTTTTCAAATCCCTTTAATCTAGGCATCCTCCTCAGGAGTAATCCCCAGTCTGAAAGTTCCCAAAATCTGGGCATCCTCCTCAGGAGTAAGCCCCAACCACAATTCCCTTAACCTGGGCTTCATTTTCATGAATAATCCTCAGTTTCAAATCTACAAATGTGGGCATCCTCTATAAGAGTAAGCCCCAAGTCCCTTAATTCTAAAATTCCCTTAACCTGGGCCTCATCTTCAGGAGTAAGCCCTAGTTTTCAAATCCCTTTAACCTAGGCCTCCTCAATAGGAGTAAGCCCCAATCTTAATTTCACTTAACCAGTCTTAATCTAATTTTTGATCTGGGCTTCCATATTAGGAGTAAAACCCAATCATACGCCCCCTCCTAATTTGGGCATCTTTATAAGGATCTAGCCTTAAACCTTACTTAATCTTGAGTTATTACAAGATTACACATTGAGGATCTTTTCAGGTTTAGAGTTTTAGAGAATTAGATCATGAAACTTGCATTACATTCCACATTTAAACAAAATGGTTATATAAAAGACAGTATTCATTCTTTCCATCAACGGAAACATATTTAAAATAAAACATGGATTCTTTCTTGACACATCCTCGACACTATCATCACATCATGTACCCTTCCCTTGACCTGTGAAAAACATTTCAAAAACTTTGGATGAGCATAAAAAGCTCAGTAAGGGATATAAAAATATGGAAAGGAAACATGAGTACATGTATACATAAGAATGAAATCATACTTTACCCATAAAACATAAGAACATTAACATGCCTCATAAAATCATGAATAAATCATAGAAATCATAAGACATAAAAGGTAACTTGAGGCATTCATAACATTCTTACGTAGGGAGTAACCCTCTTGGTTACGTTTTGGAATACCCATCACAGTATATCCCTTAAATCTCTTCGGAGAAACCTTAACGTTTCACTCCTTCGCGTTACCCAATGCATTGGAGAGCTATATCGGGCTCACCCGCCCTTAGTTTATCACGGAACCACCCGTCTTCATAACAATGCCCAATAACCATAACATAATCTTATCACATAAAACATGCATAAAGGAATCATAACATTTCCACCATTCAATAACAAGATATCAATACAACACACTGATATAAATACATTATGAAAACCATTTTCAATTCCAAAATAAAGGAAAGTAAAACATGGTGTTTCTTTTTCTTTTAAAAATATGGTATAGCTTGTAGAGGAAGCCGAAACTCAAATAATGGTCACGGCGGCGGAGAAGTTGTTGTCGCCGCATATGTACGACAAAAACATTCCCTTTTGTCGTTTAATAAACACTTCGTATAAAAAAGATTCCTTTTGAATAAATGTAAAAGTCAAAGGGGTTTATACACCGTATAAAAGAAGGTTGTGTATAAAACAGAATATGCCTCAATGAAAAGAGATTGAGATGAAGTCTCTTACAAAGACGGTATCCTTGGTTTAAGGATAAATCAATTACATAATTATGTGTGACAAATGAATACACCAAATATAAGTGGATATTAAGTGTAAAATAATCAAAGGTCATTCACACATATTCAAAGGATGACATATTCAATTACTACATGTTGAACCTAAAGAAATCAAAATTGGGTTAAGAAGTTCCCTTGATAGCCTAACAGCGTCACATCAAAAAAAGGGTATCTCATCACTTGGAAATAAAATTTACATCAATATGGATATATTAGAACATATCCCAACATAACAATATGTAAATTAAAAGACCCAACAAAAGAAGCCTTTTGAAAAGAGGAGGGTGAAAGTTTCCCTTACCGACATGGGTATCTTTCGAAACATACGCCCCGTGGAAGAAAGACAATACAACATTGATGTAAATACTCATAAAATAAAGAATATTACAAAATGAGTAAAATAATGTTCAGTACATAAACCACTCAAAAGAAATTGTGGCAAATGTAGCATAAATCTCACAGGAATAAAAGTGAGATGAAAAATCCCTTACGAAAACTCGGCAGCCTAACGGCGCCACATAAAACTTCCAAAAATGGATTGATGAGATCAAATAGGGTATCTCATCACATTACAATAAAATGTACAGAAAGAGGAATATAAAATAACATCCCCCATCATAAAAAAGAGGAGCTTAAAAGAAGTGACATAAAGGATAGTACTTAAAGAGAAAGAGAGAGGTTAGATCCCTTACAAAAATTCGGCAACCTAACGGCGCCACTCAAAACTTCCAAAATGGATTGATGAGAGAGAATAGGGTCTCTCATCATATGAACATAAAAATTACAGTAAGAGTAATATAAAAGAACAACCCAATAACAAGAAAGATGAGATTTAAAAGGAATGACATAAAAGAGTGTACTTTAAAAGAAAGAGAGGAGTCGGATCCCTTACCTCAAGTCCAACTTGTCTCGATCGTTCTTTAAAGTCCTGAATAATAAACATGAGTTAATTTCTATTTGATTAAGAAACTTTTTCAAGTTCATTATTCCTTTTATATCACTTATTTACATTTTATAAACATTATGTAATCATTAAAGTTAATAATGTTTGTTTGGTCGATATTTGGTTCTTAAGTCGAAAGTGGACTTCTTACAATTACATGTTGTTTGTGTGGTCAAAGGTTCTTTATATCCAGAATGAAATTACTGATTTGAATATCATATATATCATATATATTTAGAGTATACATGTATTTATAATATCACATAATCATTTAGAGTTAAGAAATGAAGTGCACCGTTCATGGAGACGGTAAGCCATACGTACGCATGAACGCTACTTTCATTTCTTTGTCATATTAATGGAATTAATACTAAATGAGAGAGATATATATATGTTATAATTCCAGAATGATATCCATAATTTAGATGTAATATATTACATATATATCCATTATATATATGTACTTATAATATTACATAACATTTTGAGATAAGAAATGAAATGTACCGTTCATGGAGACGGTAAGCCGTATGTACGCATGAACGCTACTTCCATTTCTATTTCATAATTATTGAAATTAAAACATAATGATACAAAATAGTATTTTAATTCAAGTATTGTATCATATATAATATAATTAAATATATCCTTTATACATACCACATATGGTATTAACGAATCAAATCACTTTGAGGGGGCGGTAGTCCGCACTTCCTTAAATGAAGATATCACGTTTACCCATAATGGAAACCATAAAGGTACGCCATAAATGAAAAATACAGAAGCTTAAGTAAAACATAAAAATATTAGATATCATATATAAATATAGTGTCATATTAATGTCCACCTTTGAAGGTGTTAGAAGAATGTTGAACAATCATCGTTTCGGGAGGCAGAAATTCGCCATCCACGGAAACAGTATGTTCATTAACCATTAGATGTAGGTGTGTGTAAGTGTAGCTCAAATCCTTCTTATAAAAAGATCCTAGTTTATTAAAGATACCTTATTTGTTAAAAAATAAATAAATAAAAAGAGTTTAGGTGGTTGGAGAAGCAAAATAAAACAAAAGGACACAAGTGAAGACATTACCTTAAAATCGGGTAACTCCCTTCGGTTTGAGCCCAATGGCTTCCTTGGAAAGACTTATGCCCAAGGTTTGGCTTCAAGGAGTAATATAGGGATGTGGAGAGACAAAATGGGCTGGGTTTGGCCAAGCAAAAGGCTTTGGGAGTGTGGTTAAGGAGGTAGAGGTGGGGGCCTTTTATAAGAGGAGTGGAGGGGCACTCTTGTAAAGTTACAAAATGTTACTTTATTTTCAAAAGAGTTTCGGATTTTAAAGGTCCCACATTGATTTATTTCGAGGATAAGGTGATAAGGGTTCTAAATCCACTCATCCAATAGGTTTTGGACATGTGTAGGTCTTAGATATTACATTATCTTTCCATTTTATTTAAATCGTTAAATAATGAGGCCATCGATGTATCATCATGATGTCAAAAATAATGTAATTTATATAATGTCTAAAAATTATAAAAAAAATACTATGATGTAGTAAATCTTTTTATCATTCCAATGACTATTTATAGTAAAAAAATATGACTTGTATAACCCCATGTAAAAATTGTTTTAGTAAAACATCTCATGTTTGTGTCATTTTTACTTTAACATTAAATAAAAAGATATTTATGTCATTTACCAACCAAAGTGGCTCCATGGGGTCCCCAAGTTGACCCATGGATTTTAATGGACGTCCATGACACATACAATGAGGGTAGGACATGTGTCTAGGTCATTTCATTTTATTAAAACATTATTCTTACCATAAACTACACTAATTACCTCTAATCGCGATTAAAAACTTAATAAGTTACTATTCACCAAAAAAAAATTTATCCCATTGAACCACATTTTAATTATTAATGACAACCATGTGTGTCATATTTTTTAAATTAAAAACACAAATATGGAAAATTTTTATTTAAATGGGAAAATCAGTTTTTATAAGTACCACTTAGTGGTTTCACTATTCATCAAAAATTGAAGATTTTCAGAAAAACCCCAAAAATTCACCCTAAGCTATATTTGATATTCCAAATTCAAAAATGAAGTCTATTTTACAAAATTCAAAACATATAAGTCACATTAATTAATTTAATAATTAATTCCCGCTGTCAGAGAAAATAGCGTGTTTTTATGAAACAATAAGTATCAAAAGATTGACACTAGTTTAAGTCTGATTTCAAAGTGAAAATAATTCCAACGACCACTATTGGATTTAATGGTAAAAATATATTCTAATTCCACTTTAAAAAAAATTCAAAATATAATCTAGTCATATAAAGAAATTATATTAAAAAGAGGTTTTGAATTAAAATACAACATTTTACACTATTCATTAAAAAATGAACTTTATCGGAAAGATACCAAAAATTTACACAATGTAAATTTTGATGTCCCAATTCTTAAGAATAATTTTATTTGGTCCAATATAATGTATAATAGTGAAAAAAACTATATTTTAATGAAGGTTCTCCATCAAAAGGTGATAAGTGAACCTTTAGTGAAAACTAGGACATATACGCCTAAAATTGAATTCTTTCCGTATTTTAAGCCTTTATCTTTTATTGGATAAATGTAAAAAAATTAAAAAAATATATAATCATATTTTAGTTATTTATATCCATTCCCGCCAATACAACGACTACATGTTAACTACCATTTAAAATAATATTATTTTATTATTAGAGTACAACGTAAGATTCCCAAGAAACTCGTTGTTGCGTGTTGGGTACGCCATCGAACATAGCGTCCCCTTTAAAGTCATATTAATATTTTATTCACAAATATGGATAAATATGAAAATGTCATATTCATTCATTACCTGGGGTGTTACATCCTTCCCCCCTTTTTGGGAATTGTGTCCTCGCAATTTTTTTAAAAATTGAGCTTGGAAACATCCTTGAAAGTCCCACATCGGAACAAGAGTCGGTAAAACAATCACTTTAAAATAAAGGAAGATAAGTACAGAAGTCACCTGAGTTAACCCATACTAGGATTCCATATAGAAAAACATAGACATGGAAGAAAAAGCAAAGGGTCATGTTCTTAAGGGAGAGTGATAGTAAACAGGTCTAGGAGAAAGTTAACCATAAGAAAATCACAAACTTGTGATGGGTTAAACTGTATTAGATTCCCCAGTAGGAAAAGTTAATAGACAACATTTTTGTTTTAAGTTACTTTTTATTGAGTAATTTATTCATAAGGAAACATAATCACTTATCATGTTGACTTTCAACTTTTACTAGATTCCTTAATCAAAATCATATTTTTTCCAAAAGACGAGTATTTAGGGAGACTTGTTCGCATTAAGATTACTATAATCAACTTCTAGAGAGTCACCTAATCTACAAAAGAGAAATATATACTTCCCATGTCTTTAGACTTTAACCAAAACCAAAACCAAAAAGGTTAGTACAAGATCAGATAATCCAGAAAAGGATAACCCTTTATAAAAAGAAAATCTATTTTTAATCTCCAAAATTTGACCAAAAAAACCCAAAGTTCAACGAGGACCATTCGATAAACAATTTGTCCATAAAATTATTCAAAGTAAACAAAACTAAGATTGAAACCCAAATATTTGAAGGATTTAATCACATAGTCTTCCAAGGTACAAATTAACATTTATCTCTAAATAACATTAGTTGCTCTTAAATTCTCATATTGAAAAGTAATTAACCTAATCAAATATCATCCATGATAGGTTAATCATTTCCATAGATAACCCAAAATAAACTTACTCTTGATTCCTAAAGTCATCTAACTAAAAAGAATCAGTCAAACTACCCAGGGACTTCACGTAGTCCAGTGGTAGGCGATAAATACCAGTTGCACTTTGGTTGTGGGTTCGATTCTTGCAGCTTTGTTCGACGTGACGTGTTGTCACACGGTCTGCATGTTGTCCTTTTTCCAAAACTATATAACTCGTAAAACATTCCCCAAAATGAGATAAAATCTTCAAAAAAAATCATAACATATTTTAACCACAAGTTTATCTCATTCCTTTCGTTTTCCATCATATCATAGAGTAACCCATAATTACCTAAAAAGTATGGATCATATAAACCCTAATGGTTACCTTTATAATTATTACCTGAACTTCCACATCGATTGGTCATCTCGTACATGATGCATTACAGAACGTACCAAGGTTCAAGTGGTTGATCATGACTCCTTGATAGTTGGTTTAGAACAACAATGAGTTTCCCCATTGAATCCTCCATTTTATCTAGTATCTTAATTAGAGAACCACCACAGTTTCATTCAAACATGTTGTCTCTTTGGTGCCTTCTAGATCCATCCATTCACTAAAAACAGAAATGTCAGTGTGAGTATATCAATAGAACCATCATGTACTAATGAGGAAGATATACTTACTCATTCACTTTATCTAAAAACTATGACTCTTTCTGAAATCCTAACCATTATAGTAATGTCACTTATGCTTAAAGAATACCCTAACCTCTAAAGTTATCTAAACTGACCTCTGATACCAACTATAAGGCCCCAGCCTTAAACCTTACTTAATCTTGAGTTATTACAAGATTATACATTGAGTATCTTTTCAGGTTTAGAGTTTTAGAGAATTAGATCATGAAACTTGCATTAAATTCCACATTTAAACAAAGTGGTTACATAAAAGATAGTATTCATTCTTCCCATAAACGGAAACATATTTAAAATAAAACATGCATTCTTTCTTGAAAAATCCTTGACACTATCATCACATCATGTACCCTTCCCTTGACCTTTTAAAAACATTTCAGAAACTTGGGATGAGCTTAAAAAGCTCAGTAAGGGATATAAAAATATGGAAAGGAAACATCAGTACATGTATACATAAGAATGAAATCATACTTTACCCATAAAACATAAGCACTTTAACATGCCTCATAAAATCATGAATAAATCATAGAAATCATAAGACATAAAAGGTAACTTGAGGCATTCATAACATTCTTACGTAGGGAGTAACCCTCTTGGTTACGTTTTGGAATACCCATCACAGTATATTCCCTAAATCTATTCGGAGAAACCTTAACGTTTAACTCCTTCGCGTTACCAAATGCATTGGAGAGCTATATCGGGCTCACCCGCCCTTAGTTTATCACGGAACCACCTGTCTTCATAACAATGCCCAAGAACCATAACATAATATTATCACATAAAACATGCATAAAGGAAACATAACATTTCCACCTTTCAATAACAAGATATCAACACAACACATTGATATAAATACATTATGAAAACCATTTTCAATACCAAAATAAAAGAAAAGTAAAACATGGTATTTATTTTTCTTTTAAAAAGATGGTATGGCTTGTAGAGGAAGCCGAAACTCAAATAATGGTCACGACGGTGGAGAAGTGATTGTCGCCGCATAAGTACAACAAAAACATTTCCTTCTGTCATTTAATAAACACTTCGTATAAAAAATATCCCTTTTGAATAAATGTAAAAGTCAAAGGGGTTTATACACAGTATAAAAGAAGGTTGTGTATAAAACAGAATATGCCTCAACGAAAGGAGATTGAGACGAAGTCCCTTACAAAGACGGTATCCTTGGTTTAAGGATAAATCAATTACATAATTATGTGTGACAAACGAATACACCAAATATAAGTGGATAGTAAGTGTAAAATAATCAAAGTCCATTCAAACATATTCAAAGGATGACATATTCAATGACTACATGTTGAACCCAAAGAAATCAAAATTTGGTTAAGAAGTTCCCTTGACAGCCTAACGACGTCACATCAAAAAAGGGTATCTCATCACTTGGACATAAAATTTAAATCAATAAGGATATATGAGAACATATCCCAACATAACAATTTGTAAATTAAAAGACCCAACAAAAGAAGTCTTTTAAAAAGAGGAGGGTGAAAGGTTCCCTTACCGACATGGGTATCTTTCGAAACATATGCCCCGTGAAAGAAGGACAATACAACATTGATATAAATACTCATAAAAGAAAGAATATCACACAATGAGTAAAATAATGGTCAGTACATACACCACTCAAAGGAAATTGTGGCAAATGTAGCATAAATCTCACAGGAATAAAAGTGAGATGAAAAATCCCTTACGAAAACTCGGCAGCCTAACGGCTCCACTTAAAACTTCCAAAAATGGATTGATGAGATCAAATAGGGTATCTCATCACATTACAATAAAATTTACAGCAAGAGGAATATAAAATAACATCCCCCATCCTAAAAAAGATGAGCTTAAAATAAGTGGCCTAAAGGAGATTACTTAAAGAGAAAGAGAGAGGTTAGATCCCTTACGAAAATTCGGTAGCCTAACGGCGCCACTCAAAACTTCCAAAATGGATTGATGAGAGAGAATAGGGTCTTTCATCATATGAACATAAAAATTACAGTAAGATTAATATAAAAGAACATCCCTATAACAAGAAAGATGATATTTAAAAGGAATTACATAAAAGAGTGTACTTTAAAAGAAAGAGAGGAGTTAGATCCCTTACCTCAAGTCCAACTTGTCTCGATTGTTCTTTAACGTCCACAATAATAAACTTGAATTAATTTCTATTTGTTTAAGAACCTTTTTCAAGTTCATTATTCCTTTTATATCACTTATTTACATGTTATAAACATTATGTAATCATTTAAGTTAATAATGTTTGTTTTGTCGATATTTGGTTCTTAAGTCGAAAGTGGACTTCTTACAATTACATGTTGTTCGTGTGGTCAAAGGTTCTTTATATCCAGAATGACATTCCTGATTTGGATATCATATATATAATATATATATAGAGTATACATGTATTTATAATATCACATAATCATTTAGAGGTATGAAATGAAATGCACCGTTCATGGAGACGGTAAGCCGTACGTACGCATGAACGCTACTTTCATTTCTTTGTCATATTAATTGAATTAATACTAAATGAGAGAGATATATATATGTTATAATTCCAGAATGATATCCATAATTTAGATGTAATGTATTACATATATATCCCTTATATATATGTACTTATAATATTACATAACATTTTGAGATAAAAATTGAAATGTACCGTTCATGGAGACGGTAAGCCGTACGTACGCATGAACACTACTTCCATTTCTATTTCATATTTAATGGAATTAAAATATAATGGTATATAATAGTATTTTAATTCCAGTATGGTATAATATATAATATAATTAAATATATCCTTTATACATACCACATATGGTATTAACGAATCAAATCACTTTGAGGGGGCGGTAGTCCGCACTTCCTTAAATGAAGATTTCGCGTTTACCCATAATGGAAACCATAAAGGTATGCCATAAATGAAAAATACAGAAGCTTATGTAAAACATAAACATATTAGATATCATATATAAATATAGCGTCATCTTAATGGCCACCTTTGAAGGTGTTAGAAGAAAGTTGAACAATTATCGTTTCGGGAGGCAGAAATTCGCCATCCACGGAAACAATATGTTCATTAACCATTAGATGTAGGTGTGTGTAAGTGTAGCTAGAATCCATATCATAAAAAAATCCTAGTATATTTAAGATACTGGATTTGTTACAAAATAAATAAATAAAAAGAGTTTAGGTGGTTGGAGAAGCAAAATAAAACAAAAGGACACAAGTGAAGACATTACCTTAAAATCGGGTAACTCCCTTTGGTTTGAGCTCAAAGGCTTACTTGGGAAGACTTATGCCCAAAGTGAGGCTTCAAGGAGTAAGAGAGGGAAGTGGAGAGACAAAATGGGTAGGGTTTCTTCGAGCCAAAGTCTTTGGGTGTGTGGGTAAGGAGGTAGAGGTGGGGGCCTTTTATAAGAGGAGAGGAGGGGCACTCTTGTAAAGTTACAAAATGTTACTATATTTTCATAATATTTTCATATTTTAAAGGTCCCACATTGATTTATTTCGTGGATAAGGTGATAAGGGTTCTAAATCCACTCATACAATAGGTTTTGGACATGTGTAGTTTTTAGATATTACATTATCTTTCCATTTTATTTAAATCGTTAAATAATGAGGTCATCGCTGCATCATCATGATGTCATAAATAATTTAATTTATTTAATGTCTAAAAATTATAAAAAAAATAATATGATGTAGAAAATCTTTTTATATTTCCAATTACTATTTATAGTAAAATATATGACTTGTATAACCCCATGTAAAAATTGTTTTAGTAAAACATCTCATGTTTGGGTCATTTTTACTTTAACATTAAATAAAAAGATATTTATGTCATTTCCCAACCAAAGTGGCTCCATGGGGTCCCCAAGTTGACCCATGGATTTTCGTGGTCGGCCATGACACATCGAATGAGGGTAGGACATGTTTCTAGGTCATTTCATTTTATTAAAACATTATTCTTACCATAAACTACACTAATTACCTCTAATCACGATTAAAAACTTAATAAGTTACTATTCACCAAAAAATTATTTTTATCCCATTGAACCACATTTTAATTCTTAATGAAAACCATGTATGTCGGATTTTTGAAATTCAAAACACAAATATGAAAAAATTTCATTTAAACGGAGAAATCAGTTTTTATAAGTACCACTTAGTGGTTTCACTATTCATCAAAAATTGAAGTTTTTCAGAAAAATCCCAAAAATTCACCCTAAGATATATTTGATATTCCGAATTCAAAAATTAAGTCTATTTTACAAAATTCAAAACATATAAGTCACATTAATTAATTTAATAATTAATTCCCACTGTCAGAGCAAATAGCATGTTTTTATGAAACAATAAGTATCAAAAGATTGACACTAGTTTAAGTCTGATTTCAAAGTGAAATTAATTTCAACGACCACTATTGGATTTAATGGTAAAAATATATTCTAATTTCACTTTAAAACCAATTCAAAAGATAATCTAATCATATAAATAAATTAGATTAAAAATAGGTTTTGAATTAAAATACAACATTTTACAATATTCATTAAAAAATGAACTTTATCGGAAAGATACCAAAAATTTACACAATGTAAATTTTGATGTACCAATTATTAAGAAGAGTATTATTTGGTCCAATAGAATGTATAAGTGTTAACAAAACTATATTTTAATGACGGTTTGCCATTAAAAGGCGATAAGTAAACCTTTAGTGAAAACTTGGGCATATACGCCTAAAATTGAATTCTTTCCGTATTTTAATCCTTTATCTTTTATTGGATAAATGGAAAAACATTTAAAAACATATATAATCATATTTTAGTTATTTATATCCATTCCCGCCAATACAACGGCTACATGTTAACTACCATTTAAAATAATATTATTTTATTATTAGAGTGCAACGTAAGATTCCCAAGAAACTCATTGTTGCGTGTTGGGTACGCCATCGAGCATGGCGTCCCCTTTAAAGTCATATTAATATTTTATTCACAAATATGGATAAATATGGAAATGTCATATTCTTTCTTTACCTAGGGTGTTACAATCTTCCTCAGGAGTAAACCCCAAGTTAGAGTATCCAAATCTCTATAAAGTACATATACCTTTATGGACCCTGTTCCTGGACTTCTTCTTTGAAATAAGTCCCAATATCTGTCTATTTGGGCAGTCATATACACATAAGCCCCAAATAATTTTCTATGATTGCATCTTCCATGGCACAATCATCTAGTTTTACCAATACCTCTTGTTTCTCACACCGAGCATGACTCATGTGAGATTAGAGTGTAAAAGTAATTATGGCATCTTTATTTGAGCCATCAATCATAGATAAACATCATACTCCCTTTCTCGAACTACGTGGGTTCTGATTCCTTTTTTAAATAAAGGATATATAGGTAGCCCATCTGCGAGTATGATCCCAACTCTGAAATAATCTATGTCCTTATGAATGAAAATAAACATAAAGTGCCCCACTGAGTGGCATTAAAACCAGTATGGTCATCATAATGACCAAGTGACTTTTATATAATGTATTAAAGGATACCATTGACTAAGAATATCTAACAACTACAGATGATTCTCTATCGATGAAGAACCTCGAATACATATAAAAGATTTTCTAAATTTCTTACATATCAATCATCGATTGTCAGATTTAAAGGAAAGCTCATTTTATACTTGGTAATTTAATAAGGATTCATGAACATAACTTAAATCTATAAAGAGGGTCCCAAATTAGACAATAATTCCCCTCAAAAAAGGTGTGATGAGTCCGACCTCCCATCCTCTCGACCAATGCAAATTCCTAAGCCTCATCGGTCCACAACTAATGAGCGCCTACCTTTGGAAAGTAGTTCCAAATGGATATGGAATCATTGGATGTTTCCTATTATATGAACAAACCAGTTAGAAACCGATTGGAATGTTTGAATATTAAATCAATGATGTCATCCCCAATTCCAGAGGAAACAGAGTCCCTTACCACAGCATGGGAATTTTATGTTTTATGAGAAACAATGGTATAACAAACACTAATATTTGATCACCCGTCCCATGTAAACCCAATGATTCCTAAGAATATCAACCCAAAAAACAAAATAGATGAACAACCATGAAGTAAACATAGAATTAGAGTGATCATAACTATTGTACAAAAAAGAAAACTCATGTCAAATCACCAATAGATTGATCTCTAGAATCCAAGGGTTAATGTTTATCAAAATCGAGCTTGAAGTATTTGAAACAGACCTCCAGGTCTCCTATGGTTCGAAGGAAATGGATTAAAATAATATAAATCAATAGGGATATCACATTCATATAGTATTTCATTTAATATAATCACAATGGAACCCATTGGACTATACCACAACCTCTAGGTCTTATTAAAACTATGATGTAGAATTGATTTATTTGCTATAATTATTTGAATATGAACCCCCTCAAGAATCCATAATGAAATTTACAGAATATAATTCCCCATATACTATGAAATAGGGAAAAACCATGATACAAATAAGACACCATGATACAATGACCCTTCATAAGGCATAGAAAATAAATCCCAACTTCCAGTTTTTCATGACACAACTACCCCTCAATTGAAAAACATAAGCAAACTCAATCCCAGGACCTATGGTGTTTCCAACCTCTCTGTCGTTGCTACCTCTAAAACAATAGAACTTCCAAAATCTTATATCTTAAGACTCAAAACCATAAGGAATAATATACATCAAATGGTCCACCTATAAACCACACTACAATGCAAGATAAAGAACTATGTCATAAGAGACTCTCTCTCTATGCTAAACCATGTTATAGTCTCAATTATTATGCTTCAAGAACCTTCCTACAACAAAAATTTAATCTCCAAAACACATACATGCTTCCTCACTCCATTTGAACACCTACAACTACCCAAGACACAGTGGAAGGGATTGGAAAAAAAATCGAGCCCTTACATTATATATCTCTCAAATAATTATCATCCTAAGAAATTTTATACATTACCCATGAGGGAAAGAAAGGGGAAGAAAACAACATTCTATGAGATACCTATATATGATATAACGATATCAAGAACACAACCCACACATTAGAGGACCATGGTGCCTAAGCAAACAACACCAGTCACCAAACATATCATAAACCAATAAAGGTTAAACATTCAATCTCAATATAATGTAATCAAACATCGAATAACTTGAGATACTAATAATGAATCTACAACTTCCCCTCCCCAAAAAATATCCTCCAATGAACCATTCCACCACATGACACAAAAAAAGGAATAACATCCTTTTGTAACACATTATCATAATGGTCCTATGTCTAAACATGTCATTCCTTAATGGTTTCACCATATTTATCTCCAAAACTACCCACGTCAATAAAATGGGGATCATAATGAAGGTATTGGAGAATCTAAAAAACATTGAACTCATATGAATACAAATCATCTATGAGGGTAGTTCTATCTAATACCAAATTTATCTAACATGCACCAACACATCAAAAGTGCTAAAAATAATGGATAAATTTTATGCATATGAACAAACTTCCACTACCCATGATGATGAGATCCCTTCAAGAACACATAATATCAAACATTGAAATATAAATGCATCCTACTATGATCAAAATAGGACCTATGATGATCCTATACCACCTTAATTTTTTTCATCACTTATACCTTATATTTCATGCTCTACACCATCTCGCATGTAAGAATTATTGACTCTATAACCACAGTCCAACACATGAGAGATCAGAAATTTTGATCAAATAATGCTTTGAAAAGAGATATAACAATAGAGGATTAATATCTATTATTGTAAATAAACTCCACCATTGATAGGATCATCACTCAAAAACCATCTAAATACAAAATACTCATACAAAACATGTTCTTTATATTATGGATAGTCTACTCTATTTGACCTCCCATATGGGCATAAAAAGTAGTGATAGGAAATAACTACAAGAAAAACTATTGTTGGAGACATCTCTAAAACTTGAATACCTATAAAAACCCTATAGGTAAAATGAGGGTCATGAATAGAGATGGTCATCTATAGAAACCAATAACGCCTCACCACCTCCTATAGATACCTCATCGACAAAAACTCTATCGATATTAACTCTTTAATTTCTAAAAATTGATATTACATCATAAAATAATCCATAATCTCCAATATAACATCTAATACTACATGGGTTTGATAAAAATTGATGATAAAATCCATTGATATGTCCTCGCACTTCCATTGGGGAAAATCAAGTAGCTGAAATAACCCACTAGAAACATGGTTCTCTGTCTTCACCATTTTGAAAACCTAACATCAACAGACAAACTCTATAACTGATCCTTTCATAATAAGTGACCAAAACTAAAATAAAATGGAATAATACATATTTCCCACATAAGGATGTAATGTCCAAATAAAATAGTGGAACTCACAAAGTACCACCTCTCACATCATCAAATGAATTAAGAACCTCCCCTAAAACAACACTTGATGTTGACCATATTTCTACCATCCCTTGGGAGAACCATCACAATGAACTAAATATTGTAATACCTTTACCTCAAGATCCCCTATGTGGGGCTTTTACACTTGTTAAAACAATGATAATTTCAAAGTTATATGATAAATATACCCTCTATAATTGAAAAATCTCATATTAAGGTGCATTATAGCCAACTATTCCACCACTATCTATGAGTCTCTGGACTTATGTACAACACCACCACGTGACTACCTACTCAATGATTAAACAACAACAATCCATTTCCTATGTGTATAATAAATATTTTTGTGATAATCATCTAATAATTATATCCACCATTTTTTTTATAATTTTATGTCACTTTGGGGAATGCCATACCCTAGGCTTCCGTGATCTGTAATGGTCACAGAGTGTTTACCGATAAGGTAAAATTATCACAACTTCAGAGAAAACAGAACTGAAAAAATCTCAAGATATCATCTATAATAGTTACATTCTTAAGTTCATAACTACTAAGCCTCAAGAGAGTTAATTACACTCTAGTTCATCATAAAAAAAACCCATGAAAATATGTGAAGTGTCATAATAAACCATGAATGAAAACCCACCTCATGAAAATGATTAATTTGATAAATAACTAGTTTCTCCTTGAAATAAACAGAAATAGCCTAACACTAGTTAGTAAACTTGAACACTGGATAATTCGTGTCCAAATATAACATAGGAGTAACAATACAAGATAATAAAGATATGAACCTTCAATAATATTCAACAAGATTAAAATAAAATCTACACCCCTGTAACATATTTGGGGTATAGCCAAGAGACAACTTCCTTGATATTCTAAGGATCTATGTATACTCCTTGACGATACATCATGTTCCCCGTGTTATGAACCTAACATGTCCAGAACTCACAAATTGGAAAATTCATAAATAGATACTAGCGATAAAGAACTCTTGAAACAACTCACAAGTGCGCTGAATTATCAACCTCAAACACAGAAAACAAAACGAAGAAGTTTTTAAGAACCATTATAAATTGATCAAAAAACTCTTCAAACATTAAATTTTTTGGTAAATGAAAACAATTGGATCATTCATAGCACAAAATGACATTATAGAAAACATAAAATGCCTATAATGACAACTATTTAGAATATTATCATCCTTCACCCACATCTGATTATATCCTAATTAAAAATCAATAACCATGAGCCAACTAGCTCCCTCATGTAGATTTAAAAGATCATAAATATATAGTAAATGATAGTGGTTCATTACTATAGGCTAGTTTAATAAATCATAATTGATACACAAACACATATTTTCCTCTTCCTTCTTCAAAAATAGATTTATATTACCCTAAGAAAACCCACTAGGTCGAACGAATTATATCTATCAAATTTCTCCAATATGAGTCTATAGATCCAAAAACTCAAAAGTCTATATTCTATATGTGTACATCGATATTAGGGTGACTCCATGTTGTATTTCAATCCCAAACTCAATCTCACAATGAGGGGTTAGGATCTCAAACTTTTAGGAATGACAAATGAGTAATCCTCCAAACCCCTTGGAAACACAATCAGTTGATCCTACATGGAATTAAACATTACATCATCAATCAAGAAAGTTAAGGAATTAACATTCCTCGAGGATATCCGGGTTCCTCTAATGACAATAATAACATACATCACTCTATTAGAATTATCAAATGATATGTGTCTCCTAAAGTAATCCATAATGGCCTATGCTGAATATATATTATATATAGTAATGATGATATCATATAGTATTATTCCAAAATACAGTAAATCAAACCAAGATAAATTCAACACTATTATTAACTCGGAGTCCTTACACACATCGTAAAAACTAGCTTGACCTCCAACTGGCATAGTCAACACCAAGGGAACTGTAAGCCTCTCAACCTAAAGTCATAAATACTGGAATATGGAAGCTAAAATGAAGGAGTGAATTGGTCTTGAATAAAATAATGTATAGACCTAAGTATAATATAAAAAAGTAATACATTACATGACATCCAGATTTTCTAGAACTATAAAATCCAAGGCATGCATCTAACTGTGACATGTTCCATAGACTCTCAAATAATAATGGTGACCACCTCTATAGTCATTATCTACATTATCTCCCTAAGAATGAGGGGTATCCTGTGGCTTTTTTATACCATCTAATACTTAATGTACTAGTGAAAATCTTTCTCTATCTATTGTTTATACTACCTTAGTGGATACTATTACAATGGATGAGCCTAAAGAGGGATACTATCTTCACACTAATTTCTATAGAAGGTGGGGCACTCAGGATCCTGAAAAAAACAACAAATTATCTAGTAGGATTCAACAAATTGTAAACTCCAATGCAATGAGATGAAGAAGGATGGAACATACTCCTTGATATTTGAATATTTTTATAACATAAAAATAGGGACCTTTTTTCACATATCCACTCAAAAAAGTGTCTTTATGACTACCCTTATATTATGATATAGAATGGGTTAGTGCCCTCTTGACAACCACTGTCTATAATAGTACCATGATATATGTCCAAAACATAAAAGTGGTGACCTATTGTTGAATTTATAGATGTAAAACATCCTTAAAATTCCTTAACCTGACCTCTTTATCTAAAAAAATGTTTGCATATTAATTCAATAAGATCCTATACTTGATAATAAAATCCCTCACATTGGATTTCCCTTGGTGGAGAGAATGAATCTGCAATTGAGAAGCCTCATTTTCAGTTGAAGAAAAAATAATTCTTGAAATAGATCATGGAACTTATCCCATGTGACAAAAAACTCCTCGCAATCCTTGATGAACAATAACCAAAACTACTAAGCTAAACCAAAAAAATCATTACAACCAATTAAATATAGTTCTTCCTTTGAGAATGAATCAACCTGAAAGAAATATCAACCATCATTAGTCGATCCTTAGTCTCTAGATCTTAAATGGAGCCCTCATGTTTCTTTAGTCCCTAATAGTAAAACTCTCACGGTATCCTCCTCTATATTTTTTCAGCATCCTCAACTCTATAGTGATATGTTTCCACATCATACTAAATTTCATTAGTTATACCTTGATAAGAGAATCAATATAGATCCATTTCTATAAATGAACAAATATTTGCGATTCATAAACAAAGAATATTTCATATTTAATTTTAATTAACTAATTCAAGTTTAACATAATTACTATTGTATGCCAAATTCAAACATAGACACTTATAATCATGACACAAGATCCTTACCAATGTCTCTAAACTGCAAGCAACCTCACTTCGCTTAGCATGTTCGGAAAACCTGAAGGTCCTTATATCAGATCATAGGGCCCATAAATGCCCATTTCCTAGAAGAGTTTCCTTATTTATATTACATAATATGTAAAATTGACATTATTACCCTACCTACCAATGAAATTTTCACCCATGTCTATCTCCAAACACCATACACTATCTTATCCATTATCTTTAATACCACTCCATCGCAACACCCCTTCCACCGGTGCCAATATATGATAGATGTTAAGAGAGGGAGATGACCCATGAATCCTACCACTAATTAGATATGGGTTAAAAAATAACACCAAGTTTATATATAATCTATTGAAATTGGAGGTTTTACACACTTTATAAAAATTTAAGGAACAAGGGATAAGATGGGATCCACCAATAAACTCTATTCATATATAAACAAACAACTCCAATACATGAATTTAATTCCATATATAAAGGATTAAAATTGAAAATATTATAGAAGAAATCCCAGTCATTAACCAGAAAACCCCAACTTGTCCTAATTCACTCCATGAGATAGTAATTCCCAAATTGATCACTAACCAGCTCTGGTATCCCTAGAAATAGTTTATAAAGACCTAGGGTGAGTATAAATTCATAATCTATATGATCCTAGTCAAAAACTCTTAAGAAATATATGAATGAAGCATACTAAATACCAGTGAATCAGAAATGAGACTAAATCGTTACAAAAGAAGGAAAAATTATATCCCATCCTCACTAATTCTCACTCACCATGTAATGTGTTCATTTAAGAATATCAATATCAAAACATATATACAAGAAAGACACCACAATTCCACATCCCCACTAGTTTGTCACTCTCATCCTGCAATACCAAACATCTTATTCTATAATCCATATTATAACTCAACTTTAACCTCATGCATACATATCTTTTCGCATCATATATCCCATGAAACACATCACAAGATCATTGGATCTAGGCAGTTTTCTTGGAATCCATCATAACCAATGTATCTTGAATTATACCTAAAGACAATACGACCCATGCATTTATACCCATGGGAAGATATAGCAGCCATAATTTTATATAAATAGGTGTTATTAAGTTAAGATGTTATAATACACACATATACGTATAGTACAATGGAGTTCAATCACAAACAATGTAAGGAAGCACCCTATAAATTAGGCCATTAAAACCTGGATATTCCTACACATTAGGAAATACTGAAGGGAGAGTCAAGAGAGGGAGAAGTCTGCCATTTTTTTCCTCAATATTTTGGATTTTATAGAAACCAAACCTATAACATTTTAGTGTCTATTTTACTACCAAATTGGGCAGAGAATTATATGAAATAATAATATATGATAATAATATCACCAAAAACCAAACTAATTGAAACTATCTAGACCTAGACTCAATTGTATGTATCTTTTCATGTGACCCTTGGATACCACTATTAAGCCATAGAAGACTAGATGTCACACAATCTCACAAGTAACAAGATTCAAAATAATTTACCATCCACATTTATTTATTATAAAATTGATATCAATTCATTAAACCATCATTATAAACAAGATGAGTAAGCCCAAATATCAAAATATACACCTATTCCAACAAAAACAACTCATAGAATAACCTAAAAATAGGTAAGCCCCACTCTCAACCTTTTCCATTTATCCATTCTTAAACATCATATTAGTAGAAGAGTAATAAGAAATCTCAAATCTAAACATATACCACTTATCCCAACAATTGTAAACCATACAAATCTAAAATATAATGGTTATATCATCATAGAGAAAACATAAAAATCAATAAAATTATTTTATGCATTGAATACATAAAGGGATTATAATTCCTTTATTCTTTAGAATACATGCCTTCAATCAAACAATGATAGGCTCACTCATCCCATAAATTTATATCTAGTAAATAAAATTTTCATTACCATATTTGAATAAATTAAGTAATTATATATAGGTTTCAACAATAAAAAACCTATCAACAATATCTATCGCTATACAGTACTCACCTAATAGCATGCTTCATGTAATAGTTTCATATTCAATAGGTTTCAATGAAGAATGGTTATCAATTTAAATACCACTTTCATTACCCATTTCATCATATAAATCATTATATTATTTATCCAATTTTGATAACATAAACTATTCTAAACAATAATAATAACCGCATCACGTAGATAACACACTATGTAGTAAATATCCAGAGGAGTCATCAAAAAATCATTACACTTGAGATTGTATCATCCCATCCAATTCATTATTTAATATAGTTATTATAGTTTTTTGGTTTAATACCATAATTTCACTTGGAATTAAAGAATGATAATCACACAATTTCAAATATAAAGAGATATGTAATGAATACCCTACCTCTACATGAGCGTTCAATGCTCTTCGAGCCAGATTGGAATAACAATCACCAATGTCCAATCACCTCTTCCAAAGTAACCCAACAAATATTAATAACATATTCTTATAAATAACAATGAAACAATAACCAATGAAAACCCCATGAAATCTGAATATATGAACAACTATTCCAAGTCAAGAGAAAATAAGAGAGATAAAAACCATTGAAAAAATAGAAAACTCACCTCAGATCACCAAATGATAGATCTCTAGTAGTTGAGGGATAAATTACAAAAAAGGGGTCTTGAAGTCTCTAAAAGAGGCATTCAGGTCACCTAGGGTTCAATAGAGAATGTATGAAAATAAAATAATTCAAGAGGATCCATGTATTTATATAGATTTTCATTTAACAAAACCATATCACAACCCCCTAGACCATGCCACATCCTTTAGGGTTTTAAAAAAACAATTTAAAAATAGATGTCCACATAAAATGTTACAAACCTAAACCCCTATAAAATGCATCAGAAAATATATCCTATATCTTCCTCCACATCCTACAAAATCAGGAAATGTCTCATTATAGCTAAGACACCACACTGCAGTGACCCTTTAGAAGGTTTTACTATTGGAAAACAATCCTATAACAATAGGTTTTAACAATTATTATTGGTCATAAAGCCTTTGTAATACCCTATACTAATGGTTCTATCAATCGTGGGGTCTTAAGCTGTTAATATAAGGATATATTATAGTTTCCATTGAAACTTTTGGTATTGACCGTGGCCAATTCGGAGTACCAACCTTTTACACTAGAATATTGTTATGGATGTATGCCAATGGTTCACGTAAATATTTACAGTAGATTTCCATCTTTTTCCAGAAGTATAGGAAAATATTATAGATCTATACAATAAACACTATAACCTAAAAATGAATTATTAACCATTGTACACATTCTATACAACACAAATATTATATATTTAGTATTTAACCAAATGATTATTATACCAATATTTTTCAAACAATTAATAATACTATAACATATATATATATATAATCGACCCAATCAATCAATTTTAATCATTAAACACCATCTAAATATTTTTATCTTATTATTAACTCAAAAATGTATGGGATAAGTATCTCCCTCATCACCATGACTACTTGCATCATGAAAATCCTCACCAACATTTTTATTTTCAAAATCACCATCATCACCCTGAGTTTCTCCACCTCTACCACCACTATGATTATCATTTATATCACAATGTGCATCATATAAAGAGCACATCATTGACATAAATAAACCTAAAAATACAGTAACCTATGAGGTAATTCATTGACATTAGTCTATTATAGCTTTTAGGAACTTATCAATGACCATTTTCTCTCTATAACACTCCTATATATCTATTGTTTTGACCTCATCTACTTCCTCATGGTAATTTTATAGCTCGATGATACAAGATCTTTGAGAGGTTCTCGATGTGGTCCAATACCTAGGTGGGATGATGCTCTTCCCCTGTTAACACCCCTAGTTATCCTCACATAATACTTGTCTTAAATGATTTTTTTGGACTGAAGTTATCTTCTTATTTCTCATTGAGGGACACTAGGGAACAATTTTAGACATATAAATAAGATATTTAATTATCATTTATGTGTCAAAATTTGAAATAACAATAAAATACTTACAATAATTTCTTATGTTTGTTCATTTACAAAAAATCTATCTTTTTTCCTTCTATTTAAGAAAATATATTCTTATAGAGGAACACAATCTTCAAAGATAAACGTTTCTTGATTCAAATAACATTGATTATTATACGAATACTTTATTGAATAATATGAAATTGATAAAAAATTAACTTATTCTAACCAATATTTGGACAGATCAAAACCAAAAAGAGTTATTAAATTTAAATTAAACATGAATACATTGGTCAAGGTATATTAATATTTTTGTATTACATATTTTATTTACTTAGGTTGGATTGGTTCATTAATTTAGTTTTAATTATTTTCATTCATTTGGTATTAGTTGGACTAGGTTTGAGTTAGTTCAGTTTAAAGAAAAAAAAATAGAATGATTTAAAACATTTATATCTAGATGAATTAATTATGGTTCAAATATAATCAGTTTAGTTCAATATAAGTTGTTTTAGGTTTATTTGTTTTATCTTAATTCAATTTAGTTCAATTTGATTTTATGTGGTTTTCTTTGGTTTAGTTCTTTAAGTGCTAGTTTGGTTCGAATTCATTAAATTCAATTCTATTTTGGTTGAATCAATTTCATTTAGTTCAATCCATATTATATTGGTTTTTTATAGTTTTTTATTATTTGAGTCAGTTATTTTATATATAGTTGTATCTTTTTTGGTATTATTTAGATATATTTAATTTGTTTTCTAGGACTTCTGTTGTATATGATTCAGTTTATTTAACTTTTGTTTGTTTCCCAAAGATTACATTCAACTAATTTCCGATTATTTTAGTTCTAATTAATATAATTTAAATTATTTCACTTTCATTAAATTCAAATAAATGGGGTTTCAGTTAGTTGAATTTTATTTGGGGTAGGCTAGTTTTCTCTAGAATGATTTGACATAATTGATGATTAGGTTATGAAATTTTTTTATATTATATTTAAGTGTGTATTTTTATATTAGGAAAGGGATGATTTCTTTATTTTTGGTCTGGATTTTTTCGATTTAAATTTAATAAGATCTATTTAGTTTTATTCAATATTGTTTTTATCTATTAGGTATGGTTTGGTCAAACACATTTTATGCTGGGTTTTATTAGGAAATATTGGTTAAATTTTTATTATATAAGGTTTATTTGGTTCAGCAAGGATTGATATTATTTGTCTTTTAGGGGTATTATTATAATAGGCACAAGATGGTTTAGTTGTTTATATATATTTTTATTATATTCTAGTTACTTTTATAAAATTATATATATTTATGTTCAATAAATATTTTGTTTTTTCTTCTTTTTTAGTTCCCAGTAAAACTCAATTGGTCTTTAAAAGTACCCAACGCCTCTCATGATCCAGTATTGTAGTGTGCCCCAAAGTGTGTATGTACTTCATAGAATCGTTTTTCTTTTTGTTTCTTTATAAAAAATATTAAAATAAAAAGATGAATAAAATTAATAAGAACTAAAAATTCAATCCAAATAATTAATGTTGAAGAATAAAATTGTCTTATTACTTTTAAAATAAATGATCATTTCATGGTATTATATAGATATAATTTATTGTCTATTGGTACAAAATAGTTCTCAATGCTCTATCTACACTTCCAACCAATATATATTTCATGTTTATATGATCAGAATAACTCCCCATGTTCTATAAACCATGTCACTTAAACAGCTTGACAGCCAGAAAAGTTAATTCAATACTGCGGCGAATATGTTAATTCGTATAAAAAAAATATAAAATTCAATTTAACAAATTTTATTAAACATATATAATCTCATTCATTCTGTTTGATTTCATTACTGATATATATCCATCAGACTGGTTAAAATTGAATGATATTGCAATACTTGCATAAGGTCACCATGAAAATTCTATATTATTTAGAAATTATACCTATCATTTCGATATATTTATTGTAAAATATTATTATCATTTTTTTATTGTTCCAAGATTCATGTATATGGGTTAAATAATATCATCTATTAGAAGATCCCACTAAATAATATGAAATAAAAAAGTATAATTAATTCATAATTCTTTTAAAACAAATGATGTGATATAATTTTCCAATTATAAACATAAACCTGATCAAGTATGATCATTAGTCTCTAATAGATTCATGGAATATTCTAGATTAGTAGTCTTTGAAGTGTGTGATTTTTCAAATTCATGATTAAGGTTATCTATATACTGTGGAGTAGAATCTGAAGTAGGACAATAATCAAATCCTGGATGGATAAGAGTAGGAAATAGAGGTGGTGTGGACACGGTAGGATAGATATAAAATGGACAAGGATACATAATATGATATATAAATTGTATATGGTAAGTATATAATAAATAATCTTATGAAAGTGGCATAGGTGGGAACATCCATAGAGATTCATTGAGAGGAGGATAATCTGTAGTAGATGGTATATATGTTGGCTGGCCTAGGTGTGAACGGGTATGATAGGTGCTCGGTGTAGTGCTAGTAGTACCCCTTATCAATTTTCCATGATACTAATGATGACTACTAGGATGAGTAGATAAACACTAGATAATATAAATGTCCCTAAAATAAATTTGATAAATAATAAAAAAATAGATGTAATTGAAAAGAAAAAATTTTAAATTATTATTGTCTCTAATGGATCCAAATTAGTTAGGCCTATGTCGTGTAGTCTTCAATCATTATCAAGAAATATCTTCTTTCAAATTTATTTTATATCATTCATGATATTCAAAAAAATAAATTTTAAATTTTTTAAAAATATTTTTTAAATTTTATGAATAAAAATTAAAATTCAAGAATGATATGAACAATATCATAACATCCTTATATATATCTCCAGTTTAAAATATTTTAAAGAACCTTATTTAATTTTTTTATAAAAATACTATTTTAATGATTTTTATTTAAGAAAATGTTTTAGAAATGATAATTTCATACCAAGTTATACATGTTATTTAAAAAATTTAAACATGCTTTTCTAAATTGAAATAAATATAAATAAATAAAATGTAAAAAAAAATAAATAAAACAATCACACCATTCCAAAAAAATCCAATTTAAGGTAATTGAAATAGTAATAACCTAAGAAACTCATGTCATGATGAGTTGAATTAATTATGGACTTAAGTGGTTTCTTCTATAATTTACCCACCACTACATTAAGTTCAGCATCAATTATGAAAGTTGTCAAATTTGAGTCCCAAAAAAATATTTTATTAACACCAGTGGGGTTATTAATGGTGTTAATTTCATCCACCCATATTAAAAAATATTTCCAGGGATTACATCAATAATGAAACAGTAATCTGATCAAAGATGAACTTTCACATAAAACTGTTGTTTTTTGAATTATGCCAAAATATATGATTCCTTAGTAGCAAAGAATCATGCTTTTTCAACTATTCTAAAACATATTCACTAATATATTACATGTCAAATAATTGAATCAAACAATTTTAATTTCATTATAGTGACTTGAACATGAGAGTAGTAATCCAATAATAGTATTTATTAACAACTTCATAATAAGGTACATTTTTATATTGAGGCCTACTATCTGATGCACTGGAATAATAGTTTGTTAAATAAGTCATCATAAAACCATCATGTCATCTTTTCATGTTCACTAATGGATCGTTTGGAACAAATTTTTACCCATTGATTATTAAATATTTTCATTCATGCAACACAGAATTGGGACCAAATATCAATGATCTTAATTCTAGAGAGACAGAGTCAATAGATAAACTCAATACATAAAATATTTATGAATAATACAATTAAATGAATATATTAATTTATTTTTATTAATGTAATGTTTATACCCTTTATTTCAACCAACTTAGAAACTCATTGTGCTGAAACATCTCTCTCCTTCTCAAAGAAAAAGAATGATGAACTATACTAATATTTTGTTTATATTTCCTAAATAAAGTGACTGTAAAAGTTTGTGGTATATATGAAATTATGTATTATGATATAACATATAAATATTCAAATTACTTGCATGATATAGTTATCGAACATACCATAGTTTGAAAAAAATGTGTGATGTTCCATATCTTGCCCTTCAAGGTTCAATGTAGCCAATGTGTATTACCAAAAAATTCATCCAGATTAGGGAAGAGATGGAAATGGGGGATCAATTTCCTTATAATACTAATCATTATTTCTCTTTGACTAGTTACATCATGTTATCACATCAAAAAAATACGTTAAAAAAATCCATATATTTCTGAGATAAATAACCTCCCATAATGGAACCATCAGAATGATTCTTATTCTAGAAATTAGACTTCATTATTGACATATTTATTTTAGTAGGATACACCCACAAAAAATGTATGGGCCCCCTTGAAGTTTTTTAGTTGGTAGATATACTATTATATGTAACGTGAAAGTGGAAAATGATGGAGGATAAATTTTCTTCAAACCATATAGTTTAATGGTGCATTTTCCTACATTTTTATCAAGAAATACTTGGAAAACTTTCTAGAACAAATTTCTCTATAAAAATTTCACAATAAAATAAATTTTACCCTTAAGTTGTTGGATAGTAAATAATTGATTTCAATTATAATCAATGCATGAAAAAATATGTGATATCCTTGAGTTTTTAGGTATTTTAGTTTCAAGTCTCTTATATTGAATTGTTTAGATGTGTTTTTTAAATATCCATTGAAAACATTGATATTCTTCTATACTTCCACAAATTGATTTTTCTCTGAAACATTCATCATAGAAGAAGCTTATAGAACATTAAATTTATTTTCACCAAGACACACATGATACAGTTCTGGTTAAATACCTCAATCTAGTAATTTAGACTGAGATCGTAATTCATATTTTATTTTTCCCTTAATATTTAGTAAAATTTATAGAAACATTTCAAATATATTTCTCTCAATGTTAATTCAGTCTAAACAATGGTGTAACATATTGTTTGACCAAAATTCTAACTCAAAAAATGTAAATTTTTTATAATTTTAATTAGATTCATTTTTAATATTTTTCCTATTTTTATATTACATATGACCTTTACCTAATAAAAAATTGATATCATGAAATTCATTAAGAACATCTATTTATAACATATATTTTGATGGATTTTAATGGAAATAATATTATCAAACCTCTCACGTTTCTTAATGAATAGATGATCCATTGGAAAGAATCATCGATTCCCTATGAAACTGAAATTATAGTGATATTTAAGTCTTCTAGATCATATATTCTTCATGGAAATAGGTTACAACTATTTTCCCATTTTTCACCAAATAGACATAATTATATATTAATTAAAATCATTCATATTCCACAAAAGTGAAACAACCTTCTGAAATAATTTTTTTGAAGAATAATTGAATGTGCACACACCCACATCCCAATGATACATCATATCTTTTATTAATGTTTTAAAGTAGACATCTAAATAATTTCACAGATTAGATGGTCCAAATATAAGTATATTTAAGAAAGTGAATGGGTTTTTTAGATCCATCAATAGGGAAATATTATAAACATGAATAAAAACTAGCTATGAGCTGTGACAAGTAAGAATATTACTAAAATGATTAAAACCATCATAAGACCAACTTAATATAACATTGAAAAACTCATCTAAAAAATTAGGTTTCCAATAATCAAATTTCAACCATGCTAATCCATTTACAAGATGAACCAACTCAACATTATATTTAATTATCTAAACATCATGCCATCGCTTATTTTTTTAGATTTCAGCATACATAAATACATTTTAAAGACTATGAAAAAATGAAATCTACTGCATGGTTTTATTTTGGCACATGTGATTGTGTTCCATACACTACTACAAATAAGGCCTTTAACAAAGATAAAATAATCCTTTATTAGTGTAAAAATACTAAAAATAAGAGCATGATTAAAATATATAGTCTATTATCAACAATAGAAAACCGATCACAAATAAACCATTTATCAGCACTAAAAAAATCACTGATAAAGGAATACTTTATTAACACATCTTTAAGGGATGATAAATTACACCTTTATGAGTGCTTTTAATTTTCACTAAAAAATGTACCTTTTATCGATGCTTGAAAAATAATTGATAAAGGGATCATTTATCAGTGCTACTAAAAGAGTTGACAAATTATCCCTTTATCTACGCATTTAATAGCAGATATAAATTATCCCTTTATCCATTCAATTATTAGTTTTTTTGAAGGATTCTTTTATCATTTCATTTTCAAGGAATGATAAAGCGGAAAACTGTTGTGGTGAGCTATTTAAATTATAGCACACTAAAATAGAAAAAACCTAATGAAAATTAGATTAAAAATACCTAATTTAATTGAAATAAACTTTACAACAAAAATACAACAAAAAATATTATATTATAGACATTTCCAACATTGATTTTCACAAATACATGAGTAAGTGAAAATTATCATAGACATTAAAAAACATCAATGTTCTTTTTTCTTGGGCCCCGACCTCTGATCATGATATTTTAAAAAAACACCCCAAAATCATTAAAAATTATGAACCTATATAATAAAGTAATTATTATGTTAGTAATAATATAAATAAATATATTAAACACATAGTATTAATTTTTAACTAAAAACATATACTTTGAGTCATATCAGGCAATCCGTGCATCGGATTATGTATTTGTTTATTCAAATTCATAACACCATTTATTATTATTATCAAAAGTAGGAACTAATGAATTTAATCTTAGCTAATGCAATAAAATCTCACTACAGATGTGATTCAATTAAAGAGAACTTGTTTTTTGAGAATAATTCTTTGACTATCAAACCATTTCTTGTTCATATTAAAAAATTATCTCTGTGAAAATTAACTGAATAAGTTTAAGATAAAAATGGTTAATAAATTAATTAAATAATATCAACTAAAATAATTAAAAAACTATCTAAACTCATTTTCTTAGTTTTAGCGATTCGTTGCTGATTTTAAAAGAAAATTGAACTTCAATATTGAAATCATGCACTTAGAGTCATACAAATTGTATCTTGTATTTGATTGATGTGCGGTCAATTTCTATATGCCACAAATAAATTATATATAATTTTTCTAAGTATTGAAAAAATATTATCTTGGTTTCATTATTTTTGATAGTGATGTGTGTTTAAAAATAAAATGACACCCTTATATTAAAAACACACACTTTGAGTCATATCAGATATATCATGTTTCTTATTGATGTGAGGTCAATTATTAAATATAATAAATGAATTATGGAACCTTTTACTATATTTTATATCAATATTAGCTCATTTTATTTATTTATATATTTGATGTGTGTTTTAAACTAAAATCGATCTTTTGTATGAAAATCACACACTTCAAGTCATATTGATCACATTGTGTGCCAAATTGACGTGCAGTCAATTCTTATACATGAAAAATATATTATGGGTCGTTTTCCTATATTTTTAATGTAATCTAATATAGTTTTATTTAATTTATATATTTGATGTGTGTTTTAAACTAAAATGGCACTTTTGTATTGGAAACATACACTTCGAGTCATATCAATTACATAATGTGTCGTATTTATGTTTGGTCAATTCCTACACATGAAAAATGAATTATCTATCATTTTCCTAATGATTGAAAATAATATGATATAATTTTATTTTTTTTGCCTATATGATGTCTGTTTTATACTAAATCACCAATTTTGTATTGAAAACATGCACTTAGAGTCATATAGACCACATCGTGTGTCAGATTTATGCGTGTTTTAAACTAAAATGTCTATTTTTTATTGAAATCAGACAATTAGAGTCATATTGAACACATTGGGTGTCAAATTGTTATGTGTTGAATTCACACAGTTAACAAATCAATTAACGACAATTTTCCTAATGTATGGAAACAATTCAAACTCATTTTCGTGGTTTTGGCTATGTGATGCCTTTTAAACTAAAATGCATGTTCTATATTAAAAACAGAAACATTGAGTCATATCGATGTAATCATCTGGTGGATTAGAACAATGTCAATTTCTATAAGTCACAAATGAATTATGGATCATTTACTTAAATTTTGAAAACAATATGAGAACTTGTTCTTTGTTGTGAGCATGTGACACACATTTTAGACTAAAATGACACTTTGTTATTGAAAAAACATACTTAGTGTCAAACCAGCCACATTAGGTGTCAGATTGATATTTTGTTGATTCCTATATATCAAAAATTTATTAGGGATTATCTTCCCAAATTTCGAAAGAAATTTGATCTGATTTTATTACTTTTGTCTATGTGATGGGTATTTTAAACTAAAATTATACTTTTATATTGAAAACCTACACTTTGAGTCATACTGACCACATCAGGTGTCAAATTGATTTTTGGTATATTCCTACATTTATAAAAGGAATTATGGATCATTTTAATAATGTTTAAAAATAATCTAAACTTTTTTTATTTTTTGGGATATGTGACATGAATTTTGAACTAAAATGACACTTATATTGAAAACACACACTTTTTCCATACTGAACACATCACATGTCATATTGATGTGTGGTTAATTACTACGAATCGGAAATATATTGTGGATAATTTTACTTAATTTAAAAAAAATCCAAACTCATTTAATTTGTTTTGGCTAGGTGATATACTTTTAAAAAAAATGAAACTTCTATATTGAAAACAAGCACTTCAAGTCCAACATCCCACATCGTTTATCAAAATAATGTGCAGTTAATTCTAGCCATTAAAATTTAATTATGTTTCAATATACTAATTTTTTGAAACAATATAGGATAATTTATCAATTTTGGTTATGTGATGTGCATATGAAACTAAAATGAAACTTTTATATTATAAACAATCACATCGATTCATATCGACCGCATCATATTTCAGTTTGTTGTAAGGCTAACTCCTACAGATTAGAAATGAAATATGGATCTTTTTCAAAATTTTTAAAACTATATATTATTCTTTTCTTGGTCTGTGATATTTGATGTGTTTTTTAAACTAAAATGACACTTTTATATTGAAAACATGCACTTTGAGTCATATCGACTACATCGTGTGTTGGACTACAGTGTATTCAATTACTACATGTGATAAATAAATTATGGATCATTTTTCTAAAGTTAAAAAAAAAATCAATATTTCATTCTCATTTTTTGAGATCTGACACAAATCTTAAACTAAAATAATACCTTTCAATTAAAAAACCCTTAGAATCATACCAGCCACATTCTGTATCTTATTGATGTGCTATCAATTCATACATGTTATTAATTAATTATGGTTTTTGTCCTAAACTTTGAAAACCATATGAGCCTATATTCTCATTTTTTTTACTTGATGCATACCTTAAACTAAAATGACACTCTTGTATAAAAAAATGTACTTTGAGTCTTACCAAAAAACATCAGGTGTCAGATGGATGTGTGCTCAATTCTTACACATGAAAAAAAATTATTGATTTTTTCCCAAATGTTTGAAAAAAATTAGAGCTCTTTTTTCTTAGTTTTTTCTACGTGATGCATGTTTTAAACGAAAATGAAACATTTTTATTGAAAACACACACTTCGAGATATATTGATCATATCATGTTTTATATTGATGTTAAGTCAATTGAAACAGATAAAAAATGACTAATGGATCACTATCCTAAACAATCAAAACAATAGGAAATGGTTGTCTTGGTTTTGAGCATGTGACATTTGTTTTGAACTAATGTCTAAATTTAACAAAATAAGTATCAGATAAAAATGATAATGAAATTAACTAAAAAATGAGATAAAATGATGATAAAATTATCTAAATAAGTTGTAGGAGGTCACATATTCGTGATGTATATTTATATATATATATATTCTGATACCACATATTATGTTCATTCATTTCTAAAAAAATATATTTATTCCATTATACTAATACTTGATAAATAGATAAAAACATAATATATAAGAATTATGATTCTAATTCTTCACAATCCAAATATATTTATAAGGTCATGACCCATATTAGATTAAAAACATATATTGTAATAACCTAAATTTGATAACAGAAAACAATCTGACACCATGCCCACTATGCACCCATCTCTAAACAAATTTACATCTTATTTTGTGTATGTATTTTGTTGGAAATCTTGGTTTTATTTGGAACATATAGATTAAAAATTATTTATATTTTTTTAATGAAATTGTAATTACCTTTGTAAATTACCTATTTTGGGATTCTAATATCTTGATGATATATGATATATTTTATAAATTTTCAAATATAATATCCAAAATTGTTGTTATTATTTTTATTTGGACAATATAGAAACATAGACCAAAATAATTAATTTGTTTTGATATATGTTTTTATAGTTAAAAATTTCTATATAAACCTAACTTCATTTCAATTTAAGGTAATCTCTAGGCTTATTATTTTTAGTCACCGAACCCATAACATGATTTATCCTATATTTAGTGACATCACTATCATTACAAATTTCTACTTAAAACACAAAATGAAAAATATAATTTTAATTTTATTTATAAAATATTGATTTTAGTTCATTACAGATTCACAATATAAATAATGTGTGCTCATTTTATTATAAATCCAACCATTGGATCTAGAAGAAAAATATTTGGGATATCTTCATTGATTTCAATCAACATCGAGTTCTTTCAAAAAAAATTAAAAAAACATTACTAATAAACAAATAAGAATGAATTTTATATGACTAGATTGTAATATTTTATGCCAACATTTTATGACTAAAAATAATATATCATATGTTAATTTCTTCTTAGATCCCTCTTTCACCTCATCTTTTTTATTATCAATTTCTTTCAACTCCATTGAAATTTTATCTGTATAAATAAAAAAGGGATTAATGAATCAAAACCATGATTCACATGGGTTTCCCTTTATATGGAAGTAATATAAATGCTTCTAGAGAATATGAATATTTATTAACATTAATGAACATATTATATCATTTTTTATAGAAATATTATAAAAATGTACCTTATGTATGTTTTCCAAAAATGAGACTCCCACCTATTAAAAATTGAGAAGATCATTTATACTCTCGAGACCAACCACGTCTATAATGATAGTTCAAAATATTTCTTTTTTATATCGAACATTGGACACATACCCATCTTTGAATGTTTCATCTACATGATTTAGTAATTATAATATATTTTTTAGTAGAACTAGTGGGGTTAAGGTACACTCAGAATGTATTTTTTGTTTTATCGGTCGATTCACTAAATTGTATTTATCTGACCTTCTATTTTCCAATATTTTTATCTGTTTGTAACACCATACCAAAATTTATACCTATTTTTATTAACTAATATAGGTTTTTTATTTTAAAAAATTTGTTAATGTCATACCTCATGTGTCTTTATAATTTTAGATGACCATGATATGAAAGTTACAATATCATCATTGACTATTTTAATATCTAGATCATCAAGTGGAATATGAAACACAGCACTCAACTCTTGAGATACTTCAATCCCCACTCTCATGTGATCTTTTGGGAGTTATTTTTTTTATAACCTATCTCTTGGGATATTATACACTGTACCCCTTACAATAAGGTGGTGTGTGGGTGTTGATAGATAGAAATCACTTACAACATTCCCTATATAATATTAGTAATATAAACCTATCAGATGTTTCTAAATTCACATTTAGGGTAAAAGTAATAAAAATATTGATTACCTTTGGTAAGGTATGAATTTAAGGGGAATGAATTGCCTCAAATCTAGTGAATTAATTTGTTTGTTCATTTTCTGATCATTTTCCACTACTAGTTGGCTCTGATCCTTTGGCATATATTTTTCTACCAAACTAGACCAGATAATAATATATTAAAAGGAATATATTTTCACTTGAAATCCATTAATTATTTGATATTTTTTCTGAGATTTTTATTCCCAAAATTTTTTCTATTAAAGACTCCAGAAACCTACACCTCTAACACAACCATATTTTTCTGGCCACTTCAAATATAATGAAAGTTGTTTTTTATTCCAATATATTCACTACTGATTATTATGTCTAAACCATATAGAAATTATATGAACATAAATTTGTATTTTTATTTAATACTATTATAAACCATAATGATTTAATATTATTCCATACTTACACAAGTTTCCCATACTTTTTCTTTGGTTTCATCAACTATTTCTTCCTCCTTACTTATGTAGACCTCCTTTCATAGCACATGACATTGTATGGAAGTGGATTATAATTTTCATTCATTAATATAAATATAAACAAAAGATCATATATTGTATCATATCACATAAAAAAAATATTTTAATTAAAATAAATACCATTTTATTCCCTAGTGAAGTGTACCCAATCTTTTATTTTTGATGAGGTACATTGGTTTTGATGCATGTGGTTTATTTTTATAACTCCTTTATTGCTTCATCAATTAAAATTTTAGAATCAAATTGGATAAAATAAATAATTTCAAATAATACATTATCGACTAAAATGTACCTGAAATTATTTTTCATGATAAATACTTATGAAATCATTTCTTTTTTCATGCTTTATAATGTGTCCATAAGAAATTGGTGGTTGTGGATTTAGTGTCCCCTAATCATCCCTAAGATGAAACATGGTAAGATGTTTTTAGAATCAACTATTGGATTTTACAATAGCCATTAAGACTTAATTCTTATGCAAATCATCTAAAATTTAATATCTATAGAAGGGATTATGATAATTAAACAATCATTTTATTATACATTTTTTTAGTAAAATAGAGAAAGTATATCATAAGATTACTTTAATATATTTTCAAAGGGATTCCTATATTATAGGATGGAAATGGTTCCATTAATCTATATCAATTAGAACATTTATCCTCTTTATAACCCCAACATAACTGATGAACATAGAATTGCTGGATGAAAAGGTTACCTGCTTTGATTCCAGTCAACCTCAAATTTTATACCTATACTTCTTACCTTGATAAATTTAGTCAACATTGTGATTTTGTGTCATTATTGTCTTTTCATCAACGTGGTGTTGATCCCCTAATAATTCTATAAGTTTAGAATCAACCTACTATTATTACCTAAGATTAGTAACATCATCTTGTGTAGCAGTAATTGTCAACATGAGTAGTCAAAAATTTAATTTGGATTATGTAAATACAATAGAGAACACATACTATTATAAATAGAATAATAGTATATTAAAAAAAATTACCATCTCATTGTACTATATTTTTTAATTGTTGAAATAATTTCGATCCTCTATCAAGAACACGAATCCATTATTTATGGTCACCTCAAACATAAAAAACATTTTTTACAATGTTACCACTATGAAATGGTTGTGATCTGTCAAAGAAAGGGTTATCCTCGATTGAATTTTCATTTCACCCAATATTTGTTTTACTTTCTAGTAGGAATATTGAAAATATATTGTTTTTTTATCAAATATATAAAATACCAGCAGTACTTGTGATTCCAATATTAATAGATCATACTTTTCCCCTTTCACAATAAAATTCACATTAAAGAAGACAATTTTATAAACTTTTACTACAATTTTTTTTCAGTCCATTTGAAATGGAAAATTGGTATCTATAAAGTAGTATAATACAACTTGTATATCTATTCGGTGATGCTGAAATATGAAATATTTTCATAAATTGAATTTCTATCCTTAGAACCATCTATGTGCATTACATTCACTAAAATCGTAACTCCACTATTTTTCATCAAAATTTATTCATTGTGTTCCTTTTTATAGAACTTATATCAATTAATAAAAAATCAGTGTAAGATATAACATTTTTATTTGGTCCACTGGCTAGCTATCAAATTTGTTCTGTAATTGAATTCATATTTTAAGATAACACTTTATAAATATCATCTAAGAAGTATGCTATTAATTGTTGATAATGTGTATTTGATATCAATCCTTCATCACTTGATAGAGTAAAATATCTAAGAATAGATTTATGGGATTGATCTTATAGATCATCATATTCACTATTATGTAAATTGTAAAGGTGTTATTTCTACCACTCTATGATGGTAACTATATAATACATCTATTATAAAAATAACTTCACCTGTATGGAATCTAATATGAGGAGTATTTATGAGACTAATTCTATCAACATCTTATAATTAATCGGTGTAAAATTCAATAGCTTATTCAACACTATTTTATTCTACAATACAACCTTCTTTACAACTTTGATTCATTATGAACCTTATAAAAATATTCTAATATCGTTTAATGGCGGTACATCCATCTAAAATGGACATGACAACATTGTTGAACACCTCTAACCAAGTAAAGAATTAAGTGGACCATTATATCAAAAAATGATGGTAGGAAGAACATATTGTATTCATATAATATGACTATAACCACCTTATTCATGATTTAAAACTTCATCAGGTATATAAAATTACTGAAAATGGATTTCAAAATAAAGAAGAGTCCATTTAATGTATGGCATACATGTTTGGTCAGAATATAATGTGAAGTGATGGGTATCAAATATTGAATCAAAACACAGTATTAGTGAAATTTAATTCCATATAACATTAATTTATTCATTGAAATGACAATATTTATTATTGATGAAGACCCCTTTGTAAGTTTTACACAATTAAAGAAAATAAAAATTTATTTTTTCTTATATGGATAGTGTGTAAGATACTAACGGAAGAAAAATACAACTTTTACCCCTCACTAGTGCCAAATATTCCCTTATCTGCATGTCAATCAAGTCCAATCTATCCATTATGCCATCTTTATTTTCACCAGGAACATTTAGTAACATGCCAATAACACTATTCAATACATTTTTTTCTACATGTATGAAATCAATAAAATGTGTGACATAAAAAAAATTATAGTATAAAAATTTGATGAAAATTATTCTCTTTTTCCAACCTTATTTTTTACATTTTTATTGAAAATAGTTTACCAAAAATAGTGTCAATATAATTTACTTTATCGAATAGTTGTTCTCCCATTAGTGGAGACAACATTGTACCTTATTCATTATTCCCATCAAACACTATCATCTAGGATCAGTATTTATGATGTCAAGTTAAAAATTACAAATTTCCTAAAATCATAGCCTTCAAGTAATGTTTAAACCAAACTAATGTTTTTAATTATTCACAAATATGACACTGCAACATTCCCTTAATTCCATAGCCTGATAAATTTTCATAAGTAGGAAACTGATTTATCTTCCCATACAACATGGCTCCCAATGTGAATTATTATATTCTATGAGCATCATACATTTTAAAACATGAATCCCACATCAAATTCATATATTATATCAATGGATACAAATAGACATCAATATCATAACAGAGTTATTTTTTCCATATGTAAGTAGTGAAAACATAATATATTTTCACTTCATACATAACCATGGAAGAAAGTTATAATTTATCAACATAACTGGATATATCCTATGAGTACAAATCTATACACCAAATTGATTTATTCCATATGTAGATAACACAAGACATAAGGTTGTCAGCTTATTTCCAAATTTAGTATACTCAATCAATTTATTTCCACTGAGGAGATTCTACTGGATGAAATAGTTGCCCATATTTATTTCTTGTATCTATATGAAATATCTATTATATCATAGTTTCATGACATCCATATAGTCTTATAAACCATGGAATTATAGGAATGTACCATGAAATTTTTTAATGACTTCATTTATATTTTCTTGTATCGATTTAGACCACACTTAGGGCATTTCATGAGTGATTCAAGTTCCTAGTGAAACATTACAAAATCTTTTGGTCAAGCGTGTATTTTTTTATATTTCATACACATTGTGTGTATCCTTTAGTTAGCATCATATTGTTTAAAATAAGTACATTTTCATCAGGTATCATATCATTTAGGAGACCTAGTAGTTCTGTAATGTTGGTGTCACTCCATCTGATTCCATCTTCAAAATTTTATAACTTCATTACAGTTAAAAATATAGTGTTTTTAGTATAACTTTTATACAGTGGTCTCTTAGAAAATATATTTAGCATCTAAAATAAATTTGGGGAATCATGAATTTCATATTCAAATTTCATTATCATTTATTCCATACGACCACTATGACCATTTATATTGGAATCCATATAAAATGATCCATAAACCACAGTTTCATCCCAATTAATCTGCATGATTAGTTTTTACCCATGTTTAGTCTAAAATGTATATCTATGGTCAATTTCATGACAAAGAAAATCTTCTTCAAACATTTTAGAAAAAAATTTCTCCAATAAAAACAACATAAACATGGAAAAATTATTTGTTATGGGCCAGATACATGATCTATTGAATGCTTAATGAACTCTTCAAGTCCACCCTCATACACTTTTGTCATACGATTAGTGTGTATCCATTTTTGAATCATATTTATCCTATTAGGTTTATAAAATATTCATTTTTTAAAATATATAAATAAATACACATAAGATAATAATAATAATAATAATAATAATAGGATAAAGTCATAGATAATTCTATTAATGGAAACCCAACATTTGAATGTTACCAGTTATTGTTCTTAACAATTTATCATTTTACACAAGGCTGACATGAAAATAAACAACATGGGGTAAACATATGGTAGTTAGTCCAAGATACCAATTTGATATTGATTTGGACAAAAAGTTATTTTAAATATAGAGATAAAAAAATTATTTATTATTGTATGGAATAATTCCCTTGAAAATTATTGTTCTTTCATGTCATCAAATTGTGATTTGGCATTAATGTAATTGTATAGAAATATATTTCCTCAAAACATATAAGCCATGAATTCACTGTATTTTGACACAGGGTCATGGAGATTGGAATTTCATGAAACAAATGGATGAAACTATTATTGATGTTAGAAGTGAATTTTTATTCCATATTACTCTATTTTTCAATAGATTTTTCTTGGGCATGTAATATATGAATGCCAAAAAAATATAATTGTACAATAACCCACTAATGAACCCCTATTTCAAAATTAGCAGAGTTAGAAATCTTAGATATAATTCAATTATCTAACAATATCTAAAAATTCTATTCAATATCCTTAAAACACCAAAAATACATTCCATTAATAAAAATTCCAATAAATTCAATTTGCATGGATTGAAAATCATTAAGATCCAAAACATTATAATTCCACCTCAAATATTGAAATAGAACACTATAAGTTGTCTACAACATCTAGCAGTCAAAACCTTTGTAGGTATATTCAAAATAATATTCTCATCATTAAAAAAATACATACCACATGTATAGATAGGGGTGATTATAATAAACACTATAAAATATTCCATTATATTTTAATCATGTATGTGCCTGAGATAAATGTGTTTTAAATTAGAAATTTTTATGGGTTTCAGTCAAACCATTCCTAATGATACATAATATGTCAAAATAATAATAATATTGTATACATGGACTCTATGTTGAAAACAATTATATATTTCCTAAAATACTTGTATATTCTACTTCAATTAAAATTAAAGGAATACAAAATAAAAATACATAATTCCATAAAACATAAAAATTCATAAAATATTAATATAAAAGTAATTCATTGAATATTGATAATTATATTAAATCATTAATAAAATCAAAATAAATAAATAAATAAGAAGACCCCCATTATTAATGAATCATGAAATAAACTTTCCTCTAATTTCTAAATGAAATTGAGTCTGTAATTAAACCATATTTCATTATATTTTGGTGTCCTAAAAGAGAAAACAAAATTAAATACAATACCTTAATGGTCCATAAATATTAAATAAACAATGGAATGAAATGTTTTTAAAATAATTATGGTTTTAATAAAAGTAATTAGGTTGTATAATTAGAAGAATAAAAGAATAATTGTTTTATTTTAATCCATGGGAGTAGGAGAGATACTTGAAACTTGGAGCAAATTACTATTTGTGAAAAAAATGTTGACTTATCATTTTTAGTCCTAATCTTATATGATAAGTGTGTTGTCTTTTTGTGGTCCATAGCTTGGAGCTCCATGCAATCAGTGTGAGAAATAATTATGAGTTAGTGTAAATGTACTTGCAGGTGAGGTAGAGGTTGAACCCACAATGTATTGAGGTAAGAGATATTGGGTGGAGAATTATTGAGATAGATCAAGGATAAATTAGATCGTTTTCACCCGTTGTTCAAATCATTTGGGAAAATTAAAAACAACCAATGATGCTGAAGGGGTAGTAATAGATCCGAAGTGACCACATACCATGATTTTAATATATCATTATAATTTAGAGAAAACAAAATTAGATAAACATTAAATGAAAAAAATATAAGGAAACTCAGTTATTCCAATAAAACAATTGAAAACAAATAAGAAAATAAATTTTCAGCTTCAAAATCCTTAAGACCTTTTCATTACAAATAAAAATTCCAAAACTAGAAATGATGAAACAAATTTAATTTAGAAACACTTCACAACTCATTCAAATATCTCATTAGGTAAAAATATATGTATATATAAAAATATTAATAATTTTAATATACGCAAATGAGAATTTATTCAGTAAAAATTAATTTTCCACACAACACAAAGAGACTTTTATAATTTAACTCGAGAAATAAAAAACACCAACATTTTTTTTAAACATTGCACCAAAAAATATGAATAATTTAATAAGTAATTTAAGTATCATTTTATGCTAAAAAGTAATGGTTTTGGAATCACTATACACAGATGTCACAAAATTTCATAATATATATGAAAACTATAAATATAAAATAATTAGAGAATTAAAATCATTTAAAAGTAAAAAATTTGAATAAAATAATGTTTTTTGAAGCCCTTCAAACATAAAGTATTCTGAAAAAAATCAACTAAAATGGAGTTATATTTTCAAAAAATTAATTAAAAAATTCACATGAATTGATAACTTGATATATTTTTCCCTATTACACATAAAATAATATGATTTAAACTTTTGAAACACATTTTGTAAATCATACTATATTTAAAACTAGATCCCCTTATAATAGGGTTTTGGAAATTTAGAATGAGAATTTTGAAAAAAAATCCCTTACATAAAATGGAGATTATAAAATAGAAATATTATATAAATACATTTTAATTTTTAAATGAGACTCTAACAAAAATATTTTTCATTATTACCATATGCTTCTAACTAACCCTTTATTTTCCATTTGTGAACACTCACTTGATGGTAGTTTCCAAACAAATTCACTCTCTTAATAACTCTCTCAACAACTGAAAAACATGTATTACACTGGACATAGCTGAGCACTTGGCTTGATTGGTGATTCCTTCAATTATGGTGAACATTTTCTACATTAGAGTTGATATTTTTTGAAAAATGAAAAATAAAAAATGATTAAATCATATAATATATATATTTTATTCTTTGAGTGTTAGTAGATAATAATTGTTTCAAGACCTGTCCCTCTGGGCCCGTGCTGTGACTACCCTAAGCCCACTTTCCATAGGCCTAGGGCTGGTAACTAGCACTGAAAGGCATATTCCTTAAAATGGGAAGGCTTTGCCTTTATGAATTATAAAATCACAAAAACCAAGTAGCCTGCCAGATAGAAGCATAAAGTAAAATATAATGTAAACAGGGTGAGTACAGAATGAAAAGGGGAAATAATACAACCCCAACTGGAACGTACAAGAAAAACTACAAAGTATAAGTATAACTGAGTATAACTCTTGTAAACACCCACCAACGATCCTACCTGATGGGTATGTACAACTCTCAAATGATCATCTCTGTGGATAACCTCTTCAAAGGTCCACCTCCGAGTAGTCTCCAGTCTAGGTACCCTCGTCCTCAGTCAGTGTTATCCGTCATCTACACCAGACACAACAAGGTGCTGGTGTAGCCAGTGCATGGGTGAGTATAACAATACTCTGTAGGGACCTCGAGTCCCCCAAAGGTCTCTAAAATCCACAAAGGATAAACAACAAAATTTAGAAACAACAGTCAACCCTACATTGGTATATGCTCATACATATACCTAAGTTATCAGAAAAATACACACCTCACAAAGGAGGGAAGAATACCACACAAGTAATACCACGAAGGTAGATTACCACACAGGTAAAGTACCACATAACATAACTTCAATCAGAAGAACAAGGTAATGGCAGCTCACACCAAGATTTATTCTAGGTGTAGTAATAAGTAACATCCCCAGTCACAATGTCGAATGCCTCAGTTTCTGGAGAACTCATCCTCTATTGAGTACAGAGGGCATGCCGCATCACACAGAGGTGCTTCCCACTATTCTTGGACTGCTGAGGTACTCCTCCTATTGAGTATCGTGGGTCTGTCGTGTCAAACAGAGGCACTCCCTCTCGTGGCCTGATAAGGTACTCCTCCTGTCTAGTACCTTTTGGTTGGCCCCACCACACCAGGCGGGACCCCTCCGGAGGGTCCTGCGTGCCTGCAGCCAAACAGTCCACTAACCGTTTGGGAAGACCTGGGGGCACCTCCCCCTGGGTGTCAGTTAGGGCAGACCTGCCACGAAGGACCACCATCAGAGCGGGCTGGGTCCAGCGGGCCATGCCTCAGCGGGCCGTGCCCAGTGGGTCGGGTCGGGCCGTCCCCTACATGGGCTAGGCCTGCCAAAGCCAGGCCATCCGGGCTGGACCCGGGCCCATCCTAACCTTGTTTTTCCTTTTTTTCTATAACATTATAACTGGGGGACCATTTGATGAACCGTCTATGGCACCAGAATCCTTGGATCGATATGGTCCTTTTGATATAATCCACGTGAGTTTTGGATAAGGTTGGAGTACGGCTGGTTTGGATCAGACCCCGAATCCAATCGGGCCCTCGGAGTGGAAATGCTAATAACTTACAGACAGGGTGTCTGATTGATGCGTTGTCTGTTTCATTGTGTCACTTTTTACGTGACAAACCTTTGGGTTACTTATTTGTGAGACTTTGGGATGGTTGAGGTATGACCTATGACTTGGGGAGTGGTTTTCTCAATCATGCTATATACGGAACACTACGACTGGCTATGACATGACGACTGTTGACCATTACAACTCAGAGTGACTCGATAGGCCCAGTGGGGAGCGCCTCAGTGTGGCACGATAGACCCATGGTAGGGAGAACCTATGTGTGATGTAGACGACCCATGGTACATAATAGGAGGAGTACCTCAGCAGGACATTAGGGGTAACACATCTGTGTGGCGCTACAGACCCACGATACTCGACAGGAGGAGTACCTCCGTAGTGCAAGGTTAGTGGGAAGTGCCTCTGTGTGACACGTCAGACCCACTGTACTCGATAGAGGAGGAGTTATCAAACAGCCGAGGTGTTCGACGTTGTTAATGGGTATGTTACTTGTTTCTACCCCAAGAATAAATCCTGGTGTGAGTTGTCTTTACCTTGTTCTTGTGATTGAGGTTATTCTATGTGGTACTTTCCTTTGTTTTAATATACCTTCGTGGTATTACCTGTGTGGTATTATTCCCTCTTGTGTCAGGTGGATATTTTTTTGATAACTTGGGTATATGTAAGGTCATATACCTATGTAGGGTTGACAGTTGTTTCTATGTTTTGTGGCTTATCCTTTGTGGATTTTAGAGACCTTATGGGGTCTCGGGGTCCCTACTGAGTATTGTTATACTCACCCATGCACAGGCTATGTACGCACCTTGTTGTATCTGGTGCAGATGATGGATCCTAGCCGGGTGTTTAGAGGAGTTGTACTCAGTTTTACTTGTACTTTCCAGTTTTTCTTATACATTCCCATTGGGATTTGATTCTGGCCCCTTTACTTTCGGTATGCACCCTATTTACTATATAGTTTACATTGTTCTTGTATCTGGTAGTGTGCTTGGTTTTTTTGAGTTTCTAGTTCATAAAGTCAATGCCTTCCCATTTTAGGGATTACACCGTTCGGTGCTAGTCGCCAGCCCCTAGACTATAGAAGGTGACCTTAGGGTAGTCACGGCATGGGCGCCAAGGTACAGGTTGTGAAAAATTGAAACTTTAGTGAAATGTAGTCTAATATTGAATATATTAAATATTTATAAAAATGTATTCTATCCTTAAAAAAATCCATAGGAGATAAAAACTTACACTCTGAAGAAGTGGCCAAACTCTCCGTAGAAAGAGTAGGTAGTGGAGAAGTAGATGAGAACCAATAAGAGGTAGTGCTCGAGAGATCCTAGGATGGGGTGACACTAAGAGCAAGAGGAAACCAATAGTCATGGAGTGAGTCTGAAACAAAAAAGATAAAAAAAATCTATGAACTGACCATGACCTTTGGAAGCCATATTAGGGTAAATTTAGCAATATATTGATCCATAAACATAGAACCCTCAGAGGAGGATGGATGATGCTGGGTATTTCATTAACAGAGATCCTAAACTTGGAACCATGACACCAACAAGACAACAAAAAGCTGGACTGTCACAAACTGCTAAACCTGAAAAAGAACCAATAAGAGAGATGGAGAAAAAATTAAGATACTTTATATGTGAGTACTGATTTGTCCATGAGAAGATCAAGGGGGAACAGTGGAAGAGATGAAGTTCCACAAGAGCATGAATGGTGTGGGGGAAATCGGTTGGGTTAGGGTTATTTTGAAAAGGCCAATGACGGTTTTATCAGTGCTAAATTAATAAGAGCTAATAAATATAAATTTTATTAGTGCTGATAAAGATAGATTTTATCCATGATTTTTTAGTGCTAAAAAAGATTTAGAATTATAATTATAAATAAATTTATTTGTAAATATATTTAAAAATATTTGTATATATTTATAAATATATTTATATCAATATATATATATATAATAAATATATATAAATATTAATATTAATGTATTACATATGTAATTATTTAAATATATTTATTATTATTTTATTACTATTTAAATATATGAATTTTTATATATATTTTTTTTCTGAAAAAATATTATTTATTTATTTAAAATTATAAATATATAGATTTAAAAATATAGTAAATATACATTTATAAATATATTTATAAATAAGTATTTCTGAAAATATATTTGTAATCAATTTTTTATAATTTAAATACATTTATATCATTATAAATATTTATATAACTATATATATATTTAATAAATATATAAATATAAATATAAATATAGTAAATATATTTATTATATATATATATATTATAATTTTAAAATTAAAAATATATTTATATCATTATATATATTTATATAAGTATATATATTTAATAAATAAATATAAATATAAATATAAATATAGTAAGGGGGATGCGAGTCTAGGATGAGCTATATGATAGTGACAATGAAGACTTGGGTTTATATCTATCAATGTTCTTCCTCATTTCCTTTGTTCTTCTATTTTGTCAAAAAAAACTCGACAAATGATCACCCTCAGTTCCAAGGACCGAACTGAGGAATATTGAAACCTTATCTGTTTTGAATTAAATATTGGGTGTGACCAAAGATATGAAATTGGATGTTATCAAGAGGGATTTGGAATCATTCAAGGATCCTTTCAGTGAAAGAATCCATCGTAAGTGATCTTTGGCCCACATTGATGAAAATCCATAATCATTCATTGAATGATGATAAATGGGAAAAAAAGTACATGATGGTGTGCTTGTCACCCCTAATAGTGAGACACCTTGAAAGTTTGATGACTCGGTTCATAAAATTTCGATTTACTAGGGCTTCTCAGATTAGAGGTGCATCTCTCTCGGTCAATGTTTCTTCTACTGTCTCTTTTCTTAGAAAGAGTCCATGCTTCAGGTGTGGAGAATTGGATCACTGTTATTAAAAAACATATGGTTACATATACATGAATTATCTCTAGAATTTAATGTATTAATGGAAAAGAGTGATTTCTCTTAGGTTTGGATTCGTCTTCATGGGCCCAATTAGGTCTAGAAATACCTGAGGATTCTAAATGACATTGTTACCTCAATAGGGACTCATATCCGACTGATATAAAAATTGAGCACATGTTGTTTGGGTATTTCGACAAGACAATTATGGAGATTGTTCTCAATTCCATCATAACTGAAGAGGTTACTCTTTCTAATCATACCGATGATATACATATTGATGTTGAATATGAAAAGTAAACCAATTTTTGGTGATGCATGTATAGATATTGGCCCCTTTCATGATACATGCTGGATGAATTCTTCTAATGGGTGGTGTGGGATTAAGGGACATCATGCTAGCGTATATCAGAGGAATCAAAAGGGGAAGGTTGATGCTGTCACAAATCCTCCACCTCTAGAAGATGATGCACATGAGAGGTCTAAGAAGTCCATTGGGGTTGATTTGAAGTTTCATGTGAAATTCAAGAAGACTGATTTGAAGGATATGGAGTTATTGATATATGAGTTTTCATCGGATGGAAAAAATAATAACCCAATTAAAACACGAGATTATTTTGTAGAGGTAGACAAACAAAAGGATAAGAATTGGATTGATTGATTGGTATCTTCTCAACATTCGGGTTCTCAGATAGAATCTTCTATGGAGGATTTTAATTCCCTCCCTTTCAAAGATGATGCTATTGGTAATGTGGATGAGAAAGAGCAGGACACCTCTTCAAGTGATCAAGATCAATGTGTAAGTGAGGTGCTGGCTATATCTAATCAAAATTTATGGATTGAACAGAATCTATTAAACTCTATGAGGCATAGGGTTAAGAAAAAAATTGTCTTTCTTTATAGAAAGGGATCCTAATGAAAAAACACCCACCTATCAAATAATGGAGACTCTGATATTTTCTAACATTGATTTACTTCTTTCCAAAAAAATTAGGACTCCTCCCATTTCTAATTTTATGGAGAATTAAAATTATATTGGGCTCAAAAAATCCTTTGGAAGTCATGGAGTCTATGACATTTATGGAAATGAGATACACAAGTTGGGTAGAAATGGAACTATCATGGTTAATGACAAGGGAATTGCTTCTTTGAAGCAAGACACCCATGGAGTTGTGGTTAAGAAATATTCAAGGAGTAAAGGTAACAAAAAATTAGTTAATGAAGAAGGATTCCAATTAGTCATACCCTATAAATATAAAATGCATGAGTGTCTACATCAAGTGCATTCTCAATATAAATTGATCCATATTAAAGTTGATTCTCAAGGTTGTGAGTCTCTGTAGGTTTCCCCTCTATAGGTTGATCACTTAATCAGAAGGAGCATGATGACTCTAGGATGGTGCAGTGGCTATATCCACTTTATTCATATAATATAATGAAGAAAACTTATTTCTCATTTGGCAAGGCCTTAGATGAGGAATGTTAGATAGCACAGACAAACAAATTGAATATTATACCCCTAATAGACTGGGAAAGAGTATGGCCTGTTGTAGGCCTCTATAAGGAAGCAAAACATAGTGCTTCTATCAACTTTAAATCACATTTTTAATTAATGTAACTGAAGTTTTTTGGTTTCAATGATTATGTATTAATTCAGAATATTATATCCATTATTTTGAAGGTGGACTTAGATCTGATCCAGAAATGGAATTTCTAGATTTATCTTGGAAATTTAAGATATTCACCATTGTGGAAGGATCACCTGACTCATCACCAGATGAAGAATGTGTGGCCCCCCAAATATCCAATACATAACTTTGAGGTCAATAACCTGAATAAATATGATGATATCCTAGGAATCTGGGGTCAATAATAACTTGATTTTTTTGTTTTATTTATTGTCCTTTTTGGGAAATTGTATGCATTGTTGGCTTAATTCCCTTTTACATTGCACGATTTTTATTTTATTAATAAATTTGGGATCAAGGGTTTGGTTTTTCCGAACCCATGGATGAGCTATTTGTATATATATAGTAAGTATATTCACTATTTAAAAATATTTACTATAATTTATAATTATTTAAATATATGATTAATTATTTTATAATTATATAAATACTTTTTAAATAATGTACATTTATTTATATATAATTATAAATATATAAATTTATAAATTTATTATATTTATTTATTTACAAAAATATTTTTAACATTATTTTTTAATATATAATCGTAAATCCATGAATGTTAAAAATGATTGAAATGGATAAATTAAAAATGACAATAATTTAAAAATATTTAAAATGGATAAGTTTTATTAAGTATATAAATTATTAAAAAAACAAAATATGAATTCATATTGAAATAAATATTAATTCAAATTGAAAGTATTAAGACATAGTAAATTAATATGTGTAAATAATTATTTGAAAATGATTAAATTCTAAAAAAAATTAAAAATATAAGAATAAATAAATTATATTAACTGTAATAAAATTCAAAATATTTCATTAATGTTTACCGATTAAAAAAATAATGTATTAAATATATGATCTTACTAAATTATATTCCAAAATGAGTATTAAAATTGGAACAAATTATATAAATATTATTTTTATGTGTTTCTTTTTAAGATTTCATTAATTATGTAAATATTTTTTTGTGTGAAATTAATATATATATATATATATATGTTTTATATATGTTAAATTGAACAATAAAATATATAATAAGTAGTTTCCACCAGTAAAACAATAATAATAATAATAATTAATAAATTTAAAAAATCATTACTAATTATATAGATGGCTTAAAAAATTAAAAATGAATATATATAAATATATTAAAATGGAAGGGAATACATATTAATTATAAATATAACAACCATATTAAAAGAATTAAATGCTAATGAATAATCATGAATGAATAAATATTGAAAATGGATTATACTACAAACATATTGTACAATGAAAAATGGAAAATGAATAAATTACAAAAATATTAAAAATTATAAGATTATGAACAAATAAATAATATTTGATATGAATTCGTCTAATTTTTTAAAAGTTAATAAATAGTATATATTGAATAAAAAAATAAAAATTGATTAAATTTACCAATTAGAAAAAGTATTTATATTATATATATTTTGTTAAAAAATATAATTCTGAAATGAATATTAAAAATTTAATAAATTAAAAAAAATATTATGTGTGTGAGTTGTATATAAAAATGAATTAATTACATATATGTATGTGTGAAATCAATGTGACACACAATTGATATCTATTAAATTAAAAAAATAAAACAACATTCAATTAAATGTCCATTACGAGATACAATTTGTCAATATTTTTAAATAATATTAATTTTTAACTATAAATATTTTTTCACTAAATATATGTCTTATTTAATGTAATTATACATATTTTTATATTATATAAATCATATTTTTATAAATATTATATACACAAATATATATATATGAATATATTTCTATTTTAAAAATATTAAATATATTAATTAATAATTATTTATAAAATGATCAAAAATGAATAATACATTAATATGTTTTTAATTATTACAAATTTTTAATTTTATATGTCTATATTTAATATAATTTTTTATTAACTATTTATAATATATATATATTAAATTAATTCATTTTTATTAATAATTGTTTCATTAATCATCTTTTTAATAATTATATAATTTATTCTTTTTTTAATTATGGAATTGTATTCAGTTTATATATTTAAATTTAATATATACTATAATTATAATGTATATATTTTTAGATTAAATTTATTCATTTTTATTTAAAATTATTTAATTAATAATTTTTTAATATTACTTTTAATTTACTTATTTGTAATTTTTATTTGTTTAATTATTTCATTTTATTCGTTATATATATAGATATATTTAGTATACATATTTATTAATACTTATAATTTATAAATATGTATATTAAATTTATTCATTTTTATTAATAATTATTTTATTAAAAAATAATATTTTTTTTGTGATTTACTCATTTTTAATGTATATTTAAAATTTTCAATTTATTCATTTGATATAACTATATTTAATATATATTATTTATTAATATTTATAATATATATATATATATATATTAAATGTATTAAATATTTGTTTAATTTAAAAAAATTTAATTTATTCATTTTTTGTTTTTATTTGTTTCCTTATTTCAATTTCTTAATATTTCTAATACTTGTTTTTTAATGTATTGTCTTCACAGTATACATAAAATAGGAACCATGGCCATAGAAAGGTGGGTCGGGCCGTGTATAGGCCTTGATGGTCGCAGGTGGGCTGGGTCATGTAAGACCCAAACGTGTGTATAGGCGTGGGTGCCCATGGGAAACATAGGGCATGCCAAGGATCGGGTGACCCTGTGCATATAGGATGGGCCTATTTAGGTGTGTGTGGAGAGTGCATGTAAGATCCCATCCCTGTGATAGGCTTTATAGATTAAGATGCAGCAGAATCATATATAAAGAAGCAGTCAAAGATCTATTATTTTGATATGGGACATGCACATGTGATCAAAACTTCTATTGGTGCTAGAAAGTCCACTAATAAAGGTTACCCTTTTTCCATGATATAAATAAATTGGTGAAAAGGGTACCCTTTATCAGTTCTAAAAAAATCACAGATAAAACTAGTCCTTTAGCAGTACCAAAAAAAGTGTTGATAATGGGTACCCTATATCTGTACATTTTTAGCAGTGAAAAAAGGTACCCTTTATGAGAACTTTTTTTATTTCGGATAAAAGAAACCTTTATCAATTATTTTATCAAGTTCAAAGGAAGGCTAACATGTTATATTATGCATTTCGTAGTAGTTATCTCTATATGGATTTCATCGAGAAATATGATATTCTTTAAAGTTAGGTATGTTATTTCTCTCAGAATAAGATGCAATATTTTTGGAAATCATGATTTTTATTTATATAAAATCGTTCCAACTCTGTAAAATATCTTGAAAAATAATTATTTTAGGGAATATCTATATCATTATAAGTAGGACCTTAAAATAGGTAAAAATATAGTCGACGGTGGTATTATAAATTTCATACATGGTTTTTCCATAACATATCCACTTTAAAAATTACTATTTTATTATTTTATTATATTCCCTATAGGAGTCCTAGCATCATCAATTAATTTTTTTACACCATCAACATCATTATTTTTAGTGTTTCCCTAATGTGTATTGATAAAATTATCTTCTTTCATTGCAACACTATCTTTTTCTTAATGATGTTATAATGAAAACTGATGGAATATTAAATTCTCTCTACCAATCCATTCATTTAATTCGTGAATAATAGATTATTGTCTCATCTCTCAATTGTGGTAAAAAACATAATAGTCTTTTTTAGATTCAAACTTTTATTAAATGGTAGCTAAATTATTCCTTATACAACGAGGGTCGTAAAACACAATTACAACATGGAAAATGTATAAGAACTTGATCTAAATAAAGGTAAAATAAAAAATCTAAACACAATCCAAATTATTTTGAAACATGTTTGATATCCAATCAGTATAATAAATCCAACTTATATCCATTACATTACATGGAAAAAAATAATACTAATTTCAAAATAGTATAAAATAATTACAAAATTCATTACAACTAATTTTTATATTAAGGTCATGAGAAAAAAAATAGTATCTATTCAAAAAAGGAATCACATAAATGACATAATTTATTACCGATACACACAAGTAACTATAGAAAAAAGTTTAAGACGTGGAATGGGAAACATCTATTACATAATCCAATTAAATACATATGTATTTATAAAACAATTTTTTTTATGAAACTTCCTTTCTTTGAGTATGACACAAATCCAAATAAATACTTATGTATTTATCATTGAAAAATTTACTCAGTAATAACAACCATGTATCACCAAAAAAACTATTATCCTTTATACAAATGTTTTATCAAGGAAACATTCATAACATCATCAGGACATGATTTAGTATCTTATATTTTCAGATCATTTCCAACAAGATAATCCAAATACCAATTTTAATATGAAAGTAATCAACCCATACTAGTAGGTATCCAATAAAAAGAATAAGTTATGACATATTATATAATCAATTAATACTATTAATGACCCAAATAAATTATAAGTTATTGAATAGATAATAAATATTACATATTATTAGATTGAAATTAATTATGAGAACATTTTAATCACCCAATTATGAAATTAATCAATTAAATAAATAATTTCACAACCCCATGATACATTAAGAAAATAAAAAAATTACTATAATATTTAATTTCATAATCACTTAATATATATTACACAAAAAAATTATATTTTATTTATGTAAAAGTAGAAAAAAATTAAATTAAATAAATTTATTTATCTGCTACAATCACATTTATTATGATATATAATAACAAATATAATCTTCATAAATTTTTTTAAGAATCATAATTAATTGTAACCTGAAAGGATCATTGATAGGTTTTGATACATATATAAAGATTAAAAGATTCTCAATAGAAGGGATGAAGGATTTGGAGCTCACTAATTTAATTTTTAAGAAGAACGAAATTAAAAAAACCAATCAATTAGGGAAGATATCTAGGGAATATGATAGGGGAGTCGACCAATCAGGTTAGAGGGGATTAGGGATCATGGGAGTGTAGGGGAATAGGGCAGGCTATGAATGTTATGTTAAGACCCTATGCCAACAATTTTTAAAAAATGGTTGCTTTAGGTTTCTCTATACCAAATAATTGTAAAAAATGTCGGTGTAGGATGATGTAATTCACTCAATAAAAACAGTTCTATAAAACTATTTTTATATAGGCTTTGTAATTCCATGAAATTCTAGTAGTATAGATTGAATAAAACCCAACATATGAGGATATTAAGGGAAACTACTCCTCATGAGGTAGAGATAAGGAACCCCACCCCCATGACATATGATGAAACCTACCCTCACACCACAGCTACCCCCCAAAAACAATATAACCACCAATATATACCATCTCAAGTCTCCATTCCCTAAGGATTGTGCTATGTTTTAAAGACCACCACCAAATCAAACTATGTTGTAAGACAAAGAACCACACTGCTAGAGGCCATTTCCAGTTTTCACCACACCACATTATCAATTATAACATCACAATAACCTTTCTCTAGATATATATTTAGATAAAACCCACTAAAAAACTTCTTTGATCACCCCAAACACCTCTAATTTCACAACACAAAGGGCTCAAGGAAAAATGGGCCTTTTAAATTTACAATTTTCTCGAGTGTCTGAGCTTACAGTATTCAACATTTGGAAAGGGATGATGTTTTCATTTTTTATACACTATAAACTACCATTGACATCATTAATCAGATTCATATTTTTATCATGTATTGGGATGTTTTTTCTTAAATTGTAATATTTATTTTTGGGTGAATATTCATGGGTTATACCATACCTTAAAAGGTACACATTTCAATTATGATAACCTTTATAAAAATTAGGACAAACGTTCTTCTTAAACTGGTAAAAGGAAAAATTTTATGTACCTATAATTTAAAAGGAATACAGGGTTTGGGATTAACCTTGAATGTATGGGTTGAGTCTTCTCTCTTTAAAAGGTTATTTTTTAAACCCCCAAAAGAGAATGGATTATATTTTTCACCTCCATGTTGAAAATGTTGAGAATATAGAGATATTTCACTCTACTTTAAAAGTGGAATATGTATTATCCAAGGTATTTGGATATGTTCAAAATCCTCTCCCTTTTTGACGTTTTGGGAATTTGTGGGTATAGAAATTTATCTTTTGATCTTCAGAACTAAATTTTCAGTTTTCTATCAACCCAATATATTTTTTTCGGATGGGTTTAGAGGTTTAGTTAAATACTTGAGTTTTTGGAAGGTTTTAGGGTACATCAGAGGCCCAATGGCCTAGTTTTGGGAGTTTTATGCTGACGAACATAGTTTGGGTTAAACTGCGCGACTTCTCTAAAGAAACTGTGTGGGTTGGGGCACATGAACATTTTTGGAAGTCTATAGTTTTTTAAAAGAGTTTCCACCAAGTTTATAAATCCACGGTCAAGCCACACTGGTAGTTCCATTTAAGATGCAGTGTCACACTACAATATGCACGTTCTATGGACGGTTTTAAGAACTATGTGACCCAATCATGTATGTTATGGGTTTAAAGTAGCAGGTGTCATACAGTTGCTGTACAGTTTGAAAAATCGTGAAATCTGACCATGCATCTCTTTAAAGGTGTGAAATAACCCAAATATACATCCCTTTATTTTATTTGTCTCCTCCTCTATTACTCCCATGCATGGTCTATCTCCTAGAAGTATGTGGGGTGCTCCACATCCCCTACTAGGGTGTGAGATAGCTCCCATGTTCGATCCTTATTCATTGATCCATTGGTTGTGTTGAATCCATATTGGTAAGGCTCTACTCATCTATTCATATATTTATTTTTTCCCTCACCTCATGGACCAGCAAAGCTATGTGAGTCGTTTTTCCTTATTTTTTGGGAGTTCTATGTAATCATCATTTTCTTCCAAACTGGTTATTGTTCGTGATTGGAATTATTATGCTGCTATATATACGAGTCCAAGGTAGGTGGTGCATAATTTTCTTTGATATTTTTCGATTGATTTGGAGGGGGTATTTTAGTGAATCGAGGTGTTAAATGAGTGGAACCCCATAATATAATTTGTTTATTTTAATTAATTAATTTTACCTTATGGGATGTCATTGGGAATGCCCAGACCTAGTGTAATTGTGTGAGTTCATGTTAGAGGTCGTAGACCACTAGAGAGGTTAGGCCATGTGTGTTTGTTTAATTAAATTGAATTTATTATTTAAAGTGATTTGAATTATATATATATATATATGAATTTCTTGTGATGAACTAATGAGTTTCATTAGAATGTAATGGGCTCAACCTGAGGTTGAGATGGTAGTGGCCATCTGGATTTGAGGCCATGTGATTGTCAAGATAATCTTGGACTAGATTACTCGGGTGATGTGACCATTTGTTGGGTGGAATGGTCATCAGTTAAGGTGGATATTCCAATATATTATGAGATAGGCTCATGTTATATTGGATGTCACAACCATTGTATTTGAGTGATATGTTCACAGGGGAATAAATTATTAGAGTTGAGGTGTCCTATGTACTATTTTGGTGATTTTCGCTCATCCATGATTGGCTAAATCACCATTTGGAGTTGTGAACATGCGGGTTGACTCTGTAATGGTTTAGTTTTGACCAATCAAAATTTTTCTGGGGTTTCTTCCTATATAAAGGCACAAGGAAGGTGTGGGGCCTTCATTTTTTAGTATTGAGGTTGTCAGTTGGGGGTTAAGGCCTGCCTTGCTTGAGTCCATTGGGAAATGATCATTTCTGAGGATAAACATCATCATTCATCGAGACGTCATTATTTTAGTGGATGATGATTTTACATTGGGGGCAGACATCATTATATCTAGGGACATCAGGTTTTCTGTCGATGTGTGCCTTCGAACAGGGGGTCCAAGGGACCAGGTATGTATTGATTTGGGTATTCCTTCAGGACATTAGTGAAATGTTTTTGTATGAGGTTCCAGGCGACATTGGAGGTGGAATATGAGGGTTCACATAAGGATTTTGACATTAGGGGATGCCTTGGGCTATGAGATAAGGATTCTTTCCACTATGATATTCCAGCATTGGCCGAGGTTGGTGACAACTTCCTGGTGGCTTTTGAGCACCAGTGAAGTGTGTGTTTATTTATATTCATGTGCTTCGATTTTAATTATCCAAAATTCATATTTAAATTCATAAATTAAAAATTAAATACCATGAAATAAGAAGTAATAAGAAAAGACCCCCTTGATTTACTGCCCCTAACTCTGCTTCGCCTCCTTTCCGTATTCCACCTCTAAAAGTCTCTCAAGGAAGTATCTAGATCAATATTTAAATCTAAAAAAACCCCAATATCTCAATACCTTTTTTATGTATCTTCTATTTTTATTGAAAACACTCAAGTAACTCCATTTCATGCTCACAGGTCCCAAATTAAAAACCCTTTCACTTACTTCCTTTTGGATTCATTCTCTATACATCTTCGACCTTTAATGACATGAGCACCACAATTCCAAATAAAATTACTCATCACAGGTGGTCTGGTTTCCACAATAGTAATATAAATTTCATAAACATACGTGAAAAATTATCCTAGGTCTCTGGAAGACTTGGGAATCATGCATAATTTCCATTTGCTGCCTTCAAATTATTACACATAAATTTAAACTACCAAATGATCTAGTGTCGACCTGAAATTGAATTATTCATTATAGAGAAAGAATCATCTTTATTGAATGAGATAATCCTTTTTTAGTTTCAATACCATAAATTTAAAACCAAATTCTTGTGGGAATTAAGTTAGTAATTAAATGGTATATAAAACATTCCTTTCCAATATAAGTATTGGGGAAGATCAAGGACTTTGTAAAAGATTGAATGATCCCTTCATGCTTCCAGTATCGGCCTTGAATTCCACTGATAATCTTGATAAAATAATCATCCATAAAAATTGATTCCAGTCTTGGTGTGGTGAAACTAATCTTTAAAGGAAAAAATATTTATTCTCAAATAGGCTCACAGAGTTCAGCTTCTTCATTCTTCAACAATACGTGGTCGAGCTCAAGTGATCCCAAAAATTCAAGAAACTTGTTATTTGGTTTTCACCAGATTGAAATCATGATTTTATGATTTGAATTAATTAATATTATCTAATACATGACCAAAAATAAAACAAAAATACTTCAAACAAAAATCTTCAATGATGTCATATGCATGATTCAGTAGTTGTGGATCAGATTTGATTCACTAGATTTCATCAACGAGGGTTGTCCTCCTCAAACAGCTCAAGACGAAACTCAAATAGATCTGGTGGTATTCATGAAGGCCAAGTTCAAAGTCATATTCCTTATCTAGTTACCAATAAAGGTGAATCTTTTTCGATGAATAGGAGAACTTGATTTTTGTGGTGTCGTGGTTCTCTCTCTCTCTGACAGTGGTGATTCCTTAGTGTTTATCGGTGTTCAGTCAGTGTGGATTCTATCGAACGGTCGATCTAAAAAACATCACCATCTTCTTTAAATAATTCGGTATATGGAATCATCCTTGAAATCTATATATATGGTGTTTGAGACCTCCCATTGTGGTGAGTTTGTCTCAGTTATAGTGACTCTCTAGTAGCGTACCCTACGGAGACTCATTGTCACTCCCTACGAAGGTCCCTTTAGGGTGCATAGATTATTTTTATTTTATTTTCCAATTAGGGGTTTTGTTCTAGATCTAGATCATAGTTTTGAAGTTAGAATGGATGGAAGGAAGTGGACCTTGAGGTTATTTACATAGTAGTTGTTACCTACTATGTTTTTTTTGTTTCAGCATGTTATGTATATGTATATACTATTATCATCCATTAGAGATACCTTTACTGCTTATTGTACTATATTACTAGTATTTAATACATGATATGTTTTATATTATATAAATGGTATTCTTATTTCTCTATTAATTTCAACTAATTTTGTTTATTTCTTCCTCTATTGTATATTATTTATTGTGGTTCTACTATTGGTGGGCCTAGTTTGAGTCCGTTGAGTCTTTCCTTCCACTGCATGTTATATATATTTTCATGAACCATTATTATATAATAACCTAAGTGTATAGTCTCCCAAATATAGCTCTTTCAGACCCTCACTTCTTTTCATTAGCCTTTGGAATAAAGGGAGGTGCACCTAAGGCCTATTAGCAATCTGGCCCAGAGCGTTGTTCAGGTGGATAATCAGGTAGGGGTGATACAAGTTGTATCAGAGGAGTTATTGGCTGGATATTAGTAGTGGAATTAAGATTAATAATAATGATTCTAAATGGTTTTATTTTCTACTGTTCTTACTATTTGGGTTATGGTAGACTGGTGGTTAAGATTTCATCAGAACTGGGTTTATAACCCTTGTTTGGGTTCCTGCATCCCCAAGAACGAGTGAAAAAACAAGTTTCTAGGGGTGGTAATTTTTCTTCTATTTTTCTCATTTTATATATTATTTTATTTCCCACATTATTGGAATACTTGGAAGGTTAGTTTTTACCTGTTTTGATATGTGTTCCTTGGCCCCGTATGGCAAGGAAAGAGATATTTAACCCTTCACCCGGTAAGCCAAGTTGTGTTTATTATGAAATCTTTTTATTCTGTTTAAGGACTTGATATTATATTTTATTTATTTATATATTTATGTGTCATGATATAATTTCTTGTGATATGTGATATGGACCTAGCTATAATAAGTGAAGACAGTTGATATGACATGGGTTGATGATGATCACTAGGTTGGTCATTTTCATCATTGGTTTATGGGGATATGGTTCATCAAGATGGGAATGGACCATAGTATAATTGATACTATGATCTTATATGGTTGGGTAAAGGGGTGAGTCTAGGATTATGTGTGGAATATTTTCTAGGGGGAGGGTAGGGGTAGGGAGTTGATGCTTCCTGTTACTATTTTAACTTACTATGATAAATATATATACAAGTAATCTAAGATGTATGACCGTGTAATGGTATTCATCAGCTTTCAACCTAGAAATATTTGATGGAGTGTTAGGCTGGTAATGATAGGTTGATGCTAAATCATGATCATGTTGATACCCCTGAGGGTTATACTGAGCAGGTACAGGTTTAGGTTTAGGTACAGGACCTTGTGCAGGTGAGGTAGATTCCATATATGATTTCATTTGTGAAGTTTCTTGTTGATAAACTCATAGATATCCTAGTATGTGAGATCTAGTGTATCGATAGGGTTTCTCCCGTAAAAAATCATTCTATGGTGTATCTTACTTGGGAGTTCTAGTCACAACACCTACTGCTTTTCTAGGGTGAGGGTGATCCCTCGGTACTTATGAATTGGATCATGTCCTTGAAGATAATTTTTGAGTAGCTAGAGACACCTCCATGGAGGAGGGTAAAGCTGGATAGCTATATGCTCAGAGGATCAACAAAGCACTTGGGGGATGTGTAAATGTAGGTAGGTATTCATAATGGACTAGCCTATAAAAACATTGAGTCCAGGTTCTTCGAGCATTTATTTGTCGAGATGTTAATTGTGGAGAGAGTTTGGGAGTTGTTTGTAATTAAATAAGGTGACACTTTTTTCATGGGATATTTAGTGAAGTTCATAAATGTGTATCAATTTACACCCGGTATGGTCATAAACGGTACCTCAAGGATGATCCATTTCAAGGATTGTTTATGACATTCCATTTGGGTGTAGGTGAACATCTTCAGGTTGGCCTCATTCTAAAAGGTGGTGAACCATACACTCACAATCGAGGGAAATTGAAGGACTGGTCCAACTCATGTAGGGTGATAGATTCAAGATATTTCATTGGTGATTGTTTAAATTGTAGAAAGTGAGGCCGAGATGAGTTTTGGTAGGGTAGTCATGCCAAGGACTTATCCAAGCCACCTTGAAGTGGGTTATCAGTGGTATGCTTTTAGTGTGGGAAGCCAGGGCATGTACGGACATAGTGCGAGTAGCCTCCAAAGCAGATCGGGGCATGTTGGTAGGTTAGGAATCTTGAATGTTCAGCAATAATTCTTCTAGAACAGTTGAAATTCGGATACTAAGATAGACTCAGGGTTCTAAGATCAAACTCGGAGTGGTACCATGTGGTAATATCAAAGTATCAGTTGCATCTGGGTCTCAAAGAAGAGACATCGTGACCCATCATTAGGTTCAGTGGGTAGTGGATGGTTTAGCACTGCAGGTGGGACATTCTTCTGGTATTTTGGATTTAGGATAGGTGCATGTCATAGAGTTTCTAGGTGACGTGTAGGATATTGAGTTGATGATGGTCAGAGGTACTCTATGGGAATATCCATGTTTTTTTTGTTTCATTTTGGCATGGAATTTTAGAGTAATGTTTATTTTGATTAAACAAGGTGTAAAAGATATATGTATGGACTAAACACACAATTTTAGTAGTTTGGAATCATATCTCATGCTTTATATATATATATATGAGGTTCATGACAGCATGAATTATATGTGAGAAACATTGGATGCATGAATTTTGAGGGGCTCTAGCATCAGTGCATCGAGAATATGCAGGTTTCTCGAGGTTCGTTGGATTCTAGGAATTGATATGATGTGTTACATGATTTAAGTTTGAGTAACATGGAATTATTTGAGAATCCTATGAGATGCAGGACCTCATTGGGGCCACGTGTGACATGGGTATGAGGTGGGAACCGATGCAGTGTTTGATTTTGATGAGTGTTTGGAATGACACATGATCACTTGATGAAGTGAAGAAGTGATGATGCGTCAAGAGAGGAATTTTGAGTCAAGGAATATTCAATTTAACATTTTTTTATTTGAGTTTTGGGTTCAATTGTGCCTGAGGTAGGTCACTCTTATGATGGGGATCCCCCATAGAGGTTGTTTACTTGTTCCCTTCAAACTGGGGTAGTCCGGGTTATTTTTAAATGGGATGTGTATGTTTGTTACCATCTAGGTTTTACGATTTATATCTTGGGTATGGTCTATGTTAAGGTGGGGAGATTTTAACATCCCATGTTTTTTGGATCGGGTCGAAATCCTCTCCCTTTTTGAGTTTTTTGGAATTGTTGGGTATGCCAATTTATTTTTCAAGCTTCAATAGTAAATTCTGTGTTTTCTTTCAACCCAATTTTATGTTTTTGGATTATTTTAGAGGTATAGTGAATGAATCGGATGATTTTAAGGTTTTTGCGTGTGTTAGAGGCCTGAAGGACTTATTTTTAGAGTTATAGGCTAAGGTGCAAGGTTTGGGGTAAACCATGCAGTGACTCTAAGAAAACTGTGAAGCCCAATTTTGTATTTATAAATGATTTAGAAAACCATGAAATTTTGGGAGCATGAATATGTGTGGAAGTATATATTTATTGAAGAGGGATTGACATGGTTTTTTCATGATTTGGGAAACTGTGCATAAGATGCATGGGTAGTGGAATTTAGGAAGTGCATTCGCATTGTTGCACTCATGGTATGTTCCCGGTTTGGAAAACAATGTGAGAAAACCATGAATGTTCTGGGTTTAAAGAAGAAGGTTACACACAATTCCCTCATTAAAGATCTCATCATCCATGCTTCAATTTCATTTTTCCATCACCTTACAGACCTCTTAATCCATGCGATTCCTTTTCCCTATTTTTAGGGCATTCAATCGAAACACAATTTTTTCAAAATGGTCTGGGTTAGGGATTGTCATTAAAAAATACTATGTCTATATATCCAATGTAGGTGGTGCATAATTTTATTTTAGATTTCATGAGTGTTTGGGGGGCTTTTAATATGCCAAGGTTTTGACCGACAGACACCTTGTGATTTAATTAGTTTCTTTTAATTAATTAATTGGACCTTATGGGAAGTTTTTGGGCATGCCCAAACCACATGTAATAATATGAGCTTGTGTTAGAGTCTTTATAACACTTAGGTGGTTAGGTTGAGTGTATTTTCTTTATTTATATTTAATTGATTATTTAATGTGAATTGAATTATATATATATTTATATACATAGATTTATTGGGATTAACTGCTAAGTTTCATTAGAACTTGATGGAATCAACCTGAGGTTGAGATGGCGGTGGTCAATTGGATTTGAGGCGATGTGATCATTAGGATGGGCATGGACCAGATTACTTGTGTTATGTGATAACCGGTTGGGAGACATGGTCATAGGTTGAGGTGGCAGGGCCATTAGGTTACGAGAGAGGATCGTGTGTTATTAGATGAAATGACCATCAGATTTGGGCAACATGGTCACAAGGGCACGAGGTGCTATATTTGATGTGTCTTAGGTACTATTTTGGTGATTTCTACTAACCCAAGGTTGGATAGTGCACCATTTTGAGTCATGTGAACATAAGATGACTCGATGATGAGGTGGTTTTGACCACTCATGTGCGTAGAGGACCCCAGTAGTGCGGCTTAGGTAATTATGTGTGTGTAATTTCTATAGAAAGACATGGAGAGGGTAAGGAGCCTTCAATGTCAGCGTTGGGGCTACCGGTTGGCGGATGAGGCCTATATTTATCAAGGGCATTTGTTCATTATCATTTTGGTGGATGGACATTCCTATTCCTCAAAACATCAGGATTTGATGTTAAGATAATTTTACTTTGAGGATATAAATCATTATACCTTCAGATTTTGGGCTTCATGTTGACATGTGATTTCGAGAAGGGGGTCCAAAGGGATAGGTATGTATTGATTTGGGAATGCCTTTAAGAATTTGGTGACATGTTTTTGGAATAAGGTTCTGAGTGACTTGGGAGAGGGAACCTAAGGTTTCACCTAGGGATTTTGACATCAAGGGATGCCTTGCGCCATGGACAAAATATCCTCTCTGCTATGGTATTCTAGAATTTTCTGAGGTAGGTGATAACTTCCTAGTGGCTTTTGTGCTCCTGTAAAGTGTGTGTCTATTTATATGCATGTGCTCCCATTTTATATTTTTATTTTTTCACACCTATTTAATCTCAAATGTAAGGTATGCATACATGGGTCGTAACCTACTGAGACTCATTCTCACACCCTATATGGGCCCTTTGGGATGCATGTAGACCTTTTGATTTTACATTTAGGTAAGTGTTCGAACTCAAGATCCCCCCTACACTCAGCTGGTGTTGTGAGGGTTGGATGGGGTTTGCAGTGTGGTCGTGGGGTTGAGTCTTTGGGCCAATGGGTTTATCACCATTTTCTTTTAGCATATGTGAGATAGTGTTGGTAGTTATACCAAATAAGAAGAAGTGTTCAAGATCAAGAGTTGGATCATAGTAGTCAAGTTAGCATGGATGGAAGGAAATGGACCTTGCATTTCTTTCCTTAACTACAGTTAGCTTTTGAGTTCTTTTTTTATCATGTTATGTATATTTATATATTTTGGTCAGCCATTGGATACCTATTTACTACTTATTGTACAGTATGACCTATATTTGATGCATGATCTATTTTGGATACTATAAATGGTATGCTGATGTGTCTATTAATCTTTGCTAATTTTTTTTGTTACTTATGCTATTGTATATTATTGATTGTGATTCCTACATTGGAGAGTCTGGTTCAATTGTTTTTAGTATTTATTTCCTCTACATGTTATATATTTATTCTCACACCTTTATTATATCATCTCGTAAGGGTATATTCTCAACCTATTTCTCCTTCACATTTTTTCTTCTAGTCGACATCCTTTGGCGTACATGGAGGTGGGACTAAGGCCTAATATTAATCTGATAGAGAAAACTGTTTGGGTGGAAAATTGGGCCGGGGTGCTACAATATATATTTAATAGATGTCGATGATCCTGAGTTTTGAGTGTTAAGAGTAAACATTTTGTAATTTATATCTTAACTACTATAAAATTCATCTACTCTATCCCATTTATTATTCTTCTTACACTCTTCACAGTCATTACACTTATTTTATTAGATTGAATTGTTTAATCTAACTATCCACCATATTCTTCATTACCATTTAATTGAATATGAATTTTTTATTATGGAAAATATACCCCCATCTTGTATTTTCAATCCCTCTATCTGGGACAAAAAAAATCTCAAACATCGAATGTTATATCACACCCATGGTTTATATATCATAAAATAAGATAGATAATAGGGCCTTTCACACCTTATTATATAAATTATATCTTAAAATACAATATACATGATGTTTTTATTTTTTTAATTTTCAATTATAAATTGAATTATAGAATTCATAATTTGTTTTTAAATTATAAAAAAATGTATTTTGGGATATTTATTTAATTTAAAAATTGCAATGGATTAGTAAATTATAAATCATTTATAATTGATTAATTAAATTTTTATAAATCATTTATTAAAAAATATTTGAAAAATATTAATTATTATTATTAAATACCATTTTGAATTTATGTAGGATGAATTATAATATGGATATAAAATGTTTATAAAGGAATTAAAATTATTATTTATAGTGTTTATATATTAAAAAACATGGCATATTATAAAAGAGTTGGTATTTAAAATTATGAATTTTGAATTATTCATAATATTAAATTTAAAATGTTTAATTTTAAATTTTTATTATTTGAGAAAATTATTTGAACCATATCAAAAGGGGGTTTTATATTTAATATGATCAAGTTTTAAATAATAAATATGTGATATTTTGGATTTTTATAGTATATATTTGTATATTTCACATATAGAATGTTAATTTTTCAAATATCTTATATCTAATAAATCCTATGTAATGAATAAATGTGAATATGAAAGAGTTCATGTTAGAAATAAATAGTGTTTATATTTATTTAATGATGGATTTTTCAAAATTAATGGATAGATTATAATGTTTTTATGATTTCATGTCATGTAAATTATTCATAAAATTGATTTTCTCAATTAAAATATTTCAATTGTTCATTTATTTAGATTTTTTTTTAGAATTATTCATTAATATAATTGTTATATTATGAAAGGATGTAAACATTAGTTTAAATTTTTAAAACACTTATATAAATATCCATTATTCATTAATATAATTGTTACATGAATATATTATAACTGATGTGAAAGAGAGGTGAATATTAAATTTTCATGTTGGTTATATTGTAATCGATGTAATAAAACTTTTAAAAATTTGTGAATCAAGTGAGGGTTCATTACATGGTCTTTCATTATCATGTTGTAGGTCTCATTTCTCTCTCCCCAAGACCTAAATCTTTGGTTTCTTTGTTCAAGTTTTCCAATATCACAGTATGATGTTAATCAAGCAATAGGTTTTGTTGGCCTCATGGTATGAATTGAAGATAGATATGAAGATATACTCAAACATTTTCATTCTCTCTTTTCGGTCAATATTTAGGCTGGAGTCTGTAACTAAAAATTATTTGATCTGGTGTTCTTCATTCTCACATTATTATCTGCATACATTCGAGATTTTTCAGCATGATTATTACACATTAGATTATAGATATTATCGTCTCCAACTAGTGGACCTAATGGTCTTAATATCTTTTATAATATGTTAATTAGTTGTTCCTAATTTTATTTCTAGTATGAATTAGTTGTTCTCTTTCAATATATTTTTAATTGTTGTAATCACTTTTAAATTATTTTATAGAATATGAAATGATAAGGATAATTATTCAAGAGATAATATAGGTGGATATAGCGTATTTGTACATTGTCATTAATTGAGTGGGGTTTTAAATTTATTAGGTGTAGATATCACATTTGTTTCATTTCAGTTCTGAAAACTTTGGCGCATGGGAAAGTTGAAAAATTACTTTTCATGTAATTTCACGTCATGATATGGTTTTATTAATGGGTTTTCTAATAAATGTTTTATTTATGAGATGGTACGTGTGTATTGTAGAATATAATGAGTGTTATTGTTAAAAACTAGGTAGGAGTTTAAAATTGGTAATTATTAGTGAAAAGTATTTATAATGGTACTTTAGGGAATTGAAAAAGCGTTGAATGGGTCATGGGTCTACTTTTTAAAGTATTATTCAATTTATGATTAGATTATATTGTTAATTATAATATAGAATATATTTTTTATAAATAAAAAATATGAATCAGTTGTTCCCATTCTATATATTGTATTTTTGGATATTGTTCTATGGATATCATTGTACATATTTGTTATTAATTTAATAAGCTTATATTCATTTGTTTTTACTTGAGACATTTTTCAAATGAATCTATTTTGAAATGCCTTTCGCATTAATGAATTTTCTCATCAAAATTTTCTATTTTCATTCTAATGTTTCCATTTTTGGTTTTCTATATTTTTTATGTCATTTCTAATTTCAATATATTATAAATTACTACCATTTTTTATATTTAATTTTTATATTTTTAATATATAATGAATCAACATTGTGTTGATAAACCTCAAATATGTGCTGAATATGAAGAAGGTGTTGAGGATTTTTTGGAATTGGCTAAACAAAATGTTCCAAATAGTGAAATTTTTTCTATCCATGCCTGAAATGTTTAAATTTAAAGACGTTTAAAATCCTAAAGATCAAAGATCATTTAAGTTTTCCTTTTTTAATTCGATTTACAACCCTTGGATTTGGCATGGTAAAACTGTGAAGAATTTCATATCTATTAATGATGGTGCTTTGCTGGATGATAAATTTGATAAAATTGATGAAATTATATGTGATATTGAAGTAGATGTAATTTAGAAACAACAAATAATTGAGAATTTATAGGGTGATTTAGAAAAAACAATGTATCTGGGTTGTATGGAATATATAGTTGTATTGATGATGTTAAGATTGATAAACCTAATGGAAAAACATAGATGGAGTGACAAGAGATTTACAGAGCTACTAAAATTGTTGAAATCCAATCTTCCTAAAGTCAACAATCTTCTAGATTCACATTATAAGGCCAATAAAATATTATTCCTGATGGGATTGGGGTATAAGAAAGTACTTCTTTTCCTGAATGATTGTGTTATGTATAGGAAAAAATAAATTTTTTTAAAGTGTCCCAAAAGTGGGGCATCATGATATAAGGTGAAAGAAAAATCATAGGCTGATTTAGATGTTTTAGAGAACCTTTCCAAATAATTCTAGAATCATCCTATAATTAATCATTTGATATGTTTATTTGTTAATTCACATGATGAAAAAAAGTTAAGATGGAATGGTGATCGAAAGACATGTGATTGAAAACTACATCATCCAAATGATTGTCCACATTGGAAGAAATTGATCACCAGTTTCCTACATTAGAAAATGAAGTTAGAAATCCCAGACTTAGACTATGCCCAAATAGAACGAATCCATATCGAACCCTTAGTAGCAAACATTGCTCATGGACTTTTTATTAGTAATTTACAACTTATCTTCTGAATTTTGTATTAACTGAAAATGTTCCATGTTGAGTTTAATGATTTGTGGACAAAAATATCCCAGAAATGATATTGATTTTTTCTTGCCACCAATGATTGATGATTAAATGTTATTGTGGGATGAAGGTATAATGGTGTACGATTCATATAAAATGAAATATTTTCAAATGTAAGGATTATGTTTACTATAAAGGACTTCCCGAAAGATAGAAAGTTTTCTGGATATAGTGTTAAGGGGGATAATGCTTTTCTAATTTGTGAACAAAAGTATTCATATTATCAATTTCATCATGGGAGAAAAAGAGTACACATGGGTCATCAAATTTTTTTTATATGGATCACTCTTATGGAATATTTAAAAAGGCTTCCAATAGCTCACATGAATTTGATATTTCTCCAAAAACATTATCCAATAATCAATATTTTTAGAGGGTAAATAACATTGATGTGACATTCGAAAAGACACATATATATGGTAATGTGAAAAATATCTGGAAGAAATGGTCATTATTTTATGTGCTACCATCTTGGAGATATCATGAGGTGAAACATATCATTGATGTCATGTAGGTGGAGAAGAATATATGTGAAATTTTTATTGGAGATTTTTTAAATTTTAATAGATGTATTAAATATGGGTTTAATGCAAGAATGGATTTACTCTCAATGGGGATATGTTTGGACATGGCTCCCACTTCTAATGGGAGGTGAACAATCCTACCCCCAACTTGTCATACCTTATACAGGTGATAGAAAGATATATTTTTTCAATGTATTCATGATAGCAATGTGCCACATGGTTATTCTAAAAAAGTTAATAATTTTGTTTCTTTAAATGATTTGAATTTGACAGGTATGAAATCTCATGACTATCACATCATGATAAAACAAATAATACCAGTTTCATTATGTGGAATATTTCCCACCCATGACAGAAATACTATCATGATGGTGAGTAATTTTTTAATTAAATTTATAATAAGGTTATTATTTTAAATGATTTGAATGTTTTAGAGAATGAAGTGGTATCTTTACTTCTTTAATTGGAAATATATTTTTCTCAATCATTTTTTGATATCATGGTGATTTTAATGGTTCAGTTAGTGTGAGAAATAAATCTTTGTCGACCTGTATATCTACGTTGGATTTATCCTTTTGAAAGGTACATGAAGATATTGAAGGGGTTAGTTAAGAATACACATTGAAATAAAGAATCCATTATTGAGAAGTATATTTCTGAGGTGGTCATAGAGTTTTGTACAATCTATTTATTTGACATGGAGCACATATGTTTGGATACATCTCATCATGAATGAGTTAATTATTGGGGGAAAGGGGGTTCGTATATTAAAATTAAAATCATTGATTTGTGTACAGATAAAGAAGGTATAGTAATAAATCATGAATAACATAAATTATGATCAACCATATATAAAATTTCATATTAATGAGTTAAAACAAAGTTACCTAAAGAAGAAAGTAATGATGAATTTCAATGAGCATAAAAAACTTTTTTTACTATTTTAATGAGACTGTGCAACCAGATGAATTAGAAAAATTGGAATGGTTAGTGGGTGGTCTATGTTTAAATTTTATAAAATGGTCTGGGTATGACATTAATGGATATTCATTTCATATAAAATATTACGACAATAGATGTGCGGTTTAGAATAGTATTGAGTCTATATTCACAGATGTAATGAATTTTCAAGTGCCATAGGAAAAAACCATATGTTTGCACTAAAGTCATATTATGGAGTCATTGATGAAATATGGGAGGTTGATTTCACTAAATTTTAAGTTTTAGTGTTTAAGTGTAAATGGTTTACTAGTAACAACAATGTCTGACATGATGAATTTGGAATGACACCAGCTAACCTGAATAAATTAGAATAAAAAAATGTTCTTTTTATCATTAAAACACATGTAAAACAAATTTTCTATGTTCTTGATCAATCCTATATGCATTGGGATATTGTTTTACAAGAAAAAAATAGTATGTTGGTGATTACAAACTTGATAAAGATGCTAATTTATATGAGATCCCAATATCCATGGATTGATTAATAATTAATATTGATAAATTAGTTTTGTCTAGTTTTCCAAGTTTAAAATTAAGTAACTTATCTATTAATTTATTTCATTGAAACCCAATTATTTAAAATTAAACATTTTAAATAAAAAATATTTTGTATAAGTGTATATTATAAAATAATTATTTTTTCTATAAAAATGTCTTATCTGGTTGGTGAATTTTTACCACGTCATTTCAACTATCTTTAATATTGTATAGTTATTATTCATTTAAGTAATTTAATCTCTCATTAATATTTTTATCATTTTAGAAAACTATAACAAATATGAATTAAAATGTGTTACGTTTAGTTTACATTTCTTTTCATTTGATAATTGTATATTTTTTATTACATTTGTATGTAATTGTTTGATTTGTATATTTTTTTACTAATTGTTGTTGCTTTGATTTTTAAGATAATGAAAGATCAATCTTTTAATCCACCAAATTTTTTTGTAGATGATAATAATCATACAAATGTGGAGTAACTTACACAAGCTCCTATTGATGAGCCCCCTCATCCTTCTTTACATGAGACATCTACTTCCACAAGGGAAAAAATAGTTCTAGGGTTGGTAAATTTAGCGCCACAAGTTTTCCAAAATTATCAGTTGTCTGTATCCATGAATAGAGGATACCAATAGACATTGATGATAATGATATCCCAAGTGGTCCAAATTAAAAACTATTCAAAACTTTTGTATCAGAATAGGCTAAATATAAGGTTAATATTTTTTGATGATTGGAGAAGTGTTGATAAAGTGATATTATCACTATTTTGGGAGACCGTTTTGGCAGGTTTGTTTGTTATGATATTAATTATCATTAAATTTTTATATTAATATATGTTTTAACCTTTTTATTAGATGATATATGATTTACCAGAAAATGGTGGAGTCGGGAGGAAATGTATATCATTGGCTACTATGAAATTAAGGGATTTTAAATCATACCTCACATCATAGTTCATTTTTGGGAATAAACAGTAATGAAATCCATATTATATATATATATATATATCCATTTATAGATGAAGATTCATGGAAACAATTTTTTGAAAGTAGATGACATGAGGAGTTTTTAGTAAATGAAATGTTACTTTTTAGATGATTTTAATATTAATGACCATGTTAATGACTTATTTGTTCCTAATTATTAATTTAAAGTAATTAAGGATATCTTTTTAAGAGATTCAAGATAGAAATATATACCAACATACGTTACCTCGGCGAGGGTATACATTTTTGGAATACCAAATGTTTAAGAAAAACAACAAAATATGAGATCTTAGTCATCAAGATCTACAGAGGTTTCCCCTCCCCCCCCCCCCCATAGAAATGAAATTTAGAAGAGGGATCAGATTAGCATAAAAGGAAAATATATATTGGAAGATTAATGAGTTGTTTATGATAATGTTTCAAGATGTTTATTTATTTATTTAAGTTAAATCAACTCTTTATATATTGTGATTAATTACCTATTTTTTTCAAATATTCCATACAGGATTATCTTGAGGAGAAGGGAAGACATGAGCTGTTTATTAGTGAGGGTAGATATGATATATTATCTATCACATTGTGAAATTCCAAAAACCTGGGTCATGTACAAGGATACCTTATAGGTGTATCGATAAGAAAAGTGTTTCCACATTCAGTGGCTTCTTTAAAAGAGAATGTTTATGAAAAATAGAATCTTTGGTAGCTAAAGTTTAGGATATTCAATTGATGATTGACGATAGGATTAGAGGTTAGGTACATGAAATGTTTGTAGAAATAAGAGGACGTCTTTGGCCTACCGATCTGACTCCTCCGCCTCCATTAGAAGATCTTAGTCCTCCTTCTTATCCTACTCACACATCTGTGTTTCCCGACCCCGTTATTACTTATCCTACCCCAACACCCTCCTCCATAGCTTTCAAGTTACTATGAGTTATATGTTGATGATCCTCGTAATATTTTTACATGTGGAATGATATATTTTATTATTGATACAATTCATTATAACTAGATTAATATTGAGCATCATATGGTCAATTTTCACGATATTATAGCCAGATCAGAAAAAATACCCTTTTCTGTAGATAAGGTGAGTACATCTGGACAAAGTATCGATCATTTTTAAGTTTTTTCATCTAGAATACTTTGAAATATTACCATAGAGATATGTATATATTTTATATTTTCTTTCATTTTTTGAGAAAATTTGTCTTGTCATTTTAATATTTATATATTTTCCTAATTTTTATAGGAATACTTTAAAGATAAATAAATACAAAATAAAAAACAAAAAATTAAAAGTGTCATGAATGGAGATACAGATTCTACTAGTAATGTTTAATTATAAACATTCTACATTTTTTTATTTGGAGTATATGACATTCTAATTGATGATTCTATTTTTGGGCATGCAATGAATATGGGGATTTTGAAAATTCATAACATAGTGTGTGTAGATGGAGATTAATGGGGAATCAACATGATGAAAACTTTTTCCTTGTATGAAAATAAAAAAAATCATTTTTTTAATTTATTAAAAATTTATAATTATTGTATCCTTGTATTAGGTATCAATATAAAATTAGTATAGAGCAGGACAAGACAGATGTATATGGATTTATGGACCGAGAGTTCATTTCACCTATATCTTTGACAATGACTGATGCTGAAAGAACAGTTTATATTGATGAAATATTTCAGAAGAATGTAATAATTCAGTCTTGGAAGTTTCTATATATTGAAATGTATGAAATATTTTTTCCCACAAAGTTTTATATATCACTTAACATATTAATAATTCATATAAAACGTTATTTTATATCAGTGTTCATTAGATGTTGGGTGTTTTTTTGAAGAGGGAAGACATTTTATAGGCAATTATATATCCATAGTTCAGTGAGAGGAAATTTTAAGAATGTAATGACCACATATGTTTTCTTATTTTAATAATTTTTTATATTATAATGAATAAAATTTATTATATTTATATTATTTTCAAACAGGGCATGAAATTTATTTATATAGAAGACAAGAAATAAGATATTCAAGATCAAATTTAAAAAATTTAAGGTGAATTTTCAATTACATTTACTAAATTTTCGCTAAATTAATTAAAAAATTTATTTTTAATAAAATATCTTTTAAAAAGTTTCATAAAAAACAAGGTGGTTCTGAATGTGGAAATTATGATTTAAGATTCATGTTTGAATGAATTTCAACTGGAACAGTTAAAATTTTTTATAAGGTAATATTTCATTATAAATCTTTCAGTAATATTTAATATGTTTTATTGAAAATTAAATTCAAATTCTATGTTATTTTTGTATCTTTTTGATGAAGAATAATCATATGCATCATAAGAGTTGAGATATTTAAAAATTGAATGGGAAAATAATTTTACAGGTTTGATTTTTTTTTAATTTATTTGAAATTTTAATTGTATGTGTCATTTTCTAGGTCTTCTGCTGCCTTTTCTACCTTTCTTTGGCTGTTGATATGGTGGAGGATGAATCAATGTAATTTTTTTAATTTTTTTTTGATTTTCACATTTTTTTAGGATAAATTATGTAAAAAACCAATTGTAGATATTATTTTATTTTGATGTTTTTTGTTAAACGACATGAAAAAGTTATTTACTATATTAACTCTGATAATATATCTTAATAACCGATGCATACAGGCATATGAACCCAACATGAAAAACCTTTTATGCACTAGTGGATTATAGTGAAGGGTGAAAGGACACCATTTCTCCCACATGATTATTACACTCTTTCCCAGAAAGTGTGATATCAATTTTCATAATCATGAATGATGTGAACTCTCTATAGGGTTATTTATAAAATATCAAGAATATCATAGCAATGAATAATTTAATGTTAAAGGGACGAAAATCACATGATTGATATTTTTTGATATAAGAATTATTCATTATAGATTGATGTTTCAGTTTTTCCAAAAATATATTCCATATATTTACCAATATTTTATTATTTTTCAAATTCATTTATAGTAATGTTATAGACCCATAGATGTTTCAATCTTTAGAAAGGGAAATTGTTGTCATATATTTTGAATTGGAGATATACTTCCCACCATTATTATTCAATATGGTGGTTCACTTGATAGTTAACATAGTTAGAGATGCCCATCAATGTGGTCCTACTTATTATCGATCGATGCAACCCATTAAACGGTATATAAAAAATATTAAATTCTATGTCAAAAATCAATGTTAGCTAGAAGGTTCAATTGCAAAGTGATATATTTTCAAGGAAGTAGTTGAATTTTTTACCAAACAACTATCATTTGTGGAGAGAATTTGACTAATAAAATATTATTATAGGGTGAGAATTATGGATGAAGGAATTTATATAAAATATGTTGTTGTAATTACCATTATAGAGTAGGAATAGGGTAAAATTTATGTTTCACATAAAATTTTAGAGGTTGTTCCAATTATTGAAACTCACAAAGTAATTATTATGGAATTTAATTCAAAAAGGACTAGATGATGGATATAAAATACACATGATTGATAGTTTTTCAAAAAAAATCAAGACTATATTTTTAATAAACCATTTAAAAATCAAAATTCAATTTTAGAATGAATTTAATGGCTAGCTAGAGGACCAAGTGTGCAAGTATTATCTTATATTGAATATCTAAATAATTGTTATATATTTTATATAAATGAAATCAATAAACATAGTACCATAAAAAATAGTGAATTTACCCTTATGGTAGAAGTTATTCATGTATCTGGTACCAAGGAAAGAATCAAATTTACCAAAAAAATTTATATTTTGTCATCTTAAAAATATATGGGTGTTAGATCATACAATACTACAAGTGATGATTTTAAAATTCAAATGGAATGATAACAAGAGTTCTATTAAAATCGATGAATTTTGATTTATGAAAGTATATTTTATTTAGGGTATAAGGATGAACATTTCAAAATTTGATCAAAGGTGGTGTACGGGTTTTATGTCCCGAATCATGTGAATAGTAAGTATTCAATTGTTCTATTATCGATTAAAATCACTGCAGGGTTAGATGGAAATTAAATTTAGGATGACCCCTTCATTGGGATGTCACATTATTTATGTGGTGGTCCCAATGTATATTGGGTCTTGTATATCAAAATATACCATAATCTGGGTCTTTGGATACTCGACTGGGGGGAAATCCCTTAAACCATTAAATAAAAAATAGATTTCTATAATCAGGTTAGTTTTTAATATACATTATGTAACCTAGTTATATTACATGTTCGAATGTATTTTGTATTAAGGGTTTTTGAAAGGTATCATAGATCATACTGAGTAATTCTTATAAAGCATCATATTAGCGATAAACTACAAAACATTAAATACATTTATTGGTCATTTCAATGAAGAAACATGTCATGTAAATTGTGATAGGTAATACCTTACATGGAAATAAATTTATTAATAATTTTTTAAGAATTTTTAATTTATTAAACAACAAATGAGTGGTGAAAATAATCATAAAACATCAAAACCAATGTACCCTTACTATAAATCAAGGATGGGGTATGTTTTACTAGAAAAACATTTAGGTATTTTAAATCAATAGTAATAATTTTATGGGGCATAAAATAAAAACATATGTTATATTATTTTGATGAAGATTTTGATGAATCAAAATCCAAATCCACTTCCATCCCATTTCATGTATTATGGAAGGAGTACCATGTAAATAAAAAAGTAACACTAGTATATTATAACACATAATAAGTATGTGAAACATGCACACATATGAAATAATAAAATTTTTTCTACTTTAAATCGATATTATATAAAAATGACATCTTATTTTACTATATTTTTTAATTTGGTTTAGAAATAATAATTTTCATTAATTATACTATATAAATAAAAACTTTTAGTGAATTTTATGTGGCTAGAATAATATGTCTACCTTGTAGGTTTGGGTTTTGGAGTGTCACCTCAAATAAATTTTGAGAAAATAAATTCACTATGGTATGAAGAAAAAAAATAGATGAGATAAATACATGAATGAATAATCTAGAAGAAAAACATAATTGGTAGTCTAAGATCATAGATAATGTTATGGTATGGAATCAAAGAGAAAAAACAAAAAACCTGTCAATACTAAAAACAAGATCTATCCCCTATCTTTTAGGATAACCATTCCTCTCCAAAGTTCAACCTTATGAGAGCTAATAGAGGGTTTCATAACTATTTTTGTGAATTTGAATCATTTGGATACAAATAAAATCCCTAAAATTATATTATATATGGTAAAATTGATATTGATTTATATCTATTAGCACCCACCCATTTCCTTTTTGTGAGAGGTAAAATGTTCAATATTCAATGAGATATTATACACACAAAAATCTTCGAAAATATAATGAGAGAGTAGTGATTCATGTATCTCATCAGCCAAACATCGAGGAACGTTTTCCCATTAATAATAAAGATAATCACATGATCAAAGTTTCAATTGGAACCTTCATAGTAAGGTCGTTAGATCTTCTAAAAATATATTTCAATATCAAATTATATTCTTTCCAATTATTTTTTTTGCAAAACCTTTTAAAAATTAATGAAAAATTCCTCAACTAACAAATTTTGTCCTATAAAGAGAAAATGAAGGAGAAATGAAATGATGAACTAAAATAACAAGGATTAATTAATCAATTTATAAAACATTTATAGAGTTCCTTTACCCAGCCAATTCAACCATTAAATTTACTAATATTTCATGTCCATGTAGATACAACATTTGAAAAAAACAAATATGGTTACTGTTGATTTTGAAGAGGAAAATCATAGATAAATGATTATAAACTATCTTGGTGTTGAGAATGTTTAAAAATTATATAATCTTGTACTTTTTAGAGTCTCAATATTAAATTTATACATGATGTGTGCTTTCATAAAATCTTTGTCTAATAATTGATTTACTATGTTAATTAAATTTGGGTATTATTTATATTTATTACAAAAATATATATCTTTACTATTTAAAGGGAAAATGTTACGAACAAATATTTTGACTAATTAGTCCTCATGTAAATTATACACAAAAAAGTTCATTGGAAGAAAAAATATATTTAGAAACATCAGACCAACTGGTTATAATGTTTGAAAAGTAACTTACATGTGATTAAATCTTACTAATACTCATGATATAGGGGTACAACTCTATAATCTAATCATTTCAAATATATTTTTGATTATTTCATTAATTATTGTTTTTAATTTTTTAGGTAGCATTGATTACACATTTAATACATATTATACACTCTAAAGATTTATGTTTTGGATCAAATGCATAGATTACAAACAAATCAGTTATACATGACGATTTTTATTAATACATAATACACTAAGTTAAACATTTTATAAATTAACTTCACTTTTATGAGACGTGATGAGAAGCTTATTAAGTCTTTATTTATGATTGTACCATGATATATAAAAGAATTAACTTCATGTTATACATTTTATATTATGTTTTAATGGTTTTTTTATAAGGTGGTGTTTAAATATCTTCAATATCATGGTATGATGATGATACATGATAATAAAATCCTAAAACATTATATAAATTGATAAGTATTAGTGTAAATTTAATATTATTTCACTATCAAAACATATATAAAAACAAATTAGTTATTTTTTTCAATGTTTCTGCAATGTCTGAAACTAACTAATGGAAGAATTTTGTTTTTTACATTTACAAATTTATGAAGGAAATAATATTCCCTAAAATAAAATGCACCCCTAAATATGTATTTACAATGATAATTAAAAATTCATTTAAAATATTTTTTAATATTTTGTTTATTTATATTTATCTAGTACTACTAGGACAATTTACCAAACATTTATTCAAAAGAGAATATAGATTTTGTTTGATAAATGTGTTGGACGGATACCTGGCATCCGAATGTATAAAAACATCATGAAGAGGTGACTTCCAAATACAAATTTAGTTGATTTTTTTATCATTTTATCTACTTATTTTTTAGTTATTTTTTTTATCATTTTTAACTACTACTAATTCTGTTAATTTTCATAGTGACCAAAAATGGGTGACTCCGTTAATACTTAATTTTTATCCAATGATTTTGTGCTATATGTAGATCACACAATTCTTGGATAAAAATAAATTTTTGAGGAAGTATTTGATAAGGATAATGAACTCATGTAATATTTTTCTCTTTAATGATATTTTTGTCCTTTATTTGACCTTTTCTGTTCAATATTGTGTTTTCAGTTTACAAAAGACTCTAAGTGCGTGTTTTAAATTTTAAAAATAAAATTTTAGATAAAATCATGCATTACTCACTAAAATTCAATAAAACATGCTTATTAACTTGTTTATTTAAGAAAATTAACCATTATACATTGGTTATGTGTAGGAATTAGTCACACATCAATTTGGAACATGGTGTACTTAGTATGACTCAAAGATAATGTTTTCAGTTTAAAAGTAACACTATTGTTCAAAATGTATGTTAGTCAGAAAAAATTGCTTAAAACACTCAAATAATCTTGATATGATAGTAAAACTATGCATAATACATTTATTATGTGTATAAATCAACCATACATTATTTTGAAACACAGTGTGGCCGACATAATTGATAGTGCATGTTTTTATTTAAAATTGATATTTTTATTTAAAACATGAATCACTCATTGAAAACTTATCAAAGACGCTTTTATTTTCGTGATACTATAGGTAAACATTCCAAAAATAATTTGTGAGATGTTTTAATTTATTGGACATAAATCTAACACGCGGTGTTCTTAATATGACTCAAAGTGTTTATTTTTAGTTTTAATATGAAATTTTAGTGCAAAAAAAGTTTTACTCAATAAAAACTAAGAAAACATACTTAAGAGATCTTAATAATTTAAGAAAACTATCCATACAGAATTTATGACAATTAATAATAAACTACACATAAACTTTACACATGGTATGATCGGTAAGTCTCAAAATCCATGTTATGAGTATAAAAATAAAATTTTAGTTAAAAGTGTGTGTCGCTCACTCAAAATAGAGCAACCAGAGTTGGATTATATTGATATTTTAGTATAAAGATAAATATATAATTTAATACTTTATGTAATTGAAAACATATTAATCTAACACAAGGTGTGACTGATATGACTCAACGTTCATTTTTTCAGTTTAAAAAAAAAATTGATTTAAAAATGTCTTCTACCCACTGAAAATAAGAAAAAAAATATTGTCCTGATATTTTTTTAAATGATTCATAATTAATTTGTGAAATTATAAATTAAACATACATTAATTTGAAACACAATGTTCCAGATATAAATAAAAGTATAAATTTTTATTTTAAATTTGACTAATTAGTCTAAAATATGAATCACATACTAAAAAATGATAAAAAAACACTAGAATTTTCTTGATACTTTAGGAAAATGATCAATAATGTAATGACAAAAACTCCACTGACCTAGAGCCTATTCTTACTTTATTACACTGGCTTAGATACATGGGGTAAAATCCCAATAAATATGACTAGAATATAATTTTTGGAGAACAAGATAGATATATGATACCAATTTTACAATGGGAATATAAAATAAAACATAAAAAATAAAATTATTAGCATATTTCGAACTTATTCAAAGGATTAATCTTCATAACCATGTGAAAAGAAACAAAATAAGGGTGAGATAAAATTCTTAGTAAGGCTTATGTAAAATAGAATCTATCATGAATCAGTAAAGCATAATCAATATAGAAAGGAAAAAACTTGAATAGAGATGTAATTTAATCAATGGATTATCTATCATGATTGGATAAGTCATAATCAATAAATAAGGTTAAATAAATTAAACCACATGCCATTTAGTCAATAAACTGAGAATGAAATTAGTTCATAGATAAAATCATAGGAAAATAACATGTATAATAATAAATGAATTTTTAATGAATGAAATTCTTAATCATTAGACATTGTGTTCTCATGAACATGATACCTCTACTATCAATACCTTTGACATAATAGTTTAAAACTATAGGTTGAAACCAGTTTAATTTGGTCAATTGATTTGTCTTAGGAGACCTGTTGATGAATTTATGGGAAATATAATTCCAAGATTCACACATTAATGCATGTCAAAATATTTCTCATATATGTAATAATTTATTTAATTCATGAACCAATATACCTTATCATCAAATATCTGTTTCGATTAAAGGTTACATATTTATCAATATTATCTCAGTTACTAAAATAAATTTCAAAGTAAATATGATATGTAAAAACTATATAAGGTTTAGGAAATAATCATATCCATTATAAAATAAAATTTATTTTTAAGAGAAATGTAATTTACAAAGAAAAATGTTCACAAGAAAGTGATTGTTTCAATAAAAAGTTAACAATCACAAAAAAATCAGATTGTACAATTACTTTTACCACTTGGTAATTTTCATGTTAAATCCCCTTAGATGAAATAAATAAAATTAAAACACAAAATACCATGAATTATTAATGTATCATGATATTATGTATTAAATGGTCGTTATATACACCATATAAATGAACTTACATGCATATAATTACAATATTCCTCAGTGAAGAAAAATTGAAATGAAGTCCCTTACCTTGAGTCTGACTCGTCGTGTACATTTGTTATCCTCCTTAATAATGATATTATGTTAATTATTTACTTAATTAATAACCTTTTAAAATTTTATTATTCATTTTATTTAACATTTTACCATGTTTTATATAATTACTTAGTCTATTTCGTTTACAACGAATGTTTCAACAATATATTACTTATATGTCAAAAATGGATTTGGTGGGTTGGATATTTCTCTAAGAGTTCATTATTACAACATATCAACAATAATAATAAATACATAATAATTATATTTATATATAAACTATACTTTTAATATCAATCATGAAATAAGTGTTTGAGAAACTAAGTATGTTACAATCATGGAGACAACAATCTGTACATATGTATGAGTTACATTTCCATTTTACAATAACCATTATGGAAAGAAGGTATGTGATATTTTATCTTTTAAGATTGATTAAAATATCAAAAATAACATTTTATTTCTTTAATTATAATTATATGTACAATAAAAGTGGTTTGGTGATGAAAAGATAGTTACATCGCTTTGTGAAGGCAGTAGTCCACACATACACGAACAATGTTATCATCTTTCAGTGAGTGAAAAGGAAATAATGATAATGATATATTGTCTTTTAAAAATAAAAACTTTTTCATGATTATTATATTTATTTAATTTATTTCACATATATTCATTAACCTTTTCCTCATTACCTTCCATGCAAAGCATTAAAGAAAAACGAATCACATCGTTTCGTGAAGTGGTAGTCCACGATACACACGAGCAACATTATCTTATCCCCTACATAATGGAAATTAGAATGGTATATATGATATTATATATATATATATATATATATGTATATTTTTAACTATGTTATAAATATCATATATAAACTTTATATCATCATCATACCCTATTATGAGTGCTTTTGATGGAATATGTGACACATCGGTTCGCGAGGGGGTAGTCCACCATGAAAATGAGTGAAATTTTCATTTCCCATTTGAGGTAATTGGGGATGAATATAGGTAATTGACTTAAAATATTAACATCTTAGTATAGTTAATATATTATTGTTATTATATAAGCATAAATTAATAATATTTGAAGGATATAGAAGAATAAATAAAAAAATTCATAGTTAAGAATTTTGCTTATTCTCAGACCACCTCTTTACGATTATACCCAAATTATACATAGAATGGATTTATGAAAAAAACAAATTATTTCGTTAGGTTATTAAAGTTGGTAAGTAATTTTTGTAGGTAATTTTCAAGAAAAAATTATTTTAAGGTGTGAAGAGGAGAGAAGATGTGGTGGCCTTTTATAAGTGAAGTGAGTGGAACCCTTGTAGTTTTTAAGATAAAATGGTATACCCATATTTTCCACATTCCAAAAGACTCCAAAATTGTTTAAATATTTATAATTAGATTATATTTCCATAAAATATATTTTATAAATGTTTTCAGATCATTTAAACCCATATATTTCTAGCTTAACCCCCAATAAACCCATTTTAACCTTAACCATGGTAATTAATTTTTGCCATTTCACTATTCATTATGGTAAAAAATTTAGTTGATATTGTTACAAAATATAAATTATTATGATTAAAAGTTATAATACATTTTTTCAAATTAATTTAACTTAAGTGACATATTACAATTTAAAATTATACCTACGCATGCGATGAAAAAAGAGGGTTTCTAAAGGGAAATTTCACATAAGTATTGAATGATTTAATATCAAAATTATGTATGAAATTAATTTATATAACATAAATTGTATTTATTATACTATAATTTACGTAATTTTACTCTAAAAATTTAAAATATATTTTAACTACATAAAAAATTTAAATGAAAAGGCAGTTTTTTAATAAAAAAATTCAATATTTTCACTATTCTTAAAAAATGTTACATTTTATAAAAATCCCAAAAATTCACACTAATAGAATTTTTATAATATGATATAAAAAATTATGTTAATTTTATTAGGTAAATTTTATAAATATTTGAAAAATTAATTTTATTATAAGTGTGCAAGAAGCCATGAAACCATTTACTTAAAAAAATTTAAAACACATCTCTTTTCCTATAAAATGGTTCTTATTTTATTTATAAAAAATATATTTCCTTTTAATTTATTATATTAATCTTAAAACTATATAATTTTCATAATATATCTATTTCTATTCATACTCACCAACTTAGTGGCTTGGTTATAATTTCTATGCTTAAATAATAATATTTTTAAAGAGTATCATGTTTTGTTTAAACCCAGTGTGGCATAAATCCCATGATATCAAATGGATTGAATTAATTTATGAATAAATGTATAATAAAGTCTTGAGATTATCTATTCTCTTATAATCCTGAAGTTTTATGTCATAAATTCTATCAAACACTATGTTCCTATTTTAAAATCTTGGTATGTGCGATTCCACCCCCATTAAATAAATTACATCATCAAATTTTAATCTCGATATTAGTAATAAGGGGGTTGACATTTGAAAATAACTTAGTCGGCAAGCCACATCATAAAAATGGTTAATAAAACATTATGTTCATAAGATAAAAATTAATGTATGGAGTTCTTCCAGAATGAAACATTACTAGGTTTCAATGTATCAGAAAACTGGTGGGAAATTAAAATATGGACATGGAAGGGAATACTAATAACCCAAGATTAATAAATAGTAACAGATATAATTGCCAAAAATAAATCATGTGATTCATATAAAGTTTATGACCACAAAACCATAAATCTATGATGAGTTAAGATATCATTTAATTCATTAAAAATGAAGATACTGAGATAAATTTTTTGGAATCAAGATCCTTTACATGGATTTAAGGAATTCATTTACCATATAGAATGACAAAATAAAAATATATAGTTTCTTTATATTTTTATATAGAAAAAATTTCATCCTTTGGATCTCAATTGATCAATTTCTTATTTATATCTTACTCTACTAAATTAATATCCGATGGGAATTTTAATGATTTAAAATCTAAAATTAAAAATTAACAGATCAATAGCTCAATAAAATAAAAAAAATTCATTCCTCCCATATTTATATATTTTCTATGACCAAAATGGTTAGCATATGTTTTCCAAAGCACCAAAACTTCAACATAATTTATTCAATAAATAGCTAACTCGAATACTTGTACAAAATTTTTCTATCCAAATTTAAAGTATACATTTTTTAATGAAGGTCACTAAATCAAAATTATATTACCATGAAAATATAAAGTGGATATTAATGTCACATTATAGATATGTGAATACCTTAATTACCATAAAACATTAATGAAAACATGTACGCTTCCAAATATAAAATCTCAGGATTTTGAATTTATTTCGTAAACCCATTCCTGCAATAAACTACAAAAAATATGACATAAACCATCCAACCTATTACCAATTTATTATTTTCCAACACTATACCATAAACATAAAATTATTATATCAACATTAGGAACATATTAAGGGTTATCCTCCTTTCATAACGTGTTTTAAAAGTGGTTCAACTTATCACTGAATCACATATATTGATCATTGGAACCATTTAAAATATTCTATAAAATAATTTAAGAAATATTACTTTAGTGAAATCCCTATAAATTTAAAGATTATATAAACCAAAATATAATTGATAAAATAAACTTATAACATAATAATTGAATCCAAATACATGAATACTAATCATTCCAATTATTATGTTGTAATAACATAATCCTGACCATGATCCTTTAGCTTATTTTGATTTATATTCCCTTTATGACTTGGGAAATCATCTACATAGTGCTGTATCACCTTAAATTGGAAGCATTTCACATTTTAAAATTATTTCTTTCCCTAGAAATAACAAGCATGGTGAGATTTTTCTCCAAAAATATTCATACTTCATTTCCTTTTAAGGATTTACCTATATGTTTCCTTCCTTAAGTATCCCATATTGGAAAATATTTTTTCCCTTCATCCCTTTATCGTTTTTTACTATACCAACCTCTTCTTGTCTTGCTTCCCTTAAAATACATAATACTTAGAAAATTATTTCATTATCTTGATAACATATGATACAATTTTTTGTATGATGAAAAGGTTTGGGAAACTTGTTTCCATAAAAATATTACCTTAAGAAAATTAATGAAATAATCATTCATACTCATTGTATTACATGAATTTATATGGTTCCTATTCCTTCTACGAGGAAAAATTTCTCAATGATAGAATATAATATATTATATCATAACATTATGAAGCATAATTTAGAATTGCAAAACTAGGAAAACATTTATTATAAATTGAAATTTGTTCGTGTATAAACATGATTTTTTAGGGATATATTTATTTTAAAATCCATTATATTAGTTTGTAAATAAAATTTCAGATTATCCTATGAATATAAACTAATACTGTAAAAACAAAGGCATAATAAGGCTTGTTGTTGTGTACCAGGTAATTATTAGGTCAATATCAATGCACCATTTTTAGTGATATTACCCCTAGGTACCTTTTTGGAAGAACCAAATCCATTTATTATATCCAAACATTTTTGAATTGCTAGGAAAACCAACTAATATCTACCTTACAAAACCTTTTGGTTTTTCTTATATAATTATAGTCAATATAAAGAATTTTGTAATGATCCTTAATCTATGTTTCCCTAAATCTAGTCCCTAAAGATTCTGTTAAACTTCTTCTGATACCAAAAATAACAACCCCAACTCCAGCAACATGCAGTCGGTGCCTTCTTTATTACATTACCCTAAATATAAGGTGTCATATCCCAAAGAACTAATCATTTTAGAAGTTTTATAGAATTATATACATACATGATACCCATTTAACATTTGTAATATCAAATAAAACATAATAAAAGTAAATGAACATTATCCTCCAAACTCATTAAAAGGATTCAACTTCATTACCATGGGAAAGGAAAGGAAATAAGGGTGATTTTAGAAGATCTGTAATGTTCATGTACAATGAAATCTATTAAGAATCAATAAATTATAATCAATTTACCGAGGTAAATAAAAAACATATATTCTAATTAGTTAATAACTTGGATATCCTGATTGGATAAAGTATAATCAATATGGAAAGGTAAATAACTAAAAACACATTCCATTTAATTAATCAAGTGAGAATGAAATTCATCTATAGATAATATCATATTGAAAACTAATGGATAATAATAATATAATTATTAATAAAGGAAATTATTATTCATTGTATTTCATGTTCTAAGTAGCATGATACCTTTACCATTGTTTATGCACAATGGGGAAATATAATTCTAGGATTATACCAGAACTACATTTACAAATAATTCATTACATGTTGAGTAAATGATTTAATTCACAAACCAATATTCCTTATCATCAAATATCTATATTGAGTTAATTATATAGATTTATCAATATTTCCCCAGTTAATCAAATAAATATCAAATTAAACACCATATGTAAAAATGGTATATGATTCCGAAAATAATCATATCCATAATACAAGAACATGTATATTTATGTGAAATTTAATTTATAATGAAAAATATTCACAAAAAAGTTATTTTTTCAAGATAAAGTTAACAATAAAAAAAGAAAGTGAGAATGTACAATAACTTTTACCACTTGGTTATTTTCAAGTCAAATAGAATTATCTAAAATAATTAATATTGAAACTTAAAATAACATGAATTGTTACAGAATATTGATATTAAATGAAAACGGTTTTATATATAAACCACATAAATGAAATTAGGTGGATAACATTACAATATGCCTCAATTAAGAGTAATTGAGATGAAGTATCATACCTTGAGTCTGTCTCATCACATACATTTGTTACCATCATATATAATGAAATATATTAATTAATTATTTTATTAAGAACCTTTTTCATTTTTATTATTCATTTTTTTCTCTTATTACCATTATATTTAAAATTACTTAATCGATTAAATTTACGATAGATGTTTCAATGGTATTTAACTTATGTGTCAAAAATGATTCAAGTAGGTTGACTATAGGCCTAAGAAGCCATTATTTTGACATATACAGGATAATAATAATGTTATAATTATATTATCTATTCCTAAATTATTATTTTAATACCAATCATGAAATATGGTTTTTATAAATGAAGTATGTTATGACCATGGAGATGGTAGGTCGTACGTATGCATGAGTAACGTTTCCATTATCAAAGAACATTATAAAAAGGAGTTAAGTAATATTTTATCTATCTAGAATGATTATAATATCATAAATATCATATCATTTCTTTAAATATTTTTATATATATTTCATCAATGTGATGTGGTGATGAAAATGGATTCCCAGTGTTTTGTGATGGTGGTAATCCACACGTACATGAATGATGTTTTTTATCATTTAGTGAGTGAAAAGGTATGAAATAAAATAAGATATTGTATTTCTAGAATTATAAATATATCATTAAAATCATAATTAAATCATTTATATCACATATATTCATTAATTTATTCTAATTACCTTCCTTTTAAAATATTAGTTGAAAACTAATCGTGTCGCTTTGTGAGGTAGTAGTCTATTATACAAACAAGAGATGATATTATATCAAATAAATAATGAAAATAAAAAAGGCATACTTTTTATAATGACTAAAAAAGTATAATTATATTATTAATATCATATATATACTTTATATTCATCATCATACCCAAATGTGATATGTGTTGATGGAAAACATGTCACTTTGGTTCGTGAGGCGGTGGTCCTCCAAACACATGAGTGACCTTATGTTTCCCATTTGAGGGAAGACAAGATGGATGTAGGTCATGAAATTAAAATAATAACATTATAGTATATGGTATATAATGGTTTTATTATATAATAATAAATGAATAATATTTATATGTGGAAGAATAAATAATACAAAACACATTGTTAATAATTTTACCTCCTCTAAGACCACCTCTTTTGGACCATACCTAAAGTATTAATAGAATGGATTTATAATCAAAACATGACTTCTAAGATGAGGTTAAATAATTTTGGATGGTATTTTTTAGGTATTTTTTAAACCAAAAGGGTTTGAATTTATGAATAAGAGATGATAGAGGGCGGCCATTTATAAGTGAGGGGAGTGGCACCATTGCAATTTTTTAAGAGAAAAAGGTGTACCCACATTTTCACATTCCAAAAGTTTAAAAATGGAATATTCTAGAGTCCTAAACAATATAAGGTCCAAATATGGCCATAAAATGGAGTGTATCAATTGTTTAGGTCATTTAAATTCTTATCTTTCTATTTTAACCCCCCCTCCCCTCATAAGCCCATTTTTACCTTAATAGTGGAAATAAATATTTACTATTTAACTATTTATTAAGGTAATAACTGAGTTTACCTTATTAGATAATATAAATTCTGATGATTCTAAATATGAAATCAATTTTTTCATATTAAATTCAAATAATTGGTAGAATACATTATAAAATTATACCCACATATGTGAGGAAGAAACCGTCAAAAACAAAATTCTCAAAATATTGAAGGTTTTAATTACAAAATTCAATGTGAAATTGATCAAAATAACATAACTTTTTAATTATTAAAATATATTTGATCTAATTTTACTTTGAAAAGTATTTAAAATATAATATAATTTAATAAATAATTAAATTAAAAGGCAATTTTTAAATAAAAACTAGTATTTTTTACTATTCATCAGAAAATGAATCATTTCAAAAAAATATGAAATTTTTGTCCAATGATAAATTTTATATGATGATTTAGAAAATAATGTCTTTATTATCAAATTAATATTTTAAAAAGTAAAAAATTAGTTTTATCATATGTGGAAAATAAGTGACGAAAACAATTTCGTCAAAAAATAGTTTTTTTGGAAAACATTTCATTTCCTATCAAATGATTCTTATTTTATTTATAATAAATAAATATCCATTTAATTTACTTTATATATGATTAAAACATATAATTTTCCTAATTTAGTTAGTAATACTCATAATTTCCAACTTAAATACTACGTTATAATGGTCTTTTTTAAATAATAATATTTTAATAGATTTTTATGTTTTTTTTAAACTTGATGTTGTGTGGATTGAAATATATCAAATGTATTGAATTTATTTAAAAATGACTGCATTGTAAGTTATTGTGATGTTATATTCACTTATATTCTTGGTTTTTTGTGTCATACACACTATCGACATGATGATCCTATTTTAAAATCTCAAGGTGTTACACATAATTCATTTGTGGAATGCAGAAAGCAGTCACACATCAATTCAATTCATTATGTGATCAGTGTGATTGAAAGTTAATTTTTTGATTTAAAATAAAAATTTCAATTCAAATCACATGCCACATACTAAAAAAAAGAAAACACGATCGTATTGTCTTGATAATTTGGTAAAATGATCCAAAAATCAGTTTTGATATCTCCCATCAATCCAATGCATAGTGTTCTAAATATGATTGAAAGTGCATGTTTTAAGTTTCGAAGTAAATTTTTTTTTCAAAAAACATGTCACATATTAAAATCAATAAAATGACCTCATATTGTCCTAAATAATTAGGAAAACAAACCATAATTCATAAAAAGTGTATATAAATTAACCAAACATCAATATAATACATGATGTGGCGGGTTTTACTAGGAGTGTTTGTTTTTATTTAAAAGAGAACTTTAATACAAAACCGACTTCACATAATCAATACTGAGAAAATATGATTTAATTGTCCAGTTAGTATATAAAAATAATCCATAATTCATTAGTGATGTTTATAAATTAGCTAAATGTCAATTTGATACATTAAGTTCTCAGTATGACTCAAAGGGTGTGTTTTTGTTTAAAAGTAATATTTTTTTTAAAAACATGTATCACTGCCTTAAAACTAGAAAAATTCACTTATATTGTCTTTATAATTTAGTAAAATTATTCATAATTCACTTTTTATGTATATTAATGAGCCTGAAACCAATCTGACATATTTTGCGTCTGATATTACTAAAAGTGTGTGCTTTTATTTAAAAATGACATTTTTGTACAAAACATAATTCACATGATAAAAAAAATAAAATGTACTTATATTATCATATTAATTTTGGAAAATGATCCAAAAGTCATTTTGGATGTCTTAGAATTAATAACACAACAATCTGACACACAATGTGCTCGATATGACTAAAAGTGTGTTTATTCGATTTAACATTGACATTTTGGGTCAAAACATGCATCACATAATAAAAACCAAGAAAAATAACTTATATAGTATTGATACTTTAAGAAAATAGTTCATAATTCATTTTTGATTTATAGTAATTTTCCATGATGTGGTTGATTTTTAGTGCACTTTTCCACTTCATTTTTTTTACTTTATTTTATTATTAATATCAAAATAATGTATTCTAATTTATAATTATCAAATGTTGTCCTTTTTTATATTATTTATTAAACAATGATTTTTTGTTCAAATATGTATTTTAATTTTTCTTTTAGTATATTTTAATAATTTTTAAATTAAAAAATTTATTCTTATTTAACCTTTATTTTCTATTCATTTTTTCGTTGAAGTTATAATTTTTTAAATCCATTAATTATTTCAGTTTTTACGTGGATTTTTTTTCAAAATAGATATTTTATTTATTATTTTATTTCTTTAATTCTTTATGTGATTATTTGTGATGTTAATAATTCCCAAGTTGATTAATTAATCTTATTATTTTATTTTTGAAATTAATTAATTGTTTTTATAATTAATTAATTATTTTAATTAACTCATTATTTTTATTTTATAATAAATAACTTCACCATATTTCATTTTTGTTTTAAATTATTAATTTTTTTAGTATAACTGCTTTTTGAAATAATAATCTCAATTTTTTATTAATACTTTTTTATTTAATTTTTCTTTCTATTTAAGTATTTTATTTATTTTTTTACTTATGTAATTAATTCAGTTTTATATCTTAAATTTATATTTTTTTATATTTTAATTCAATCATTAAATTATTGATTTATTTTAATTTTTTCTATATTGAATTTTGTTTAAAATAATTTACTTTCGTAAAAATTAATTTATTTATTTTATCCATAATTCTAATTTGAATTTAATTAATTTTTAACTTTTATTAATTTTTTTATTTTAATGTTTGTTTTTTATTATTTATAAATTTTAAAATTAAAATTAAAATTTATTTTATTTTAATTATTCCTACAGAATGAGTTGTTTCTAGTAGGAGTTGCCACAAGAAAGAGAGAACAATCCACGCACCATTGGTAATCCCCAACAATGACTCATCCACACACGGTTGGAAACCCCCAAAGGTGATTCATCCTCCCATTGCTGGAATCCTTCAATAACGACTCAATTACCTACCATCAACCAACCCATTGACAAATTCAAGTCACCCTTAACCTTTACCCAAGGATGGATCCCTAGCCACCGTTCCCTTTCCGCTCAACAAATCACCACACCTCAACCCACAAGTCGCACCTTCACCCATAAGCACCCATCTATAACCAAAGGATAATCTCCCACTGCTAACTCCTTTCACCTTTCACCATCATCTTCAACACTTCCATCCTTGTTTTGAAGACAAATAAACCCATCTATGACTGTTGTGAATAAGAACCAAAAAAATACCAATCTTGTTCCGCAGTTCTGAAAACCATAAACCCTAAAAATTTTAAAACACAAACAAAAAAGAATTAAACACCAACCTTTTCCCCCACTATTGGCTCCTTGAACCACCTGGACTGATGATTCACAATCATCCATCACAATAACTTGATCCTCCTTCATAGAACTGATGAATCCCAACTTCTTGAATCTGAGCCACGCTGCCAGTCACTGTCTACAACAACTGAAGATGGGATGCCACCAACCAGAGCCCCTAATTACCACTCCTCCATGAAACCCCCTCTCCCTCTCCCCTATCTGTATGAGCTGAACCCCCACCCCTCTTCTCTTATTCTTTTTATATAATTATATATATAATATTATATATGTTATATACTGTATAATAGTAATAAAAATAATAAAAAATAAATATTAATTGATTATTAATTATATTAGGTATATTTAAATTTATAAATAAATTTGTTTATGTACATATTTAGTAATTATATAATTAAATTAATTAATATATTTGTAAAAAATTAAAAATAAAAATAATTTTATTTATATGTGTATATATTTATAATAGTATTAATATAACTAATATAATTATATCTATATATATATATATTTAAGTATTATTTTTCATGTAATTATTTTTTATTTTTAGGATAAATATAATACTTAATATAAATATGTAAATATAAAAGCACATGTATATATTTATATTTATTTATTTATTTAATAATCATGTAATATAATTAAGTAATATATAGGTATCCATTGGTATTACCAGTTTTTTATTTTCATTCATTTCCTTTTCATTTTATTATGTTGGAGGAGATCGGTAATGCGGGATTTTTCTATATGGAACGAGTTTGAAAATTTTGTTGGGAGGGAGTTTGTGCTTGGTTCACCAACCAGTAGGATGAAGCATGGTGAATGTGTCACATAGAGTTAAGATAGGCCATCCAAAAGTGGTGAAAAAAGTAGATAGTGAGAATTAAGAAGTCTCCAGGAATAGCAGGAGAAGAAGAATCGAGAAGACTCAAAGGGATTACATTTCACTTCCAACTATAGGAGACTAGTGACTTCTGATTGACTCTATGAATTTATCTTATAAATTTGAGATACATTCAGGGAGGATTTGACCACTACGTCAATACTTCCACTAGAGGAGTATGACATCCGAGACCACATTCCGTACACCATTAGTAGTAGGTGGTGTGTAGATTTTGATACTCAAAGTTTCTAGAGGTTGAGCAGGGAGAGGTAGAACACACTTCTCTCTATTTTATTCTATTCTCTTCATTATTACAGCATTAACTATTCAATTTTTAAATATGTTAATATGTTGAACTCAACCATGATTCTCATCTAATATTATTTTGGGGATTAGGCTAGCCCAATTAATTATTTTACCTTATTCATGTATTTTCCTTCCATTGGGTGCTTCTCTCTCACTCTACAGAAAATCGTTCAATGAGAAACATCAAGTATCAATGAAAAATTATCTTGATCTGTTTAAATTTCAATTTTTTTTCAATCTAAGGATTTCATTGAAGAATGAGTCAAGATCAAGAAATATAGGCACACTAATTTCAACCAATAATTTGATCATAGTAATTTTTTCATAGATTGTTTGGATAAAAAATTTGGTCAGCCACTTTCAATTAGATCTAAATGTTTAAATGAAAATTCAATAAGCAATGTAAAATCATTTTAAAAACCAGCAGGCCTATTTCCATATTTTCATTAATAGGTTTTTTCAACTATATTTTTGTTTCTTTTGTCTTCATGTATACCTACTTGATCACTCAATCTCACCCTAACAAATAAATAATCTTTAATTACACAGTTTGATAACAATCCTTTACTATTTATTTTTATTTTTATTTTTATTTTTTTCTCTTGTATTGTTTATAGTCACACACATAATGTGTCCTTCCCTATAGTTTGAACCTCTTACCATAATACTATTTATATATAGTAAGTAGGTTTTATAAATTTCAAATTTTCACTTGTTCAATGATGCATGTGTCGGGACTTGTCTCAATTTGATACATGGTATGACTGGTATAACTTGAAGTGCATGTTTTCAGTTTAAATTTTACTTTATAGTTAAAATCATGGGTCACTCAATGAAAAATGGGAAAAAACATTCATATTATTTTGATATTGTATAAAAATGATCAATAACCCAATTTTTTACATTAATAAATTAGTCTAATTTTGATATGACACACATTTTAGCCCTTATGAATTAGATTGTGTTTTAAATTAAAAACAAAATTTTAATTGAAAGTGTGTCACTCACTAAAAATATAATAAAACACTCGAATTGTATTCATATTTTTTAAACATAATCCATAAGTAATTTTTGATAGTTATAAACTAGACACATATTGACATGGTACATGTTCTGATTGGTATGACTCAAAGTGCGAGTTTTGAGTTTAAGATTTACATTTTCATTAAAAACATAGCTAAATCCCTAAAAACCATGAAAACATTGTCATTTTGTCCTGATACATTAGGTAAAAAAAATGTAAATTATATTTTACATGTATGAATCAACCACACATAATTCAGAAACACATTTTCGATGACATGGATCAAAGTGCATGTTTCTATTTAAAATTTTCATTTTAGTTCAAAAGACACTTGACATACTAAAAATTGATCAAATTCACACAGATTATTTATATACCTTAAGACAAGGATAAATAATTTATTTATGATGTTTAGGGATTATCCCCACCTCAATATGATTTATTATGTGGCTATTATGGCTTGAAGTGTGTGTTTTCAATTTAAAATGGACATGTTAGGTTAAAATGTGCATTACTCGTTGAAAATAAATAAATAACTTTGCGATTTTTTGATACATTAAGAAAATGATCCAAGATTCATTTATGACATTTATAAATCAATATAATTTCAATTTGACACATTGTTGACCCATATGTTGTTGAATATGTGTCAAAGTTTCATTATTTTTGTTTCCTACATACTATTGTATATCGGCGAGTAGAGTTGAACCCAAGGGAAGTCTTAAAAGTTAGATGAGTGATACAATTTTCAAAACATACCCATTGTATTCAATACTGGGTAGAATTAAATTTTTATTTTTATTTTTTTTGAAGAACGCTATAAAGAAGAAACACATTTTTAAAGAACTAATGTGAAAAATGGGTTTTGTTTAAACTAACTTAGAAATCCTTTTACAAAAACAAGGGAATAGTTTTTTTTTTGAAGAAATTCAAGAAGAAAGGCCCATGGAATTATAACATTACTGTTCCATAAAGAAATCATCTTTACTAAAACATTATTATTTCAAGAACTCAGAAAATTATGTGTTTAATATTCCTCACCAGAAGATCAAATACCCAGTAAATGAAATCCCGAATTTCACCACCCTCAGATTAATTTATAGTAATGAGAATTTTAATTTATCCAAGGAATATATTTTTTGTAATATCCCTAGATTTGAGATTTATGCTTTAAATAAATATATTCAAGATCAATCTCACTGATTCATCTTAATGTTTTGCAGTTTAGAAATTGATTCGCGAAACAATATAAATGAAATCGAAATTTATCTCATTGATCAATTTAGAAATCATTATTAAAGAGAATGATGTGAAGAAAAGAAGGGAAATACCATAAGCTAAAAAATTCCCCGATCAATAAAAGGATTATCCTACGATTATACACATTTAAAAAATTGAAAATGGTTCAATTACAGGGTATATAAATTGAAATGTTAAGAAAATGATCTCCCTCTCAAAATCTTGAACTGCTTCTCTCCTAAGACTCCGAGTCTATGTCTACCAAAAACCTCCAACATATGATCTCGATGATGTCTTATTGATCGTTGAATGAATCCCCCCATTTTTTTCTTTCAACTTCAACTTCAAAATTTAAGTTCTCTGTAAACTTATAATTGGTCACCCACTGTTTCCACCAACTTAAGTTGGTTATCTTCTGTTACATCATCAACATACTGCTCATTCCTGCAATTCTTATAACTTAAGAAAGACCCTTATAACAACCTATGCTCCTCAGTTTCTTCATGAACCTGGACAATAAAACGGGATCTGGAGTGAATCTGCAAATAATAGAAAAATAAAAATAAAATGTAATTAGATATTACATTATTTAAAAAAGAACTTATTTAATTAATTATCATCACAATTTTTTATGATAATTAATTTATATTTATTAAAAGTTATTTATAATTAATGAATTTTAATTAATAATTAAATTAATTATTACTTTAATTGTAGTATTTTATTTAAAACATTTATTAATTATTTTTAATGTATTAAGTTATTATTTTTATTATTATTTTTTGATTATTTAGAATTATTATTTTATTAATATAGTTAGTAATTATTTTTTCTATAAAATATTTTTATTAATGTTATTAATTTGTTAATTAAGCTTACTTATAATTATAATTTATATAAATTTTAAATTATTAAAATTAAAATTTTAAATTAGTTCATTCAACTATATTATTTAAAAAATCAATTTAAATTATTATTAATTATTAATTATTATATTTTAATTATTTTTATTGTTATTTATTGTTATTTTATTATTTTATTAGTTTTATTTTTATTAATATTTTTATCTCTTATCCCTTAATAACTAGCACCGCGGCCCATAGGGGGTGTCTTTCTCAACCTGAGCCAGCTATGGCTCCACTCCTTCAATAGAAAGTGGCAGCCCGCCTAGATTTAACTGATGTTTGTGAGGGGTTTAGCGGTCTACGGTCGGCCACAAATCTTATTCAGCATCAACTCCTCGAGTGATCAGCAACATGGGTGATCTCTTAGGCTCGATGAATATTTAGATTTAATTAGAATGGTCTTCTTTGTGATAAGGGGTTCAGTCGGTCTTTAGGTGCAAGTCCATTGAGATTTCAGATCTAGGTTCAATGGATTGTTTTACGATTTTTTCCTCTATGGTTGATTTGTGGTATTGTGTGCAATGTTCGACGGTGTGAAGATTAAATAAACGATGTGGAAGTGTCTCAATCATAGCCAAAGGAGCATAATATTGAAGCAAGATGTTCGCAGTGTAAAGGTTGAATGATATATAGTTCTCCAGGTGGTGTGGGTTTGATGGGATGATGGAAGATCAAAAATTCCCTAATGGTGAGTTGATGTGGAGGGTTGGTGGTGTCTCATAGGGGAAAAGGGATTGAATCATTGAAAATGATGGTAGTGTCAGAATATGATTTGTCTTGTAGTATGTTAAGATTCCATTAGAAATGTGTCGGCGTCTTATCAAATCTTGCTGTATGAAAGGAAGGGTTGTGGAAGAAGAAATGAGACATCAGTAGTTGAATTGGCAGTGTGAGAATGAGGCACCACAGGTTGTCAGTAGATGAATGAGACTAGCGGTGTCCTAGAATTCTGGTGCTGAATATGTCTAAGCTCCTTATGGTATCCAAATATCAAAATTATAATTAATAAAAATAAAAAAATTAAGAATTAATGAAATTATAATTTAAAATCAAAATTAATTAAATATATGAAAATTAAAATTAAAATTAAATTAATTAAAATAATATAATTGGACAACACAATAAGTAGAGAAACATTATAAATTGATTTTAAATTTGTAAATTGAATTAATAAATTAAAAATAAAAGATCTAAATTAATTATTGATATCAAACTATATAATAAAATTGAAAAATAATGTTAATTTATTTTTAGAAAAAAAATATAGAATTAAAATTTAAATTAAATATTATGTCAATTAGGTGTGTAATAAATTTATTAATAACATAAAGAATCACAAAATTATTATGACATGCAGAATACAAACATAAAGAGTAAAATAATGGACCAAAAAAGTAAGTAGGAGAAAATAATAGTTTTAAAGGGTAAACATAAAAAATTAACTATAAAAATTGATTAATTGAAGAAATAAATTATAAAATAACAAAATTTCTATTAATAATAAATGGTTCAAAATTAATTAATTAAATTATCAAAATATTAAGTAAAATATGTTGGAAAACCTTGCATTTTAATACCACATCGAATTACCCCACACTTAATCATTGATTATACCCAATCAATTACATGATATATTGTCTATTAAAATAGAAACATGTGATTTTATTAAAAATCTCAAATTGAATCATGTTCAATATTTTAAAATCAATAGGATAAAAAAATGAGAAATAACCTTTTGAAATGAAATGTTAAAAAGTGTTCCTACTTAATTCAAAATACCTACAGGGTGGTCAAGAGAGCAGAGAATCATTCATCCCTGAGGATGTTATGCCTAATATATGCAGCTGCCTATTGACATAAATTAATTTAAACCCATGTTCTGAATCTAAGTGTGATAAAAGGTTAAAAATAAGTGAAATTTTGAACTTAAAAAATACACGTTATTCCTTGACTTAATACTATGTACCAAAAGGGAAAAAATTAATTTTATTTTTTCTGAATCAACTTATTGATAAAACTTAATGGTTTCATACAAATTTATTTTTAGCTTCTTCATATCACGTTCACCATCAAATTCACTTTAATGAACTAATTTTTGATAATTAGGCGCTTTTTTCTAATTTTCTGAATCCATGTAACTTTTTTTCAGAACTGTGCAGATGAACTTATTAGAATTCTATAGAGGGTTTAGTCACACACATTGTGCCTAGTGTCGTAGAGGTTCAACGTCAGTTCCCAAATTCTCAGTTTTCTCTTGTTTCAAAACTATATATATGAATATCATTCAAATTTTCTCACTAAAGTGATTAGTCTTTTTTATAAAGAAAAGTTGGGTCCCCTGGGAAAAATTTCAAACTTTCAATTTCTTTTGTTTATGATCATATATACATAATAATATATCCTTTATCACTCTCAAAACTATTTCTCAAATATAAAATTCAAAAAAACACTAAGACAATTCACTCAAAAATCTTTAATCCTTAATAATTTCAGATTCAAGGAAACTCTTTACTGCAGTAAGTTATTTCCCTTGGCTAAGATAGATTTGGAGTATAGTGTTAAGCCTAAAGAAACTCAAATTGTGAATGAATTTTAAAAAATATTGATCTTTTTTTTAAGAATTTTTTTATGATTTGAGGAATCTTATGATCTAACAATAAATCATAGATTGGATCAAATTAAGGTGACCCCATACCTCACACTAAAAACCCAACATTTTCCACAAATTTGAATTCCATAATGGAGAAAAAAAAATTTGACTTTAAAGTTGAAAATATATTTTTAATTAAGCATATTGATGGCATGTTTATGGTTTCATTGAATCTAAAATAGTATGACTTCCCCAATATAAATATTATAATACAAATAATTCAGATGAATTTTCATTATAGTTGGTGAATAAAATTTTTAGTTAAGATCAAAATAGTATCATGTAAAACATTGAATATATTATGAATAGGGAAAAGCTATTTTCATAATTATGAATCAAACATATTTTCAATGGCATTGTAAATTTAGTGATAAACAACCATAAAAAAAGAACAAGGAACCAGGATAATCCACCCCACACTTAATTCCATGAAAAATGAGTGAGTTAAAAACATTATAGCACAAATTTTCAATAATTTAACATATACAGTAATAGTTTCTAGCATGTAGGCATATGCAGAATTTTTTTCAAACAGTAGCAGAATATTAAGGACTCGCCACCGCTAAATTACTAGTGAGTCACCATTGTGGTGAATCGTCACCAATAGTGGAACAATGGCTCAAGTGAAACAATGAGTCAAGGACACACCATTGTATAGATTAATAGTGACTAAACAGATTATTTTAAAAAAAAAAAAAAATAAAACATAATAGAAAATATGTATTCAAAAATTAAAAGAAGGAAATACTCTATTTAAATTTAACCAAAGATTATTAATTATGAAACTCATTATGACATGAATAATAAAGAGAATTATGATCCGTTGTGACACCAAAATTAATATACTTTTTATTCTTAAAATAAGTACCAGAAAGACCAAGAAATCATATCCAATAGAAACAGAGATTGAAAGGACAACATCTAGCCACACTTTATTAAAAAAATAAAATAGGAATAAAATTAAAAAGAAATAATGACCACAGTATGTCACCCATGAAGCACTAAAGTTTATGTCTTCAGTTATAATTTGTTGAAATTTAGTTTTCTAGTAGAGTGATGGCAGTAAAGCCCTTTGGTTTCCTTTCAAAATAGAGTTTGACTCTTTGAGTGTTCACAGGAATAGGCTTGTTTTCCTCTCCAAAAATTTCTACACCACCATTCTTCAACACACTAACAACTGTAAAGGGTCCAGAAGACTTATATTTATGTTTTCAATGAAAGAGATTAAGTCTTGAAGTAAAGAGAAGGACCTTCTATCTAGGATTAAACTCCTTATTTTGAAAGGTAGAATCATGAAAAATTTTGGACCCCCTCTTTCTATATCCTAGAGGTATCATAATACTCTCTCTATATCTCATCAATCTCACTCAACTCAAGCACTATCCTCTCTGAAATACTCCTAAAAAAATTCAAAGCCTTAACTTCCTAATATGACTTCTGTTGTAACTCCATATAAAAATGAAAACATTTCCCAAATAACAGCCTATGTGATGACATACTTGTTGGTGTCTTGAAAGAATTTCTATAGGACCCTAAAGCTTCATCAAAATCCATAGGCCAGTCTTTCCTAGAATTTGAGATAGTTGTCTCTAGAATCTATTTCAGCTCTTGGTTAAGGATTTTTGACCTGTCCAATAGACTATGTATTGTAGGCATTACCAATCCTTTGGGTGAATACATAATTTTCCATCAAATCTTTGAATTTGTGGTTTTTAAAGTGTGTTCTATTATTTGTGATGAATGCTTTTGGCACTAAAAATATTGAGAAGATCTTATTTTTGACAAAAACTTTTACTGTTTTCTTTATTGTTTAGTAGTGTTACTGCCTCAACTGAATTAGAAACACAATATACAACAACTATATTGTATTAATTCCTATGAGAGGATGGAAATGGACCAATGAAATATAAACCCCAAACATTATAAATTCATACTTCCAAAATACACTTATTGGGTAACTCATACTTCCTCCAACTATTTCCCTGCCTTTGGCATCTATTACATCCAACAGAAAAACTCCTAGAATACATGAATAAGGTGGGTTAATAAAGTCTTTCTTGAATGAACTTTTTTGTAGTCTCCTCTCTACCATGATGTACTCCCTAAGGTGAATAGTGAAAACTCTCCAATATATGAAATATTTATTCTTTTCACACACTCCTTATAATAATTCTGTCGGCACACCTCCAAAATAGAAATGAATCATCCCAAAGGTAATACATATGTTTTGAAAGTAATTTTGTTCCTTTAGTTGTTATATAAATCTTTGGGAATGATACCAACTCCCATGAAATTGGAAAAATATGGTAACCATGAAGACTACCTAATTGAGATAGTGTGAAGTTCCTCAAGAGGAAAGGAAGAGTTAATCTCCCATGGATCATCACATTAGGTATTAGGAATCCTAGAATGGTGGGCTGAAACTATATTTTCAACTCCCTAATAATCTATAATTTCCAAGTCAAACTATTGGAACAAAAATCAACATAATGAGGCTAGGTTTGGCCTACTTATTAGAAAACAAATACTTTAAGAAGAATGATCTATAAAGATGATGACTTTAAAATCAAGAATATATTACCTAAATTTCTCAAGATAAAAAACAACAGTTGGCAACTCCTTTTCAGCAGCGTTGTTATTATTTTGTGCCTCATATAGCAGTCATCTAGTATAGTAGACCACTCTCAGCCTCTTATATCTTCTCTTTCCTAATACATCTCCAAGAACCACATTACATGAATGAAACATTAATTTAAATGGAAGTTTCCAATCCGACGAAGTAATTATAGGTGATGTGGTGAGTTTTTCCTTTATAAAATTAAATGATTTTAAAAAAATATATCAAAATTGAAGGGTGAATCTTTTATAATAAGGGAGCACATGGGATTTTTTATTTTTTATAATTCTTTGATAAACCTTTAATAAAAAGTAGTATTACCTTAGAAACTCTATACACCAATATCATTTTCAGAAGGTGGTAGTTTTTAAATAAGTTCAATCATGTTAGTGTCATCCTCTAAACCTATCTTGGATACCTTATATCACAAAAATATACCTTTAGTGACTATGAACTAGGGGTTTCCAATTTAAGAACTGTGTTGGTCTTTCATAACCTCTCTAATACTAACTCCAAAATTTCTTAAACAAGTATGAAATGTGCTACCAACAATGGAGATTTCATCAATGAAACCTCTATTATTATCTTATTCATGTTAGAAAAGATATCCATCATACACCTTTGAATGTTTGATGAAGGGCGTCTATCGATAGGCAAATAACCCAAAGGGACAAGTGAAGGTATTTTTCTCCGAATATTCTAGAGCTACTAGAATCAGGTTTTAACCGGAATACCCATCCAAGAAATAGATGAATTCATTCCTATAAAGCCTCTCGAGAATTTGATCAAGGAAGGGATTTGGAAAATGGACCTTCCTAGTGGCTGAATTGAGCTTCATATAGTATATACATACTGTCAATTTAGTGGCCTTCACCACTGGAATATCTTAATTTTTCTTATTAGGGAATATAGTGAATCCTCCTCTCTTAGGGAGAACTTGGACTAGACTGACCCAAGTAGTATATAAGATAGGGTATATAATTCCAGTGTATAATAATTTGATATCTTCCTCTATTAAAACCCCTTTCATGCTGGGATTCAATATTCTTTGACACTCAAATAAAAGTTCGTGGTTTGGCATCCTAGGGATTTTATACATATATAAAGAAGGGATAATACTCTTTTATCACCATTGGTCTAACCTATGGAAGATTTAAATTTTTTTAGAACACCCGATTGTTTTTTATCTTGATCATCTTTTAGTTCAGTAGAGATAATGATAGGCAGTGTAGAATTATCTCCTAAAAATGAGTTTTTAAGTTGTGCAGGGAGAGGTTTAAGTTCTATGATGGGTGGTTTTTGACTAGATGGTAGACCCTTGGTTCAAGGATGTATAAGTTATTCAACATGTCACTTGTAATGAGTTTGGAAAGATGAATGATTTTGAATTTACAAACCACTTATAGGATTCATAGCACTAATGTCCAAAGTTTTGTGATTTGAGTTTAAAAGATTTATTAAATTTGAATCATCGAGATATTTTATCAGTTCACCATATACATCATAAAAAAAATTTAGAAGTTTTGGTGATAAAAAAATCACCCTCAGGTACCTGCAATAATTCTTTTTCTTTAGAAGCATAATATACAGCTCTAGCAGAAGCCAAACCCAAATATTTTTCCCATTATGAATGTTTTTCTAGATTATCTGTTGGAGAAAATCCAATAGTTTTTGAAACACCATTTTCATCTTCTAGATTTATTTCCTCAAAAAAGTTTTTATTTTTAGATTATTAAAGATATTCAAGTTTATTTTAATTTTAATTTTTATCTTCTAAAGACTCTATCAAAGAGTAATTTTTAGAAAAATTTGTTCCTTTAACATTTTTAAATACATTGAATTCATCTAATTACTCTCTAATTTTAACAAATAATTAACCCTTAGTGACATAAATGGAAGATCCATTAGTGGCCAATAAGGGCCTACATAGAATGATGGGAACAACTTGGTCACACTCTATATCAAGCATGATAATTTTAGAAGGATGAAATAGTTTCCCAACTCCAACATGAAAGTCATCTATCATTCCTAGAGGATGTGTGTATGAATGGTCATCCAATTATATAATGGTTGTGATGAGTACAACATAACCTAATCTAAACTATTGGAATTTTGAGTATGGAAGAAGGTTGATACAAGCACCTAAGACACATAGGCATTTGAGTTGATTTGAATTTCTTATGGATTAGAAATGACAAAACTACCTCGGTCTTTGAGCATTGGTAGGATTTTATTTTCATGTACAGTACTACACTCTTCACTGAGGTTGTAGGTAGAAAATTCTACAAATATATTTTTGTATGAATCAATTTTTTTTGAGAGATTTCAGGTAATACATAATTTAGATTAAGTCTTGGATGAAATTGATATTGAAATAGATATTGGTTAAAATCCCAAGGAACTAAAGATGTTCAGCAGTGTTTTTAATTATAGGATTGAGATCTTTTGCAAAAAGGATGGGTGGGGAAAAGTTCTTATTGATTGTATGAATATCCGTTAATTATTCTATTCCTTTTTCTATATATTTTTTTATTTTTAAAAAAATTAGAATGAAATTTAGGTTAAAAATTGTGATTATATTCATTTTTTGAACATTCTTCTCGATTTCTAGACTATGTAAAAAGTATATTTTTATTTCTATATTCATTGAATTTTCCAATTTGGGCATTTCTAGAATCCTTTTTAGGTTCACTTTGTGTTTTTAACCCAATTATAGTTATAAAATACATGAAATTATCCCTAGGGATGATTTCAATTATTCTAGGAAGCCTTTATTTATCCCTAGAAGTCAAGTCTCTAGCTAGTTATCACAGTTTAGTTCCACTATTTTTAATTTTAGCATCATATTTGATTTTATCAGATTTATATTGGGTTTATTTTTTATTCAATTGTGTCTTGACTTTTTCACCTTGAAATTCCATTCTATTTAAATATTGATCTAGTTTTTGAAACATTTTACCCTCAAAATTTCCTTGTGAATTATAAGATTCTTCCCTCTATGGGTTTTGAAATTGATGTCTTGGATGTTTTTGGTAGGCATGGATAGTGGTTTTCTTAATCATTATTTATTATTTCTATGTCAAGTTAGGATGTTTCCTATAGACGTGGTTACATTTGTTTGAAAATGCGTCATCCATGGTAGGCATCCAAGTACTAGTTAATTTTTTTGAATTTTCTTGTTATTGAGATGGCATGTCCAAGTTAGGAAAAAAATTATTAGTGTTCCCAAACATTTCACACGAATAATACTATTCTATAATGTATAGGTTTGAGTTTTAATATCCCACTTGATTAATAACTTTTTTGACATATTGGTTCATTAAATTTTGAAGTTTATTTGTTATTTCAACCTGGTGGGAATTAATTTGTGTTCCAGAACCATTGTTTTAATTTCTGTTCGATCTTTTCCAACAAAATTTTTTGGTATTTCAAATTCAGAAATATTTTATTAAAAAATTATCTCAACTCTTTATCAGTTTTATCATTTTTGTTTCCACAAACAAATTGATAAATGTGTTTTTATCTAGAGACATATATTCCTTTATATATGGTGTCCATGAGAACATATGATGGATGTTGATAATGGGGACACTACCTAAGAAATTCCATAAATCTATCCTAATCCCCATGAAAAGCTTCACCGTCCTCTTGGTAAAAATTTATTATTTTCGTTCCAAGTTATCCTTTAAGTATTTGGGGATTAAATTTCATGATGAATGTGTTATATAATTGATCCCAGTTATCAAAGATATTCTCATATATACTAAAGAAACAATTCCTAGCATTCCCTTAAAGGAAAAAAGTGAAATACCCTCATTCATATATCATTTTATTTGATTATTAGAAGTGGAAGTAGATGCACTATATTATAGAAATATCTAATTAAGGCTAGAGAGTCCTCATTAAAGATTCCATTAAAAGATGAAATTAGTGAATGGTGGGACTATTTCAATTCCTAGTTTCTAGATCTTGGAGTAAGTATAATGGATTATGGGTTTCATACAACTTGATGGAGTTGGAACTCCCTCATCCGAGGCCTCTTAATTTCTTTTAAGAGTTTAGGGTGAATGTTTGGTTGATTATTTGTTATAAGAATTATCTCTCCTAAGTTCTCCATTTCAATTTTATTTTTATTTTTAAGAGTATTTATGTTTTTTTTAATTTCTGGGTTTAAAGGCTATAATCGATCATTAGATGTTCTTGTGATCACATAATATGTAATAACAATATTTTATCACAAAATATATCATATAGTTCAAAATAATAATTTAGAAAAAACTGTAAAATCATTTGAAGGTAGTAAATAAAATATTTCATTCAATGTAGGTAAAAATAAGTAACAACAACTAAAATAGAAACAAGCACCAAATGGTAACAATTTTTTTTAATAGTTTTCAATTTAATTTTATTTTTTAAAATTTTTAAGTGAATTTATTTAATATTTTTTAAAAAGTGTCATGTTGAAGCCTTCCCTGGATGTGGTAATAAAAACTTAACCCATATATCATTTAATACTTATAAAATTTTAATTATTTTTATTTTAGACTTACTACTATATAGTGGCTATTAGGGTCAAACACAAGGGAAGTATTAAAAGTGAGATGAGTGACCAAATTTTCAAAGCATACCCACTATTGTGAATAGTCGTTAGAATTTTTTATTTTCATTTTCATTTTTTATATTGAAGAATGAATTAAATAAAAACAATTATTTTTTCAAGAACTATAATGAAACAAGAGTTATGTTTAAACTAACAAAGAAAATACATGTATAAAAATAGGTACAGAGATTGAGTTAAAGAAATTCTAGAAGAAATGATAGTGGAATTATAACATTACTTATATTTAAAGATATATTCTTCACTGAAACAATATTATTTAATGAACTTAAAAAAATATGGGTCTGATCTTCCACACAAGAAGATCAAATTCCTAGAAAATGAAATCTTGGAGTTCGTCAGTCAAAGATTCATTATCTGTAATGATAATTGTAAAGTATTCAAGGAATAAAATCCTCCAAAATATCCCATGATTTGAAATTAATGATTTTAAGAAATATATTAAAGATCAATCTCACTGATTAATCTTGAAGTTTTAAAGTTTATAAAAAATATTCATGAAACAGTATTAATGCATTCAAAATTGATCTCATCGATCAATTTTGAATTCATTATTTAAAATAATGATGTCAATAAAAGAAGGTAAGGAACAACATGATAAAATACCCTGAAAAAGAAAAGGATTATCCTATAATTATACTCATTAAAAAAGTTAAAAATGATTCAATTATAGATGATATAAATTGAATATATGATAAATTGATCTCCCTTTAAAACTAGTGTCATGCTCCTCTCCAAAGCTCCAAGTTTCTATCTCCCAGAAACCTCTCGGTTCTGATCGTGATGATGTCTCAATAATCCTTGAGTGAATCCCCCTTTTTTCTTTCTACTGCTACTTCCAAATTTAAGTACTCTGTCTACTTCTAATTAGTCACCCACTGTTTATAGCAACTTAAGTTGGTTCTCTTCTTTTGCATCATCCCCATACTGCTCATTCCTGCAATCCTTGGGACTTATGAAAGACCCATGAAATAACCTATGCTTCTCTGTTTCTTCATGAAAATGGTCAACAAAATATGCTCTGGAATGAAGCTAAAAATTATAGACAAAGAAAAATAAATAGTAATTAGATATTATGTTGTTTAAAAAAACATACCTAATTAATTATTATAGTTATTTATTATGTAAATTAATTTATATGTATTTAAAGTTATTTATAATTAATGTTTATTAACTATTAATTTAATTAATTATGATTTTAATTTTTTAATTTAAAATATATATTAATTATTATTAATTAATTAAGTTAATATTTTTATAATTTTTAAAATAATATTAATTTTATTATTATTTGTATACTATTAAAATTTATTATTTTGTTAAGATAATTATTAATTATTTATTCTATTAAATAATTTTAGTATTAAAGTAATTAATTTATTAATTAAGTTTACTTAAAATTATAATTTATATAAATTTTAAATTATTAAACTTAAAATTTGAAATTAATTCATTTGATTATATTATTTTAATAATTATTTTTTATATTTTTTAATTATTAATTATTATTATTATTTATTTTATTCAATTAATTTATCTTTTTTATTTATATTAATTTTAATAAGTCATATCTCTTATTAACCTGCATTGTAGCTCGTAGGGGGGGTCTTCCTCGACTAGAGCCAGTTGCAACTCTCCTCCTCCACCTATTCGTGACGGCCCTCTTAGCTTCGACTAGTGGTGATGAGGGGTTCATTGGTTTGTGTCAGACTTTGCTCCTCCTCAGCATCGAATCCTTAGGTGATCAACGGCTTGGGTAATCTGTCAGGATAAATGGACACTTTTCCTTGATTGGACTTGTCTTCTTCATGATAAGGGATTCTTTTGGTCTTCAGGTAAAAATCCATTGAAATTTCAGATCTAGTTTTAATGGGTTGGACTTTGATTTATTCCATTATTACTGATTTGTGGTTGTGTGTGGAATGGTCGATGGTGTGAAGATTGAACAAAGGCTGGGGTGGTGACTTTATCACAATTGAAGGAGGATAAGGTTTAAAAATGATGTTGGCAATGTGAAGACCGAATGGTATCTAGTTCTGTTGGCGGTGTGAGTTTGATGGGATACTGGTGGAAGGAAAATTCCCCAATGGTGAGTTGAGGTTGAGAGTTGGGGTTGTCTCACAGGAAAAAGAGTGGATCATTGCAACAGATGGTGGTGTGAAAATAATATTTGTTTAGAGGTATATTGAGAGACCATTATAATAGTGGTAGTGTCTTAACAAAGATAGAGGTTTGAATGCAAGTAGTGTGGTAGAAGAAATGAGATACGACATGTTCAACTGGCAGTTTGAGAATGAGACACTGCTGGTTGGCAGGAGATGAAAGAGACTGGTAGTGTCAAAGAATTCTTCCATTGAATATGTCTGAGCTCCTAGCAGTACCTAAATATCAAAATTATCATTAATCAAAATAACTAAATTAATAATTATTGAAATTTAAATTTAAAATATAAACTAATTAAATATTTGAAAATTAAAAAAACTAAATTAATTAATGTAATTTCATTCAACAACACAAAAAGTAGACCAAAATTATAAATTAATTTTAAATCAATAAATTAAATTAATACATTAAAAAAGATCTAAAATAAATGTTTCTATCAATCTAATTAATGAAATTGATAAATAAAGTTAATTTATTTTAGGAAAACAATGTTAAAGAATTAAAAATTAAATTAAAGATCATGTCAATTAGGCATAAAATAAATAAATTAATAATATAAAGAATCATAAAATTTTTATGACATGTAGAATAAAAAAATAAATAGAAAAATAAAGGATAATAAAAGTAAGTGGGAGAAAATAAAAAATTCAACAGCTAAAAATACAAAAAATATTATAAAATTTGATTAATTAATGAATTAAATTATAAAATAAAAAATTTCAATTAATAAACTAAAAGGGAAAAATTAATTAATTAAATCATTAAACTCATAAATAAGAGAAGTGGAAAAATCATGCATTTTAAGACCACATCAACGGTGTTACCGGTATGACTCAATGCGTGTGTTTTTCAGTTTAAAATTACATTTTGGAAAAAAACTTGTCACACAATGAAAGGTAAGAAAAAGAACATAGATTTTTTTTTATTTTAGTAAAAAGTTTCATAAATCATTTATGATGAGTATGTATATATACACATAAATATCATAGATTATGTTACCAGTATGACTCCAATATCATGTTTTTAGTTTAAAATGATATTTTAGTTAAAAGACATGAAAACTTACTAAAATTGTCTTGATACTTTAAGAAAATGATCCCCAAGTCATTAATGATGTGTAAGAATAAACTGAAGGTTATACAGACTCATGGCATGTCTTATATGAATAAATTTGTGTGATTTTATTTTAAATTGGAATTTTAGTTCAAAAGACGCATGGCATATTGAAAACATGAAAAACAAATTCATATTAATTTAATACATTTGGAAAAAATCCATAGGTTATTTTTTATATCAAGGAATTAACTGCACCCCAATTTGATACACAGTGTTACCAGTTTGACTTAAAATGTGTGTTTTCAATTTAAAAGTGAAATTTTATATAAAAATATGTGTCACGCATTGGAAACCAATAAAATGAACTCATATAGTCATGATACATTCAAATATTTATCCATAATTCAATTGTGATAAGTTGGAATCAACTTCATGTCAATATATAATACACAGTGTGATAGGTACAATTCAACATATGTGAATTTAGTTTAAAACAATATATAAGTTAAAAACATGTGTCGCCCACTGAAAACCAAGAAAAAACACTTGATTTGCCCCGATATTTTAAGACAATGATCCACAAAACATTTTTATGTATAGAAATTAGCTACAGATAAACATGACACATAGTGTGGCTGGTAGGACTCAAAAAGATTTTTTTATTTAAAGTTGACATTTTAGTTTAAAACACATGTCGCTTAAACAAAACTAATAAATTTTACTCATATTTTCAGGATACTATATAAAAATAATAAATAAATTTTATTGATGTGTAGGAATCTTCCAAATGTTAATTCAACACAAGGTATGCCCAGTATTAATAGATGTGTATGATTTTTATTTTAAAAGAGATATTTTATTAATTATTCTATAAATTTTATCTTTAATTTATATTTTCTCAGTATCAACAACTTAGAATTTTTTATATGGGTACACTATTTTCTCAATCTAGGGTGGTTTGTTAGGCAACTAGAATCAAGATCAGACACTTTTAATAGGAATTCCAATGGAAACAAAACAATTTTTTAGAGTTTATAGATGTTTTTGAAAAAATTTACATACCCATGATTGAAATATTTTTATGCAGTATACTATTTTTTTTATGTTGTATGGTGATGTAACTATAATCAAAATTAAAACTTTTATTTAGTTCTATAGTGTGCTATAAATTTCAGCAGTAGACTGCTACTACTTAGACTTTATCAACTCTATTTTTAGTGATAATAAAATTCTCCTTTATCATCTCAAAAAAAATAACTGATAAAGGGATACTTTTATGAGCACAATGAATACACTGATATGGGGGACACTTTGCTAGTTCTTTTTTTAACACCGATTAAAGGAGCTTTTGTCAGTACAATTTTTAGTGCGGAGAAAAGATACATACTTTTAATGATACTTGTAAAATCATACATTTTTTATCAATAGTGAATGAAATTTATAGATTTGATAAATCCTATGTCCTTAATTGTCATATCTATTTATCTCATGGTGATTATAACTCTCTCTAATGGATTATATATCCTTCAATTGTTTTTTTGTATTGATGTTTAAGTATTATGGAAGCCACTTCATTCAAAGTGGTTATTAAAGAGAATGTATCTCTCTTCCTCCCCCAATATATATATTTTTGGACTATTAATTCACGTTTTTATATATAAACATCTATAAATTGAATTCGATTTTTAATTTCAATTTCAATTCCATTTTTAATTTTTAATTTTATTTTTATTTTTGAATATTAATTTTAATTTTTTAATTTTAATTTTAAATTCTATTTCATTAATTTTTCAATATCCTTTTAATGGTAAAATAATATTAATATAATTTTAAATTATTTTTATTTTTATTTATAACACTCAGATATATGTATTTTTTTACCGCCCACTAGGGTGACATAATGTTTGGTCTCTCTATTTGTTTTGTAATGGTTGGTGGTTTGATGTTTGGTAGTCGATTATGGATCATAACAATATATTGGATTGATTTACCAATGTAATGGCTTATGGGTTGGAGGTTATGGCCAATTATTACCCATTAAATGTATTATGAGATCTATGTTTTAGTAACATGTTAACTAGGGGTTGGGCTAGACTTGGGAAGAGCATGTCAGGTGGGGTTTCCCCTATTTGAAACATGTTTGTATATATTTATTTTTTTATTCCTATTTATATATATCGATAAATCTAAAAAAGATCATTTACTTATATATATATATATATATATATTTATGTTTTTATTCACACATAGAGTGCACACACACTCATAGTTTTATATTTAAATTTTGAATATTTAAATAAATAATAGTCATATATATAAGAATCTATAATAAAAAACACAAAGAATTCCAATTCCAATTTAAATTAAAAATTAAATTTTAAAATTTATTTTTAAATTTAAATTTCATTTTGTATTTTTAATTTCTATATTTATTTTTATTTTTTCAAATTAAATATTTTAATTATATATTTGTGATCATTTTTCATGTGTCTGTTGGTTTGAAGATTGAAAGTAAAACTATATATACAAGTTCATTAATAAAACCGTACTAAACATCCTTACTCTTAATTAAAAATATTCTATAAAATAATAATCAATACATTCATAAATACCTATATAAATTCATAATTAAAATATTAAGAACCCCTAATTTTTTATATGAAATCTTGTTTATTAATATATAAGTGTCATATTTAGGTATAATGAATAATATAAAACATTTTCACAAAAAAATAAGAAATAAAACTACAATATTACATTGATTTTATAAATTATATAAAAAGAATAAATAAAACCCATATAATAAAAAAATTATTATAATGAGGTGATAAAAACAAATAAATTATATTTGTATAAATTAAAATCCATACGGTCATGGTCACCTATAAATACCACACATGCGAACAACCTATAAAAAAACAAAACATTTGAATATTGATATAATTATGTAAAATATGAAAACACTGTGAGAAAACTAAGTGATTTATAAATGAAAGAAATAATATTTATTTTTGTAATTATAAACATAATAGGAATTTTAGAAATATAATTGTAATAATTGTTACATGACCTTTAAAATATTAACACAAATAATTAGTAGTTAAATAAAATCTTAAAAAACTAATATATGAACATCAAAATATCATAAATGAATATTTAATGTAATGAATATAATGTTATAATTTATTCTATGTTATTATTTTGGAAATATGCTTCCACTAAATTAAAAAAACCTTACTATTTTAAAATTCACATAAATAGTGATTTAATCTAATTTAGAAATATATTTTTATAAAATTTATCGAAAATTTTTAATCAACATGTAAATTTCATCAAGATTAAATTTTTGATAATTTTCATAAATAGTCAAATTTTAGGTGAATAGTAAAATTTGTTATGAAATATTTTTTCTAATAGTTTCTAAAAATGAAATAGATAATTATTAGTATAATAAATTATATGATAATTTTATATTAGATTCCTAAAACTAATTGAAAAATGTATTACAAATGTAATAGAATTTTTAAATGGTGGAAAAAAATATATTAAAACTGAATTTTTAACATATAATGTTATTTAAAAATGAATCTATAATATTTAGAAATATAATTTTAGAAAATAAAATCAATATTTAGAATCAAGAAAATGAAATAATGTTGAGGATACACTTTAAGCATTGTCCCAATAGTAATCTTAGTCCTTACAATAATGGATGTTCTAGGTTTGAGTCCACTAATATTCATACTTTCACATTCATATTTATAACTAGGATAGTCCCCTTTTGGTATCTGAGTGAGTGTGTTGGGATGTGTGTATTTAATAATATATCATTTGGATCACCCACATTTTTCTCGTGAAGTCATTTCCCAGTGGTAATCATGTTCCTCATTGTCACTGAGGTTCTAGTTTTTTGTCCGCATTTTATTGTACTTCGAATTAGTAGTTATAATTGGGTTTGTCCCCTCCAAGTATCCAATTACTCGTATTGGGGTGTCATTTCAGATGTGGATCATTGGTATTACCTACACATTACCCTCAAATCCTTGTAATAGTTGTAATTTTTTTCATTGTAACCCCTAGGTTTGATGCTCAATTCCTCTTATGGACGGACTTTCACATTTGTGGAAACATCTGGCCTTGACCCCTCGATGTATTAAGGTGTGTGTGGTGGGATGAGTGAATTTATCATAGAGCATTGGGCCACCCACACTTTTTCACTATAGGGAATGGCGTAGTGGAAAGGGTCAGGGTGTTTCTTTATGGGGGTTTGGTATTCGAATCCCATTGAATATAGGTTTTAGCTAAGGTAATTTCACTACAATTTTATTTAACCATGCAACAGTACAATGTAATGTAGGGTGTTTAGTTTTACAATATTTCTTTATAGGTCACATTCTAGATTAGAGGTATAGGAACCACTTTAGAAAGGTGAGCATTATGACGGTTAGAGAATTAGTTATATTGTCTATGTGTGGGGGGTCTTTTAAAAAAAATGGTGACATTTTGTTGTTTTATAATAAAATATAATTAAATATATAAATAAATTACCAAATATTAAATGATAATGATTTATCGATGACATTATCCTAAAAAAACATCATGCATGATGCCATTAATTTTTTAGCTTATCTAATAGGTTTTGTAATACAATTCTTATAAATATCAAATACCACTATTTTAAGATTCAATTTTTAATTAATGCAAATTCAGTATTTAAACCCAAAGTACCCCGACCCATCATGTTTGAATTCTCTATCTCACCTCAATGATAAATCACTTCCCCAACAAAATACTTTCTCAATTACCATATCTTGGGCCTCCTAGGATCCTTTGATACATTCGAGTGATTTCCTAATCTAAGCCATCATGGATTTAATATTATAGAAAATAAGTAAATTCCAAATAAGTGGAAACACCACCATCTTATTAGTTCAATTCCCCCCCCCCCCATTCAACTACTATATTTTAATTTTATAATATTTCTAAGATACTTAATTAATAAATACATAATAATATTATATGTCATTAAGGTAAAATATAATATATGAAATTCCCTTAGGAACATTTAGAAACAACTTTGGGGGGGATCAACTGCGGTCTTATTTTACCAAAAACTATATCTTTATCTTTTTTTCCATAAACAACCCTTTTTTGAAATTTTTTACCTTTTACGATTTGAATGAATATTTTTTTATTTTTCCATACCAAATACATATATGTTGTGCAGATGTTGAAATTAATATATCACAAAAAAAAATTACAAGGTTTATCTCCCACAAGGGAAACCCACTTCTTTCCATGTAAACTCATATTGATTCATAGATTCACCACTATAATCAAATTATTAATTATAATGATTGTCAATGGATGATGTTGAAACTTTATTTCACCATATTACCCATATGGGGTTACCATATGACATAGGTAAAAAGACCCCCCTATATAAATAAATTTAAGGTATATTTATACTGCATTCTGAAGTGCTAGTCTCCCAGTGGTTCTCTTATTCCTTCCACCATTAAAAGTTTATCACAGAGCTATCCAAGTATTTCACAGCACCAACAAATATCATTTATTTCCTCAACTGAACAAAATCCTTGAGTTATAATCTGTCTTCAACGAACTCTAAGGAAACTTAGTCTTTTAACATTCCATAGCTTCTATTTCCTTATAGGGGATGTTTCTGGACTTCTAAATTGATTACCAAAGAACACAACCCCAAATATATTTCACCTAACTTTTAGTTAGTTGATCATAGTCACATAAAATCTCATGACAATATTCACTTTGGAACATAAGTCTCATTTATTACTCACTTATTCTTCCTCATCCCAATATTTATAATATTATACTCACTTATTCATTGAGGGATATTGTTCTCTTATATACATAGATCATCTACCTTGTTCTTCTGTAACCTCAGTATTAACTACTTTATTTTCCTATTTTCTTCTCCTAGTTCTTCATAATAACTCTTGTTCATAGGAGGCTGTAATAAATGTGTTCATTATTTTTCCAAATATCATAAATAGTACATTAATAAGAAATAATATCCACTAACACAAAAAAACCATTAAAGAATAACTTTTTTGGGTTTCAATGAGTTCCAGTTACGTTCTTTTTGAAGTCTAGGTGTATTCTTTCCAACGAGCCTATACCCTAGTGGTAGAGGCTCATGCTTGGCTTCCAAAAGACCCATGATCAAATCTGGGAAGTGGAGAATATCCGGGCTACTGTAGAAGTACTGTAGCAGTGGCAGAACTATAGCAGCGGTGATACTGTTGCGGCAGAGGGACTGTAGCAGGTACTGTAGCAGCATGTGTGTTGTAGCAGTATTGTTCACCTAGGGGTCCTTTGGGCCACAAAATGGGATTTCAAGCCTTGTATTCATGGCACATGGCCTTGGGCCCTCGGGCTAAGTAATGGGTCTCCCTCTACCCAGTCTAAATATGTCTTTTCTTTAAATAATAAATTGAAGCTTCGGCCCCATCCTTAAAAAAAACTCAAGGTGTATTCCTGGAATACTATTAATTAATTCTCCTCACTTTTAAAACACAACAAATTAAGATATTCCTTTGTTCATCTATAGGAATGGATTATTATTCCCAAAATATTCATTATAATTCAAACTATAAATCTTAAAATAATAAAAAAAATCCCACAATAGACAGCTATTTTGTGGCATGGAACCCATTCTACAACATATGACTTTAAAAAATAGATTGACTTTTAATATCATATATGTATGTATAAGTAACTTAGATTTATTCTTAGGATTTTTGTCCTTGTAAATTTACCAGACATCCATATCAATTACTATTTAATGTTAATCAAACACGCTCAAATAATAGTGATGCATTTATTAATAAATATTTACTTGAGATTTTATGGAAATTAAATAAAATTATTCATGGAAACCCCATAAAATAAATTTTTGTTTCAAGAAATACATAAAGTCATTCTACATAATCAAAATTCTTTATAACTGTCTTGAATAATAGCTTTAATAATCTTTATAAGCTTTTGAAATCAAAATCACAGCTTCTTCATCTTCATATTTTTATTTCCTCATAACTAACAAATTTTGGATACTCCATTTCTCATTATTCATTGATCTTTCCATTCCACAACTAAATATCAGCTTATGTGTCTTCACTATATTGGACAACACACCAATTTAAGAGTTTTTTTGTTTATTTAATGAATGAAAAAAACATGAATCATCCAAACTCATTTCATCTATATTATATTCAAAATTTTAAAACTTGATTTCCCTTCAAGAAATAACATCAAATTTTCACTAACTATTGAAGTTTTACAATCATCTAAAGATTTATTCTGGGGACTCTAAAGACTTAATCTTAGTGGAATAAATATAATGATCATTCCTTTATCAATTTTTTTATACTTGAAGACCTTATAGTGAATTCACATAGTTGTCAAGGACTTACGATCATAAAAGTTATTCCATTAAGCTCAAAGAAATAAAATTTCCTGAAAGATATATTATCTACCTTTGAGGAATTACGATTTATTCTATAAGACATAGGTTTAACTTTAAATACATATAATAATACTTCTATATATTTCTTATAAAATAATTATTCTTATCTAAGGCTTCTCTAAACTTCTCTAAATCATCATAGAAAGACATCAAATGATTTTTTATAATTAACATACTTCAAAACTTCTTTAAATGAATGTACAAGGTCTTAAAACATATATAACATTCAAATTAGAATATTAATCTGAATTGATATACTAACTCTGGTGAAACATTATTCAATTAATTTTGATCCACCTCTATTCATATTCAATATTTATCTAGGAGTGTATAAGAACTTATTGCAGTAGCCAAAATGATTTATTCTCCTTAGGTGGGTTATGAATTTTAGGATCCAAGGGATCAATTTCATCACCAATTATAGGTACCCATGGTCTTAATCTTTTTAATTTATTCATCATAGTAGAAAATAATCTTAAATGGGTGGATGCTGACTACTTCACTGGATAAATCATCTTCACTTAAACTCAAATCATTTATATGATCCTCAGAAATAAATAAAATAAAATAAACTTGGGTATTTCAATATCCCCCTTTTTTTATTTTGAAAAAACATATCACGCTTCGTTAATGATATTATCTCCCCCCATTGACAATAAATGTGCAGGGTAAGATTCTCCTACCCTTATTAACACATTGGGTTACCAGTTTCAATTTCTTCCCCACCTTAAGGTTCTTATCCCACTTGAGATAACAGTTGAGATTTCATCTGATACAAATTGAGATATATGGGGAGGATATTCCTCAACATCCTCTCCCTTTTATGATTCCATTGAGTGGATTTCACCCATAAATATTCTCTCAAAATTATTCATATCCTCCATTGGTAGATCTAATAAAATTCATTTATGATAATTATTTCTGCAATAATCACATCTTACTAGATGCAGGTGATTAAAAGTACCATATAACAACACCAAATCATCTGAAATTGAATTGGAATTACATTTATATTAGATGTGCTCCATCCATAAATCAATTATAAGTCAACATGGACCAAACCATTATAGATAACATAAAATATATGTTTTAATAACAAGGATATCCATATTTTCACTTCATGTGTAGTACAAGTTTCTATTCTTCTCATTTTGGGGGAAAATATAGATTTAAATGAATTTTAAGAAACATGTTCTCACTTTTATAGAAACCTAAAAACCTTTCTATTTCTTTTTCTCCCCTATTCTGGTAGATAATCAATCCCCATTTACAAACATAACACACAAACATATGTTAAAACATTAATAGGATAATAAAATCACACATAATCCTTTATATCTTTAAAGGGATATTAAACTATATTGATTTAATAGAATTTATAATTATATAGAAGCTTCCCACACTTTTAGATCTACCCATAAAGGGAAAATCTCCATCCTTTATCACTATATATGGGATCATGTAAACACCACTCAACAAGATGGGGTGAGTGTGGTTCTTCCAAAAGTTTCTAATTTTCAGAAATAGGTTTGAGATAATTTTTTCATTCCTAAATATTCACATTATATAGGTCTAATGTTTCTATACCTCCTCTTTCCTTCTTTTCCTTTCACTTTACATGTTTTTTATCCTTCAGGCAGCATGGTCTTCTTCTCATCTTGAAATTTCTTTTTACTAGGAAGGACCTTATTTATAGTGAAAATAAGACCAGTACATTAAGATTAGATTCTTTTAATCACTTAGATTATTCAAACTATTTTATCCTTATGATCATAATATTACTAAAATCATTCTCATATTTATATTTAATTGCGGACTAATGATTTGAAACAATTGTTTTTTAATTTTAATTATCTTATGTTTCAAAATTTTGTTTATTTTTTTCCATAAAAGGTTATACATATGATAGTAGAGCGTCTTTCCTAGTTGCACCTACCAAAAAAATTCTTTCAAGATATTATTCACTTATTTTTTAAAAACTTCTCAACCTATTCATTAGGTGAACCAATCACTTGTATAATTTGGATATCAACATCTCGAATAGACTTCCTTATATTTTATATATTTATCCCCTATGGACGGAATGTATGGGCCATATTGAATTGGCCCATCATATGGACTCTTATTCCATAGTAGAACCACTTCTTTCATTTGTGTTTGATATTCAGTTCAACTTTTATCATTATCTTCTGGAGAATATTTTTTTCATTTATTCTTTTTATAGATTCTTCTCCTATAGAATAATCACTCACATTCTTTACCCACATAAAATTATATGATGTTTGTCTCATTCCATCCATGATTAGATGAAATATAATAGTATTATACAAACATTCATCATTGTAGTGCACCAATGTTTCACATATCACCAAAATTATTTAATGTACCACGTTTATTCCTCATGGGAATAATTTTTCTTTTTAGGGTTTCTGTATTCCTTCAGTAGGTTTCCGTTGACTTTTTTATTTTGTCCCCTTGTATTCATTCCTTCTTAAACTTGAAAATATGGATATATTATACTAATAATCAATTTCTTGATGTTTGAACTGATAAATCCAGAAACATCTTCTAATTAACAATGTTATATTTATGTTAGTATTAGTCTATCTAGAACTTATTCCTTGTAGATTTTGGTTTGAACCCTAAAAAATGAAGTCTAATTTTGGGGAATTTTTTTGACTATCTTACCACTACCCTTAACATATTGGTGATTGTACAATAATTTTTCTCTTTCCTCATTTGTATGAATTTTTTTATACTATTACATAATGGATATATCTATTTAATGTAATTTTATCTACATATTGGGTTATCTTTTTCAATGAGTCTGAGGTGTAGGATTCTTTACATGATCTCAGGATCTCTTTTCCAGTATTTTTCCCATTCTTTGATATAGTTATAACTTCTGATGTTTTTGTGTAATTTTTTTCAGTAATTTTGGAAGTTATATATTTTTCTTCTTCCAAATATTCTTGTTGAATTTTCAGTTCCAAACATTTCATATTTAGAGTATTTGTTTTATATTCAATTGATCTCAGTTTCCCCCCAGAACAAATTTTAAACTTTGGAATTTGAACCTTATACACTTGTCTTGTCCCTACTAGATAAATATCCAACATTTTTAAACATTTTATTGAATTTTTAGTTGGATATAATTGAAACCTATATAGAATTAATGTATATTATACAATTCATGGAGCAGTTATTTGAAAACATTCTTAAATATTACATTCTCATAATTAACTCTTTGATATTATTCATCAATAAAGAAACCCTTTCATTGAAAAGTGTGATAGTTTTTTATTTTGATTACAAATTTTTTATCAGAGGGTTGTACGTAATCAAATTCCTTTATAGTGAATATTCTAAGGAATAATATTCTTTTTCTATCTATGGCTTATCATTATAAATTCCCTTGAATATTTAAATTTATAGATCACTAATTCAATTAGGAAAATCTTCACGTGATCCGTAAATTCAATATAAAGGTATTCACCTATTTCAATGCATCCATCATCACAGATTAAGCATAATTTTTGTAAATTAATAATAAAAAAAATTAACAACCAAATAGTTTCCAACCTAATTATATTTGGATTATTTTATTTATTATTTCCTCTTTATAACCTTTTATTAATTCTTAGACTCTCCCTTCTTATTTTTTTATTAATGACTTTGAATGTTTGTATTAATAAGGGAGATATTTTAATTTTCATTATGAGGATCTTCTTTAAACATATAAAATATATACTTCATGTATTAAATAAAAAATATCTATTCATAGGTAAACAAATTTCTAATATAAATTGTTAAACTTCCCAAATATCCAAACAGAGGGAACATTGATCTGGTGCCACTTGAAGTGCCTATAAGACCATACATACAAACTCGCGAGACGAGGGGGAGGTTAATTAAGTATAAAACTACTGGAAATACATTATATACCAATATTTTGAAACCATTTGAATAATATATACTAACGGTTTGGACAACTATTGTCTAGTAAGCTGTTGCAAAAGGACTATACTAACGGTTCTCTTATAATCATTAGTATATGGCTCTTTGACCTTCAATATGCCAATGATTTTATAGAAACCATTAGTATAAATATATAACAACACTTTATTAACCATTAGTATAAATAGATTATTTGTAGTTAACCAACAGTTTGAAACCATTGGTATATAGTATTACCAACGGTTTCTTCAAACTATTGGTAAAAATATTCTGTAAATGCAGTATATAAACAGTTTTGAACCATTGTTATAGAGTATTACCAAAAGTTTATTCAAACCATTAGTAAAACTATTCTCCAAAACACTATACCAATGGTTTTAAACCATTGGTATAGTGTTTTCTAGAAAATAGCACGACAGCCTATTCCCTTCACTGCATACACCTACAAACATAGGTTTGCACTACATACACCTGAACACATAGCTGCAAACAAGAATTAAAATAGAACACTTTGCACTTAAAATAGAACAAAAAACACAAGACTTAAAATATAACAATTTTCCGTTAAAAAAGAAAAAAAACACCAGCAATTTCGCGTAAAAACAGTAGACTCTTCCAACTATGACATGTACCACGAAATAGTTTTCCCCATTTCAATATTCACATAACAATAACTCTTCCAACTAACCCATTTCAATTTAATTAGTGGAGACATCTCATAATGGTGAGAGAACAATCACATTTCTGAGAGCCCATCATAGTCAAAGATACATACACCATAATTCATAAGGTAATTACAGTAAGTATACACATAAAACAAGTATACTCATACACCCTCAACACATAATTTATATGTTAATTAAGGACATAAATAATTAAATTCAATTTTAGGGTTTGAGGGGCTATTCAGGGGTTTGGGGTGGCTGTCCAAGGGGGGTAGGGGTGTTCGTATGGGTGGGGGTGTCTGGGAGGATGGGGGTGTCACTGGGTGGTGGTGGGGGTGGGGGCTGTCTAGGGTGGGGGGGGGATTTCCATGGGGCTATGCATGGAGGTGGGGCTGTCAGGGGGGGCTGTCCATGGGGGTGTGCTAGGGGTGGGGTGGTGTCGAGGGGGATTGGTGGGATTTCTAGGGGGTGGGGTGGTGTCCACGGGGTGGGGTGGTGTCAAGGGGGTGGGGGCGGTCCAGATGGTGGGGGTTGTCCCAAGGGGGTAGGGTGGTGTCTATGGGGGGGGAAGTCCAGGGGATAGGGGTTGTCTTGGGGGTGGAGAGTCAGTCTATGGGGGTGGTGGGGCTATCCTGGGTGTCGGGGTATCCATGGGGGTGGGTGGGGCTGTCCACGGGGGGGGGGATGTCTAGGGGGTAGAGTGTGTTCACGGGGGTGGGTGGGGCTATCCAGGTGGTACGGGGTGTCCATAGGGGTGGGTGGGTTTTTTATGGGGGGGTAGAGGTGTCTAGGGGTGGGCGGGCTATCCACGGGCGTGTGGGGGCTATCCACCGGTGGAGGGGCTATCCAAGGGGGTTGTCGGGCTATCCACGGGGTGGATGGGGATTTCCACGGGGGTGGGGATGTCCATGGGGGTGCGTGGGGCTGTCCAGAGAGTGGGAGGGGCTGTCTAGGGGGTGGCTGGGGCTCTCCACGGGGGAGGACGGGGCTGTCCCGGGGGTATGGGGTGTCCAGGGGGAGGGTGGGGCTCTCCAGGTGGGTACGGGGTGTTCAGGTGGTGGGGAGGATGTCCACAAGAGGAGGCATGTCCAAGGGGTGGGCGGGCTATCCACGGGGGTGGCGGGGCAGTCTAGGGGGGGTTTTCTATCAGGGTGGTGGGGTGGGGTGTCAAGGGTGTTGGGGGGCTATCCATGGGTGTGTCCAGGGGGTGGGGTGGTGTCCGAGGGGGGGGGGTCCGTGGTGTCTGGGGGGTGGTGTCTGAGGGGCTGTCCAGGGGGTGGGGGGGCTTTCCAGGGCGTGGGGTGTCCAGGGGGTGGGGTGGCCCGGGGGTGGGCGGGCTGTCCACAAGGGTGGCTGAGTTATCCTGGGGGTAGGGGGTGTCTAGGGGCGTGGGTTGGCTATCCACGGGAGTGAATAATTTTTTCAAGAGTTATCAAAAGTTAAAGTTAAAAAAGTAAGAGTAGCATGTTTAGAATAAATAGGTGAATGGATCTTAACATGTTACACAAACATGTATAACACCATTTTTATATAATAATCACATTTATAGTTGTATTTATCATAGAGATACATAACTGTAATTGTATATCAAAATAGATATTATCCAAACTAAAGGATTTTTTTCTTGTGGATTGTGTGGTATTGGATTCTTTCCAAACTATAACATAGATGTCACTATTTATTTTTTTAGTAGTGTAACATTTAAATAATTTAGTTCATTTGGAAGTGTGATTTTTTTAGTTTTTAGAAAAGTGAAAATTATTTAACATGAGGCGAAGCATTTTTAATAGAAACGATAATTAAAAGAAAAACATATCATCAATTATTACCCTCCCTTCTCAGTGTGTAAGATCCTGACCTTATCATGGGTTGTCTATGGGGTTGGGCGGGTTGTCAACAAGGGTGGCGGGCTGTCCACAGGGGTGGGTGGGTTGTCCAGTGGGTTAGGGGGTGTCCAAGGGGGGTGGATTGGCTGTCCAGTGGGGTGGTCCAGATGTCCAGGGGTAGGGGGTGTCCAGTGGGGTGGGCGGGCTGTCCATGGGGGTGGGAAGGGATGTCTAGGTGGTACGGGGTGTCCAGGGGGTGGGGGCAGTCCATAGGGAGACGGGGTGTCTAGGGGGTGGGTGGGCTATCAGTGGGGGGTGGTCAGGCTGCCTAGGGGTAGGGGTGTCTAGGGGGGTTGGCGTTCTATCCACCAGGGTGGGCAGGGCTGTCCAGGGGGGTACGGGGTGTCTAGGGGGTGGGGGGTTGTCCACGAGGGGAGGGGCTGTCTAGGGGGGTGGGCGGGCTTTCCACGAGGGTGGCAAGGCTGTCCAGGGGGTACGGGGTGCCTAGGGGGTGGGGGCTATCTAGGAGGGGTGAATCAGTCACATAAAATCATCAAGTCGTTTTTTATTATTTATACATAAAAAATAAAGACAATGTGACCTACCTAAACACACATATATTCAGGCACAACAAATCAATAAACATCAAAGGTCAGTAATATCAGTAAAAATGTAATTGATCAATTTATCCCCCATCACCATCACTATCATCACCATCATCATCACTCTCACCCTCATCCTCATCGTCATACCCATCATCCTCCATGCCCTCCTCCTCGGCCCCACACTCAGCCTCGGCCTCCTCATCACCCTCCTCCTCCGCCTCGTCCTCCTCCTCCGGCTCGACCTCCTCATCGCCCTCCTCCTCCTCCTCCTTGCCATCTTCTCAACCACCACTAGAAATTCCACCTGGTGAACCATATATATAACTGACCAATGACATATATTCATCACAAGTAGTGTTGGCCTCTGGTGGATGTGTTGGACGTAAAAATTCCATCAGTTTCATAAATGTAGTGTTTTCCATAGCAGACTGTTCTACCATCTATGTGGCCTTTTTTCCAGAATGTTCTAACTCATCCTTAAGATGATTTAACTCGGTGGGACTACTAATTGTACTTGAAGAGGTCTAATACCTCGTCGTAAGTATACTATGCCTAGGTCAGCAGCGTACTCTACCAGGGTGCTCATCTCCCAACACCTGATTTAAGTGATCATTTAGCCCAAAATTGTCAGGTTCATGGGAGTTAAGGGCTTTTAAAGTAGCCTATTACAAATATAAATAGATTAATAAGTTGAAAAAAAGAGATTAAAATTTTAAATCTACAAAGTAAAACTTACATTCTGCTATTGATTCGGTTCATTAACTGCACTTCCATATTTCTTCTTTCTACTCAAGAAAAATAGTTTTGCTCGAGGCACATGTCCTTCTATATTCAATTTATACCTCTATAGTGAAATTTAATGTAGGAAACCATAATTAAAAATAGGATACCAAAAAACATTAATTTCATAACTAAAATTATATAACATCTTTAGTAATTGAGTAAGTTATGGAGGAAGCAATAGAAAGTGCATGTCGTAAAGAAAGATTACAAATTGTCATACCTAATGCCTCTCTTGATCGGGCATCATTGTATGTCCCAATGTGTGAACACATTTCTTAGCATCAGTGTTTCTTTATTTCTTTCAAATGAATCCTAAATAAATTTCAATAATTAGTATTAACAAAAAAAATAAAAAAAAATCATATAAATACTTCTAATTTTATTAATACTGTAAATTAGCTAGTTTTCCAATTAGTAATCATCTGTTGATACTACTCTAATAGACCATAAAACATGATAGGGACCTCCTCTAACTCCTTTACCACTCTAGCATGCCATTTAAAGTACAACTCATGATTATAAGTTCTCTAAAGCTTTCCCCAATCCATTAGATGAGTTGGTCGTACACCCTCACCATCAGGGAAATTAAACTGCAGCTGAAACCAAAATATTATTTCATATAAATAGAAAAATTAATATATTCCATTAAATACAACATATTATTTTACCCATATCTCTACCCAATATTTATCCTTGAATTCATTTGGCTGATATCCTCATGATATCGGGCTAACAAGAATGATGATGGAGTATTCGCCAAGCGTAGCCAAAAATCTCTGACATTGCTACCCTGATTTTTCAATCATCTGACTATCTTCATTGTAATACACCATCAACTGTGTGTGGCGATTCCACACCGCAATCATGTGTGTTTTCCCCCACCCCCACCTCCAATTCAGTAGATATATCTTTTATGAAATAAAAACAAATATTTTATCAATACATTTTATATTGAAAATAAATAATGGTGTAAAAATTTGTTAGGGTTGTACAAGTATACCTATGGTAGTCTGAAAAATTGGTGCCACTGTATGCATAGAAACTGAAGGAACACCCTATACATATAGAGTGAGTCCCAATGTATGCTCCACATGGACAGACTCTGGTGGAGCAGGAGTCGAATAAGATAGAATATAAAATCCCAGAGAGAAGGAAGCAGAAGTAAAAGAAGATGATAGGGATGGCTTGCCGAATGCTGGATGGGGAGCAGGAATCATCCTCTAATATGGTAAAGATGGGTGACGAGGCTCCTATGTAAACATTGGGGGGAAAATGGGAGGCCCAAATATCTCGTTTTTCTCTAACAACACACCGGGATCAGCATGTGGGATGGATGGTATGTTAGTGGGAGGGGCAAGGTCCAATCGGGTACGCCAACCATATCTTCAAGCTCTCGTACCACCACCCCTCGTACGAACACCCTGAGTACTGGGACTACTACTAGGTTTGTCATCAAATAAATATATACTAATAGATAGATCCTTCAAAAATGTTTAAAAAATAATAATCACATGAAATTATATATTATTTAAATATATATATTTAAAATAAAATACTCACTACAGGAACTAGTGGTGGAATGCCCAGCTCAGTCATATGACGATTGTTGTCCATAATCTATTTTTGTCGCCTCTCTTCCATTGGTTTCATTTTCTTCATTTGAAAACAAATATGGAATTAAAAAGAAAAGGATAACTAATGTGTAACCCCAAAAACAAAATAAATGCGAGGAAATATGGGGATTCAGGGATTATTTAACTAACTGTTGTTTTAGGTGATCTTGAACAAATATATAATGAAGTCAATAAATCGTACAAGATGTAATAAAGAAATTTAATTTTTAGTAGGATGGTTATTTAATAAGTGTCATCAGTCTATTAAATATAGGTCTTAGATTCATACAAATTTTATACAAATTAAAGTTGAAGCATTGAAATGTTCTCCAAGTTAGAAATGTTGGTTTTGTAGGTTTGAATACATTTCAATTCCAAATTAGAAAATTCAAATCAAATAAAATTTATACCAATAAACATTGAAAATTCACATAATGGTCAATTCAGATAAAACATATTTGTAATAAATATAAAATCAATTTTGAATAGTACCAACCTTAATATCCCAAGTCAAGGTAAACCAAAATATTTGAGAGTATGAATGGATGATTTTATATATTTCCGACCACAACTTCAGGTTCACAGTCAACTCTGACAATTGAGCTATTGGAGTCATCAGAAGTAATAAATGGATCATTTCTAATGGATGTAGGTATGGTGTTAATTCTATCATCGCCTTCATAAAAAATATTTCTTGGAATCACTTCAATAATGACACCAAATTCAGGTTGAAGATGGTCTTAGACAATAAAAATTTGTTTCGCCATTGATGACAAAACATATGGTTCATCAGTATCAAGAGTATGAGTCATATCCATTACTCGATATCCACAATCAACAATAAATGTTCTATGCCTTTTCATTGAATTAAACCACTTAAATTTCATCAGTGTGACTCATCCATGAGGATAATAATAAAATATTATTATCTCTTTCAACGACTCCTTAATAACCTACATTTTCAAATCACGGTCTACTATCAAATGCACTAGAATAACAGTCTATTGTTACAGTTACCATAACACCATCATGTTGTGTTATCATGTTCTTTGCTCATTCAGTGATAATGAATCTGTACCCATTAATAACAATTGATTTACAGTCATGAACCACGGTATTAGGACCAAAATCCAAAGATCTTATTTCCTCAAAGACAGAGTCAACAAGAAAACCCAATACATGAAATATAAATCAACAGTAAATTTATTTAATTATTGTTTTTATTATTTTAAAAAGTAATAGTATTACCTTCAATTTTAACCAAGAAGAAAACTATTTTCTATCGAAAGTCTCACTCCTTCTCAAAGATAAAGAACGATGATTTCTATTTTTCATAGCTTTATGTTCCTTGTAGATAAAAATAGGTATAGTTTAATAGATATATATAAGATATAAATATAAAATTTACATACAAGATGTAGTCATCGAACAAGTCACAGTTGAACAAAATTGTGCGATGTGCCATCTCCCACTCTTCAAGGCTTAATGTCGCCAATGTATATGATCATGGAATTACTCATGCTTGAATAAGTGATGGAAAACTGGGTTCAATTCTCTCTTACTATTCTTCTTAATTTCTCATTGGTCTGTTCTTTCTTGTAGTAAGATCAGACAAATACATAGATCATAAATCCATACATTCTTGAGCCGGGTAACCGTTCACGATAGAACCTTCGGGATGATTCCCGTTACAAACATAAGAATTTAATGTGTACATATTTATTTCATTTGGATACATCCAATTAAAATAAATAGGTCCTTCAAGAAGAATATCAGTTGGAATATGGATAGTCATATGCAGCATGCATGTGAAAAATGATGGAGGAAATATTTTCTCGAACTCACACAAAATTAATGTCGCATCTGCCAAATTTTTTGCAAAAAAGTCATGGACAACTTTGTAGAACATAGATCTGTAAACAAATGGTGCAAATGAATAATATCCACCATTACCTTATTATTAAAAAGATAACTAATTGCTATTGGAATCAACTGATGCAAAAGGATGTGATAATCATGAGTCTTTAAAGATTTTAGCTTCAACTCTCTTCTATTAACTCTTATGGATAAGTTTCTTTAATAGCCATCGGGAACATTAATAGTCTCTAGTACTTCAAAAAATTGATTTTTTTGTAGGTTTCATCACATAAGAAGCACATGGAAGTTTCCATTTATTTTCACTGATCTGCACTGGATGCAATTCTTGTCTGATGCCTTAATACACTAAGTCATGCCGAGATCGTAAATCATCTTTTGTATTTCCCTTAAGATTTAGAAGAATCGAAAGAAACATTTCACATATATTTTTTTCAATGTGCATTACTTCTAATCAATGACAAAACAAATTGGTTTACAAATAAAGAAATCAAATAAGATACTTCTCTTCTTCCAATTGTAACATGTTTTAGTGGAAACATTCTTTCTCTTTCTATATTTCTTTTGTCCCTTCCTATATAAAAAATGAAATCTTTAAATTTCATTAAGCACATCAGTTCCAGACATACATTGATGTGGATCATCGGACTCCATTGTATTTTCAAATCATCGACGATTAATTATATATGGATGGTCCATTGGCAAGAATCGTCGATGTCCAATAAATACTGAAACTTCAATGATGTTTTAGTCTTCTAGATCATGTATTATTCATAAAAACAAGACCTGATATTTTTCCCTTTGTGCTCCATCAAGAAATCATTTCATAAGTAGGGAAATCATTGATCATCCACATAGGCGCAACACTCATCTGAAATATGTCTTTCGAACATGCATCGCATGTGCCCACACCCACATCCTAAAGAAGTTTCAACTCTTTTATTAAAGGTTTATGTATAAGTCTATATCATTTCTAGGATCAGAAGGTCCAGATATGAGTACACTCATGAAAGTGAAATGTTTTTTTCATACACAACCATGGGGGAAGATTATAAATGTGTATAAAAATTGTCCATGTGTTGTGCGATGTAAGAATTCTTCCCAAACGAATTAAAACATTCACATGAAAGACCTAACCTCACATTACGAATGTCATCTGAAAAATCAAGATATTGAGCATCAAATCTCTGCCATGAAAATCCATCGGTAGGGTGAAAAAAATAATCATTAGTATTCTTTCTCTCTGTATCATTCCATCACATTTTTATTGATATTTCATCAGATATAAAAATATTCTGGAGTCTGTGGATCAATGAAAGTGCAACATTACTTTCTATGGCACATGGGATGGTGTTCCATCAGCTTTTGGCTTCTAGAGGGATGTGCTACATTTTATAAAATCATTATGTTCTATATTTTCCTCCTAGAATAAACTTTAATCTTTTGGGGTATGCATGAATTTTGTTTCTTGAAAATCCAAGTTCCTTAACTAACTTCCATGCCATATAGTGGTTTGAGGGAAAATCTGCATCATCTGGATGTAATTCCATTAATAAGGTCTGAATATAATCGATGGTAGTATTAGAAATCTCATACATAGTTTTCCCATGAAACATTTATATTAAAAATTCTATCCTTTTCATTTTACTGCATTGTCGATATACTGGAGTCATGGAAACATCAATCATATTTTTCACCTTGACAACATCATCATTTTTATTAGACGCATCATGTGTGCTTATATCAAAATCTTCTTGGATCAGATTCCTTTCTTTTTCATGATTATGAATAAATGGAAACTTTTCATATAACAAATTCTCTAATCCAGTCCTCTCATTTGGATCATCAGTAATTTTAGATTCCATTTTCTCCCATTGTGATACCATACAGAGTAGTTTTCTTGAAAACCATATTTTTTTATGTGGTAGCTGACTTCTTCATTACTGAACCATGGTCTTCCAACACACTTGTAACAGGTGAAATGTATGTGACCACTATTTGAAGTATTGTGAAATGAAAAATCTAAAAATCTCTGAAAATTGTTTTGAAAATCGCTTGAGATCTGATTGGTTTCATACATCCAACTTCTATCCATTCTATAAAAAAAGTGTTTATAAGACATTTCGTCAAATTCAATTCAATAAGATTGAAGTTTCATCTAAATATATTTAGGTAAATGATAATTGTTCACTTTATATGAAACCATAATAGACACACTATTCTATATGAGAATTATAATATAAAAGACAACAAAATACTATATTTATAACAAAATATATTTGAAGAACTATACATGACTGTACAAGATCATGTAGAATTGTGGAGTAGAATTATTCAGGAGTTGACTAAATTTTAAATTGAATAATTTTATATTTTAGTAGATAATTTGAGTGATCACATAAATTTCCAAAGGGGGGTGTCCAGGGGGTGCGGGGTGTCTAGGGGGTGGCAGGATTGTCCAGAGGGTTTGGAGGTGTCCTAGGGGGTGGGGGATGTATAGGGGGTCCGGGTGTCCAGGTGGGTGGGCTCTCCATGGGGGTGGTCGGGCTGTCCAGATGGGAGGGGGTCTAGGGGTGGGCGGGCTGTCCAGGGGGTGAGCGGGGTGGCCAGGGGGTCGGCGAGAGCTGTCAAGGTGGTACGGGGTGTCCAGGAGGTGGGTGGGATGTCAATGGGGGTGGTAGGGCTATCCAGGGGGTACAGGGTGTCCAGGGGGTGGGTGGGCTATCTAGGGGGTGGGCGGGCTGTCCTATGGTGGGGTGGTTGGGATGTCCATAGGG